>CM065932.1:10000000-12400000 GCA_033459515.1 Theretra japonica
TAATTGAAGGCATATTCTATGTTTTGTTTCGTTACGTCCCCTCTGGCGATCCATACTGCCAGTGACAAACACAGAATTGTACGTCCATATATACGCAATACGAGCAAATTAATTGTTAGTAAGAATGATTCGTTATTAACTTGAAAGTATGCTCCATACCTTTTCAATACAGGTTTATTAAATTAAAAACCTCTTGCTATATTTAATACAGATAAATAATATTATTATTTTCCAGTAATGATAAAACAGATTCGAACTCCAATGAACGTGAAACCAGTATGGGTCTTATTACATGTATTGTTTCCATTGAATCCTTTGTTCGTATCGCAATGGTAAAATCAATTACCATTGTTTACCTACCTATCCGCACTCCTTTGTAACGAGCCTCTGTTTTCTCGTTACATAATAGACCCCCAGATCGAGTGACATTATTGTATCGAAGATATGTGTTGTGATTTTTTTATGCTATTTTTATATTATTTCTAAATAGCTTGATGTTATTGAGCGAGCCAGATTGACAATACAAAGTCGGAGGTGCTCATGATATAAGTATGTAGCTCTTGCTTATCAAAATGACGTGCGATCGACATCATTTAAACCAGAATTCCAGAAATATATACCTCTTCCAAGGATTTCAACAACAATAACAACCTACTGAATGCGGCTGCATCCAGCGACTTCCTGTAACATTTATTAAATCGTCCATTCGTCGTATGATGGGATGTCTTATGCTGCGCTTGCCAACGCGGTCGTTGGCCTTAATGGTAAATTAAAAAATACGAAGAAACGTGTGTTTTTGGTACAGAAGTTTAATCATTTGTTTTTTGGAGTTCTATTATTAATTGTAGTCAAGAATTTTATTGGTATATGCGCCTATTAATTCGGTATACTGCGGCAAAGGTCAGCATGGTAGACTATGCTATGTCGATTGCCAAAGACTTGGTGCACATAAAGTCTTTTGTGTAAAAGTGATATTAAAGATCTATAATAAAGTCGAGGGAAATAATACCGTTCTACCTTAGCAGTGTTGGTAACTAGCGGAGTCATTGGTTCTCTTAACTGGAGCGACTTAAGAGGGCATCTTCACTGGCACCCGTCCAAACGCAATATCAGGAAAAACTATAAGGCGCCAAATAATAGGTTGGGAAAAGAATTCAATTAAATCCATTTATTTGAATAGCGAATGATTTGTGAGATAATAAAAATGTAATAAGCGAAAAATTATTGCGGAGTTCATTATTTAGCATGTTTGACGACTGAATTATTTATTGTTACTGTTGCTGGTTACGCACGTAGCCGAGATTTTAATTTTTTAAAACGAATTTTGCAAATTAGTTTTATAAAAGAAATCTTTTTTTTTATAGCATAGGTCCAGCAAATGAGTAAATAGGTTACCTGATGTTAAGTGATCACTATCGCCCATGAAAGTCCACAACGCTTGGATTATGGATAGGCCATTGGATCATGGACAGCAAAGCTGTCGCTTCACGTCGTTCTCCTATGAGACAGTGGTACCCCGGGCGAGCCTGCCCATTCATATTTCATGCATGAGTTATGGCTGACAACAGCGTCGCTCTATTTTAAAATGTTAGTTTATTTGGTATGCGTCTTTTACAAAGTCTTGCAAACCGAGATCCCTGTCTACCCTTTGAAATAATAATAAATAAATGTACCCAACAGTCACATACATAGTTCTGACCCCAAACTAAGATCGTGTCTTGTGTCGTGGGTATCAGAAGCTACTGGAGACTTTTCGGTCTCACAAACACCCAGACCCGAGACAAATATTTGTGGGCCTCATAAACATTTGTCTCGGTGCGGGGATCGAACCCGCGGCCTGTCGTTTCATAGGCGGCGTCTAACCAACTGCGCCACGGAGGCTATCAATTGTATGCGTGATGGTTGTGTAAATATCTATTTTCTCATTCCGAGTAGAATATTTGAGCCCTCAAAACAAATTAAACAAAAACATTTTCAGCAACATTGGTACTATGGCTGTAATTTATAATTTCATGCAAATATCAAGTTGGTTGACGTTTCGGCGTTAAAGGGTCGGCTTGAGCGTCAAATGAACATCATTTGAAATGAACTTGGGCCCCCTTTGCCCGAATTTGTTAGGTCTATCATTTGACACATCTGATGTCAAAGGGGTGTCGTATTTCCATGAATTATTAAATGTGGAATACAAATTATCGCTGTTTCATGATAACAAATTAATGTGCATTTTGTATCTTGTTGACGAAAAATTAGATATAAATGACACTGTTGGAATGTTGGTAATGATCAATGGTAATGATTAACCATGGAGATGATACTACGTCTATGTGATTGAATGAATTATCAAACATTTTTACGCGTTTGTGTTTGAGATCGATTTTATTTCTCTTAAACAAAAAGTCTGTTATCCGTATTTTTATTATGAAAGTTTCGCTAATAAGGAATAAAAAGCGAAACAAGGTACATCAGGTTTAAGATCAATTTTGAATGAGGTTTCCATAAAAGAAGGCTCTAAAAAAGAGGTAAAAAGGAAGTAAACAATAAAAGCCAGTTAAGTGCAAGTCACTCTTTCCAAACGGTTCCGTATTGCTCTATTGATCACATAGTAGAATACTTATAGGCTTGTGTAATAGGTGTCAGTAACCACGAGGGATAATCTAGGACCTAGTTTGCGATTGGATGTAGATATTATCAAGAGATCGCCTGAGAAGGCTTCTCCGGCTTAAACCATAGTCTTAAATAATAGCTTATCGGGGGTTTTTTACAATTAATTATTATTCTTGATCTTCATGCTAGGATTTGATTTATCATAAAGAATCTTTGTATTAAATTTTAATATTAATTTGTAGAGACATTTAAATAAATAAACTTCATCATGAAGTTTACTAATTTCTAGTTAGTAATTAACTCCGAAGGTTATTTAAAATTTACCACGATCATACATTTTACAATAGCAAAATAACTGAGTTATATTTATTTTCCATTCGCTAATGTACTTTCTTGCGCAAACTGTTGTATAATGACAATCCGCTGGGAAAATATGCATTTGCAACTTTATTTTAACGCGTTTACAACTATCATTTTCTACGTTAAATGCTGCTGAATATTAGTCTAATGTCTTCTCTTGTGAATACGTAGAATATAAGCTATGTATATTATTTTTTTATAAATTAGAATAAAATAGTTTTTTTTTATTTTTCTTCTTTGGGTACCTCTTCAGGGTTGAAGGTTGGCCGTCAGCTTTTTGTATTCCTCTTTGTAATTAGCTAGGTTGAATAGTTGTTCTACGGTGCCGATACCGGTCCACTCACGGATGTTTTGCAGCCACGATTTTTTCCTTCGTCTAGCGCGTCTCTTTCCTACCACCTTGCCCAATATTATGTATCCAATTTTTATTACGCATATTAGGTAAGGTCACGCCTGTACCCCCAAAGAGGTAGGTAGAGGTGTCATTAGTGGCACCCGTATTTCTCCGATAATTTCGTGTTTGTGATAGATAGTAATGGTGAGCAAAACTATAGTCTAACTGGTCACTAATCATCGAACTCACTCAAAATTTAATTTCCCAACTTGGAATTCCAATCCAGGACCTCGCGTATCACCCAGAAACACTGCCACTAAGCCAATAGACGACACCGTGCTTTGGTACGCCAAATAATTTTTTAATCATGTTCAAGGTTTCCAAAATTATCCAATTTTCCGTGCCAGCAAGCCGAGAAGTCTCTAATTTTTGTACTAAACGTTAAATTACGTTCTTAAAATGAACTTTGTATTAAGTTTCCGTGTAACTGAGCCGAAACCGCTTCGGTTACTAAGATATTCGGATCACGTGTCCTCTCCAATTACTTTCTTCTCAGTTCAGTAACCGCAGTCTTTGTGGCGGCTTTCACAACCTCTCCGTGGGAAACAATCATTTCAACTTTCCGTTTAGAGTTACCAATTTTCTTTAAATAATTGGAAAATACTTGGCTAACTGGAGTCATGTTTTTATTTTATTTTTTTTATACAAAGCATAAAGGCGGACTTCATGCCTCAGGCAATTTATCTCCCTTTTTATTTATTGTTGAAAACTAGACTTTTTGGTATTTTGGTCCTTGTTTTGGCGATGAAGAATAATTTATATTGCTAAGAACACATCATGAGACGTTAATTTATCAAGTATCGGTTCTTATTGCCCGTCTATGCAAATGCAACGTTTCATGGCATATCCCGCAGTAATAAAACACAGTAGCGATATATTTGTTATTTCTATAACTATATGTAAGAGTTTCTAAGTACCATGATCTGTTCTCACCATGCTTCTTATATGAAATTCAACGACCATATCCACCGTGCAACGATTTTTTCTACACGATGAATTTAGTATGGAAAAAGAAGAATAAAAACATTACACGTATCTAATTTCAACAACCAATTTGTCTATCATAGGGACCTCAAAATAGAGCAGCTTTTCATTACCCAAAATGACATTTACCTAGCAATCGTTCATACCCACAAAAGTAAGTCTCTAGACTCGAGAGCATAGTATTTTGTACATTTCGCAATTACTTTATGAAACGCCGTTTGCATCTTAATTAAAACACAAACAGACGGCAGCTCGGTGGCCCGTTTCAAAAGTCAATCTTACCGACTCCGGTCTTGTCTTACGGTAGACAGAGCTGCTTTTATTACTTAGCATACTTTGAGTTTTTGTTCTTTGTATATGAGGCAATGGCCAGACAGATCTTTCGACTTTGCGGATTCGTATTTTTTTCTTTTGTTTTCGAATGCAAAAGTATTTTGCTAGCTTCGCTTTTATTCAGTAGAATCTGTTGCGAATGGTTTATTTGTTAAAATTATATTACTGTTTTATTAAAATTAGGTATAAATAGATGTAATTGGTAAAATAGTCACATCTATAGTATTCCCTGTAGATACAAAGATTACGGCCATGCTTTTGTTGTATACATTTCTATGGTATGTAAAAGTCCGCCAACCGGCACTAGGCCAGCGTGGTGGACTATATGGCCTAACCACTCTTAATCATACTATGATTGTAGAGGAGGCCCGTGCCCTGCAGTGGGACGTATATGGGCTGATACAATAAAAATACAATTTGTTGTGACTGATCTGTGGCTGTAACATACGGCGAATGAAATGATCGAAAGCATACTTTTTTATCCGCTTATAACTTCCAATTTACAATACAAAGGCCGACAACGAATCAGCAATTCCGTGAAACCGTTTGTGAACAATCATAATTATATTTGTGGGTTCACCAACACTATGCTAATGCGTGGTGGCCTGACCAGACCAGACGCGGTTGAATATGTTCACAATGGTAGCGGGTTCAAATCCCATTGCACACCTCTGACGTTTCGGAGTCATGTGTGTATTGATAGTCAATCACCACGCACTATAACGGAGAAGAAAAACATCGTGAGAAAACCTGCATATCAAAGCGATTTGCAAGAATTTCTATGGTATGTATAGTCCGCCAACCCGCACTTTGCCAGCGTGGTGGGCGATATGGCCTAATCCCTCTTAATCATAATCTTGATCATAGAGGATGCCCGTACTCTGAAGTGGGACCTATACAGGCTGATACTCATATAGATGTCATACAAATTACATAGATATACCATATTACCTAATATTTTCCCTTACCAATAAGACATAACCCTTTAATCACAACCAATTTATTCAACAAATTCGATTACCCCAAATCTCCAAGGTACACAAACATTTCCGAAGTACATTAAACATTGTGTCAATAACAGAATATTCACCGAAGGATTCGGTGTTTAGGCCTAGTAAACAACTTTTAAAGTATTACGCCGGGTTGTTAAACTGTTGTTTACTTTAGAAGCGATTAAGAGCGGAATATAATGTTCGTTTATTCAGTGGCTATATAAATAAATAAATAAATGGTTGTTGCGATTTTCCTATTGAGGAATTTTTACAAATGAAATGTGTTTTGGAATTGAATTTTGAATTATTTTGGTTGAAGAGGTATTTTGTGATGGAAAGCTAAATATGGGATGTGAGTAATTCGCAGAATTTGTAAATCCCTGCTATCTGATTTTTTTATACGAACTTTATATTGGGAATTTTGGTAGCTTTGTGAATACTACGTAACTTTTTCATACATACATACTGTATAAGCTCCTGTTTGATTGCCCGATGATGTACCTAGACCAGGCTTAAGACGGTTGACGTTGGTTAAGACCAGGCTTAGTACTGTCCCAAAATGTGACGATCAACTATATTGACATTGCGGACACAAAAGTTCATATCAGATTTACAAAAAAAAGTCACATAATAATATTCCGACTTGGAAATAGATTTCAAGACCTCAGGGTTCTCAGCCAATACATGCTAGTCGCTACTGATCAAAAAGGCGGGATAAAAGCCGTATTTCTAATATAATATGTAAAATTGTTAACGCCACCAAATATTTAATGAAGCAGATACAAAACCCAACCACAACTCGTCACGTCTGTCCAATGTTTGTAAACGTAACAGAATAAATAACAAAGGGACGAACGGTGACCGTTGCCGTCGGAATGCGGAATGTCCATTTAACTGTATCTTTATCGTTTCGCCGTGACGCTCTGTTTTCATCCTTTTGTGATATTTATTCACAAAAGTGCTTTGTTCCGCCGTGCGGTTCCCTTTCAGTGTCTTTATTAAGAGAATTTAGAACACGGTTGGTCTCACAATTTTGGGTATCAACGATCGGGTGAAGTTAGAATTAGGATGGCGAAGCCAAACATCGATTACTGCATGGAGTACAAACTTAGGGTTGGGTATAAAAATATATACGACATAGTATAAAGGACTTTTAAGTGTACAATGCGTTAGTTTATTTTGTTTACATTATAGGGTTGGTTCGAACGTAGTGGTAATGCTATGTCACAGACAAGCTATTTGAAGAGTTAGATTTGATGCAATATCGACGAAGGATTGTGAATTGTGATATTGTTTTTGTCCGTTCTTCCCTCTCGTTTAATTGAACCAAATTGAGCAAGCTGAACCGTAGTTCTTCCATTATACATATTTCCTCAAAATGTCATAACTTGCAAGTATTGACAGCACCGAAATAAAAATTTGTGAGTTCCAAAGGTATTTGTTTCAAGTATGGGTATTTTTTTTGCGAAAAATATATTCATTAAATCTATGATTATTACCATTAGACCTAATATCTTCTAATACAAAGAAAATGCAAACTCATCATACCAGTCTGCAGTACCCAAGAGCACTCAAGATTGATAGCCGAGATTAAGTGACAGCGGTGAATGTAATTAGTGCCTTGTACACAGTAGATTATATTTGCCAAGGACTTGCAACATGAGTTCAGACGCCCGGGCCAGCGACATGTTTGGTCATGTCAGTGTGTGCGCAACAGAGGGGGATTTCGACTTGTAGTTTGTACTTTAATACAAGTCATAACTTGTACTAAGCAAGTCACATTAGTTTACTACGCTAGAGAAGGAACATAACCTGAGCTAAGCTATGTACTTAGAATATTTATAATATAGAGGCAGCGCTGTCATACATTTGCGTTTTCATAAATGTAGATATTTTCTTGTCCGTAATTTTGATAGCACTGCCATATTAGTGAAAATTAAACTAATTATTTATAAGAAAAAAATAAAAAAAAATCTGTTGGTAACCGAAATTAAATTATTATCCGTCTAAACGAGTTGGAGTTTAATTTAATATCCCTTAACATTTTTTCTTTCTTTTTCAATGCATGTTAGACAACCTGTTAAATGCCAGCCAATAGGAAGGCAGAAAAAGGTGGGCCGGCACCATCATTTTTATCTACGTTTTTGAAGTACCAAAGCTCCCTCTATATTATAAATACTCTAAGGCTATGTATAACAAGTAAAGAAATATTTGTAAGTGGTTTAAGTTTGACTTACTGGCAAGAATTATTATGGGGAAATAATAAATTACGAGTATACAAACTTATTTTGTATATGTTTGTATTGTATTATTACTTTTTTTAAGTAGTATTTATCGGCAGTCAATCTTCAAGCACATGTGCCCAAAACACTGGATTTGCTTAATCTAGAACCAAGATATCATATGCGGGACCTATAAAATGTGGACAGTTTAAGAATTTAAACTATGTGAGAAATAAATCGATTCTTAGTAAAATAATTTCTAATTTATATTATCGGTTTTGATTCCACTCAAAGCATTATAATAAAGTCAACTTTTACATAAAAATAACGTCGCGAGTAGCGATCAAACTCGACTAAGAAGCGATTAAACAAGCTTTAGTGTCCTCTTCATTCCGGCAAGACTATAAAAGATTTTTGATACAATGTCGAGTATCACAAACATTTTTGTTGTCATACAATATTAATTCATCTCATAATATTTATATCAGAACAGTTAATGTGTATTTACAGCCAAATGCGACTCTGTTATTGTCTACCCAGCTGAATTGTAATCCGGCAAAATTACATTGTCCTTGTTTTCACAATCAGATATAATTAATTTAAGTAGTTGCAATTAACTTTGCTCATTAACGTAACTTTTTGCATTAAATTTGTTATTAAAAAAAGAATTAAAATGCAATGTTTATTCGTTTGTGTTTAATTTTATTGAAATCACAGCGTTGCCTAGACACGTTTCACAACGGTATTTATTGGCGTGAAAAGTAATTTATTTGGATATAGTTTAACTGATTTAAATACAATGAATTCTACGTAATACAGCCAATAAAATATTCTGATTAATGTATTTGGTTTGTGTTTTTGTGGAGCAAAATAGGTAGTACACAAGGTTTTCACGTGTGATTACACAATGTAATAAAATTTTGCTATTTGTTTGGTTCAACTCGCATATTATATTTTTTTCAAAATCAAGTTCTGACTGTCTACACATCATACATGCAACTAATAAAACAGAAAATAGTAAGTTTACTGGTTATAGGTCTCTCATATATGAGATGCCGCCTGGATAGGTGGTGGTACCTGTCCAATGTCTATTTCTTCCGCCAAACAGTAGTGTAAACGCATTGTTGTGTTTCGGTATGAAGGACATTGTAGCCAGCGCAACTACTGGACATAATGAGACTTAACACGTTATGTCTTAGGATGGCGAGCACAGTGGAAAACCAAGCATTGCTTTGTAATACAAGGTGTTGTTTCGTTTTGCTACTGTCCATGAGCAGGCGTATCGCTTACCACCAGGCGAAAAGCACGCTCGTCTCACTGTTAATAAAAAAAACAAACAATAATAATTTGTATTTATGTTAACAACAAAAGTAATGAAGAACAAATATATACCACATATCATTTTAAATTTTATTTTAAATATTATGCTCGCCTTTAATCCCACACAATATGCAAACTATCCCACAGGAAGCGTGGAATAAAACGTAACCTATGTCAGCCTGTCCATAAATTGCAGGAGTATTCCAAAGCCATGCTATTTGAAAAATTGCGAACACTGTTTACACTCATTCAGATTTGCATTAGAACGGATTTCATATTAAGAGATTTTAAATATTTCAGTTAATAATAATTGAGCTCATATAAAAAAAACGTAGTGGCAAACGTAGAGTGGGACATCCTCTGGCCAGATGGCGGGACAACTTGCACAAGAGGGCCGGCAGCGACTGGATGCATAAAGCAGCAGACCGGGCTCTGTGGCGTACCTTGGAAGAGGCCTATGTCAAGCAGTGGACTGCAACGGGCTGATGACGACGATGAGCTCATACACGCCCCAATACAGGGCGCGAATCTCCTCCAAGATTGACATTCCTTAGGCCATATTCTAATCTACGTTTATAACCCAATAAATATCCCTCAACAAACTCAATCCATTATCACGTCACTATCAAAACGCTTAGGTCTCATGCGAAGCGTGTCACATAAAACACATTCTAGCACTTAAATTAAGACCTAGCTGTACTGACGGGATCCTAATCTCCTCAATAAATGCTTCGGCTTGCACCTACGGAGTTAACGGGGTGTGGAAGGGACCCGGGTTTATAGTGATCCAGGCATTTTTCTCATTAAGCGCCTCGACTGGAATCAGGATTAAGTGAATTGGCATCCAATATCTATTTATATTAAGAGTAAAGTGTCACTCAGATTATCTTGATTAAATAGTAATTTAAGATTTTATTGCTTTCCATTTATCTGTTTTGAACGATGGCCTCGTTTAGAAGAGTGTTATTTGAAGCCCAACGCGAAGTTTAAAGTTCACACTTTAAACGTGACATTCTTAATAGATCTCAACAAGAAATTCTAGGGGTACTAAGTTTATAGTACTGGACTTAGGCATTTTATCGCAGAGGAAGCCTCAGGTATATCTACACTCTTGGGTTCAATACATATTTCTTTCGGGTTTTAGTGTTGTGAAAGCGTAATGATCATAGTTTCTAATACCTATACGTGATTATTTGATGCAAAAACAGCTACTGCCAATCACTACATGTTGGGCGCCAACAGAATTTTTAATTGAAACATATTTTAATCACAAACTTTTAACACGTGCCTGTCGCGCGCATGTAGGTATTCGACTTGTTAATATTCAACATTTTTGATGGAAAATTCATAAACTAAACCAAACTTTGCTCAGCGGACTGTCGTCAGTTTTATACCGTTATAAAAACCACCGGCGAAACCAGTAAATCAGTTTTACAGTTTGTCATTTGGGAAAGCCATAATTTATGCACGTTACCACGAATGAGGTTAGGAAAAATGCATACAAACGAACAGATATTCTTAAACTTCACTATATTTTATGAGGATCAATACAAGTTTTAACAATCATATACGTAAACTCACGGAGAAAACACGCGAGCTTCTCTCCTAGGTTTCAATTTAGATGTCAATTTTATGTGAAATTTTCACAGAGATTTTACGATCATATTTTCGTTTTATATAGCCTAAGCAAAGCAAACGCGGAAGCGGATTACGGATTGGAAAGTTATTACCGCCCCATATTATCAGTCATCACTCGCAAAGCTGGAAAGATTGTAACAAACCGTGCTATACAACGTGTGTAATTGGTGCATAAACTTGTACTATTATATATTGGGCACCTAATATCTCCATACTTTTTTTTTTTTTTTTTAAATATCTCCACACCTGGATATGAAGAACCATCTTTTGCCTGTCTTCATCCTTTATTAACTGGTTTGACGCAATATATCTTTGCAATCACATTCCAGAATGATTTTGCTTCTAATTATACAAATGACTGTCATTGAACAATTTGAGAAAAGGCCTTTTTGTCTACCATGATAGCTCAAATTGGCGCTAAAGTAAAAAAAATTGTGAAGAATTTTTCCCCACCATATTTATGATATCCATTAACATCTATACTCAGAAATAAATAATAACCTAAGTTAAGAATAAAAGGCATCATATTCATAGAAAATGTAGAAAAAAAAATTCATTCATTTCTAAAAGCCACAATAGGATAACAGTGTAGGCAGAGATGAATATAAAACGAAAATAAAATAAAGCAAAGAAGGAAGGCATAGAGGAAGGTTTTGCGTGGGCATCCGGGTCAAAGAGTTTTGCATAAATAGAATAAAATATTTTTCCCCTTACTATCTTATGGATAAAGCATTTTAACTTCAACAAAATGGATGCATTGCAGAAAAGCATATTACGATGAAAATGTGAGGTATTTCTGAGGTTTCAATAATTTAATGAATCATTTAGAATTCACGAGATTTTGGGTTATATGGTTTTACAATTCGTGCTTTTTGCATCAAAACATATCAAAGGAATAACAAGCGCTTTTGTAACCATTTTCTATTTTATGTTTACAACTTAGCCGATATTACTTGTTGTGGGACCTTAATATTTTCATTTAGTATGACGCATTTAAGGACACTTCAGATTTTTCCACAGGGAAAGATTTGGTCCGAGTTGCTGAATTGACATTACTGCTTCCTCAAAACCTAAATACACATAAAAAATCATTGCTAGATTTTATCCACTACATAAATTTATTTAATGTCACTGCCATTGTGTCAAATGTACTATTTTCCAGATTCACGTTCATTTCTGGTCCTCGTTTTTATGTTGGCCTGTTCTGATTTTCATTGAATAACTTAGAATATCGACAAATTTGATTGGTGAACTTTAGCAAATTTTACTATTATTAAACATCGCGTTACCTAGATGAATTTACCGTCAAAACTATTTGTTTCCGTGCACTAAAAGCAATAGATCAATGAATCTTGAGTGATTGAGCAAAGTTTGAGAAACGTTATGAAAGTATAATCCTTCCTACTGGGTCGCCAAGCCATGAAATATGCATGGCGTTCGATGCATACCGATTTCAATTTCAGATTGGTGCATCAGCTATGTAATGTGTGGGTTAGATGCCGTCGAACCTCCTGATTATACTTCAGCTCGGATGAATCAGCATTTCAGAGGATTAGGATTGAGTATATGACGTGGCGTATTCGACTTGTCAAATGCGTTACAGTAATTGGATGGGCTTTCAGAATGCACTACAGCTACGACTCGTTGCTTCAACCATTTTGTACGTGCACTGGTCATTTTCATATTGATCGATAGTAAATTGTATACTGCTGTCAAAATTGTGGAGGATTTTCTGGTAGTTCATTTTAATTTTAACTTTCATTTTAACATATGCTGGACGTGTTGGTAAACTCAATATAACTGACGCCCTGTTGCAAATGGCGCTTCTACCTACAACTAACCCCTATTTTCTATCGACCTTCGTTGCATAGGTATAACGCCATCAGATTCATCAAACTTTAGTCTGTCTGGTTTATTTTTTGTTATATTTACGTCTTACCCTCCCCCGAATAACTTCACGTAAGTTTTCAAGAAACATGTTACCCGCCAAGCTAAGTTTAGTTTCGATCCTCCCACCTCACACAATATTGCTGTCAAAAAACTTATTACTTAAAGCTTTATAAAATATGCAGGTTTACATAAATTTTGCAGCGCGGAGTGAATAACTCAAGGTACACTGAAAACGTGCATTCTCAACACAATAAGATGCAATACTGGAGCTACGAAATCATGTGCTGAATAAATAAGAGCACAGCTATAATTTAGCGTTAAGCATTTCGTGAACAAAGAACCCGAAACCGATGTCATCATTCTGAGATTAATAGTAACCACAATTTGGCAATTTAAGCTTTACTTAATATAATTTTAAGACTGTTTTCGAATAAGCTGCAATCTTTTAAGTTTTAATCTAGGTTGAAGGCCTAGAAATAAGCTTATAATATTTTGTGATTTTTTTTTATCATCTCATGCTTGATTTGACCAGCGTTAACTTAAGTTATTGCACCATTCGGCTGCATCCGTTTGTTTTGCCTTCGAATATATTTGGGTGTCTAATAAATAAATATTTAAATATTTTTCAATCGATTTTAGATATCATTAGTACAAAGACATTAGACAATTGGAAATAAGTCATCCAAAAACAGTTGAAACAATGTTCCTAGAGCAAAATATACCAAAAATGAAACTATTCATAGTCCTGCTTAGTTCATTACTCACATTCTAAGCCGTGCCCTCGACGTGCGAAATATTTTATGGATAGGCCAACGACCGGCGATAACTGAGTTTCGTCTCAACCTCAAGGCCCTTAGGGAAGTATTATAAAGGAATATGCTTCAGCAGATTTACAAAGGTGTTCTTCGATAAATTCAGCATTATCTTGAAACGCATTTTGGAAATGTGTGGGACAAAGACTGAATGTATATCTAACAGCTTAAAGTTGTAAAAAAGATTATACGTCTAAAACATTTGAATATATTTGTAGAAATATCATCCGTGAATGTTATTTTTGGCTTTTAGTATTTTTTTCTCCATATAATATGCTTATTGCTATAAACTTAACATTAATTTACGAAATAATAACGACATATCAGTAAAACGTCGTATTTTTCAAGTAATTACTTTATCCTATAAGTACGTGGATCAATCCATTATAATTTTTGTACATTAAATGATGATCCTTATGAGGCATCAAAACTCGACATTTTGCAATATCTTGGACATAAACCCACATCAATCAAAAGAAAAGTCAAGATTACTTTATAGAATGTAAGAAGTAATTTGCTAACGTAAGCCTTATTAATGGTTTTAGTGTTAACTGCGAGCAGTCTATTATAACTTGGCAAAGTTTGGACGTATCGTCAATAATACAACGTCGAATATCATTTGCAACCCTTCTGAAATGAATATTGTTTATGATTTATTTGACTGTTGTAGGAGATTCGATAATTTAAATTGATGAGACTTTTCAAAACTTTATTTGTCATATTCAAATAATGTCACAGAAGTTCACCGAATATTGCGAGAAACAGATCAGCTCAGTTATAATTTTATTTAGAAAATTACATTGCCAATCACCGATTGGATCATCGCTTCTTAGAAAATATTAATGCTTCTGAAATCCTTTCAGATTCAATATAGTGTATATTAGACCTGGCATTGTCATCAGCGTTCTATACTCGTTGCTAGAAGAGCTGTTTTGTATTTATGATATAGGTAATGTGCAATTCACCTTGAAGAAAGATACGGAATAGTAAGAAGGAAAAAGAATGAGAAAAATGATCTAGCTCCTCAACTCGATATCACTATTTTACTATAAAGTACGGAAAGAGCATCGCAATCCACACTAACATCACTTCAAAAGATTAGGCATACTGCAACTAAATCAAGCTTTGGAATTTCTACAACCTTACCAATCAAAATCAATCCTAAACTCGAAGGTAATTTTATCTGGAACTGTCGTGTACACGGGTAAACTTGGCAAACAAGCGTGGCACCGAAAGAAGTTGCCAACCTCAATCCGAGTGAATTCGAGCTGAGTTACTGAGTTCATTCGGGCTAATGAGTTGCCAACTAAGGTACGTCAGGTGACGATGGCAATTTTATGTTCGTGTGGGAATGTTGGATTCGTGCTACTTCTTAAAGATTAATGCTGCGGGAGACTAATAATTTACTTTTGTAATAGCCGAGTAATCTTGGTGACTAACTTGGTGCGTAATGCTAAAGGCTATTAGATATATAGTCAATTTTGGAACAGGCTGTGAAACAGGGAGAAGGAGATATAAGAGGAACCAGCATAAAAGAGAGGGCATTCTTAACGATACATGAGTATAAGCACGACTAATTGTATCTAGGTAGCACTACTTTCATATAGGCAGATATATTCAGAAGATATATAAATAATTAATAACCTAGTTAAACTTACCGGGGATCGCTAACATCACGAGACATATACTACGGAAGGAAATCCGAATGCAAAAACCCCTTTTTTACCTTTCCACAATGCTATGTTCTGTTACACTGACAGTACAAAGGCATTACAAAAACACGACATACGAACACAGTTCTCGAATTACCTTATTGTTTCATTTGCTGGCATTGTGTCACCAACAAGAATTGATTGGCACTTTTTTAATTGGTAATGTGTAACTTTGAGTTTCGACGTAGGTTTTTTAAAATCGAATTTGATTGAATATTTTCAACAGTGCCAGAATTTTGTTGGTAAGTTTTAAATTTTGGGAAATGTTACACGCCCCAGATAAAAAAAAAGTCGGTTGATAAAAATATTAATTTTATTTAAAAACAATGAGAAGTTTTTAATGTTGTTTAGCAGTGGCGAAGGCTCCATATAACTCGATTCCCTGCGGCTTACCTTTTGTAATTTATCATTACACTATAAACAAGCAAATTTTTCAAAATTATTTATGTAATATCTAAACTCATTTTATTCAACGACATCTGTCGGCCACATAGGTAAATATTACTGCGGAGGCGCATAGCAAACTCGTAATTAGATTGCGCCGCGTTGCGACCTCTGGCGAATTACTGCCAAAATTGTTCGGCTTATTCAATAACAATGGCGCGGCCCGTGCGCCGACCGTCCGCGTCGGCTGCATGTTACGCATTGGTGTGACATGGTTGTGCATTTTGCAACAAATCACGCAAAATTGTACCTTAAACTTATTATGATTTAAGGTTCAATTTCCGTTAAAAAAGCAGGAGGCATGCTGCGAATCTTCAGCATTTTGTGTGTTTATGTGTGTATTTGTGTAGATATCACTGCATTTGAAAGTGTTGTATTAACATTTTGACAGTATACGAGTATTAGCTGGTTCACGCATTTAGTTTTTAATGTTTTAAATTACAAAATGTACATAAATATTAATAGTATTATTATGTTGTAATGGAAATTAATAATCGTGAGGGACGTACATGTTTAGATTGTCAATTTCGGAAATAACGTTACTGTTTAGATTTTAGGAAGTGCTCGACTACTAATAATACAACTAATAAAAGCGCGGCTAACGTACTTATTAACATTGTATCTAGATCATTAATTTTTCTTTATTAATCTTATATTCACGTGCGGTTTAAAAATATACTTTTTTACTTTTCTCATGATGACATTGCAACTTTTGTATATTGGAAATATTAAAGTATAATTGACGACCGCAGTACGTAGATGCCATCATACGAAACGCAATCGTTTCGTTTGGTGAGTGAGATTGTCGGAGGAATAATTTGCTGGCGGTTGTATATGCACAAACGTCCGGATATAAGGACACACGTACAAATCATGTAAATGTGTCGCGTTTCGGGCTAATTCTGTGAAGCATCTCACGATAAGTTGATCTACTCAATGTGGACTGCACTATGTTTACTATCAAGTATCAGTCGCATTGTCTTCAGTATGTAGGGCCAGTAGGTATAAACAAAATAAACACACTTATTTCGCGTATTGAGCTTCGGCTTCCCTTTTTAAAAAAATCACCCTTCGCCACTGTTGTTTAGATAAAAATTGAAATTGATGATATTAATCAAGAGAACGTACTCTTTCTTATTAGCTGAAGGCAAACGTTGATGTTGTATACTAAAAATCAGAAGTTTGCGTAGTTATTAAAAGGCAGAGTCAATGTTTAGATCTCGACTATTAAGTTGATGTTCCTTATTTATTATGTTTTTTTTTCTTAAGAGAGCAATCGTGGACAAGTACAGGGCAAAAATGTGGTTAAAATTGGAATCTCGCAATTGCTCATGTCGTTAAACAGGTCCATAAGCTACACTGGGTACTTCAAAATTCGGAAAAATATAGACTCACGTCTAAATTCTTCCTAAAACCCATGTATAACAGATCTGTAGGGTAATTAATGTACCCAGCTTGGCCACAAATCCGCATTGTGCCAGGCTGGAAGGCCAGAGACACTGACATACCCCTTTCCACCTCCCCCGGGGTAACGAAAGGGGAGCTTAATAGCTTTTCCTCTTGAACAAAAAAAAAAAAAAAAAAAAAAAAAAAAAAAAAAAAAAAAAAAAAAAAAAAAAAAAAAAAAAAAAAAGGGTAATTAATGTAATTTTTTGACGCGCCGATCAAGTTGCGGTGCAGTTGCAATTACGTTTACGTCTTAGTGCAAAATGGTATTCTTGTAATTGTTTAGCTGCGCGTGAACTGCACCTAAGCTATGCGTAAACTGCGCGTCAACTATACGTCAGTCGTATGCAGGAAGCTTACACGTGAATACCGATCAAGTTGCGATCTGAATCACGCACATAAAACACGCAGCAGTAGAATACGCTAAGCCGCTCGCGTGACGCGGACTTGACGCGAGCGTATCTGACAGCTTTTGTCAAAATTAAGAGAATACGAAAAGGTCTGTTTTGAACTTATTTAATTACGTGAATTACCCTACTGATCTTGAAGAATTAACCATCAGCTTAAAAACCTAACATATGCATCGGAATATAGGTTAATCCCGCTTAAGGCGTATAAGAAAACGGTGTAAGTAAAATTCACACCTTAGCTTTACTAAGCACGCGTAAGCTAATTGGAAGATACATCAAGCCTCTTAAAGTATAAACTAAGATTATGTTGATACTTATCAGAGTTCGCGATCGTATTACACTAATACAAAGTAATCCTTTTGTTGCTTCCATCAATCACGAGCCTTGTTTCAATAAACATTTGCGTTGATGTTAATTATCTGAAGTTCCATGAATTTCGCTGGATTCAACTTCAATTAGGTTAAATTTTGTTAATGCGGATTTTATATTAAAAAAACTGATTTCACGTTTTGTTTTATTGAATATCACATTATTTTTTAAATCTCGCTAGGCCAAATGACTACTGTTGATGGTTAGTGCAACCACAAGTGCAACACTGTTTAGATAGAGTATCAATTGGCAACAGGCAAGTATGTCTAGCTACTCGTCTCTACTCTCGTCATGGTACTTAATTGCTCCTTCACCCTTCGGCTGTGACCAATGAGATGATGATGAAATGGTGGAATAGAACGGTCATGAACGCCTCTAATAAATAACCATCACACGTTTATCCGCAATTATTCGAGTGCAAGAGTAAGTATCACGTTTTATTGGCCTTTATTCAAATTATTCCAGCTCAGATTTAGCGAAAGAATTTTGAAGCCACCCGAAACGGCTTAGCAAGAAATCCGATTGGCTTAAATTAGAATCGACAGGTTGCGAAAGGGAATAGCTTTACAAGAACGTCCTTCATCTGCAGAGGCGACACGGATTTTTATTTCTCTCCCGACATATTGAAATTGCATTCCGTGAACTCCTCAATAGAAATTAACATTTCAATTCCAATCCAATAAACTGATTTATCTGTTCTTGGAATCAATTTCACAGAATAAAAGAGAAAGGCAGAACCGAAAACAGCTTTAATAAATTCTGTAGCTTTTCAAAATTAAATTATTGTGAGTAAGATTAAAAGGCGACTGCATCCGAAATACCGTGCTGAGGTTAAATGTAAAGAATTTTTAAATGTGCATTTTTAATGCTTCTCATTTTTGGTAAAAAAATTACACTATCCATGAACAGTCAGAAAATAATCATTATTACCTCTTTGCCCGTCTTGAAGAAAAAAATGGAAACCATGCTACTATACTAACCAAAAATCATAATTTTTTTGGTCAAATATCAGTTGATAAAAAAATTATTGTCCGAACAATAACATAATAGACTGAAATTAAGTAAAAAACTACACTCTCATTTAGTATCAAGTCATGTCACTCCGAACTTTATATTCAACTTGGATATAAAGAACTGCGGTAAATGTTTTATAAAAAAATTATATTAAATCTGCCTCGGTGGCGTAATTATATTAAAGTATGATTGCAAAACTGAGGTCTCGGGTTCGAATCCCGGGTCGGGCAAAGTGATATTGGATTTTTCTATTCATTCTCAGCCAGGAGTCAGGAATTTGTGCCCGATATGACGATAGGCTGGCCCCCTATCACATCATGGGACGGAAAATACAAGGCGAAACGAGGGTGTCTAGTTTGCACCTCTGCCTACCCCTTCTGGGAAAAAAGGCGTGTGTTTATGTATATGCGTATGTATGATATTAAATAACAATGACGTAGTAACCTTTATGAACTTGCGAACGAGGTTATTTCCTTATTATTTTTTCGCGCGTAAGCTATAAATCACGCGAGCCCGTGTCATGGTTTACTGCATGTTTACTAAAAGCACCTCCTTACTTCAACATAGACTGCGTTTCTCTGAGAATCTTTTAAAGGTAACGCAATTTTAATGAAAATTGATGGTATGAAAATCTTACATCTTTAATATTATACTAATATTATTATTTGTCGCTGGATGCAGGCTGCCTCCAACAGATCACTGTGGAAATCATTAGGAGAGGCCTATTTTCAGCAGTGGACTTCCTTTGGCTGATGGATGGATGGATATTATTTGGTTAAGTTACTTTAGCTTTTCTTTGTAAGGAAAGTTATTGCGCTTGTGTTTTCGAGACCAAATTAAAAAGTCACGTCTTTTCGCAAGTAGAAACAATCATTCATCCAATCAATAGCTTTAAAATTCTGTAGCTACTGGACTGGCCGACTAAAATAGTCTAACCGATCCAATTCGTCGAACCGATCTAACCGATTGATCCAAGTCTTGGAACCAAGTTGTGGTTCAAAGTATCAGTATCAATCAGTAAAAGTGTTAATAAAATACTAAAAAGAGCGATTCTAGAAAAAGACGATGTCTAGATGATTGGACAAAAGAATGATTTTCAATTCACAAAAATAAAAACCTAGACACTAGAAATGAATCAAAGGCTGAAAGAAAGCACTTCAATAATAATAATGGCATTGTAAAACCTAATAAAAAATAATATTACGTTTGTAATCGCAACCCGAACAAATCAATCACAAGATAGTTCAAATAAATATTTTTAAGAAACGCTGATCATTCCTATTGAATTGCATCTATCACAGACGTCAAGAGATCTCATTACTCTAAAATATTATTCAGCAAATTGGTTCTGAGATGAAAGCGCAAACTCACGTAGATTCAAAATGATGGACAAAGAATGACAATCGAAAATCAATAAATTATAGTTAAGGTACCTTTTGAGCGCCCTACTTTCATTATGATCGCTGAAAATATGAAAATTAATTGTAAGATTTTAGAGTGAAGCGTCTGTTGTTTTTACCCCTCGGATATTTGAGTTTTCAGAATGTTTGCTTTGTGATAAATGTCGTGACCCTACACTAAGATCGAGTGTCGTGTCGTGGGTATCAGAAACTACGAGAGACTTTTAGGTCTCTCTGTCAATTAAATAAGTGCATCATATGTCCGCAAAATGCATAATGAAATGTTTTGTTTTCATAGCCCGTGTTTTCATAAATATAGATTTCACATGTCAAATGATCACAATGTGATATATTGTAGCTATTAGCTATAATGTTCAATGTTATCGACAAAGCATGACTAATTTTAGGATTAACATAATCATAGGCAGTAAATTTCGCTGAAAGCCATTTAGTGGATTAAAATTAAATGGGCAAAAAGTTGAATAATGAGCGCTAGGTGTGATTTCAGATTTTTCGTTTTATTGCTGAATTAATTTATTACCACATATCATACATAATAAATGTAGAGGTAAACAGTTTCATTGTTCTCACAAAAAAAAAAGATTTTAAGTGATCTTAAGCTCATAGCTAATTAGAAAATTCTGGCACTAATGAAAACAATTAACCTTCCATTTTCAAATTCTTGCTAAACATTAATTTCAGCTGTTTTAAGCGTCACTTTTTATCAGGTGAGGTAAATGCTTAGCTACTGCTTAGATGCAATTACGGAAAGAAAACATATTAGTAACAAAACTGGCAATATTGATTTAATACTCGTATGTAGGCTGATTGATTGAAATGATTAATATTTAGGTTTAAAAGGCCAATCTGCAAATATTAAATATTTTTTAAATCTCCCATATTAAATGAAAGACACTTTTTCATTCAATAGAACTGTTTGTCATTCAACGAGTGAGCCTTACCTGCTCCGATGGCCTTATTCTTTCAAAAGAAAACTTTCATCCGAACTCACGGCTGGATTTGTTAGAAGAAAATTCTTGGAGACGTCGCGACAAAAGGCCACATTTCGCAGTAATAATTGTAGTTGAATTTCTCTCGTACGTTTACTATGTACTTCAATATTTCTAAAATGTTGATCTTAGTAGAATAAGGCGGGACTCGCACAGTTATAGCGGGAATATATTTTCATTTTAATTTTTATTCTCAGAACTCGTGTACATTTATCCTAATGCTGTATCTTAATTTCAATTCTATTGTTATCAAAGAAGACTCAGGAGAGAAAGATCATGCTATTATACAGCATTCGACAGCCTCTGTGTCCCAGTTGTTTCGAAGCCGTGAAACGGGAGGCATCGGGTTCGATCTCTGCACCTAGGCAAATATGTGCGAGCTACAGGTATTTGGTTTAGGGCGTTAAGGCCGAAATTCTCGTGGTTTCTAATACCCACGAGACAAAGGTTTGTGTCTTCGTGTGGTTGGAGCTATGTGTGTGGCTGTTGGGAGTATTTTTTTTATCACAACTTTTTTTTCGGTCTGGCACGTCCAGATAGGTTATCGAAAGGCATCAGATGGCAGCCTCATGCCATTTGATACGCTCATGCCGGCCTGCTAAAATGCCTCTACACGCTACGGCGGATCGAGCCAGGATAAAAAAAAAAGTCTTTTTATTTTTAAAAAGGGGGGAACACGTGTAATGGCAAAAAGCTCCACAGCTTCACTGTGCAGCAGCGGAAAGAATTATTATACAGAGAAAGAGGGATATTTGCAGGCCAGCATGATTGTATCGAATGGGATGAGACCGGCGTCTGATGCCATTATACACTCTGGATAGCATTGACTTTACCATCACGTGCAGTGCAGTCACTTTGACGTGCCAGTTTAAAAAAAAACATACGTATGTTTTTTGTTCTTAATCCCTACATGTCAGTTGGTTTTGTTACCAATGTTCCACTGGGAGCCGGCTTCCAGTTACTTTATGTGATTGGTCTGGCAGATTAGTCCTCTACGCTGACCAACTGCGGGATTGTGGGCTGATGGATTTTGCTATGCTAATGGATAGTGTAGTGTCCTATTTTCAAAATTAAGGTTTCAGGATGCCAGGCTCGGGTTTTGTAACGCGGATTGCTAATTCCAAATACATGCTTAGTCAAAAAGGATTTTATTATTCCATGAAACCGATTTTTTTTTGTTTATGCAATCATTGGTATAGATGGTGATCAATGCAGGAATATTATAATATAAAAGTGTAAACGCTATAAAAAATAGGTACTGAAACGTATAAAAAAATATTATTCCTTTTAAAAATCAGACAGAAGATTTGAAATACTTTCTGATTTCGATTTAATACAAACCCTTGGTCTGGGAAAATCAACTCAATTACATAATTTATTAAAGCTCGTTTTTTTGTTGGTCTCTTCGACTCACATTTTCTTTGGAAACTAACTACAAAAAAATGACGATCTCATTTATTTTCTCATATTAAATTATATTACCTATTGTGAGACAGGTCGTAAAAGCCGATATCAATCACATTTATAAAGGCCGTTGCAAGAACCTTAGGTAAACAAACGAACAATAAAGATTTTTTCCATTGTATCTTCCGACTCGAAATTCCGTTTTGACAATGGCCCTTTTATTATATTTTCCTTCGTAGTTAGCCCAGATACTACATTTTTTCTTTATTCAATTATTGGTAATTTCATTTATGTGATATTGAATTGGAAATCCAATGTTTATATAAAGTTTTATTAAGGTTGAAAGAAAAATATTTGGTGTTAAACTTGGTAATGAGTTTTTGTGATTGTAAAAAGTTTTGCATATTTGATTATTTTCTGTGAAACTGACGATTTGTAATATGATTATTTATAAGCATGAAATAATTAATTGTATTCATTTTAATTCATTGGAATTCTTATTTCTAAAGTTACTTCGTTCATTAGTGTGAGTGGGCTGAGAATTTGAGAGATCCTGTGTTAGATCTTCAGCTCAGCTGTAAATATTTAAAAAGCCTCAGCTCTGTACTCTTGAAACTATTATGATAACTGATGATATTCAACAAAAAATATGATGAGAAAAACGTTTTAAGAGAGGTAGTACTCCACACTATTTTCGCAACACAATATCAAACCAGGGGCTTAAAGGCAGTGAAGCACATACGCGGATATTAATTAAAATTCACAAAAACACTGGTCACAATTTTATTTTTCTATCTTTAAAAAAATATCATAGTTAACATTATAAAGTGTTTCGAAGCAGCTTATCTTGAAAGGCAATTTCCGCAAGGATGTCTTCATATAATCCTTTATAACTAAGTCGAGCACACTCGGTAGGGTTGCGGCGTGAGCTAAATAAAATAAAAGGCAATAACTTTCTTTTGAAGAGACGACAGGGTTGGCGTGGCGCTTTAAAATTAAGTGTGATTTCAGACACGGCTTCAATCTAGGGCTGTGCGACGAAAATTATCACGAAATACGAAGTGTTTCACTTCAAGTGTGATCGCTAATGTGGGTTTATTACATATTACGGTTCCAAACACGTTTGTGGAATAGAGAGTCGTTTAGTAAGCTACAAATTGTATAACTAATTTGGTAATAAAATGGAGCACTAAATCAGTACCTAATTAAAATGTTTCTATGTGCTGAAATAGCTGTTTACGCGAATTTAGAACAGATTTCACCTAACTAGGTAGTGATGTCACAATTTGTGATAATTATGTTTACGCTCTCTTGTAAGTGGGCCATCTGATATCCGAAACATAACATACATTCACACCGAAAACAGAGGTACCACTGTCGCACTCCCAGTTGAATTTATATTTGTTGCCAATATGAATAAATGCGAAAAATCCAGTGACAAGCTATATGAGAATTCTGAAACCGAAAAACACAAAATAGATTGCCCGACTTGGGAATCGAATCCAGAACCTCACGGTTCATTAATCATATAATATGTCACTGCATCAACGAGTACTCCAATCATACATCAAACTAAGATACCCATTTAATAAACAATAAAAAAAACATTACGCCACTTTACGACGGAGCAGACAGTAAAGTGACGTAATATGTAATAATACGTCACTTGTTGAATTTTTTACGCGGTACAGGGTCTCTGTTCCCTGAATGTTTCACTACCCACACATTGACGGTACACGGGCAGATAAATGATTCATGGCGGGTCGAAGCTAAGCTTAAATGACGCTCAACGCGTCTAAAGCCGTGAAACAGGCACGTGTAAACTCAGTTATTCACTAACATGTTTGAAAAAAATCGCTGCGGTTTTTTTGCTGTGAATGACGGGAAGTGGAAACTACCGTTTTTAACACTGAATGGCAGTGACATTGCGTCTGATGGTTTTAAGTGGTTCCTGGTTGCAAATACCGGCTCGATACTGGATGCAAATTGTTTTATAGCGCAATGTGAGCGAGCGTGGGTTCTACAGCAGATTTTGTGCTTTGTGGACGGTAGTTACCACTTACCAGCCAAGCGTTTAGGAATAATCGGACATTAGCAATAATGTCGGATTTTTAACATTTGTGATTTTTAGGTACAGCCATTACAAAAAATGATATAATGTTCCAAGATGTGTTGCTTCTCGGAGTCAATTATATAATTAATCTTTCCTTCTTTAGACTCAGGTAATGTAAGATGACGACTGCTACTCATAAATACCTACTTAAGACTAGAAAGGACAAATATAAGAATATTTCAACGAAATATTATGTTAATTGCATTTTTTATTTGAAATAACTATGTGTCAAATATTTATACCTATTTCTAACATACTACTTTGGCTTCGCCTATTTTCATCAAGCTCTTCATGCATTCGCGTTGGTTAAGGGTACTTTTAACCTGACCCTTGCCTAGGGTGTCATCGATCTGCTTGAGGTAGATCCTTTGGAGTCGACCCTTACAGAATATTCCATTCACACTCGCCTCATGTATCTGCTTGGTTAATTGTCTTTTATCCATCCTTTCTACATGGCCAAACCATTTTATCATTATTTCATGCAAAAAAGCCAATCATCCGTATTCCGTAAGCTTTCCAAGATTTCCGCTAACTCCGCTCTATAAAGTAGTTTGTAAGCCGAGTAATAGCTCAAAGACAGTTTCGTTGCAGTGTTATTGGCAGTTTCAGTAATACAAGGACGTTAACGTACGCGTTAAGCGTTTGATCCGGGACTTCTGAATAGTGTCGTGTTATTTTATGTTCAATATAGGACTTGTGTAGCTGATATTTTCTGAAAATTGAACGAAAGGTTTATAGTTTTTGGTGTAGATTGTGTGATGAAATGTAAAGTGTTGATATGTTTATTATTTCATGTTTTTTTTAATTTACGTTTGCTATAGATTGTTTTCTTGGCGATCTAAAATAAATTAGTGAAACACACCACACAGTCCATATGGTTAACGATTTCTATACAAGCAATGTCATAAATAAAAAATTGCTGAAGTAGATCGCATCCAACAGGTCCAATAACTTAAAAGAAGCCCTGGCAATAACTGAGAAGCACGATTTTTATAACTTTTTTTTTTCGTTTAAAAATGTACCTAATTAAAACATTTTTTTTTTTTCGTTTAAAAATTGGCAATGTACCTAATTAAACGATGATCGCCCGTAACATTCAATAAACCACTATGAACTAACCCGTAAATCCCTAAATATCTACGTCAACAGTTGTCATAAAGCAATCAATTCAAGTCCGGCTGTAATCCCGAGCGGCTCTGGATTAGTCGCATACAGTACGGTAATACGTACCAATTAGTCGATATACACTGATTTATGTGGACACTGGTAAAATTCCATAGAGCATACGTGATTATGGAATTGTTGCGTGTATATTGCGGTGTTTGTTGGTTATTTTTGGTGGTGTGGAAATTGGGAATGCGTTGGGCGAGTAAGCTATGCAGTGTTAGTTACCTTTTTCATAGCAGAGGCATTATACGTGCAAGTGTATTTTTTTTAATGCTGTGCAGTTTTTTTTTGTATTTTTGTCCTGTGATATTGCGACGGTTAGGAAATGTTTGACTTAAATCTTAGTTCATTGCTAAATTTGTTATTTCACATTCTCCTTCAGACACAAAGGTAGCAATAAATATGACATGTAGCAATGCCTGTAAAATATCTCATTTAATAGAGACTAAACTTTATATGACTGCCTCGGTGGCGCAGTTATACTATGGTATGATTGCAAAGCTGAGTCTTGGGTTCGAATCCTGGGTTGGGCGAAGTGATATTAGATTGTTCTACTCATTACCAGCTCGGAGTCAGTAATGTGTACCAGATATGGCGATAGGCTTGAATGTTGATGCTGGTAGTAGGATATTGATTGTATGCACCAGTACTTCGACATATCAATGATTTGTTTTGTGAACCAGTGCACACGTGATTTTGAGCAAGCAGATCCAATCGACACTCTATCCATCATCAGGCTGTGCGTATAAAATATAAATTCTGATTAATTGAACCAGGCTTAGAAAATCCGAACTACCCGTCGAAATTGAAAACGCATTTTAATTGCTACACACTTAACTTGGATAAGGTGCATCGAAATTGATGTACCGCTTGCTGAAAAACGGCTGTCACTCCAAATATGAATCACTTCAGTCCATAAAACCTATAACGGGCGCTAATTGACGTCAATACTAAACTCTTTCGTTTTTTAACCGACTTCAAAAAAAGGAGGAGGTTCTCAATTCGTCAGTATCTTTGTTTTTTTTTATATGTATGTTAATTGTTACATAACATACTTGCAAGTATCAGCGAATTCGATCTAAAAACTAGTAAAGAAGGTACAATTTTTTATGAGTTGTAACTTGTAAGTTTGCAAAACTAGACATGCTTTTGGAGGCCAGGGATTGTTTTATATAGGTCCGACAAAAGAAAAATATGGATCATTTAATAGTTAGTGAACATCGCATGTCATGAATATCTACAGCGCTCAGATCATTGACGCGTTGCGATCAAAATGGGAGGGGGCGAACCTAGAGGGTAGGACGATTAAGGAAGGGGTTCTGGCGCACCAGCAATTTTACTCACCGACCGAAAACGGTATTCTATAAAACGGTGGTACCACCAATCAAGTGGCTCCACCTACCGCCTTCATATATAAAGACATAATTTTAGTATGCAATAAATTATTGTTAAATCCATATACCTGAATATTGTATTCCAGCGTATACCTGAATATTGGATAAGGCTTTAGATAAGTGGTTTTGATCATGGCCGTTTAAACTTAGTTTCCATGAAGGAATTAACAAGTTTCTAACAGTGATAGGATGCTGGCTTATCAAGAGGTTCCTGTAACTCCCTACTAACTGATATAATCAAATCGTACGTGTGATGTATTTCTGTTCATACTTACCTACATTATTAATAAGAATGCTTAAAGCGCAGTATTTTTGAAGTGAAATAAATTATCCAAATGTACATATATATCACAGCTTACTTGACGAAAAACAAAGTAACAAAACACTCAAAAGATTTTTATCGCAATAAAATAAATATATACACATGAGAACGTCTTAAAAGTTATTGTACCTGTTAAAAAAAACACTCGTATAAATTCTAAATTGTATACTTTTAATACCCTGCGGAGTAGAACGTCAAAAGCAATACGCCTTAACAAGCTCCGTTTTTATAAAGCCTTTAGTTTGTCTTACAAATTGTGTTACACTTACGCCAATGTTCGGCGTTGCAATTTGCGGTAGAGCCTCGCCCACCGTTACCTTAATAAAGTTAATAGAAGGTACTATATACGTGCTTTCGACTGAAATCCAGCTCAAATCAAATAAGGAAAGGGCATTGATGACCAAGGGATTTTTGCGCGAAAAATCCAGCGTATTTTCAACTTTTTCGATATTCGTACATTTGTTATAAAAAAGCTAAGATAATTATATCAAGAAATGCTATACATTTTATTTGAAAACGTATAAATTAAATTCTGAAGTGGAGGAAGGCGCTCTCGATCCTCAATGGCACTTATTGGACGCTCCTAAAATATCTCATTCATAAAACGTTCTAAGTATGATTAAATTCAATTTCTTTCGAATTAAATAAGACGGGACTAATAACGAGGTGTAAATTTGTATTCTTGTCTTCAAATTTTGCCTACTTTTACTACTGTTTTCGTTTTTACTAAAAAGATACTGTTATTGAAATCTGTTTTAATGTCTGCTACAGTAAAATGAAACATAAAAAAATAATATTTGAATGTTTTATTTTCGCTTTTACAACATCCAACCAGTAGAAAACTACAAAAAATGTAATAAACGAAATTATAACCATATTTTTATATACACACGAGATACGCGAAGCTTAATTAAAATTCCCCGCTTAAATTCTAACTACAATTACGTGTAGTTTACAACTTTGAACATCAAATTTAATATCGTATGTTCAAATGATAATTTCTGTTCTAGTTTTGTCTATTTTAGGTTTGCTGGGATCAATATTTTTAGATGAAAGACGTTAGCATAAATATTTTGGGGCTGCTCGGTAATATTTGGGTAGCTAATTTGTTTGAGAGTAAAGTTTTTTTAAATATTTTTTTATAATTTGGAAGGTAAGTTTACAGGTCATAAACGCCACGCCTAACTATAAAAAAGAGCAATATAATATATAATAAGCATTGCAGTCTACTGTACTGCGCTCCTCACCTTTGAGACATTATGTATTAAATCTCTTAATACCTCGAAACTTGCTACGAAGTCCATCTTGTCGGAACACAACATTGCTTACAGACCGTTGCTAGGCGTCAGAAACGTGCGATAGTAAATTATTTCAATTAAGAACAGGGCTATTATTTATTGAAGTAAATTACACGGTCTTTACATAATTTAAGTAATATTCCAGGCGCTTCAGAACTTACTGAGACTGTGGAAAAGAAAAGGCGCTCCCTTATCCAAATCTCATCAATTCTCATCCAAAGAAACTCCCTCATCGACACGAATTATTCAATGATTTTGTATCAATATCCAGATACACTATTACCCCGACTTGTAAACAAGATTTCCATATTCCAAAAGTTCGTATTCAGTAGTACTATTATAACAGTTTGATAAAGACGCCAGGTGGGATGTAAATCTGTCGTGTGGGATTCTGTGGGATTTATTCAACACTCGGGTATTCTAAGGAGCAAAAATCCGCCTTTATATAGTGGCCGTAACTTTGCTGGCATTTCGAGAAGTTTGGCCGATATAGTTCATTGTTACTGGAAACAATGGTGCCGCTATCTGTTTGTTTATTGGTTTAATATTTCGGATGCTAATATATACTGTTTATTATGTTGATATATTTAAGATTAAATGGTGTATTATATGTGGAAGCACAAAACGAATAAATAAGCAATAAGATATGAAGGAACAAAGAGCAAACGAAACGTGATCAACTTTTATAGGGTTTTCTAAAGGAACACTTAACTACTACTTACTTAGAATAATAAAAAACTTGTTGAATGCATATCACGCAATTATATGTATGCTGTAAACTGACCTAGTAATCTGGCTTTAAAAATAATAATACCAAATTTCAGTTATCGACATACAAAATATATACTCAAACCACTATGGAATTTTCAACTTACTAAGAAATTATTTTACGCATCAAAGGATGTTCTTAACTACGCGAGATTTCTAGAAATTCTACTATCCAATCCGTCGCACAACATGAATTTATATACTCCGATAGCATCTTGAGGAGCATGCACACATGCAAATACGTACGAAATGGCATCAAATAAAGAAAAAGCTAAAACGTTGGCTGAATGTATCGGCAATAGTCGCAGCCTTTCGCTACCCGGGCAAAGCCCGCGCCCGAGGGAGATTACCCGGATTTTTGTCCCGGTCTGAAAATCCGGCGAAGTTTGGAGTTCGCAACCTATCGGGCTACTTTGCTATTTGAGTGCGCTCCTTGTGTTCGGAAACTTTTAAAATGCTCTTGTGAATATACAGTTGCACACGATGCGCTGTTTTAGGCGCGAATTTAGATAAAATATTTAGATTTTTACAATGATTTCTTTTGTTTCTACATGCTATAATCCAATCCAATTCATCAGCCAAAGGAAGTCCACTGCTGAACATAGGCCTCTGCCAATGATTTCCACAGTGACCTGTTGGAGGCAGCCTGCATCCAACAAAGTCCCGCGACCTTTACCAAGTCGTCATACATACTACATACTATAGATTCCAAACAATTAAGCGTAGAAATCTCCATACGATTTTATATTAAGATACAAGATCTCAAAGAATAAAACAGCGAGTCTTATACCCAAAACACTAGTTGCATGACCAAAAAACTTTCCGGCTTATCTTTACCTAATAGCGAAGAAAATAGGGTCGTGACATCATTATCAGTGGAGCGTAGCAGTTCCCGGAACTCGGCATTAGCAAATACTAGCGGATAAGATGGAAGATAAAAGGAGGTTTTAGGTTTCAGTTCGTAATAGTACATTGGCACGTTTGATTTTTCTAGGATATCTTAGGATATTTAATTATGAAGTAGGGTATTTTTTGAATGTAGAAGTTTCCAGCGATCGTAGGGTTCGGTAAAATACCATCACTAAACGTTACAGATAGCTCCCAGTTCTTCGAAGTGAGGTGTGTTACTGACCTTTGTAAGTTTGTAATAAAATTGAGGAATTAACAAAAAGGGAACTAAAGATTTGACCACGGTTCTTTATGTCATCATCGTCATCATCATCAGCCCGTTGCAGACCATTGCTGGATATAGGCCTCTCCCAAGATACGCCACAGAGCCTGGTCTGCTGCTTTAAGCATCTAGACGCTGCCGGCCCTCTTGTAACTCGGTTCTTAATGTAATCGGAGGAAACCAGTATAAATGACGTTAAGTTATAACTTATTATCAGTTGTCTTTGATATAATGGCAGTTACTTAGTGAAGCCAATTAATTTGTGCTGTCTTAACTGAATGCAAAGAGGTTCTATCATTTCAAGACATTTTAAGGACTGTATATATAGTCAAAATTAATCCCTGGAAAATACCTACTATTTACTTATTTTATTTAAAAACTTATTGTACACGAGTGAACTAAAAAAAGTCCATGAAAAATATGTAAAAACGTATACAATGGCCTTATCGCTCGAGGCTATCTCTTCCAGGCAACCTACTACTGTAGTAACCCCTTCTCAATCCTAAAAGAGGCCCGTGTTCATCAGTATATATGGACTGACATACTATACAAATCTAAATATATATAATATGGCGAAAGATCTAGATTGGGGTGTGGAAATTCAATGGATGTACCAAGTTCATTAGATAACGTACCACGGTTCAAACCATTTCCATAATGATTGGAGAAACGTGATACTAATTGTGAGTCTGAAATAATGCATACATACATGAACATCACGCCTTTTTCCCAGATGGGGTAAGCAGAGGTGCAAGCAGGACACCCACGTTTTGCCTTATACATTCCGTCTCATGATGTGATAGGCCTATCGCTATATCAGGCACAAGTTCCCGTCTCCGGGCTGATAACGAATAGAAAAATCCAATATTACTTTGCCTGACCCGGGATTCGAATCCGAGACCTCAGATTTGTTATCATACCGTTGTACAACTACGCCTCCGAGGCAGTCTTAAATAATGCAGCATTGAATAATGTGCTTCAATGAATTATTGATCACGTCAATACAGGACTGTCCAAAAGGTTCTTTCATTCACATTTTACATATACATTGTTAGAAAACAAAATTGTTGATACAAAAACATTAGTTCCCTCTAAATAAATAAGCATTAACCTTGAGCGTTTGAAATGTCCGTTTAAAGCTTTTTTTATCGAGCAATTGTTTTGTTCGAGAAATCGAATATTTGGCGGAAGGTGAAATAAATGGGTTTCTCTTTATTGTAAAAGCGATTATCACGTTTCGTTGCGAGCTGAGTGGGCCTGTGGCTTATTTAATTTTCTTTACGTTCATTTGTACGGGAAATGAAACTGTTGTTTTAACGGATAAATGTGAACCGTGTGGGAGGTGTACCGGTATTTTTAGGTTTGTTCAAACAACGTTATGATAACAGGTTTTCTGTGTAATTGTGAACACGTAAAGGTTTTTTTATTGTCTTTGTCATAGGTCCGACACACGAGCAAGCAACTGACTTCATAGTATTGAATCATGGTGCGTTACTTTTAGAATTAAAGTGAAAAGTAGGGAGGGAGAAAAGAAAAGGGGAAGTATCATTCAAGCAACAGCAGAACTGTTACTTCACAAATCACAACTCGATCGCAACAATTTTTTATTCCTCGGTTTTGTAAATGTTTACGAGTGCCTTTATACTTAGATTTTTTACCTTTCAGTGAACTACTCGCTTCTTTTACGATCCTATGTTATGAAAAATATAAGAAATGAAAAAAAAACTTTGGAATATTATATTAAGAACTTAATTTCATATTGTTATTCAAAGAAAATAATTACTTTTCACAATACACCCGACGAAGTTTTTGCAAGCAGACCACGCCCGAAACTTATTAGAAAATTAATTTTATTGTTTTAATTATCAAAGCATTATGCTTTGATGCAAATTTTGGAGAATTCTCTTAATTCTAATGCGTTTACGTTACTTTGTAACTAGAATATAACTCGATTTACTGCCAAAAGTTGTGCAAAAATTTTAAATTGCTTCGGGGAGTATGAAGTGCTTTAAATTTAAAGGTTTTTGAGGGAAGATATATGCGTCCTATTTGCTAGAACAATGAGTAGAAACTAGAAGTGTGAAATAAAATCTTTTTATTATTTGCATATACAGTCGTCGTCGGCTCAATTGGGGCGTATATAGCTGGTGAATCGGGAAGCACTATCTATCTCGTAAAGTATTCGGAATGGAAATTGCGGTGTTCGAAATCACATTTAAATTAATAAAAGGAATATCGGAATTAAATCCAACAAGTTTGTATTACGACTTAGCTTATCTAGTTTCTTATGTTTCTGATATAATAATGGTATATAATAATGGTATAATATAGTGATAACATTGTTTATTTTATAACACGTGACAAAATATGAACATTAAGAATCCTCGCTACCAAACCTGCGTTGAAATTTGTACCCTTTGGGCCTTATTGATCAACTCGGATGAGCGAAGAATTTACTTTAGTCCAAGGCTTTAGAATTGACTCGGTTATATTGACTATTAATTTGACTATAATATTGAATAATGTACCTAATTACAATACGATGGTTGTCTAGCCCTCTATGCAGCTCCGTGTTCATTAATAAAGTCGTGAATACCTCGCTATTGAAAACCAATCGAACCAATAAAGCCTTGGACTAAAGTTAATCCTTCGCTTTTTCGAGTTTATTACTAAGTTCCTTTCAGTTTTAAAATCATTAAGGCATGACAAAAATTTAGGCTTAAATTTGACTATCGACCACTACAAAAGCAACGTTTGACGGAAATGTAAAGCGCAAACAGCGGAATAGCGCGTAGCACTATCGCTTTGTGTTTCAATACAAATACGCGCAAACTATGTGTGGAAGGACCGGGTTTTTGACGTTACGGCTGACATATTCTAAAACTTTTTGACAATATTGTAATACGTTTTGATTGAAATTAAACTAATTGTACGGCTTTAGTCACGGATTTGATTAAACATATACACAGGCCTTTTTCCCAGAAGGGGTAGGCAGAGGTGCTACCAGAACACCCACGTTTCGCCTTGCAGGTTCCGTCCCACGATGTGATAGGGGCGAGCCCATCGCCATATCGGGCACAAATTCCTGACTCCGGGCTGATAATGAATAGAAAAATCCAATATCACACTTTTGCCCGACCCGGGATTCGAACCCGAGACCTCAGCTTTGTAATCATACCGTAGTACCACTACGCCACCGAGGCAGTCATTTGATTAAATTATTAGATGTATTAATTTTCCGACGTTTCGATCATGTTACAGCTTTCTTGGTCGCGGGGCGGACTATCCGTAAAAATTAGTTTTATTTCAATGTGTAACATTCGCGTAAATCTAAGAAACCCTATACATTTTGATATTATCTGTCGTAGTTCATTAATTAACTGGCTGAAATTAAAGAGGGCAATAATAATTTTCATCTCACTCATATATTAAATCATACAGCAATTCATGAACACGGGTCCACAGTAAAGTACAGCAAAATCCCCATTGCCAACATTTCAGCAAACAACTGATAAAAAGACAAAGTAAAGAAAAATAACCCAATTTTTCGAAAGATCCTGCACACGTTTCGTAACGATGCAAAGACGTTTGCATTAAAGAACAAACAGAGATACCGCGAGACGGATGGTATTGTCAAAGTTGCGAAATACTATATGCCTATCAGTACTGCAGTTTGGATATTGTTTCCACATACTGTTAAATATCGTTTCGAGGAACTCGACTGACTTTAGTTGTTTCTGATACCGTACGGTTTATTGGCGACCGATGTCAGCCAGCGATTAACTGCTAGAATCATAGCCTCCTAGCGTGTTTGTACGCTCCACAAACATTTGGTACGTAGACTATTGCACTGGATTATTTGATCTGTAATGGCCTGCGCACACCGGGGCGGAATGGCAAGCTATTTCGTTTTTTTTTACAATGGATGTTCAAACTTATCTGATAGGAATACGACATAATTTCCAATGTTTTAAATTTATGCCTTGAAAGGAATTTCTTGACGCAGCATTGAAGGGAAGCAGCGCGCGAACGGATCGCCAGGCGGGATGCCGCGTCGCACTGCGGTATGCAACAGCACGCCGAAGGACCCCGTGACACGGCGCGGGATGAGACAGTCCAAGCGGTGTTACATGCAGGTGCTGCCAATGCATACTTTATGGTGGCGAAGCATGCCACGTCACGTCGCGGTATGCCTTAGAAGGTCGCCTGAATGTCACAGTATGCAAGCGGCTGGCCTATGGCAAAATCCCTTGTCATTCCGTCCCGGTGTGCGTACGCCTTAACTGTAGCGTAATATTTTGTACAGCAATTGGAAAGCTATTGGCACGATATTTACCTTGTAGGATATTAGGTTCAACCTGGACAGCGATCTAATATACAAGGCTTCCATCGCTATGTTTAAATACGTGACTGTTGCGGCTTGCTAGATCAGCTCTATACATTTTAGCAGACCAGCATAATGAATTTGACCAATGAAATGTAATAATGTCCCAACACTGGATATTCTTCTTCTTTAGCCACAAGCTTTCTACAGATAAACATATGGTCTGCCCTAAGGACTAGGGACCTGTTGAAAGAGACTAGCATCCAGCGACTTTTGCAATCCTTAGTAGGTCACCAGTCCACCATACGCACGGACGTCTGGGATGGCGTTTGCGTATCTCCCGTGGAGGCTTCTCTTTGCCTCATCCGTCATTAGTTCTCGACGCTCTAGGCCTTCTCTATTATACTTTATATTTTGTATTGTATTGTATTGTATCAGCCCATATACGACTCACTGCAGGGCACGGGCCTCCTCTACAATCGATAGTACGATTGAGAGTGGTTAGGCCATATAGTCCACCACGCTGGCCTAATGCGGGTTGGCGAACTTTTTACATACCATAGAAATTTATACAAATCGCTATGGTATGCAGGTTTCCTCACGATGTTTTCCTTCACCGTTATAGTGCGTGGTGATTGACTATCAATACACACATGACTCCGAAAAGTCAGAGGTGTGCCCTGGGATTTGAACCCGCGACCACCGTGAACATGTAGGCAGCCGCGTCTGGTCCGTTACCAACAGGCCACCACGCACTTTTTTATATTTACTTTATGTTATCCTAGTCACAATTCACATCATTTTAATCACCTTCAGTTGCAGGTATAATCATTTTCAAAGTCAGTACTAAAAATAACAACCGTACCAAAAATGCTTAGACATGTATTCGTATGAATAATTGTCATTTCTACAAACGTGTTTGTCACAGATGTGAGAATATCTGCGACCGAGTAACGATACATGGAATCTAGAATCGCAACAATGAACGCAACAGTCTGTGTAATACATTTCAATACTAAATCGAAGGCCGGAGGTGTAAGAATATTTGCGATCGAGCATTAATATTCATGGAGAATGGAATCTAGTGTGATAAAGGAATGTATGTAGGCTACAATTTGAAAGAAGCGAATCTATCAAGGTATAAGATTTGAGAGTAGATTATACGTCGGAAATATTAATCTGGAGTACTGTGTCAACCCATATACGTCCCACTGTAGGGCACGAGCCTCCTCCACAATCGAGAGTACGATTGAGAGGAGTTAGGCTATGAAGTTCACCACGCTGGCGAAGTGCTGGTTGGCGGACTTTACCTACCATAAAAATTCTTATTCTAATTCTAAAATATGTTGTCTGGTAACTTGGCTTCGGCACGTGAGATTCTGGTCTTGATTTTCAATTCAGGCAACTTACAGTATTGTGATTGGAAAACCAAGAACTGCCGAAATTAATCATTTCTCAAAATAGTTCGAGTTAAGTATGGGACACATAAAAATCTACTTATACAGTCACCACGTATTACCAAATAACACTTTGAGCAGGAAGTACCTCCTTGCACTTCTACAGAGAAAAAACTGCGAACTAAAACACTAATAGCAGTCTCAAGAACTCTAATAACGGTCTTAAAACTTTAATAGCAGTCTTCAGTTTCCACGAGGTCGATCGAGTGCATCGACAAACGTATTCAGCGCGATCGTGACGGATGGCCAGCCGCCAATGCGTTGGAGTACTAAAGCTAGGTCCATTGTTATCGCCTGGTTCAATTGTATTATGCTAATTTTTTTATAGCATAGGTCCGGCAAACGAGCAAACAGGTCACGTGATAGTAAGTGATCACTGCCGCCCATGGACATCCACAGTGCTGGATCATGGATGTGTTGCCGGCCCAATTGGGAAGGGAGCGGGAAGGAAAAAGGATGGGAAGAGAAAGGGATATTGGGCATCCGGCGATCTGATACCTTTTATCGTACCAGTTTTCGCACAAATACACCAATCGTTCTCAAATAGCAGAACTTAGAGTAAGAAACCTGCATTTTATGTTGTAAACATCAAAAATTGCAATAAACAATTTGGTCACATAATGTCCAGATCCGGAAAAAAATCTTGGTGAGTCACTAAAATATCTGTTGATTTGGGGATTTAAACGATCGCTTTTTGTTTCTGCTTTCCGGAGGTCACAAAAATGTGAGATATTATGGTCGCGTTAGCTTTATGAATATAATGATCTGGTGAATCAGTTAAATAATATCTCTCGATATGATCGCCTGTCGATGCTCAATTTTGCCCAACTGCTTTCAATATACAATATTGATCAGAAACGCGACAAGTTTTCATATTTCACTACGACGGAACCTTAGGCGGATGTGTATGTGTTTTAACCAGCATATATGAAGCCGGCTTTATTCAGGGGACAATGAATGCAAAATGTTTAGCGCGTGCCGCAAATATCATCCGTTTCGGATGAGTACCGGCGTTTTGATTGGCTCAACTCTGCGGTTTGTTTGGTCAAATCCGCTTCATACTGTGCATTGTAGTCATTAGGATTTCCATTGTTGTTTCCGAAATTAGTTTAGTGATTATGTTTTTGTTCTGGAAAATATTTTTTATAATGTTTGTTGTTTCTGGCCTAACTAACCACTTTCAATCGTACTCTCGGTTGTAGAGGAGGCCCGTGCCATGCAGTGGGACGTATCTGATACAGATACAGATTTTTTGTTTACTTTTAATTGAAATGAAGGAGGTTCATTGAGAAGGTGAAACATAGTATCAGATGGAATAATATCAAATATAAGGTATAAATTAATAAAAAGAAAGGTATAAGTATAATTATTAATTGCGCAATCTCAAAATAATACTCACATACATAAGTGCCTCTCCAAAATACACATGAAACGACCTTCAAAGTCAATTAAACTATTGAAATAATAATTACCAAGATCTTTGCTTTTAGCACTATAGCTCTCAAAGGCGTTTTAATAAGAAGGGTTAATTACTCGATTTGCTAGTCCTACACTACATGCATTCTAAATGAAACTTACTGGAATTATTAGTTTTCGGCTCATTTGGAGCTCAGCCAAGAGCATTGTGCATACATTATATTTGAAATGTCCTTTTATGAATGCTAAATTTCGCACAACAGAGATTAAAGTCGGTTTATGCAGTTAAACAATGCTTGCTTAAATTTATGTTAGGGGTGATTTAAAAAATAACTAATATATTTATTGATCTAAATAACGTTTTATGGGTAACGACTAATGCAACTTTTTTGAATGAGGCATAAAAGTGTGTTTACTATTCGTCGAGTAATTAGTTGACCGTGGCTTTTTTTTTTTTTATTTACACAAAACAGGTTACAATCTTAAAGCTGCTAAATAGTTACAATAATGTTTTTTATCTTGAATATAACCCAAAACTTGTGTTTCACGTACAATATTATACTACGAGGCGAATATACTGGATATTACAATACAAAAACCATGATAAAATAAAATAAAATACGATACAAAAAATATATAGTTCCAATTCATTGTTGATTTTTCGGCTTTGGTATTCCCTTATTATACGTTCGCAAGCAATTAGCTTGTCTGCATACATCAGCTACAAAAAATGCCCAAGTTTGAAAAACTCACACAAGGTGGACTAAAGAACTTGAGAATCCAAAATTCATGGTTTACATTCTATGTAATAATAATATTATAAAACGCACTACATACCAAAGCCGCCGGGCCGCCGACATGTCGGCGACATTTTATTGGCGGCGAGTCGGCGGCTTCAGTCGTTGCAAGTCGGAAAACTTAGACGGCGACATGGCAGCGTCTCGACATAATAAGGAACATTTTATGGCGTTGACTAGCAGTGCGCTTGCGTTGTAGAAATGTAATGTCGGCGGGCAACACGTGCGGGCGCTTGCCGCCGACATGATGTTTTTCTGACAGGCTGCCGGGTAGTATCGCGGCGGGTTTGGTGTGTAGAGCGCATAACAAATGTATAACAAAATACCCATAGTCATATATTGCCGATACTACTTTAAAATACTAAACTTCTGTCACGAGTATCAGAAACTTTAAGAGACCTTCGCGCCTCAAAGCACCCTGCCAGCAAAAATAATACTAGTGGATCCCACAAGCATTTGTCTCCGTGGGGCAATGAGCCACGAAGGCTTTCGATACTACGTCACCAGACTTTTTATTCAACAATAAAATATCCTATCGCCGAAATTCAATTTATTAGTTTGTTTACAGGCGGAATATAATGGACTCGCAGACTATTATTTTTGCATAAACGCCCAGGACAAACACAGGTCACCTCAAAAAAATCCTCAAGAAAAATAACTCCGTTTTCTTTGTTATTTAATAAATTACTTATACAATTGGCGAGGCGTTTAACGAGACAATCAGAATGAATAAGTTAGCAGCCAGGTCTATTTTTCGCCTAGAAAAATAGGCCGCAATAAGTCTAGTCTAGATACTTGTTTCATTGGGCTTTTGTGCTATTACCTTACATAAGCAGGACTGGCAATGTAATGAATATATTTAGCGGAGTAGATCTGAATAACATAGTGGGAAAACAATGTACTTTATTTGCCGTAAATGTATACAAAACCATTCGCCTTTTATTGGTGGTCAAGAACCCTCCTTACGTTAAAATAACTTAGGCCTATATAACATAGGCCCTAGATCACCAAGCTGCCCTAGTAAAGTTTGGCAGACTTCACACATTTTTAATATTCTTGTAAAGCAATTGGTATGCAAAGTTTCTCAGTTTTTCTTCGTAGTTCAAGCGAGCGATAATAAACTACAAATACATAATATGTAAGTTTAAGTTACCAATGCATTGTATTATGAAACCGCCAACTTAATAATCCGATCAATTTATAACTAAAACATTGCTCACTTATTTTTTAAATCGGTATTATAAATGTTGAGAGAAGATTTTTAATTTATTACATATGTGGGTGGCTAATAGACATGACATGTCTAAGTTATAGCTGGTTGAACTTGTGATATATTGATAAAGATTACTTCTAATGTATTACAAATGTATATACATAAACTCACGCATTTTTCCTAGAAGGAGTAGGCAGAGGCGCCACCAGGACACCCACATTTTGCCTTATATGTTTCGTCCCATGATGTGATATCGGGCGAGGCTATCGCCATATCGGGCATAATTTTCTGAGTTCGGGCTTATAATGAATGGAAAAATCCATTATCACTTTGCCGACCCGGAATCCAAACCCTAGACCTCAGCTTTGCTATTGTACTATAGTACAACTACGCCACTGAGACGGACTTAACGCCAGTGATAATCTCTTTCAATCGAAACTAAGGTAATGCGGAGATTTAATTAATATATAAAACGACATTGATATTTTAAATCTTCTTTTTTTACATTTTTATACATATAATAAAAAAACAAAATACATATAAAAAGATAAAGAAGGTGCCCAACAATGGCGAGGCTCGAGACCCAAGCCATCGGTGGTTAGGACAGCAAAATGATGGACCGCCTCACAAGACGTGCCGTGTCAAGCTATACTGTCCCCTGAATCTGGCTCTTGACTCAAAAGCCCTTTGAGAACCTCTGTAGATCTTGGTGGAGGCTCTTTGATATCAGCCCACAAGCAGAAACGACAATCGGTACAATAATTATTGAGTCCACATCCCACATGTCAGTGACCTCGTGTGCCACATCATATCACACATTGATATTATCATTACAACACAATGATATCATAAAAATAATACAAATGTCCAGCTCCGGTGTAAAAATAATGTTTTTGGCTGTCATAACGTTGGCTCGGTAATTAACTGCGGAGGTTAAATTAATATTGTTGGAAGTCCGAGTGCGGGCGTTGTGTGATAAAAAAATACAATACTTGTGTGGAATTTATATTTATTTACAATTAACATGAGAGTCTATTGTGATTTTAAACAAGACGCTGATTTAACTCTGCAGTTTAAATCGTGGTTTAAAACAGAAAGATGGTTAATGTGTCTAAAAATTGAGGGAATGTCGACTTTAGTTATGTGGAATAGTTTTTTATATTGTAACGTATTTTGAGTACATAAATGTTGATGATAAACACCAACAATTTTGTGGCCAATGTTTTTGGATACCAATTGGTCATCATTGACGGCAGGCAAGAGTTAGACCATTGTAAAAAAATATATATATATTTGTTATTTGGGAAACAAACAGAGAAATTGACATATAAATAGCAGAAGAATGTGTTACAAAATCCAGATATGTATATGTAAATGTGTTATTATATACAAAAAAGTGTAAGCAATAGATTTATAAGTCCAGTAAAATTTATACGACTCTGAATCCGCATTGAATAGGCAATAATTAAGTTAAACTTAAAAGGACTAACCTCACCAATTATTTTATAAAGTAAGGGGGAACGTTCCCGGTTTTCAGGAGTCAAATCCCAGGGCACACCTCTAACTTTTCGGTTAATAATAATCTGTGTATTGATAGTCAATCACCACGCACTATAATGGTGAAGGAAAACATCGTGCGGAAACCTGCATACCATAGATATTTCTGAGAATTTCTATGATATGTAAAGTCCGCAACCCGCACTAGGCCAGCGTGGTGGACTATATGGCCTAACTCTTCTCAATCGTACACTCGATACTGATCGGCTGATACGATACAATACAATATTAAACCCAACAGTTAATGGTTTGTTATATTTCGAAAGTTACAAATAGATCAACTCAAAATACTAGACAGCAATCCCGCAAGTTCATAATAATTGCACGATTTAAACTAAGCAAGTGCCGATAATTTACCGCGATAATGTGAGCTATTGATAATGGACTAATAGGCTTCAGCGAGCCGTGCGTATTTCCTGTTTCCACGTTAGTATTTCGATGAATGGTTTTAAAATGTTCCTTAGATTGCTACACGGTTCCCAGAATTGAAAGATGGATGGTTAGGTTTACAGTTTTCACATTATTTATCAAAAGGTGTACAGAAGAATAAGACTTGGCAACATAGTATTTATATGTTCGCAATAAGAGGGGTGAAGTAACAGTCTTGATTTTCGTTTTGTAAGTATAATTCAATTTGCGTGTAATAAGATATGGCCTTTCGATTTTTAGTCACGTGTCAGTCAAACTTTGAGCCGATCTCTCTAAGGAACAAGGTTATGTATAATATGTATAGTTAATATACTCTAAATTCTAGATTCTAGAATCTCGCTGAAAGTAACAAGATACAATATTTATTAAAATTTATGACAGAAATATACAAAAACAAACATACCTTTAACGACGCCTGTTATCAGAATCTGCTGTACCTGTAAAGATATAGATAATGTTAAGTGTGTTAAATAGTTTAAACTTCATACATTTCAAAACCTAACAAAATAAAATCGTAATATCTAGAGGTCAATGTAGATCTTCCATAAATAATTCCAAATCAAAACATTAAAAATTATTATCTATTTCTCCCGCCAAACAACAGTGTATATGCATATGTTCCCGTTTAAAGGATATTTTAGCCAGAATAACTACTGGACATAATGAAACTTAACATCTTATGTCAAAGGTAGGCGAGCGCAGTAGAATGCCAAGCTAGGCTTTGTAATTTATAGTGTTGTTTGGTTTTGCTACTGTCCATGAGCGGTCATGTCGTTTGCCATTAGACGAATGGCATGCTTGTCTCGCTATATATCGCAATAAAAAAATGCATATTAAAAATGTGAGTTAAATTTCCCGAAAAAACATATAAAATGTATCCAAGACTTAAGCCCCATTTACACTGGGAGAGTTTCTCGCGACGAGAATCGCATGAGATTATCGCATGACATAACCACCATAAGATTATCGTTTTCTGACAATGTTTACACGATGCAACTTTTATGTCCTTACGATAATCGAACCTTCGAGGCTAGAAACTCTCCCCGTGTAAAGGGAGCTTTATATCGCACGTATTTTACAGTTTCAGTAGCGTAGTGGGCAACAAGCCAACTGAGAAACGACACCGCAGACCTAAGACAAGCGTTTGTGTGATCAACCAATATTTGCTTGGGGCCTGGGTGTTGAGACAGAAAGGTTACTTGTAGTTTCTCATGACTAAGCATGGGACATGTGTCTTAGTAGACTAGAACAAAATGTATGCGACTGTTGAGTGTATTTATTTATTAGTATAAAGACCTGTAGAGTTCGTAAATATGAAATTATTTCAATATCAGTATCTAGAATTTGAAAAAAAGAATGTTTTAGATAGCAAGTTTTTAAAAATACTATTTAGAAAATTATTACGCTACATTTCAAATGCGTGAAGCAGTGCATAAAAATTAACTGGAATTGCGAAATATATATTTCTAATATAGCAAGCCTTAATTACGTTCACTTCCCGGAACTAAATAAAACAAACTTATTTATTGAGGACGGCGCGAGAAGTTGAAATTTTCAACGCGACTTTTGTGTCGCGCCTACAGGCGAACTATGAAACTAAAACCGCAACCAAAGTAATACACCCACCCCACCCAACAGTCACATACATAGTCCTAACCCCACACTAAGATCGAGTCTTGTGTCGTGGGAATCAGAAGCTACGAGAGACTTTTCGGTCTCACAAACACCCAGACCCAACACAGATATTTGTGGGCAACACAAACATGCTTGTTGGTGCTGGGATCGAAGCCGCGGCCTCTCGTTTCACAGTCGGCGGCTAACCAACTACGCCACGGAGGCTGTCATTAAGTATAAAAATATAAAGTATCAGGAATCTTATAAATGCAACAATGAGCACTTCAGGTATTGCGAGGAAATTCCGCGTTTTACACAATAGAGCAAAACCTGGATAAATAAAAACTATGTGCTCTTTTGTTAGATCCTAGGTTTACGGTAAATGAAAGGCCATTTGACGGATATAATAGCCTGCGTAATGGCGACTCTAAATTGTATTTTCTGGGACAAATAAAATTTTATTTGGTGATAAAATCTTATCTGAACATTAAATATTGATTGAAAAATAAGTGGAAGTTCTAACGTTGAAATATGAATGAATTCAATCGATAATCAAGTCTATCGTAAAATATCTTCTGCAACTCTCAAAGAACTATGTAGGTGTTCTAAATCTAAGCATACACGCACTTGAGCAAATCTCATTAGAAGATTTTTCCAAAGACGTTATATTTATTCGATGTTTATTTAGTAAGTTATTATTGGCACCTTTAACAATATTTATTACTTTATTGATGAATTAAAATGAAACATCTATATCCTTAGAGTGATAGTCAGTTGACTACACCGTGAGTGGCTGGAAAATTTAAGTACTATTATTTTATTTATTTATACTATAAGTGTGCCTTAATTCATCAAAAATTTTAGTCTACGTATTGTATTCATATTTTTGTTAGCCTCGGTGGACTAGTTGTATACGGTATGATTACAAAGCTGAGGTCTACACGCCATGTCTGAAACAATGTTTAACAGTATACGTACACAAACATCACCTTTTTCCCAGAAGGGGTAGGCAGAGGCGCAACCATGGAACCCACGCTTCGCCGTATGTGTTCCGTCTCATGGTGTGATCGGGGGCGAACCCGTCGCCATATCGGGCACAAATTTCTGACTCCGAGCTGATAATTAATAGAAAAATTCAATATCACTTTGCCCGACCTGGGATAAGAACCCGAGACCCCAGCTTTGTACTCATACCGTTGTACAACTACGCCACCGAGGCAGTGTTTAACAGTATATGGAAACAATATCCAAACTGCAGTACTGAGTATAGGCATATAGTATTTCGCAACTTTGACAATACCATCCGTCTCGCGGTATCTCTGTTTGTTCTTTAATGCAAACGTCTTTGCATCGTTACGAAACGTGTGCAGGATCTTTCAAAAAATTGGGTTATTTTTCTTTACTTTTGACGTTTTATCAGTTGTTTGCTGAAATGTGGGCAATTAGGATTTTGCTGTATTTTATTGTATACTGCCTCTGTGGCGCAGTTGTACTGCGCTATGATAGCAAAGCTGAGGTCTCGGGTTCGAATCCCAGCTCGGGGAAAGTGATATTGGATTTTTTTATTCATTATCAGCCCGGAGTCAGGAATTTGTGCCCGATATGGCGATAGGCTCGTTCTCTATCACATCGCGGGACGGAACATACGAGGCAAACCGTGGGTGTGCTGGGAGCACCTCTGCCTACCCCTTCTAAATATACTTTATACATAGAATCTAACATCTGCAAACGAATAGTCATTATGTCTGCGTCGTAGCTCTGAATCATGCAAACATTAATGTATAATGTTTGTAGCATAAAATAATTATTTTATTTGTAATCAATATATTTATCGTAATTGACTCGTTTATCGTCTTGAATTAATCTTGTAATTAATTTATTTATAATTTGAAAAAAATACCGTATAGTATTAATTTAAAAATAATCTCGCAGGCACTATAATATAAGCTTAATTACGATTACATACAGAAAAATAACTTTTTTTTAGCAAGCGGAAAGCGCTTTAAGCCGTGCTTCCGATACCTCGGTGGAGGTCGGAAGAAGCATGTCGAGTTTCCCGGCCTTCCAGCCTAACGCGCGGAGACAAATGTCCGCACTGTGCAGATGTTGCGGCCAAGATAGTGTAGAAAAGTAACGAGAATAAAGCCCTGTTAAATTCCAACTGGCTGTTTGCAAATTGAGCAAAGAATTAGGAAAACATAAATACTCTCCAAAAATTTTACCAAATGTTATTGTTCTCATACGCGCAGGTATACCTGTATGTACATCGGTGATTAACCTAGCTTCACAGCTATTGACGTCTTCATATTATTTGACTGGATAATCTCCTTTGTAAATACGATCGTGTCTAATTAGCACCTTAATGTAATAGATAGGCGTAAATCAATCAAAATTAATAAGCAAACATGTGAACAGCGTCGATCTATTATGTACTTAGGTGATATGTTTTAATTAAGCGATTTCAATCGAGACTTTGAATCTGATCTGATGTGTTGTATGGATTTTTATAAATTATCAAGCATATGAGTTTGAGGTAAGAGACTTAAGTGATCTCTTAAACAATTGGTAGAAATTTAATTACTGTACTGTGTCAGCTAATATACGTCCCACTTCAGAGGACGAGCCTCTTCTACAATCGAGGGTACGATTGAGAACGGTTAGGCCATAAAGTCTCATCAGTCGCTGGCCCAGTGCGGGTAGGCGGATTTTACATACCATAGATATTCTTACAAATTGCTATGGTATGCAGGTTTCCTCACGATGTTTTCCTGCACCGTTATAGTGCGTGGTGATTGACTATCAATACACACATGATACCAAACATTCAAAAGTGTGCCCTGGGATTTCCCTTTTAATTCAATAACACTATGTAGAATCTGGATTATCATTACGCGTACCGTCCATAAAAGCCTACCAATCGTGTCTGTTACAACACTCATCCGCAATTTTTTAAATACCATTCCAGAACTCCGGCACCGGTCAGCACCTTCACGATGAACTTATAACCTCAAAAGTGAAGTGTAAAATTTTCCCATAAGATTTTCAATTCATTTTGTTAGTTTGGCATCTATATTCTTTTGTACAAATCAAACATTGTAAGGTTAATCTAAGACCGATGTCTTATAATTACCTTAATACAATGGAGCTCCATGTCCACTCCGATGTAACAGGAAAATAACAATAAACCAGTACTTATTAAAGGTATTTACACTCATCGTTCGTATCTAGGTTATTTAATTACTATTCCACGCAGACGAGATCGCATACAACCACGCTTGCACATGCCTCCGCATTCCATTGTATAGATCTTCGCTTTATAATTATAGATAATATATTAAAATATCAATACGTAAATGCTTTGAACTGAGAAGATGGTGATAGAAGTAATGAAACCGGCATACAAGACGAGTTAATTCTATAAGTAGTAGAGCCACGCTATTGTCAGCCAAGACTCAGCGTGATTGGGCAGGCTCGGGGTGGTACCGCTGTCTCACAGGACATTGCCGTGAAGCGACAGCTTGGCTGTCTTTTTCGTTCGGTGCGTGAGACTGCCGGATGCCCAATACCTGTCCTGTTCTATTCTCATCCTTTTTCCTTCCCGCTACCCTCCCAATTTGATGGGCCTGCAACACATGTATGATCTCAGCGTTGTGAATGTTCATGGACAGCAGTGATCACTTATCATCAAGTGACCGGCGTGCTCTTTTGCCGGGCCTATGCTTTAAAAAATAATGACGTCGGATACACAAGGCGAGTTACAGATAAAAAAGTTGGTAGTATTCAAGAGCAAAGAACTGATTGTAGTCGATGACACACTGAATTGAGGCAGGTTAGAAGTATATCGAATCAACAAATATAGATAACGTAAAGGCTACTGCGTTATTGGTCTTTAAAATCTGTTGGAACAGGGGTGAACCTGACAATTTCGGGAGGAACATAGATTCTGCTAGCCGTAGATGGTATTTTTAACACCTCTACCAACACCATCAGTGGTAACAATGCAAGTTTGTAAGTGACATTTAACATCAAAACCAACAATGACTCGCAAATTGGAGCTCCAATAAGAGCAATTTTGTTCTTTAATAACATGGTTACCGTTTGGGATGTGGAGACCACTCCAATTGTGAATTAAGCGTCGTTCACACGTGCACCCGATAACGCACGAACGTTTGACGCGAGTCATTCGACGCAATTGTCTCCGGGCACTAAAAGCTTTTGTATCACGTACGGCCGAGCCGGCTGATTGCGGTGAGTGGGCGTTTAGAAAGGTTTAAATGTTTTCAATTGTTTCGTAGTAAGGTAAATATACTGTTATGTAGTCCTGACTAAACTGCAGGATGATTCGTGGGAATGTTCCGATTCCGCAACTCACAATCAGGCTTTAAATAAATATTAGGTTATCGTACAAATTTTATCCCAGTGCAAAGATTCAATCCGTGCCTCTATTTTTTCAGCTTACACCAAAATGCTATGAAGTCGTCTACACTTCGCCAATCCTACTTTCGAAATCCGTTCCATTATACGATAAGAGTTAAATATATCACCATGTATACTTAAGGAAATCAAATAATATATCAAGATCATAATAAACAGTAAAAGTTACATAAAATAAATTAGTGTGTCCAATACGAAGGCAGGGGCTTATAGATATGAATCTTATGGACCCTCTTCACTAGGTCAACGCCGCGAGATCATTAAAACATAATCTTAAGTCTAGACTAATCCAAGCATTACGAGTGTGTTTGTTAGAATCAACAACGGGAGCCCGGGCTGAAAGCTTCCGAGACATGAAATAGCGAAATTCACATGAAATCCATTAGTCAACTCCATTAGCCCGTTGCAAACTAAAGTAGTCGAAAACCGCAACTAGAACCAATAGAATTAAAGATTAGTCATTTATAATCCAGTAGCTAGCATATATATTTAAATTAGAGTAGATAAATAAATAGGTGGAGGTCCTTGGGGGAGGGAGGCTTATGTTGAGCAGTGGACTTCCTGTGACTGAAGAGAGAAAGGGGGGTAAATACACCCAATAATCACATACATAGCCTCAACCTCAGCAATATTCGTCGTCTGTCGTATCAGAAACTTCAATGGACTTTTTGCTCCCACGCTAATCAGACGAATTATTTTTATACGGGCACGGAACAGACCATTATCTCTTGCCACTTGACATAAATGGGCCTGAGTATTTAATATAGTCTTTTGCGACGGAAGGTTCAATTTAATTAACGATTACGTCATCAGGGTGTTGGGAAAATTTTGAAAATTACAATATTGATATAAACATTTTGTCTCTATACCAAAAGAAATAACGAGATTTTAGCCCACTATAATACTATCTGTATCCATTGAGAGAGAGAGAGAGACAAAGTATGAGATCATCGTCTAACTGAGTTAACAGTCGACTGAGCTGAAAATACGCTTATAGTATTTCATAGTAAACTAATGGAAACGCGCTTAAAGTCTGTCTGATGCCGAGTACTTTTTTCCGAGTGAGGAAAGCTTTTTATCCCCCTTTTAGTGCCCCTGAGTAGGGAAAAAGGATAAAGGAGTGTATGCCGGTACATTCGTCTGTGGTGCAGTTAGTTTAGAAGACTGTCAAACTAAAAGCAGCGGGTTCAGTCCACGTTGCGAATTTTTTTGTGTGGCCAAATTTTTTCGGGTTTGGTTGTAGTGAGACCGAGTCATCCCTTATAGTTTCTGATTACTAGAACGCAAGACTTATATCTAGGGTGGGATCAGGAGTTTAAGTAAGACTGTTGGGTGAATTTATTTTCTATTGGATCAACGCTATGAATTTTAACCAAAGTACCTATAAGTAAGCAGCGAGTTACAGACTGATTAATTCAAAATATGTCAAAGACACGCGTCAAAAGGACCCCAAAGGAAAAGTTTTCGTAACACGTAAAATATTTTTTTCTTTGATCTACAATAAACAAATACAATTTGCGTACGTTTCGAGTGTTGTCAATTGTTCCTGTTGCTTTTGGTTCATGTTTATGGTAACACAAACGGTAGGACGTAGCGGAGTGCATTTTGAATAATCTGATTTTTTTTCTTAAGGGTTTGGGAATCAAATTCCCTGAGAGCAAGTAATTGCATAAATACATAAGCATTACGCCTTTCTGCCAGAAGGAATAGATAAAGGTGCAACTAAGACACACAAGTTTCGCCTTATGTGTTCCGTCCCATGATGTGATAGAGACCTAGAGGCCTATCGCCAAATCGAGTAATAGAAAAATCCAATATCATTTTGTCACACCAAGATTTGAACCCGAGACCTCAGTTTTGTAATCATACCGAAGTACAACTACGCCACAAAGGCAGTCAAGTAACGCAGGCAAGTAATTGTGGCCGTTTATAAACATTTACGATACTTTGATAAGTGATATAAGGGTCTTTTAAAATGGGAGAGGGAGGGAAGAAACAAGAGACTTATGTAATGGTAGAACTATGAAACAAAACGCGAAAATAAAGTCATTCCTTGCATGCCAATTACTACCCCATCAGAAAGGAATCACCGAGGTCAAAGTGAACTGGGTAATATCCATATAATTCCCTGCTGGATCTACGCCCCATCTCCATAGAATATATTCGGCTATTTCTCTTTAATATCTTTAACATATACAGAAATCGCTCAACGCTCCGTGTGTCCTTAAAGAAGGCCGTAAGAATTACTTTCCGATTCAATTGTTCTCGCTCGTTACTGGAAATATGACGTTTCAAATGTTTTTGTTCAAATGTTTTTTGTTTTTGTTGAGTGTCTCCCTTTTCAAACTCAGAAGTTCAATAATGAATTCAATAAAGGTTTTCTCCTATTCATTTTCATGTAAAGTCTATAGGAGAAAGAACAGCTATAAAGACGTTAGTTTCGTTCATATGCCAAAGAATGGCACGGTTATGTCGAGAACAAGTCGCTTATGCTATTCAACAAAAATATAATGCATGCTTTTCTTTGGTTTTCTTTATGCACTACAAGTAGAAAATATTTTCTATTACAGCTATGGAATTTAAATACGAAAATTCTCTATGAAAAATATTAATGCTTAAAGAAATATTTGTGAGCGATACTTCAGCATGTTTATATTGCTAAACACGAAAAACTGAAAATTCGGAGAAATAGAGAAAACTACATAGGCGGGCCGCGATAACGCTGAGTGGAACGCACAAAAACATTGTGATATTTTAGAATTTTATTAATTATTATTTAAATTACGTAGGGGGGTCATGAGGCTTATATAGTTCTAAGACTGAGGTGCTTAGTAAGGACAATGGTACTAAATATATGAATCGTCATTACTGAATGAACTCATAATTTTTGCTATTCAAAATAATCTTAGATCCAAAAAAAGCTATTATCTTAGACTGGAGGAGACGAATAAAACCTTGATCAGTTTATTACATAATTATATTCTAATAACCCCTTCTCTATATCGCATAAAGTACAGTCCTTATAAAACTTAATTAGTTAATCCCCTAAATATTTGATGAGATTGCGTTCGTAGTGAACGTTTAAGGCCATAAAACCATGTTTTTATTACCAAACTAGAATATTATACCTTACAGGAATGCCTGTTTTCACGGCACTGGCAGCCAAATTGTAATTAGCATTGTAGAAGCTTCTAGATTATCACTAGCTCTGGGGAAATTTAATTAAATAAAAACTATTTCATTAGATGTTTAATTAGAAAATATCCAGTCCATCCAAAGGTTGCCTGGAAATCTTGTAATCACGTCTAGTTTTAAGTGTTTTAAGTTTCTTTCATGTTGGTGTACATTAAAGTATATATAAATGAATAAATAAATAAAATCAGGAATTTGTGCCCTATATGGCGATAGGCTCGCCCCCTATCACATCGTGGGACGGAATATACAAGGCGAAACGTGGGTGTTCTGGTAGCACCTCTACCTACCCCTTCTGGGAAAAAGGCGTGTGTTTATGTATGTATGTATAAATAAATAAAAATAAATGGACGCTTAATATAGATGTTATTTAGTTGTATGCCTTTGGCACTCGTAATAATTTAATTATAATAATTAAAATGGCGATCCATGGGGAAGGCCTATGTTCAGCAGTAGACTAGTACAATAGTACACTAGTACCTACGGTAGTTCCTGTGACTGAAGAGAGAGAATAATTAACAGATCGCGGATGTCGGAGCGTAAAAAGTTCAATATTTGTACATATTGTTTTGTCTTTTAACTAGATTATTAAGGGTTTGTTAAAAGAAATAGAAATGTTACAAAGCTTCATAAACAAATTCAATATGATTTTTCTCAATAATTTTACTTTCCGTGTTGTGTGAGATTGAGTACACCAAACTCAAGTTCACATAATCATGTAGCTCCACAACTACAGCACGCATAAAAAAAATAGAATATTCCGTATGTATTGTAATCTTCCCAAAAACAAACTTATTAACTATAAAACTTGTATATGATAGAACCAAACAAAGTTCATTAAAAAACTTTGTGCAAACAACGCTGCTTTGTTCAATAATTTTAAGATAATAGTCACGTAACGTAATACTCCCGAAGTATAAACGTTTCGGTGAATCTCTGGAACACTAACTAAAGTCGTATACAAAAAGTTTCCCGCACCTTCCATAAAATATGTCGATACGGGATGAAACTTTAGTTTTAATAATGCAGAGTGGAAGACCTATTTAAAGCAAACTGCGAGTACTACTGAAAATACAATCTACAAAAGCAAAAAAATACCTTATTTATATAGAGATCTTTACAAGAGCGCATTAATTTCTTAAAAGTCGATATTGCGCCACACTTCTGACTTTTCGGTGTTCTGAAGTATGCCTTATTAAACTATGTTATCATCATCTATCTTACTAGTTTCCCTCCTCGCGCAAAATTAAATAATCGTGTGCCTACTGAGTATACGAGAAGGATCGACGTCGTGCATCGTGCAAATCGAAAAAATATTCATTAGCCAAATGTTTTTGCAAATAGGATTAAAACAAGTTGCACCTCCTTTACGTATCTGTTGAGTAATTGATTCGAAATTTGAATTTCCCGGAAGAAAAGACTTCACACAGGATATGTCTTTAAAAAATAATACTACAATTTAGTAACAAACTGTACAGAATCTGATATTGTTCGGCGAAGATGCGTTTTATCGGGAACATTATACTGGCGCGATGTAATTTCGTGGATAACGCCATCTAGCCAATAGCTGGTGTCTATCGAAGGGTACTATTATGTTTTGTACGTAATGAAGCAAATAAGCAGGAATTCTGGTACATTGGCCGAGTGTACAAACTGTTAATGGTTGGCTTTCGTTTCACTAATAGTTTTATACTAGCTATGTTATTTTTACTTTGTTGCTGGTAAATACTGTGCTTCCAGAGTTGTTATAATATGTAGACTACCCACAAAGTGAAAAAAGAAATAAAATAGTACTTAGATTAAAAAACATATTATACATTGTATTGACATGGCAAGATCCTTTCTTTGAAGACCGACACTCAATATGCACATCAATAACCCTTCATTTAGCACCATTTAAAGTAGCTCTACTTCAACCCAGACATTGGCGCAAACATTTGTAACACAACACCGCAATCTCGTAATATAATGTCAAACTACAAAGGTTATTCCATCGCAAGTTACAGCCCATTCGCACGTTCAAGATGAAACAAAGCATATAGAAATTGATCCCGGCGTCGTCGCATATCCATAATGTATTTCCATTTGCAGACGTCGCATTCCTTTGAAAGTGAATAGAAAAACTTGGTTTGAAATATTTTATCATGGAAGGTGTGAGGAAATCTGCGCGTATAAATTTATAGGTTTGTGGAGTTTAGCACCAAGCTGCTACAAGTATTAGACAATTATTTATTATTACAAGTAATAGCGTGGTGGACTATATGGCCTAACCACTCTCAATCGTACTCTCGATTGTAGAGGAGGCCCGTGCCCTGCAGTGGGACGTATATGGGCTGATACAGTACAAGTAATACGTACGGTAATGTTTACCTAAAGCCTAACTCCTCCCAATTTGAGTTCGCTCGTATACAATAGCTCCAACATTTGGATAAAGTTACCGGCAAAGCTTAGGTTTTTAGTCATATTTGCCACACGTCAAATATTTGTAGAGGAAGCTCTACAGCTCCAAAGACCGCTAACGCATCTTAGTTAATCTAGCCTAAAAGTCTTAACACTTTAGTGGACTAACAAGATTATTGCACCAATTATGTACAATGAAAAAAAATCGATATCAATATAGGAGGTATAGACCTCCTATATATGATGCGTGATAGCACCACGCATCAAGATTGATAGTACCAAATTTCGGAATCGTCTCATAGGACCTCTTGGAATTTAAAGCAGCGAAGACACTCCAAGCCGTCGCCTAACAGAACAATATATTTTACGTTTGAAATATTGAAATGTTGATTCACCGTCGAGTACAATGTAAAGCTAGGCTGTTTGCAAGCGGAAACATCCCTGAAGCGTGAAGCGAAACGCAGTCGTGCTAAGCGATTCAATAGCACTCATTGTTTGTTGAATTGCATTTGATCAAATGTTGCTCTTATGTGTCCCTGGAACGCGATAGTGAGCGCTGGTCACAATAGGCGTCGAAGGTAGCAATCATCGATTCTAGAAAGTATTTTATATTCAGATTGTATGGAGGTCGTGGTGGCTTCGATTAGAATTGTCATTTCCTTTAGATTGTTCGTTTATACTTCAGGTAAGTTCACTTTTTATGGACTATAGGCGATTATATAATTAGTATCTCTGAAAATGGCGCGTGTTTTTAGTTTGATATACAATTTTAATTATAATCAAATATTACTTCTTTAAGGAATATAAACTCCTCTTGTCATTTACTAAGTTCTTAAATCGCACTGGTACAGCGTCGACGCTACTTTAAGTCTTTGATATTACAGAATTTATAATTTTACAACTCTACTGGCAGTTGGCAAATGTTCTAATATCAGGTAAATTAAGTTTTAGAATTCAAAAACGAACTTAAGCTGAATTGCATTAACTCCTGAATCGAGACCATTCGATACACGACTACTAGTCACAACATCAATAAGATATATTGCTTTTTTTTCCTAAATGAATATCCTATAAACTATCTAAGTATCTATATCAGCCCATATACGTCCCACTGCAGGGCACGGGCCTCCTCTACAATCGCGAATACCTGAACTATCACGCCATAAACAACAACTCTTTATTTTGCAGCATTATACACGACAATCACAAAGCAAATTTTTTGACAAATTCTCCACAAAGTGCGAACACAATGCGCAGTATGAACCAAAATCTCAACGCTGAAGCAGGAAACGCCACTTTCACATAAAACTTTATGTTCTTGTTGTTCTCTGTAATCCGGTAGAAATTAAACAACATTACGCGGCGTCGGGAACGTTTTGCGCTGAAATACAATCGTTGTGTTGTGTTAAGTTTACGACTCAAGGGAATGAGATATTTGAGGTCTCATGTGAGATGCATTTGAAGGGTTAAGACAATTCGGTTCCATCAGGAAATTGTTTAATTAAATAACTCCAAGCTCCAACAATCAATATTTCTGACTCCGTAGTAAGAAACCAAGTTACGTGCCATGTTAACCCTGAGGAGACTTTTTAATCTCACAACACATACTAATGACTCGAATTCGCGACTTTAGATCTTCATGTGGCTTCTTAACCAACTGGGCCGCAGAGGTTCTTTAAATGTAAGTGTTGCGCGCTGTTCAAAGTCATACAAGTAGGGAAAATTATCCAGTGAAACCAAAGGTCACGACAGAGGACTAGGTTAGGAATTGTTAAATATGGAGAAGGTCCTATTCCAATACGACCCACGCAGGAGTTTATGTACATACTATGAAAATAGCGTTTTCAGTTGCCAACCCTCGCGTATTTCACAAACATATCTTTAGGCGATATTTCACCAAAGATCTACAATAATTTCTGATACATATCACATCGAAACTATCTGATTAAGAGACTTTTAGCCAAGAAAGTGTTAAAAAATATTGCGTTTATACGAAATTCACTTGTTTTTCTTCCCTCAGTCACTGTTGGGCTTAGACGAATTTTACGGCGCCGGCGAGAGTTTAAGACTCCAGCCGAATGTAGTGCGACTGGCTCAATGGCACCTCTAGGAGTTAACTGTCTCGACTTACGTTGTAAATGGGAAAAAACGTTCAGGTCTGTGAACTTCTAAACTCTACGTTTGTGGATGTGGATTTAGTGTCTGGAGTTAAAGCGTTTCAAATGTTGAGATTTATTTACTCGTCTATCACAGATTTGGCGATTGCTTTGATGCCAATTAATTGGGAAGTGGCTTATTTGAAGCTGATTGTTGCTTGTGAACTTTCAAAGTGGCACGTCGATTGTAATTTTATTACTCTTTTAAGTTGAGTATGATCTCTCACTCTTAATAGATTCTTTCGATTGTAGAGTAGACCAGTGCCCAGTAGTGGGACGTTTTTGGGCTGATAAAAAAAAAACGTTGAATATGCACGGCGTTGTGGACAAAAGCTACGCTTGAAGTCTGTTTGCCCATACAGTCAACCCTACTTGTGGTTGATTGTTGTTCAGAATAAAGCGATCTTACGCAAATTCATTTAATTTTATTTCTATTCTGCTGATACATATTTCCACCGTGTTGTTTTTTTTGCAACCTCTGCCGGAAGACAGTTTGTAAATATTCATTTTTATTTACTATATTTTAAATGTTCTTTTCAATAAAAATACATAAAAATGTCATAAAATCGAGTTTTTTCAAACTGTAGTATTCTGTCAGATTGATCTTGTGCCAAATAGGTCAATGATAGTTATCAAACTAAACTAGTAAAATCTGACGGAATAACGATGTTACGTTCGGACTTCGGATGCTATCGATGATTCTTCCTCAAGAATTAAGTTTGTTGTCCACACAATCCTTTTTTGGACGAAGACAATTGCAGCACTCGCATTTGGATGGTAAAAAGGCCGATTGTATTGTTTTTAGAAGTTGTTTTGTTTACACTACGGAAATTTATGAGTTTGGTTTGAGAAAGTATTTGTATTCAAGTTTTGGTATTATAGTAATATACTTTTTGAGTACTCTGGTCTTAGAAAGCTGAGTTTAAAATGTCGTAGTCAACTAATCAAAGTCGTTAAAAACATTCAACGGGATCTTTTTATTGGTTACATAGCACTTAACTATAGAAGTAAAATAAAAACGATACGAAACGAAGATCAAATATTAAAAGATTGTCGAGAAAATTTATTTATAGCTACAAAAAAATACAGCTAACTCGAAGGTACTATATGTACTAAAATTATAGCTCATACGTAGCAATGGAACAGAACGTTCTACTAATGAATTCTTATAACATTTTCGCCGACTCAAACTATAAATAAGCAACGAAATGGAGACCAAGGGCACGATGTGTGGGACGATCATACAAAAACTGGATCAAAAGTGATTGTTTTATGAAGCCCCTTAGAGGCAGACTCGATTCAATAAAGGCAATTGAGGACTGTTAAGGAGAAGTACATTATACCTATTTCTTTTGATAAAAGGACGGGTGTGTTTAAAAATACTTTCACAGAGTGCGGAGAAACTTTGGCTTTTAGCGTAGGAGGTCAAATTCTTTGTCAATACGCCTTCAATTCGAAGTTATTAACTATTTATAACCAGCAATTTTAAACAAAAATGTATAGACTGGGTATATCCATATGAATCCACATATACATAATTTAATAAAATACTTTTTGATTTCATTTCAATAGAATTCAGCTCTTCCCAGTTTGTTAAAGGCTTTGTTAAACTTTTTACTGATGTATGCAATTGAGAACAAATGAAAATATTTCACTTTATTTATTTTACCGCAAGTAAAGAAATTAAATAACATTAATTTTATTTTCTGTATTCTACATATGTTGTTCAAAGAAAGAAAAATACAAAGTAATAACGTGTGGTGCAGAAAATAAAATTATTTCTCGCTTTGTTGTCGTTCCTCAAGGCTCACAATGGCCATTTTAACGTCAAATTATTGGGAAAAATAAAAGGTAAAGCCCACAATAGGAAAAGAAAATAACTCAACCATAAAACATTTTCCTTGTAATTTCATTTGGAGACAAACTAAAGAAATTTTCTAATACTTTGTGCCGTGAAATTGTTTGCTATACATGATTACTAGAAAATAAGAAAATCACTTGTTTAACTAAATAACATATTTATTTTTCGTTAGATTGCATGTTGATTAAAAGTATTAGAATATTTGTAACAACCCTTTAGGTCCTGTACCGTATTCACTGAAGCAAGAAACGAAAAGTAAACAATTTTTATTCTTTTTTCTTCCCATAATTTTTCGCGGTTCTGCTTATTCGCACCAAACACAAGATAATTGAAAAATGATATGTGTTTCATGTTATCGTATTTTCCTTTTTTTATTGCAATGAATGGCGAGACGAGCACGCCATTTGTCTGATAGTAAGCGATACGTCAAACGACCGCTCATGGACAGCAGCAAAACCAAACACCACCATGAATTACAAAGCATAAAGATGTTAAGTCTTATTATGTCCAGTAGTTACTCTGGCTAGAATGTCATTCAAACCGGAACACAACTGAGCATTTACACTGCTGTTTAGCGCAAAAATAGATTTCTGTGGTGCCTACTCAGGCGGCCTTTCATCTATGAGAGACCTACCAGCAGTATTCCTATTCGTTATTGCCAGTTTTCTTATGTTAATTTTGTATTTAAACACAAAGAACTAAGAAAGAAACGAAATGATTATGAACCGACATAAAATTCTATTATCATATTATTCAGTCCATTTATAAAGGGTTGACTTTACAAGTGGAGCCTTAAAAATCATACTGACAGCATTAAGGCAAGTAAACATATAGCCGATCATCGACCTAAAAGCGACGTCATATGTAGACACAAGCGATACCAGTCTTTTATCTTTTACTCAAACAATATTGTTTCTGTAAAACAAAACTATAAATAGAAAAATTTGCTCGCCAACCCCTGAATATTTTGTTATTTTTTTTTTAAATAAACTAAAAAGATAAAGCAGCACAAGGCATTAAAACAATGCATTAAAAATATATGTTTTGTATTAAAACCATTGAACCATTTCGAGAGGATGTTTGTGAAGCGAATAAAAAATTTCGCACAATTTCTGTGTGTGTAATTGCGCAGACAAATGGCAACTGGCGATGTAATAAGCAATTATCTTCGGACGCTCGCAAACAAAACTGTTTGCCCACCTCCAATAACGCAAAGCCACTGGTGGGAAAGTATTTGCCCCATGTTATTTTAGTTCAAGGTACCTGTGTTTTTTCTACGTATTACTTTCTTTAAATATGTGACAAGTTCCATCGTTCTCGAGGATTTGTTGACTGAGTAAGTTGGAAACTGTGTGGACTTGGTACACTGACTTTTATCATATTTTAGTGTTATGACACCAATGGAAATAGAAGTCTATGTAAGACATTTCCCAGGTGACTGTGGTTTTATTTGTTAAACTTGTGTAAACCGCAGTATTTTATAAGATCTCAGTACTTTGATAAAATATTTATGCTAATCTCTGTTATTTACTTGTCAGCGTAACATTACTTTTATATAGGGTTATTTTTCAAAATCCGACCAAATTTTTCTATTTAACTCAAGAGAACAATACTGATTACCACGCGGTGGATTTTTCAAATTTATACGTAATAAGTAATTTATTTCGATTTCATAATATCCTAAGCAATGTTTAAATTATACTCAACATCTGCTACAGACACGGTCGCCAGTCATTATTATAAAGAGACGCGCGCGCGCGCGCCTTTATAGGATAAGGCTTGTAATTTTGCAAACAGACGTCTGCTTGACGTCAACAGTTTCCAGAAAAATAATAAATAAAATTGTTGACTAATTATGATACTCAAACAGTACATGTATTACGTATTTTTCATTCTTTTATATGAATTTTGTCGCCAACTGTACCCATGAGCTACAGAGGTAAGGGATCACTCCTCAATTTCGGCGATAAAATTCATAAATAAATCATATTTTATTCCTAGTGGAGAATGCCTTTTCACCCGTGCACAGAATATTTAGCATCTAATTTTGTTCATAGATGTTTTATTTATCGATAAGAGAAGCCATAAAATATTAAGGTTGAATAATTGCCGATGGAAGAACGTGGGTTAAAATAATCGTAAAAATGATTTGAGGGTATTTACAAGGATTTGTGGATGCATGATATTTTAACATAATAAATCTTAACATATGACCACAACTGTTCCCGAACAATCCCATCATTTGAGGCTTTTAGGGACCTTAAGTATTTGCCCGACGCTCTAAAATAGTATTCTGAAAAACATTAGAAGGGTCAAGGTAAGAAGATATTCTATGGCTATTATTTAACTGAATAAACGAAAGGTCTACTTGGTCTCGGTTTCCTGATGGTACCTATCCGGGCGTACCACTAGAGAACTTGTAATCCTGCCTGATTTTTTTTGTGGATTAAAGTTTTTCCGATACATAATTATATAAAAGTCAGCTTATCCTGGGTCCTTCTGCCGTGGTTTGAAGAAGCAGTTCAGCAGGCGGGCATAATTGTATCGAATGGCATGCCACCGCCATCTGATGCCATTCCATACTCTGCCAGGACGGCATTTGCGCTTATCATCAAATGCAGTGCAGTCATTATGCCGTGCTAGTGTAATAAAAAATACGGTGTCGGTTTTTGAGGAACAAAATATGTGGCTCGTTACAAAATGTGTCTCAAATTTTAAATTTTTAATTTATAATGCACAGAGAATCTTTATATTTTGATATCTCGTTAAAATATTTCACGTTGTTAATGAGAGGCATCGCGTTATTAATTATTATTTGAAGTTCTGTCGCACTTGTTGCATTATATTTTTTATTTAATTAAATTCACAATTGAACGCAATATTTTCCATAAATATCACTATTTATTTCATTCTGGTTCCTTTAATGAGGGTATAACCTTAGTTTGTGCCAATAATCGGTGACCAATCGTCGAAATCATTTTGTGATGTATGTATAAGTATACGTATGGGGCTGATTTAATATAAGTAGTATATTTAGGTAAGTAAATGCGGAATAATCAGAAATATAAGAACATTTAATAACGAGGCAAAAATGTATAAAAACTGTCCTACTTCTTTAATCACCAATTAATCTTATGAAACGTTATCCAATGTACTATCCTAAAATTGAACAACTCACTATGCTTAATTAAAATTAAAAACGCCATATAACTATTCTGATAGATTTGCTATTACGTTACAAATTATTGTCCTTCTTTAAGACACGAAAGAGCAAGAAACTAATCAATGAAACCATAAGAGTTTAACGCACCTACATATAGAATATAGGTGAGGAAAACTTTTATTAATATGTCCACTCTACGAATAAAAAAACACAAATTAATACCACTAATCACTATGTTTCCTCAAGCCAACAAACTCAGATTTCAAAGCAAATATTTTATTCCCATTTATATAAAAGCTGAGTTATTACTAATCCATTTTGTACATTTGCGCCCGAGATATTTACATTGAAAGGAATCCTGTTGTGTCGTATCATTTTCTGTGAAAAATCCGAAAATGCCCTTTTATTTATTAGGCTATTACGCGACGGGACAATGTTTAACTGAGGAAAAATACCAAGGGTTTAGAAGAGATATTAACAGTCTTTGCCGTTTGGCTTCGAAAAAATACATTATAATTTATCTTATTAAAATAAGGCCTAATATTGAATAATGATATGATTAACCTTTTTAAAAGTCATGATAAAAAAGCGTGTTAAAAAGGTTTTGTTATTCCATTACTTGAGGGTCTTTTAAATTGTCGGAGACCGAGAGACATTTGCCCAACCACCTGCTCTTCTCTTCCCTTTAAATGTAATTTTTATTTTTCGAGTATGCCAGTAGTTTAAGAGTGCCTGTGATCATCACTAAGGTGCTTACTGCTTAAATGTTTGAAAAATGTTTTACCTTTTGTCTCTCATTCCTTTTCTCATAGCTTCATTTAGACTGTAAACTTCGATATTTTTACTTTATTTGTTCTTAATCTCTTTCAACTTAAAGAACACAGTAAGAATCAAATAAAATCAACAATTAAACAGTTCATATTCCGCAAGGATTCTTGATATCATGAGAATCCGCAACGCTGTCATAACATCCGACCCTAGAACAAATATTTTGACATCCTTATTAACTCTACAAATATATTCTTGGTGGAAAATGGTAGTTTAAATTTCGCGAATTAAGTACACGATGAGCATGAACTGTTTTGTAACCACTTTCAAAGTAATAATACATTTCATAATAAAAATATTTGTTCTTAGCGAAGTTTGGTAAGCAAAGATTGTGAGGTTAATCTATTTGAAACTTCGTTATACATGAGTTGTGTATTCAGACTTAAAATTACTTCAGCGCTAACAACAGTTTTGCGCACAATAATCGCATTTGAGTCTGTTTGTTTGTACATGCAGTCTTAGTTTGAATGAAATTTGCTTTTTATGATAAATCTTTATTACGACAGTATAAATGGCGTAGCGAACAAAAGTAAGTTTTAAGACATGTGGCTACGGGTCCTATCCTTGCAGCAAGACGTATGTGTGTGATAAAAAATAATATTTTGACCCTAAATTTTTGCGACCAAAACTTCCGAGTCCTGGTTTCTGACACACATACGAGTCAAGTATTCGAGTCTAAATAAAACTGTCGGTATTTCATCCTTCGTCACCATCAGCCCGTTGCAGTCCACTTTTCATCCTTCAATAACAAACAAATGAAGTCAACAGAAAAATTCAAACTCGTCAACAAATGAAAGGCAACATTGAAAGTCGGGTACAAATGCTGTGTATTTTCTTCACATGACGATAATACAAGCGCTTGTCACCTACAGCATAGCCCAGATAATACCGCTGAACACACGTCTCACGTCAAATGTGGCGATTCAATATCGCACTTTCTATTTAGCTCGGTTATTTCACGTTTGTAATTGGACTTTCCTCGTATTGTTTACTGTTTATTTTTTCAGACAGGTAATTTTAAAACGTGACAATTCTTTTGTTAGATTGTAATCGAGTTTGGGTGTCGGGTGACTGTTTGTTTATCCATGTTTTGTTATACTCATATTGTTTGAACGCTTGCCGGAGATTATTAATTGACCGGATTAACAACAATTATTTAATTTGAAAATGAAATTAACAACTTTAAAATAGCTGGTGTTTGGATAGTGGTTATCGTATAGTGTTGAAGGAGCTATGATAATGTCTAATTTTGTGTGTCCCTATTCGGGTTCATTTTGTATAAATCCGGAAAGAAGATAATTGATAATAATTTGAAAAGAAGTGAAGATCATCGTTTCAGCACACACATAGTTTCATTAGAAAAGCACCTATTACATAGATATTCAATATAACGAAATTAATATATTTTTAAGTAACAACTGTCGTATTTTGCTGGCCTCTTGCGTATTTTATGTCCCGCTGTGGACAATAAAAGGCTGATGATGATGATGATGATACCCGGATACAATTAGCCGGCACAATTGTGTCGACTGACGAGTTATGTTCTTTTTTTTTTATCAGCCCATATACGTCCCACTGCTGGGCACGGGCCTACTCTACAATCGAGAGAATCGATTGAGAGTGGTTAGGCCATATAGTCCACCACGCTGGCCTAGTGCGGGTTGGCGGACTTACATACCGTAGAAATTCTTTAAAATCGCTACGGTATGCAGGTTTCCTCACGATGTTTTCCTTCACCGTTAAAGTGCGTGGTGATTGACTATCAATACACACATAACTCCGAAAAGTCAGAGGTGTGCCCTGGGATCTGAACCCACGACCACCGTGAACATGTAGGCAGCCGAGTCTAGTCCGATACCACGAGGCCACCACACACTTATGTTCATATCGGGTGGATATTTTATCTTGATTGTACTGCGTTTACTATTGTGCGTTGAAGTCACTTTGTCGTGCCAAATAATAATTCGATTTCTATGTGACAGTTGTACTGCCTTGGTTAAGGGCACCGGAGAAGTTTATAGTCAAGAGTACTTACAACGTACCTCTTATAACCTTATACAAGTATAAATGCAGTTAATGATGTTCTAACATTATTGCAATTAGTCGAATAACGCGAACTTTCAATTAGAGTCTAGATGTTGAAAGCATTCTAATTTAAAGGTCTACTAACAAGTAAGGTAGTGGTTAAAAAGTTATGAACATGTAATTAGAATAGAAGTATTAAAGAACACTGTTTCAATACACAAATGATTTCATTAGAAAAGCAACTATTGTAAAATTACCTATTAAAATTGTGACTGCCTTGGTGGTGCAGTTGTACTACGTACGATTACAAAGCTGAGGTCTCGGGTTCGAATCCCGGTATGGGCAAAGTGATATTGGATTTTTTTATTCATTATCCGCCCGGAGTCAGGAATTGGTGCCCGATATGGCGATAGGCTCGTCCCCTATCATATAGTGGGACAGAATCCACAAGGCGAAATGTGGGTGTCCTGGTAGCACCTCTGCCTACTCCTTTTGGGAAAAAGGCGTGAGTTATGTATGTAGGTATAAAAAATAAATACTACAAAATTACTATACTTAAGACCTGACGTATTTTGCAGGACTCTTGCGTATTTGTAAACTGCACATGAAACAAACCAGCGCCCGTATTTTCATATTTTTCGTATTTCAAACACACTATAATGATAATATGTCACGGTTCCCAATTCTTTTCATTCCCAAAAGAGGCAAGAAGGTTCCAAGTATGATGGTAAAGACCGCGATGTGGTTACAACTCAATTTTGACATCGCTTTAGTTAAATAACTTGGCGAGTTTCATCAAAATACACGAAGGTCAGACAATCGCAATACAAAAGGAAATGACATACAAATGAAAAACGAGACAGGCCATGGCTAAAATTGATGAAAAAATAAAAAAATCACGGTCGACTCGCTGATGAATGACTTAGGATGGAATTAAGTCATCTCCTATGTTAAAGAATTCCCTTTTTTTTGTTTTCGTTTCACCCGCCCTTGATCCACCGCATGTCCTGTTTTCTTAATTTTTGTTCGTTGTTATTTATATTCTGTTATATTTAATCTTTTTAATATACAATGGTTATCGCTAATATCCCATATTAGTTTTCATAACAAAATTGACTCTTAAGTTCCTTAAATAACGTACTTGCATACCAAAAAAATATTCCGACGAATTGGGAATCTCCTCCTTTTTTTAAAGTCGGTTAAAAAAGAAACATATAAATCGGATCAATGGCTTTCGACCTATTTAAGTTACCGAATGTTTTGTCCCTTTCGGACGACTTTGGAATTTAGTTTGAGCGAAGAAAAGATCCTTGGAGGAGGCCTATGTTCAGCAGTGAACTTTCTGAAAGAGAGAGAGAGAGAGAGGGAAGAAAAAACATTCGATAAATAAAATAGGTTTTAAAACTGTCTATGAATAAAGCCGGTTATATTTACTAAATCAATATAAACTACTAGTTTTGTTCTTGTATTTTTTATGTTGGTACTATGAAAAATATTGTATTGTACTAGTACGTAATAACATGATTTAGACTAGGTAATTAATTTGTAATCACGTATATAGCTAATCAGATCAATTATTACAGTCACATATTATAATATTACCCGTTACTTAATTAGTACCTTTCTTGAATCCCTATTGCCTTCTCTCATTATTATCACGTATGCGAAATATTTCGGTAATATACTCGTAGTACGTCGAACTAATATGAATTTGAATCAAGACTTGATTAACACCTCGTTAATTTGTAACGCTTCTGCCGACCTAGTTTACAAAATACACGTCACACTCGATTTATCAAGAAGTGAACATAGATGCTGATTTAAACTTATCCTTTTTTTTCTTTTATAATATATTATATAGGGTTCCTTGCCTGGCACCAATTCCTACGAGTGTGGGTATTTTAGTCTACGACGCTGATCTAATGCGGCTCGAAAGCCGCGTCCGCCGACTTCGTATGCGAAATTAATATGGTACGTAGGTTCTTTCACGACATTTTTTCTTCATTATTAAACTACATAAATAATAAACATCACGCCTTTTTCCCTGAAGGGATAGGCAGAGGTGAGACCAGGACACCCACGTTTCGCCCTGTGTTCCGTCCCATGATATGATAGGGGGCGAGCCTATCGCCACATCGGGCACAAATTCCTGACTTTGCCCCACCCGGGATTCGAGCCCGAGACCTTAGCTTTGTTATCAAACCGTAGTAAACTACGCCTCTGAGGCACCAAGCAATAATACTCTAAAAATACGCGTTACTTTTAAAACCCCTCCGTGTGCCTTGGTTTTGAAAACGCAACCTGCACTTAATCAATTCGGTCCTTACCTACTAAGCTAGCACTTTAAAAACCTGTGTAATAATAAAATCTCTAACATAATTCCCATTACAAACGTCTAGAATATAACTTGACTGAGTTGCGGATACACACAACCACGAGAAATGCCGTGAATGTTGGATTTTATTAAAACCGTGCTCTGAATATGCAGTCCGGGTCCCCTCCATATTTATTTTGCCATCATATGCTCTGTATTGCATTATACCTTCGCGGATGACTGGCCAGAAATGAACATATTGGTTGGACTTTCATGCGACTAGAATGGTTTTGTGTTCTGAATTTAAAATCATATTGGGTAACATAAATTCGCTTTTGTTTTCATCTGTACTGTGTGGTTCAGTGGAATATGAAGAGGAAATAGGAAAGTTTGAAAGCCACGCCACCAATGAAGCGACTTTATGCTTTATTAATAAGAAAAGGAGAGACCAAAATGGAATATGGAGCTTTCTTTTTACTTATAAAATAAAATAAATAAATATGGGTGTATTTATTACAGTCACATACATAGTCCTTAGTTCCACACTAAGATCGAGTCTTGTGTCCTGTGTATCAGGAACTATGAGCGACTTTTCGGTGTCACTAACACCCAAACCCGAAACAAATACTTGTACTTGTGGTTCACACAAACATTTGTTTCGGTGCGGGGATCGAACCCGTGGCCTCACGTTTCACAGCCGTCTTCCAACCCACTGCGCCACGGAGGCTGTCAATGTTTTTCTAAAAGCTCTCTAGTGTTGTAAAAAAAGCAAAGCATTATTCATGATATCAAGAAGAAATAGTAATTGCATTTATGTAATTTAATGTTCAAAATAGGTTATACTTAATTGTAATATACTTTTTACGATAGCATTTTTTTTGACATATATGAATTCCAAAGCTCTTCTTTATGCTTGAGCTTTGCACCCAAAAATAAATTTAAAAAGTTATAATGATCTAAATGTTACTCTCAACAATACTTTCCGTTCTAATTACAAGGGCATGGATATCATGCCACAAAAATGGAGAAAAAAACCCCCACACAAACCCTAATAAAATCCTACGAAACCAAAGCCCTACGCCGGTCTAGATTGAAAGCACTAATATGGCATCTTAACGCGGGACGCATTAAGAATTTCATATAACCGAAGGATGGACGGTAATGAGACACCCATTCGTCTTCTTTAAGGCTTCACCGAAATATTGGGGTGGCATCATGTTTATAACATTTTTATTACTTAGAACGCTAGTTCTAGTTACACGCCTAAGTGGAACACTAGGGGCTAAGAACATAACTAGTAAGCGACAAAAAAGTTCTAGTGATTGTAGCTGATATCTACCGTACACGAGCACTACATATAGAGCCACGCAAGCGTATAACATTTCGGAATCAACTTGCATACATTTAGAAACGAACGGCATAATAGAGTACATAATAGATTATTTGACTCCATTTTTAATTCTATTTATCAAAAGGTATCCATGTCCAAAATCTAGTAAACAAAGAATTAAACAAGTCAGAAATATTTTAAATCTTGCAGTGGAAGTAAAAGAAAACGGATGCAATAAAACTAGTGACTACTGACGTCACTAGTCCTAATACGCATTATAATGTGCGCGTGTGAAAGAGACAGTAAGATATCACAACTACGACCCTACGACTTGAAATATTTATATTTGCCTCATGTTATAAGCTACTTTAATACTGTTTGAACGGAAATGTTTTATTTAAATTGTATTTGTGTTTTTGCGCAAAATAATAAAATAGACGATCACAGTGAAATACCCTATTGCTTAGACTAGCGATACAATACCATCTTTCGCCGGTGGACACTCTATTTCGATTGTACTACACTAATTACGACGTCCATTACAACACCAAATATATTTATATTCGTAAACATTGGAGTTAAAACATACATACATAAACTCACGCCTATTCCCAGAAGGGGCTGGCAGAGGTTCTCTGGGTAGTAGTAACCAAGACACCCACGTTTCACCTTGTTCGTACCGGGCCAAGATCTGAGAGAGGCTGATAATGAAAAATCCAATATCACTTAGCTCGACCCGGGATAAATTTACTTTTAAAAGTAATCATTATAATTTACAATAAACATTCTTCTTCACCTCCTTTTATAAACCTAGGTTCCAGTTGTTAATCTTCAGAGATACAAATGCACATACGTGTATAAAATACAGCTAGTTTTGTTTCTGTGGAATAACGTTCGCGATTTCTCACTTGCACGTAGTTTGGGACGGTTCTCGTTGCCTTCAAACTCGGTGACATTATCATAATTAAATCAAGAACCGTAACAGAACTGTGACATATTTTTCTGAAGATATCAGTTGCATCGGGAGCTGCAGTGGTTATTTAAGACCGCAGACTTGAGAAAGAATTTTATTTATCACGGATTATAAATACTAGTCATAAAACCAGTAATAGGAACGAAAGAAATAATACAGATTACTTCGAGATTTTACTTATTTAATTAAGGCGTTCAAAACACGGAATAAATTCATTTTATGTCTTACAAGTCTTTTCATATGATTTACTGTGAAATAATTTCGTTTACGTGTCAACGAAACTGACTCATAAATAACAATGTTGTCAACAGAATGTCGTAGATGATTTAAAATAAGAATAAACAAAACACCTACACAAAAAACAACCAAGACAAAGATTCACGGTACGCTCCAAACTTTCCTGGATTGATATTGATTTTTACACAACAAGTCGGTGAAGTTTTTTCGGAGTGAGATCAAACACGGCATAAAATCGAGCCCTAAAACGAGCGGAACGGAGACACTCGAAGTTCGCACAAACATACATCCAACGTTGCGTCACAACTCACAGCCTATCCTTTATTTGTTTTACAAAGGATGCTTTGCTTGGGATCTGATGAAAATGCTGAAAATCTCCCTGGAGAAATTAAATGGTAGCATTAGTTATGATTTCAACCAATATTTGAATTTGAAAATATAACAGTATCAGTTTCAATAGGTGTATCACGCCATAGTCAAGTTATGTATGAAGTTTAGGCCAATTTTTTGGGAATATAATATTTTGGCTTAGTTATCGTATCGATTTTTAGAATACAATTTGCAATCTAGTTTTGAATTAAACTGATCTAAAGTTAGATTAAATAACTTGTTTTTAATAAAGCAAATATATTTGTAACCGACGACCATGCAATGAGGACTAATGGAAGTTACAGAAGCAATGTAGTACCAATGTTTTTATCATACTCTTTGGTATTTTACAGTCTCTATTCACCCCAATCCGACAAACGTTAATTGACGCACATTGAATTAAGAAGAAAATATTATTCATGAAAAACAAATGCTAGCAGAAATTAATGACGAAACATTTTATGTTATTTACTTTTAATCCTAAATAAGCAGATAAATAATAAGGCAGGATCATAAAGCGATAAGTGTCTAGAGATAAAAAATCAAATAACTTTGTACACCCAACTTTTATTTTACGGCGTGCGTCGGGGTATTACAACTGTTTTTTCCAACACCAATGCGGATGTTTTTTATCACTGGTCAAGCCATAACGCGCCTTTTTTACGATATTGGTGTAAACATAATTTCGGGGGCTGAATGCTGGCGCAACATGCCTAAATGTAAGATAAGTACTAAATTATTCCTATTCAATATGGATATAAATTGTTCTTTAGTTTATTTCGACTGTAAATGTGTTTTTATGCAATGCTTAAGTAGATTTTATTGTTATTGTAATATTTTTCGCAAGGATATTTTAGCTGATATTTTAGCGGGTTGGTTTTAAGAAACTAAATGAATAATAAAAATATGTCGTGCAGCTAACGTATCCTGAAATAATCAAATAATTAAGGCAAAGGAATATTTTTGGGTAAACAATATTTGACATCTCTCTCTCTCTTTTCAGCCACGAGAAATTCTCTTCTAAACAGGCCTTCCTAAGGATTTACATTCTATTTAATTCATATTTTTCTTCATTGGAAATACAGTTTTGTAACTACTCAAAAATCTACAATATAGCAAATCATGACTTCAGCTCAGCATTCAGGCTTGATCGCAAAAACAGTTTTGCTATTGTGTTTGGTACAGTCAATGTTTCACGTGTAGCTGTTACGCGTTGCAATGGAGCCACTGGACAATACTAAACCCATTCCTTCTCGTGTAGAACCGTGGCCTATAATTTGTTTTCTCTGTGTCAGCAAAAGTTAGTTTAAAGCAGTCGATATAACACATACTTTTTTGTCTTTTTTCCGATAGGCACGAGATTAATACAATACAAATGCACATAAACTAGTTGAGTTTTATTTTTGGGGCCTTCATACTTTATTTATACACTCTCTCTTTCTCTTATCCAAAGGTTGTCTGGTAGAGATCGCTAAGATTGATAATACCTCCTTTTGTACTTAAATTATTTTATAACCGACTTCAAAAAAAGGAGGATTTCAATTCTTCGGAATCTATTTTTTGTGCCAAAAATGTATCTCTAAAATATTACCCACCTTCGCGGGCATTCGGGAAAAAATATCTCGAAAGCATAATTACCAAGTCAAATAAAAATAAACCAAACAAACCAACGTTAGATTGTTAATTTTACAGGTTAAATAATAATTTGAATAACATTACTACTAAAATACACGTATTTATACAACTAGAAAGGGTTTTAGGAGTCGACAAACTCATAACCGTATAACGGCTGAACGCGACCCTTACGCTTAATCCGACCAATTTAGTTCTCACGTGAAAATATTATGGAGCATATAATTATTACCCACAAAACTGGTATTAAGGCTAATGGGCGAGGATAAAGACTTATTTGAATAACGTAAATATAGAAGAAAAAAAAATAATTTGTTCAAAATAAGAACACAAGTATTAAATGTAATGTTTGGTAGCAATGACAGCAATTCAATACAAGTTGGTAAACATTGGTGAATCAGCTAGTCTGCCTTTTCATCCCATTCATACGCATGAAACTTCTTTGACCACTAAGAGCAGCGTGGTCTTGCAACTACACTTTGCTTTAATTAATGAGTAAGCTTTTGATAATAATTAATAAGTCTTCATAAAAGGGTATCTAAGACATTTATACGTTAATTGAATTTAATCATCAACTCATTTTGATAAACGTTGCATTTTTGCATCATTAGGACCACCCGCGCTTTACAGTCGTTTTCAAAAGAATCTCCCATAGAAAACTAACACATAACTCATAACCGAAAAGGAAACATAAAATTCAACGTTTACATTGTATAGATAAACGCGTAAAGGCCGACCTATAAAAACTGTCGATAAAATGGATCAACTTCTGCGAACGACCGAGGTGTCGGCGACGCACAAAATGTTGAGGGAAAATTGACTATCTACCAACATTGTTGACTTTTTTAGCTTAAAAAAGCCGACGCTCATGGATTTCATGGAACCGGCTTGATGGGCATTGCTATTACAAAAAGCCACTGGCTGCAAGGGTTGGTAAATGATTTTCGGTAATGATCTTACGGTGACGTACTTTGATGTGAAAAATTATTTCCTTGTCTTGAAAAGAAATGTCGCTGTTCTTAGTTCGTATGTGATAACATATAGGATTTAATATTCTGTTGTTAAGTTTGGTCTAATAGCTAGCCATACACAAACAGTATTCCCTGACGGATGTGCCAATCATGTCCATGCCAAGCGGGGAAGAACTTTGAATTTAAGGCGAAGATTATATGAGAATTTCAAATTATGTGTCAAGTATAGCATTATCCAAAATATTAGTGTATAAGTCATGTATCTTCTATTGGCATGTGCCGAAATTGGGAACCACATATCCTGTTTATAAATATCTATGTATCGCTTTTAAATATGTTTTCATAATGTAAACAACAAGCAATTATACTTGTAATTTATGGCATGTCCAATAATAAATTATGTCCAATGTGAAAAGAGAAAAACTGTTCCTAATATTTTGACAACAGCATGACGACAACACATTCGGTCTCCAAAAGATCGTAGACAATCTAAACATTCAAGATTAGCAGGAATGTCATCATACAAAAATATATGTTGTCATGCAGATGACGCACATCTTCACAATGCTTCATTTACAAGTATCTGGCCGATATTAGCGTCTTTCTATGCGGCGTCTGTTTGCATCCCTTTGTCACATAAGGAATAACATGTTCCTGGCACGCTATAGAAGAACAAAAGCTACTGACGTCATCTATGACGCAACGAACGGGGGAATAATATAAAATTACGCAACAGTAAGTCCATTCACCCTAGTATAATCACGGTTGCGGCAACCATAAATAGAAATTATGGCAGAGTTTATTAACTCCAAGAATACTGGCATTCGATTGAGGAACGGAAGAAATTTACTGCTCGGAAATGGCAACGATGTGTTTATGAGACTATTGTACTTGTTTCATTGCGGTTTTATTTCGAAAGGATTGATATAATTACCACAGTGGACGCCCATGGATGAGGCAGACCTCGGAAGAGACGGCGCGACGACCTCGACTACTTCAGTAGCGTATGGACGGCAGTAGGAAATAGAAACAACTGAAAGGAGTTCACCTTTGCCCAGCAGTGGGATAATACGCATTGAATAAAAATATATATTTAGAGCAGTTTGCTAGAGAAAGGTAAATTCTCAATCTGGCCTGCACTGGATTATCACAAAGTGCTGTAATAGCTTTTCAATGCCAGTGAAACAAATAAAATAACTTTCACCTATTGTATTATATTTGGTCTGGGAGATCCGACAATGGATGTCAGACATAGCTTGCCGAATTTTTGAGATGAATGTCCAAAGCGCATATATTTGTCGGTGAAGTGACGGCCAATCACACCAAAAGACCAAAGACCCTGTCTGGTCTAGTACAGCGTAGATTGACTTTGCGGCCGTCAGTACGATTTAAGATATACTGCCGGAAATAGCTGGATCAGGAAGGCAGAGGACCCTCAAAAAAGATAAACATTGGGAAAGCCCACATTTTGTAGTGGAAGGGTATTGGCTGATAGATTTTTGTAAATACACGAGAAAAATAACAAAAGAATCGAAATAGCATAAATATTCTACAAGCAAATGTATCGTGAAATATGGTGACATCTTAACAAGTAGGATTAAGTATTTTCTTTTACATGAATATTTTGCTTTGTTCAACCTCTTCGGATAATCTCGCCGAGGAAAATAAGGCTGCTTTTTAAGGCTACTTTATAACGCTGCTTTACATTTTTAAATTTCAAATCCGAATGGACTATGAATAATTTTCCTGTAGCAAAACGACTGATTCATGTACATGTGGACGTAAAGATAAAATTATTCAGGACTCTGTATTACCGTTTTAAAATTCTGTAAGGATAACACATGGCTATATTTTTCGCGAGGATTTTATATATTTCGTCAGATAAAATAAAATATATTATTTTAGATACGTACAGCTAAGTATAAATTACGGAATGACTAAAATATCACATCACGATAAAAATAGCACGGCTTTTACATTTCAAATCTCGTTACGTATCCATAAAATAGCTGGAATTTGTCTCTTATTGATATTAAAAAAGTTTCTGCATGCGAAGGTCTTGTGTTGATAGATTAATTAGCATGTGAGATGTCATTAGAACCAAAGCGAAGATCTCAGTTAATCATTTGTGACTATAACATAGGATGTACATTGTACTTGATAGCCTTATTGCCAACCTTAAATAAAATCTATGATAGTATTTCCAATGCAAATGTATCCAATTTATTCCTTTTGATCCTTATATTAACAAGGATCAAAACTAATAAAGTACTGTGTAGTAAAGAATATTGCGATGTATTAACATTTGAATAGGGAAAATAGGACTAAATTCCTTGAAATAGGTAAAAATGAAGCTATTTTTAGACTACGCAATCATTATATCGTTTACCCCCACAACAAAAATCTTTAGAAGTATTCATACCGCAATAAAGACTGTAATCCCTTTCCGCACAAAAGCGCAGCGACAATAAATAAATCCGTATCAATAGCGGGCTGGTATTCATGCAAACAATATAACTTGACCGAGATCTTGCGAGTGTTTGCACAAGCACCTAGTTCGAGAGCGAAAGAACACGCGATGGAAAATATAATTTGTGTATCAAGTGAGCTGTGAATCGGATAGTTTTGATACTGGTGCTACAAAGAAACAACAATTATGATAAGTGCAGTGCAGTCTAGGGGAGTTACTCTATGATCCGAAACGAAGTTTGAATGTTCATACGTCCGACATCCGATTTTCCACTTCTAAAAGTCAATACTATTCTCTATAACACTTATCATTCACTCCGAACTTAGTCTGTGGTCACGACGTACGATAGAGGATTCGAACATTTTGTGTAGTATCTAGGCACATTCGTACAGTTTTACATACGACGTTCGAACATTCGTACTTCGTTTCGTATCATAGAGTAACGACCCTAATAGGCGGCCCCTAGACCTATAATAACATTGCACAATAAGATTGAAAGGCGCTTTGAATCAAAACGATTAATGATTGCGCAATCTTCAATAATATCTCTCTCTTTCTCTCTGTTCAGCCACAGGAAGTCCTCTGCTCAACATAGGCCTCCACCAAGGATCTCCACATTGACCTTTAGCACTATATGGTCAATAATTTCTATAAATAAATTTCCTAAATATAATTTATCTTTTAGGGGCCGCCATAGCGTAATCAGCGATGTCAGTACAATTTTAAAGTCAGTTCCATTTGGTTTGTAATTCTTTATCAGCGAGCTTAAATCCTGTGGCTAGGGCAAAATCAAAATGTCTGCTATTGGTTAGGCTAACTTGTATATTATTGTTTCTCGTATAAGTGGGTTTAATCACTGAGTCTACACCAATAGTTCCATTGTCGTAATATGATCAACCCTAGTTCGATATCACGACATCGATATGGCAAACAAGAAAGAGTAAAGTTACGACAGAAAAAACAGTCGACATTTCGACGACATAAAAACGTGCGGAAGTTCGTGTACGGATATTTGCAGACACGGGATCCCTTTCAAATATATCAATGTACTGGCTGATAACGTTAGTAATATGGGATAAGTCGATTGTGTTATGCCGCGGTGTTGTGATACCATCTTATTTAATAATAGTCTCTTAGATTGACGCGTATGTTACACATTGTAATAAAACGAATTCTTACGGAACTTATCGCGAATGTGATTGAATTTTTACATTTTTTATTTCGCGACGTTTCGATCACTTTACACTGTAAAGTTTACAGTTTTCGTGGTCACGGGGCAGACTGAGGTATTAGTCATCCGCTTAGCGACTGTCACAAATTAACTACCCTTAATTTACAATTATGAAATTAAAATTAACGTCGGGAAATTAAGAAAATATAAAACTTAAATTATATTCGCAATAAAATCTGTAAGAATTTGTTTCATTTCAACCATCTTATTTTGTTTCTGGCATAATCTTATTGCCATGTTGTCTTATCCTATTTTTTTATGTTCAGCTCCAATTAGTCCAGTGCTGAACATAGGCCAGTAAGGCATATCGTTGACTTGACTGTTGCCTTAGTAACAAAGTTTATTTTATACTGGCACCTATGGCAAATATTAAATGGTGTATCCATTGTAAAATAGCAGAAAACGATTAATCTTTGCAATTCTACATTCAAAACTTTGTATAGGATGTTTGAAATAAAATATCTAATTGAAAAAAAAAATTGTGCTTTGTTTTAGATGTGAATTTTCTAATTGCTAAATAAAAGTTATGCATCAAATTAATTGTACACTGATGGAGTATGACAGTGACACATTAAAAAAAAACCCTAATGCAACAGAATTTTAAAGTGTAAATAGTATTTATTCTACAAAATATTTTATTCGAAGATTGAAAAATTGCATTTTAAAGATTCAAAGTTGGAGCCAACACGTTGGCTTTTCAACTCACATACCTACAAAATCGCAGTACCATCTTTTTGCCGTGTCTTTATTTTGACGGAAAAAATAAATTCACTTTGAATTGTTTGCGTGTCGGTTTCAAGCGACTTTTAAACCGCCAAAAAAATTCCACATAAAAGCCTCCTAGTGGATTGCACAAAGCCTATATCCAAACGCACGGCTTGAGGGTATAAAAACATTTGGCATTCCGACTCAATTCGGATATAGAAATTTAACTTTGAAATCGAGTAAAAACGCCCATCCTGTACGAGTTGAATGGAGCAGATTTTTATATAAAAAACTTCGTATCTTCATATACTCCTCTCAACTCGTTGATATCGCGACCCGGAAATAGAAACAGTCAATAAACGCTATGGTATCAGCACTACTTTTGTTTTTGTTGTAGAATGTTAGAATTAATCACTTCAGGAAGGAATACTTAAAACTCTTTACTATAGATTTACTAAATTCCCAGTTGAATCCACATATATCCAACACCCACGTGCCCGAATTAATTTCAAGTCTGAAAAGATATGATTGACATTTGTCACCTTTCGGCGGGTTTTATAACATTGTCAGAGGAAGCAGTAAAGAAAGAAAGAAACCATTTATTCACACAATATAGAATGCACAGGTCATTAAAAAACCTGACCTTTAGCAGGCAGACGAGCATTCCATCCGCTTGATGGTAAGCGGTTACCGCTGCTCATGGACCTTCGCAATGCCAGGGATCTAGCGCAGCCAAGTCGCTGACTCCCGTATAATAAGTAGGTACTCTCTTATAAGCCTCGTTTGAAAAAGAACAGGTCATAGCGCCCGGGGAACATTAATATGATATAATATAAAACAAGTGTTTTATCTAGTTCGTTACGGTCCCGAACATGATGCCAGCTCCTAGCAGAAATTGATAAGTTTTAGTTGAGCACCATAGCTAAGCTTTTCGAGATAATTACACAACGAAATCGTAGAAAAATACTTCCTATTGAAAGCACATTAAGAGTGACTGTCCATTGAACTAATGCCCGTACAAAAAGATACGGTATGAGGAAGTCGGGAAGACTGCAGACGTTACAGCGCGCTTAATTCCTTCAGACATACTTTTTAATACCTTTACTCTGGTTATGTTCATTTTATTTCGATTGCATATTACGCCACAGTTTCTTAATCATGAAAGATATTTCTAGTACTATTTGTGACTAGAAACGCACCAAAATTCAACAAATAATGCTCTGTGGACGAATACATTGCAGTAACAGAGTGTTTGGCTTCATGACTTTTGTTACATTTAACGATTTCTGTTGAGATGAAAACATTCATTGGACCGCTGACAACAGATTAAATCGACCCTTTGACGGTATCAATGAAACAGGAATGAAAGCGCGAGCAATACTGTATTATATAGCAATAAAGAAGCTCATTTGTGCGTTTAATATGCAATTTAAAGTATATTTGTGTATAAAGATCTTAGGCAATAGTACAGAAGCGTGCATATTTGTATCAAATAATTTGAATCTGGGAAGAAGTGGAAGGTGGTGTGGAAGGGTGTAAGAAGGAAAGGGAGGCCTTCGCTCTACAGTGGGACAGTATTGGCTAGAAAAAAATTGAATCTAGAATATGAAAATCAGGTGCACTAAACATTTCTTGACTTTAAACTATATTTTTTCTACATTCGAATAGGGTAATAAAATAATATAAAGATAAAATCGCGTTTTTTTTTTATTGGCACGACAAAGGGTCTACATTGAACTAGACGGTTAATGCAGACCAGTTTTATTTATATCCTTTATTGTACACCAAATAAATCTTAACAATAAAATAATCATACATACCATCCATATAGTACAGGGTACCTATGTATTATATGCATTGTTAGTTGCAATACAATGTAATCACTACAACTACATCCTTCGTTTTCGCAGTCTTGATATACCTTTTATAGTATCCACTAGCGAGACTCACGAGGTGTTTTAAAAACAATATCTACACTTCTCCAACAAAAACTCAATGCATCTGCATGGCCTGTTGTGAGATTTTAACCATCGTTTTTCCACGTAAACTATTTAGCATTCGTATCACTATTCAGTGCCTTGGTAGTGCAGTTGTACTACGGTACGATGACAAAACTGAGGTGTTCAAATGCCGGGTCGGGCAAACTGATAGTAGATTTTTCTATTCATTATCAGCTCGGAGTTAGGAATTAGTGTCCGATATGGCGATATCCTCGTCCCCTAGCACATCGTAGGAACACACAATGCTAAACCTAAGTATCCTTGTAACACCTCTTTCTACCACTCCTAGGAAAAAGGCGTGAGTATGTATGTATTAATGTTCGCAGAGTTTCATAACTAACCCACATATTGTAATTCAAGTGTAACTCAGTAGTTCACAAAGGCATATCCTGTTCCAAGCGGCTTTGTAGCTCAATTGAGATTGTTTAACGCAACAGTTGCTACGCGAACGTGCCTTGAGGCGCTCGGTGTGATAATTGTTTGCTAGTAAATTCTAGTCTATCAATGTAAATGGATTAATGAACAGATGCTATTTCTGCCAAACTGCTGTGTAGAAGCAATGTGCCCTGATATGAAATTGTAGCCATTAACTTCTATAAAGACGTAATGACGAGCGCAACGCAGGTTCATCCAGTGCTTAGTAATTGCAATTATTCAATTGTTTATTTATTAATTAACGGTGAAGGAAAAAATCGTGAGGAAACCTGCATACCATAGCGTTTCGGAAGAATTTCTATGGTATGTAAAAGTCTGCCAACCCGTACTAGGCCAGCGTGGTGGATTATACGGCCTAAGCCTACTCAATCGTACTCTCAATTATAGAGGAGGCTTGCTGCAGTGGGACTCTACTCGAATACATTAACTATGATTTAAAAAAGCTATGAAAATATTGGCAAACGGTTAATAGCAAACGATACATTATTCAGTTCGACACTCAGATCCTAACAGAATTTGCCAATTTTGCAATTTTTGTCTCCATCCATCCATCCATCAGCCAAAGGAAGTCCACTGCTGAACATAGGCCACTCGTAATGATTTCCACAGTGACCTGTTGAAGGCAGCCTGCGTCCAGCGACGTCCCGCGACCTTTACCAGGTCGTCTGACCACCTAGTTTAATTTCTATTTTTTGTCTAAATGCAAGAAATCCTCATCCTCTTGTTTCATTAAACTTCTAGCCTATTGCACCTCTGAAGCTGTTAAATAACTTGTACCAACAAGTAGCTAATAAATTACTGCACCTGGCTAACTTCCACGGTCAGTGATTGGCGATTGCACATCGGAGCGTAAAATAACAGAAACAACTGGCGACAGTCACAGCTCTCGGTTCGGGCAATTACAGACCCACTACACATAATAAATTCTATTACCTACTTTTCTTTAGCCAATATTTTCTATTAATATTCACCAGAGCATTTCTCTTTCTAAAAGTGGTGTGACGAGAAGAGGCCTATGTCCAGCAGTCGATAAATTCAGGCAGATATGATGATGATGTTTTCTCTTTGAATTTTTCAAGTTACATGTGTATCAACAATAAATTAAAATTGTTTAATTAAACGTTAAATAAAACATAGTGAGATAACCTGAGAGTATTCTAGAAGCAGTTATATAATATGAAGTCTAATGACAAATATTAGATTAGCGCTGTTGATTTATGCATCACTGTAATCATCATCAGTCATAGGAATAAAATTGTAATCATTTGTGCCTATGGCAAATAAGATGGCCTTTGTCTCTTCCAAGGACATCGCTACTTAATCGTAAAGGTTGATAGGCAGTAGAAGGTATTTCAGACGGAATACATTGTATTTTGTGCATACATACATACATAAACGTTACGCCTTTATCCCAAAAGAGGAAGGTAGACGTGCAACCAGAACACCCACGGTTCGCCTTGTGAGCTCCGTCCCACGATGTGATAGGGGGCGAGCCTAACGCCATATCCGGCACCAATTCCTGACGCCGGGCTGATAATGAGTAAGTAAGTAACTTTGCCCAACCCGAGATTCGAACCCGAGACCTCTGTTTTGTAATCCTACCGTAGTACAACTACGCTTCGAGGCAGTGATTTTGTGGGTTTATTACAAATCTAACCAATGTTAAAATAAGAAATTAATGAGCAACTAATCTATTTCCTGAAACCTGCTCGAAAAACTCGTGAACATCAGGCGGAACAATCCATCTGCGTCTTAGCTTACTGTAGTTTGTTTGTTGCATCTTGCGTTTACTCCAAGTTTACGACGTATTTCGGCTCTGCTGTCTTTGTGTGCCTTTACATCTGACTTTATTGTTTAAATAATTACTCGGAGTTAGTTACTTGTGATCCTCGCTGTGTATTTAGTTTGCTGTGAAGTTCTCGCGGCCTCTTGATTGGGCTGGTTTTGAATGTTCTAGAATGTTCTGTTTGGTTTATTTATTTTTTACTGGTGTTATACTCTGTAAGCGACATAATATTATGTATATATTATATTATATTATGTGGACTGTGAACTGTAAGGCTGATTGAAATTCATTTTTTTAAAGTTTCTTGATTAACAATATTGTACGATTCGACTTGGCAATAGGCTTTATATTATATTTGATGTCCGAATGCAATAAGACCGACATATTTGCTTTCATCGGCATTAAACAGCTATATATACTCTATGTAGACTGTTCTAGACTTACCATCATGTGAATTGAGATCACTTTGTCATAGCAGTATTAAAAAACCGCAATATAAAGAATCTTTATATATTTTTGATATACACGGAATATTGTCACAAAACACATTTCTCTAAATAATATAAAAAATGTAAATATATTTTTTCCTCCAACAATCTAACCAGACAATGCGAGGAAATTTAATAAGGAAGATCCGGAGAATTGAGCTTTGCATAGCTCCGTGTAATAATCGGTTCTCAACCGTTCCTTAAGATATTTCAATAGGCCGATATTTATTTATGAAGGCATATACATGATGAACAAACGCGAAATTCTTTGTTCAATAATAAAATTAAAAAATATATTTAAAATTAGAAATTTAGAGAAAAACTATATGGATCCGGCACACAGAGCAACTTTAGTTTAAGGAGACTGTCAATATTTTACTAGTTTTCGATAAAAGTTGTCACTTGCAGCAAGTTTTTAGTTGGTGCGATTGTATATTTCATAGAATTTAACAGGTTTCTTCAACTAACTAAAGGACCTTATTAATAAACTCGGAAGAGCGAAGGATTAACTTTAGTCCAAGGTTTTAAAATTAACTTGATTATTTTGACTATAATATTGAATAATGTAACTACAATGCGATGGTTGCCTAGCGCTCTATGCAATTCCGTGTTTATCAATAATGTCGTGAATATCTCGCTATTCAAAATATTCGAGTCAATTCTAAAGCCTTGGACTAACGTTAATCCATCGGTCATCCGAGTTTATTAATAATGCCCTATGTACATAGCGCCTAATATTTACCGAGTTTCTATGTTTTTTAATTATGGCCAGTCCTTTGTTTAACAACTTTTGAAAAAGGAACACTGCAAAAAACGGCTTGCAATGGCCCAAGCATTCCCAACAACCGTATGCTTTATCCAATCACCAAGAGATGCACCACTACCTCGTCCGCCTACGGAAAAAATCCGAGTATTCGCGCCCAAAATATCAATCAATCCAATCCAATCCATCAGCCAGAGCAAGTCCACTGCTGAACATAGGCCACTCCCAATGATTTCCAGTGACCTGTTGGAGGCAGCCTGCATCCAGCGACGTCCCGCGACCTTTACCAAGTCGTCTGACCCAAAATATAGTTTCGTAAATTTCGTATTTTCAGGATTGATTTCGATAAAGGACTGACTCATTTTGTGGTGGGGAATTCCGAATGATATATTTTATGAATTCATAAACCATTTGTGATAATATTATCACGATAGGTTATCAGCACACGTGTTCCTTTTCCATTAATGTTTTATTGATGTTAATATTAACATGACTGTCTCGGGTTCGAAGCCCGAGTCGGCAAAGTGATATTTGATTTTTCAATTCTTTATCAGCCCGGAGTCAGGAATTTGTGCCAGATATGGCGTAAGGCTCTAGGGGGCGAGCGGCTCACATTAGGGACGGGACATGCATAGCGAAATGCAGGTGCCATGGAGGCGCCTCTGCCTACCCCTTCTGGGAAAATGGTGAGTTTATGTATGTATGTACATATGCATTAACATGTTTACCAATACCAACGCCATGGCTAGTTGTTACTAAACGACCGCCCGCTCGACTGCCCGGTATCACTAACACAGAAAACCGAGGCACATTAATAGCGTTGTTGTCGCATATTCGCTCGGTGAGATTCCGGGAGGCCTATAATCCTTAATAATAGCTTCTGTGAATCGCCTACCTGCTATAAGCTTAATACCTATTTCTATGTGTGGGTGTACATTTATTGTTATAGGATTGGTTTACTTAATCACGCCTACGTAAAAGTACAGGAAAGCATATAAAATACATACATACGTACATAAACATAACGCCCTTTTCCTAGAAGGGGTAGGCGGGGGCGCAACCAGGACTCACGTTTCGCCTTATGTGGATCGGCCTATGATGTGATAGGAGGAGAACTTATCGCTATATCGGGCACAAATTCCTTACTCCGATAATGAATAGAAAAATCCAATATCACTTTGCCCGATCCGGGATTCGAACCAGTCCTCAGTTTTGTTTTCATACCGTAGCATAACTACGCCACCGTGGTCACGGGGCGGACCACGAAACCTGTAAAGTGATCGAATCGTCGGGAAATAAAAAAAATAAAAATGAAATCAAATTCGCGATAAAATCCGTAAGAATTCGTTTTATGTCAACTGAATTCTTAAATAGTTCGAAAGGCACAAAACATTTGATAACTAAAATGGGTTATAAATCTATCTATTTACAAGGCCGTTAGTCTTACCACGGCACTTGCCATTAAAATACTCGTAAATGTAGACACCTTTTAGTGATAAAATTTCGTACAAATCGTCAGAGGTTTTAAGATGAAGACATAACAAAAAATCACGAACCTTTTATCTCTCGTTTTATCTCTATTAGAAACAGACTTACACAAGACCCTTCGAATATGTACATTACCGCATAATAGGGTCTTCTTTTATGTACATCATTTCTAAAAGCTTTTGTATCGTGTTCAGTGAAGCGTCATGCCCGTAAGGATGTATTTGACGTGAGGAGACGTGAATGATTTTATATTTCGCGCCACACGTCGGGCTAAAGTGGAAAGGATTCAAGAGACAAAATCGCAATGGTTAGAAAAGCGGTCAAGTGCAAAACGGATTCAGATTTTTTAACACGTAAAGAACTGAATTCTTAGACATTTTAAAACCATTTTTGGTGAAAATATAAATTATTTTTTGCAGTATAAAAATACAAGACAGCGCTTGTTTGAAAGCAATGTTTAAATTAGATATTAATGATGATATAACGATAGTGGCTACAACCATCAACAACTGTTTTACAGAAATATATATAAATACAAAGTTAATGCTATTCAAAAATATTAATATTGATGCAAACGTACTGGCGTAAACGTCCGCGTGGTGGCCTGTTGGTAACGGATCAGACGCAGCTGCCTACATGTTCACGGTGGTCGCGGGTTCAAATCCCGGGGCACACCTCTGACTTTTCGGAGTCATTTGTGTTTCGATAGTCAGTCACCACGCACTACAACGGTAAAGGAAAACATCGTGAGGAAACCTGCATACCATAGCGATTTGTATAAATTTCTATGGTTTGTGAAAGTTCGCCAACCCACACTGAGACAGAGTGGTGGACCATATGCCCTAACCACTCTCGATTGTAGAGGAGGCTTGTCTTGCCCTGCAGTGGGTCGTGTATAAGCCGATATACTACAAACATACTAAAATGAAATAGTAATGTCATGCTAATAAGGTTTTATCCAAAATGAATCATACATGGAAATATCAGTAGAGCCCACTAAATGGATTAACATTAACTACATATCAATAGGAGCAACAAACAATGCAAACGATTAATAAATGTTTGCGCACAATAATGAATTCGTATAATTCGCTTTGTTACAATCAAGCATATCATTTAACGTAATTCTCGAAGTCTCATCACGAATTCAGGTCGCTGCCAGTGATCGCAAACAAACTGATCTGTATTGTACCCAATGGTTACAAGATACACAGGTAACTTTGTTATGACTGGGGTATTTTGGGATCACTGATTTATATGTATTATAATGGCAAACATTTGGTCAATCACGTCCTACTTGTTGTCTAAGATCTTGTTATGTATTGGTAGTATTAAATAAAAATAATGCGAATTTTGTTTAAGGGTTTAATAATTGAAACGATAAATGAGTATCGATCGTCATGAATAATTGTATTCGTAAATAAAGTAAAAAAGTTAAGTCGTCAAACCCGTCGACGTACATTAGTACGACATACATAAATTCTAACGGCCTTATTCATAGACAGTTTTAAAACCTATTTTAGTTATAAAATGTTTTGTCTCCTTCACTTAAATTGAATTCAAAAGTCTTTCGAAAAGGACAAAATATTTGATAACTAAAATAGGTTTTAAAACTGTCTAGCAAGATGATTATCATGGACTGAGGTTATAACTTTTACATCCTGTAAGTTGCATACTCGTTTCCATACATACTTACATACATATATAAACACACGCCTTTTTCCCAGAAGGGGTTGGCAGAGGTGCTACCAGAATACCCACGTTTCGCCTTGTATATTCCGTCCCACGATGTGATAGGGGGCGAGCCTATCGCCATATCGGGCACAAATTCCTGACTCCGGGCTGATATTGAATAGAAAAATCCAATAGCACTTTGCCCGACCCGAGGTTCGAACTCGTGACCTCAGCTTTGCAATCATACCGTTGTACCACTACGCCACCGAGGCAGTCTTCTCGTTTCCAGGTAGCATTATAAAAGAAAAACGGAAAAATAATAATTGTCCTTCATCCTTAAATGATATATCGATTCCGTACAATTATTCTTAATTATTAGGCGCCGGTGACGAGCAGTCGTGTCTGATTGAAAAGCCTTTGCAGTGTTATTACTTATTATCAAGATTTTCCGCGTTGCTCTGACTTCGTTCGTCAGACAGCTGTATTAATGGAATCATAATCATTTCTTTTAATATCAAAATTAAAGCTTCAGGTTAAATATTTGGAAGAGTAAAATATAGCAACATTTGTAATTTTTCACTGAAGCAAAGTAAGATTATTTTATTGAAGTAGAGAGTATCTCTTTTTTAAATTGCAGAATTAAACTTTTTTTTTCTTTTTGTAGCTTTATACAACGCAGAATGTATCAAAAATAAAAAAGGCTCGGGAATTTCATGGAAATTCTCATTTTGAAGCACTTCGCTTTCACGTATTTTCAACAATAAACCGATGCATTTCAAAATGCCTCAATTATTTAGTTCGGTTATTTGTAAAGGAAAATCACCTTAAAAATATTAATGTTTAGAATTTTATTTCCGATTTATTATGAAATGTAGTAATATTTCTCTCTTTAAAAATATATTTGCAATATAACAAGACTAAAGTAACCGACATAGCCCAGCGGATTAGCAAGTTGAAGTGGCAATGGGAGGGGCACATAGCACGGAGAACTGATGGCCGATGGGGCCAAAAAGTTCTCGAATGGAGGCCACGAAGCGGAAAGCTCAGCGTGGGACGTCCACCCACTAGGTGGTCAGACGACCTGGTAAAGGTCGCGGGACGTCGCTGGATGCAGGCTGCCTCCAACAGGTCACTGTGGAAATCATTGGGAGAGGCCTTTGTTCGGCAGTGGACTTCCTTTGGCTGATGGATGGATGATGATGGATAACAAGACTTATACATTTGGATAAATAACCAAAATCAAAAGGGTAATTATAAATAAACACATTAGAACGTCAGGTTACAGTTTTTATTCAGAGTTCTCCTATTTAAAAACAGCAGAATTATATGCATAAAGCATGATCGATTACGCCTAACATTCACTACAAAATTCGAAATAGGGCAATGATTAATTAATTCCAACTTCATTAGAGATTTATAAACAAAACAATGACGTCCCATTTAAAAGTTAAATACGCTTAGTTCAGTAGGTTTCGGAATTCCCAAATGCATTGCAGTGGTGAGTAATCACTGTCGGACGGCTGATAACAGAAACTTCGCCGCGGGTTGGTTTAGAGTATTCCGCCGCTGAAAAACTATGCTACTTTAAATGAGACAGTATTAGTTAAAAACATACATAAACTCACGCCTTTTCCCAGGAAGGGTAGGCTGAGGTGCCACCATGGTCCATGACACCCACATTTCGCCTTGTATGTTCCGCCTCACGATGTGATAGGGGGCGAGCCTATCGCCATATCGGGCACAAATTCCTAACTCCGGGCTGATAATGAATTGAAAAATGCATTATCACCTTGCTCGACCCGGGATTGGAACCAGAGACCTCAGCTTTGCAATCGTACCGTAGTACAACTACGCCACTGAGGCAGTCAGTTATTAGTTTAATTAAGAACCCTTTTATATTTTTGTGGATAATGGACCAGCGAAACAAAGATGATTGACGACTTTCGTGACAATGGTACGTGATTCTGTGCCGCCTGTGTTACATCTGCAACATTTGGTTTGTAAGTTTCTGGTCTCCCAAAAAGGGACAGGAGTGGCAAGGAAAAAATACGGGAGGAGAGAAGGGGTCTTTCGACAACCTCGGTCACGGAATGGAAACGCCAAAGACATCGTTTGACATTTATTTTCTGTGGGATACTGGATCCAGCAAACGCATTTCTACTATACTTTTATACTATCGGCCTTATTCATAGACTGTTTTAAAACCTATTCTAGTTATCGAATGTTCCATTCCTTTCGAACGACTTTTGATTTTAGTTTGAGTGGAGAAAACAAAACATTCGATCGCTAAAATAGGTTTTAAATATGTCTATGAATAAGGCTGTAAATCTCTACTTCTCTTTATCCAATTCGAAATGGTGTACCGTGCGAAAAATCTAAAAATAAATACACAAATCAATATGGGTCAGTCCTAAATGTTTTGATAGTTTCACAAAGATAATAAATAATGCACGAATGGTTTCAAAGCGTTGAAACGTTCAATTTATGTGGTTATCCGGTCAGTGCGGCATTTTAGTGACGCATTCTGATATGTAAACATTTATTATTTAGCAATTATTTATCTATAAAACATTCTCATTGACGTTTGATGTTGTTTAAATATAAATAATTAAACGTTAAAATAGAATTCATAGTGGATTGTAATACACAGTCAGTGTAATAAATGTTATAAATATACAAATAAAATAAGAGAGCATCTACTTACAATAACAAAGATAATAACGAAACGATTTCCAATAGCGGTTATTGAGGATTTTTTAATATAATTATCAATTATTTTATACATTATGTTTTTTAATTGCACAAAAAGATGAATTATTGCATTGCATTAACAAGTCATACGCATCCTAGGAACAAATTGAAATTCCGATCAATTTATATACGAATTTTAGAATGGAACAACTCACTTGAGAATCGTATTCGGTACTAAACGATGCTAAACATCTCCGCCACTAAACCAAAGAGGCAAAACAATTTATATACTATGCATGCATAGTTGTAGAAATATAAACAAAATGGAAGAGCGTATATTGAAATTTTCTATTCATAAACCAGTACGAAAAGTTTTAATAAAGAGATATTCAATATCCTTTGCGAAAGTTTATGGCATTTCATTAGAAAATATTTGTATTTTGTAGTTTAATATAACGTATTGAAAATTGAAAATTACGTACGTATTTATTTGTAACAGCAACCGCCTCATACCTGGAACAGAGTATTATAATTAGTACAAGAAAATCTTCGCAATGATCACACATATTTACATAATTCATTCGACGTTTCGACAACGAATATACGCACATTACGTCGACGTAAGCCTTTCTACCTATTAGATGAACGGGCTTTACACCTTAAATCTAGCATACTCTCTCTCTCTCTCTCTCTTCAGCCACAGGTAGTCCACTGCTGAACATAGGCCTTCTCCCAGGATCTCCATATTGACCTATTGGAAGTGGCCTACATCCAGCGACTTCCTGCAACCTTAACTAGGTCGTCCCTCCACCTTGTACCATACAACACATTACTATTGTTGAGTGTATTAGATATTATAGAAATAAACTGTCGGAGACAAAGTCCCAAACTTCCCGCGACTTTCGCGAACGAATTACAAGAACTCCTCACAAAAAATCAAATCAAGATCACACAAGAATAATCGTTAGCCAAAATCTTTTAAGGGGCAAACATTTCAGATGCCAACTGAAAAGGTTTAGGTGACATCAAACGGTCCTTAACGCATAAAAAATATCGTCGCTTAATCTGCCTAAGGGCGATAAAATCGCAGGACTCCCTTTCACCAGCTTTTTCTACGGCTTCGTTTAAAGGGAACGACGGATTTTGGAAGTGGTTTTGATAGTACAAGTGAGGGTAGAAGTAGCATTTCGCCAATGTGATACTTCGTACAGCTTGGAGTATTTCGCCGAACTCTGACTTTTGTAGCAAAAGCGCTGGTGTTACAGGATTTGCTGTATTTTGTTAGCGTGTGGAGTGGTAGTGCAAATTATATTCCTGTTAATCCCTAGTTCATAGACCTAGTTTAGGATTATATCATCTGTAATGCTTCAAATTTTATATCTATATTTATATTGCAATCAGTTGTTTAGCTGCAGATATGTAAATCGGGCTACCAAACCAAGGATATTATTTTAGATCTTATCTCTCTTTAGATGAATCATTAATATAAGTGTTGCAAATGCAGATAGAAAGTATTTTTTTAACGTTAAGTTCTAGTTAGAGGATCTACTCCTACTTTATAGCTTTTTAATAATTTTCAATTATTTATTGATTCCAGATTAATTACTTCTGCCCATTATAAAAATATGACTTCAAATTAGTTTTGCCATTCAAAATAATTTACCCCACTTTCAATTTTTACCGCGTAAGTATTGACAGTCCCCGAGGATATAAATCACACGTTCTCAATGTTTATAAATAGAAAAGCCCAAATGTTATTCCCGGGATTCTTGGCACATAAAAAATGAAAGATTATGCTATAAAGTTGTTCCGAGGGTGGAATCAGGTTTGTTTCCCCGGATCCCATGCCTGTGTTACGCGAATTTATGTAATCACGTACGAAAATAAGGGACGTAATAAAAATAAGACATTCATACTCAAAACCGCGTATGTTTGAGGTTTCGTGATTTTGAATATATTCATTTAAATACTCAAAAAATGCTTAATTAGGTTAAATAAATTTCTGAATTAAAATGTTGAGCATACGAAGCTGTATCGACTATAATATGCATAGAAATGCCTTCAAGATCTACCTGACCTATCCTTTTTCGGGACGTCTGGTCACCTTGTAGGTGGATATCCAAAGGTACGGCTATTCATACGTGGTCTGCATTCGATTGCTTATCGGCCCGTCTGCCATCAATTTTGCATACTATATATTTAGCAAACTGGCACTTCAATTTGATCCAATAGGGTACGCTCGATGTTCATTAAAAAATCTTGTAATTTCTGATTGGCCGCATAGGAAATACTCCGCATTAGAATTTAGTCGAATGCCTTCTAATTCTGAACCGCCTTCGCAAGGAAGCACTAACCATCACACTGCTAAACAGCCCGTGTTCATCACTTTGTCGCCAGTCACCACCTACTTCAGGTCGTTGGCCCATTATACAACAGGACCGAATACTATCATTTTCTAATGTCGCTGAATGGAAATCTTATTTTAAAAAATATTTATTAAAAGGTGAAGTTTACAGAACTTAATGGTTTCTTAGATTTACGCGAATCGATTTGAGCCTATGTCCAGCAGTAGTCTTCATGTACTCGTATCTAAGGACTTATTTATTCTAACCATCGACTTCTAGAAATAATATCTTTCTTGAATTAATGCTTAGTTCAAATTGTATTTATAACATATAACATAAATGACTAGATTAAACCTCCGAAATAGATCTACAAACGTCACCTCCTTTAAAAGGGAACTTCTTTGGAATGTGGTTATTAGCGGTTGTAATTAACGTATTTGTGTACGGCTCAAGGAGACTTCCACATTCGATAATTCCGAGGGAAATACATAATTTTCTCATTAATTCACGTGCCTCTGTTAATTGAAGCGAACCTTGAGTTCAATAGGCTGCAGCCTACTGTATTTGTGTTCTGTTTATACATGCAGTAACACGTGTGAGTTGTGACTAATTTCGGAATAATTTCTAAATGTACGAATGTAAATAACATTAATGAGAATCAATAATTTTTATATATTGATACCATAGGAGTAGAAAAAGTGCACGTAAATACATACTAGCAATTCCTGTGGGAATCGAAGATGCTTTGCCAGAATTTAACGATATACCATGGAAAGGATGAGAAAAAGAACGGCAATTATTTGGCCACGATACTTTCATTCAATTTTTAATCGGCTTTGCGTGTGAAAAGGCAGAGCATATTTTACAGAAATAAAATATATTGTTCCATGGTCAAATTTTGTTGACCACATTTTCAACAATTTTGCCGTGGATGATGCTCGATCTAATGTTCAAATAACATTTCCCATCACCTATTCTCGTCCTATTTCATTAAAAAGTAAGCTAACCGAAAATTAATTAACAAAGTAAAATAGCAAAAGGTCTTTAATCAATGATGCTTTGGACCCGAGTAATCCACAAATATTCATAATAGGGTTGTACTTACTCCAATCTAAGTAATAGCGAGCAGTGGAATTTGCTCAGATTGCTGATTGGCTCTTTGGCGTTTGACATTTGGTTGAGAGCTCATTTACGGTATTAATGAAGTAGTTAAAGTTTGGTTTGTTGCCTTTGTATGACCTGCTGAACAAAATTAATGCTACTGTCTACAGTCTAAATGTTTGTAAATTTAGATCTTTAATTGAAGTTCGAAACAGGTATTCGTGATTAGAAGATAAAGATATAGTCAAATAAACAATACATTTGCAAATAAGGTCACTTTCGTCTTTAGGCACAAAGGTATTACGTTGACATTTATTTTTATTTAAAGTCGCCAATTACATTGATTTCTAAAATGATAATTTCCTCTATGTGACGAGGTCTTATTCTGTTAGAAATTTCAAGCAAACTTTTTAGCAACGGCCTGCGAATCACAGACACAATTGTCCTAATACGGGACAAAATCTTCTCTGCGTTTTACAGTCGATTTTCCGTTTACAACGCCACGGACGCGATCTAATCTTATATATCCGATGGGATTAAGTAACTTCCCTGATTAATTACATATTATCACGCAGTATTCCCAGCGCCTACCACTCTATCCCATACATAATGAGTTTGGATGCAAGTCGGACGGTTATCAGAACTTCGCTAATAGCCTATCTTGGTCACAAGTTACGAGTCAACTATAAGTTGTAGGTCCAAGTGGAATCACTTTGAGAGCAGTTTGATCCTTGACTTTTCGTACTTTTGTATGTCCTTGTTTGGTTATCTCGTCTAGACGAGTAGTTCTAGACTTTCTATTGCAAATTTTATGGTGTAGAGCTCTACTTATACTATCGATGATATTCGTTTCGTTTGTCGCTAAATTTTGATCATATTTATCGTCATATTTTCCTGAAAATGGAACGATGAAAGAGTACAATCATCTTATCGATTCATGTTATGGCTATGTTAGAAACCGAAAATAGTTTTTTTTACTTGTACTCAAACAAAATTCGGCAAGACATTTCATGCATTACTCATATTAATGCCAACATTGTAAGTAGATAGACGCAAAACGGAAGATATCTTCAGGTTGTACCAAGAATATTGCTTTCCTAGAAACCAACCATTCTAAATGAATACCCCGGTACATTACTAAGCCGTAGGCAAGCTTAGGCAAAGCGTACAGCAGAAGTGTCAAAGGCCACATATTTCCTTGGAATTACACACAGTACTCACCGAATTGAATAATTTAACATAACAAACAGTTGGGAAACTATTAAGGATAGTAGCTAAGCTGTAGTAAGATGTTTGCGGGTTAGTTTAATACCCATTATAAATAGCGATATACGCAGTTAATGGATTCCTAATGAACGAGAATTGTATTAATAGTTGTGGGAATTTGTGACATTGTACTCGTAGTTCTTGGAATGCAGATCCGCATGAACACAGACCAATGTAAGCTGAGCTCTTGGTAAACTTAAATTTCCTCGCAATCGTAGTACTGGGCTGGAATAACATAAGTTAATGGTGGTAGGTCCCTTATATGTGAGAGGCCGCCTGGGTAGGCACCACCACAATGTCTATTTCTTCCGCCAGACAGCAGTGTAAATGCACTTTTGTGATCCGTTGTAAAGGGCATTGTAGCCAGAGGACCTACTGGACATAATGAGACTAAACATCTTATGTCTCGGGATGGCGAGCGCAGTGGAATGCCAATCATTGCCTTGTAATTCATGGTGTTGTTTGGTTTTGCTACTGTTTATGAGCGGTTACAGTCAGGCGAATGGCATGCTCATCTCGCCATTCATCGCAATAAAAAAATACATAATTGATTTATACACAAAATGCTATAATTAAATAAAATTACGAAATTATCTCTAAAATGTATACTGAAACGAATTTGCATTACATAGACAGTGGTTAATTAATTACATAATACTGAGGACAGTGCTAAATTATATGTGAAAACTATTTATAATTTATTATAACACTATATATCTCCCTACCGTTGTCTACAAATTATTAGTTAACAAAATCAAAGCTCAAATCACCTAAGCCCTCTTAGTCGAACTTTCGGTACAGCGTTGGGCGATTATGGTTTAACTCTGTACAGAACCAAATCAACGATTAGTTCGAAACACCATCATGACTAAATCAGGCCTTGTAAAATTTAATGGAAGCGACAAATTGCTGTTAATATTCGCAAACTGTGAGTGGGGTCGGTGGCTTGTTTAAATTTCATTTAACTAGCTTAATTGAAGTTTAATTATGGTATTATCTGTTCGGCATCCGTACCGGGATGGGCACACGAAGGCCTCGTAAATGTCAATTTTGTATACAAAGTGTGATGGACGCTTCTTTATTTGGGTTGGGTTATTCGATTAGTGTGAAAGTGGCGTGGGCGGGCGGGCCTAAGGAAGGTTGTAGTCATCATTGAGAATTATATCCATATAAGTTTGTATAGTGTATAGTTCGTTCGTCCACCCACTAGGTGGTCAGACGACCTGGTAAAGGTCGCGGGACGTCGCTGGATGCAGGCTGCCTCCAACAGGTCAATGTGGAAATCATTGGGAGAGGCCTATGTTCAGCAGTGGACTTCCTTTGGCTGACGGATGGATGGATGGATGGAAGTTCGTATATAGATATAATTGACGAACGTAGCGTGGGACGTCCTCTGGCCAGATGGTGGGACGACTTGCACAAAAGGACCGGCAGCGACTTGATGCATAAAGCAGCAGACCGGCTCTATGGCGTACCTTGGGAGAGGCCTATTTTCAGCAGTGGACTGCAACGAACTGATGATGATGAAGTTCTTATACTGGATGGTGGAGGAAAAGATTAATTGAAACTACATAAAGGATCACATTCAAGAGGAATTGCGACTTATCACCTCGACTTCCAGCACCCGGTTCAAATGCGTGGAAGATAGTTATTGAGAGATTTGATTGGTGTGATGGATAGAATTTGGGTAGGAAATCGAGTCAATGATCACTCGGATGATATTATATTCCCGATGTCAATGGGTCGTAAGACTGATCAGCCAATATAACCGCTAAGGATTTCCCTCTAGACCCCTAGAGAATGCCGTCGCCATAATTCGTTTTCGACATATAATGTAGAAAAATATATGACAATGTTAAGTTACAATGACACTGTTGTTGCTATTGGTACTCGTTGACTTAATTGACTTAATTACCAAACAGTAGACAGCAGTTCTTTCCTCTAGAGTCAATTACGGCAAGTTGTCAGCACTAATACACCTACAGCCACAACTGAATAGCTTCAAAACGCTGTCAATGCTCACTAGCCACGCAAAATGTCCACCGCAAACTGGCAAACATTGCACAAACGTATCACAAAATGTAACTTTGATCCCGAAATTCGTTGCTATTTGTGCATTAGCACGCGGCCGCTTACCTAAGTGTACAAACCACTCACTCAGTTTGCTAAAAGCTTGTTACATAGTGAGCACACCTCGATCACGGCCCGTCCTGATCGTAATAGAAAATAGGCATGTCATTTAATGATTCCTGTAGCACAGATTTGTAGTGGTAGTTGTTGGAAACAACTGGAGTGTACACCATTATACCCACAAGCCTGATGGATTGATAGCCAAATTCCTCACAATTGTAAAGGAGTGAGACTATATAAACGAATATGAACTCGTCAGCAAAAAGATTGGCTCCATCTTCAGGTTTAAATCAAGAAAAAACAAATATTTATTACAAAATATTTGATTACCCTGTGATACATAATAGACTTAGGCTTAATCCTTATTATACTGTTTAATAAAACGTTTTATTTAAACTCGTACATCTTACTTCCCGACTATTGTGCATTGAACTGAAAAGTACAGATATTATCTATTCCTTTGCACACAAGTGTAGATATTTATTATTGGATCGAAGATTCTTAATTTATACTGAAGTATAATACATTCTTTCTTCTCATTTATTATTAGAACGTTCATATCAAAGCAATGAACGTGTCTATCAATATTATCCACAATCCGAAACCCACGCCTTTTCATTCAGCACAGTTAGTCTCATTTATCTGGTTACTCAGGTGAACTGCGAATATAACTTCATTATATTAAATTATTATAGACGTATCGTATTATATGAGCTCTGATTCTAATAATAGTTTTTGAATTGGAATAAAGAGAACGAAAGCATAGTTGGGAGCAAATCGGACGGTCGAAACGAAGGTCGTAGGTTGGTCCCCGGGGATGTCTCTGGCTTTTCGTAGTTATTGTGTATTAGCTATTATTCTCGTCCATTGTAACTTATATAAACTGATAAATAAATCGATTACTGGTGCTAACATGAGCAAAATCAGTAAACATAATTCGCCATTCCTATAATTACTATAACAAAGTGAAAATATATTCAATTTTAATTTTGGTGCGTATATTCTTGAACTTTCAAATTCTTTTAAGATCAAGTCCTCGTAGATCTGTCTGCGGTTCTTTATACAATTAATACAGTATATTACGAAAGAAGATGCTGACAGTTAAATTTTTGTATAGAAATGTGGAGTGTCATACGTCTTGTGCGCGAGTGATAGATGGTTCCGAACACACACCACATCAATTTCATTCTTATCTATATTGAAAACTCGATAGCTGAAATCTGAGGGTACTAGAATTTCCGCTCTGGTGAAGCGATTCCATTTATCAATATAAAGTTAATTCTTGTCTTATTTATTTATTTATTTATTTTATTGTTTAAGCAACACTAACATTGTGTTTACACAATCATTTAAAACATATTTTACATTTGTCTTATTCTTGGTAGACACAACAATTACAAGTGTCAACGTCTCAATTACACAAAACAACTAATTAAAATGAGAAATAAGCAACAATGAATTAAAACTATAACACTAAAACAAAACTAATTTATAAAGGACAATAAAAAAGAAAAAAAAAACTATATTTATACTTGGAAAAATAAAAACAAAATACTAAAATAAATTAAATTACGATAATGATGTCAGCATCTTACTTTTTAGGATTTGCGACGAGGCACAAAATATATCCAAATCAGGATATTGGGCACAAAGCTCATTGTAACACTTACAAATTCTTACAAGTGGAGAATGGAAAGCAACATTTGTTCGACACTTTTTAGTGTGAAAAATCCTGGTAATTGATTTACGAGGATAATTATACGGCACTGCTAGACCAATCTGTTGCAAAATATCACTGCAGTCTAATTTACCATTTACCACACCATGTAGGAAAAGCACATCATTAATTACGCGACGTTGCTTAAGAGATTTAACCTCAAAGAAGGCAAGCCTTTCACCATAAGGACACCTGTGAAAAATACCTGGACTTAAAAAAGCTAAATGTCTAGTAAACGCTCGTTGTATGCCTTCAATACGTTGAGAAGAAACTGCATATTGAGGATTCCATACAGTAGACGCAAACTCTAAATGACTTGTCTTCGTTTAGGAACATAATTTCTTTGTAATAATAAGAGATATAACATCAGCGCAATAGGTTCTTCGACAGAAGATTGATCTTTCAAAAGGATTTCCCATTTGTATATTTGTTATTATGTGGAATTTTATGAAAAAAGTGGCTAATTATCAAAATTATAATGTGTTCAATTTTATGTGATCAAATATTGTCAATTGTGTATTTTTGCAAGTAGAAGTGAAGCTAAACCTTATAGAACTGCAAAATTATAGATAAATGTTCTTTGGTGATAGTAATTTACGATGGAACAGATGAAAGTTATTGAGTCAATTTCTAGATGGCTTTTTTGCCTTATATTTTATCTCCACACATAAATAATCCTGGAAATTCACCTACGATTCTGTACGGGGACACAATAGGCGTATTGTGTTCATAAACGGGAAATATCGTTTACTACGAGGTATTAAAATTCCCTGCTTGCTGGTTTACAAATAAAGCGTGTATTATTTTTTGTGCAACGCCCAACAGCTGAATGGATATTTAGCACATTTATTACTCAGTTATAAATGAAATGTGTGTTTTTTAACTTCCTAAATATAGCCATCAATATGCGACTGAAGATGGCCTTGTCTTGATATGGATTCTGTATCCAGAAATAGTCTAGGTCCCAGGCGACATTTCATTTCAATACCAAAGGAAACTAGTTTTGCGGACTCTGTGTTTCTCATTCAAAACTTTCGCATAGGCACCAGAAATATTCAAGCAGTCCTCATTCGGTTTATTTTATGGCTTTATGTAGATAAGAATATCTCACAATAATATTAAGCATTCATAAGGTAATTGAATATTGGAAGAACATACACCTTGCTATTTTATTTTATTGACATAATTTTTATAAAAATTATATACATAATAATTTGACAATATACTCGTATAATAAAATAATTCGCCACCAAAGAATACTCGTATATTAACGGTGTATAATATATTTGTTCTTTCTATTATATTATTAAATATTTTTAATTTCATGATACTATGTTGATGTTAATGTTGCGTTAATATTTTTAGCCCAAATCTGCAGTGGTTTCAAATCTCTCAACATAGTAACTGTTATTTCGAGGTAATCTTGAAAACTATCCGACGGACTTCAAAAAGATTTCCACTGGCGGATGGGTCGTTCGTGTTTTAATGTGATATAAGTTCTCAAGGGACTTCACGAATTATGAGTTTCTTTTTAAAATAGTATCTTCTTACAAAATATTTTTAGTAAAGCAATCATCTAGGCTTTGTTATTGAAAATAAATTGTGCGTCAGAGTAGAAAGATTTGAATCGGCATGGTTATTTAATGACGTATTATTGTAAACATATTCTTTAAATTTAAAAACTTCGACAAGAATTAAAACTTTACATTTCAAATTCCTGGGTGTGAAAGCGACAGTAGATTTAATCTTCGTAGTGAAATAAATGTGTAATCAACAAATATATTTTTTTAGGAATTGTTGTATCAGCCCATCTACGTCGCACTGCAGGGCACGGGTCTCCTCTACAATGAGAGTTCGATTGAGACTGGTATATAGTCCACCGCGCTGGATAGTATAGTTGGATCTATAACTTTCTAATTCTTTACAATACAAGAAAAGTAAGGTACGTTAAGTGCGTGGTGGCCTCGTAAGTGCGTAGTGGCCTCGTGGTATCGGACCAGACTCGGCTGCCTACATGTTCACGGTGGTCGCGGGTTCAAATCCCAGTGCACACCTCTGACTTTTCGGAGTTATGTGTGTATTGATAGTCAATCACCACGCACTTTAACGGTGAAGGAAAACATCGTGAGGAAACCTGCATACCGTAGCGATTTTAAAAAAATTCTACGGTGTGTAAGTCCGCCAACCCACACTAGGCCAGCGTGGTGGACTATATGGCCTAACCACTCTCAATCGTACTCTCGATTGTAGAGGAGGCCCGTGCCCTGCAGTGGGTCGTATATGGGCTGATACAATACAATACAAGGTACGTCACCTTTTTTAGATATAAGACTAAAAGCGCGGCTGTTACTTGTACTTATTTGTAGCGTATGTTCGAAGAGACAAGGGTCGAGATATCGCAAAAAATTTACACATCAATTGAAGAAATGTGACCAAAATAAATAACATAGAATAAGATAACAACGCAAGTTTTAGTTTCTGGCGCACAGCGCTTGTTTGAATGGAAGAGTCGTTAATAGTCAACCGCAATGCAACTATGCTAGCCAAATGTGTGGATCCTAAACAAGGGACAGGTCAAAAGTACCCTCAAACTAGGTAATATAATAATGCATGACGGGGTTGATTATAATTGATAAAAGGGAGTGAAGTGAAAGGGTTAATTAAATTGACAGGAAAATTATACAAAGTTAGCTAGATCCTGTTCGAACAAAGCGAAAATCAAGAGTAATTATTGTTCTGGCTCAAAAGTAAAACGATATGGTTTCAATATAATAAGGAAGAAACAAAGCACCTTGCAATAAAGTTGATTCCTACCACTTCAAATCCGATACCGTTCAGTACGCTACCAGGAATATTTTCAACAGCGCCCGTGCAAACTCCGGAATGAACACCCTTTATCAGTTCTCGGAATTCATTAAACGTAATTAATTGATTGTATTCACCACTGAAAAACAGCGTTGCGCTGTGGCTCACGCCGCAATGCAACATTTCAGCTGAGTGGTCATCTAGATGTCACAGCGATGCAACGAGCATTCACATTCTTTATTATTTGTTTTATTTTTTATTTGATGTGAATGTATGTTAAGCGAATGCGTTGTTTTATGTATCAAATAAACATGTCTTTCTTTTCTTTCTTTCTCGACTGTGCCCTTGACATTGCTAAAGTTCATGAGTTTCAGTTATGGCATACTATAAGACGGGTAGTCAACCCGTCTACCTACGTAAGAAACAATAATAAAGAAGACAATATCAGGGCAACACAGATGCTTCCTCAGCAATTAAGGGTTAAGGAAGGGCAGCATGAAATGTTCCTGTTAACACGCTTTAGATCCGTGTGGGCTCGATTATCAGTTCCAATTAATTGTTAACGATCTGAGGAACTCGTTAGTTGTATTGCAACTTCTTATCTTAATTGTCGCCGGGTATGTTTTAACGATGTGTGTTGGAATTGCGATCTATATAATTAGGATAGTAATTGGAGAATTGGTTGGGTTTTGTAATTAAATGTACTTAGTTCTTATAATATGCTTCCAGAATAAATTAAACGGAAAAGTAGTAGAGCACGTAACATTCTTGCTTTTAGCAGGAATTCCCCGGTTCGACGGAGAAGAAAGATATTTGTGGTAGAAAAAGTAACTTCAAGGGATTTAGAAATTCATCTCAGAATTTTATGGTGAATGCGTCCTAAACTGTATCAATGAAACTAGTATCTCATATGCACGATTAAGTATATTTTTTTTTTGCAGAATGACCACTCTAAGTCTTTTAACGCTTACGAAAATAAATTATCTCTATATCCCTTCAAATAGAATAAAATATTAGCCTTCCGATGACCTATTTACCATATACATTAACCACACCATCTTTCGCATCAACCTTAGATTTGGCAACACAGAGTAAATCCCGAACCCTTTTATATTCTTCTTTAAGTAAAGCGCCAGACAATCCAGCCAGTTACATCAAAGCTAAGATAAAATCAATATACGGGCATGAATGTATGGCCGGGCTCAAGATACTAGGCGCCTTGTATGAGCTGTCCACGAGCCAATTTCCATCATATAAACTAGATCAGACTATCATTTCGTGCTTCGCAAGTTGCAGCTACGTTTGATTTTCATTTATTTACTTTTTGATTAAAGTACTGACATGTTATGGGAGATATTCGTTAGTTTAGATATGATAACCTACAAGGTGGACAGAAGACCTAATATTAATAATCATACAACATGTATGTCGAAATTGGTTTCTGGTCCTGTCTGTGTGTTCTAATCAAGATACAAGCTTTTATTTTCCCACTGTTCACTGGTTCACTGGTCACTGCATGTAGGCCGCCCGCAACAGGTCTTGGAATTCAGTGATTGAAGAGACAGAGAGATAACCTAGGCTATAAATTATTACAAATAACTTGTTTAGAACATGTCTGAAAAAAAATAAAATTAAGGAAACACAATGCGAAAAAAAAATGTTTTTTTTTAATAGGGCCCATGAGTAGGATAGTAAGGGATTTAACGCCAAAAAAGAGAAAAATATCCTCTCGGGTGAACCTGGTCTATTAGTGAATATAAAAACATTTTTTACACATAAATCAGTCTCCTAGGTTTTATATAGGAGACCGTTTCGTTCATGAAAAATCGATAGCAATTTGCCTGCACAAGATAACATTTGTCGTCTTTAGCTTGTCCTTAGCTGCCAAGAGCAAGCGATAAACGGAACGTAACGGAACATGTCGCCATGTCTCGCTACATGCACAATTTGAATTTTCTGCGTGAATTGGAACGGCATTTCTTCCACCTGAATAGAAATATTTTGAAAATGTGTGTTTAATGTTGTATTTACATACTAATAATAAAAATGTCTCCTACAATATACTACCAAGAATAAACATCGATAGCAATTTGCCTGCACAAGATAATATTCATCTCCTTTAGCTTGTCCTTAGCTGCCAAGAGCAAGCGATAAACGGAACGTAACGGAACATGTCGCCATGTCACAGCGTCCGGCCAACAGTCACGCTACATGCACGCTTTGAATTTTCTGCGTGAATTGGAACGGTATATCTTCATCGCGTTTTACAGCGCAATAGAATATTCTGAAAACTTGTCATGAATTTTGTACTTATATAGATTTTTAAGATATTGAATATAAAAAATGTGGAAAGTATGTCAAAGAAAATCTTTAAAATGACTATGATATAAACATTAAAGTCTCGGAAAATCACGTCAAATCTGTACGGTACTTTGATTTTACTACGATAATTCGTTCATCGTTAAAATGTGATAATTGTCTAAAAACAAACTCATTACTCCAAAATTTTAAGGTGTACCATGAGTTTGAAACCCACTACCACGACATCGACAATTTGCGTCCAGCTGATTATCAACAAACCACCTACCTGCCACATTTTAACCTTAGAATTAACAAGCTATCTTTAATAACAAACATTGGTTTACGCCGTTAATCAAATAAAGCTTAACAACACACTGTTTACCGTGATATTAACCAAACCACGAAACACTCCACGTGCAGCCCTTAGTCATTTTCTATTCGAAGACCTCGTAAACAGTTAATTTAATTTGAGTGTTCATTGCGTGATTTGTTGCCGAAACCGTTTTAAATAGGTTATCGGAGGGCGCCGTGTATTAAATCAAACTTGTACTTAACGAGACTATAAAAAGTGATGCATGGTTTTCAACAGTAGCTGCTTGGTATTGCTGTGTTGTATATGGTTATCTTATGGTAATTTTGTGATTTGTAGCTGTTGTTTTGAATGAATGTTTAGTAAAGCATGATGTTTATTACCGCTTCTCATTTGTTTATTTTTAATTTTTTTTTTTATGGTACCTTAGATAACTACATTGCAAAAAAAAAGTTTAGGACTATCGAATACCACTCAAACTGAAAACTCGTTTTCGACGGTTAGTAACTAAATATACTTTTAGGTATCAACGGAATTTATAGCAATTTCTTGTTACATAATTATTCAAAATTTCAGTAATACGAGTATAGCAGTGCTATTAAAATAAAGAACAAACAAATATTTACGTTTTTGATGACGCAAATGTATTACAGGGCTCCCTGTCTGTATTACAAATGCTCTAAGTTACGAGCATTTATAAAATAATTGTAATAAATCATATTTTTAACAACTTAAAGAAACAAAACCGTAAAGCGTGAAACACGTTCCCATTAAATATGAAATAGGGGGACGAAATCGCTCGGGGGCTGTAATGATTGTATTATAACAGCAATAAATATAACAATGAATGGACAACAATGTTAGATGTTAGTCGGAAGTTACTTCGACAATACGTCTTTCAAGTTTATGGTGAGATTTAATTGCTATAGTTTGTTGCACTCGTATAAAGGCTTAAGGACGGGTTAAGCCCCTTTTACACGGAGAGTTTCTCGGGGCGAGAATCGTATGCGATTATCGCATGACGTAACATAGAGAATCGTGTTCTGACAAATGTTTACACGATGCGACTTTTTTATATCCTTACGATTATCGTATCTTTGCGGCAAGTAACTCTCCCCGTGTAAATGGGGCTTTAGTCCCATAGCAGACATTAGTTTTTATAGTTACGCGTGTATTCACATAGCTCGGTTTTATGGTGAAGGAACGTATCGTTATGAATGATATATAATTGAGAGTCCTCCGTAACTTTTCACGGTTGTTTTAAGTCTCTCTCTGTTGAAAGTGGCCTATATAGGCAAGTTCCTGCAACCTTAGTTACGTCGCCTCTCTATTTTCTAAGCGCACATGTAACGTAAAAATTAGATCCTATCCGGCTTTTTTATCTAGAAAGCTATATAAAGCCACTCTCCAGCTCTCTCAATCGTTCTCTGGATTGTAGAGGAGACCCGTGCCCTGAAATGAGACGTATAATAAGGCTGATATAGTTCAGTACAAGTTTAACCCTAGTCCACCAGACTGGAAAATACATATTAGAGAACGTCGGTGTTCGTATTATATTGAATAAGTTAATTAAAGATTTATCGAAATAAAACTATTTTTTACGGATGTAACCGCGGATTTGGTTTCATTATTATAACATTTTTTAACTTTGTTTCGATTACACAGTTTTCGTGGTCACGGGGCGGACTCATACCGCCCGTAAAAATAGTTTAATTTCAATGTAAGTCCAAGAAACTATACTTTTATTTTTTAAATTGATATACATAGTACTAATTTTGTAACCAAATCAGGTCAGTCGATAGTTCCAACGCGATAATTTAAGTTCACTAGATTGACCGCAAGTAATAAAGTGCCATTATGCTGTAATATTCCGAGCGGGAGAGAAGTCAGAATCGAGAGTATAGCGTTTTCTAATATAAATAGCTGGTATAGACAAAATTGTTTATGTATATAAATAGTAACCTTTATTATTTTTAAAGAGAACAGATCAAATCCCATGAAAAGAGATGTCAGGAATAAATGGCTTTTAAACGATTCATAAGACATGTAGCATATTTTAACTTAACTTAACTTCAAGTATCAATTATTGCCTGAATAGGATCTAGCATTACATCGGATGATAAACCTTCCACCTACGATAGGCTCGTCCCCTATCACGTCATGGGACGGAACACATAAGGCGATACATGGGTGACCTGGTTGCACCTCTGCCTACCCCTTTTAGGAAAAAGGCGTGATATTTATGTATGTATAAACTTTCCATTCAAAGAATTATGCCAAAATGATTATTTAAGTTCATCTTACGTGAGGTAGGTTAATAAAATACGTTTTATACCACTTACTCATAATAATATCCTTTTTACGAGAGACTTAGGTCTGTCGGCGTTCGTCACCATACTTACTGGCAAGTGCAGTTCAAGTTCATTTCATTTTTATGTAATAGTGGGCAGACAAGCATACGGTTCATCTGATGATCAGTGATCACCGCCGCATTAGTGGCGTTTGACTTTGACGATAGAACTGTTTATAGCAGAGTCGGTAGAGGTCTCTAAACCTACACCAACCAAATAGGTGACATTTTAAACAAAGGCCAGGTCAAAAGTACCCTGGACCTACGAGAATGCATGAAGAGTTTGGTGAATGTAGATAAGCGAAAGTAATATGTCTTTATCCAGCAAAGTAACGAGTTATAGTCCCTGCCTACCCCTACGGGATACAGGCGTCACTTGATGATATATGAATATATATATATTTACATTAAATCCCGAAATGTAGGTTTCGATTCCGACTCCAGATAATAATATTTTCTAGAATAAGCGTGTTCAAACACACACACACACACTTCCAACTTTACGAGATTAGTATACGATTATCTGATAGTTCTAATACACAAGTGTTACTAGAGAAAACATACCAAAATATACTATGTTTTGAATATGAAACAGCTTGCGGCTAAGAACTCATGAATGCTTTATATACAACATTTCTCATTCTCTCGGAAACAATTTCGGAAAAATTTATCTTTCCCTCCGCCCTTGAGTCGACGCCATCACAATTTATCCTGTGAATTAAGACATTTCTTCTGGTTTACTTAAAGTAAGCGTCGTGTTTCGTATTCATAAGCGTTAAATAAGTCTGTGTTGAATTTAGGTATTATGGAGATAGTGAGGTTGGGAAAATCTTGGAGGGCATTTTGAGGGCAAATATATGCTTGGTATGTACATATGTATAGTCAAAAAACTAATAAAACGTGAACTGAGGTTAATTTATTAGAGGTTAAAGCAGTAAATTACGGTAGCCTGGTGAAGGCCGCGGGACGTCGCTGGATGCAGGCTGCCTCCAACAGGTCACTGTGGAAATCACTGGGAGAGGCCTATGCTCAGCAGTGGACTTCCTTTGGCTGATGGATGGATGATGATGGAAAAAGAAGTATCTATATTTGACAAGAATGCAATAATGATTATAACTTTTAAATTCTAATCATAATATTATAATAAAAAACGTCTTAAATGTTGTCTACGCTAGACAAAATTGTATGTACATTGTATCCAAAATAATGAATTACATATTATATATTATTGTTATATACCGATGGAAAGACAATATCACTATAGCTGCATACATGAGAACATTGGTAGCTTAAAAGCAGCTACATAAAGCTGAAAATCTATAAAGCGTCGGTGTGAATGAATTCTTAACTACCTCAAACTACACATCCAAAAGGACATAACTCCGTAGTTTACGACTTAATAAACTGAATCTACACGCATTGTTATTAAACAGTCATTTCCAACAGCTCGAGATATGCTGAGTAATAAATAATACAAATACATCTTATCTGTATTATTAACATCAATGAAACACCGCGTGGGGTGATGATTTATTGCTGAGGAATACGTTTTAGTTGATATTTATTATTGGGTTCTATCAATGTACTGAATAAAAATTACATGTGTATCAACCCACATACGTCCTAATGCAGGGCACGAGCCTCCTCTATAATCAAGAGAACGGCTGAGGGGTTAAACCACATAATCAAAAAATTACATAAATCAATTCATCTATAACTTACATCATGTCTTGGCTGGTGGATATTTGTATTCACTCTACCAATTAAACGTTTAATCCTGTGATTTAAATCTTGCTAAACTGAAGTAAGTAAATATGATGCGTTTTGCAATTCACATATCAAACTTTTACACCTGGATTCAATTACTTACGCTGACTTAATTGTAGCAACCTCCAAGAAATAATGAATTTACGATCAGAATTCAGTTTGCTGTTCGTGAAAAAATACAGCTTGTGATTAATGTTTTTTTTTATTGCATAAGTCCGGCAAACGAGCAAACAAGTCACCTGATAGTAAGTGATCACTGCCATACATGACCATCCACGGGGCTTGGTTCATAGACGTGTTGCCGACCCTTAAATTTAGGAGGGGAGCGGGAAGAAAACAGAATGGGAAGAGGAAAGGGGTATTTGGCATTCAAGAATCTCACTAACTGAACAAAACGCAACAGCAAAGCAGTCGCTTCACGTCGAATTACAGTGAAACAGTGGTACCACCCCGGACGAGCTTGCCCATTCATGCCGAGTCATGACTGACAACAGCGTGGCTCTACCACATATTTGTAGGCTGTATTTTAAAGGTAAATTTCAAACGACTACTATTCCTTACCCGTAACATTTCAAAATATTCCATGTATTCTGTTTCAACGCTATTGGAGAATTCAACGCAAACCTGAAACATAGGCTCGGTGAACGTTCTCCATAACGTATTTAGTTTGCATGCAAGCTTTGTGATTTATATGAAAGATCTAGACAGTTACCGCATAGAGCCCGGTAGAAAGCGTACAAATAATTGTGTCAAAGATGAATGAACACTGGGAACTCAAGACAATAACGCTTTCATATGTTACAGGTAGTTTACAGTCTACGACGTCGTAATTCACTGGTGGTAGGTCTCTCATGTGTAAGAGGCCGCCTGGGTAGGTACCACCGCAATGTCTATTTCTTCCGCCAATAAACAGTGTAAACGCATTATCGTGTTCCGGTTTAAAGGACATTTAGCCAGCGAAACTACTGGACATAATGAGACTTAATACCATATGACTCAAAATGGCAAGCGCAGTGGAATACTAAGCATTGCTTTGTAATTCATGGTGTTGTTTGGTTTTACTACTGTCCATGAGCGGTCGTATCGCTTCCATTAGGCGAGAGGTAAATTATTCACAGTAACATTAATATTTGTGTCGAGTCTATGTTAATAGGACCGAAAATACCTTAAAAGTTTCTGTCAACATATATAAACGATTACTTAACCTGTTTTTGAACATTTTTTTTTTCAGTTCTTTACAAATATGATTCAAACAGGCCCTCTACCCAAGCCCTACTTCTAGAATGAACGAATCACAACCCTGAGACTGCGATAGGCGAAATAAATTTACGCGGAAGTAACCAAGAAAGTACACATACGATTTACACCAAAACAGTGTAAATCCACGCGGAAGTATCAAAATCGCTTCTCCTACGCAATACAACCGCAGCCAATATCATTAAACAGAACAGTACCGCTGGCACTCAGCACGATATCGCTGCCTATCGCTTCACTAGCGTTACACATTTGTTAATAATTCCATTTGTGAACGTAATCTGCGTCTTTGCCTCATGTGCTTTGGCGCGAAAATGTCTTTCCAAATGGAACGCGAATTAGCTCTGTTAAATAATCAAAATTAATTATATTTGCAACATGTTTTGGCATTGCTTTGATGTTATGGAATAGTTGGGAATGTAATTGAAACAAACGATGGTAATGGCGTTTAATATAAGTGTAAACGTTGTCTCTATGCAACATTTTCTTATGACTTATCTGAATAATCTAGTTAAGCTGCCATTGGCTATTAATTAATACAACTCTTTCTTCGCACATCAAGTGCACTTTGTCACACTTGCATCAAGATTGTATGAGAAAATCTCTCATGTAACCAAAATTTATTTGCTATACATTTCTTCGTTAGTATAAAGAACGATAAATAATAACCTATGAATACAATTACTTTGGAAATTCAAAGATGTTGGGCTATGATCAATCGCTCTTTCATCACCACGTTCTACTTCTAACAAAGCTTTCTCTCTATCAAACCGAAAGAATATATTATGTATCGGTTATTACTATGAAATCTTCATGTGAATAGCTCAGCGCCACTAACAATGTGTCATCGGCTGTCGCTCCAGCCCCAACTCAATTACTATTGTACGGAGTTGTTTGCTGAAGGGAAATGCGAACTCACGACCGACATTCCCTATTGTTATGGGATCGACAGCGTGCGTAATATGCGCGGGAATAGGTAAATATAAATTGAAGTCATTCATAGTAACCTATTTATACCAGCATTACAATGCTGGGTAATATCTACTCACTGGATTGTCTACCTATGGTACAATATGGAATGAAGGATACAAATATTTTATAAGACACAGATTTTTCGAATATGAAATGAAATGATTGATGAAACTATTTCATTTCTTTTCAAACAAATTTCATTTCATTTCAAATATTTAATAAGACACAGATTTTTCGAATATGGATTGTTGAGTGGATTGTCTTGATTGCAAAGAATTTCTAAGATTTTTCGCCCGTTTAATGTTAGGTTTAAAGATATTTGAAGAGTTACAGGCTAAAATTTGTGAATTTAGAATGGCTAAAATTGTGTCGAATATGTTCGTGGTACGGATAGATCCTGCATTATGGCTTCCAAACATAACATAGCTATCTGAATTAACCTAGCGCAGTCATTGAAATGTATTTTACTAATTCAACTGTAAGCACCTCTTGTTTTAAGCGATTTAGCTACTAAATATAATACGGAATACCTCACTGAAATTGAAGCACTTGAAAATATCATGTTTATTTCGCCAAATTTCTGCCCTGCTGTGTTTGCTTACACAATTCATTTGACAACACAAAAACAAATAGCTGACCAATGAAGAAGAAAAAAATACGTGACCATTGTTACATTAAAGAGATTAGCTTGTCGCGAAAGCAAACAACAAATATTCTCAATTCCCAGTTTTTTCTGTTTTGTAAGTTATATACACCGACCTATATCTGTGTTCTACTGAACAAGCACTATTAATTGCTGTAGAATTGTAGAACATCAGTAATTAGCTACATTGCGAGCAGGTTAATGAAATGCACAACAATGAAAAAAAATCGCAACTTCAATCCAGTTTTGTAGAATTTAATTTTTTTAATGCTATGAATGACGAGACGAACATACCATTCGCCTGATGGTAAACAATATGACCGCTCATTGACAGTGGCAAAACCAAACACCATGAATTACAAAGCTATGATTGGCATTCCAATGCCCGCCCCATACTGAGGCACATGCTAAGTCTCAATATGTCTCAATAGTAGTCACTCTGGCTACAATATCTTTCAAACCACACCACAACAGACACTGCTGTTTGGCGCGAGAAATAGACACTGCGGTGTTTCCTACCCAGGCGGCCTCTCACATATGTGAGACTAACTAGTAACTGAATTTAATAGGTCCCTTATCATAAATCACCTAAAGGAATAATATTAAGTTTATACCGCCGTACAACTTTAAGCAATTGGTAACATAAAATTCAATTTCAGCGTCACAAAGTCGAAACATCTCGCTGCACACCTACTCCTTCCTTCTCGTTTCAAAGTGTGTAGGCAAATTGCCAAAAATAACTTTGTACGGAATACGGATACTAGCAAACGAAACGTATTCGCAAACGTAGTCACGAAATCTAAACTTGACAACATTCCAATAGTTTTTGCTTTGGAAACATTTAGTGTTATATTTTTCACCCGAGTTTTTTACTTGTTGTTGTAAATAGTAAGAAATTGGTCGTCATTCCCATGGAAAACAATAAGTTTGAAAGCATCAGCATTTTCATAAGCTATAAGAAGCCCATTACTAAACATAAGCCTTTGAATAATTGCCACAGCTACCTATTGGAAGCAGCTTAAATCCATCTACCTCCTGCAACTTTCAATAAACCGTCTGACCTTGTCGATGTACTGTAATAGACAATACTTATAATTTCAAATTCTCGCGATAACATTCAAATAAAAATACATATAGAATTCGCCTCATTATGTGTAATCACAGACCTCACGATCATTAGGGCGTGAAAATTGAAAGGCTTTACACTTCGCTCATCAATGAGCAGGCGTTCTGCGTCATCGAAGAAAGGCAATTAGCCGACACCCACTGTAACGAAGTCCGAGAACGAGGACACCGACAATAGGGAAAAATTCCATAACGTTTTAGATAGTGCTTATGTTTTGATTGGTAAAGTTCAGTTTTGACACTATTTCTTTGTTGACATTTCATGAGAGGCTCGTAGATTCGAATGAAAAAAGTTATATTGTTCAAAGTTTGAAGAATAAATCTATGTGTTTGTTTTGCTACTTTCGTTGCTCGAAGTATATGTATATTCTATATTCTGTCTTGTAAGACACATCGGTCTTACTAGATTTTCAGATTAGGTTCAAAGAACGGTAACACGTCAACAAGCTCTCAAGAGTCGTTTTGCGAAGATGGAATAGTCAATTTACCGTTTGATTCCTCTCTATAAGGAACAACTGAACTTTAGTTTTACGCACAGCTCGACTATTTTGTCTCGCAAAGTATTTGTAGTCTCCAAGATATTGAACGTAATGACGCCCAGACAACTTACTCCGGTATCCTCCTTGTGTGCGAAGTATTTGACGCATCCAACTATTTGGACCCGTTCCAATGGTCTCATAAAGTGACGCACTCGTAATAAGCAAGAGTTACAACGTACAGTCCTTTGTTTGCCCTGTGTCTGCGTGAATATCCGGACCATTTAAATGTACGAACGGCTAGGGGGTCTTAACATAAATATAGTATATAAAATGAAGATACAAAGTGGTGTTTATGTACGTTGATGGGTATCAATGTGTGGAATGTTAATATTGGTGAAGTAAATTAAAGAAAAGCTCAGGTTGCTCTGAATCGAATAATATTTAATTTCCTGACATATTTAAAGCTATAGTATTATCACACAGTGGATTTAGTTAAAGACAAACGATCTTTTGACTCCAATCCTTATGGATGTGATTAAGTAAATTTATATTTTTGAATTCATTTTCTGAAGACATAGACTGTACATATACGCAAACCAGTGGTTGTGCCGTGCATGGAATGTTATAACACCTTACAATTCTGATTATATACCATCTAAGATTTCTGTATGCTTTAATCAGTCCGATATATTTCTACCCATTCGGACAACAACTATTAAACAGCAAGGAACTAAATTAATTTAAAAATCCCAAGGCGAGCAACTTAATAAACATCGTGAAGTGTCCACCCCGCTACGTGACCCTAAATCTGCAGCAACGAGTGTTTGCACAGGACTTCCGCTCCATCAACGATGTTTGATCGCGGTTGCGAAGATTACCACAAAACTTACCTAGCAAACTTGCTTTTAATCAACTCGAAATATTAAAGGATTATAAGCTTCGAAATTGTGTCAAGATTAGCCCAGGCCTATCAAAGTAATCCTAACAAATTGCCAGCAATTTTGGAAATACTAAGCATTTATGGGTTAAGAAGTTTGGTCAGTGATAAGAGTTAATGGGTAAAAGAAAATATTTTTATATAAGCATAGGTGAAAGTAACCTCAGGATAATTTGTTTCAATATAGAAGCAAGAGTTTAAAGAGATGAAGATCTAATTTTTATCAATATTGAAAAATAGGGAAAGCACACATTTAAAAACAATTGTATGCCTATATATACAATTGTTAATGTGTGCTTTCTTGTTAATTCTTAATTATAATTAAGAATTTAACTCCGATACTGTTGAATACTAGCCCAATTTTGGATTCAAATTCTCACGCAGTTCTCTTCCAGCGATGAGAATGAAATACAAAGTGTACAATTTAATCACAAGCAATCTAATAGTTAATAGCCTAGGTACGCTTTGATCAAATCAAAATACATTCAGAGAACTACAAGTAAATTTACTTTATAAGGGAATTTCAAAGGATTTTAAGCTAATTACGGCATTTAGAGCAGCGAAGTCTATACATCCAATAAACTTATTACGTATGTAATAATCGTTTCTCAGAATAAGTCCTGGGAGAAAACGTGAGAACATCAAGATGGCTATAAATAATCGCTTTTTCAAGGACATTTGAAGGGATTATTCCGCCCGGCACCTGGTCTTGCCTAATCCTCTGTGATGTTCCCGAAATAGACTGTTATAAAGGTATAATTCTTCGAATACACAAAAAATTATTAAGCTGGAAATAACTGTCAAACCTATATAAAAATCATTAATATTTTACTGACAGAAAAATAGTAATAAATATGCATAAGAACCTAATTAAAAACTAAAATCCCATTTTCGACCACCAAACGAAGCAGACAAATAAACTTTGGAAAAACTTTAATAGAATTATAATTATGCAAATCGCGGTATCTAGCGTTGGCAGGGCTCGGTTTGTTCCAGTATATGTTTGTTGGACCAAACGTAAAAACGTTGGGTGTTATTAAACACGATTTTCACTTATCTAGGTCGGAGTGCTACTTAGACTAATCAGCCGACCTATCTAGAGTGACCCGGAACGCAAGCGGTCATAACGTTTCCCGCTGTGGTTATAAAATGTAATCTACCGCACTTGGGCAGGGTCGTTGTAAAAGAAAATGTTGCAAGGGCATTATGTATTACGAAAATGTTAGGTGAAGTCATGCTCGGGAACACCCAAATTTTTGGCGTTGAGCCTCCAAAGACATATTCATACAGACTTGTCGTTGCATAAAAACCCTTTCCATATTCCTTATTGCATCTTATTTATAAAAATAATTAAATAACTGGTATGATTAAATCATTTTCGAACTAATGCTTCACACAGTTCGCTTTGTGATTACGTAGTTCTATTTAGAATGCACTTGCTATCTAGTATTCTGGTCCGTTCCATGTTATATGAAACGCAATCTGTTTTATGTCCAAAAAATACATGTTTTAATACATTTCATAGTTCAAACTATTCAGATGGAAATCAATCAACATCACCAACAAAAGAGCTTGATACAAATGCATTTCATAGCGGAACTGCAACGAACGGACATAGCCCGCATAATGTACAAGCAACTATCAATAATAATAAATCATTCACGCTGGTTCGTTATGTTCGGAATGCGTGTTTGTTCATTAGAGACAATCTTTAATTCGTTGCGTTGTATGAAGATTTATTAAAAGGTTGGAATGTTATGATAAATAATAAATAAATACAAAAATAATAAATAAATACTCACCCAACAGTCACATACATAGTTCTAACCCCACATTAGGATCAATTAAATCTTGTGTCGTGGGTATCAGAAACTACGAGAGACTTTTCGGTCTCACAAACACCCAGACCCGACACAAATATTGGTAAGCCACACAAACATTTGTGTTGGTGCGGGGATCGAACCCGTGGTCTCTCATTTCACAGTCGGCGAGATGTACGTAACACAACAATTTTTAATAAGCCTGTAGGCTTAGATATGTTTTATCACCCTCAGATATTCACGAGTATATAAATATATTTTTGTACAATTTAAATTCAGTACCTTGAAATCTGATATTCAATTTTAAATTTTAAATGTTTTGTGTCAAATCGATTAAAAAATCGCGTATGAGTTGCTAAAAACTGTAATTTGTGCGTTCGCCTAAGAAGACATTGACGTATGTATGTAATGTAATAGAGATTTTTTTTTTTCAAAATATCAAGTCCCAATACGTCAGAAAGCTATCTAGTAAAATGAATCTGGCGTGTTTGGAAAGTGTAGAAGGTGCATGGCGGCGTGATAAATAGGACACGACATACTTTTCAGGTTATTTGGTTGAATTCCTTGGGGACCTAGACTGTAGGATGAAGGTGGATGTAACAGCTTAGTGTTTTTACGTTGAAATGGCAAAGTGAATTACATCGTATGAGCAACGCTGCCTAGACGTAACATCGACTTGTGGTACATGGTTTGTCCAACGAATCGACACTATTTTACTTGGCTCAATTTTTTAACTTTTGAATTAAAATTTCTTTAGGCATACTCGACTTGGGGAGTAAACTGGTGAATGCGTGACGAGAGCGTTACGGAAGTCGTGTGACACGGCGAGGCAAACGGAGGTTGAAAATTGTCAAAGAAGATCCATGCTTAATCATTCATTGCAGGAGATCAGTCGATTTGGTCCAAGTACGGGCAAGAAATTCATGATGACTAAAAAATAAGGCGTATTTTTATGTAAGGGTAAGTTAAACAAAATGTAACAAAGCAGAATTTTGTAAATCCATTCAGTATAAAAAGAAAGCGACTCCTAATTTGATTTTAGTGGAATTTGTGTTTGTATGCAAAATATTATGTATTTTATAATAAAATCAAACATTGTCAAGTACCCTATTATGTCGCTCTGTACCTAATTAGGTCCACACTAGCAAATAGTAGAACACGACACTATTGCCTGGGGAATTATTGCTGGTTTTGGGCCTTGTATTCGAATACAGCAACACAACACAATTCAAAATATTCGTTTATTGAAATACGATACAAAATATTTTAGGGAGTGCGATGAGATGAAGGTGAACTATGAACAGTAGACATAGCAGACAAAGATTTTTATTATTAAAAAGAATGAAAAAGCATGACGATAAAAAACAAAAGAGCTTTAAAGTTATGAATATTGAAAAACTTAATTTATTATTATAGAAAATGTCTTAATACATACATACATACATAAAATCACGCCTCTTTCCTAGAATGGGGTAAACAGAGGCGTATTTCGCCTTGTATGTTCCGTCCCACGATGTGTTGAGGGCCGAGCCCATTGCCACATCGGGCACAAATCCCGACCCCAAGTTGGCTTATGTCTTAATGATGCTCCATATATCTATAATACTCTATAATCGAAATTTGAGTCTATATGAACAAGGATAGATCGACCGATGCTACTTATGATAAATTATGCCTTTTCAATCAAAAGGGTAAAGGTTCCCAGTTTTATTTACCAAGTTATAATCATTAATTTTACCATTGATTGTTTCATTTTTAACTGCATTGTAAGAGTTTAAATGTATAGTATTTTTTAAACTATCATTTCTTACTTGGATTGAACACGGAATAAAGACGTTGTCTTGTAAAATTTTATATGCACATAAAAAATTTAACGCTCATAGTTCGCCGTGCTATGATTACAATCACATAGCGGTTTTAATATATATGCTAATATCAAAAGTTTGGCTGGCAAACTAGTCTTACTAGCCAAAATGTTGGAAGTTCAAAAAAGTGCACATATTAGACATTGGTTTGATAACGACCACATGACCAATGGCTTACCTAATAATGTTAACATCAATTGTATTGTATTGTATCAGCCCATATACGACCCACTGCAGGGCACGGGCCTCCTCTACAATCGAGAGTACGATTGAAAGTGGTTTGGCCATATAGTCCACCACGCTGGCCTCATGCGGGTTGGCGGACTTTTACATACCATAGAAATTTATACAAAGCGCTATTGTATGCAGGTTTCCTCACGATGTTTTCCTTAACCGTTACAGTGCGTGGTGATTGACTATCAATACACACATGACTCCGAAAAGTCAGAGGTGTGCCCTGGGATTTGAACCCGCGACCACCGTGAACAATTAACATCAATAACATGCATCAATAATACTAAACCAATATAATATTCGTTATGAACATCATTATTTCCGACAGCCTCCGTGGCGCAGTTGGTTAGACGTGAAAAGAGGCCGCGGGTTTGATCTCCGCACCGAGACAAATATTTGTAAAGCCCACAAGTATTTGTTTCGGGTCTGAGTGTTGGTGAGACCGAAAAGCCTCTCGTAGTTTCTGATACCCACGATACAAGACTTAATTGGACTTATTGTGGGGTCAGAACTATGTATGTGACTGTTGGATGTATTTATTTATTATTATTTATTCCCAAGTAATTATAATTAGTTATCACCCAATACAAGCGCCCCGTGTCATAATACTAGTTGGCCTAACTGTAGTATATTTCACACCAGACACCAATTTTGTTTATCAGTATTATGTTTAGCTTGACAATGACACTACTTATCGGATGACAGCTCTGACACTTATAAACCGTGGACTCAAGACCTCAATCAGTTATGTGGTTGTGAAGTTCCACGATCACAAACAGACGCACAAGGTTTTTATAGAAGAGGAGACATAATAAATTAAAACCACAAACAGTATTAAGGGAAGCGTTAGGAGTTCGTACACCAAAAATATTATGTTATATGCAACGGTATAGCCACCGTATATTTTTGGTACTTGGATTTTTAGATGCATTATTGATCCGTAGTCTGAATAAAAATATTGGTTTTTGAATTTTGATACTCGTATTACACAATTCCACAATTATCAATTATGTTTATTACCTTCTAGCCGTCAGGTAAAAAATACTATAGCTGAATAACAACGTGTTTCCCTAATAAAAATCAAATAACTGTATTGTTGAGGATCCTATAACACGGATCCATTGCCATAACTACGGTGTAAAGTGACGAATCCAAGTCCATTTCGTTGAGTACCATCCATTTCATTACGAAGGCTTCTAAGGGCTCTCGGCCGTTCAACAGGTTTAATTATGCTATCACCGAAGCGATTCCGGGGATCATGTTTAGGATACTTAACGTGTTTAGAGCTCATATGACAGTTTCGTTGGCTGAAGTGCGGCTTATAATTACAAGATCAAGCATATCAACATTACCATTAGAGTCACTTTTAATGTCCCTTTTGGCTTGATGAGGGATCAGTTCTGACTAATTCATACCAAGTGACAATAATTTGAACCAGTAATATGTATAGTCCCTTTCTTTGCGTCGGATTTGAATACTAACTTTCTAAGGGTTCTATAATACCATTCTGCTATACATGTCTATCGAGTTTAGTAATGAAAAGTTAATCGGGCTACTTGTGCATTTGTAAATTAATATCAATCGAAGGTATGAATAGGCAAATACTGATGTCACTTTACTCTCGCCAATCACGATCTCGGTATTCAAATGCACTGGTTGATTATGTAATCCCATTTTGTTCAACGGTCTCGTTAGCAAATAAATTATAATTAATTGCAATACCAAATTGCTAAGTTATTTGTCGTGGGAAGTAGAACGTGTAATCCGTAGTAGTTGAGTATTAAACATTTTAATAAGGCATATAACCCAAAAACTGTTTATCCTTCTATTGAAATATAGCTTCGACAAAGATTTACCAGACTCGGTACCTTTTCAATTCACCTATCTTCTGCATTGTCAGATTAAGACTGAGTAAAAAGCGCCAGCTACCGACTTGAACTCAGTTTTCCGATAAAAAAAACAAAAGTTCCGTTCATTTCAGAATCCCATTTAATTTGCATAATCAACATCATCCTGATACGTAATTAGTCATTTAGCGATACAAATGGCTTGATTAATTATTCAAACGTCCATAGATTCGCACGTTAGTACGAAACAATAAAAAATAATGAACCGCGTCGTATTATTCATTTTTCATCCGCGACCATTTGCATAAAATAGCACACTTTATCGTGCTCCGTTGTCATCAATCATGTGTCTAGTTTTGTTTCGAGGTGTCCGAACTAAATGATAGACAATGTAAATAATTCCATAGGCTATTTGTGTGCTATTGTTTGAAAAATTCGATTAAAAGGACATTAATATTCGTACGTTTTAATTTATAGAACTTTGAATTTTAATTTGTGATAATAATGTTTTTGATAGACATTATATCGAATTTAGGATTGGTATCGACTACGTCAAAAGACTAAATATTAAATCGTGGTAGTTTCTACTCATTTTTATAGTAATCGTTGTAAGTCTTGAAATCATTATAGATTGATTTGATCATTTTAATACAGGACAGACCACTTTTATTACAATATAAATGGTACCATAGGTTGTCAATAAGGTGAATCAAGATATAAATAAACTAATAAAGCTTCGGGAAATACCAAACCCTACCAACGATATAGGTAAATATATCAAATCAATAGCAATTACAATTTATAACAAAGGATAACATATTAAACAGCAAATTTGTAAACAATCAAAACAGTGCGAATGTCATAATAATGTCGATTTTATTACACGATAAAAGATAATCAGCCGTTGTCGAATTTACGTTCACATTAAACAGAACGGTTATCAGGCACTTAACTGGCGTAGATAAAGCTATACGGAATGGGAACAGGCAGATGTCTAATTTGTCATACAACAGCAGACCATTAGAGATCGTGTATACAGATAATGATGATTCTCGCTCGCCGAAAATACGAATAAGGACTGCATTGTATGAAAAATATGGGACAGTGGACAGTAAACTATAAAAATTCTAATAATTCATCGACAGCAAAACGATGACCTAAGCTGATGAGTTTAGAAGAATACAATTTTGTACAGACGATCTTTACATAATTTAAGCGAGCGGGAAAAAATAGTTTTTGATACATTGAGCAAATATTATACCTAGTAATATTAGCTCAATGTTTTAAAATTAGTTCTCCAAAATACGTCGATACACAGTTTGTACGGATGTTCGTTGTTTAGTTAATAACAAAATTATCGTGTAAACTATGAAGATGTTGGTACAAGAAATCATGCATACAAGTAGTGAAAGCAAAAATATACTGATAGACTAGCACGTGATTACAACGTCATTCCTCGTTTCTATAACCTTGAATTCTTTGACTTTGAGAAGTTTCAATTAAACAGACCGACATAATAATATATAAATTTAATTATAGTTAAACGATAAACAATATTTGCTAGTTCATGCTCTACCTGGAATATAACGGGTATATGAAGACTTCTACCGATAACGAAGGCAGGTTTAGTTGCATTGTGTCTTAAAGTCACTAAAACGAGTATATGGTACTGAATAGAACAGCTTCAGTGCAGTCATTTGCCACAATATTTATTTCGTACACATGTGTTTATAGATAAGGCGAAACAATGCGCAATGATCTATGAGTCATTGCTTCGTCAATTGGATTTTGAATTTGTTTTGTATCAAAATGAAAATGATTAAATTATAAAATACTTGCATTAGCTGCTTAATTGAAACTATGAATAATACTCACAAACAAAGCTATGACATTAATATGCAATGATTCATTAACCTTGAAATTTTGTCAAAAATACAATATCACTTGTATCATAAATATTCAAATAGATAATTGTGCGTTTGTGTAATCTCATTACTAACAAGTACGATTAACATTACCAAAATCGAACACCAATATTTGCACGATATTTTGGTGAAGGTAGGCAAATACCAATTTGTATTTGATACGTGATTCGTGCGTGATTTTAACTTAACCAATTAATTTGCTTCATTTTGGGTCGAAGCTTTAGGTCCGTGACAAAGTAGAGATAATACGAAGGGAAACAACGAGACATAGCGTAGATTACACTGTACCAAAATTAGGCAAACATGTAGCTAACTTTGGGTGTCACAATTTAGGGATCTAGTTGATACTAAAAATCTCTTCTATATAACCTTGCACAAAGGAATGAAAACAATCAATCGAATATACGTTCATTAACATAGACGTTGTTGTCCAGCTGCTGACACCGGTCTAGTTACTATTCTGACAAACTGCAACATTGCATTATTAAATCGGACAATGTAGAGAGAAGACAATGTCCAACAATGAAATTTAAACCAGCTGATATACGAGTAGATAAACAGCAACTAGAAATTCAATATACAAAACAATGAACTGCAGAATTTCCTTTCATTAAACGGAATGCTACTCACCTTATATTATCTCGGTCCACTAATGCGAACGTAGGTATAAAGCGGTCTTATTACAGTATAAATTTAGATAACCCTTACTCCAACCCTCTTTCACAAGGCAAAAGGCGGCAAGGACCCGGTAATATAATTCAAGATGTGTACTTAAGAATGAATATGGATGAAACGCTCGGGCCACACAATGACAGTGATCTACGATTCGAAAAACCCCAACGGACTTTTGCTTTTAAATACAAACGGCATAATAAATCTTACCCTGTCAAAACTGTGCCAAAAAGATCAACAACCGGGAAAGTTCTTGAACATAATGTTTCGCTCCTTAACTTTTGAAACGATTTGGAGTTTATGAATTAATTTGTAGGTAATTAGAGTGATTAGAAACTAGGTAATTTATAATTAATACTTATATTTTAAATTAAATTGGCAGTTAATGTTTTTCCATTAATTTAAAATGCCTAAGAAAGATACTAATTATTTCATAATAGATAACATCGAGGCACCTCAAGGTTTGTATTTATGCTATCAGACTTGATAATGTATAACATAACTTACATACTATAACTAGACATTACTGTAGTGATCCGCCAACCTGCACTAGGCCAGCGTGGTAGACTATATGGCCTAACCACTCTCAATCATACTTTCTACTTTAGAGGAGGCTTGTGTCCTGCAGTAGGACATATCTGGGCTGATACAGTACAGTACTGTAATTATATTAGGAGTTTGAGGTTAATGCATTCAAATTTAAATTATTTAAGAAGTGTCTTAAGTTTATGTTTGATGTTCTGTGGCGTTAGACAATTACGTAAATCTATTAGATACATGACCTAGATTTGTTAGAAGTTGTTTGATTGTTTATACTGAACTTAAACAAATATACCGCATGTAAGAAAGGTTTTGTTAAGATAATCTGAAGTTAGATTTCTTTATATCTCAGGCCTGTAATACATCACGCTCTGCCGATCTCCTCACGTAGAAAAACAATGTTCCAGTCTTAAGCCTAGCAAAATATTTGTCTTAGAGCTAGAATTGTTTAATGAATGAAGGAATCCTGCGCAAATCTAATATTGTTAAAGGAGCAGCCACTGTTTGTTTTACTTATTTAAGTAAATATAGAACAGTCTCAGAAACGTGTTCTCTTATGTAAGTTAGTACTCACGACACCAAACATTGTAAGACTGTGGTTAAACTTTTAAACTGTAAAATATTCAGGCTGGCGCGTTCGGGATATATATTTTGCCACAAAAAGTTTTAATAAAAAATGTCTTACTCCTTAGGGAAGATCTAAAAGAGTATCCTTTTATATTTCTAACACCAATTAACCTAAATGAGTCTGATATCGTCTGAAAAAACAGAACCATTAACCATAGACAATCCCATGTAAAAGGAAAACCAATCCAACACCAATATTGATACTTACATACAGACACAAACACACGCCTTTTTCCCAGAAGGGGTAGGCAGAAGTGCCACCAGGACACCCTCATTTAGCCTTATATGTTCCGTCCCACGATGTGATAGGGGGCGAGCCTATAGTCATTAACGGGCACAAATTCCTGACTCCGTGCTGATAATAAATTGAAAAATCCACTATCACTTTGCCTGACCCGGGATTCGAACCCGAAACCTCAGCTTTGCAATCGCACCGTAGTACAACTACGCCACAGAGGCAGTCATACCGACCAATATTAATTACACTAATATTTAACTCGGGAGCCAAAGAACGAACTTTGTTACACTGGCTCCTCGCTCTACTTTACTCATACACAAAACTATTTTTAAAACATCTACCAATTCTTTGTATTACAATAACTATAACAAAACAATTCACAGAGCTAACAAGCTATTAAGAAACAGTAGGAAAAATACGCCAAATAAAACCGCGTTGTAATTATGAGAACGTTTCCCGACCTCGAAATGTGAATTCCGCACAATAGAATCTCGATCGGGCTTCAGCGTAACAAAAAGGGCAATACAAGGGTCCTCGGTGTAGGCAAGGGTCTATTTTATTGAGTATGAGGAACGTCTAATGAGAATTGCTAGGCTCACGCTAAAATTTTCAACTACCCAACTACCCTCGCGTCGATAAATTCCTTCGCGTAACCAGCGTAGGTTGGTCTGGAATCTGGAATCCTGTGCCTTCATATATTATCCACTTAATTTGCGGGATGGAATATTCTCGATCTAAGATTTTCTTCTTTGTTGTTTCAGAGATCGGACCACTTAAAGTGCATTTAGCGGATACGCTCATTTTATCTTCGTTGGATATTTTAGATCTCTTTCTATTAAGTTTAAAGTATAAGCTAGTAAAGATAAGCTAAACTCCTATATTGAAAGTAGGAGGTTTTATTGTTTTATTATGAAAGATAGCATCTGTGTACATAAAAACCACACGTGATATACTAACTTTTACTTAATTATCATTGAATCAAGACATCTCTTCCAGTTTCTAATATCTACGATATGGGACACATATCTTAATAACGACTAGAGAAAGTTGATGCGATTCTTCGAAATATAAATTTTAAGACATATTTCTTATAGGAACAACGAAGTTCTTACAATCTAAACTGTACGTAGTCTCCGAAAAGATTAATACCACAGCATTATTGTTACGAGCGATTTCTGTAAGGCGATTTGTTCCTGCTTGTACAAAGATTAATACGATATCATCAGTTTTGATCGTGTTCCGGAGACGATCATTTACCAAATTACATTATACGAAACTTTAAGATGTTGCATAACTAGGATGTTACATGAACGACAACTTAAAAATATCATGTTACAAACTTTGAATGTAAATAAGTGTTGTAATACGATAAAAATGGCTAGACGTATATTTTAGACATTTATATTAATTGCCAATATTTTGTCATAATATAACTCTCAAAAGTTAAAGCACCAGTTATCCTACTACTATATATACGAAAGTTTATGTATTGGTTACTTCTTCACGCTCAAACGGCTGGACCAAATTTAATAAAATTTGGCAAGGAGATAACTGATATTCTAGATTAATGCATAGGATACTTTTTATGCCGGAAAAAATAGGTTCCCTTGGGATAATCAAGGACTCTTCCCACTTGAACGGCTTACCTTATTTAAATTAAATATAGTATGAAGCTGATACCTTGACTTAACTAAATATATTAAATCATAAATAAATTGGGGATCAAAGGCATCTTAAACCATCGTTTGGATAGAATATAGGGCGGATGAAATGGAATATAAGAGGAAAGCATTGCATGCCTTAAGTCATGGAATAGATTTAGACGGGTCATGACGGCTTAAAATATAACGGGACGAGACGAGAAAAGCAGTATGAAGGACGGCAGTCATGTTGAGTTTAAATATTAAACAGTACGCGAAATAATATGTGTCTAATGTGGACTGGACTCTCAAAGTGTCTACACCCGGGCGAAGCCGGGTCGGGCCGTTAGTAGACAATTAATTCGTATAGGTAATATGTAGATATATTTTGGCACATTAAGGTTTAAAAACAATACTACGAGCTGGGACAACATACACAAATCCGTTTTATGAAAATGCCTTGTATGCGGTTTCACACAACTTTTCAGACCCAATTTCCTACTAAAGGTTTTAAGTCAAGCCACTTGGATTCCAGCCAATAAGCGTAGACAGGCCACTTATAAACACAACAATATTTTACTAGTATCCAACTACGCAATCTTTATAGTTTTATTACACCCTATTGTAATACTTCCTGGTACATTATAGTTATTTTTCGTTCGCTACAATGCATTTCCTCGTTTTACGTAAGTTTGTTCTGTCTCACTTCCGCATGAGGTGTAGCGTATAACACCTTCTCTTTCTGTAGGTAATGATTTATAAAGGATGGCGTCATGCAAAAACAAAGCACACGCTACTTTCTCATCGTTATAAGAAAAGAGATACAGAGATGTATTAGTAACTTAATTGCTGCAGTGTAGTGTAGGTCAGAGGTATAGAACGATTTAATTCAAAAAGTAGATTGGTTGGCAAGGCGCATAAACGATTTTCAATCAAGATTTTGTTTTTTTTTGGCCTCTAACGATACATCGTGAGATCTAATAACGATTTCATTTACCAATTAGGTACAGAAACATAAACCAGCAACAAACAATTAAAACTGACGCGCTGCTTTCCTAAACTGCCACCATAGTCTTGTAGGAAAGTTATGTTCATCTTTATGAAAATGGGAACAATTAATTATGAAATATAGGGTAACAAAATAGGGGTAGCATTGTAGTCACTGAAAATAGTTTCATCACTTATCAGATTTTGTATTGTATCAACCCATATACGACCCACTGCAGGGCACGGGCCTCCTCTACAATCGAGAGTACGATTGAGAGTGGTTAGGCCATATAGTCCACCACGCTGGCCTAATGCGGGTTGGCGGACTTTTACGTACCATAGAAATTTATACAAATCGCTATCGTATGCAGGTTTCCTCACGATGTTTTCCTTCACCGTTATAGTGCGGGGTGATTGACTATCAATACACACATGACTCCGAAAAGTCAGAGGTGTGCCCTGGGATTTGAACCCGCGACCACCGTAAACATGTAGGCAGCCGCGTCTGGTCCGTTTACCAACAGGCCACCACGCACTTATCAGATGAATGGTTACAATTAGAACATTGAATTTAACGCCTATTATTAATAGGTCTATGTGATTGCTATTCTTTCAAATCCCAAGAGGAGAATTAATCTTCTATCGTTCATTTACAAGCTCAAATACTTACACATATACAAAGTCCCGAGACCAATAACTGCATGCCAAATAAATCTATCTCTACGAGTCTCAAAACTATAGCGCTGAAAACTATCTACTTAGTCGTTGCTTAAAATTGACAGAAAATACAATACTTTAATGTTTTAAGTATGACAGACAATCCAGACTTAAAGGTGCGCGTATAATATTTTTATGTCCTTATTAATAGTCAGTTTATTGACTTATTTAATTATTGCATGTTTTGTCTCTTTCGAACGTCTTTTGAATTCAGTTTGAACGAAGAAGACAAAATATTCAATAACTAAAATTGGTTTATAAACTGTCTATGAATAAAGCCGTTAGTGTATACATTTTTATTGCGTGGTGGTCTGTTGGTAACGTACCAGCCGCAGCTGCCAAAATTCACGGCGGCCGCGGTTTGAAATTTCAGGGCACATCTCTGACTTTTCGGACTCGTGTAAGTGTCACCATGCACTATATCGGTAAAGGGTATCTTGAGGAAACCCGTATAGCATTTTTAAGAATTTTTATGATATGTAAAGTCGGTGAACCCAGCGTGGGCTATAGGACCTCACCCGTCTCAATCGTACTCTCGTTGTAGAAAAGACCTGTGCCCTGCAGTTGGACGTATATAGACTGATATAGATGCAGATACGTTTTTCGGCGCTATCCCAAAAAAGGGAATATTTTTTTACAAATTCTGAGCAGTAGTATAAACCCAAAGCCATTGTTCATCGGTTTGCAATAGCGATGATTACGCTGGAAAGATTTCAATTTTTCCTCGTTGCCTCATTGATCTAGTGAAAAAATATGTACGGCCTCATCCATAGACAGTTTTAAAACCTACTTTAGTTATAGAATGTTTTGTCACTTTCGAACGAATTTTGAATTGTATTGGAGCAAAGAAAACAAAACATTTTCAGATTTTAAAACTGTCTGTGAATAAGGCTGTGAACCACGAAGTCTTGGTGTTCATAGAATCGAACTGAAATACAGGATTATAATCGACTCAAGGTGTAGGATATTCATGAACAATATTTAATGCTATATTATTTATACACACGTCATCACTGCTATTATTTATTTCTATTAATTCCAGATATGGGAGTATTTTGTACCTGTGGTTCAATTTGCATTTAAAAATACATAACCTTACCTCATAGCTTTTTGTATTGTATTGCATCAGCCCATATACGTTCCATTGCTGAGCACGGGCCTAGCCTACAATCGAGAGAATCGGTTGAGAGTGGTTAGGCCATATAGTCCACCACGCTGGCCTAATGCCTCATAGTTGTCCGGTGTCAAACACAAATATAACTTCGAATAACAAAACATTACTTCTCAAAAGACCAAGGCAAGTATTTGCTTCTCGGAAGTTGCGTTCGACTCCTCCGGTTTCAAAGACAGAATTGTGACCTCCGAAAATGGAAGCGCTAATAAGTAAACTTACAAACCGAATCTCCGATTAACAAGACGTCGCTGTGTATTTAATTGTTTAACTACAATGGTGTAACAATGATATAGAATTTAAGAGCGATAGAGTACGTAGTTGACGGTATATGATGTCAATCATTAAGGCCCCAATTTGCTATCACGAAATAATTTTTTTACATGGATACCGTATGTGTTCGAATTAAATATAATAAAAATCTATTCATAAAACAGGCCTTTACAACTAAAGTACTTTAATATATAATTATTTTAATGCATTGGTCCGGTAACCAGCAAACAGGTCACCTGATGGTAAGTGGTTACTGGCGCCCATGATCATCAACAACGCTGGATCATGAACGTGTTCTCGGCCCTTAGAATCAGGAGGGGAGCGGGAAGGAAAAAGGATGGGAAGAGGATAGGGATATTTTGGTACCGTCCTACATGCTCGTAGTTTAGAAATGTTGTGGGACGAAATCTAACGCAACGCTGGTCAGAGCGTGGTATTCATTCGAGAATTTTCAGCCGCCTCGGACTTTAATTCTTCGTATTAAACCTCTCGCCCTATGTCACAAATTGGGTTTATTTGAGAACTAAAATGTAGGACAAAAATATATTCTATTATTCATAATGACACTGATGAACAACAAATGTACTGTTCAGATTTTCTTAAACAAAAAAGAACGTGAAAATTATAAAACAAAATATTCCGAGGTTGTTAAAATATTTACGCAGGTCAAATATTGAAAATTTACTATTTTCTTCAAGATAAGATTTTCTTCAAGTTTCGAACAGTTAGCCGAAATTTGTTTTTTTAATGTAATTTTCATTGACGAAGTTCCGGTAAACAAAAAAGTTAACAACAATTTTCTGACGATATATTATTGTTGCTGAGCCGAAATTATGTATTATTTAGTATTATTCGTATGTATACTAGTATACTAATATTACGCGTAGATCTTAGCCCTTCATAAAAATTGGTTGACTTCACATGTCTTCAAAATTGTAGAGACATATTCAGTTCTGTGTCTGTGTCCTGGATTGGATAAGTTCGTGAAGATTCCAAGTAGTAATAGGGGCCGAGTCAGGCGTAAATTCGAGACCCGACTAACTCATGAGATTCTTCAAATCAAAAACCTAATACAAAATGACCCAATCCGGGAATCAAACCCGAGACTTTACTGTCGTTTCACTACAGTACCAGGTCACAAGACTAATGAGAAAACGACGTTATCCTTCACCATTAAATCGAACTATAACAAACATAATCAGACTTAAAGAGAATTTTTACAAAAATATAATGTCATTTTACAGTCTATTCCGTAAAGTCGGAACTGAATAGCACCGTCTGAAGCCTTAAGGATTCTTATGAATGAATTCTACTTAAAGCCAAGAGAAGCGCGAATAGAGGATTTTATTTATTTTTTATTCTACCAAAAGCGCCTTGAGTGCTCCTATCGCAAGTGAAATTGCAAAAATCCTTTAAAGGCTCGTAAAAGTTAAAAGCGCCACAAACCGGTAAATAAAAGGGATATAAATGTTGTGTACTAATTACCTACGACTAAAAAAAAATAAAATTACCGCAAAAGAATGTGCGGAAAGGATTACTATAGATGCGTTTTTTACGTTATTATAAAGGTTTTTGTTTTTGTATCAGCCCATATAAGTCCCACTGTAGGGCACGGGCCTCCTCTACAATCGAGAGTACGATTGAGAGTGTTTAGGCCATATAATCCACCAAGCTGACCTTAGGATATATTAGTGAAATTTTTGAATTCATCTGCACCAATAGATAATTTTGAAATAATTGTGAAATAGTTAAACTTATTTTAATATATTAATATTAAGCCTTGCGTATTTTACAGTTTTGCAAACCGTCACAATATTGAGGAAGACTTATTTTCGACAGCGGACTATCTTGTGGCTAAAAATGATGGTCATAAATTCAACACAGGAGATCAGAACTTCACGCCTTTTATATGAAAACAGGCTGCCTCCAACAGGTCACTGTGGAAATGATTAGGAGAGGCCTGTTCAGCAGTGGACTTCCTTCGACTGATGGATGATGATGATGATATGAAAACAAGTTTAATCGTTCATGATTCATAGTTGTTTTTGAAAAATAGTACTAAAAATAGATTTAAAATTTGAAACCAACGCGAACCAGAATCCCAATTAAGTACAAATATTCCCGTGTATTCGCGTGGAGATGTCAGACCACATCACTAAGCCCCGACGGCGCCGCTCTATTGGAATGTTTAATTCAGATAGATATGACTGGGTTATTGGAATTGCAATTACTAAGGTCTGGCTGAATTAAATTATTCGAATATTATGTTAATGCAGGAGATGGTTTGAGCACTCAATTAGTTTTTGGCTTGTGTGTTTATTTTTTATACGAAGATTTATAAAACGATGAGTTTTTTGTAATTAGTACAATCCACAAACAATTAAATGCCTTAACGTTACGGCAAAATTTGAATTATATTATTAGAATTTATTCTTAATTTGTACAGTTTACAAAGAATTTTCTATTTTTTTATTCAACCTTTAATTCCTAACAATATCCCACTAAGTATAGAAGAAGTAGTAAGCTTAGGTCTGGGCGCAATACAAATGCTCAAATCCATAAATAACACAAAAAAGAATATTTCTAAAAAAATAAATAATTGTTAATAAAAAAATGACCTCTATATAATTAAAACACGATATCAAACAATATCGTAATCCAAGGTTACGCGTTCTCATATCAGTATCCGCTTTCACACTCTTATCTACTTTCATAGTTTACGAGCTGCGAACGGTCTCGTGTCCAGCACAGCAACGACTTTCAGACCTCCTGGGAATACAGCGTGTTGGAGGATTGATCCGGGGATTGCTGTATAACCTTAAAATGTGAGTTTATTTTTGTCAACTATTTTGCAATTTCATTTATTTTAACAATTCCGGCGTGGTTAGTAGGATTTCTTATTTGAATAACGGTATGTATCAATGATCAAATATCTGTATCTGTATCAGCCAATATAGCCAATATAGTCTCTAATATAATAATAATAAATACACCCAACAGTCACATATACACATATAGTCCTGACTCCACACTAAGATCAAATCTTGTATTCGTGGGTATCAGGAACTACGAGAGACTTTTCGGTCTCACAAACACCCACACCCGAGACAAATACTTGTCCTTCATACATACATTTGTCTCGGAGCGGGGATCAAACCCGCGGCCTTTCGTTTCATAGCCAGCGTCTAGCCAACTGCGCCACGGAGGCTGTAAAATAAGTATGAAAGCGAATTTCATATTTTACGGGCTGCGAACGATCTCGTGTCCAACACAGCAAGGACTTTCAGACCTCCTGGGAATACCGCCTGTGGGCGAATTGATTCAGGGATATTGGTGCTTCACCTTCATATTATATGAGATTTTTTTTACCAATTTTGCTGGTCCAAGGGTTTCTTATTTCGGAAACGGTAGGTATACATGATAAAATGTACATCGATGTTGTATGTTAACCATCGTTTTATCGAAAGTATTTCTCACAGAACAGATTTGACACATTTGAATACCAATATGATTGAAAGTATATTTTTATGAAGAAACAAAACATAATTTATAATTATGTTCTACTCGTATTAATCTGTGAAAGCGGATACTGATATGGCACACGAAATTGACCACACTTTATCTGATGGTTAATGCGGTGACGTCTAGATAGATCAAGTGATGTTAGTACTGGGCTTCTCAATTTCTTATTAACAATCCTTTTAAAGGACTCAAGAGCAATGCTTTTCTATGTGAAATGAAATAGATCAATGATTTACAATAACCCATAGCTCAAACTTTCTCTAAATCCCTGGCAACGTGAGCTCATAAGCCGCTGAATTTTCGTTCAGTGCCGCTTCGACTTTCAGCGTGAGAGGGTATTGCCGATATATGAAGTTGAAGATACGAGTATAATATAATTAACTTAGTAGTAGTAGAAATACCCTAAGGTTAACTCTATCAGAGATAATACTTAAAATGAAAAATGAATATTTGAAAACATAATATATATATATATATATATATAACTATGACTTTAACGGTGAAGGAAAACATCGTGAGGAAACCTGCATACCGTAGCGATTTTAAAGAATTTCTACGGTATGTAAGTCCGCCAACCCGCAATCGGCCAGCGTGGTGGACTATATGGCCTAACCACTCTCAATCGTACTCTCGATTGTAGAGGAGGCCCGTGCCCTGCAGTGGGTCGTATATGGGCTGATACAATACAATACAATATATATATATATGAATGAAATATTATTGCAATTTTTGTATATGCGTACATTTCACCCTTGGTTTTAAATATCATTATCCTAGAAAAAACTTAAGGCAATATTGAAGCAAATTTCAACCACATTTTTATACACAGAAAAACAATATTCAAATTGCGTCTGTACCAACGACGCCAAGCTAAGTACACGATTATACAGGAATATTCACGATAATGGGCCAGAATGGAGATAATTTACACAAAAAAGCCTATACAGGAATCTAGGCCAACGTATTCGGAATAAAAAAGACTGAATAATTTGTTTCATTACACAAATAATTCTACTAATAGAGTAATATATATTTATGCCTTGGGATATCGAGGTTGGATTAACATATTCACATTAAATCATTGTGTGGAATTTCTAGGAAAATTGTAATGAAAATCTTAGTTTTAAAAGAAAACAATAAATAAATACATCCAACAGTCACATATATGGAGAGTAGTCACATACAAATATAATACATTACGTTTCGAGGTTGTATTCCCCAGTTCTGACACCACGATAAGATCGAGTCTTGTGTCGCAGGTATTAGGAACTATGAGAGACTTTTCAATCCCACAAACACTCATACCCGAAGCAAATACTTGTGGTTCACACAGTTGTCTCGGTGTGGGGATCGAACTCGCGGCTTATCATTTTGCAGTCGGTGTCTAGGTAACTGCGCCACGGACGCTGCTGTTGAGTGTTTTAATAAAAACGAATAAAACTCAACAATTATAAACACAGGTCTCATTGATTTATTTGCTGATGATATAGGAGACTGTCCCGCCCTCACATCCACTACTGCAACTCCTGTAATCCAAGATCAACAGTGGCACGCATTTTAATGACACCGAGCATTGAAACTCAGCGAGTCTCCGGAAAAGTCTAACTTGTCTTTAACACGCAATGCAATCAATCACAAAGGTTAATTAACAGGAGGAGTTGAAAATAAATTATTGCGCACTTACCTCCGCAATAGAGCGAGAGACAAAAAATGAACTAAAGAGGTAAATAACCTCGCATAAAGACTTATACAGCAAGAGAAACCAGCTCAAAGCACCATGGATCAAATCGTTATTACATTTAATTGGAACCTTTACTGTGAGCTGTTCTACATAATTTCAATAATAGGCATGGCAAAAACGCGGGAAAGCACAAAAACTCTCTACAAGGTTCATGTAGTATACACCTCCACTCTTACTTGCTGATGATATAAGCAATATTAAATATATAACTTATTAAAAGTGCGTGGTGGCCTAAAAGTGCGTGGTGGCCTCGTGGTATCGGACCAGACTCGGCTGCCTACATGTTCACGGTGGTCGCGGGTTCAAATCCCAGGGCACACCTCTGACTTTTCGGAGTTATGTGTGTATTGATAGTCAATCACCACGCACTTTAACGGTGAAGGAAAACATCGTGAGGAAACCTGCATACCGTAGCGATTTTAAAAAATTTCTACGGTGTGTAAGTCCGCCAACCCGCACTAGGCCAGCGTGGTGGACTATATGGCCTAACCACTCTCAATCGCACTCTCGATTGTAGAGGAGGCCCGTGCCCTGCAGTGGGTCGTATATGGGCTGATACAATACAAAAAAAAACTTATTTGCCGACGCGTAGGACTACAAGAAAATCCATAAGCAAATACTTCTGTTTCGGATGATTTCGTTGAGTCACTATCTGTGTTTACTCTGGCTCTTATGTGATCCGATAACAGACTGGTGTTACAGCGTAACTTATCCGAATTACACATATCAGTTTACAAAAAATGTTTGTGTGTGTGCTATATACAGCCTGCGTGGCATAGCTGGTTAGACGCCGACTGGGCAACGAGAGGCCGCGGGTTCGATCCCCGCACCAACACAAATGTTTGTGTAGCCCACAAATATTTGTGTTGGGTCTGGGTGTTTGTGAGACCGAAAAGTCTCTCGTAGTTCCTGATACCCATGACACAAGACTCGATCTTAGTGTGGGGTCAGGATTATGTGTGTGACTATTGGGTGTATTATTTATTATTATTATTTATGATATATTAGTCAGCCCGGAATCAGGAATTTTTCCCCGATAGGGCGATAGGGTGGCCCCCAATCATATCCTGAGACGGAACAAATAAGGCGAAACGTGGGCGTCCTGGTAGCACCTCTGCTTACCCCTTCTGGGGAAAAAGCGTAATGTTTATTTATGTATGTACAGTATATGTTTTTAATATAAGCACAGTAAACAGGCTACTGACTAAGCTTGGCTACTGGATGTTAGTGGTGGTAAACTTCACAGTAACGCAATGTTTGTGTCCCATTACGAGTTCAGTATGTCTGGTTCTGACCGGTTCATGTAATTGTTTGGACCAGCAAAAGAATTATACATAATGATGCAAACACTGTTTAGACTGCAATGTTCTCACTAACAAATACATGGTAATTACTTTTTATCACATAATAAAAAATAGAAACAAAGACTTATTTTATACAAAAGGTCCGGCAAACTAGCAAACAGGTCGTCTGATGGTAAACGATCACTGCCACCCTTGAATATCCACAACGCTGGGATTATAGATCCATGGGACTATAGGAAGAACGGTGGGAAGAGGAAAGGGGTGTCGGGAATCCGGCAATCTCACCGAACGTAACGCGACTGGAACGATGTCACTTCACATCAATCTTCTGTGAGACAGAGGTACCGCCCAGGATGAGTCGCCCCATTCATACTGAGTCATGATTGCCAACAGCGTGGCCTTACCACTTTCATAATCTGTATAAGCCAGAGGATGTTCACTACTAAAGATAGGCTTCCTCCAAAAATGTCTACATGTTCATGTTGGGAACTGTCTGCAATCCACCAACTTGCCACAACCTTTATCAGTTCGTCTCTACTCGTGGGTGTACGACTAACGCTGCGCTTTCAAATTACTTAAAACGAATTATGCTTTTACAATATTTAACAATGGTAATTTTAAAAGTCTATTTAAAATGCGCTCCGTCGTACAACATAATTCCATTATATTTCGACGTGCTTTTAACGTATTTTTTCGCTTTCCCTTGCGAATTCTACTATCTAAACAATGAAATAAATTATACCCAATGAAAGAACTCAAAATGAGAAATTGAAATGTAATTTATTTTTTCCTTTGTATTATTTTTCTTACAGGTACTTAAACTAAGATTTATTGTTTGAACAGAAGATTTCGTTTTATTAAAGTATCTTATCTTGGTCATTTTTTTTTTAATTTAGTGACCTCAGCAGGGGGTTGCTTGTTATTAAAATCGACACTAATATAAGTAGTGGAGCTCACAGCCAGTCTTAAGTGTTGCCTTTTCGTACCCCACCTGATGGCATAATTCAATATTAGTCTATTCGAATGATGCATTGGTATGAATCAATGAAAATCATTGTCAAATAACAGCTTTACTTCTAAGGGAATAAGAACTATCACTAATTCACTATTTCTTAATCTACAATAACCGAACAATTTAATCATGAACAATTCATCACATAAATTCCTATGCTATACAAAAAAATAATTTCAATGTTTTCGGGAAAAAAGTTTATTCAGCAATGAAAGTCCTTTGATTCTGAAATTGGAATTTTTTGTGGAATTTGCGGGATGCAAAACGTAGATGCATTAAATTGAATTTAAGACCCGATAGCGTATTAAAATAATAAAATAAGCTTTATATATAAAATATTTAAAAAGTAAACATAACATACAATACAAACATTTTTATCTCCGCAAATATTACTGTAACTAATTTATATGACATTGAAATGTAGATAGCATTACTCGCATTTAAAATGTAAACAAACACGAAACCGGGTCAGTTCTTGGACGATAAAAATACGTATGTGTTCAATCGTCAACGTACTGACCTACATAATAAAACTAGACAATGATTACACAGTTTATTTTGATAATCCGGTGCGAGTTATCGGCGCCAAATAAAATCGCTAAACGGTTGTATTTAGCAGCAGACATCGTACAGGCTCAATAGACGAGAATCTTCTTTCTCTCTCTATCTTTCTGTCATCTGAGATTTTTTTTTAAATCGGTAATGCACCTACGATCTTGACGGTGTATTTTTAGAGGATTGAAAACGAAGCACTTGATACTTAAATTAAGTACTTACCTAATATTCGTATTGCTATAAATCTTACAAGCGCAAATTCCATCTTTAGAAGACTGTCACAGTGTGATTCTTTAAGAAATAATTACATATTAATTAAACTAAATATAGGGAAATTAATAATTTTCCACTTCACGCCGCAGTATGGACATACTTCCTGTAAAATTCAAAACGTCAGCAAAGATGCCGGAAATTTAAACCGCCGAAATCCAGCATACGGGAATTAATAAGGAAGCTATTTAAGGAATCGTTAATCCATGACAAGGTAAATTGTAGATCCGAAGGAAGGCTGGCCCTCCCAATTAGGGATCAACCCTAATACACCCATCTTGGGTACAAACACGATAAATTGCCGTTTTTGTATTCACACGTACTAGGTATTTAGTTTTTCTCTTCATTCCCACAAAGGATTACTGGTTAATCCGATGTTTAAGGAAAACAGACCAAATCGTGAGTGAATTTACTAAAGCGCTTTGTTTAGCTAATGCAACCAGTTACTATTAAATTAATGCCGGTTTCCGATATGACTAAATGCATTATGAATAATTACTATAAGCTTTTAAAGTATGGCAATACACAGAAAAAAGAGGCACGAAAAAAATAACGTTAAAAACATTATCGAGTGCAGCTATAAACCATCCTTCTACTGAAATTAATTTAAATTATACGTATTATTTTATTATATCAAAACTTAAATTAACTTTAATCTTTAGTATACTTATAACAAAACTGTATAAACTTACTACAACATAGTATGAAATAACACAAACTTTTATACAACAATGAAATTTACTAATCAAAGTCCGAACAATTATCTAAATATATTAGTACTTACTAGTATAAGTTTGCATTAATAAAATACATTGTTGAAAAGCAATCCTGCAGAATCAACAAATTAACTCCATCTTCTAAAAAATGCTCTATGAATTGTTAGTTCAACAGAGGAAGCAATTTTACGCAGGAGTATCACGTTGTTTTTAATCTGATAAGTATCGGTAAAGCCATTATGAAAAATACGTTTAAGTGTTCTCCGCGCAGCTCTCCTATCCTGATCCCATCAACATTTACCACCAATAAACCACGCCTAACAGCAACCAACATCCGTTCAACAGTACAATAAAACATAAGATGTAGCATTTATTTTTTCGTCTCGTGCACGCCTGTTATCGTTTGCTTTTACGGTATCGTAAATTGAAGTCGGATTTACGCCTCAAATTTCCAAGAATACTGTCGGTAAATCTAAGATTATTATAATAGCTACTCTGTTTGTTAATTTGGCTGTATCTGTTTGATCCGTTATTTCATATACAATATTTGTATTGTTTGGGAATTTTTGGAGCTAGGGTTATTGGCATCACGGTCGTCCGATGATGACCATTGTTGAACCTCTGCTATAGACTTCAAGAGCAACCCCTATTAGGTAGTCTCGTTTACTTTAGTGTACGTATAATGCTTCGCTTGCTTAAAAGAAAAGGACAGGAATGTATCTTATGTTTATCAGCATAGTTTAACCTATGTTATAAACACATTTCGTTACGACTAGTTTAAAATAAATAGCAATTGGTTCCTAGAAATCTACTACGTGGTAGTTGCAACAAGCACGGTTCAATTGACTTCTTAGTATTCGCTTTTATTTTGAGAGCCCAATGAGGAGATTCACTACTTAATAAATATTTCTTACTTAGGAGTCAGTATTGCGAAAATTAATATACTTTACACCACCTATAGTAATTTATATAATAAAATGAAAATAGTCAAAATAACTCTTCAAATCATAATTAATATTCAGGAAAAGGCTGTCTGTTTGAGAAGGAAAACTCGCGAGATTCTATCGTTCCGAAATTTAACGGCTCCGGGTACATAAGCTTAATGATCAAAGGCATGATTACAAATACTAATCAAACCCTTGCCTTTACAAACAGAACGAGGGTGGAATCCAAACACTCGCTTTCCTGAACATCTAAAACAAATTGTCTTGTTTAAATTGAGGTAAAAAATGCTCGAATCTGACCCGGTTTTGCATAAGCTGTTATGGCAAGCCCGTGTTAACTGCGCTTTGTGGATTTTTTGCTAGACTGAGTTTAGCAGCTATGGAATGTGAGTGGAAATTTTATTACATTTGTATTTGAAAACGGTGCCTAAGTGTTTAATTTCTCAATGGACGAAAACAGACGTATGCGTTTTAAAATCACAATATTGTATATTTTTTTCCATTTGGTTTATTACGGTGTAAACGATAAGCTCACAGTTATTGTCATGCTCATCTTCGCAACCATTTTTAAAAGTTTTACAGTGGTCATATATTACCGCCCATCAGAAATTAGATCTAAGCTGTTGACTAAAATCTACATAATATGATCACGTTAGCGTTGTAGTTGTTCATTTTTCTCTTTTTACTGGGCATTACTTTTCCTCTGCGTCCATGGTACGACCACATACTTAGTAATCACAGTTTCCTTCGCTCCTCGGCCCTGTCGATTGCAACTCTCTCAATCTTCCATCACGCCTTTATGCTAGCTGTTTTCGTGACTGACTTATTGTACTCCTAACATTTTGTATAACATAGATATGCTTAGTATTAAATATTTTGTTCCCCTTTGCCACAGTATATTGCTAATAATCCAATTAAATTCCGTAAACTCTCGGTCACTAATAGGCGTTATTCATTACGCCAAAAAGAGATAGGATCAATATTACACACACATCAATTTAAATACAAACATTACATAGATATACAAATAGTTCTGTATCACCAACGCCCTATTTTACTTCTACAAACGTCAGTACATTAACCTAAATAAAATATATTTGTATTACGTGATGCGGATTCCTCTGTGGATCGCTTTATTGGTATCCCATTTTAGAAACCACTTTGTGTTATTACAAAACTTTTAATATTCGCTCTGGATACGTTACAGATCGTAAAGCGATCTGTTTTATTGTTACGCGACCACCAGGGGTTCCAATATAGATTAAAAATTATCTTCCAATATTATTCAGAGGCTGATAGAAAGAGGACTCCATTTTATATTAATTCGGTTCGTATTTTTTTCTTAGTAATGTAACAAAGAAGGCAATCTGTATAATTCGGCGCTGGATACAATACTTTGACAATCTACAGAATACAAAAAATGATAAGGCCAGGTATGGCAAAAAAATATTCATTTCATACTTTACCAATACATTTGCAGACTAAATAAACTAGATGTAAAAGTAAAACATTTGTTAAATAAACTATAAATATTATATTTATGTTGGTATTATACTTGTTAGTAGTATTGGAAAGATCCAGGGATCTGTAAGCGTCTAATAAGACACGAGAACCCTTTAAAAATAAGAAAATCAAATATGTTTATATATGAATTTGTACATACGTTAGGCAGCGAATTTGCGGTACCAGATGAGAGTTACTTACCTGAAAACAACCAGAAAGATTTAGTAAATTTGTTTCAATTATTAAAAATATACAGAAACACGATAATCATACAAGTATCATAGTTCATGAACCGCAGTGGTACCATAACAGAAATTCATTTTACCAACTTATCTACAACTGGGGTGTTATTTTTTTGACATTTGTTACATTTACCCGTAATGAGAATTCCTTAAAAATTTAATTACAAATTAAAAGAGTTTTATTTTAAATATATACAACATAAATTATTTAGGGAAAATTATACGAATAATTTCAACCTTAAGATAAACTTAGATGTAAATGAAAGTACTTTTCATTCCCAAGATGGCTTCTACCAAGAAAAAAACCCAGAGACCGCACTACATTAAGAATTTAAGATTTCTATCCAACGAGCAAATGTAGGTAGATTATTTGTATAGTGTTTCTAATTAATTAAACCCTATTTGTAAGCGGGGTCTATCTCGGTCACTCATCTCAAATTAACTAAATTAAATGGAAATCAGTGTTTGATGTCTTATCCTTCATTACTTGTTTAAATTATTCATGATCCCTTGTTTATGCACGAGACTACACGAGTAGATCAAATAATTCAATTGTGAGAATGGAATATTCAATAAACTATTGTAATTCGCTTTTGTAATACTTTTTTTTTTCTTTCTTCATTGAGCATAACCATTTCCATTGCAGATGTTTAGAATAAAGGTGAACAAATATCGGGGACAAACAGCGGGGACTGCGTAGTGTAGTGTATCAGCCCAGATACGTCCCACTGCAGGACAGGAGCCTCCTCTACAATCGAGAATACGATTGAGAGGGGTGAGGCCATATAGTCCACCACGCTGTCCTAGTGCGGGTCAATTGATAGTCAATCAACACGCACTATAAAAGTGAAGGAAAACATCGCGTTGAAATCTGCATACTATAGCGATTTGCAAGAATATACATGGTATGTAAAGTCTGCCAATCCGCACTAGACCAGCTGGTGGACTGCGTAGCGCCCATCAAAAGCGACTACGAAGTGTAAAAACGTGGAGTGAGCTGTAGTGCGGCATCACGCAGAAGCGGTTCGGGCGAGGCTATGGCGTTTTGCCTCAGGATCCCGGAACCACTACAATGCGCTGAAGATGACCACCGTGAGGTTTTTGGTTGGAATGCCGGTGTAGGAATTTCGTACGGACTCGACTCAACGGTCACACGGATCGTAGCATATTTCCCGGGTGACTCAAAGTTGAGTCTTAAGACCGGTGTGACCAACAACATCGCTCTGCCTTCCCCCACCCAGCAGTAGCGATAAAACGTATTTCCTCGCGAAAACAAAATAATATCTTAAACGTATTCATAACGTTGACATTTAAATATCAATTGATAGCCAGTAGCCATACAAAAACAGATTTACCCGACAGATCTGCATACCCGGCACAACGGCTAATGTATGTATTGGTTAGACGCCGAGTGTGAAACGAGAGGCCGCGGGTTCGATCCCCGCACCAACACAAATGTGTGTATGGCCCACAAATATTTGTGTCTGGTCTGGGTGTTTGTGAGACCGAAAAGTCTCTCGTAGTTACCAAGACTATACCCACAACACAAGACTTAATTGATCTTAATGTGGGGTCAGAACTATGTATGTGACTGTTGGGTGTATTTATTTTTTATTTATTTAATAGACATTGATATTACCGATAACTACTACTGCTACAAAGCTCTTTACAGTATTTCAGAATACAAATATTATAATATATAATAAAATACATAATACCGCAATAAATCTAATTACACTCTAAAATATATTCGAAGCATTTGAATCCAGCGGAGTAACAACTTGTAAAACATCGAATTATCATTGTACAGCCAGTAATTCATTTTGGGGTTAACAAGGAGTTTCGCAACTTTCGGCAATTAAAGGATAGGAAAGTTCAAAGTCAACCCTCCCCTTTTTTGATGCCAATTCGTTATTCCGCGACAAAAATGTATTAAATATAACAGAAAGTAAATTTAACTTCCAACAAAGATTGTACCACAGAAGAAATTGCTTTTGAAACCAGATGGGAAAGTTTAATCCTGTTTAATGTTATACGATGATTTTATAAACCTTTATGCCCTTTGAGTTCGTTTTGTTTTGCGCGTGCTAACGAAGCCTTTTTCGGTGTTATGCTGCGTTTACTTTTTATATTTTGTTTTTTACGGCGTAATGTGTTTTTGTAGATGTAATTATGACTTTATATAAAAATTTAAAGATGCTGAGCTTGTCACGTCTGGCGTAGCAAGTGTTAGATAGGTTCCACTTCGAATCGCTTCCACAGACGAATAGAACGCATGGTTGCTCAAGGGTTACTTAAGTAAAGTAAGTGTGAGTAAATTGGACTCCATTAACCAATGAGGCAGGCTACGTGAAGAGCCCAATACAGAGCCCGCTCTGTAACTTGAGGACGCAGGTTGTATCCTGTATTGAAGCATATGTTTATATGAGCAAGTAGCGCTGTCATCAGATATAAGTGTCGTTAAACCACAAATATCTTTAAAATTTTCCGACACCCATGACAATATGTATAATTACGGTCTATAAATGGGTGACTGTGAGACTTAATGAGGCAATTTTACAGGCATTATCACTCAAATTTATCTAATCTTCTCTATTAAGCAACTTGCTCCGGTATTTTTATCTTTATGAACAACTAAACTAGACCACAGCTTGTTATAAATATTTCCTAACATTGCGCTGACTTCTGTAGTTGCTTCACAAATGTAAACAAGAATGAGTACCGTGTAAGCAAAATTTGGTGCAAGTAACAAGGTGAGGTTGGAACATATTTGAACAAGCATTTGGAGTGTTGTTAGCAAACATTTGTGATGTGATTTTTGAAAACAGAACTTGGAGCGACATTTCTACTCGGTTGTATTTTTGATGTATTGTCGATGCGTTTACAAATAAAAACAAGCGAATTCGGAACAAAAATAACTGAACACCAATTTCTCGCGTGGGGATAAAATCCATAAAGTTTACCGATTGTTTAGCCCCTGCAACGATCGGTGCTTCAATTGCGCTGTTATAAAAGTTGGACAGTAATTAGTGATATTCCGATTTCAATTCCCAGTAACAGCAATTTGTATCTGTTTTGAAGTGTTTCGTATTTTAAAATTGATAAACTTAAACATGACTAGATTAAATCCATAAGATGGGAAGCTATGCTATCATTTCACTATTCGCGCTACCGCAGTTGGAAAATGTATCAAACCGTACAAAAGCAAAAACGTCATTAACGGACCAGCGTACTACAAATACACAACATATAGCCAATACTAAGACCCCACTTAACCCGCTACACAAAATTGTTCCCGGAAAGCGCAGTTCCACAAAGCCCCTTCAATTTGTCATAAAGACCGAGGCAATTTGACTTGCCTTTCCCCGACCACTCACTGCGTTCCACTAACACCTAGCCATTATTAATATTTTATGAACCTCTTTTTTCCAAATGGAAACAAAAGGAACTCAACTGGCAGCTAATGGGAAAATGAATTTTTAAAACAATTTAAATAGAAGTTTACTGTGTTCAACGTCTATTGTACCTTCGAAAGAATTGTCAGGCGTTTGTTTCTCCTTTTCATATTGTCGCGTGAGTCGTGCTGCACTTAAAAAATGAACTGCAGCGGAAACATTTTTCTTAAATTTTATGTTCCATGTTGTCTAGTAACTTAACTTTTAAAACAAAGTGAGTGGAATGTGACAAACATTGCCACACACGTATGCAAAACTTAGGGAATGTAAGTTCGTCGCTAACTATTAGGAATAGAAGGTAACCGACTGGATGAGCAAAGGAAGGAAATTGAAGAAGGAGAGAGGATTAAAAAAAAACGTGAAACTAAAATAGTTCACATTGGTTTTCCGCTGTTTGTGTTTTTTGTAACTTTGTTATGACATTTATTATAAGAAGGAAGAGTTTTATTGTTAAGAAATAGAAGTAATTTCAAAACCAAAAGTTATTGGGGATGCTTTACAGCATCTTATGTTAAATCTCTCTTCACATCAAGTAGAACGAGTGTTGTAAAAATTCCATCTCACTTTACTGCAGGGTTAAATATATAGTCAAGAATGACAGAAACACTTGGTGCTAAATCAATAATTCTATGAATAAAGTTGTCATCGGTTGGCGAAGATTGCAAACATCGTAAATAATTCAGTATGACATGAATACGATAATATATCGAAATGTATTCAAGGAAACGGATACGCGAACAAAGTCCTGTTTACTAGCTCCACCCATTCATTGATATCGGAAAAGTATCAATGTTAATGTGCGTTTAATTAACTTTTAATGGTAATTGGAATTTACCATTTATTTACATTATTGTCTAGTTGATATCGAAACGGATTTTTCAAATAGAAACATCGCGTTGTCCAGAGCAAAGACCTTACCTTTTGGCATTGATATCATAAAAATATTGATGTTAAAGTCTGCTTTACTAATTCTAATGGTAGATTTTCCTTGGTCGTACGTAATAGTCTAGTTTAAATCGATGTAAATAGCCCAGATGAAGATAACGGGGCTATGCAGACCTCACCTTTGACATTGCAACGATAAGAATGTATTCGTCGGTAAAAATAAAGAATATTGTGGGATATCTTGAATATTTGAGATTTTTTACAAGCATTCCTAAATTGATTGAATTAAGACACAATAGACTGGAGCGATCATCTGTGGTACCTCTCACAATTGTAGAATTGATGTATGATTGACAAGGGGATTGTTTAATACGAGCATCGAGCATAGTGAAAATACATAGTCTCTACTCTCTGTCAACCTGTAAGCGGTACTGGCGTGACAGTATGTAACTATGATAGAAAACACATATTTCTCAGATCAGTCCGCGTGTAGACGTCATTTTGCTTTTATGTTGTTTTCATTTTGAACGGAGGGAGATGCGATGAGTAATTTATTTCCAATATCGCACAATACAAAAATCCCACTCTATGAAGCGAGGTCAGCCCTTGGTCCCTTAACACGTATATGGGTCACTCACTATTATTATTTATGGCCCAATTTATCGCAAAAGTATTGGCTCTATTGCCATTTAGTCGCCTTATTGATCTATTGGCAAATACACAGGGTGAATCGGAATTCGTAAGGTCCTGAATTCCATAGCCAGTCCGACCAAGATTATGTATATCATGATAATTATTTTTTCAACCACATTTTCTACAATCCATCTCGTCTTTATTATTTTTGCATGTTTTGCACCTATTCTGTTAATGATTCCATCAGCAAAGGCCGCCTCCTTACAGTCCAAAATTACAGATATCAGAAAAATCCTATCATTTTAATTAAAATACTCTCAGATGATTTTATTATCCAAAACATACCGAGGTTATCAAATCAATAAGCTTCAGCAAAGCAAAAACAATGCAAGTTAACTTAGAGAAACTACTGCATAAGTCGCGTGTCACAACAACATCAACGGATCCCATACTCGTAATGGACTGTGGTCCAAGCGCTCCTAATGAAGGGAAGTCTCTCGAAGCTAACATGCACTCCTGTAAACATATTAAGACTGCGGTGTCACTTATATAAAGTGGAGAATTGCTTGAAGACGTCTGTTATTTGCACTTACACAAACATCACGTCTTTTTCTCAGAAGGGTAGGCAGAGGTACTATCATCCTACCCACGTTTCGCTTTGTGTTCCGTCATCCGTTATTATAGGGGGAAAACATATCGCCATATCGAGCACAAATTGCTGATTCCGATCTGATAATAAACAGAAAAATTCGATATCACTTTGCTCGATCCGGAATTCAAACCAGGTAGGTACCTTAGCATTGTAATCGTACCTGAATACAACTACAACCCCGGGGCAGTCTGTAATTTGTACGGAGGATATTGGATTCAAGTGACACTTGACACCGCATCTCGCCACTCCAACGTGTATTTGTTGATAGCACCAAATTACCCAGTGATTTAGCACTCAGAGACTGTTAGGTTCAATTCAACAAGTACTAAATTACCATAATCGATTTGGAACGATTTGCAATTTTCTTCGTTGGTTGTGTAAGAGTTGAATCATCTTTTAGCGCTTTGGGCTGGCGTGTTTGAAGTTTCAATTATGTTTTGTAGGAGTATATTAAGGAATATAGACTATTTAGGGCTACCAGAATTTCTAATTTTAGATTTAATTTGTGTCTACTGTAAATATTAAGTAGACGTGGCCTGAAAAGTAAGTTAGTATGAAAGTAAGTACTAAATTATCGATAAACTTCATGTTAAATTTAGTATTTTTAATTATGTACCTTCTAGGTTATGCATCAAAGACTATTTATTTTAAAAATGTGCGATTGCATAGTTTCCACATTTTTGGTATAATTTTGTTATAAATCTAACTAATTATATGTTGTTTACCTATTAATTATTATTAACTATTTTAGTTGTATATAATAATACTCCAGTTTTATTAATACAATATATATATATTACATTCTATTCATACTATGGTGGGCGGTATCATAATTTAGTCCCTTACTTGGGTCTAGGTGGCGCTATGTCGACTTAACTTGATTTACTACGATATTCACTTCCTCTGCAATTTATTGGTATTAAGTGTATTAATGTGTTCAAATGGATGAAAAGGGAACGAGCACAAAAGAAGAAGGAACGGACACCCATTGGTTACACAAGATTGCAAAAAACATGATAAAGGTAAAAGAGTGATCAATGATTATAGTTATTTAAGAAAATAGATAATCATTGTAAAAAAAGCATAATGACTAAGTCTAATGCAGGCAAAACACAATATAAATCAAATACCTGAGATAAATATGCTGACTCGGGAACCAAACATAAAAAATATAAATGAATTAATGAACCACCTTAACAGTGAGCGATTAGATACGAGAAAAGCAGCCAAGATTGTGTTCCAACATTTACTCAAGCATTGAAATGTAGAGAATGTGGCCAAGCGATGCTTCTAGATAACGTTCAGATGTCGAGAATGGACAACAAGACAAATGGTGTTACAACCAAACGAAGTGTTGTAGGACATAAATGACCGAGACGGCTGAATACATTGCGGTCTAGCTAAACTGCAATCTGGAAATCTACATATAAAACTCCAACAACCGATGGATCCAGAATCGAAATTTACAATTCGAACAAGTGGTATATCCAAAATCTGTGAAGGTAGATGGATCTTGAACTAGGGATGAGATATACTTGCATAATTAAGTACCAGGGCTTCTAAGTATGAGTACGTAAAAATACTAGGGTTCAAAACCAGGTTCTAAAATACTTGAAAGTATTTTGTAAGTATGAGTCGGCAACCCTTCGCGTCCCAGCCGCGGCGCGGCGTCTATAAAATACTTACATAGGAATCCAATCCGTATTCCGTAACTAATAAGGAGCAAAAAAGCATAAATAAAAAAGTCAAGGATAGTTTTTCTATGGAAGTATTTTTATATATAGTGTTCCGAGTTCGTCGCGTACCGACTTATAGCGGCGTCTAAATTCGAAAATACTTTCATAGGAATTCAACCCGTATTTTATGACATATTAGGAACAAATAGTATGAATAAAAAAATACTTTGAAGTTCAAAGTATTTTTACGTAAAGTGTTCCAAGTTTTTCGCGCATCGACGTGCAGCGCCGTCTAAATTTGAAAATACTTGCATAGGAATTCAACCCGTATGTGATGGCTATAAAGAGCAAAATAGTATGAATAAAAAAATACTTTGAAGTTCAAATGTATTTGTTATTGACAGATACGATTATGGTTCTTATTTATATTAGTTTATGGATCGTTTTCCTATGCAAGTATTTTCATGTGTAGTCTCCAGAGCTATCTGCGCATCGACGTATGGAAATACTTTCATACTTGTAAGTATTTTCTGCTCGTACCAGGGCGCCGTACTTCGAAGTGAATACCTGGTTTTAAAACCTGGTATCGTAAATACGTCTCATCTTTATCTTGAACTAATAAAACACATCCCGTTATTAGAAGTTATAAATATGAGATAATATAAAAACATTTTCGTTGTGATATTACAAAATGAAAGTACGCGAAACAAAAAATTGAGAGGACATAACTAAGATTTAATATAAGTTAATGAAGTATTGTGATTTGTGACAGTTGCAAACTCTCATAGATCGCTTCATAGAGTTCTTAGTTTCCAATATCTAAGGTTAAAAATTACAAAAACACTTTTATATCACATCTCGGTGGTGTTGGTGCACATGAGTAGTAGGAATACGTAGATGGATTACGGGAAATGATTCAATTTCGGGCAAATGTCGTTTCTCTCTTCAGCCACAGGAAGTACACTGCTGAAAATAGGCCTTCCCCAAGGATCTCCACATTGACCTGATGGAAGCGGCCTGCAGGTCTTGTTTAAAAGTAATTAACTTGTTATATTGCTAATGAGTCAACAACAACCTCTTTTAATGGAGAAATAACTCCTAGAACACCAAGATCGATATAGACATAAGAACAAACGTGTATAAGTACACAAACATTCATCTCGATGCGGCAATCGAACCCTCAGCCTAATATTATGACTTGCATACATGTAATAAAGGCAGACCGCAACGGTTCAACGATTGGTAGTTTGAAGTTTGAACATCACATGCTTGTCCTTAATTGAGATTGATTCGATCCATCAGTTCATGGCCGTAAAATTAGTCACATGCTTACAATAAACAAAGTATTTTTATGCGATCGTTAACATCTTCACTGTTAGTGTTTCTTTCAGACATTCGGTGAGTCATCTAAAAAGTTTCGGGTTTCAGTGAATCAATTGAATGAATCCGAAAATAACTTTATAACGAGTTGTGGTAGCATCTGAATCAAAAGGTATTTAAAATCGCTCAGCGATGAGCGAACCGCAGCTTTGTACCGTTCTTTAGAGGCTTTGAATATTTCTCTGATCCCATGTAGACAGACTGCAACGTTGGATTATGGATTTCTAAGTTTATGTAGTGGGTGTGGGAGATCAAGCGTATAATTGTTATGTAGAATGCATCAAAAGCGAAGTTAACAAAAGATTTGTGCATTGAGATCTTGTCTGACAATGCGATGAAGTACGATTTACTTGATAAAAGTACCATAAAATTGTAATCAAATTTTCTAAATAAGACGTAATAATATTTTTTCTTCATTCAAATTAGTTAATTATGGCTATTCCTAACACAGTGAAATTTCGTTACTCAATTGATTAATTTGAAATTAATATCTTATTCCTCTCAACTTATGTTAACAAGTATTTAGCAAAATTGTTAATATACCTATTGACTTTCCAAGTGACAATCACTTTTATAGTAAATATACTATATATAGAATACTCCACGGTCTGCAGGATAATTTATGAGGAAAAAATCTCCATAAAATCGATAATATGACACAAAACTACTGGCGGTAGGTCTCTCAAATGTGAGAGGCCGCCTGGATAGGTACCACCGCAATGTCTATTACCTCCGCCAACAGTAGTGTAAACGCGCTGTTGTCTTCCGGTTTCAAGGACATTTTAGCCAGCGCAACTACTGGACATAATGAGACTTAACACCTTATGTCTCAGGATGGCAAGCGCAGTGGATTTCCAAGTAGTGCTTCGTAATTTATGGCATTTGGTTTTGCCACTGTCCATGACCGGTCGTATCGCTTACCATCAAGCGAATGGCATGCTCGTCTCCCTGTTCATTGCAGTAAAAAATAAAATTGCCTTTTTTAGTACCGCACCTACACTACTCGCATTATTCGCAACTACTTTCACCCGAGACGGGCGCTAAGTGCTTTCACCTCATTGTTTGCACGTCTGCATTTTGAAAGCGATCACCAGATTTATACGATTGGAATTAAATTTAATTCACAGAGAATCTGTATTGATATAAAATGATTAACTATATTGGTGTACATTCAGTAATAAACTTGTTTTAATTTCATAAGAATGCAATACTTCATTGCGCGATCTTAGCTGTATTTTATAACACTAGAAGTGAAATATTCATAACATGACTTTTAATGGTATGTGATCCCTGCCAAACAGATATCGGATCAGCGTGGTGGATTGAATGTCTTAAGTTACTGGAATCCGCAACTTGAATATATTTTTATTCGCAGCAACATTAAATTCAGGATCATAGTTTGTACGTTAACTCTTCCACAATTGCTTAAAAACCCCATTAATTAAGTCGATGTTGTTTTTAAAACCCACAATTTTAATTCACCAATCACATAACCTTTTGGAAGCCACTTCGAAACACGCAAACAATTCAAATAAAAACTAGTTAGCGGAACAGTAGCCATCGCGGTGGTCCAAATAATATTCCACCCGATGAACGGCGAGCAATTAAACACGATCTGAAATGGTAGGAAGTCTATGTCACGGACACCGCAGCCTAACGAACTAGTTGTTCTCAAATTTTAAATTTCGTTCGGAGTTATTTTTTTCGATCGAATTTCCGCCTCTGAACGGTTGACTTGGCGATCTTTCCGTTCAATTGGACCGCGCTTCGGTTTATTAAGTCGTGTTGTGTGATGTGCATACGATTGTATTTTTTATGCGGATGGCGTCATTGTTGTACTGTGACCTAGTTATCTTTGGGTCCATTTCGTCTTGGGAAAATAACTAAACTTTCTTTAGATTCGCGAAAATCATCTTCACTAGGTTTACTCGTACTAGGCCTAAAAAATTTGAGAGTCTATTAAGTATATTACATATTGCAACTTACAATGGCATACAACAGGCAGTTACGTAAATAATTACTAGTGGAAAGTATGATGGTGGCTACGTACCTATTTGATACAAAGTGATTTTGTGAAACATAATCATAAACAGATAAATAGACGAAACATAATATTCCGTATATTTTGTGATATTAAATTATACTTATTTACATGCAAATATTATTGTAGAAAGCTGAGAAGCTCCCTGGAATTTATTTATTTATTAGGTGTACTAACAATCACATACTAATACATTAAAAAAATAATAGAAAACATAAAGGAAAACGATGTCTAAGTACATGATTACACTAAAGCAGACACAGTATTGAAAATTAAATCCTAATTAGAATTATGGAATTAGATCCTATATTCGGCAATATTCGCGACTTGAGACATTAAACTGCCAATTCTGTTTATGTATTCTTAATGACGTCCAAAACAAAAAGGATAATAATGATTAATATACATTAATAACAACGTAATTAACGAAATAATTACCTACAACAGTATTCTTCGTCCATTTCCAATTACACGTAATCCGATTGGTGATATTGATTCTCCGGTAATTATTTCTCATCAAATAACCAGTGATGGACAAAATGATATACTTCATTAAGTATTATTATAGACATGGGGAATGATACTTCGTCATAGATTCGTCGTTTGGTTCCCTAAATCATTTTTATTGGCGATTACGCGTTTCATCTCCAGGCTAGTGTCCTTGGCACCAGTGTTGGACAATTATTTAATTGTATAAATTGTTTTGTGCAAATCGATACCGTCTTTGTATAAACGCAAAGGGTTTAGGACGGCCAGATTTGGAAGTCGGGTTGAATGCTGTCTGTATTAGAGGCTTTGTGTAATGAAAAATACATTATCGCTTAGGAATTGTGAATACTTATTTTATGTTACCGAGTATGCTTCTTGCTTTGTTATAAGCCAATGCAAGCCAAATTATATTTAGTATTTCCTTTTTCTCCTGGTTTAAGGAGCATATTCCTTTTAGTTTCGGTTTACGAAAACTATAAATTTATGATGCCTGATATTTTGTTGTGGATGGGTAATCTTAATTCAAATTACTGGTAACAAAAATATAAAAACCAAATATTAAAGAATTAATTATACCACAAGTATATATCTTATTAAAATAGACTCAGGATAGGAAGCAAAATATTAAATACAAAACTTATGCATGTCAACGTATAACGCTTTAGCTAATCGATGTTAAAATAATATTCGCGCAATAAGGAAAACAGCATATATTTGGAAATAAAATGATGCATGTTAAAACTGGGAATTTGAACACTGTCCGGGACTTATCACTAATCTAAAAATATCTGCGGTTAATAATGACGTACGTTTGAAGCCATATGGAGATCTCATATAAAATCGACTCTTAATAATTCAAACCACTCTATAATTCGAAGTAAATGTTGGGTCCCTCGCAAAACTCTCAATAAATCAAATAAATTTAACGGGTTTTGTTACACTCAGCAATCGAAAAAAAAAACAGTGCAAAAATATAAAAAACACGTGGAATTCGAAATTCTTTCACGCAAACACCCGACAAATCAAAATATAGACATGTTGAAACTCTCATACACACGAACGATCATGCCTATGCACCGAAATCACACAAATCTCTCAACATTTCAAACTCTACAGTAATTCGAAGTATAAGAGAGGTCCCTTCAACTCAAAATTATCGAGAGTCTACTGTATATATGTTTAGAGACTGTCTTGCCCTTAAAGTCACCACTCACCACTGCAACTCCTATCAACCAGAATCAATAGTAGCATGTACATAATGAATACCTTGTTAACAAATATTTGTGTGACAAAAAAATGTTTCCAATTGTTGGTCCATCCGAACAAGTTAAATATAATCAAATATTGTAACAGGTACATAATATATTAAATATACTAATGTGTCCTAATATTATTCTTGGCATTCCCAAAATTCCTGATCCAACAACAGTAATTAATAATATTTTTTTAGTAGGTATCAGAATCTAGCAGACCCAATATCACACACGAAACAAATGTTTGCAGTTATCGCAAACATTTGGCTCGCCACGGTAATTGCATCGAGACCGCCATTGTCTGCTGAGTAGCGTTACAAAGGCGCTCATAAATTATAACATTGTTAATGAATTTGCCCTCGTAATTTAATTAAAATTCCATTCGAAGAAAGAAATTTCAAGTAACGAAATAAGGTACTTTACCGTAAAATTAAAAGAAACCAAATTAATTACATTGTATTTCGTTCTGTGTTTTAATGCATCGTCTAATTAGTTACGAACATCATCTTTTCAATATTAAATATTTTGGTAAATTGAATTATACGATCAAAAATGAAATATACCTAAGAAATGCATAAAAAAATATTCTCAAGCGACATTATTATTAAATCTTTAAAATTTATTTTTGCACGCAAAAATAACCAGTAAACAAAGTGAACAGTAAGGCAGTTTTCGTTTTCACATTTCAGTGATCTTTATTGTCTTTCCGCTGGCCAGGCAAACAGGCTGTCCATTGTGAACTACAGGCCTACAGAGCTGTAATTGAGTTATGTACGCTAGCTTCCTTCGCTCACGTTGGACCGTTCCCCATTCGTTTGAATCAATTTGCTAAGATATTGCGGGTAGATTTGATTTACTGGCGACTGAGTTTGATTGCGATATGTTTTTGGGGTATATCCTGGTGAGATTGTACTGGGATGGCATAATGCATGGTGAAAGTAGGGTTTGCCCGTCGATAGTTTATGTGAACTGCGATGCGCTTACATAATGGAATATATTATGAGAAAGAAAGTGTCTTTAAGTTAACATATAAAAATACATTTTCCATATACCACGAATAAAAAAATACAGGCGAATTGTGTACCTCTACCTTTTTATAAACTCATTTTTAAGTGTTAAATTACTCACACGTGCCTATTAATATCACCAAATACACTTACCTGAAACAAGAAAAAACAATCAAAACAATGTTGACATTAACAGTTATTACATAAACACTTTAAAGTATGTAGATACATATTAGGAAATACAATTTATTTAGCGTCGACTTTACATTATTTATGGCAAGAAGTACGGAATAAAACATAGGACAAATGGTCTTACATGCATTTTCTGCAAAGATTTCATCCCAAAAAAGGCCTTCCATAAACATGTCCAGCATTTATCTAATTTACAACCCGCATGTCATCCCATTTTGCGTGACCCTAGACGAGTATACTACCAGTCATAACACTAAATGTAGATTGCAAAAATCACGATACGTGCAAAGGTGCCTTACTGTAATTCCGTTTATAGCGGTAGGTAACCGGCATATGACGTAATCCCGTAGAATATTGACCTTGAAGATTTATCTTTCCTAAGGTCAGCGCACGAAAACGCCTGGAGGTTCGTTCATATTTAACGTTAAGTCGTGACGTAACTCAGTGCGTGTGCACTTAAGATAAGGGGTGTAAGTTTTGATCGAGTGTACCTGAATAGTTTGTGAGGTAAATTAGTTTGTTGGTGGGTTGAGGGCATTAGTTCGTTGTGAGACATTGTTTTAGTAACTGTTCTTTAGATTGTAATATGTCCTTCGGCTGGGTAGAATTATTTTTACATTAATAAACGGTTAAGTGCAATGGCCAATGGCGGGTAGATGAAAAATGGTCTGTCTAGTGTCGGGGAAAGATAGAAAATGAAGAATGGAGGAGCCGAACGCTAGATTATTATTGAGCTTCTGACATCTTACTCACCAGAAAGCTAATAACACTTTTTCTTTGAGGGCTTCTGACTTTTATACTGCCATGAACACTGGCTAAGAAGTAACTACTTTAAAAATATAAGTCTAATTTTTTACGCCTCCATCCATTTCTTGAACTGCTATAATTGTAGCGTAAGGAAAAAACATCGAACGATTATAATCGGTAACTGACAATCGATATAAATAAATTCATTCTATTTTTAAAACTGTTTACGAATAACAGTCTTATAAAAACTTGTTCATTAAGAAACTGGCTGTATAGCACGAACTAAAATAAAATAAAAAACTGAAAATAACTGGCTGTATCCAATGCATTAACATGCGAACCACGTTCAGCCTATGCTGTTAATGTGAATGCTTATAAAATGCACAGTTAAACAAACTATAACTCAGTTCCAACGTCTATAAGATTAAATATTTGATTTAGGATTACTTTTAACACGCTCCAGGCGGGTTTATGCAAGATATTACCACTATAAATTTTATTTGCAAGCCCCATTAGGTGTTATTGCTCTTGTATGAGCCAGCTAGGAAAATTCAACTATGTATTGAGTTTTTTTTTAATGGACCGTTCAAGAGATTCTTAATTTAAAGAAAACCTTTTTGTGTTTACGCATACTTAACGGGTTCTCCAAGACTTGTAGGCTATTTAAATATATTGACGAAGTACTTCCAAGTTTATGTTAAGTTCAGTTCATTTAGTTTTTTTTATTCTGTCTTACTTTGATAGTGTTTTAGGCTTGTTCAGAGTTATTTCAAGTGTTCCATTTAATATAAAGACCTAGATTATTTTGCGTTGATCCTTTCATAACTCACTCCAGATTTCAGGATTCAGAAATACTTAGATCTATGCACACTTATAAAAACAGATATCCACCAAATGTATTAACACCCGGCACTTTTTTGCTAACAAACCATAGAATTGAAAAATTTTGCTCCAAAAGTTTTTAGGTTGCTCTAGAATTTCGAATGCTCCTGTTGCGATTTTCGGGAGACTTGCTTGATTAATTAACTCCTCAACGGGAAGGCGGGATGGAAACGCCTGTGACACACCATGCATACGTATTAAACAAATTAAGTTGTCATCCGTTTGAATCGGACACGATCCCGGACGAAATCTGAATGCTAAATTTTATACGCAATTTTCTTAAACGGGTTATCGTTTTAGACCTTTAGAAGTTAGCTTGATTTCTTGGAAATATATTGTCCCTTCATTTTTTTGCTTTTAAATTAAAATCTGATTGCTGATGATATTTCAAGACATTGTATCCTTTAATTATTAAAATAAATATTTTTTTATACAAACTTCAGTACCACAAACAAATACTAACATCTCATTCTTCGTAACAGTTTTATATTTCAACACACCAGAATAATTAAAATTAATATTTTCATATACGTTTAACCGAGCAAACTCAATTTTAATTACAAACTACAAGCCCATATCCCAGGATCTTAGTGTAATCTAACGCGAACATACTCGCACACTAAGGAATTAAGTTGCCACGCCACAGACATGGGAGCGATCCGGCGTGATTTAAGGCTACATCACACAGGACCAGATGTAATCCAAGACATCCTGCATTTAGCCTTTGTCTTAGTGCCTGAATTACAATATATGTGGAGAATGGAAGCCATGCGTGATTGGTTAAGAAGATGCCTGCGAAACAAGAAGCCGTGATCGATCCACGTATAGACAAATGTTTGCAACCCACAAATATTTGTATGTCTTTAAATAAACTATTAACAAAAATGCCTTTCTACCCTATAGACATATTTTTAGTAAATTAACTTTTATATGAAACTAAATACAACTATAAAATTCAGATAACGACAAAATCATTTGCATTACTCCGTTCTGTGCAAACTTAACAGCGCGTGTTAACTTCGTTTTATTGCAAACCGCACCGATCTACAGTTTCAATACGTCATTATTCGAAATGCGAAACAAAAAACGTCCGTATGCAACCGTGCTCACATTGATCGCGTTTACAGCAAGTTTTTGGGAACCGGAGCGCTGTGCGGTTTCATTGAGCGTTGTCCGGACAGCGGCCGTATTGTATGCTAATTCCCTTGTATCGAGAACGAATCAATCAAGCGACATGAATATTTCACACAGACGCGCGGTTTTTCACACGCTGGGTGGGGCGTTAACTATGCTTTTGTGTTTCCTAATCGAAGAGGTAAGCAGAAATTCTCTAAAATCGAATAAACCTTCTATATTCTTTAGTATCCATTTGGACATATTTATTACATCTTTAAAAGAACCTGCAATCATAAAAATATGAAACACATATGTAATTTTCCATAAAGTATATTGCATAACACCTCACACAGGAAGAAAATAGAAAATCCATGTTTAATATAGTCTACATGATGAGACACCAGCTGACTAGCCGCTGTATACTTGGCCAATCTATCCCTAAAAATTGATTCCACTAGGAAACTAAAATTACCAAAAATAACTAAACATATCCAATCCATTAACTGAAACACATAACATCTGTATGTTTATCTATACAGGATAAAATCATGTAAGCCCCAATAAAACTTAATACATAAAATTATCAAAGTAACTCACAGCGGCACACTACATATAAAAAATCCTTAAATTTATTAATGTTTATTGTTATCTAAAAATTACATTTGTTTCTTTATATAACTTGATTAAGTAAAGCCATTGTTAAAATAATGAAATGTAGCAAAAAGTTAATAGTCTGGGTCGACGATATTTTTGAGACGTATAACAATAAAACAGTCGGCTAAGCCAATTAGATCAATGTAAGAAACTAGGTTTATGGCAACTGTAACCCCGATATAAAAATTGTTTCCAATTTCTGTTACATTGGTAATTCCTTTCCGCAAATAAGTTTTGGACCAATTTGGGTCTAGTAGGCCCTTACTTAGGCCTTGATTGACTAAGGATATAGGGTAAAGAAATTAGTTGATATAACGAAGTCACGTCGGAATCAGTTTTGACAAATGTCTCATAGAAATCTATCTCGGACAAAAATACCTATATCTTATAACGAAACTAAACGCTCAAGCTTTCTAAATGTATATCATTTCCAGCGATATAGTCTCTATGCGACTGTCTAAAACAGACTCCGTTCAAGATTTCCTTCCAAATTCATAAAGTTGTCTCTTCCCCGCTCTCTCTCTCCGTCTCTCTTGTTGATTCCATTATCTGATAACTAAATAAATGGGATAGTCTTCTCCTCTCATTAAAAAATCATGTTTCTGCAAAAACGCCCGTCTGCACTCCACAAGAAAATGACCCTAAACATTACGGCTTTGCGGCGTCCGAGCATCACATGTGACTCATACGCTAATTCACAACTTGCGCATGTATCAAACAACACTTGCTTACAAAATAAGATTATTTTCATAGAGGAAACGGAAATCCGCAATTAAATGTATCTTTAATCGTTTATGACGTTAATGCTAAATATTATGGATATTGGGATGTATTGTTGTCGGCCCCGTTTGAGAACGTGCGTAGATAACTTATACAATATCAATAAGTAAATACACCCAATAGTTAATAGGTTTTTGACCCCACATTGAGATTCAAGTCTTGTGTCGTATCAGAATCTTTATGGTCATACACACATCCAGACTTGAAATATGTGGACGGTCCTCAGAACGAAACCGTGTCTGAAGTTTGAGCCCAAAATGTAAGTGGCTTTAGTAAACATTTTTTATATCGGTATGCGAATTGATCCACCTCTCCACAGCGAGGTTTTAACCAATCGGACCAGCTAGTCACAGCTATTGCTAATTTACTTAGATGAATTCATGACGGTTTACTTACATCCATAGCATATAATATTTAATCTACCGTTACCGAAGACATTCCTGTTAAACGAACAGTCGAACGTATCAACTAATTATACTCAATAACAGAAAATGCAAAATATTTCATAATATTAGCGGTTTCTTGAGAATTGTTTTCGTGACAAAAATGCGTCACCCGCTTATCGGTCTCAGTATCTGTGAAGGTCACGAAAGAATTGCACAGCGTGATAAAATTTATATAATAATGATATCAGCCCATATACGATTTTAAGACACGGGCCATCTCTGCGTTAGGAGTAAGTTAGGTCTTAGTCAATTACGCTGGCCTAGTGTGAATTGGTGGCATTCATATCGTCGAAACGCTTGCAGGGTGCTTTCAGACATGCAGGTATTTATATCGTCACTATATAGTGACTACAGTAAATCTGCTTGTTAGTGTGGTGCAAACCAAAAACGATGGCCGATGGGGCCAAAACCGTAGGACGTCCACCCACAAAGTGGTCAAACGACCTGGTAAAGGTCGCGGGACGTCGTTGGATGCAGGCTGCCTCCAACATGTCACAATGGAAATCATTGGGGGAGGTCTATGTTCAGCAGTGGACGTCCTTTGACTGATGGATGAAACTAAAAATACGTCAAAGAAAGATGGTAATCTCTTTTCATTCGACTCAATTACACTAGCTTGCTGGAGCCAGATTAATACTGGCTGAACATGAAACATGATATACGTCGGGTAATATGATGAGCTTTCCGCCATCATTCTCAAATAATACCTATTGAAATCGATATGAAAATACTAGAAGAGCAAAAAGTTTTTAATATTAGACATACCTTAGCCACAACTTAACTTGGAAAGCGAGAGCAGTGATTAGGTATCAATCTTCCAACCGCTTTTCTATTGTAAGCATAGGTATACCGAATGATTAGTATTGTTAACCAAACAGACACAGAACTAAATGGACATATTCATCAAAGCAACCAGGGGTAATTACTCAAACCCCGCAGTAATTAGTGTCGTGTCTCCTCGCGCATACTGCTCTGACTTCTTACACGCCTAATTTATAGATACACGCAATTTGGAGACAGCAATTGTGATTATTTTTTGTAAATATCTGGAATATCTTAAATAAAAGGTTTAAAATACAAACGATTTTCTCATTTATACGCTTAATAATTATAACACTTATATCTTGCTGACGGCGAGTATTTGCATAGGCATAACCTAATAGCTAATAACATACATCAGCAAATTGCTCTTCGATGTGGACTTGCGATCCTTGAAGTGCCATATTACCAGTACGTTCCCCAACCAGTTCTTGAAAATGGTCATGCAACGCTGTATTGGGATCGGTCTGTTATCACAGACAGGACTATTGTTGCCAATAAGCCTGATATTTTGATAATAGATCGATTAGCACGCCGGGTAATACTTGTTGATATTTCCGTTCCGCATGACGGTAACCTCGTGAAAGCTGAAAAAGACAAACTGTCTAAATATTTAGATTTGGCTCACGAAGTTACTGACATGTGGGAGATGGACTCAACAATTATTAGCCCGATTGTTGTTTCTGCACATGGACTGATACCAAAAAACCTCGACCAACATCTCCAGAAGCTCTCTATTGGCCGTTGGGTCAAGAGCCAGATTCAAAAGGCGGTATAGCTGGACACGGCACGCATAGTGAGGAGGTTCCTCACTTTGGAACCCTAACCGCCGGTGGCTTGGGTCTTAAGCCTCGCCACTGGAGGATTAATCTTTTTTTAATATTTTTATATGTATATTGTTTTTTTATATATGTATAAAAATGTAAAAAAAAGAATAACAAAATAAAGAGGAATATAAATAACACTTAAAAGTGATGGCTGGTGCTTATGAAAAGTAACCATGAATTACCAAACCCTAAATATGCAATGGGCCTTTGTTCAGAACTGGATTTCCTGTGAATGAAGAGCGAGACAGACAGAGAGGGAGCGAGAGAGATAAATATAGAATGGTTAGACAGAGGTGCTACCATTGCCACGCTAAACATAATGAACAATTTAATACTATACTAAAATAGAAATGCAAACAAATTATCTCCTTTATATTATACATGTATTCATAAATGAGAACAAAATATTTACATGAAATGATAGTATACTTTTTTATCGTTTCTTCTATGAAGTATAAATCGACTAATGATCGAAAGTAGTTATATCAACCGTACTTCTTATGAATCATTATTAAACATGTCACAAACGGGTTTAGTATATTTTTACGAACCGAAAGTATAACAGCATTGGTATTTCCATATTAAGATATTTCCGACCAATTTAAGAACGCCCAATTTCCATACATCGTTGTGCCCAAATTTGGTGATATTACGAAATCAATAAATTTTTAGGTATATCAGTTTTAATTTAAAATAAATAATAATTGTTAATTATATTCTTTAGATATATGGGCTTATCGTCCAACCGATTCACTAGGCCTTTTTACATACTTACATACACAAACTCACGCCTTTACGCCAGAAGGGGTAGGCAGAGGCGCCACCGTGACACCCACATTTCGCCTTGTATGAAACATACAACACACACCCAAAATTTACGAAATTTGCTTTTTGCTTTTTGGAATTTTAATGGAACTAGTTACATGTATATAATATATTTGGTATCTCGATTAGATTTTTCAGTTCGTAAATGGTTAACGATTGGGTCCAAATATTATTGTTTTAAATCGAAAACACTAGCCCAGTTAATGAGGTAAATATCCATGCTGCCAACGGAGGAAACAGTTAAATAACACCGCGCGACATTGACCTTGCCAATGACGTGAGGACACGTCACATGGCGTGTTACAACATTCGACCGGTTATTTGCATCTCTAATATACCTTACTTATGTAACTGAAGATTGGTATTGATTGATTATTTATTTGACTGTATATTCATGCATTTGCAATTTGCATTTGTGTACTGTAAAAAAATAAGTTTTAGGTTCTATCTATTTGCCGTAAGATTTGTGTTTGAAAATGTTATTATTTTCTCAGGACTTTTTTCTATTTCTGTTCGAATGGCGTTAGGCTCACATTTTGGAAAGAGCTCGATGAATTGCGCGTGGCAGTTGGCACTAGTGACATAATTAACATGTATGCGCATTTTATTTACCTTATATCTCTAAGGGATTAGTGCGATGTGTTTCTCTACAACAAGTTTATATAGTAGAACATGGCTTCCAATCCAGGTTAAATTCCTCCTATTTATTGTTAAAAACCTTAATTCATTTGGCGTCCTAAACAGCACGATTATTTCTTTCTCGGATATCGCTTTAACGGTTGTCAAAAAAGGTCACAAACCTAGAAATAGCTTTAAAATTCTATTACTTGAATCTAGGCAAACAAAAGTATCTGTCCACCCACTCGCTTTATGCCTAACTTTGAACCCAGGACTTTCACCCCTAATATCCATTTTATCAAGTTTGATTTAGTAAAATCGGAGACGCCTACGCTTTTGTCTACAATGATCTGTCAATTATTTTGATAGATTTCATAGTTTCCGAAACTTTATAACAATTCCATATACATGAAGCTATTTGGGCATTGTTTTATTATTAATGACGCAACGAATTAAATATCAATCGCGATTATTCACACAATTTAAATGTTTTCATTTGTAATTTAACCTCGTTCCAATGTTAAAAAGATTCCAAATAATAATGCTGCAATAAATAACAGCTGATTTATCAGCTTTCATCCGGGCTTCATTGTTAGAATTATGTTTTTTATTTATTTATCGAAAAATTATAAGTAATTAAAAATAAATATTAACAAATGAAATAAAAGCTGTCTGCCTTTCACGCGTAATTATTTTTCGAAATTCAAAATGGCATAATATTATGCCTTCACCTGTTTTTCTCGAGTCGAGTCATAATAAATGACGTCATACGTTTCGAATCAATGGAGCATGAAGTCATGTGTTTTTATCCAGCCATATAATAACGAAACCTGTTGTAACATATTCCAAGATTCGGACCACAAATGTGAATATAATTATTAATATTGCGTCAACTTAAGATGGTTATGCGTTAGTCAGTATAAGTTCTGTGAATTTCTTCACTCATGCTATGATAATTTGGTTAGGTCATACTCAATAAAAATACTCGACAAATAGAAAACTTGTTTTCAAAATGGCAGAACCTCGCTACAGCTCGTTAAAATTACAGTATAGTGAATTGTATCTGTAAAATGATTTTTATACTAACTTTACAGTATAACAAATCAAATAACTAATTTTGCGTATCAAGCAAAGTGTCGGACGCCCGCCTACAAGGTGGATGGACGGCCTGATTAAGGTAGCAGTAAGTCACTGGATGCAGGCCGCCTCCAACAGGTCGATATCGAGATCCTTGGGGGCAAAGGCCTCCCACCCTAACATAGGTTTATCAGTGTATTTTCTGCGACTGAATAGAGATATATTTTTGTGTACCGCATGTACATCGATACTAATATCTTTGGTTAAGGGCTTTGAACCTGTGACAGTATGTCAATGATTGCCCTTAAACAACTAAGCCATGATCTTATTACGTCAACATTGGCAATGAATAAAGTTTCCGAAAAGTCAAGTCAACCTTGTAATCTTTACAATAAGTGGGTCATTGTCGGTTCAGAAATGAGCTATGGCGCGCTCCAGTTACTCCGATCCGAGTTTTACGCGGAATCACACAATAACTTCGAGGAAATAAGGACAAAATAAACTGCAACATGGATTTTACGTATTTTTATAGCGTAATTTAGGTGTTTGTGTCGCCAACCGTAAGATATTGTGTTTGCGACACATACCAAAATCTGTGACGACCTCAATTGAATTCCTCAGATTTTAGATTCGCAAAATTATTTTTTAACATTTTTTCCCATTAGGATAAACGGGACAGTTAATTAAAATCTATACATTTACGATGCATAAAACCAAGGTGTAACATAACTGTTATTTTTAGGTACTCTGTCACATCTCAGTTTCCCCTTAACATCATCCTTAAGTCAGTATTTTAAATAGAAAACATGAATGAATATACAAACCACAATATTCTGTTTAAACACAAACCAATGTTTTTATTTGTTCACAATATTCACGGTCCTTTGTAAACAGTGAATGCTATTTATATACTACATTTATTTAAGATTTAATATTACTGAATCATTCAAAAATAAACTTAATTGAAATGCTAAATCTCTTACAAACACTTTCATAGGCTTTAACATTTATTTATTTTGTATAAAAAGTGCTCAAAGTGAATGGTAGGCATTATATCTACAACTTTGATAATATTGCATTTATTAGGTCGTCTTTCCAAATTCCATCTTATTTTTATTACAGTTTTATGTATTGCTGGTGTTAAAATATTCGTATAAGCCCAGACCGTCATGCACACTGGTTAAAAACCATAATAGTTTATTAGATTTACGCGAATGTTACACATTAAAATAAAACGAATTCTTACAGATTTTATCGTGAATTTGATTTAATTTTGACATTTTTTAACTTCACGACGTTTCGATCACTTTACACTTGTCGTGGTCACGGGGTGAAAAAATTTAATCAAATTCGCTATAAAATCCGTAAGAATTCGTTTATTTCAATGGTTAAAAACCAATCATTTAGTCCCATGTAAGAACATCAGGTTTCGAGTTCACCCATGTACTTGCCGATACAATCGGTATAATTATACGAACTAGCGACCTTCAAAAGACGAGCGTATTTCCCACCTTAAAGGCCGGCAACGCATCTCCATGCCCTATGGTGTTGCCGATGTCAATGTGTGGCGGTGATCACTGACCATCAAATGAACTGTATGCTCGTTTGCCCCCTATAACATAAAAAAAATGTTTCGGCCAGTGAAAAATAACCATCTTACCTCCCTAGATACCCCACCGGGAAGGCATTGTACTACCATCAAATGCATTGAAGTCACTTTGTGCCAGTATAAAAAAAAATGTTTCGTCGAAAAATCTTGATAAGTCGTAAGTCACACTTTATAATCCCATAAGTCCGGCATTAGGGCATTATGTTGTTTGCAAGTAATTTAATATAATCTCCGTACTTGCATTAATTTACTGCTGATACGTCATAACTGTTGTCTAAACAAGATTAGCTGAGATCCGTTAAATCCTAGAGATTGGTCTACCTGCCCTGTTGCCAGAGACATAATGAGACTTTACATCTCATGTCTCAGGATAACGAGTGCAATGCTATGCCAAGCATTGCAGCAGTGGCGAAGGGTGATTTTTTTAAAAAGGGAAGCCGAAGCTCAATACGCGAAATAAGTGTGTTTATACCTAGTGGTCCTACATAGGGAAGACAATGCGACTGATACTTGATAGTAAACATAGTGCAGTCCGGATTGAGTAGATCAACTTATCGTGAAATGCTTCAGAGAATTAGCCCGAAACGCGACACATTTACATAATATGTATTATGTAGGTACGTGTATCCTTATATCCGGACGTTTGCGAATATCCAACCGCCAGCAAATTATTCCTCCGACAATCTCACTCACCAAACGAAACGATTGCGTTTCGTATGATGGCATCTACGTACTGCGGTCGTCAATTATATTTTAATATTTCCAATACACAAAAGTTGCAATGTCATCATGAGAAAATTAAAAAAGTATATTTTTAAACCGCACGTGAATATAAGATTAATAAAGAAAAATTAATGATCTAGATACAATGTTAACAAGTACGTTAGCCGCGCTTTTATTAGTTGTATTATTAGTAGTCGAGCACTTCCTAAAATCTAAACAGTAACGTTATTTCCGAAATTGACAATCTAAACATGTACGTCCCTCACGATTATTAATTTCCATTACAACATAATAATACTATTAATATTTATGTACATTTTGTAATTTAAAACAATATAAACTAAATGCGTGAACCAGCTAATACTCGTATACTGTCAAAATGTTAATACAACACTTACAAATGCAGTGATATCTACACAAATACACACATAAACACACAAAATGCTGAAGAGCCGCAGCATGCCTCCTGCTTTTTTAACGGAAATTGAACCTTAAATCATTATAAGTTTAAGGTACAATTTTGCGTGATTTGTTGCAAACTACACAACCATGTCACACCAATGCGTAACATGCAGCCGACGCGGGCGGTCGGCGCACGGGCCGCGCCATTGTTATTCAATAAGCCGAACAGTTTTGGCAGTAATTCGCCAGAGGTCGCAACGCGGCGCAATCTAATTACATGTTTGCTATGCGCCTCCGCAGTAATATTTACCTATGTGGCCGACAGATGTCGTTGAATAAAATGAGTTTAGATATTACATAAATAATTTTGAAAAATTTGCTTGTTTATAGTGTAATGATAAATTACAAAATGGAAATCTCGAAGCTGGAACAACGGTTAGATAAGTTCGAGATTACTATGTGTGAGAATGAGCAGAGATCACGCCTTAATAATATAGAAATAAAAGGTGTGCCAGTTACTTCTTCTGAAAACTTATTTAATTTATTCTTCAAAATCGGCAATAAAATTAACTGTGAAGTTATTAAAGAGCAAATCAATTACATCGCTAGAGTACCGCAACGCAATAACAAAGAAAATAAGAACATAATTGTCTCGCTGCATAGTCGTTATCTACGTGACAATTTTGTATCTGCCGCTAAAAAAATTAAAACATTGAACGCCTCTGACCTAGGTCTTAATGGTGATAGTAGAATTTATATTAATGACCATCTTACTCTGGAGAACAAGCAACTGTTGAACAAGGCTAAGATTTTAGCCAAGGAGAAAGACTTCTCGTATATTTGGGTAAAAAACTGCAAAATCCTGGTGAGAAAAAATGCTACGTCACCTACACACGTAATCAAGACGGAAGCAGACCTCAAAAACATCTTCTAACATTGTTTGTTACACTGTTATATGCGGATTCAATATTTGTTAAAAAACGTCACCAAGGTTTGAGAAACATTGGTATGTATTTGTATTTACCCACCGAGTTGATGATATTCAACTCGTCTTTTGTTCACGCGACGCTCTTTTGTTTTGCTGCCTGCTCTGTATTGATTTGCTTAATTGCGCCGAATTTGCTTATCATTAAGGTTGCTTATTGCAAACTATTTGATTTAGTTTTATGTATGCAACCGTACCACATTTTTAATCGTTTATTGTATTGTGGTGAAGTGTTTTTATTTGTTTCTATTAGCTTTTTGCTCGATCGTTCAAAAGAAAACATCGATGTTTTATACGTTGCGCTTTGGCTAATTACTTTATTGATGTTCTTATATTGTCATGATACTTTTGTAATTTTCTACCGCGGATGTGACACTATATTATTTTGTTTCAAATGTCATGTTTATTTAATAGTGATTTGTTATGTTTGCTTACATATTACGTATACTCATAGATTTACAATTTTAATATTAAAAAATGATTAAATTATATTACCAAAATGTGCGTGGCTTGCGGACAAAAGTGTCAAACTTTATAAGAAATGTTCTCTTGAAGGATTATGATGTGATCTGTTTGACTGAAACATGGCTTAATGATGATTTCTGTAACAGTGAACTCTTTGATGATAACTATCTTGTTTGGAGACGTGACAGAAACTACTTGGATACTAATCAGTCATTAGGCGGTGGTGTACTTATTGCTGTACGACGTAAATTTATTGCGGAAGAACGTATAGACTGGCGTTCGTCAGCTGAAGATATTTGGGTTTCTATCGCATTAAAACGTTCAAAGCCCAGTATAGCGTATAAGTTACACATTTGTACAACTTATATTTGCAAACAAAATCTTGGCAACTCATTAATGACACAGCTTGTATGTTTTTATAATAAACTTCACAATATAGTGATGGGCAATATTACGGATACATTTATAGTTTTAGGAGATTTTAATTTACCCAATCTAAACTGGTGTCTTGATAATGATGGTCAATCCCTTATCCCAGTAAATATTCAAGGCTCTGCCCAATCCGAATTTATTGACATTATGAATTCTTGTAATTTATGTCAATACAATATCCATAAAAACTGTAATGATAGATTATTGGACTTGGTTTTTAGCAACACCCATCTAACTATTAATAAGTGTTCAGACCCTATGGTAACCGAAGATCCTCATCATGTGTCTCTTAGTATTTTTGCGGATTTTGTTCAGTATCATACCCTACCCATCCATCCAAGAATTAAGTTTATTTATCAGTTGGCAGACTTTGAATCAATATCGGGAGAACTTGACAAGTTTGATTGGCAAACAGATCTTATTAAAGGCACTGTTGAGGAAGCTGTATCTTTATTTTATCAAAGAATTGAGAGATTACGTGACATGTATGTTCCCAATAAAATCATAAGACATTCAAATAAATATCCTCCATGGTACGGAAGTCCGTTAATTAAAATATTAAAAGAAAAATTTAAATATCACAAAAAATACAAAAAATATGGCAATTTGTCCGATCAAGAATCATTTTTAATTTTACGAAATCGTGCGAGGTTGCTGGAAAAGGAAATGTTCCAAGGGTACATCAAGACCATTGAAAATAACATTAATACATGTCCTAAAGCCTTCTGGTCCTTTATAAAAAGCAAGCGGTCGTCCAATTCATTCCCATCCATAATGAACTACGGGCAGCGTTCCTCAGGGCGGGGGGAGGATATCTGTGACATGTTCAGTGATTTCTTTTATTGCAATTTTCTCCAAAACTGCAATGCTATTAATTCTGCCAGCGCAAGTCTTAATCAGTTGGAATATCCTAAGGAAACGGCTGCAGATGTTAGTTCGATAGAGGTTTTAAGTGTTGAAGTTTTCAAATTTCTTAAATCTACCAACTTGAACAAGTCTGCTGGCCCGGATGGTATTCCACCATTGTTGCTAGTTCGTTGTGCTAGTAGTTTGACTTTGCCGTTAACACTATTATATAAGCGATCACTCAACGAAGGAATAGTTCCCCATATGTGGAAAAGGGCATTTATATCCCCCATACATAAAAAAGGCCCCAAGGATCAAATTGAAAACTACAGGCCAATATCCAAACTTTGTCTCTTTGCGAAGATCTTAGAAAAGGTGGTCTATGATCAGGTTTACCGTGGGCTTGTCCACTCATTTAGCGATTATCAACACGGCTTTCTAAGAAATAGATCAACTGTATCAAATCTTATAATATGCTCTGATTTTTTGACACGTTTTATGTCTGAACCCTCTCAAGTAGATGTGATCTATACCGATTACAGCAAAGCATTTGACAGAATTGATCATTGTATCTTGCTAAATAAACTACTTCAGGCCGGTATCAGGGGCAATTTATTCAGGTGGTTCAAGTCATATATAGAAAATCGTACTCAGGTAGTGGTGTTAAACGGTTACAAGTCTGCAGCAATCCGCATACCCTCTGGTGTACCTCAGGGATCACTCTTGGGCCCACTGCTATTTGTTATCTTTATCAACGATATAGGCTCCTGTTTTTCTCACTCTAAGATAATTCTATATGCTGACGATATGAAAATACTATGCCCCATTACTGATCTTCAAAGTTGTTGCAACCTCCAACGTGATCTTGATAGCCTACAAAATTATTGTGATCGTAACAAACTTGATCTCAATGTAACCAAGTGTTTTGTATGTACCTTTACTCGCAAACGACACCGCTTAGTACACAAGTACAACATTAATGGTATTGAACTGAACCGATCTGATAATATCAGGGACTTGGGTGTCACATTTGATTCTAAACTACTTTTTGACACTCACATCGAAAACGTCATTAATAAGGCAAACAGGTCGCTTGGCTTCATTCTAAGATTTGCATCTGACTTTACGAATATTAAGACATTTAAAATCTTATATTGCTCTTTTGTCCGCAGCCACCTAGAATACGCATCTCAAGTGTGGAATCCTAACTATAGTGTATATATTAATAGAATTGAAAGTATTCAAAAGCGTTTTTTAAGATTCTTGCAATTTAAAACACGTAAACCCACATCCAACTACACTGTTAGTTGTAAAAGGTTTCACTTTTTGCCATTGTATGAGCGTCGACGCATTGCTGATCTAACATATCTCTTCAAGATAGCTACTGGAACTGTCAACTGCCCTGAGCTCCTGAGTAGCATAGGACTGGTTACGCGTTCCATAACCTTGCGCAAACCTACGTTATTGTATGTTCCTTGCGTTAACACGACATATAGGCAAAATAGCTTTCTTATACGAGCGTGTAGACAATTTAATGATCTCTCGCGTGAATTTGACTTGGACATATTTAATACTAATGCTTCTCACCTTAAAAATATTCTGCAAAATAAATTCTTTTGTAATGAGCTGACTTAAAGAAATATCACTCATTTGTTTTATAAATGAATTTAATTGTTGTTGTGCTCAAAATTCTAGATTTTTAGTTTGTAAGCACTGTCTTTTTGTTGAAAAATCTACTCTAATGTGTTCGATCAAGATATTAATGTACTGTGCCAATAACTCGTTTTTTGACCTACTGACCCCTTTCTTTTGTACTGTTCTTTTTGTACTATTTGCGAAAACTTTTAAATGGCCCTTTTGTATTATGTGTATATGTTACAATGTAATCTAGCTGTAAGTTTTCCGAAAATAATAAAATAAAATAAAATAAAATAAAATAAAAGGTAAGCCGCAGGGAATCGAGTTATATGGAGCCTTCGCCACTGCATTGCAGTGTAATTCACGGTGTTGATTGGTTTTGATACTTTCCATGAGCGGTCGTATCGCTTACCATCAGGCGAATTGCATGCTCGTCACGCATTTCATTGCAATAAAAAAAGAAAAATCACTTTAATATGACAAAACTACAGCAGTTACTCCTGTTTTTAATACAACTTAGGGCTGAGACTTGGCAGAAGCCTTGGACCGAAGAACTTACAGGGCATAGCGCGTGCAATTACCAAAAAAATCGTCTTTTTTCTTTCCTCGTCATCCAGATCGGTTCTAGAATATGCTTTAAAAATACATTACCTCTGCGTATTTCTAAATACAATAACCAACACTTCAGTACAACTGAGGAATATATTACGGAAAATCAATATAGTTGGACCAGAACAAAACTTGCACACAAGCGTTTCGCAATCTGAAAAATAGGGACAGAAATGTACGAGTAACCCAGCCTTCCGACTAGGAAACTACGATTTTGCTTTCTTGCAAAAATTGTATCATATTTTACGTGAGGCGATATAACACGCAGCAGGTAAATCTGCCTTTTGACATGACTTTATTAAATACCTAGGTTGGGCAAGAGGAAAATAGCATATTTTTATACATAGGTATACATGGCTAATGATTTTGAGCAAGCCTGACTGGAATAAATAAATAAATACACCCAACAGTCACATACATAGTCTTGACCCCACAATAAGATAAATTAAGTCTTGTATCGTGGGTATCAGAAGCTACGAAAGAATTTTCGGTCTCACAACCACCCAGATCGGAGACAAATACTTGTGGGCCTCACAAACATTTGTCTCGGTGCGGGGATCGAAACCCGCGACCTCTCGTTTCACAGCCGGCGTCTAACCAACTGCGCCACGGAGGCTGTCGAATCAAACAAAGACTAGGTGGTATACTTAGTAAAAATTCTGTATGTGCTCGATAACCAATTAAGCAATATAAAAATACGACAATCTGCTTATAACGCACCATATATTAACACAGTTCAGGTGCTATCCACGGTTAAAAAAGAATATCGACTCCCTAAAAGTAGAAACTAAATAATAAAAAATAAAACACCCAACAGTCACATACATAGTCCTGACCCCCCCAAGATCGAATCTTGTATCGTGGGTATCGGGAACTACGAGAGACTTTTCGGTCTCACAAGCACCCAGACCCGAAACAAATACTTGTGGTTCACACAAATTTTGTTTCGGTGTGGGGATCGAAGCCGCGGCCTCTCGTTTCACCGGCGGCGTCCAACCAACTGAGCCATGGAGGCTGTCATAACTATGACGGTTATTTCGACCTGCTCAATTGTTTCATCAAACTTCACTCGGGCCATACTATATTTGAATGAGTGATCACGTGACCAAAGCATTCCGCAGTGTGTGGTGCGTCTATATGCGAATATTAGCAGACAATTCCGTGAGCGTTTTTGCCAGTCCGAGTTGAAACCCGTTCAAATAATGACCACAGCGTTATTTACCGCAATGATTGCTTCCGGCACGCATTCGCAACTTGCCTCTATGCCTTTGAATATCTAGGTGTATAGTATTGCTTGGTAGTTAGCCTACATACTACTGAAGGTAGGAAATGGACCATATTTTAGTTCCTACTCGTATACATTTTACTATTTAATTCATACGGCCTCCGTGGCGCAGTTGGTTAGGCGCCGGCTGTGAAACGAGAGGCCGTGGGTTCGATCCCCGCACCGACACAAATGTTTGTGGGGCCCACAAGTATAGTCTCTGGCAGCTTCTGATACCCACGACACAACACTTAAATGATCTTAATGTGGGGTCAGGACTATGTATGTGACTGTAGGGTGTATTTATTTATTTATTGATACGGGTTGAAGAAATCTTGGAGATTTCACAGACTCGTTTAGCTTCAGTGCTCGGTGTAAATAAAATGCGTACTGTCGATTCTGGCTTCCAGGAATTGCAGTGGCGATTGTGAGAGCGAATATAGATATACATATAGATTATAGTATAAAACCTTGAATTTAGATTATAGTCTTACTTTTTTATAAGTTTTGGACACAGCATTCCCATAAACCAAAAATCATTAGATTATGTTCATACTTCATGCGTATGGCCTCTGGATATTTTTTTAGAAAATTATTATGCTTCCAACAGGTCGATGTAGAGATCCTTGAGGAAGGCCTATGTTCAGCAGTGGACTTCCTGTGGCTGAAGAGAAGGAGAGAGAGATATATATTATGGGATGCAATATTATTTTATTCAATGTAAAGGCACGTGACTTTTTAATGTCACTTAAAATAATACAAGATCACACTAACTACTAACACGGCCTTCTTGGAACAGTCAGTGAGAAAAAGATGATGAACTAGAGGCATCAAGTTCCGTCGACACGCGCAGCTATATTTGTGTGATAAACATTGTTTTGTGTATCGGTATTGGGTGTAGACCGACACTAATCCCACATAGCCGTGGACTGTGTGCATGAATGTTCAGTGTATTTTAGTTAAGATTATATTTCAAATAAATTTTATTAAACGAAGTAGATATTAAACGTTTACCAAATCTAAGCGAACGATTTTTTTCATTATCCTCGTTTAAAATTGACGTAAAAGCAATTCAAAGATAAATCCTTTTTGATCTTATTATATTTCGAAATATAAACAATTTAAATTTTTGAGACCTAATCAAAAGTGCCAGACAATTTTAGTTGAAATTCACGACAAACATTTGAGTTGGAAAATTAATTGCCATTTTCATTACATAAATAGCGTTATAATCCGTTGTGAATGTGCTGAGTCACGTTTTACTTTTTAATACAGTTTTAAAAAGTAGGTTCTATTTCAACCTAATTGAACATGCAGGACGCTTCCAACAGGTCTATGTGGCGATCCATGGGAGAAGCCTATCTATGTTCAGCAGTGGACTTCCTGTGGCTGAAGAGAGAGAGAGAACATACTATGCGTGTTCGAGAACATTATGAAACTCTAGGACCCAACTCCATGGATAAAACTATCTAAATACGCTCCAAAACATTAACATTCCTCTTTCGCCAGTAGGGTAAACAACATATAAAAAAATGTTTTTAATGTCATCAAGTGGTTATTACTTCGTCATTACTTCGACGGAGGTTTTCACCAAGAGTGAAACTCTGTGTTAGAGTGTCTGTCCTGGGTTCAAGTCCCAGCACCGCCATCTAAGAATTCATCGTCTTTTATCTTTTTTATTTCTCTATTAACACACTCTTTATTAACTATAAAATATAATTTACTTCGCGCTTTTATCAAATTCAATTTCATTCTGTTTGGTTCTTCAAGTATCAAAAACGCAAACACGATTAGCCAAGTAATAAAAGTCGTGTCCCAAAGAAAATTTGCAAAATTCCCTTTCAAGTTGGGCCTCGTAACTTAGCGAATGCTCGCCGACTTTACACGACCCACTTAGGGCGATAACAGTAAACGACTGTTTGAAGGGATTTTGCATTTTACGCGGTTACATAAGTTAACGAGCTGGTAAAGCTGTTAGGACTACAACCGGTTTTTTAATTTTGACCCCGCATTTAAATTTGAATGTTAGCCGTCCAAACACAAGGTTGGATTTCGTTTATGGACCTCAGTAGATTTTAGCCGAGAATTCGTCCACCTAGAATGCTCCAGATTTGTATTCAACGAACCTGGGTTTTTGGGGATAAAAAGTAGCCTATGTCACTCTTCTGTCCATTAAATATATCTCTTTAAAAATACTTTTATTCATTGTTTTATGGATTTGCATAAGAAGAACTAACTCCAACAAAATTAACACGAGGCAATAAAGACTTTAGTAGGCAAACAGGCTAATATTCATATAATAGATCAAGTATATGGAGTTGATTAGTGCCAAGGTTTACTGCCTCAAAGCCAGTTAAGTACCAACATTCGGAACTCGTTTAAGAACTCACGACAGTCAAATGAGAACCATTACCAACATTACAATACTTGTCGCTGTTTACATACATAAGCTTCTTACACCTACCCTTTCTTGTAAATCGCTTGCGCTAAGACCGCCCATAGTGACATATTTGTAATGAGATTTGTATTGTAATGTCAATTGTTAAACTACTTTCGCGCTCAAATCTTTAGTAATGGTGAGAAGGCTATTAAAAAAACTTTTTGTATCAGCCCTAGAGATACGTCCCACTGCAGGGCACGGGCCTCCTCTACAATCGAGAGCACGATTGAGAGTGGTTAGACCATATAGTCCACCACGCTGGCCTAGTGTGGGTTGGCGAACTTTTATATACCATAGAAATTTATATAAATCCGTAAACATGTTGGCGTTCGTGTCTAGTTCGTTTACCAACAGATTAAAAAGCACTTCATAACACTTATAAATACATATATTCATAAAAACTTAGTTATGATAAGCCTTTTTTTCCACCTGCACATAACCCACATTTAAATAGAATCGGTTTTTTTTTATACTAGAACCGTAAATTGACGACAATACACTTGATGTTAAGTGAATCCTGTCCATAATCCAGATAGGGCATCGTAAGTGAATTTTGTCCAGAGAGGGTATCGATTGGCAACTGACAACTGTGCCATTCTACTTAACTACTTCACGCTACGACAGTTGGACTTAGTTTTAAAGTGTGTTATCTACTAATCTATTCTTAGTTCCTATCTCTCAATTTTTAACCGACGCCAAAAAAAGGAGGAGATACTCAAGTCAATCTTTTTTTTTTTTGGTATTGTCCGAAACCCTTTCCATTCAGTAAGACCTACCTATACCGGCTAATATACAGGGTGATTTTTACATATATTATTTAATTTATATCACTTGTGCCTAGACACCTCAGGAAACATTGCACCAAGTTTGAAAAAAAACTACCTGGTGGTTTTGTCAAAAATCGTGATTTTAGTTTCCAAGGGCTTTGATAAACCCATATGGGTACGATTCTTTTTAAGACTCAAGTAAGCTCCCGAACCGATCTGAAGGTCAGCTAAGCGAAAAAAATACTCGTATCTAGTCGGGGTAGGCTTAAATCATGAAAACTAAAATCGCAACTTTTTACAATAAATCATCTTCGATTTTTTTCAGATGTACAATGTCACCTGGGGTGAAGAGAAACATGTGGGTTAAATTAAGTTACATATATCAATATCACCATGTATATTTTATATAGATCACGAAGTAAATATCGATTTAACTCACGTTATCTATCTCAGTTTACCCCTTATTCATCCTACGCTTAACACAAGTGACATGAAGATACAAATATCTACGTACCTTAATAACTCAAGTTGTTAGGTCCGATTCTAAGGATCTTCAAGTGTACCGTAATCGTCCCACGATTACGGTAGAACATTATTCGCTAAATATTCAGAGACTGGCCTGGGTCTATTAACAAATATGTGTATCTTAAGTCTTGACAATAAGAGCTAAATTACATTGACTGATTGAATGTTACAGAAGAAATTAAATAGGAACTAGTTAAGATAATAATTTGGCAAATATTATTTTTATTCATAACTGTTTGATATTAGGCAAGTTTGGATAATTTTTGAACTTTGAAATCTTCACATGATTCCCTTTACACATATGACATGAAATGATTTATTGAACCCATAAAATGTCATACATTATTTATTTTTTCTTTTTCCGCGAGACTGTTTTTACCAGAGAAGTACGGGCAAGAAACTCTAGCGATGCTCTTTTCAAAACAAATTTACAATACAGTGATCATACAGGAGTCGCAGCTTCGTTGAAATTAGAGCAGTTCATTATATAATTTATGATAATAATTTTAAGTTTCAATTCTTTGAAAAGATGTTCGTAGTGGTAGGATATTGCATTTGTGTTAGATTGGTTAACAACAATCACCGTGAACCAGGTATAGACCCTTTCTAACAGAACCTCGTGAATGTGTTTTGTGTCCGAATAAGCTCCATCCGTTTTCAAACATGTTACCAGAATTATATCGAACGACTATAGGTGTTCGGCTATTGCCTATCGATACTCAGGCATCACATCTTTTATCACTTAAATACACTCTACCATGCCAATACAAAAGAGTCCAAGTTAATCCAAGACATGATTCCGTTTTTTAAAATAATCTAATTAAGAAACAGAACTGGTTTTAAAAAGAGCAATACTAGAGTTTCTTGCCCGTTCTTCTTTATTGAAAACCGCTTTCAGAACCGGGTGGTAACGAAAACATTACTGAATCTAAATGACATTGAAAATGTTTATGGATTAAACAAATATTTTCATTTTCTAATCCTCTCATTATACAAGACATAAATAACAATCGACCAAAAAGGTTACATCCTATTCTAGGTACCTAAAAATAGCATGCAACAAACTTGTTGCTTGCATTTCTTTTACATGCGGTTTCATAACTAGATTTTCTACAGTACTGAACTGCATTTCAAGTTTCATATTTTTTTATTACATTATTTACATTAGCATACAAACTTCATCTGTACGAGTCTCTTTTGTCCCATTGTCGCTAAATAGAAATTGTGGACAGACACAAAAAGAAACGTAAAAAATTTACAAGTTAATATTCCTTCACAATAGTGAGCATAAAGATATTTTAACTGAAATATTCTGGACTTTTGTTAACCACACTAAAATATTTTCCTTTTATTTCGTTCTTTTTGTCTTCCTTTCTACCTAGCTTGATCCAAGTTGCAGGGTTTACCTTCCTGCTTAAACTCATCTCCTTAATCATTTTTAGTGGATTGTCATTACTAAGATTATTAATTCTCAATTGTTTTACGAAGTCATCAAACGTTTGTTAATATTTCAAACTCCCTGTCTTTTTTTTATCTGGGTCATTTTAATGAATATTAAAGATAAAATGTATCCACAGAAGTTGCCCAATTTCGGTACCTACCCAATGTTATTTCAAACTCGTGCCTTTCTAATTTCTATCTTATCTCATAGGGTTTATAGAGTTTACAATAATTACATCAAACCAACTCTTTTTGGCTGACCTCAATTGCCTTTATTCCGAAAAAATATGTCTCCACAATAAGTATCCGAGCCAAGTCGCTGTTAAAACCTTCATAACATACAAAATTCAAAGACAATCCCCTAAACCCTTTCCTTATTCCAAAACCGATAAATAACTAAAGCAGCCATTGCATCTCGACTTTCCGTCACAATTTATAATTAAACACCGCAAGAGTGACGACGCGACGACGGGTAAAACATCGAACCGTTAATATTACATTACAGAAGAAATGAAGCCCGGTAATACACGTCATATAGTAAATGTACGTCGTAAATTCACGTCACGACGTTTAAATGATAACCGGCACGCGATATGAGTGTATAAAATGCAATGACGTTGCTTTGATGAATAAATTTAGTGCTGGGGGTGTGAGACAGATTGGCCGTATTAAGGCGTGAGTAATTTACTCATCTTAACATGGACTTGATATTATATTTCACTAAAGTATACATTTCATGACTGCCTCGGTGGCGTAGTTGTACTAAGGTACGATAGCAAAGCTGAGGTCTCGGGTTCGAATCCCGGGTCGGGCAAAGCGATATCAGATTTTTCAATTCACTATCAGCCCAGAGTCAGGAATTTGTGCCCGATATGGCGATAGGCTCGCCCCCTATCACATCGTGGGACGGAACATACCAGGCGAAATGTGGGTGTCATGGTGGTGCCTCTGCCTACCCCTTCTTGGAAAAGGCGTGAGTTTATGTATGTATGTATACATTCCATTTTTTATAAAGTATTCAAAGAGAGAGAGGGAAAGTATTTTTATTTGTCTACGTATTTCATTGAATACATTTTGTGTTATACTGTAATTATTCTGTGCGAGAGATAACTGCGGGCGGCTGATAGGTTTCGGTTCGCCAATTCATATTTTTACCGCTCCATTAAGCTGTGAAACCGTTTGCTGGTCGGCTTTGGATTTGCTATATTAACTTTGGTTGACGCATCGCTGCACTCCGACTCTTGGTTAGTATGAACCTACCTTAGGAAAAGTATATTTAAAAATACAACTACCTGTCACACACATAGTATTGACCCCACGTTAAGATCAATTAAGTCTTGTGTCATGGCTATCAGGAATTACGGCAGACTTTTAGTTTCACAAACATCCAGATCCAAAATATTTTTTTTCTCTTCATTTTAAATAAGGTCTTTGAGTTGCTTCGCGGCTATGTCAAACCTATTGTACAGAAAATTAATAAATTAGCTACATAGTAATATCAAATATTGTAGAATACTAATATTTTGGTACGTTACACATTGGTTTTGTTAATATACTTTGAAATATTCCTGTATCCAAGGGATTTACGTCAAATTCCTCTGTCATATGTGTTCTCATAAACTCAGTTCGGGTGCAATCAAATAGGAGGTGGTGAACATCTTTTAGAACTCCACAAAAAAACAAATATTTGTGAATCAAACAAATATTGGTCTCGTACAATCGAACGCGTGGCCTCTTGTTTCACAGCCAACGTCTTAACATTTGCGCCACGGTGATTTCGCCAAGTGTACAGCTGTTGGATCAATTTATTGTTATTATTCACTCAAACTCAGCGAACGCGCACCCTTCCTAACTGAAAAAGGTAAAAATATATTGCTAAGGTAATTTTATCAAGGTGCGTCTATATTGCGTTTACAAGGATCAATTTGTAGTCTCGCTAAATTTCCTTAAAAAATGAACGTATTAGATATTTCCTGTGAAGTTATCTTATGATATTGTGTTCATAAAAGTTAAATGCGCCATTACTCATGTAGGCGTATTCTTATGAGCAAGTTTCCTTTAAAATATAGAAGCGTGGAAAAGTATATTGTTGTTTAATTTATTCAGGTTTACTCAGGTGATTTCAGCTTATAGGGACCCATATTAAAGTTTTTTATTTTCATTTAATATTATTAATTACAAAGACTCAAGCGCGGTCAAAAAGTGTCTGAAAATCAACGAGTACCAAATATTCCAGTTGAATTCGCGATCTCACTAGCAGACTGACTGTAACAAAGAGATTTTACGTCGGCCCGCGGTCATTTCTGACCCCATCACTTCACGCAATTCATTTGCAATTAATTAAATTAATTAACATTGTAATCTCCTTTGAAAAATCCGAAAGTTAATTATTTATGAAGAGAGGAGTTAATGCGATGATAATTTTACTACGAGTAATAGACACTGCGGCATATTACTAACATTTAATCCAATTCTTAGATTCTATTTCAAAATATATCGCATTTATTATTCTCACAACGCTTAATTTTGTTTTTTATTTTACGTGGCAAGGCGCAATTCTGTGTAAATAGCCTAGGATCTCAGTTTTTAGTTTTTGGTTGTTAACCACTCCACGCACTAAATTTTTATGTCAATTAAAAAAAATACCAAATCGTATCATGTTTTTAAATGTGCTTATTCCTATTTTGAAATTCCATCTGGCCTGTTTTTCATAACGTTTATTCTTAATTTGAAATTGTATCTGGGCAGTTGCACTATGTGGCTTGGGATCTCAACTCCTTTGTCAAGGTTGTTAACATCTACGAGTATCTACATGTACTAGTAGTCCCGTAGTCTGAGAAGGCTAATCCCCGTTGAGTGATGCTGTCTCAGTTGAGTGGGGTTGCCTAAATTTACCGCCAGAGTATAAGTGTGAAATGTCTTCACACCAACCCTTATTAAACTTTCGTAGTTTTGCCTTTAAAATAAGACTAGCAGTATTCAGACTAGATTTATAAAAACTATAGTGATACATTGACTAATATTAGTTTTAAATTATTTAAGGAACAACTAATAGTAATCATTATAAATGTAACTATAAAATGTAGGTAAGTAATAAAGACGCGTTCAAAAAATGATATACATATGTGGGTATACCTATCTTTAGAATTCTAGTAAACTCGATTATATTACATGTATTTTTCGAAAAGTAAATACTTAAGTTTTAGACTGCCGCGCCTAGTGGGAGGAGCCCTTAGGTCTAAAAATAAACATTTTATCAACGGTCACAGACTAACGCCTTCAACAAAATCCATTAATTCGAGTTGGAGAACACGTAGGATATAAATTGACTGATTACGTCTTTATTAAATTGCTTTATCGTGGAAAGTCCCTGAGGATTAATATCGGATGAAAACAGCCCCAACAATAGCGTCTCAACTACTTGCAAAATTTATAGGCGATTTCGCGTCAACCCTTTCCAATGTCTTCAGTGCCGATTAATTATAGACAAAAGACAAAGGACAATGTAATACTTATAAAAGAGCAGTGTAATGCATAAATATTACTTTGGTTAACCCTACATTATGCGAAGAGGGTCTTATAGACCCGATGGTAGCCCACCGTGGTTTGCCGAGCTTGTGTTTCATTTTCAAGCCAGCAAAGGGTTAGTGATTGGTTGATCACTTTTGTCAAATGGTAACTAAGTACCAGAGTGATCAAAGCGAAAGGTATAATATCCGTAAAAACACCAACCATGCGTGCTTTTTACATTAGAATCGTAACCATGTTGTTCGAGCACAATACGAGTAGTGTCATCTAATTGCATTCGTGATTCGAGCAAAATTTTAAAAAGCACGCTTTGGTATACATACTCGTAATACAGAACTTACTAGTCTTTTGGTGAGTTGAAGTGCCGATCTACACGGAGCGGTTGCCTAGGAAAAGATGACAGAAGTCGAGCATCGGACTTGGTACTTGGAAATACTGGCTCGTGGTTTACTAGCCCCTATAATTTTTACATAGTTTTTATTCATTGCATTTAGCATTGGAAAATTTATTCCGTCAAAATGTTAGTATATTCTATTGCCAAACTAGAACAAAGAGTACATAACATTCATAACAAAAATTACATAGGATAAAAGAAAAGTTGGCACCAGCCGGAACATGGAGCGGAATAAAATCCACATTCCTGCCAAAATTAAAATATTACACAGCATTTCGGTTTTTTGACATTTTTCGACTTTTAATAAATTAACAAAGTTTTAACTGAATTTGTAACGGTACATTGAAACGTTGCACGGTCAAATGTTATTTATATATAAAGTGAGCATTCTGCGTTAGTACATGTCCCTTGTTTCAAATATATCTTCGAGAAAGTTCGATAGCCATAGTAAACGAGAAAACGTATGAACTTAAATAAACCAAGACGCTTGATGTCACAGTTTTAACAAGTTGCATCTTGTACTCGAAAGTTTTATGTCAAATCCCCGTTTTCAGTTAAATTGACCGATTTATCTGAAACTACATATTGGATGCGTTCAAGTGAATAAACTTGAAAAGAATATGTTTGAAGAATATTTATATCAAATACTAGTCATACAAACGGCACCCAAATGTCATTGTCTTCCAAGATTTCCGATATCAGGCGTAATAATTTTTCCACCCACAATATAAGAAGGTTGACAGACACCTTTGGTACCAACTACCAAATGTACCCATAAGTACGTATTAAAATGTAAAATGGTTTACTGGTACATATTTCCCCTTCTTCCTATAATCCTGGACCATTCCCTCATAACATGAAGATGCAAATACCCATTATCATCTATGGCCAACCGACTCGGCCAATGGACCGCCCATCATCAGCCTGTTACTTGTCCACTGCTGGACATAGGCCTCCTCCAAACTGCGCCATATCACCCAGTCTAAGGCTTGTAGCTTTTGCTAGAGCTGTGCCCCTGCGTTCGCCAGCCTGCTTGCCCAGCGTGGCGATTATGGACATATCCTCAAAAATTACGTGCATTCACTTACTAATTCTAAATATATTTGTTTTTTGTACTGTATCAGCCTATATACGTCCCACTGCAGGGCACGGGCCTCCTGTACAATCGAGAGTACGATTGAGAGTGGTTAGGCCATATAGTCCTCCACGCTGTCTAGTGCGGGTTGGCGGACTTTTACAAACCATAGAAATGTATACAAATCGCTATGGTATGCAGGTTTCCTGACGAAAAACATCGTTACTAACGGGCCACCACGTACTGAAATAAAAAAAATACACATAGAAAATAGTCAGGATCATTCCCACAATAGAACACCAAATCAATGAGGCCATATATGATCGTTCATAAATTGCTTTCCATAACAAAAATCCGTAAGGTACACTCGGATAGGCCCTTCGCTGACGTGATCTCACGTGCCAAACTCATTCTGATTCATATGACGTAATGCAAACCTTTTTGCCGATTCCCGAGAAACGCACGATCGTACAATACAAGACAGTTTTGCTGTACTTTTATTTTTATTAATACCAACCTTCGGCCGGGTGTTGCGTAAACTGGAACGCTTGCTAAATATAGCTGCCCTTCATTTTGGAATTTATTGTATTGATTTTTTACGTATGCATACAATAGGAAATTTTTACCATTTTTTGAAATCTTAATATTCTGTATTGGAGTTAATGTGAACGCTTCCACAATGATTAAGAACCTTTGCCAATCCAGTCTTACGCGATTTGGTAGAACTCACGTATTTACTGTTCACGATTACGTATTCGCTTATGTACTTACTGTAACCCACTTACACATATTTTTCTAAAAGATATTTCCAAATTAATGTTTATACCAAGTAAGCCACTTACTTAACGATTTCTCTACACCTTAAATCAAGTGTTCTTCCAGTCCCAGCTGTTTAATACAATCAGAAGAAATCCCACAAGCCATGGCTATTAGGGACAGTACGTGCCTGTAGACTCGTTTGGAAGAGTGCTGCGGGAGTGCTCCACATTTTAATAGCATTATTAAAAACGCATAGTTTTCAATAAGAACTTTTTACGTAAACCTCTCTGAATTTAGTTTTACCCGGTTTTATGAGAGTAAGTAATATTCATGCTTGGGGTATCTAAAACCTTGTAAGCCTTTCAAAAAGTATTGTAGTTTATTGACATTAACATTTTTTCTTAAATGTTTCGCTCGTTGCATTAAGCAGATTATAGAGAGTAGCTAGCCCTGAACTTGTTTTTTTTTCCATTAACAGGTGAGAAATTACATTTATTTGTATACTATGGGATTATCTAGATTCTAGGTCATTGAGTTTTTTACACTCATACAGTTAACATATTTATGGATTAATCTAGTTCGATCGACACGGCTTCAACTGATATTAAAATGTAGGTAACTCTTATGTCTTTCATCAACACGATCTCTACTGATTATTAAATCTATTACAATTTTGATAAATTATAATGATAATCTATGAATCTTCGGTCCGCATCAAAGTTTAAATCATGTGTGTTCTAGAAATTTCCGTCGACAGTAAGCCCCGTCCGTACATTGATAGTGATGAATTGAAGGGCGCTGTTATCCGACTCAAGTTAATGCCTAACTGGCTAACTATGTTCGACGGCTATCAAGACTTGTTACGAACTAGAGAATTATCCGTTTGCGCTGAGTGTTTAGTTTATTCATTGTTTATATAGAGTAAATGTAACTATGCATACGTAGTATAACTGTGTTTGAATGAAAAAAGTAAGTGCTTTAAATATTTTGTCACAGAACATAAAACGTGGGACATATTATAGCAAAAAATGGAAAAAATAAGGTAGGTGTCAATTCACATAGTTTGCCATGATAAAGAACAAAAAAACAAAGTCCTGGTTAATGTACCAATTAAAAATGAATATATTTGTTAATGTATTTTTCACAACCGGCGTCTTAAGGCCTGCACAGACCGGGACGGAATGGCAAGGGATTTAATTTTTTACCAAAGGATATTCAAGCTTATGTAGTAGGAATACGACATAAATTCCAATGTCTTAAATTGACGCCGTGGCATCGAAAGGGATTTCTCGATGGTATCGTTTGTTCTGCGTAGGCCCTTACTCTACTACGCCACGGTGAAAAATTACATGGGATTATATGAGTAATACCTCGGCACTTTTCATACCCATTCAAATGAAAGCAAATCTCGCTTCACGCCTCATTTAAAGGGGAACACATGATCCGTAAAACTATTTCTCAGTCATATTACGGGCAAATTGGATAGCCAATTTGCATTCATAATGTTTATATTATTACGTCCCCAGCAGTACCTACATTAATGACAACCGTTTTCTTCCCGTCCATGCCATCTCTCGCCATCATAGACATGGCGTAACCCAATGACAAGTTAAAATAAAGACAGCATTGTCAACAGCGTGAAAAGTTACGCACCAAACTCGCCAATCTGCCTGTCAGTTGCGAATATTGGCAAAATCCCTCAATATATTGTTAGAAAACCTTGGGGAAGGTCTACATTCAGCATAACACTTCCTATATTAGAACATGGCGACGAGAAGCAAATAGTTCTTCCACAGAATTTCAATTATCGTGCTACAGAATCTGTAGCACAGACCTTTACGTGTGAAGCCAAAAGACCTAAACCGTCCAAGAAAAAACAAAGATTTCCAACACATTTGCAGCATTGGAACATCGCCAAAACAAAATTACACTTTTAGAAACACACACTAGTGCTTCCCCGTGACTGCACCTGATTGAAATAGTTTGTAAACCGGATCGCAGTCTTAAACTTCGCTCAGCTCAAAAAGTTCTCGAGTGAAATTCATTTTTAACTAATCGGAGGAATCATCTGAGTATGTATTAAATTTTATTTTCTATATTACAATCTTATGGTATAAATAAATACACCTTACAGCAGTGGCGAAGGCTCCATATAACTCGATTCCCTGCGGCTTACCTTTTGTAATTTATCATTACACTATAAACAAGCAAATTTTTAATTTTTTTTATGTAATATTTAAACTCATTTTATTCAACGACATCTGTCGGTCACATAGGTAAACATTACTGCGGAGGCGCATAGCAAACACGTAATTAGATTGCGCCGCGTTGCGACCTCTGGCGAATTACTGCCAAAATTGTTCGGCTTATTGAATAACAATGGCGCGGCCCGTGCGCCGACCGCCCGCGTCGGCTGCATGTTACGCATTGGTGTGACATGGTTGTGTAGTTTGCAACAAATCACGCAAAATTGTACCTTAAACCTATAATGATTTAAGGTTCAATTTCCGTTAAAAAAGCAGGAGGCATGCTGCGGCTCTTCAGCATTTTGTGTGTATTTGTGTAGATATCACTGCATTTGTAAGTGTTGTATTAACATTTTGACAGTATACGAGTATTAACTGGTTCACGCATTTAGTTTTTAATGTTTTAAATTAAAAAATGTACATAAATATTAATATTATTATTATGTTGTAATGGAAATTAATAATCGGGAGGGACGTACATGTTTAGATTGTCAATTTCGGAAATAACGTTACTGTTTAGATTTTAGGAAGTGCTCGACTACTAATAATACAACTAATAAAAGCGCGGCTAACGTACTTGTTAACATTGTATCTAGATTATAAATTTTTCTTTATTAATCTTATATTCACGTGCGGTTTAAAAATATACTTTTTTACTTTTCTCATGATGACATTGCAACTTTTGTATATTGGAAATATTAAAATATAATTGACGACCGCAGTACGTAGATGCCATCATACGAAACGCAATCGTTTCGTTTGGTGAGTGAGATTGTCGGAGGAATAATTTGCTGGCGGTTGGATATTCGCAAACGTCCGGATATAAGGATACACGTACATATTATGTAAATGTGTCGCGTTTCGGGCTAATTCTGTGAAGCATCTCACAATAATTTGATCTACTCAATCCGGACTGCACTATGTTTACTATCAAGTATCAGTCGCATTGTCTTCCCTATGTAGGGCCAGTAGGTATAAACAAAATAAACACACTTATTTAGCGTATTGAGCTTCTGCTTCCCTTTTTAAAAAAATCACCCTTCGCCACTGCCTTACAGTCACATACATAGTCCTGACCCCACATTAAGATTTAGTCTTGTATCGTGGGTATCAGACACTACGAGAGACTTTTCGGTCTCGCAAAGACCCGGACCCGATTATGACAATCCTACCACCAGCCACGACATATTTATATTATAAATATAGCAAACGAAGACAAATTCAAAGGCCTCAGCCAGTTATTACAAAATTACAAGGACAAATTAAGCTTTATTAAAAATGCCATGTAAATTGTTGAATGAAAATACTCCGAGATTTGATTAATAAAATTCCGTCATTGAAAATTTCTGGGTCGATTTTAATCATGCTACACAAAGTTAAAGGGCCTTACTTATATATCATCCTTTTTAATACATTTTTGTAATGTATTCCGTATTATTAAGGCTGTAAAAAATGAAGGTTATACTCGTATACGCTAGGTAGGTTTCTAAACGCTAGGTAACTTACGCTTAATTGGAAAACGATGAGCGATCTCACACAATTTTTATAGGATTTTTTTTATGTTGGTAGTATGTTCATGTCGGCATGGGTATCATTATTACCTTAAACGAGATGTTTGCTATAACCACATCCGTATTAGAGACGTGTTTCGAGACCTTATTCTTGTCATAAACGAATAATCATCATTTATTGGTCGACATTTTATCAACATCAACATTGGACTCGCCATCAAGATTTTCTCTACATTATAAATGAAAGTAATAATATCGTATATAAATGAAAGCTCTCAGAAAAATGATATCCACGTACATCACAATAATTATTATTTTATTATTAGTTATATTTACTGTCGTTATATAGTTGTTTAGTTTGGCCAAAGCTGTGTACGCCTATCATGGGCATTTACATTTAAATACAGTCATAATATCTATTAAAAAAGTAAGCGATCTAATGTATTATGCTGTTGGTGTACCATTTTTAAATAAATGAATTATTATTTCAAATATAAATTAGTATTTTTATGTGCAGTCGATTTTTTATACTACAAGACACTAATACGAAAGAAATTAACTAAGTCAACACAAAGTAGACGGCTAATTAAAAACTTTGAACCATTTTACAAACTAATTAACTATCAGTAAATCTGTCCATGCTATCCATTAATCCAAGCGAAGTTGGAAATTTAAAAAGTAAACACACAGGTGTGTTTGAAACTTGCGGAGTCGGCTAGTTTCCCTGCATTTCTAGCGAGGTATTTTAGGTAATTATGCTTGTGAATTCCTTAATGTTTCTCGCCATGAGTGCATATTGTACCATTGTTGAAGCGGGGTTAAATAGCTTTGTTTCTTAGTAGATACATGCAAATAAGTCTAGTGTGTTAACACTATTATAGCCTTTGTTTATAATCCTTCTGTACTCCATAGCATATTTTTATGTTTAGTTAACAGGCTCAAATCTTTCACTTTTAGATGAACATTAGATGTAACATCGTCTACTCCGGTTATCTTACTTTGAAAATACTCAATAAAAATATCAAGTTCTTTCTCAATTGCAATATAAAAATATTTACCTATTTTATTTCGCTGTTGAAACATCACGATGCCCACAATCGACAGCTTAATCCGTTCTACGATCAGACGGCGCCGAGAGATTTAATCCACCAAATACAGAAACATCGAACTGAGGTTTGAAGTCACGTCTTTCCACAGCAACGGCCGTACACCTCGTGTTCCACCAATTACTCTTAAAGCCTCTATAGATTTGAATGCTACTGCTAAATTGGCCGCTACTGCGACAGTACCTCCGTAACCGACAACCAATCTTGACCAAAGACATTCATAGGGTTTCTAACCGAGCTTGACAGCTAAAATTGACAATCGATGTGCGGTTAAGAACATGTATAGATTTCTGCAACAATGGTTGCAGATCTCGTGCATTTTAGATATTTGAATCGGGACTAGGTGTTGTATAGAAATGGTCCTCGTTATTTCCAATGGCCAAGATACGCATTCAAGTATTATAGGGATATTGGATTTTGTATCATCAGTACGTATTCGACCAGTTGGACAGACGAGTTGGACAGATCGAGGGAATTATTAACAAATAATTCCTTATTGTGTAATTAGAGAATGATATGAAGTGGTACTAGATCAATAATCCTTAATATACCTATCCTCTACGCTGGCCTAGTGCGGGTTTGCGGACTTACATACCGCAGAAATTCTTTAAAATCGCTACGGTATGCAGATTTCCTCACGATGTTATATGGCCTAACCACTCTCAATCGTATCTCTCGATTGTAGAGTAGGCCCGTGCCCAGCAGTGGGACGTATATGGGCTGATACAGATACAGATACCTATCCACCTGGGTCGTCTTTTTATTTAACTATGATACGTAGATTATAGGTACTTCATTTTCGGAGACATTTTTAACCGACTTCAAAAAAAGGAGGAGGTTCTGAATTCGTCCGAATTTTTTTATGTATGTTCACCGATTATTATAATTAATACACAACACTGTCACGCTGAATATTTTCGGCACCGTTAGTCGACCTGTTTGGTTTATTCATAGAATCAAATAAACATGAGGGATCAGCAGGGTCCGTCGCTGAAAGATTGCCGACGCCATTTTTACAGTTATCCGCTGGTTAATATTTAAGGACTTATACATTTTCATGGGTTTTTTTTATTAAATTCAGTGTTCAGTTTTTTTTGTTTGGAATAATTGTGCGGCAACGGTATTGTTGTTTGCGTAATGTTAGTAATGTTAGCGGTTGTTTTATAGATTCCGAAGCCGAACATTAAACAACAAATCACGAATTCAAACGGATTTGAATTTCTAATAATTTTTTTATACTTTATATACTCGTAAATAGCGGTGTACAAAGTTCAAAAACCTTGTGGTGACTTTTTTTTGTAGCATGTACATTACTATACTAATGGGTGTACTATTCGTGATCATAATATTTAAGTGATTTAGTTTTATACAGCGGGTTAATGTAAGCCAGTGCGTTTCTAATGTCGCAATATCGATTCTGATAAATAAACACCAACGGTCACCAAGTTGTATTACATATTGTCACTATTACCTACGCATAGTTAATCAAATGACCAATGTTCACTTACAAATAAAAAGAACCAATAAATCGTTCAAACGAAAATATGTGATGCCTTGACTTTGATTTCAAGATAATCGTATTTTGACTATTGTTTTTCTACTCGAAAAGTAAAAATAGACCGGATATGAGATTATTTTCCGCATGAGTTGATATAAAACAGGCCAAAATTGAAATCAAAAGTCATATCTTACTTTTCGCTTTAACGTCTGACACCCCCTACGTTAGGGTGGGACAAGGGTAAAATATTTAGCTTAGACAATCGCCGGAAAGGTCTATATCCTTCACAGGCCTTTCTAAATGAAAATACGCCTCCTTCATCCTTAACTCATTACCATACGAAATTTAATCAAACGTTGCAGACGCTTAGACGTCACATACTAATGAATAAGCTAAAACAGCTGAAATATTAGCAGAGGACACCAGAACCCTGACCTAATTAACCCTGCTATATGTATATTTGAAGTCTGAAGACCCACCTGGCCCAAAGAGCAGGGTTATCAGCAATTAGTAATTCAAGTGCTAATTTCAGTCTTTAACATAATGTAGTACGTGCTCGGATTAAGAGACCCTACCGGACCTCGCGTGCGACAGGTCGAAAATTAAACGTCCTGGTATCGCGTTTATGAGCCACATAGATAGTGTTTGTATAAATTGTCCTCGAAATTGCGACAGGAACCTGCTAGTTTCTGTCGCACTAAAATCTTTACGCAAGACAGCGGCCCTTGTTAAAGTCGTACCCACATAGTTTAATTCATTGTGATAAGATAGAGAAGCAATAAACATTCAGGCAATGGTTAGATATATTATTATAAACATTGTTTTAATGTGTATGTATGTGTGTATGTATGTGTGTATGTATGTGTGTATGTATGTGTGTATGTATGTGTGTATAATGTGTGTATATGCCTAAATGTGAGTATTAGTTCGTTCTTCCTTCACACAGCTACCAATAATTACGTTAAAATGTTTTATGCACGTCAGTAGTTCATGGGCCTTCGTCATGAGCTTATCACTTGGAAAGTAGCTACTTTTCATCCCGGAATCCAACCACTAAGACAAACACGATAATCGAGATTTAGCGTAGGTGTTATGTGCGTGAAACCGCTTGATGCGGTAGCTTCGTATAGGTAAATCTAGATATAGATAATCCTGCAGCAAAGCCAATTTTCAGTAGTAAAGTCACTAGTAAACGCATATGTTTTTAAAAACGATACCTTTTTGATAAAGTGCATTACCAATGAGTCATATCGCGTCTGAATTCAACCATGACCGTTCCCAACAGTGTTGAGGTTATCACTAAGGCCGTCTCGAAACTCAATGGACTTTGGCTAAGTTTTATACTGCATGCGACACTGAGTCAGCGTGAAATATTATCTTGAATGGAAGTTTCGAGAATGCATGAATAATATCTGAGATTCATACGTGGGTAGGTAATTTCGTTTAGTAAATTTTCGAAATGAACAGTGCAGGAATTGTGATCTTGAAACTTTAAAGTGGTGAGTCATGGTTTTATCTTATTTTTTTAAAAAGAAAATAAATGAAGTATATTTTCACAATATTTTACGTCACAAAATTACAAAATTTGTACATACATACATACGAAAACACACGTCTTATTCCCAGAAGGGGTAGGCAGAGGTGTTACCAGGACACCCACGTTTCGGCGTATGTGTTCCGTCCCATGTGATAGAGGGCAAGCCTATCGCCATATCGGGCACAAATAACAAAATTTGTAATAATTTAAAACCATATTCGACGTTACTTTCGCTGTTGCAGTCATATAATAAATACTGAATTGATAAGTTTGTGTGCTAAGTTGACTTCTTGTGGCTGAAGATAATAACGATCACATAATCTCGTTTGCCTCGGTGCCGTAGTTGTACTAGGGTATGATTACAAAGCTGAGGTCTCGAAACCGAAGTCAAATAATTTTGAATCACTGAAGACTCTAGAGGGCGGGCAACCAAATGAGCCACCTCGGTTGAAAGCTGGCTTTTCACCCACCAAAGTACATTACAAAATTACAAAAACACCCACGCGATGTACTGATGAATATTATAATCATGCGGATTTCTCCCTCCTGGCGCGTGAAATAATCCAAGACGGTGCAAGACTATGCACATGTAATGCTACGTCTAGACTCCTAGACGAAACAAGTGTTTTAAAATTCACACCGCTTTTGGAATAAGAAATTAATGTGGATTTCCAACACCAGAGATTTAGCCGTGTTATACGAGTATTTGGCAATTTATTTATTCCGATACGTTCTTGTACGAATTTTGTAAAAGTGTTGTTTTACTGCGTTTTGTACGCAACGGCTTTAAAGTTGAGGGTTAACAATTTCAGTCAAAATTAAGGTAAAACTTGAGCTGTTTTAATAATTCATATTTCCAACATTTGCCGCTTTGCTAAAACCTTTGGCTTTCGTAGACTTTCGTGTCATGAAACCTTAGGGTTTCATATTAGTACGAAATATCGAGAATAATGATACAGATCTCAATGTTTAATATTGTTTATATACAAACAAGTTTAAACTAATTACACCGTAGACAGGGCATTAATGAATTCTGTAAAGTCCGAGTGAAATAACTAAATACAATTTGCCGTGCGAGTAGGAAAGACAGAAATGCCCTCAACTGTGCAATGACCGTTAGACGGGAACTGAGGAATATTTTTTGACATAATATGTCCTTCTTTCCAACCGCCGTCTAACGGCAGGTTGTGATCCTTACTTTAATCAAGTTTAAATATTATAAACCTAAACGCGTTAGGATTTCTTTCAAAATAATCTTAAAGAATTAAATTGGTTACAAGTTTCGTGTATTTCATAGACAAAAATTAAATAAAACGTCAGTGAAGTTGCCGAAATGTTAAATAAACGACGCGACCATATTTCTTGCTGATTTAAAATTAATTAATTCGTTACAAGAATTACAAGTTTCAAATAATTAAATAAAGTAAACAGATGCTAGTAGGCGGAACTTTTTGTCTACGGATGACGTAAGCCATTCTGTAGATGACTTTAAACACATTAAAAAAGTACCTGAGATGAAATATGTTTCTTTGTCTTATTTAATAATTAATCGTGTATCAAAATGGCATGAGCTCGTCAAATAGAGGAAAAATGGGAGGTCTTTGCTCAGGTCAGCTCGGAACCACGGTACAGGCTCCAGGGTGCAATTGTAGCGACTGTTTTGTATCAGCAACGAGCAGTCATAATGATTTTAGTAGTGGCGGCACTGATTTTAGCTGCACCCTCTAAAACGGTAGGCGCAACAATAACTTTGTTATAGTTGCTTTGAGAAGTGCACAAACTTTGGTCTAGTAATCGGAACGCAGAATAAAGTTTTCTTATAAGAATAATGGCGGTTCATGCAAAAACCGTGATCGACATCGTATATTATAGCGCTGTGCATTAACGTAAGCTTTAGAGAAACAGATGTGTAAGAACAGAATATTTATTAAAATATACTATCAATTCATTACAAAGTGAAGACATGTCACACAACGTTTGATCTAACCTCAGCTTTGCAATCGTATCGTAGTACCACTACGCCAACGAAGCAGACCAGGCATATTATATGTACATAATAAGTATACTTAAACAGTAGAATTCGTTTATTATGACTCCGCTTATATTGATCAACCGCTTAATATGACGTAATTACACAGCGAAGATTGGTTTTTATACATATTTGTATATATATTTGTACAAATGTAACCGGCAATGAGAGGAAAGTTTTATATCACATATAACAATAAAATAGACGGCGGGAACACTTCGGCATTGAATATGCCGGTATTATTTCATGAAAATATATGTAAGACGGCTCGTTTAGATGCAGACTGATCCGCCATAATGTTTTTGGGTTATGACAAAGACCCACATGAATAAGGGATTATTGTGCGTGCTGAATAGAAAAACTTAATATTAATACATATTTTTCTACGTCTTTCCCTTGCACTTATGACCTTTGCTAACTGAGCTAAAAGATCATAACTATATTGGAGTTTATTCAATAATATTTCTACGTGATACGCATTATTATAAGTGACGATTTCTTTGTCACAGATAAGTACATGGACTTTGTGCGACCTATTCATCATGCATTGCGATATAATCCATAACAATATGTTTTTTGCTCTTTTATATCATAAGGCCAAATATAAATCAATTACTATTTCTCTTTATTTTGTTTGTTCAATTTTTTTTACATTTTTATACATATATAAAAAAAACAATATACATATAAAAATATTAAAAAAAAGATTAATCCTTCAGTGGCGAGGCTTAAGACCCAAGCCACCGGTGGTTAGGGATCCAAAATGAGTAACCTCCTCACTATGCGTGCCGTGTCCAGCAATACCGCCTTTTGATTTTCAAAATAATAAGTACAACATTATCGACCTTATGTATTTTACCAATTAACATTATTTTAATTGTGCAAAACAATTATAATGATATTATAAAACAAATGGCCAAACATCATAGGGGTCTCATTAATACCGCTGTTTATCTTATTGCCCGTATAGTAAACAGAGACAATTTGTGAAACAGAACATATTAAACAAACTATTTTGAGCAACATAGCCAACCAAGGTCAAAAATAAAAGTAGATTCTTTAGATCATTTAGTATTTACACTACTTATTAAGTCATGCTTAACTCCAACTTCGTGTTTATTAAATAGGTACATGCGAGTCGTACACATCTTAATAAATCTAAATGTAATAAATTACTTCTTGTTTTCCTGTAAAGTTTAATACTCAATGTAGGCTTTTGAAGCTTCTAGTATGATACAATTTTATAATTAAATAATATCCAGCCGAAATATATTTATTATTCATAATCTCATTAGTATTCCAACGTAGTTTCATTTTCGCAGCATTAAGGATTTCTGTTTCGGGAATATGGCGGCCTGACGTTTTGTTATTCAGAATTAAAAATATATTCATAGCATAACTTAAAAACATTTTTTTTATATATTATAATACCTGAATGTCCACGCACGTTTTGTTTCCTCTGTCCACGTTTTACAGTTGAGCTATTAGCCCTTTGGCCAGTGAAGTCTTGAAAAGTAATCAAGACTAACGTGGGCAAAGATTATACCGCGCTCGTGTTTAAATTAAATCTATTATAATATGATTATAACAGATGCAAAATTAAAATTAATTGATTTTATTACAAACCTTGAACGTATGGATTTGTTATACCTTTGGCTCGTAGCCATTTTAATTTCTTTAAGAGGCACTGTGAGTATGTCATTATTTGTATAATCATTTTGATAACGCGTATTTATTACGAACAAGAGATACATTAAGTTTATGTTTGTATATAAATTATTTGATATTTCGGTTCAAGGTTATTTTAAAGAATCTATTTATAGTTATATTTATATATATGTTTATGATAGCGTACGGCTATCTACTTAATAAGACAGTAATTTATTAATGGGCAAAACCCGCACAACCATACACATGAATGAAGCATGAACTTTGCATGTGACTTCGTTGTATACATAAGGTAAGCAATAAGGGATTAGTTTAAGAAAATCTACTTATTACTACTACGAGGGGCCGCCTGGGTAGGTACTACCCCGATGTCTATTTCTTCCACCAGACAGCAGTGTAAATGCACTGTTGTGTTTCGGTTTAAAGGAGATTGGAGCCAGAGTAACTACTGGACGTAATGAGACCTAACATTCTATGTCATACGAGTATTTAAGTAAAATATATAATAATATGAAATACACACGAAACCAGAATAATAATATCAATAGCTGATTATGTTCAAGGTTTACTAATATTAATTTGAATAACAACATTATAACCAGTTATGTAATAGCGGGGTGAAGGACTCGAGGTCCAAAAAAATGTGCTACCATGACATCATCAAGGAAGACATCGGAATCTGAATTAGCTGAGATAAACAAAAACATACCCAAAAAAACGTCGTTTTTAAAATTACACTATACAATTACACCAGTGCACCGAATTTTAAGTTCAAATAAAGTATCCTCAATAAAAATAAATAAATACGCCCCACAGTCACATACACAGATCTGACCCCACATTAAGTTCAATTAAATCTCGTCTCGTACGTATCAGAAACTACGAAACCACCAAATCAGAGATTTGTCTCAGTGCGAGGATCGAACCCGCGGCCTATCGTTTGATAGCCGGAGTCTAACCACCAGCCCCATGAAGCTGTCATAACTATTGAGAATCTCATTTATCTCTGATTAAGGTTAGGCACATTCTCGCCCGCTCACTCACCACTGCAGGCCCTGACAGAAAGGATCAACAGTGACACGCAAAGAATTAGCACCGAATTCAGGAGCCTTTTAGGGAGCGAGTCTCTTAGGGACTCTAGCTCTTTTAACCCGCGTTAAAATTAATCGGAGAGAGAAAAAAAAAGAGTTGGAAACAAATAATTATCAATTTCCCTCCGCAGCAAAATGGGTGACAAAATATTAACCTGAGAGATATTATCCTCCGATATAAAGATATACAACTGGAAAAGCCAAATATTAAGCACCACGGGATAAACAATTATATGGTTATGATTAATCAAGTAATTCATAATATAGTCCAAGTTTTATCCCTACTTACCACACACATTGGGCAAAGTTCAAGCGATAATAACCCTTAATCCACTCCAGAAACTAAGTAAGCTTCAACATTTCAACATTAAATCCATTAGGAGCATGAAATGAACGAATTAATAATGAATATGCTGCCAACAACGAAGACGGAAGCGTATCGTAAAATAACAATGGTTTAAATTAATTAAATTGTGGCAAAATATTTATGAGTGGATTTTGGATTGTGAAACAATCAAATAATGTGTTAACTTTCCAATGAATCGAATGTTTCACTTGAATGTATTTTATCCCGATGCGGTTTTGTTTCTTTTACATTATTATAAAATTTCGAAACAAAGGTATATTATTTAAATTAAATAAATTGTCTGGATGTATATGCATCGGCCGATGTACATTGCGCGGGCCTCTATACTCGAGAATATGATTGAGAGGGTACAATAAATAATTTAATTGTTTTTACTGTATTTTTATATGGTCTTTATTTAATGTAAAGTAAATATTTCTCAACGCACAATAAAAAAAAAAAACAATCTTTTACTCCCGGGACGCTTGTCAGCTACCTGATACTAACCCTTTTCTATTCTGATGAAATTATTATATTGAGTTCTCAACGAACAAAAAACGTCACAAAAGCAGAATTGCCCGACTTGCGAAATACTGTTTTTGCATATTGCATCATTAGCATTGGACATTACAATAATTAACTTCTTAAATATAATAATTTTGTAATTGTAAATAGCATAATTAATCGCCTCATTGGTCTAATGACAAGGTACCTAGGCTATCTTGTATAAGAATTAAGAATCAAGTTCGAATTTTAGGACGGGAAAATTATGTCTCTAATTCTGTTTCTCAAGTTTATAAACAAAATATATGGATTCCTAATATTTCTAATAAGGTTAATATGATACCATAAGACATTAATTAATCAAATCATAACCTCGCACCACACATTATAAATCGTATAAAGAACCAAACGAGAAAAAAGCAAGCGAGCAGAAGAACTAGTGCTAAACTACAATTAGTATTAAATCGCGTGACTGAACAAAATAGAACCATCACAAGAGCTACAAACTTTCTAGTCACGCGAGAAAACGATGCATCACCGACGTATTCCTACGTTTCTCGTACAAGTAAATAGCGCCGGGTGCCCCCACTGACCTCAAACCCTTATCTATCTTCCTTATTATGTGGATATTAATAATCACAATAATTTATTGGTTCGATAACACAACGCAACGATACAAAGTGCGATTTCGACACGATGTTTTTAGCAACCGAGAAAGGGGCAAAAAGGTCGCCCGATTGTATTACACGCAATACTAGAAGGAGTTGCGTGGGAAAGAGACAGTGAAAGGAAAGAAAGAGATGGAGTATAAGCATTGTTGGAGTTGCAATCTTGTTTTTACTAGCAAAAAAGTAACAATGCACCCAGTGATAAGTGGGGTGCAACACAATTTATAGGGAATCCAATATTTAATTTTATTATGGCACCAAAAAATAAATAGAGCATTCAACATTGTGTGATAATTGATAACGGTCTTATTCATAGACAATATCATAACCCATTTTAGTTATTTATTGTTTTGTCTTCTTCGCTCAAACTGAATTCAAAAGTCGTTAGAAAAGGAGAAAACATCCAATAACTAAAATTGGTTTTAAAACGTTGATCAGGAAATGCTACAAACTAGTGGGTCACTTCGACGAGGTTTACGCCACCGTGTACCATTGGTTACGAACCATCACCACCAATCTCACAACTAAAATAAAACGTATCAGCAAACTTACTTGCTTTACTCTAGTTTACGGTTACTTCTTGTGTCCTTGTTGTACCACCGCCTACCCCTTCTGGGATAAAGGCGTGATGTTTATGTATGTATGTGACTTTCCGTCGGCTTTCTATGACACCGTAGCATATGTGTGCTTATCCAGGTAGACAAGGCTGTTGTTCTTATACCATGGTCCAAGAAAACAACTACAGCTTCTATACTCGTATTTCCTAAAGAATACACAATAATAGTAAATCTAGTTATAAAAATCAAAATTCCGCAAATAACAACCGGAGAGCCAATCACAATCGGAGAACTAATCACGATATCGCATGTAATCGGAGCGTATTACACTGAAATTAAACATTATGTTTGACCTACATACACATAAAAATGTAAACAAACCGATCACAATGACCGCATTCATTATACGGGCATAATACCTGTACTGTACTGTATCAGCCCATATACGTCCCACTACAGGGCACTGGCCTTCTTTACAATCGAGAACGATTGAGAGGGGTTAGGCCATATAGTCCACCACGGTGGGGGTGCGGGTTGGCGTACTTTACAAACCATAACAAATATTACAAATCCCTATGGTATGCAGGTTTCCTCACGATGTTTTCCGTCACCGTTATATGTAGTGCGTGGTGGTTTACTATCAATACACACATGACTCCGAAAAGTCGGAGGTGTGCTCTGGGATTCGAACCCGCAACCACCGCGAACATGGCAATCGCGTCTGGTCCGGGCATAACACAGTAGAATATAATTATTACATACTGTTCTTTTTAGTGCAGTAGTACCTCTACCTACCCTTTCTGGAAAAAATGCGTGAGTTTATGTATACTGACTATAGTGACGCGTAGAAGTAGTAGAATTACGACACAACTGGGAATTTTTGACCTCACTATTGTAATCTATTAAAACAGACATTATAGCTTGTCGCCACTGAAGGGTTTGACGTTTCTAATTCAGCCTGTTTATATCCCGTATCCAGCAGACCGTTATAATTATATCAGTGTGTTAGTATTCAAACGAAAGTGTAAGGGATTTTGCTTTATTTATACGAGCTTGACAATGTGGATGTGCAACAAATGATGATAAGTTTAAACTGCAAAGGCGTCACACACTCGACCTGTGAAATATAATTGTGGCTCGGTATTCGTAATTTTTTTTACAAGACATGATAAAGGGCATGCCTGTCGTCATGCGGCCACAACGTCTAATGTGATTTTTCAAACCTATGACTCAAAGCCGATTGCTTGATCTAGATAGATAGACACTTTATTGTTTACCGCATATTTATTACATACAAGAATAAATAAATACACGCAATAGTCACATACATAGTGCTGATCCCACATTAAGATCAATTAAGTCTTGTGTCGTGGGTATCAGAAGCTACGAGAGACTTTTTCGGTCTCACAAACACCCCGACCCGAGACAAATACTTGCGGCCTCACAAGCATTTGTCTCGGTGCGGGGATCGAACCCGCGGCCTTTCGTCACAGGCGGCGTCTAACCAACTGCGCCACGGAGACTGTCAACAAGAGTACAGTTTACATTATTTTAAGAAAGTTACAACTGGCGGTCTTAACGCTATAAGTGATTGTTGCTACTTACTAGGAATGTCACTCAGAGCCTCTATGTTTACAGCCAATTTACCGAACCGATGCAATAACATTAAATAAAGTCAATATTCGGAGATAACAACCGCTTCCCATTTAATTCATGTCGAATTCATAGATTGCAACTACATAGAGTAATACAGTTTAATTTCAATACTTTTACCATAAAATGACTGCCTCGCTGGCGTAGTGGTGCTACGGTATGATGCAAAGCTGAGGTCTCGGGTTCGAATCCCGGGTCGGGCAAAGTGATATTGGATTTTTCTATTCATTATCAGCCCGGAGTCAGGAATTTGTGCCCGATATGGCGATAGGCTCGCCCCCTATTACATCGTGGGACGGAATATACAAAGCGAAACGTGGGTGTTCTGGTAGCACCTCTGCCTACCCCTTCTGGGAAAAAGGCGTGTGTTTATGTATGTATGTATGTACCATAAAATAATAGGGTATTCCAGCTTCAAAATTAGTGATTATTTGCACTGCACAATTTAACCCCAATTAAATAAGCTGATACAAACTGTTTGCGTAACAGCTTATTACAACGCTATGTTATTAATTATTATACGCATAATTTGCATTCAATAATATGGAGATTGTAAAAATAACGTGTAATGAACGTAGCAATTGATAAGTATGAATAATTTGCACCTAATTACTTTTTTATCAATACTTCGTATCATAAAGTACAACATCCGGGACATTTCGTAGGTCAAGAATGGTTATTCTTGCAATATTGCATTGAATTTATTTGAACCCGTATAGATGACAGCCTTCGCTTTGCAGTTGGTAGGACGCCGACTGGTAAATGAGAGGCCGCGGGTTCGAACCCCGCACCAACACAATGTTTGTGCGATCCGCAAGTATTTGTTTCGGGATATTTGAGACACAAAAGTCTATCGTAATTTCTGACACGAGAATTTTCATCTTAGTATGTCAGGATTATCTTTGAGACTATTTAATGTATTTACTAATTTAGAAAGGATTATACTGTTTGTGGCGGAACATGTCGATCTCAATCTATTTCCAACTTAACTGGTCGAACCAGAATATTTTATTAGACCTGATACCTTATTTTCTACCGATCAATATGATCTTACTGCTGAAAACAGGCCTCTTCAATCTTAATGTAATAATAAGGCTATACTAAGCCAAGCGGATCCTCCTTCCAAATATCTTTAAAAAATCAATTATGCCATATCAGCCTATTTACGTAGGAAAATACATGTTTGTTGAAATTATGCAATAAATATAAAATAATAACAACAAACTCCCAAAAATAGGGTCTTTAAGTACTATGACTAGGTATATCCAAAAGAAATCACTTTTATTAATTGAGAAGTAAATCTTATCGAAATTCTCATACTCGCTTAGGTTGAGACTAAAGGTCACGCCAACACAGCTATTAGGTGAGTAGGCAGTAAAGGTTAATTTACGACAGAGATCCTGTCAACGACACTTCGTCTTAATCCCAAGCAAAATGTCAAACAGAAATGTAGTACAACCTTATTTTTTCGGAGCAAAATTCTTGGAAGAGCCTACGCTTAAAAATAAGATCGACCCTTCAGCAATCTAACTGATCAAATAAAACGAAATTCCAATTCTTCTAGCTAAGAATTGTGGAATATTTCATCAACACAAGTACTTCTCTTCATCGACGTTACATCCAGCATCATTACAACCATAAATATTTTGTTTATTCATGTTGTGGGTTGACATCTGACAATATGCTTCCCACTACGCTGTCCCAGCCCGAGATTTTTTAGCCCCCGTTGGCTGTCATATTTTCTCTGTGTGTGACGTGCCTGTACTACCCACGGATCCTATATACAATAATCTACAATAATAATGCATAATATAATATGTATAAAGTATTAGCTACTTGTAACTTGTCAATCCCCCAAAGATACCAAATGTAACAAACACTAACGGCCTCTTTCATAGACAGTTTTAAAACCTATTTTAAGTATCGAATGTTTTATCTTTTTCGATGATTCTTTCGAAAGATTTTTAAATTCAATGTAAACGAGGAAGACAAGACATTAGATGACTAAAATATGTTTTAAATCTGTCTATGAATAAGGCCGTAACAAAATAAATTCCGAAAATATCCAGGAAACTTACAATCATTACTAGACGCTATGTACATGCACAAGACTTTGAACCTTAGCGATAATAAAACCAGTATGTAATATATCTTTTATACCATATACTGGTCTGTATCATCACCGGGGCCGCCAAAATAAACAGCCGCATGTTTGTAGGTTTAAATTCGTTTGAACAAACGAAAACACACAGCTGTGTAATTAAATAAATGACATAAATTACTTTGTGAATTTCATAATTTTTAGACGGTTGTGAATGGATGTTTTTATACTGGTACCGCAAAGTACTACAATGTCCCTTAACGTTAATTCCCAGTAAAGTATACAACAGAACCACAGATAACTCGCCAGTTGACAAAGTATGCCAGTTTGCTCGAATTATAAATAAATACACCCAACAGCCACATCCATAGTCCTAACCTCACACTAAGATCGAGTCTCGTGTCGTGGGTATCAGGAACTACGAGAGGCTTTTCGGTCTCACAAACACCCAGACCCGAAACAAATACTTGTAGTTCACACAAATATTTGTCTCGGTGCGGGGATCGAACCCGCGGCCTCTCGTTTCACAGCAGGCGTCTAACCAATAGCGCCACGAAGGCTGCCAAAATTAACACAATATTCGATATATCTTGCGATTCTTCGTAATAAAATTTTCCATCGTAAGTACGATACACGATATCCAAACGGATACGATACGATATCATACCCTTGGCTAATACTGTACAGAGTACAGACAGTTACAAAACTGTTATACAGCCAATAACTGAATGAGGAGTCTGGTGACGCACGCTGTCATATTTTCCATTAATTAAAAAATACATCATTTTCCCGAGGTTGAATTTGAGCCCGCTACATAAATAAAACTGCATGACGTCATGCAATGGAAATGCTGAAAAAATATGGGCGTCATGCGTCTCTCTGCCTTTGATGTTATTGTGACTTTTCGGTTTTAATTAATATTGAAATAATTTATTCATTTACTGGTCTTCAACTAAGATTACACATGACATGTACATATATTACAATACATAATATCATAAACACTGTGCTTCTTAAATTGTAGGACACAGCTTACATTAATTATGAGGAATCAAATCGAACAAAACAAAACATTAATATGAAATGACAAATAATAAAATGGAACAATCGACACTATGTTGAATTATTAATTTAAATAATATTTTTAATGGAAATTGCGCAATCGGTTCGTCAATTGGTAAAACAACGCTAGAATCTCCGTGGAAACTAACGAACTTTAAGTATAGCTGCTCTAATTGCAAACACCGTGCACGTTTACTGATGGTAAGTCTCTCATATGTGAGAGCCCACCTGGGTAGGTACCACCGCAATATCTATTTCTCCCGCCAAATAGTAAACGCATTGTTGTTCCGGTTTGAAGGACATTGTAGCCAGAGTGACAACTGGACATAATGAGACTTAACACTTTATGTCTCACAATGACGAACGTAGTGGAATGTCAAGCATTGCTTTATAATTCATGGTGTGGTTTAATTTTGCTACTGTCCATGAGCGGTCGTATCGCTTACCATGAGGCGAATGGCATGCTCGCCTCGCCATTCAATGCAATAAAAAAACCACGATGATATAAGTTTCCAGATTAGCCTGTGTAATCCGGTTTTAACAAAGCCAGTAATTATGTTCATTTGCGAAAGATCACCATTCATGCCGATGGATGTTCTTTTCGGATAGCGCTGCGCTCGCCATCACTATAACAACGTGGATTCTCTTCAGTGGCACTAATTACTTTCTAAGCTAAGTGTACCAAAATCATAATTCTTCAATAACTTCTTTTACAAGCCATAAAATATAATAACTTTCACTTATGACTTACACATAGAAGCATTTACGTATAGAAATACGCAATCATCTCATACTATTCACCTTTTAATGGAACATTCTAGCACAACGTTATTTTTTTATCGCCTAGTAAAACCTCCATGCTGTTTATATTAACTGATCCTTCGTGGCTAACAGCGAGAATAAGGGAAGCATCAATGGTAGCATCATGTGACGTCACTGCCTTAATGGCCTTAGGTCGGACCTTCCCGCCTGAACGGAGTAAAATTATTTTTTATCTTATGAGTACATGGGGTATGTTCAGTTGAGACATTTGATTAACCAAGCATTTGCTTCGTCGTGAAGCTTCATGCACTATGGTTGTAATCTTGTTTACAGAAACTGTGTTACTTATTGATCCACTGGGCCTGTAACTCTTTCAATAACTTGGGTGGTTTAAGACTTTAATAAGATGATAATGAACACGTCAAGATATAATCAGAAGATCAAGTTAAATCAGATAGGTCGCCAAACAAAAAGCCTCAGTCGCGCTAACTAACGATAACCTTAACTTTAACGTGTCAACGGGTGGAAATCGTTAATAGTTTAAGTTATGTTCAAAGTCAGTTGAGACAACTAAGCCTTAAAAATCTAAGCCATTTGAACTGTCAAAAATAATATATTGACCTACGATATCAACTGTTGCAATTGCCAAAATTCAGAAACAGAATTTGAGATCATAAAGATTCTGTTAGCGACAGAGCGCAAGGTATTTTCCACTAGTCGGTATTATTCCCGGACGTAATCCCATAATCCAGTAAAAATACAAAAACGCTTTGTACTAACCGAGCTAACTCTAGTACTAATAATAATTTACTATATGAGGGTAATTTACTGTAACGCGACGTTCCGACCAACGCTAATCGCTATCTTTATATCTTCACTTCCCGTAGCAATTAAAATTATTCACGTTAATTACAATAATCGATTGTTTCGACCATTTAATATCCAGTGATTTTTCTCATAGTATATCGAGCTACAAGAAACATGATGCACGGCCTTGTCATAGAAAACCAATTTTAAAATATCAGTAATAATAACAAGATTTGAATTTTCTAACTAAGAAATCTGAACGCACAAGTTAAAATTGCAATCGCCGTTCAAATTACAATAATTATTTAATCCTAGATAATGATCAACATTCTTGCCATTATAGCATAAAAACTGGAATAAGAAACGATTCCGCTAGTAGTTTTTTTCCGAAGGTATCTATAAAAAATTATCATGGCACTTGAGTCTAAAGTCCACCAAATTTTAAACAATACCTACTATTTATGTACATTCGTCGTAAAAATCACCAAATTAAATTCAATGAATGGTCAGAATTAATTATCATAGTAAGAAGGTTATAGATAAAAACGACATTGTGGATTGTGGAAGCTGAACGTTATTTTAAAATTCAATAAAATTTACCCTCGCGTGAAAAAATGCATAACATTAGTAATTTAATATAATTAAGTGGCTTAGAGCTGAACTAAATAGATAATCTAGATAACTCCAATGCAAACAACCAGAATCTTATCTTTACGGCGATAAACTAACCGCGGTCATAGGAGTTAGGTACTTCTGTACTTTAGCCATCCGGTTTGCAGCTTATTCATTAGCGATATCTCGTAAATAAACACCGCCTATGGAATCAATTTACCATTTATAATCAAGCCCCTTCAAACGACTACACAGTACACACAATTGCAAACAAATCACAAAATCAGAGCAATTTACAATTCAAATGATTCAAAACGTGAACTTTGACAATACTCACGGGTAGAAACAAAACACCGGTCAACTTGCAAATCCACTTGTGACGTGAACAACAAAACTTGCACAACTTTTTACACAAATAAAACACACCAGTTATAATTTATCACAAATTGTTAATACGCATTGTCGACATCTGTGCACTAAACATCACTTTAACGAAGTTTTCGACTCGTAATGGCGGCAAGTCGCGAGTTTGGGTCGGTCCGCACGCGACGCACACGTCATCACCGCGCAGCAGGCGCTCGCAGACTGAATGAAATGAATCGAAACTTGGAATCGAGATTCGAGTTGGCGACGAGCGATCCGTGAATAACTCGTTTCATAGTAAACGTACGCGTAAACGCGTGACGGCCGCGTGTGAACACTTATTTATTCCACACGAAGAATGATTTCAGACATGCCGAAAGAAATGCCTTCTTCTATATACTTAATAATGTAGGTGTATTACCTGTACAGTGTATATCTGTGCTGTGGGTTATACCGCTTTGACGGCTTCGAGAGCTATTAGGTACCTACTACATACATAGGCATAATTTGATTTTTAATTGAAATCGATCTATTTCAATGTTAGTATTTTCAATAATATCACTGGTATTTACTACAAAAGTGGACTTATGGTTTATGACTGCTTCAGTGGCGTAATTGTACCTACTACGGTAGGGGGGATTACAATGCTGAAGTCTCGGGTTCGAATCCCAGGCCGGGATTTTTCTATTCATTATCGGCTTGGAGTCAAGGAATTGTGCAGGATATAGTTATCAGGGCGATAGGCTGAAGGCTCACCCCAATCGCATCGTGGGACGGAACACAAGGCGAAACGTGGGTGTCCTAGTTGCACCTCTATCTTAATTTTCTGGGAACGAGGCGTGATGTTTAAGTATGTATGTATGGGTCTTCCTAAAGACTCATCTTAACAGTACGTATTATATTTCATTTGTTTTGAATAGTTTTGTTCTGAATAAATATAAACACGTTGTTTATCCGCTGCGTACGTACCGTTGGTATTGTGATAATATAATACAATGTGAACATTCATCTTTTATTGTTACGCGGAGACATCACGAAATATAATACGTGAATAAAAATACAAATTCTGGCAGGATTTACATCCTTGAAGCCAGGGTTTGTACATACTACGTGAATTATTAAAAACTAAGACGCAGCTGTGATTTGAATAAGGGAAGTTGATTTATTCAATATCCTATTCATCTATATTGGGACCTCGTTTATGGTCTCACCACACACATAAATTCATATTTATATATAAATATACTGTAATTTGTTTCTAAAACAACATGTGAGTGGTTTACCCTCATCATTAAACTCTGTACTTTAAGGTTTCATAAATTGTTTTTTATCACAGCCTCTGTGACGCAGTTGGTTACACCTCGACTGAGAAACGAAAGGCCGCGGGTTCGATTCCCCCAGCGATACAAATGTTTGTGTGAACCACAAGTATTTGATTGAGGTCTGGAAGTGTTTGTTAGACCGAAGTCTCGTAATTCCTGATACCCACGACACAGACTCGATCTTAGTGTGGGGTCAGGACTATGTATGTGACTATTGGGTGCATTTATTTATTTATTAAAGAAAAGAAAAACAAAACTATATTTTAAAAAAATCCACTTATCAGTCACACACGCGGTCTTGACTTTTGACCCAACGCTGATACAAAACTTCTGCCTTGTGTTGTAACTTGTAGGAATCAGAAACTATGCGAGAATTTTCTCACAGGCCACAGCACACTTGCCCGAAACATTTATATGACTGTTGGGTGTATTTATTTATTAATAATTATTTATTTATCTCAACAAGTAACAAGCACGCAATCACTGCAATTTGTTTCATATAAAGACGTTTTTTAAGAAAACGAGTGAAGCGTTTATTATGAGTCTGGCAACTTTTTATCGATTCCCGTTCGATGGAACGTAGGCCATTAGACCAAACGATAGGCACTCAGCGGGACTCTTTAACAAAATATATTGGCATTGCCCCTCTTATACTATTTATTTCGCTCTTAATCGACTTTTGGCTTCGCTAATGAAGTTTTACGAGAGTATTTTTACTAGCTATTCTGAGATGACTGTATCGGTTACGTAATATTTTTATTGATTGGAAATTTTGTGTTTTTTTAAATATCAGATGTAGATTATGAAATTATTAATTATATTATTTGTTATAACCTTTTTTGCTCTTAGTTAAAATTATAATGGCTAGTATTAAAGTCAATTTATCAAAAAAACGACCTAATGAAGGATTCAAGAAGTCACTGAATGCTCACTAAAAGGTCACTGTAAATTCTAGAGATTGCGAAATATAGGCCATATTTCGCAATTAACTTCCTGTGGATTCATATTATGATGACGATGATTAAAAAATGAAATCTCTTCCAACATCCTCTTCCAGTAATTACTAAGGTCGGCAAGACACCTACTCTCTAATTGTATCTCTTTCCGTTTGGCTCCTGTAGTGCTCCTATGCTATAAAAACCAGCTAACTGCGAGTTCAACTCACGCTTACGGTTTCGTATATTGTAATACCGTTTCATAGTGCAAACCATACACATGCAAGTGTAAGTATGTATATCTTATATATATGTCTCTCTCCAGTCCAGAAGTCCACTGCCGAACATAGGCCCCCCGCAAGGTTCTATAGTGTAAGCATATCGCCGTAAAAAAAAGGGTCACAATCACATATTTTGTGATACTTTTATTTTATTTTATTGCTATGAATGGCGAGACGAGCATACCATTCGCCTGATGGTAAGCGATACGACCACTCATGGACAGCAGCAAAACCAAACTAATATTTGGATTTTCGCCATTGAGTTAATATTAGTACGTAGATATAGTTAATTTTCGCATTAATTCTTTAACTTTATGACTTTTTGACACATTTTATGATTGTAGGTAAATAAGAAGTCCCCTTTAAGTTTCTTGACATACTGATGGACAACTTAGTGATGCGATAAGGCACCATTTTATTTTTTGGCACAAAATCCTAACAAACACAAGCAAGGATAAGATAAAAAGTATAACTAACAAACCCGATTTAAGGCAAGAATAAGTCGCATATAAAAGTCTTTGATGACGTCACGTTACGAAAGTAAGTGGACTTACAAACATGTTATATTAAAACTTTAGCAATGTCAAGTAAACCCATGAATACGCGTAAAAGTACTGAAATTACCTTTATACTACGGAACAGTTTGTTTCGATACGAAGGAAGTCCATATCCTATTTGATTATTTACTCGAAAATCGCCAATTATAACATGACTTATGACTTTTTCCCAGAAGGGGTAGGCAGAGGTTCTCCCAGTAGTAACAAGGACACGCACGTTTCGCCTAGCCTGTTCCGTCCCAAGATGCGATTTTTCTATTCTTTATCAGTGCGAAGCCAGGAATTTCTGCCCGATATGTTTATAGACTCGCCCACACACTGAGACGGAACACACAAGGCAAAACGTGGGTGACCTGGTAGCACCTCTACTTACCTCTTCTGGCAAAAAGGCGTGATTTTATGTATGAAATTCGCCAACCCACATTATGACAGCGTGGTAGACGAAAGCCTAATCTACTGGTCGTAACATATTCCAATCCGCTCGGATAGAGACCACGGTATTCTGCAGCTAAGGGTATAGTCTCCCACGTAAGCATGTCGTGTTTCTGGTTAATTCTTTGACAGGCACCGTGGCAAAGTTGGTTAAACGCCGGCTGTGAAACGTGGGGCCGCAGGTTCTGCCCCGCACCAAGACAAAGATATGTGTGATCCATGGGTATTTTTTCGTGTCTGAGTGTTTGTGAGACCGAAAATTCTCGTAGTTTCTTATACCCCCGACACAAAACTTACTCGATCTCAATGTGCGGAAAGGATTATGTATGTCACTGTTATAGTGATTACTACATATAGTGATTTATTTTATATGTATTTTAATGTCATGTCAAATTATACCATTGTATCTTATGCATATTGCATTATGTCCTTGTTATACAATGGACATCGTGCGTTTAATCAGACAACCATATCAAACGTTATCATAGTTTAATATGCAGATGTGTCACGAATTACGATAGAATTAATACTACATTAATTGAATACCTAGTTGAGGTCTCAGAGTGTATCAGTCCACTCATACATTTCTAATTACTAGAGGACACAAAAAATCATCTCTCGGGCTTGAAATACCCCGTCCCGTCGAACTTCATCTCACCTTCGGAACATCTGCCTCCTAGCAAAGAACTTCAATGGCCTGTCTGGAAGGCACTTAACCGCCTTCGCACACGTGTGGGCCGCTGCAAGACAAATCTGGTAAGGTGGGGTTATCAGTCAAAGTCCGACTGTTACTGTGGCGCCCCAGAACAACAGAGTATGTCCCACTTACTGATGTGCCCATTGTGCCCTACAACCTGCACAAGAAGGGACATCATCAAGGCAACAGACGCTGCAATAAATGTAGCGACCTACTGGGCCGGGAAACTGCAAAGGTTTATATAACAGTGTATCATGTGAGCCATTGACAAGAAAGAAGAAGAATTACTAAAGAGTAAAGGATTAATATGGGTACCTTTAAATGTTGGCTGTACTGTACTGCATCAGCCCATTTACGTCCCACTGCAGGGCACGGGCCTCCTCTACAATCGAGAGTACGATTGAGAGTGGTTAGGCTATATAGTCCACCTGGCCTAGTGCGGGTTGGGGACTTTTACATACCATAGAAAATTATACATATCGCTATGGTATGCAGGTTTCCTAACGATATTTCAATGGTGGCGCTAGACTATAATTTTATGAGGGCGATGTATTTTACGTAGTCACCTAATAGCGCAAGAAGGCTTTTTATCTGATTGCTAAAGTACTTAATCGATATCACGAATGTTTAGTCCTGTTTTGAAGCGCGAGGCAACTCGGCTCGGGACGACGTGTACAAACGTCAACATTCGCTCACAGCTAACACTAACTCTGAAATATATTATAAATAAATACACACAACAGTCACATACATAGTCCTGAATCCACACTAAGATAATAATTTTATGACGTTAATACAACTGTCAATTGTTTTATTTTATAATAAAAAAAACAATTTATTGCTTCAAATTAGTTATACAGGACAAAACAGTTAAGAATGACCTGTAGTGCATTAGGAATTGACAACATAGACTGATCCGCATCTTATTACCGAAGATGCGCTAACTTTCAGCGAGCCCTGTCAATTAATATTTTCGATAAATTAAGTATAAGCATTAAAACAAAAAAATAATTTTACAAATCGGTTGAGGCGTCTTCGAGTAATCGGTGAACGTAAATAAAACAAAAAAAGAATCCGACGAATTGAGAACCCCCTTGTTTTGAAGTCGGTTAATAAATCTTAAATCTAAAAATTCGTTCTAAATAAATAAACATAAATAATCTGAAAATTAGTTTTACGGTCTTACGCAAAGTTATGAGTGGAAAACGTGATCAATGTCGGTTTAATTTGACCGCTATACGTGAACACGCATGATAATTAATTAATTATTTAACATCCCACAAACTCGCGTACGCATCCCTTTTCAATAATGACGTCAAACAAGTGGGTGATTTGGTATGAGGTGGTGGGTTATGTGTGGTACGTGGTATGTGGGTGGTGGGTGGTGTGATGGTGGGTGGTGTGTGATGGTGGGTGGTGGGTGATGTGTTGTACGTGGTATGTGGGTGGTGGGTATGTGGGTGGTGGCTGGTGTGATGGTGGGTGGTGTGATGGTGGGTGGTGTGTGATGGTGGGTGTTGGGTGATGTGTGGTACGTGGTATGTGGGTGGTGGGTGATGTGTCATGGTGGGTGGTATGTGGGTGGTGGGTGGTATGTGGGTGGTGTGTATGTGGGTGGTGGCTGGTTTGATGGTGGGTGGTAGGATGGTGGGTGGTGTGTGATGGTGGGTGGTGGGTGATGTGTTGTACGTGGTATGTGGGTGGTGGGTATGTGGGTGGTGGGTGGTGGGTGATGTGTTGTACGTGGTATGTGGGTGGTGTGTGATGGTGGGTGGTGGGTGATGTGTTGTACGTGGTATGTGGGTGGTGAGTTGTGTGTGATGGTGGGTGGTGTGGAAGTAATGGTGGGTGGTATGTGGGTGGTGGTTATGTGGGTGGTGGGTATGTGGGTGGTGGGTGGTGTGATGGTGGGTGGTGTGATGGTAGGTGGTGTGTAAGTAATGGTGGGTGGTGGGTGGTGTGTGATGGTGGGTGGTGGGTGATGTGTTGTACGTGGTATGTGGGTGGTGGGTGGTGGGTGGTGTGAAGATGGGTGGTATGTGGGTGGTGGGTGGTGGGTGGTGTGATGGTGGGTGGTATGTGGGTGGTGGGTGGTATGTGGGTGGGTGGTATGTGGGTGGTGGGTATGTGGGTGGTGGGTGGTATGTGGGTGGTGGGTATGTGGGTGGTGGGTGGTGTGATGGTGGGTGGTGTGTCATGGTGGGTGGTGTGTAAGTAATGGTGGGTGGTATGTGGGTGGTGGGTGATTTGGTATGAGGTGGTGGGTTATGTGTGGTACGTGGTATGTGGGTGGTGGATGGTGTGTCATGGTGGGTGGTGAGTTGTGTGTGATGGTGGGTGGTGTGTCATGGTGGGTGGTATGTGGGTGGTGGGTGGTATGTGGGTGGGTGGGTGGTATGTGGGTGGTGGGTACGTGGGTGGTGGGTGGTGTGATGGTGGGTGGTGTGTCATGGTGGGTGGTATGTGGGTGGTGGGTGGTATGTGGGTGGGTGGGTGGTATGTGGGTGGTGGGTACGTGGGTGGTGGGTGGTGTGATGGTGGGTGGTGTGTCATGGTGGGTTGTGTGTAAGTAATGGTGGGTGGTATGTGGGTGGTGGGTGGTGGTATGGTGGGTGGTGTGATGGTGGGTGGTGTGTAAGTAATGGTGGGTGGTGGGTGGTGTGTGATGGTGGGTGGTGTGGAAGTAATGGTGGGTGGTATGTAGGTGGTGGGTGGTATGTGGGTGGTGTGTCATGGTGGGTGGTGGGTGGTGTGATGGTGGGTGATGTGTGGCAGGATGGTGTAGGTTTGATATGTGGCGGTGGGTGATTTGGTATGAGGTGGTGGGTTATGTGTGGTACGTGGTATGTGGGTGGTGGGTGATGTGTCATGGTGGGTGGTATGTGGGTGGTGGGTGGTATGTGGATGGTGGGAATGTGGGTGGTGGCTGGTGTGATGGTGGGTGGTATGTGGGTGGTGGGTGATGTGTGATACGTGGTATGTGGGTAGTGGGTGGTGTGATGGTGGGTGATGTGTGGTAGCGTGGTGTGTAGGTTTGATATGTGGCGGTGGGTGATTTGGTATGAGGTGGTGGGTTATGTGTGGGACGTGGTATGTGGGTGGTGGGTGATGTGTCATGGTGGGTGGTGTGTAAGTAATGGTGGGTGGTGGGTGATGTGTTGTACGTGGTATGTGGGTGGTGAGTTGTGTGTGATGGTGGGTGGTGTGTCATGGTGGGTGGTGTGGAAGTAATGGTGGGTGGTATGTGGGTGGTGGGTATGTGGGTGGTGGGTGGTATGATGGTGGGTGGTGTGGAAGTAATGGTGGGTGGTATGTGGGTGGTGGGTATGTGGGTGCTGGGTGGTGTGATGGTGGGTGGTATGTGGGTGGTGGGTGATGTGTGGTACGTGGTATGTGGGTGGTGGGTGGTGTGTCATGGTGGGTGGTGAGTTGTGTGTGATGGTGGGTGATGTGTGGCAGGCTGGTGTGTAGGTTTGATATGTGGCGGTGGGTGATTTGGTATGAGGTGGTGGGTTATGTGTGGTACGTGGTTTGTGGGTGGTGGGTGGTGTGTCATGGTGGGTGGTGAGTTGTGTGTGATGGTGGGTGGTGTGGAAGTAATGGTGGGCAGTATGTGGGTGATGGGTGGTATGTGGGTGGTGGGTATGTGGGTGGTGGGTACGTGGGTGGTGGGTGGTGTGATGGTGGGTGGTATGTGGGTGGTGGGTGGTATGTGGGTGGTGGGTATGTGGGTGGTGGGTATGTGGGTGGTGGGTGGTGTGATGGTGGGTGGTGAGTTGTGTGTGATGGTGGGTGGTGGGTATGTGGGTGCTGGGTGGTGTGATGGTGGGTGGTATGTGGGTGGTGGGTGATGTGTGGTACGTGGTATGTGGGTGGTGGGTGGTGTGTCATGGTGGGTGGTGAGTTGTGTGTGATGGTGGGTGATGTGTGGCAGGGTGGTGTGTAGGTTTGATATGTGGCGGTGGGTGATTTGGTATGAGGTGGTGGGTTATGTGTGGTACGTGGTATGTGGGTGGTGGGTGGTGTGTCATGGTGGGTGGTGTGGAAGTAATGGTGGGATGTATGTGGGTGATGGGTTGTATGTGGGTGGTGGGTATGTGGGTGGTGGGTATGTAGGTGGTGTGTGGTGTGATGGTGGGTGGTATGTGGGTGGTGGGTGATGTGTGGTACGTGGTATGTGGGTGGTGGGTGGAGTGTCATGGTGGGTGGTGTGGAAGTAATGGTGGGTGGTATGTGGGTGGTGGGTGGTATGTGGGTGGTGGGTAGTATGTGGGTGGTGGGTATGTGGGTGGTGGGTATGTGGGTGGTGGGTGGTGTGATGGTGGGTGGTGTCATGGTGGGTGGTGTGTGGGAGGTGAGTTGTGTGTGATGGTGGGTGGTGTCATGGTGGGTGGTGTGGAAGTAATGGTGGGTGGTATGTCGGTGATGGGTGGTATGTGGGTGGTGTGTATGTGGGTGGTGGGTGGTGTGATGGTGGGTGGTATGTGGGTGGTGGGTGATGTGTGGTACGTGGTATGTGGGTGGTGGGTGGTGTGTCATGGTGGGTGGTGTGTGGGTGGTGGGTATGTGGGTGGTGGGTGGTGAGTTGTGTGTGATGGTGGGTGGTGTCATGGTTGGTGGTTTGGAAGTAATGGTGGGTGGTATGTGGGTGGTGGGTATGTGGGTGCTGGGATGTGTGATGGTGGGTGGTATGTAGGTGGTGGGTGATGTGTGGTACGTGGTATGTGGGTGGTGGGTGGTGTGTCATGGTGGGTGGTGAGTTGTGTGTGATGGTGGGTGGTGTGGAAGTAATGGTGGGTGGTATGTGGGTGGTGGGTGGTATGTGGGTGGTGGGTATCTGGGTGGTGGGTATGTGGGTGGTGGGTGGTGTGGTGGTGGGTGGTGTCATGGTAGGTGGTGTGTGGGTGGTGAGTTGTGTGTGATGGTGGGTGGTGTGGAAGTAATGGTGGGTGGTATGCGGGTGATGGGTGGTATGTGGGTGGTGGGTATGTGGGTGGTGGGTGGTGTGATGGTGGGTGGTATGTGGGTGGTGGGTGATGTGTGGTACGTGGTATGTGGATGGTGGGTGGTGTCATGGTTGGTGGTTTGGAAGAAATGGTGGGTGGTATGTGGGTGGTGGGTATGTGGGTGCTGGGATGTGTGATGGTGGGTGGTATGTAGGTGGTGGGTGATGTGTGGTACGTGGTATGTGGGTGGTGGGTGGTGTGTCATGGTGGGTGGTGAGTTGTGTGTGATGGTGGGTGGTGTGGAAGTAATGGTGGGTGGTATGTGGGTGGTGGGTGGTATGTGGGTGATGGGTTGTATGTGGGTGGTGGGTATGTGGGTGGTGGGTATGTAGGTGGTGTGTGGTGTGATGGTGGGTGGTATGTGGGTGGTGGGTGATGTGTGGTACGTGGTATGTGGGTGGTGGGTGGAGTGTCATGGTGGGTGGTGTGGAAGTAATGGTGGGTGGTATGTGGGTGGTGGGTGGTATGTGGGTGGTGGGTAGTATGTGGGTGGTGGGTATGTGGGTGGTGGGTATGTGGGTGGTGGGTGGTGTGATGGTGGGTGGTGTCATGGTGGGTGGTGTGTGGGAGGTGAGTTGTGTGTGATGGTGGGTGGTGTCATGGTGGGTGGTGTGGAAGTAATGGTGGTTGGTATGTCGGTGATGGGTGGTATGTGGGTGGTGTGTATGTGGGTGGTGGGTGGTGTGATGGTGGGTGGTATGTGGGTGGTGGGTGATGTGTGGTACGTGGTATGTGGGTGGTGGGTGGTGTGTCATGGTGGGTGGTGTGTGGGTGGTGGGTATGTGGGTGGTGGGTGGTGTGATGGTGGGTGGTATGTAGGTGGTGGGTGATGTGTGGTACGTGGTATGTGGGTGGTGGGTGGTGTGTCATGGTGGGTGGTGAGTTGTGTGTGATGGTGGGTGGTGTGGAAGTAATGGTGGGTGGTATGTGGGTGGTGGGTATCTGGGTGGTGGGTATGTGGGTGGTGGGTGGTGTGGTGGTGGGTGGTGTGGTGGTGGGTGGTGTCATGGTAGGTGGTGTGTGGGTGGTGAGTTGTGTGTGATGGTGGGTGGTGTGGAAGTAATGGTGGGTGGTATGCGGGTGATGGGTGGTATGTGGGTGGTGGGTATGTGGGTGGTGGGTGGTGTGATGGTGGGTGGTATGTGGGTGGTGGGTGATGTGTGGTACGTGGTATGTGGATGGTGGGTGGTGTCATGGTTGGTGGTTTGGAAGTAATGGTGGGTGGTATGTGGGTGGTGGGTATGTGGGTGCTGGGATGTGTGATGGTGGGTGGTATGTAGGTGGTGGGTGATGTGTGGTACGTGGTATGTGGGTGGTGGGTGGTGTGTCATGGTGGGTGGTGAGTTGTGTGTGATGGTGGGTGGTGTGGAAGTAATGGTGGGTGGTATGTGGGTGGTGGGTATCTGGGTGGTGGGTATGTGGGTGGTGGGTGGTGTGGTGGTGGGTGGTGTCATGGTAGGTGGTGTGTGGGTGGTGAGTTGTGTGTGATGGTGGGTGGTGTGGAAGTAATGGTGGGTGGTATGTGGGTGATGGGTGGTATGTGGGTGGTGGGTATGTGGGTGGTGGGTGGTGTGATGGTGGGTGGTATGTGGGTGGTGGGTGATGTGTGGTACGTGGTATGTGGGTGGTGGGTGGTGTGTCATGGTGGGTGGTGTGTGGGTGGTGGGTATGTGGGTGGTGGGTATGTGGGTGGTGGGTGGTGAGTTGTGTGTGATGGTGGGTGGTGGGTGATGTGTTGTACGTGGTATGTGGGTGGTGGGTGGTGGGTGGTGTGATGGTGGGTGGTATGTGGGTGGTGGGTATGTGGCTGCTGGGTGGTGTGATGGTGGGTGGTATGTGGGTGGTGGGTGATGTGTGGTACGTGGTATGTGGGTGGTGGGTGGTGTGTCATGGTGGGTGGTGAGTTGTGTGTGATGGTGGGTGATGTGTGGCAGGGTGGTGTGTAAGTAATGGTGGGTGGTGGGTGATGTGTTGTACGTGGGTGGTGGGTGATGTGATGTACGTGGTATGTGGGTGGTGAGTTGTGTCTGATGGTGGGTGGTGTGTCATGGTGGGTGGTGTGGAAGTAATGGTGGGTGGTATGTGGGTGGTGGGTATGTGGGTGGTGGGTGATGTATTGTACGTGATATGTGGGTGGTGAGTTGTGTGTGATGGTGGGTGGTGTGTCATGGTGGGTGGTGTGGAAGTAATGGTGGGTGGTATATGGGTGGTGGGTGGTATGTGGGTGGTGTGATGGTGGGTGATGTGTGGCAGGATGGTGTGTAGGTTTGATATGTGGCGGTGGGTGATTTGGTATGAGGTGGTGGGTTATGTGTGGTACGTGGTATGTGGGTGGTGGGTGGTGTGATGGTGGGTGGTGTGTCATGGTGGGTGGTGTGTAAGTAATGGTGGGTGGTGGGTGGTGTATGATGGTGGGTGGTGGGTGATGTGTTGTACGTGGTATGTGGGTGGTGGGTGGTGGGTGGTGTGATGGTGGGTGGTATGTGGGTGGTGGGTGATGTGTTGTACGTGGTATGTGGGTGGTGGGTGGTGGGTGGTGTGTGGGTGTGGGTGATGTGTGGCACGTGGTATGTGGGTGGTGGGTGGTGTGTCATGGTGGGTGGTGTGGAAGTAATGGTGGGTGGTATGTGGGTGGTGGGTATGTGGGTGGTGGGTGATGTATTGTACGTGATATGTGGGTGGTGAGTTGTGTGTGATGGTGGGTGGTGTGTCATGGTGGGTGGTGTGGAAGTAATGGTGGGTGGTATGTGGGTGGTGGGTGTAATGTGGGTGGTGTGATGGTGGGTGATGTGTGGCAGGATGGTGTGTAGGTTTGATATGTGGCGGTGGGTGATTTGGTATGAGGTGGTGGGTTATGTGTGGTACGTGGTATGTGGTCGGTGGGTGGTGTGATGGTGGGTGGTGTGTGATGGTGGGTGGTGGGTGATGTGTTGTACGTGGTATGTGGGTGGTGGGTATGTGGGTGGTGGCTGGTGTGATGGTGGGTGGTGTGATGGTGGGTGGTGTGTGATGGTGGGTGTTGGGTGATGTGTGGTACGTGGTATGTGGGTGGTGGGTGATGTGTCATGGTGGGTGGTATGTGGGTGGTGGTGTGTGATGGTGGGTGGTGGGTGATGTGTGGTACGTGGTATGTGGGTGGTGGGTGATGTGTCATGGTGGGTGGTATGTGGTAGGTGGGTGGTATGTGGGTGGTGTGTATGTGGGTGGTGGCTACTGTGATGGTGGGTGGTAGGATGGTGGGTGGTGTGTGATGGTGGGTGGTGGGTGATGTGTTGTACGTGGTATGTGGGTGGTGGGTGGTGGGTGATGTGTTGTACGTGGTATGTGGGTGGTGTGTGATGGTGGGTGGTGGGTGATGTGTGGTACGTGGTATGTGGGTGGTGGGTGGTGTGTCATGGTGGGTGGTGAGTTGTGTGTGATGGTGGGTGGTGTGGAAGTAATGGTGGGTGGTATGTGGGTGGTGGGTATCTGGGTGGTGGGTATGTGGGTGGTGGGTGGTGTGGTGGTGGGTGGTGTCATGGTAGGTGGTGTGTGGGTGGTGAGTTGTGTGTGATGGTGGGTGGTGTGGAAGTAATGGTGGGTGGTATGCGGGTGATGGGTGGTATGTGGGTGGTGGGTATGTGGGTGGTGGGTGGTGTGATGGTGGGTGGTATGTGGGTGGTGGGTGATGTGTGGTACGTGGTATGTGGATGGTGGGTGGTGTCATGGTTGGTGGTTTGGAAGTAATGGTGGGTGGTATGTGGGTGGTGGGTATGTGGGTGCTGGGATGTGTGATGGTGGGTGGTATGTAGGTGGTGGGTGATGTGTGGTACGTGGTATGTGGGTGGTGGGTGGTGTGTCATGGTGGGTGGTGAGTTGTGTGTGATGGTGGGTGGTGTGGAAGTAATGGTGGGTGGTATGTGGGTGGTGGGTGGTATGTGGGTGGTGGGTATCTGGGTGGTGGGTATGTGGGTGGTGGGTGGTGTGGTGGTGGGTGGTGTCATGGTAGGTGGTGTGTGGGTGGTGAGTTGTGTGTGATGGTGGGTGGTGTGGAAGTAATGGTGGGTGGTATGTGGGTGATGGGTGGTATGTGGGTGGTGGGTATGTGGGCGGTGGGTGGTGTGATGGTGGGTGGTATGTGGGTGGTGGGTGATGTGTGGTACGTGGTATGTGGGTGGTGGGTGGTGTGTCATGGTGGGTGGTGTGTGGGTGGTGGGTATGTGGGTGGTGGGTGGTGAGTTGTGTGTGATGGTGGGTGGTGGGTGATGTGTTGTACGTGGTATGTGGGTGGTGGGTGGTGGGTGGTGTGATGGTGGGTGGTATGTGGGTGGTGGGTATGTGGCTGCTGGGTGGTGTGATGGTGGGTGGTATGTGGGTGGTGGGTGATGTGTGGTACGTGGTATGTGGGTGGTGGGTGGTGTGTCATGGTGGGTGGTGAGTTGTGTGTGATGGTGGGTGATGTGTGGCAGGGTGGTGTGTAAGTAATGGTGGGTGGTGGGTGATGTGTTGTACGTGGGTGGTGGGTGATGTGATGTACGTGGTATGTGGGTGGTGAGTTGTGTCTGATGGTGGGTGGTGTGTCATGGTGGGTGGTGTGGAAGTAATGGTGGGTGGTATGTGGGTGGTGGGTATGTGGGTGGTGGGTGATGTATTGTACGTGATATGTGGGTGGTGAGTTGTGTGTGATGGTGGGTGGTGTGTCATGGTGGGTGGTGTGGAAGTAATGGTGGGTGGTATATGGGTGGTGGGTGGTATGTGGGTGGTGTGATGGTGGGTGATGTGTGGCAGGATGGTGTGTAGGTTTGATATGTGGCGGTGGGTGATTTGGTATGAGGTGGTGGGTTATGTGTGGTACGTGGTATGTGGGTGGTGGGTGGTGTGATGGTGGGTGGTGTGTCATGGTGGGTGGTGTGTAAGTAATGGTGGGTGGTGGGTGGTGTATGATGGTGGGTGGTGGGTGATGTGTTGTACGTGGTATGTGGGTGGTGGGTGGTGGGTGGTGTGATGGTGGGTGGTATGTGGGTGGTGGGTGATGTGTTGTACGTGGTATGTGGGTGGTGGGTGGTGGGTGGTGTGTGGGTGGTGGGTGGTGTGTAAGTTAATGGTGGTATGAGGTGGTGAGTGGGTGATGGGTGGTATGTGGGGTGTGGGTGATGTGTGGCACGTGGTATGTGGGTGGTGGGTGGTGTGTCATGGTGGGTGGTGTGGAAGTAATGGTGGGTGGTATGTGGGTGGTGGGTATGTGGGTGGTGGGTGATGTATTGTACGTGATATGTGGGTGATGAGTTGTGTGTGATGGTGGGTGGTGTGTCATGGTGGGTGGTGTGGAAGTAATGGTGGGTGGTATGTGGGTGGTGGGTGTAATGTGGGTGGTGTGATGGTGGGTGATGTGTGGCAGGATGGTGTGTAGGTTTGATATGTGGCGGTGGGTGATTTGGTATGAGGTGGTGGGTTATGTGTGGTACGTGGTATGTGGTCGGTGGGTGGTGTGATGGTGGGTGGTGTGTGATGGTGGGTGGTGGGTGATGTGTTGTACGTGGTATGTGGGTGGTGGGTATGTGGGTGGTGGCTGGTGTGATGGTGGGTGGTGTGATGGTGGGTGGTGTGTGATGGTGGGTGTTGGGTGATGTGTGGTACGTGGTATGTGGGTGGTGGGTGATGTGTCATGGTGGGTGGTATGTGGGTGGTGGTGTGTGATGGTGGGTGGTGGGTGATGTGTGGTACGTGGTATGTGGGTGGTGGGTGATGTGTCATAGTGGGTGGTATGTGGTAGGTGGGTGGTATGTGGGTGGTGTGTATGTGGGTGGTGGCTACTGTGATGGTGGGTGGTAGGATGGTGGGTGGTGTGTGATGGTGGGTGGTGGGTGATGTGTTGTACGTGGTATGTGGGTGGTGGGTGGTGGGTGATGTGTTGTACGTGGTATGTGGGTGGTGTGTGATGGTGGGTGGTGGGTGATGTGTGGTACGTGGTATGTGGGTGGTGGGTGGTGTGTCATGGTGGGTGGTGTGGAAGTAATGGTGGGTGGTATGTGGGTGGTGGGTGGTGTGTCATGGTGGGTGGTGAGTTGTGTGTGATGGTGGGTGGTGTGTCATGGTGGGTGGTGTGGAAGTAATGGTGGGTGGTGTGGAAGTAATGGTGGGTGGTATGTGGGTGGTGGGTATGTGGGTGGTGGGTGGTGTGATGGTGGGTGGTGTCATGGTGGGTGGTGTGTGGGTGGTGAGTTGTGTGTGATGGTGGGTGGTGTCATGGTGGGTGGTGTGGAAGTAATGGTGGGTGGTATGTGGGTGGTGGGTGGTATGTGGGTGGTGAGTTGTGTGTGATGGTGGGTGGTGTGGAAGTAATGGTGGGTGGTATGTGGGTGGTGGGTGGTGTGATGGTGGGTGGTGTGTGATGGTGGGTGGTGGGTGATGTGTTGTACGTGGTATGTGGGTGGTGGGTGGTGGGTGGTGTGAAGATGGGTGGTATGTGGGTGGTGGGTGGTGGGTGGTGTGATGGTGGGTGGTATGTGGGTGGTGGGTGGTATGTGGGTGGGTGGTATGTGGGTGGTGGGTATGTGGGTGGTGGGTGGTATGTGGGTGGTGGGTATGTGGGTGGTGGGTATGTGGGTGGTGGGTGGTGTGATGGTGGGTGGTGTGTCATGGTGGGTGGTGTGTAAGTAATGGTGGGTGGTATGTGGGTAGTGGGTGATTTGGTATGAGGTGGTGGGTTATGTGTGGTACGTGGTATGTGGGTGGTGGATGGTGTGTCATGGTGGGTGGTGAGTTGTGTGTGATGGTGGGTGGTGTGTCATGGTGGGTGGTATGTGGGTGGTGGGTGGTATGTGGGTGGGTGGGTGGTATGTGGGTGGTGGGTACGTGGGTGGTGGGTACGTGGGTGGTGGGTGGTGTGATGGTGGGTGGTGTGTCATGGTGGGTTGTGTGTAAGTAATGGTGGGTGGTATGTGGGTGGTGGGTGGTGGTATGTTGGGTGGTGTGATGGTGGGTGGTGTGTAAGTAATGGTGGGTGGTGGGTGGTGTGTGATGGTGGGTGGTGTGGAAGTAATGGTGGGTGGTATGAAGGTGGTGGGTGGTATGTGGGTGGTGTGTCATGGTGGGTGGTGGGTGGTGTGATGGTGGGTGATGTGTGGCAGGATGGTGTAGGTTTGATATGTGGCGGTGGGTGATTTGGTATGAGGTGGTGGGTTATGTGTGGTACGTGGTATGTGGGTGGTGGGTGATGTGTCATGGTGGGTGGTATGTGGGTGGTGGGTGGTATGTGGATGGTGGGAATGTGGGTGGTGGCTGGTGTGATGGTGGGTGGTATGTGGGTGGTGGGTGATGTGTGATACGTGGTATGTGGGTAGTGGGTGGTGTGATGGTGGGTGATGTGTGGTAGCGTGGTGTGTAGGTTTGATATGTGGCGGTGGGTGATTTGGTATGAGGTGGTGGGTTATGTGTGGGACGTGGTATGTGGGTGGTGGGTGATGTGTCATGGTGGGTGGTGTGTAAGTAATGGTGGGTGGTGGGTGATGTGTTGTACGTGGTATGTGGGTGGTGAGTTGTGTGTGATGGTGGGTGGTGTGTCATGGTGGGTGGTGTGGAAGTAATGGTGGGTGGTATGTGGGTGGTGGGTATGTGGGTGGTGGGTGGTATGATGGTGGGTGGTATGATGGTGGGTGGTGGGTGGTGGGTGATGTGTTGTACGTGGTATGTGGGTGGTGGGTGGTGAATGGTGTGAAGGTGGGTGGTATGTGGGTGGTGGGTGATGTGTGGTACGTGGTATGTGGGTGGTGGGTGGTGTAATGGTGGGTGATGTGTGGCAGGATGGTGTAGGTTTGATATGTGGCGGTGGGTGATTTGGTATGAGGTGGTGGGTTATGTGTGGTACGTGGTATGTGGGTGGTGGGTGATGTGTCATGGTGGGTGGTATGTGGGTGGTGGGTATGTGGGTGGTGGGTGGTGTGATGGTGGGTGGTGTGTCATGGTGGGTGGTATGTGGGTGGTGGGTGGTATGTGGGTGGTGGGTGAAGTGATGGTGGGTGGTGTGATGGTGGGTGGTGTGTCATGGTGGGTGGTGTGTAAGTAATGGTGGGTGGTGGGTGGTGTGTGATGGTGGGTGGTGGGTGATGTGTTGTACGTGGTATGTGGGTGGTGGGTGGTGGGTGGTGTGTCATGGTGGGTGGTGTGGAAGTAATGGTGGGTGGTATGTGGGTGGTGGGTATGTGGGTGGTGGGTGGTGTGATGGTGGGTGGTGGGTGATGTGTTGTACGTGGTATGTGGTCGGTATGTGGTGGGTGGTGTGTCATGGTGGGTGGTGTGGAAGTAATGGTGGGTGGTATGTGGGTGGTGGGTATGTGGGTGGTGGGTGGTGTGATGATGGGTGGTGTGATGGTGGGTGGTGTGTAAGTAATGGTGGGTGGTGGGTGGTGGGTGATGTGTTGTACGTGGTATGTGGGTGGTTGGTGGTGGGTGGTGTGATGGTGGGTGGTATGTGGGTGGTGGGTGGTATGTGGGTTGGTATGCGGGTGGCGGGTATGTGGGTGGTGGGTATGTGGGTGGTGGCTGGTGTGATGGTGGGTGGTGTGATAGTGGGTGGTGTGTGATGGTGTGTGCTGGCTGATGTGTGGTACGTGGTATGTGGGTGGTGGGTATGTGGGTGGTGGGTGGTGTGATGGTGGGTGGTGGGTGATGTGTTGTACGTGGTATGTGGGTGGTGGGTGGTGGGTGGTGTGTCATGGTGGGTGGTGTGGAAGTAATGGTGGGTGGTGTGTGGTTGGTGGGTATGTGGGTGGTGGGTATGTGGGTGGTGGGTGGTGTCATGGTGGGTGGTGTGGAAGTAATGGTGGGTGGTATGTGGGTGGTGGGTATGTGGGTGCTGGGTGGTGTGATGGTGGGTGGTATGTGGGTGGTGGGTGATGTGTGGTACGTGGTATGTGGGTGGTGGGTGGTGTGTCATGTTGGGTGGTGAGTTGTGTGTGATGGTGGGTGATGTGTGGCAGGCTGGTGTGTAGGTTTGATATGTGGCGGTGGGTGATTTGGTATGAGGTGGTGGGTTATGTGTGGTACGTGGTATGTGGGTGGTGGGTGGTGTGTCATGGTGGGTGGTGAGTTGTGTGTGATGGTGGGTGGTGTGGAAGTAATGGTGGGCAGTATGTGGGTGATGGGTGGTATGTGGGTGGTGGGTATGTGGGTGGTGGGTACGTGGGTGGTGGGTGGTGTGATGGTGGGTGGTATGTGGGTGGTGGGTGGTATGTGGGTGGTGGGTATGTGGGTGGTGGGTATGTGGGTGGTGGGTGGTGTGATGGTGGGTGGTGTCATGGTGGGTGGTGTGTGGGTGGTGAGTTGTGTGTGATGGTGGGTGGTGGGTATGTGGGTGCTGGGTGGTGTGATGGTGGGTGGTATGTGGGTGGTGGGTGATGTGTGGTACGTGGTATGTGGGTGGTGGGTGGTGTGTCATGGTGGGTGGTGAGTTGTGTGTGATGGTGGGTGATGTGTGGCAGGGTGGTGTGTAGGTTTGATATGTGGCGGTGGTCGATTTGGTATGAGGTGGTGGGTTATGTGTGGTACGTGGTATGTGGGTGGTGGGTGGTGTGTCATGGTGGGTGGTTTGAAAGTAATGGTGGGATGTATGTGGGTGATGGGTTGTATGTGGGTGGTGGGTATGTGGGTGGTGGGTATGTAGGTGGTGTGTGGTGTGATGGTGGGTGGTATGTGGGTGGTGGGTGATGTGTGGTACGTGGTATGTGGGTGGTGGGTGGAGTGTCATGGTGGGTGGTGTGGAAGTAATGGTGGGTGGTATGTGGGTGGTGGGTGGTATGTGGGTGGTGGGTAGTATGTGGGTGGTGGGTATGTGGGTGGTGGGTATGTGGGTGGTGGGTGGTGTGATGGTGGGTGGTGTCATGGTGGGTGGTGTGTGGGAGGTGAGTTGTGTGTGATGGTGGGTGGTGTCATGGTGGGTGGTGTGGAAGTAATGGTGGGTGGTATGTCGGTGATGGGTGGTATGTGGGTGGTGTGTATGTGGGTGGTGGGTGGTGTGATGGTGGGTGGTATGTGGGTGGTGGGTGATGTGTGGTACGTGGTATGTGGGTGGTGGGTGGTGTGTCATGGTGGGTGGTGTGTGGGTGGTGGGTATGTGGGTGGTGGGTGGTGAGTTGTGTGTGATGGTGGGTGGTGTCATGGTTGGTGGTTTGGAAGTAATGGTGGGTGGTATGTGGGTGGTGGGTATGTGGGTGCTGGGATGTGTGATGGTGGGTGGTATGTAGGTGGTGGGTGATGTGTGGTACGTGGTATGTGGGTGGTGGGTGGTGTGTCATGGTGGGTGGTGAGTTGTGTGTGATGGTGGGTGGTGTGGAATTAATGGTGGGTGGTATGTGGGTGGTGGGTGGTATGTGGGTGGTGGGTATCTGGGTGGTGGGTATGTGGGTGGTGGGTGGTGTGGTGGTGGGTGGTGTCATGGTACGTGGTATGTGGATGGTGGGTGGTGTCATGGTTGGTGGTTTGGAAGTAATGGTGGGTGGTATGTGGGTGGTGGGTATGTGGGTGGTGGGTGGTGTGATGGTGGGTGGTATGTGGGTGGTGGGTGATGTGTGGTACGTGGTATGTGGATGGTGGGTGGTGTCATGGTTGGTGGTTTGGAAGTAATGGTGGGTGGTATGTGGGTGGTGGGTATGTGGGTGCTGGGATGAGTGATGGTGGGTGGTATGTAGGTGGTGGGTGATGTGTGGTACGTGGTATGTGGGTGGTGGGTGGTGTGTCATGGTGGGTGGTGAGTTGTTTGTGATGGTGGGTGGTGTGGAAGTAATGGTGGGTGGTATGTGGGTGGTGGGTGGTATGTGGGTGATGAGTTGTATGTGGGTGGTGGGTATGTGGGTGGTGGGTATGTAGGTGGTTTGTGGTGTGATGGTGGGTGGTATGTGGGTGGTGGGTGATGTGTGGTACGTGGTATGTGGGTGGTGGGTGATGTGTCATGGTGGGTGGTATGTGGTAGGTGGGTGGTATGTGGGTGGTGTGTATGTGGGTGGTGGCTACTGTGATGGTGGGTGGTAGGATGGTGGGTTGTGTGTAATGGTGGGTGGTGGGTGATGTGTTGTACGTGGTATGTGGGTGGTGGGTATGTGGGTGGTGGGTGGTGGGTGATGTGTTGTACGTGGTATGTGGGTGGTGTGTGATGGTGGGTGGTGGGTGATGTGTGGTACGTGGTATGTGGGTGGTGGGTGGTGTGTCATGGTGGGTGGTGTGGAAGTAATGGTGGGTGGTATGTGGGTGGTGGGTGGTGTGTCATGGTGGGTGGTGTGTGGGTGGTGGGTATGTGGGTGGTGGGTGGTGAGTTGTGTGTGATGGTGGGTGGTGTCATGGTTGGTGGTTTGGAAGTAATGGTGGGTGGTATGTGGGTGGTGGGTATGTGGGTGCTGTGATGTGTGATGGTGGGTGGTATGTAGGTGGTGGGTGATGTGTGGTACGTGGTATGTGGGTGGTGGGTGGTGTGTCATGGTGGGTGGTGAGTTGTGTGTGATGGTGGGTGGTGGGTGGTATGTGGGTGGTGGGTATCTGGGTGGTGGGTATGTGGGTGGTGGGTGGTGTGGTGGTGGGTGGTGTCATGGTAGGTGGTGTGTGGGTGGTGAGTTGTGTGTGATGGTGGGTGGTGTGAAAGTAATGGTGGGTGGTATGCGGGTGATGGGTGGTATGTGGGTGGTGGGTATGTGGGTGGTGGGTGGTGTGATGGTGGGTGGTATGTGGGTGGTGGGTGGTATGTGGGTGGTGGGTATCTGGGTGGTGGGTATGTGGGTGGTGGGTGGTGTGGTGGTGGGTGGTGTCATGGTACGTGGTATGTGGATGGTGGGTGGTGTCATGGTTGGTGGTTTGGAAGTAATGGTGGGTGGTATGTGGGTGGTGGGTATGTGGGTGGTGGGTGGTGTGATGGTGGGTGGTATGTGGGTGGTGGGTGATGTGTGGTACGTGGTATGTGGATGGTGGGTGGTGTCATGGTTGGTGGTTTGGAAGTAATGGTGGGTGGTATGTGGGTGGTGGGTATGTGGGTGCTGGGATGAGTGATGGTGGGTGGTATGTAGGTGGTGGGTGATGTGTGGTACGTGGTATGTGGGTGGTGGGTGGTGTGTCATGGTGGGTGGTGAGTTGTTTGTGATGGTGGGTGGTGTGGAAGTAATGGTGGGTGGTATGTGGGTGGTGGGTGGTATGTGGGTGATGAGTTGTATGTGGGTGGTGGGTATGTGGGTGGTGGGTATGTAGGTGGTTTGTGGTGTGATGGTGGGTGGTATGTGGGTGGTGGGTGATGTGTGGTACGTGGTATGTGGGTGGTGGGTGATGTGTCATGGTGGGTGGTATGTGGTAGGTGGGTGGTATGTGGGTGGTGTGTATGTGGGTGGTGGCTACTGTGATGGTGGGTGGTAGGATGGTGGGTTGTGTGTAATGGTGGGTGGTGGGTGATGTGTTGTACGTGGTATGTGGGTGGTGGGTATGTGGGTGGTGGGTGGTGGGTGATGTGTTGTACGTGGTATGTGGGTGGTGTGTGATGGTGGGTGGTGGGTGATGTGTGGTACGTGGTATGTGGGTGGTGGGTGGTGTGTCATGGTGGGTGGTGTGGAAGTAATGGTGGGTGGTATGTGGGTGGTGGGTGGTGTGTCATGGTGGGTGGTGTGTGGGTGGTGGGTATGTGGGTGGTGGGTGGTGAGTTGTGTGTGATGGTGGGTGGTGTCATGGTTGGTGGTTTGGAAGTAATGGTGGGTGGTATGTGGGTGGTGGGTATGTGGGTGCTGGGATGTGTGATGGTGGGTGGTATGTAGGTGGTGGGTGATGTGTGGTACGTGGTATGTGGGTGGTGGGTGGTGTGTCATGGTGGGTGGTGAGTTGTGTGTGATGGTGGGTGGTGGGTGGTATGTGGGTGGTGGGTATCTGGGTGGTGGGTATGTGGGTGGTGGGTGGTGTGGTGGTGGGTGGTGTCATGGTAGGTGGTGTGTGGGTGGTGAGTTGTGTGTGATGGTGGGTGGTGTGAAAGTAATGGTGGGTGGTATGCGGGTGATGGGTGGTATGTGGGTGGTGGGTATGTGGGTGGTGGGTGGTGTGATGGTGGGTGGTATGTGGGTGGTGGGTGATGTGTGGTACGTGGTATGTGGATGGTGGGTGGTGTCATGGTTGGTGGTTTGGAAGTAATGGTGGGTGGTATGTGGGTGGTGGGTATGTGGGTGCTGGGATGTGTGATGGTGGGTGGTATGTAGGTGGTGGGTGATGTGTGGTACGTGGTATGTGGGTGGTGGGTGGTGTGTCATGGTGGGTGGTGAGTTGTGTGTGATGGTGGGTGGTGTGGAAGTAATGGTGGGTGGTATGTGGGTGGTGGGTGGTATGTGGGTGGTGGGTATCTGGGTGGTGGGTATGTGGGTGGTGGGTGGTGTGGTGGTGGGTGGTGTCATGGTAGGTGGTGTGTGGGTGGTGAGTTGTGTGTGATGGTGGGTGGTGTGGAAGTAATGGTGGGTGGTATGTGGGTGATGGGTGGTATGTGGGTGGTGGGTATGTGGGTGGTGGGTGGTGTGATGGTGGGTGGTATGTGGATGGTGGGTGATGTGTGGTACGTGGTATGTGGGTGGTGGGTGGTGTGTCATGGTGGGTGGTGTGTGGGTGGTGGGTATGTGGGTGGTGGGTGGTGAGTTGTGTGTGATGGTGGGTGGTGGGTGATGTGTTGTACGTGGTATGTGGGTGGTGGGTGGTGGGTGGTGTGATGGTGGGTGGTATGTGGGTGGTGGGTATGTGGCTGCTGGGTGGTGTGATGGTGGGTGGTATGTGGGTGGTGGGTGATGTGTGGTACGTGGTATGTGGGTGGTGGGTGGTGTGTCATGGTGGGTGGTGAGTTGTGTGTGATGGTGGGTGATGTGTGGCAGGGTGGTGTGTAAGTAATGGTGGGTGGTGGGTGATGTGTTGTACGTGGGTGGTGGGTGATGTGATGTACGTGGTATGTGGGTGGTGAGTTGTGTCTGATGGTGGGTGGTGTGTCATGGTGGGTGGTGTGGAAGTAATGGTGGGTGGTATGTGGGTGGTGGGTATGTGGGTGGTGGGTGATGTATTGTACGTGATATGTGGGTGGTGAGTTGTGTGTGATGGTGGGTGGTGTGTCATGGTGGGTGGTGTGGAAGTAATGGTGGGTGGTATATGGGTGGTGGGTGGTATTTGGGTGGTGTGATGGTGGGTGATGTGTGGCAGGATGGTGTGTAGGTTTGATATGTGGCGGTGGGTGATTTGGTATGAGGTGGTGGGTTATTTGTGGTACGTGGTATGTGGGTGGTGGGTGGTGTGATGGTGGGTGGTGTGTCATGGTGGGTGGTGTGTAAGTAATGGTGGGTGGTGGGTGGTGTATGATGGTGGGTGGTGGGTGATGTGTTTTACGTGGTATGTGGGTGGTGGGTGGTGGGTGGTGTGATGGTGGGTGGTATGTGGGTGGTGGGTGATGTGTTGTACGTGGTATGTGGGTGGTGGGTGGTGGGTGCTGTGTGGGTGGTGGGTGGTGTGTAAGTTAATGGTGGTATGAGGTGGTGAGTGGGTGATGGGTGGTATGTGGGGTGTGGGTGATGTGTGGTACGTGGTATGTGGGTGGTGGGTGGTGTGTCATGGTGGGTGGTGTGGAAGTAATGGTGGGTGGTATGTGGGTGGTGGGTATGTGGGTGGTGGGTGATGTATTGTACGTGATATGTGGGTGGTGAGTTGTGTGTGATGGTGGGTGGTGTGTCATGGTGGGTGGTGTGGAAGTAATGGTGGGTGGTATGTGGGTGGTGGGTGGTATGTGGGTGGTGTGATGGTGGGTGATGTGTGGCAGGATGGTGTGTAGGTTTGATATGTGGCGGTGGGTGATTTGGTATGAGGTGGTGGGTTATGTGTGGTACGTGGTATATGGTCGGTGGGTGGTTTGATGATGGGTGGTGTGTGATGGTGGGTGGTGGGTGATGTGTTGTACGTGGTATGTGGGTGGTGGGTATGTGGGTGGTGGCTGGTGTGATGGTGGGTGGTGTGATGGTGGGTGGTGTGTGATGGTGGGTGTTGGGTGATGTGTGGTACGTGGTATGTGGGTGGTGGGTGATGTGTCATGGTGGGTGGTATGTGGGTGGTGGGTATGTGGGTGGTGGCTGGTGTGATGGTGGGTGGTGTGTGATGGTGGGTGGTGGGTGATGTGTGGTACGTGGTATGTGGGTGGTGGGTGATGTGTCATGGTGGGTGGTATGTGGTAGGTTGGTGGTATGTGGGTGGTGTGTATGTGGGTGGTGGCTACTGTGATGGTGGGTGGTAGGATGGTGGCTGGTGTGTGATGGTGGGTGGTGGGTGATGTGTTGTACGTGGTATGTGGGTGGTGGGTATGTGGGTGGTGGGTGGTGGGTGATGTGTTGTACGTGGTATGTGGGTGGTGTGTGATGGTGGGTGGTGGGTGATGTGTGGTACGTGGTATGTGGGTGGTGGGTGGTGTGTCATGGTGGGTGGTGTGGAAGTAATGGTGGGTGGTATGTGGGTGGTGGGTGGTGTGTCATGGTGGGTGGTGAGTTGTGTGTGATGGTGGGTGGTGTGTCATGGTGGGTGGTGTGGAAGTAATGGTGGGTGGTATGTGGGTGGTGGGTGGTATGTGGGTGGTGGGTATGTGGGTGGTGGGTATGTGGGTGGTGGGTGGTGTCATGGTGGATGGTGTGTGGGTGGTGAGTTGTGTGTGATGGTGGGTGGTGTCATGGTGGGTGGTGTGGAAGTAATGGTGGGTGGTATGTGGGTGGTGGGTGGTATGTGGGTGGTGGGTATGTGGGTGGTGGGTATGTGGTTGCTGGGTGGTGTGATGGTGGGTGGTATGTGGGTGGTGGGTGATGTGTGGTACGTGGTATGTGGGTGGTGGGTGGTGTGTCATGGTGGGTGGTGAGTTGTATGTGATGGTGGGTGATGTGTGGCAGGGTGGTGTGTAGGTTTGATATGTGGCGGTGGGTGATTTGGTATGAGGTGGTGGGTTATGTGTGGTACGTGGTATGTGGGTGGTGGGTGGTGTGTCATGGTGGGTGGTGAGTTGTGTGTGATGGTGGGTGGTGTCATGGTGGGTGGTGTGGAAGTAATGGTGGGTGGTATGTGGGTGGTGGGTGGTATGTGGGTGGTGGGTATGTGGGTGGTGGGTATGTGGTTGCTGGGTGGTGTGATGGTGGGTGGTATGTGGGTGGTGGGTGATGTGTGGTACGTGGTATGTGGGTGGTGGGTGGTGTGTCATGGTGGGTGGTGAGTTGTATGTGATGGTGGGTGATGTGTGGCAGGGTGGTGTGTAGGTTTGATATGTGGCGGTGGGTGATTTGGTATGAGGTGGTGGGTTATGTGTGGTACGTGGTATGTGGGTGGTGGGTGGTGTGTCATGGTGGGTGGTGAGTTGTGTGTGATGGTGGGTGGTGTCATGGTGGGTGGTGTGGAAGTAATGGTGGGTGGTATGTGGGTGATGGGTTGTATGTGGGTGGTGGGTATGCTGGTGGTGGGTATGTGGGTGGTGGGTATGTGGGTGGTGGGTATGTGGGTGGTGGGTGGTGTGTCATGGTGGGTGGTGAGTTGTGTGTGATGGTGGGTGGTGTCATGGTGGGTGGTGTGGAAGTAATGGTGGGTGGTATGTGGGTGGTGGGTATGTGGGTGGTAGGTATGTGGGTGCTGGGTGGTGTGATGGTGGGTGGTATGTGGGTGGTGGGTGATGTGTGGTACGTGGTATGTGGGTGGTGGGTGATGTGTGGGTGGTGAGTTGTGTGTGATGGTGGGTGGTGTGTCATGGTGGGTGGTGTGGAAGTAATGGTGGGTGGTATGTGGGTGGTGGGTGGTATGTGGGTGGTGGGTATGTGGGTGGTGGGTATGTGGGTGGTGGGAGGTGTGATGGTGGGTGGTGTCATGGTGTGTGGTGTGTCATGGTGGGTGGTGAGTTGTGTGTGATGGTGGGTGGTGTCATGGTGGGTGGTGTGGAAGTAATGGTGGGTGGTATGTGGGTGATGGGTTGTATGTGGGTGGTGTGTATGTGGGTGGTGGGTGGTGTGATGGTGGGTGGTATGTGGGTGGTGGGTGATGTGTGGTACGTGGTATGTGGGTGGTGGGTGGTGTCATGGTGGGTGGTGTGGAAGTAATGGTGGGTGGTATGTGGGTGGTGGGTATGTGGGTGGTGGGTAGGTGGGTGGTGGGTGGTGTCATGGTGGGTGGTGTCATGGTGGGTGGTGAGTTGTGTGTGATGGTGGGTGGTGTCATGGTGGGTGGTGTGGAAGTAATGGTGGGTGGTATGTGGGTGATGGCTGGTATGTGGGTGGTGGGTATGTGGGTGGTGGGTGGTGTGATGGTGGGTGGTATGTGGGTGGTGGGTGATGTGTGGTACGTGGTATGTGGGTGGTGGGTGGTGTGTCATGGTGGGTGGTGTGTGGGTGGTGGGTATGTGGGTGGTGGGAATGTGGGTGGTGGGTGGTGTCATGGTGCGTGGTGTGGAAGTAATGGTGGTAGGTATGTGGGTGGTGGGTATGTGGGTGCTGGGTGGTGTGATGGTGGGTGGTATGTGGGTGGTGGGTGATGTGTGGTACGTGGTATGTGGGTGGTGGGTGGTGTGTCATGGTGGGTGGTGAGTTGTGTGTGATGGTGGGTGATGTGTGGCAGGCTGGTGTGTAGGTTTGATATGTGGCGGTGGGTGATTTGGTATGAGGTGGTGGGTTATGTGTGGTACGTGGTATGTGGGTGGTGGGTGGTGTGTCATGGTGGGTGGTGAGTTGTGTGTGATGGTGGGTGGTGTGGAAGTAATGGTGGGCAGTATGTGGGTGATGGGTGGTATGTGGGTGTTGGGTATGTGGGTGGTGGGTACGTGGGTGGTGGGTGGTGTGATGGTGGGTGGTATGTGGGTGGTGGGTGGTATGTGGGTGGTGGGTATGTGGGTGGTGGGTATGTGGGTGGTGGGTGGTGTGATGGTGGGTGGTGTCATGGTGGGTGGTGTGTGGGTGGTGAGTTGTGTGTGATGGTGGGTGGTGGGTATGTGGGTGCTGGGTGGTGTGATGGTGGGTGGTATGTGGGTGGTGGGTGATGTGTGGTACGTGGTATGTGGGTGGTGGGTGGTGTGTCATGGTGGGTGGTGTGAAAGTAATGGTGGGATGTATGTGGGTGATGGGTTGTATGTGGGTGGTGGGTATGTGGGTGGTGGGTATGTAGGTGGTGTGTGGTGTGATGGTGGGTGGTATGTGGGTGGTGGGTGATGTGTGGTACGTGGTATGTGGGTGGTGGGTGGAGTGTCATGGTGGGTGGTGTGGAAGTAATGGTGGGTGGTATGTGGGTGGTGGGTGGTATGTGGGTGGTGGGTAGTATGTGGGTGGTGGGTATGTGGGTGGTGGGTATGTGGGTGGTGGGTGGTGTGATGGTGGGTGGTGTCATGGTGGGTGGTGTGTGGGAGGTGAGTTGTGTGTGATGGTGGGTGGTGTCATGGTGGGTGGTGTGGAAGTAATGGTGGGTGGTATGTCGGTGATGGGTGGTATGTGGGTGGTGTGTATGTGGGTGGTGGGTGGTGTGATGGTGGGTGGTATGTGGGTGGTGGGTGATGTGTGGTACGTGGTATGTGGGTGGTGGGTGGTGTTTCATGGTGGGTGGTGTGTGGGTGGTGGGTATGTGGGTGGTGGGTGGTGAGTTGTGTGTGATGGTGGGTGGTGTCATGGTTGGTGGTTTGGAAGTAATGGTGGGTGGTATGTGGGTGGTGGGTATGTGGGTGCTGGGATGTGTGATGGTGGGTGGTATGTAGGTGGTGGGTGATGTGTGGTACGTGGTATGTGGGTGGTGGGTGGTGTGTCATGGTGGGTGGTGAGTTGTGTGTGATGGTGGGTGGTGTGGAATTAATGGTGGGTGGTATGTGGGTGGTGGGTGGTATGTGGGTGGTGGGTATCTGGGTGGTGGGTATGTGGGTGGTGGGTGGTGTGGTGGTGGGTGGTGTCATGGTACGTGGTATGTGGATGGTGGGTGGTGTCATGGTTGGTGGTTTGGAAGTAATGGTGGGTGGTATGTGGGTGGTGGGTATGTTGGTGGTGGGTTGTGTGATGGTGGGTGGTATGTGGGTGGTGGGTGATGTGTGGTACGTGGTATGTGGATGGTGGGTGGTGTCATGGTTGGTGGTTTGGAAGTAATGGTGGGTGGTATGTGGGTGGTGGGTATGTGGGTGCTGGGATGTGTGATGGTGGGTGGTATGTAGGTGGTGGGTGATGTGTGGTACGTGGTATGTGGGTGGTGGGTGGTGTGTCATGGTGGGTGGTGAGTTGTGTGTGATGGTGGGTGGTGTGGAAGTAATGGTGGGTGGTATGTGGGTGGTGGGTGGTATGTGGGTGATGGGTTGTATGTGGGTGGTGGGTATGTGGGTGGTGGGTATGTAGGTGGTTTGTGGTGTGATGGTGGGTGGTATGTGGGTGGTGGGTGATGTGTGGTACGTGGTATGTGGGTGGTGGGTGATGTGTCATGGTGGGTGGTATGTGGTAGGTGGGTGGTATGTGGGTGGTGTGTATGTGGGTGGTGGCTACTGTGATGGTGGGTGGTAGGATGGTGGGTGGTGTGTGATGGTGGGTGGTGGGTGATGTGTTGTACGTGGTATGTGGGTGGTGGGTATGTGGGTGGTGGGTGGTGGGTGATGTGTTGTACGTGGTATGTGGGTGGTGTGTGATGGTGGGTGGTGGGTTATGTGTGGTACGTGGTATGTGGGTGGTGGGTGGTGTGTCATGGTGGGTGGTGTGGAAGTAATGGTGGGTGGTATGTGGGTGGTGGGTGGTGTGTCATGGTGGGTGGTGTGTGGGTGGTGGGTATGTGGGTGGTGGGTGGTGAGTTGTGTGTGATGGTGGGTGGTGTCATGGTTGGTGGTTTGGAAGTAATGGTGGGTGGTATGTGGGTGGTGGGTATGTGGGTGCTGGGATGTGTGATGGTGGGTGGTATGTAGGTGGTGGGTGATGTGTGGTACGTGGTATGTGGGTGGTGGGTGGTGTGTCATGGTGGGTGGTGAGTTGTGTGTGATGGTGGGTGGTGTGGAAGTAATGGTGGGTGGTGGGTGGTATGTGGGTGGTGGGTATCTGGGTGGTGGGTATGTGGGTGGTGGGTGGTGTGGTGGTGGGTGGTGTCATGGTAGGTGGTGTGTGGGTGGTGAGTTGTGTGTGATGGTGGGTGGTGTGAAAGTAATGGTGGGTGGTATGCGGGTGATGGGTGGTATGTGGGTGGTGGGTATGTGGGTGGTGGGTGGTGTGATGGTGGGTGGTATGTAGGTGGTGGGTGATGTGTGGTACGTGGTATGTGGGTGGTGGGTGGTGTGTCATGGTGGGTGGTGAGTTGTGTGTGATGGTGGGTGGTGTGGAAGTAATGGTGGGTGGTATGTGGGTGGTGGGTGGTATGTGGGTGGTGGGCATCTGGGTGGTGGGTATGTGGGTGGTGGGTGGTGTGGTGGTGGGTGGTGTCATGGTAGGTGGTGGGTGGGTGGTGAGTTGTGTGTGATGGTGGGTGGTGTGGAAGTAATGGTGGGTGGTATGTGGGTGATGGGTGGTATGTGGGTGGTGGGTATGTGGGTGGTGGGTGGTGTGATGGTGGGTGGTATGTGGGTGGTGGGTATGTGGGTGGTGGGTGGTGTGATGGTTGGTGGTATGTGGGTGGTGGGTGATGTGTGGTACGTGGTAAGTGGGTGGTGGGTGTAGTGTCATGGTGGGTGGTGTGTGGGTGGTGGGTATGTGGGTGGTGGGTATGTGGGTGGTGGGTGGTGAGTTGTGTGTGATGGTGGGTGGTGGGTGATGTGTTGTACGTGGTATGTGGGTGGTGGGTGGTGGGTGGTGTGATGGTGGGTGGTATGTGGGTGGTGGGTATGTGGCTGCTGGTTGGTGTGATGGTGGGTGGTATGAGGTGGTGGGTTATGTGTGGTACGTGGTATGTGGGTGGTGGGTGGTGTGTCATGGTGGGTGGTGAGTTGTGTGTGATGGTGGGTGGTGTCATGGTGGGTGGTGTGGAAGTAATGGTGGGTGGTATGTGGGTGATGGGTTGTATGTGGGTGGTGGGTATGTGGGTGGTGGGTATGTGGGTGGTGGGTATGTGGGTTGTTAGGTGTGTGTCATGGTGGGTGGTGAGTTGTGTGTGATGGTGGGTGGTGTCATGGTGGGTGGTGTGGAAGTAATGGTGGGTGGTATGTGGGTGGTGGGTATGTGGGTGGTAGGTATGTGGGTGCTGGGTGGTGTGATGGTGGGTGGTATGTGGGTGGTGGGTGATGTGTGGTACGTGGTATGTGGGTGGTGGGTGATGTGTGGGTGGTGAGTTGTGTGTGATGGTGGGTGGTGTGTCATGGTGGGTGGTGTGGAAGTAATGGTGGGTGGTATGTGGGTGGTGGGTGGTGTGGGTGGTGGGTATGTGGGTGGTGGGTATGTGGGTGGTGGGTGGTGTGATGGTGGGTGGTGTCATGGTGTGTGGTGTGTCATGGTGGGTGGTGAGTTGTGTGTGATGGTGGGTGGTGTCATGGTGGGTGGTGTGGAAGTAATAGTGGGTGGTATGTGGGTGATGGGTTGTATGTGGGTGGTGTGTATGTGGGTGGTGGGTGGTGTGATGGTGGGTGGTATGTGGGTGGTGGGTGATGTGTGGTACGTGGTATGTGGGTGGTGGGTGGTGTCATGGTGGGTGGTGTGGAAGTAATGGTGGGTGGTATGTGGGTGGTGGGTATGTGGGTGGTGGGTATGTGGGTGGTGGGTGGTGTCATGGTGGGTGGTGTCATGGTGGGTGGTGAGTTGTGTGTGATGGTGGGTGGTGTCATTGTGGGTGGTGTGGAAGTAATGGTGGGTGGTATGTGGGTGATGGCTGGTATGTGGGTGGTGGGTATGTGGGTGGTGGGTGGTGTGATGGTGGGTGGTATGTGGGTGGTGGGTGATGTGTGGTACGTGGTATGTGGGTGGTGGGTGGTGTGTCATGGTGGGTGGTGTGTGGGTGGTGGGTATGTGGGTGGTGGGAATGTGGGTGGTGGGTGGTGTCATGGTGGGTGGTGTGGAAGTAATGGTGGGTGGTATGTGGGTGGTGGGTATGTGGGTGCTGGGTGGTGTGATGGTGGGTGGTATGTGGGTGGTGGGTGATGTGTGGTACGTGGTATGTGGGTGGTGGGTGGTGTGTCATGGTGGGTGGTGAGTTGTGTGTGATGGTGGGTGATGTGTGGCAGGCTGGTGTGTAGGTTTGATATGTGGCGGTGTGTGATTTGGTATGAGGTGGTGGGTTATGTGTGGTACGTGGTATGTGGGTGGTGGGTGGTGTGTCATGGTGGGTGGTGAGTTTGTGTGATGGTGGGTGGTGTGGAAGTAATGGTGGGCAGTATGTGGGTGATGGGTGGTATGTGGGTGGTGGGTATGTGGGTGGTGGGTATGTGGGTGGTGGGTGGTGTGATGGTGGGTGGTATGTGGGTGGTGGGGTGTATGTGGGTGGTCGGTATGTGGGTGGTGGGTATGTGGGTGGTGGGTGGTGAGTTGTGTGTGATGGTGGGTGGTGTCATGGTGGGTGGTGTGGAAGTAATGGTGGGTGGTATGTGGGTGGTGGGTATGTGGGTGCTGGGTGGTGTGATGGTGGGTGGTATGTGGGTGGTGGGTGATGTGTGGTACGTGGTATGTGGGTGGTGGGTGATGTGTGGGTGGTGAGTTGTGTGTGATGGTGGGTGGTGTGGAAGTAATGGTGGGTGGTATGTGGGTGGTGGGTATGTGGGTGGTAGGTATGTGGGTGCTGGGTGGTGTGATGGTGGGTGGTATGTGGGTGGTGGGTGATGTGTGGTACGTGGTATGTGGGTGGTGGGTGATGTGTGGTTGGTGAGTTGTGTGTGATGGTGGGTGGTGTGTCATGGTGGGTGGTGTGGAAGTAATGGTGGGTGGTATGTGGGTGGTGGGTGGTATGTGGGTGGTGGGTATGTGGGTGGTGGGTATGTGGGTGGTGGGTATGTGGGTGGTGGGTGGTGTGATGGTGGGTGGTGTCATGGTGGGTGGTGTGTGGGTGGTGAGTTGTGTGTGATGGTGGGTGGTGTCATGGTGGGTGGTGTGGAAGTAATGGTGGGTGGTATGTGGGTGGTGGGTGGTATGTGGGTGGTGGGTATGTGGGTGGTGGGTATGTGGGTGCTGGGTGGTGTGATGGTGGGTGGTATGTGGGTGGTGGGTGATGTGTGGTACGTGGTATGTGGGTGGTAGGTGGTGTGTCATGGTGGGTGGTGAGTTGTATGTGATGGTAGGTGATGTGTGGCAGGGTGGTGTGTAGGTTTGATATGTTGCGGTGGGTGATTTGGTATGAGGTGGTGGGTTATGTGTGGTACGTGGTATGTGGGTGGTGGGTGGTGTGTCATGGTGGGTGGTGAGTTGTGTGTGATGGTGGGTGGTGTCATGGTGGGTGGTGTGGAAGTAATGTAATGAATGTAATGAAATCTTTTTTTCGCTAGAGGGCGCTGTCCCGTACTGATTCAATTCAAATAGCTTTAACATAATTAGCAGTAAATAATTAGTAAATCCATCAATAGTGACATAAAAACTAGTGTAGTGCCAAGTTCTTGCTACTCTACTCTTCCACTAACGTTATCCGGACGGCACAGTGTGAACAAAGTGATTTATATCAAAAACAATTCAAAGAAACCGTTACAGTGTTGTGTTTGTGAATTTTTAGTCTGGACTCAGTAATTCTCTATTTGACAATAGAGAGGAAGTAAGTGATTTTGACTCTGACTTAGGATCTGCATACGATCTTCTCAACTGGAGTTAACACAATTGTTTATTTTTTACATCGGTGCTCATCTTACGAATTTCAACGCCATCTATTGAGAAAACTATCAAAACCACCTACCCAGTCAATTTAAACAACTCTTGTCTTGTCTTGTGTATAGAGGGCGCTATATCAAATTTCTGCTTCCAAAATGCACTGCGGAGCATGTACTAAGGCAATTCGCGAGGATCGCAACTCGGAAGACTCTACATTTATAACATGTTCATCGTGTACTTGTAGATACCATTTAAGTTGTCTTAGTCTGCCACGAGAAGAGATCAGACTTGCTCGCACTGGAGGTCATAATAGCTATCGATGCCCGGCGTGTAAGGCCAAATCCAAAGAACGGTTCACCGACTCCACCCCTATTCGATCAGGAAAACATAACCCAGAAGCTTCGGCCAATACTTCTAAAGACCAAGCTGTTCTGCCACAAGCTCATGGCGACTCCGGCCCATCGTCATCCCCAGCCGACATTCTCCAATCTTTTACTCAGTCCCTGATCCAACTTCAGGATGCCTTTGAGACCATGAAACAGGAAATGCGTTTCTTTACCTCGTCACTTAACTCCACCACGGAAGATATTGACCAGTTTCGTAAGGAAATAAGTGATATGAAGAAGGAATTGAAAGAGTTGGACCAATATAAAACTGAAGTCAGCTATCTACGTGCAGAAGTTCTAGAATTGCGACAAGAATTGGAATCCAGACAACAGCGGGATTTTCTCAAAGATATTGAAATTACAGGTATTACTGAGAACAAAGGTGAGAATTTATCTCAGATAGTTTCGAATCTCTCCACGAAACTAGGGGTCAGCCTGGACACCCGTGATATTGACGACATTAAACGTGTTGGCTTGCGTGGTAAAGAAGGCCAAACAGAGAAACCCAGACCTGTGATCGTCACCCTGACTAGACGCGCACCGCGGGATCAGTTGTTGCGCGCCGCGCGGGTTAGACGTGGCATAACTACCGACATGTTGGAGATTCAAGGTAACACGCGTCGAGTTTACGTAAACGAACACCTCACAAAAGCAAATAGAGTTCTCTTCAGCAAGACGCGGGCCGCGGGATCGCAACTAAAATTTAAATTTGTCTGGACTTCACATGGATCCATCTATATGCGAAGGTCCGAGACAAGCGCTGTCTTACAGATCAAATCAGAAGCTATCCTCGACAAATTGTTAAAGCAGGACCCCACGTCCGCTTCTCAAAACGATGCCTTGGCAGGCACGCAGCGTTCCTAACCCTATTATTATAGTTGATTTCCCGTTGATGTTATGTAACAGTATTGTCGTTTGTTATTTTAAGAGTTTATGTCTGTTTTTATGCCATATAAGTCTTCTACTATCTATTGAGCACACAACGTATATAATTAAGCATGATTTCTTGTTTCCACGATCATTCCACTATTGCATATGCTACAATAATACACCACTTCGAAGCAAACAACTTGTAAACTTGTATAAATTTCCAATAAAATGTGTTAAGGAGAGCCCTCAACTCTACAGCCTATTAAACTATGTGTACTATGTTAAATACCACACAACTTTGCTTCAAAATCTTTTCTCAAGCACATCATTGATGAAACTCATAATATGCACTTACAACTGCGGACTATTAAATCGGAAACCACTGAATACAATTTTAAATGGATAATTTAGACCTAGCAATGCAGTTAGATCAAATGCGTGTTATTAAATGTCACCCAATAAATCAGTTAGAAGAGTGTAATACGCTAATTTCAAATGACTTTAATTTCAAATTAATAGCATTCAATATCAGAAGTATAGGTAAAAATTTCAACTCTTTTCTGGTTGCACTACACCGCCTCGGCACCAAATTAGACATTATTATACTGACTGAATGTTGGCTTGATGAGTCCACAGTTATAGGCAACATCCCAGGTTTCTCCTCATTCCATACACAGCGCAACTTGAACCAAAATGGTGGTGTTGTCGCATATGTAAGAGAGGACTGGAATGCGTCTATCTCTGAACCATACCTGGAGGGAGCATGTTGCTTACATATCGATATTCCGAACCACGCCACAATTCTAGGCATATACCGCTCACCGTCTTTTAAAAACATTACTCAGTTTATTGACTCCCTCGATTCTATTCTGGAAAAAAATAAAAATAAAACCAACCTTATTATAGCCGGTGATATTAATATAGATATTCTCACTAAGGATACTAAAAACATGACCCGTCTGAATATCTCTGCGTTACCGCTGGACATGGTTTGTCTCCTGCTATTACCCTCCCAACCAGACTGGAGTCCTGTTTAGATCATATCTTCTTACGATCCAACTTGAAGGCCGTTAGCGTTGTCTGCGAAACGGACATAACTGACCATAAAATGGTATTATTAGGCATCTCAAACAGGGCGAATAAAAGAAAAACACAAAGAACAAAAACAATAGTCGAGTTTGAAAAAGTCGTACATGAGCTGGAGGGTTTTGATTGGTTACCGGTTTTGAACGAAAACGACGTAGATATAGCTGCCCATAAATTCCTTAGCACACTGTCCTCCATAACAGAAAAATATACTCAAGTAGTAAAAATTAGCCGTTCAAAGGCGGTCATTGAACCCTGGATCACTCCGGGCTTATTACGTTGCATTCGGCACAGGGATCGCTTGCATCTGCTAGCCAGAGATCAACCGAACAATCCCATAATTACAACGTCGTACTCTAGGTACAGGAACTTTTGCAACAATCTCTTACGGAAAATTAAATCTCAATATGAAAGCGACCAGTTAAAACAAAACTATAGAAACTCGAAGGCTCTGTGGAATACCATTAAAAAAATCTGTCACTTTAAACAGAAAAATTGTCCATCATCCGAATTATTAACGATCTCCACTAACCCCACAACCTCCCTTTCTAAATGTAATGAATACTTTTCCTCAGTAGGAAGCAAGCTAGCAAATAAAATTTTAATGGAAACAAAAGAATCCGAGTATAACTTAGCATCTAAAACGTGTACATCTAACGGCCCATCTAGTTCCTTCTTTCTTTCCCCTACTGACTCTTCCGAAATAGATAGCTTGATATCAAATCTGAAAAACAACAGTGCTCCAGGCTTGGACGGCTTCACCAATAGATTCTTAAAATGTTCCAAACACTGTATCATCACCCCATTAACCCACATTTATAATCTTAGTCTCAGTTCAGGTATATTTCCGAGTGCTTGGAAAGTCGCATCAGTTACTCCAATTTATAAGGATGGGCCCAGAGATGTGCCCAGCAACTACAGACCTATATCTCTTCTTAGTGCTTTTTCGAAAATACTCGAAAAATTGATAAATAAACGTCTCACGTCTTTCATAGAAAGCAATCACTCTCTCTCGGATAGGCAGTTCGGGTTTAGAAAACACAAATCCACCGAAGACGCTACTTACCAACTTGTCAACACTGTCGCATCTCATCTGGATCAGGGTCTAAGTTGCTACGGAGTTTTTCTCGATTTGGCCAAAGCTTTCGACACGGTGTCGGTTCCGATTTTGCTGCGCAAGCTGGAAAGATTGGGTATTCGCGGCACGGCTTTAAATTGGTTTCAAAGCTATCTCTCCAATCGTCAGCAGCTGGTTAGTATCGATGGTACAAAGAGTCCCGCGATCCCTATTAAATACGGCGTTCCTCAGGGTAGTATCCTAGGCCCTCTTTTATTCATCATTTATATGGATGACATACACAATCTTAAATTAGCCTCAGCGGAACTATTTTGCTATGCAGATGACACCGCAATTATTTTCTATGGAAAAAACTGGGAGAGTGCTAGACAGGCTGCTGAAGAGGGACTATATATTATTAATAATTGGCTTCAGAGAAACTTGCTGACTCTTAACACTAACAAAACAAAATTCTTATGTTTTTCCAAAACTTGTAAAACCCAGCCTTCTTGTTTGCGTGACCTCAAGATTCACAGTAATTGCACCCCTGCTTTGTTCTCAACTTGCACTTGTGAATACATTACACGGACCAACGAAATCAAGTACTTAGGCTTAATCCTCGACGAACGCCTAAACTTTAGATCCCACATAAATTCACTGTCCAGCAGAATTCGTAAGGTTATCGGAATCATGAAAACCCTCCGAAATTCCGCCAATTTTCAAACTATGAAACTAGTGTACTTCGCTATTTGCCAATCTTTGATTAGCTATTGTATTGGTGTTTGGGGTGGTGCAGCTAAAACTATTATGTTACCCCTGGAAAGAGCTCAGCGTGCCGTGTTAAAAACAATGCTTTCTAAGTCGCGTAGATTTCCGACAGATATGTTGTACAAGGAAGCAGGGGTACTCCGGGTCCGTCAGTTGTATGTCCATAAAGCTTGTGTTGCGACCCACAAACTCACAATCAATTCCCCTTCATATGCAATACTCAGAAACAAGAGGCTACCATTACTCAAATTGCCATCAGTTAAAACTAGCTTCGCAAAAAGGTTCCAATACTATGCTCACCCTTCGCTCTACAACAAGGTCTCGAGACTGTGTCCTGTAAAGAACTCTTCAGTCAAAAAGTGCTCTACCGAAATTTTCAAATTTTTAATACATTTAGATTATGATGCTACTGAAAGACTTGTGAGTTCAATTGTACCTGGAATAAGTAATATTTAATTTTAGTTTTATTCTAGTTTCATTTTTATTATTAAGTTTTGTTACCGTCTTTTACATTGTTTCAACACTATTGTCACTTCATACATTGCACACATACATGCTAATTATTATTATTTTTTTTTTTCGGTTATTATGTAATACTGTAAGCTTAATCTATTAATGGTATCCCAAGTCACAGGCTACGCCTAGTTTGGGAACCTCTGGTTCAGCTAGAATATAAGATCTCATTATCTTTATTTAATTGTAAGTAGATAAGTCTTTGTAATTCTTTTATTTCAATAAACTTTATTATTATTATTATTAATGGTGGGTGGTATGTGGGTGATGGGTTGTATGTGGGTGGTGGGTATGTGGGTGGTGGGTATGTGGGTGGTGGGTGGTGTGTCATGGTGGGTGGTGAGTTGTGTGTGATGGTGGGTGGTGTCATGGTGGGTGGTGTGGAAGTAATGGTGGGTGGTATGTGGGTGGTGGGTATGTGGGTGGTAGGTATGTGGGTGGTGGGTGATGTGTGGGTGGTGAGTTGTGTGTGATGGTGGGTGGTGTGTCATGGTGGGTGGTGGGTGATGTGTGGGTGGTGAGTTGTGTGTGATGGTGGGTGGTGTGTCATGGTGGGTGGTGTGGAAGTAATGGTGGGTGGTATGTGGGTGGTGGGTGGTATGTGGATGTTGGGTATGTGGGTGGTGGCTACTGTGATGGTGGGTGGTAGGATGGTGGGTGGTGTGTGATGGTGGGTGGTGGGTGATGTGTTGTACGTGGTATGTGGGTGGTGGGTATGTGGGTGGTGGGTGGTGGGTGATGTGTTGTACATGGTATGTGGGTGGTGTGTGATGGTGGGTGGTGGGTGATGTGTGGTACGTGGTATGTGGGTGGTGGGTGGTGTGTCATGGTGGGTGGTGTGGAAGTAATGGTGGGTGGTATGTGGGTGGTGGGTATGTGGGTGGTGGGTATGTGGGTGGTGGGTGGTGTCATGGTGGGTGGTGTCATGGTGGGTGGTGAGTTGTGTGTGATGGTGGGTGGTGTCATGGTGGGTGGTATGTGGGTGATGGGTGGTATGTGGGTGGTGGGTATGTGGGTGGTGGGTGGTATGATGGTGGGTGGTATGTGGGTGGTGGGTGATGTGTGGTACGTGGTATGTGGTCGGTGGGTGGTGTGTCATGGTGGGTGGTGTGTGGGTGGTGGGTATGTGGGTGGTGGGAATGTGGGTGGTGGGTGGTGTCATGGTGGGTGGTGTGGAAGTAATGGTGGGTGGTATGTGGGTGGTGGGTATGTGGGTGCTGGGTGGTGTGATGGTGGGTGGTATGTGGGTGGTGGGTGATGTGTGGTACGTGGTATGTGGGTGGTGGGTGGTGTGTCATGGTGGGTGGTGAGTTGTGTGTGATGGTGGGTGATGTGTGGCAGGCTGGTGTGTAGGTTTGATATGTGGCGGTGGGTGATTTGGTATGAGGTGGTGGGTTATGTGTGGTACGTGGTATGTGGGTGGTGGGTGGTGTGTCATGGTGGGTGGTGAGTTGTGTGTGATGGTGGGTGGTGTGGAAGTAATGGTGGGCAGTATGTGGGTGATGGGTGGTATGTGGGTGGTGGGTATGTGGGTGGTGGGTATGTGGGTGGTGGGTGGTGTGATGGTGGGTGGTATGTGGGTGGTGGGGTGTATGTGGGTGGTGGGTATGTGGGTGGTGGGTATGTGGGTGGTGGGTGGTGTGATGGTGGGTGGTGTCATGGTGGGTGGTGTGTGGGTGGTGAGTTGTGTGTGATGGTGGGTGGGTGGTATGTGGGTGGTGGGTGATGTGTGGTACGTGGTATGTGGGTGGTGGGTGGTGTGTCATGGTGGGTGGTGAGTTGAGTGTGATGGTGGGTGATGTGTGGCAGGGTGGTGTGTAGGTTTGATATGTGGCGGTGGGTGATTTGGTATGAGGTGGTGGGTTATGTGTGGTACGTGGTATGTGGGTGGTGGGTGGTGTGTCATGGTGGGTGGTGAGTTGTGTGTGATGGTGGGTGGTGTCATGGTGGGTGGTGTGGAAGTAATGGTGGGTGGTATGTGGGTGATGGGTTGTATGTGGGTGGTGGGTATGTGGCTGGTGGGTATGTGGGTGGTGGGTATGTGGCTGGTGGGTATGTGGGTGGTGGGTGGTGTGTGGTACGTGGTATGTGGGTGGTGGGTGGTGTGTCATGGTGGGTGGTGTGGAAGTAATGGTGGGTGGTATGTGGGTGGTGGGTATGTGGGTGGTAGGTATGTGGGTGCTGGGTGGTGTGATGGTGGGTGGTATGTGGGTGGTGGGTGATGTGTGGCAGGCTGGTGTGTAGGTTTGATATGTGGCGGTGGGTGATTTGGTATGAGGTGGTGGGTTATGTGTGGTACGTGGTATGTGGGTGGTGGGTGGTGAGTTGTGTGTGATGGTGGGTGGTGTGGAAGTAATGGTGGGCAGTATGTGGGTGATGGGTGGTATGTGGGTGGTGGGTATGTGGGTGGTGGGTATGTGGGTGGTGGGTGGTGTGATGGTGGGTGGTATGTGGGTGGTGGGGTGTATGTGGGTGGTGGGTATATGGGTGGTGGGTATGTGGGTGGTGTGTGGTGTGATGGTGGGTGGTGTCATGGTGGGTGGTGTGTGGGTGGTGAGTTGTGTGTGATGGTGGGTGGGTGGTATGTGGGTGGTGGGTGATGTGTGGTACGTGGTATGTGGGTGGTGGGTGGTGTGTCATGGTGGGTGGTGAGTTGTGTGTGATGGTGGGTGATGTGTGGCAGGGTGGTGTGTAGGTTTGATATGTGGCGGTGGGTGATTTGGTATGAGGTGGTGGGTTATGTGTGGTACGTGGTATGTGGGTGGTGGGTGGTGTGTCATGGTGGGTGGTGAGTTGTGTGTGATGGTGGGTGGTGTCTTGGTGGGTGGTGTGGAAGTAATGGTGGGTGGTATGTGGGTGATGGGTTGTATGTGGGTGGTGGGTATGTGGCTGGTGGGTATGTGGGTGGTGGGTGGTGTGATGGTGGGTGGTACGTGGTATGAGGGTGGTGGGTGGTGTGTCATGGTGGGTGGTGAGTTGTGTGTGATGGTGGGTGATGTGTGGCAGGCTGGTGTGTAGGTTTGATATGTGGCGGTGGGTGATTTGGTATGAGGTGGTGGGTTATGTGTGGTACGTGGTATGTGGGTGGTGGGTGGTGTGTCATGGTGGGTGGTGAGTTGTGTGTGATGGTGGGTGGTGTGGAAGTAATGGTGGGCAGTATGTGGGTGATGGGTGGTATGTGGGTGGTGGGTATGTGGGTGGTGGGTATGTGGGTGGTGGGTGGTGTGATGGTGGGTGGTATGTGGGTGGTGGGGTGTATGTGGGTGGTGGGTATGTGGGTGGTGGGTATGTGGGTGGTGGGTGGTGTGATGGTGGGTGGTGTCATGGTGGGTGGTGTGTGGGTGGTGAGTTGTGTGTGATGGTGGGTGGGTGGTATGTGGGTGGTGGGTGATGTGTGGTACGTGGTATGTGGGTGGTGGGTGGTGTGTCATGGTGGGTGGTGAGTTGAGTGTGATGGTGGGTGATGTGTGGCAGGGTGGTGTGTAGGTTTGATATGTGGCGGTGGGTGATTTGGTATGAGGTGGTGGGTTATGTGTGGTACGTGGTATGTGGGTGGTGGGTGGTGTGTCATGGTGGGTGGTGAGTTGTGTGTGATGGTGGGTGGTGTCATGGTGGGTGGTGTGGAAGTAATGGTGGGTGGTATGTGGGTGATGGGTTGTATGTGGGTGGTGGGTATGTGGCTGGTGGGTATGTGGGTGGTGGGTATGTGGCTGGTGGGTATGAGGTGGTGGGTTATGTGTGGTACGTGGTATGTGGGTGGTGGGTGGTGTGTCATGGTGGGTGGTGAGTTGTGTGTGATGGTGGGTGGTGTCATGGTGGGTGGTGTGGAAGTAATGGTGGGTGGTATGTGGGTGATGGGTTGTATGTGGGTGGTGGGTATGTGGCTGGTGGGTATGTGGGTGGTGGGTATGTGGCTGGTGGGTATGTGGGTGGTGGGTGGTGTGTGGTACGTGGTATGTGGGTGGTGGGTGGTGTGTCATGGTGGGTGGTGTGGAAGTAATGGTGGGTGGTATGTGGGTGGTGGGTATGTGGGTGGTAGGTATGTGGGTGCTGGGTGGTGTGATGGTGGGTGGTATGTGGGTGGTGGGTGATGTGTGGCAGGCTGGTGTGTAGGTTTGATATGTGGCGGTGGGTGATTTGGTATGAGGTGGTGGGTTATGTGTGGTACGTGGTATGTGGGTGGTGGGTGGTGAGTTGTGTGTGATGGTGGGTGGTGTGGAAGTAATGGTGGGCAGTATGTGGGTGATGGGTGGTATGTGGGTGGTGGGTATGTGGGTGGTGGGTATGTGGGTGGTGGGTGGTGTGATGGTGGGTGGTATGTGGGTGGTGGGGTGTATGTGGGTGGTGGGTATATGGGTGGTGGGTATGTGGGTGGTGTGTGGTGTGATGGTGGGTGGTGTCATGGTGGGTGGTGTGTGGGTGGTGAGTTGTGTGTGATGGTGGGTGGGTGGTATGTGGGTGGTGGGTGATGTGTGGTACGTGGTATGTGGGTGGTGGGTGGTGTGTCATGGTGGGTGGTGAGTTGTGTGTGATGGTGGGTGATGTGTGGCAGGGTGGTGTGTAGGTTTGATATGTGGCGGTGGGTGATTTGGTATGAGGTGGTGGGTTATGTGTGGTACGTGGTATGTGGGTGGTGGGTGGTGTGTCATGGTGGGTGGTGAGTTGTGTGTGATGGTGGGTGGTGTCATGGTGGGTGGTGTGGAAGTAATGGTGGGTGGTATGTGGGTGATGGGTTGTATGTGGGTGGTGGGTATGTGGCTGGTGGGTATGTGGGTGGTGGGTGGTGTGATGGTGGGTGGTACGTGGTATGTGGGTGGTGGGTGGTGTGTCATGGTGGGTGGTGAGTTGTGTGTGATGGTGGGTGATGTGTGGCAGGCTGGTGTGTAGGTTTGATATGTGGCGGTGGGTGATTTGGTATGAGGTGGTGGGTTATGTGTGGTACGTGGTATGTGGGTGGTGGGTGGTGTGTCATGGTGGGTGGTGAGTTGTGTGTGATGGTGGGTGGTGTGGAAGTAATGGTGGGCAGTATGTGGGTGATGGGTGGTATGTGGGTGGTGGGTATGTGGGTGGTGGGTATGTGGGTGGTGGGTGGTGTGATGGTGGGTGGTATGTGGGTGGTGGGGTGTATGTGGGTGGTGGGTATGTGGGTGGTGGGTATGTGGGTGGTGGGTGGTGTGATGGTGGGTGGTGTCATGGTGGGTGGTGTGTGGGTGGTGAGTTGTGTGTGATGGTGGGTGGGTGGTATGTGGGTGGTGGGTGATGTGTGGTACGTGGTATGTGGGTGGTGGGTGGTGTGTCATGGTGGGTGGTGAGTTGAGTGTGATGGTGGGTGATGTGTGGCAGGGTGGTGTGTAGGTTTGATATGTGGCGGTGGGTGATTTGGTATGAGGTGGTGGGTTATGTGTGGTACGTGGTATGTGGGTGGTGGGTGGTGTGTCATGGTGGGTGGTGAGTTGTGTGTGATGGTGGGTGGTGTCATGGTGGGTGGTGTGGAAGTAATGGTGGGTGGTATGTGGGTGATGGGTTGTATGTGGGTGGTGGGTATGTGGCTGGTGGGTATGTGGGTGGTGGGTATGTGGCTGGTGGGTATGTGGGTGGTGGGTGGTGTGTGGTACGTGGTATGTGGGTGGTGGGTGGTGTGTCATGGTGGGTGGTGTGGAAGTAATGGTGGGTGGTATGTGGGTGGTGGGTATGTGGGTGGTAGGTATGTGGGTGCTGGGTGGTGTGATGGTGGGTGGTATGTGGGTGGTGGGTGATGTGTGGCAGGCTGGTGTGTAGGTTTGATATGTGGCGGTGGGTGATTTGGTATGAGGTGGTGGGTTATGTGTGGTACGTGGTATGTGGGTGGTGGGTGGTGAGTTGTGTGTGATGGTGGGTGGTGTGGAAGTAATGGTGGGCAGTATGTGGGTGATGGGTGGTATGTGGGTGGTGGGTATGTGGGTGGTGGGTATGTGGGTGGTGGGTGGTGTGATGGTGGGTGGTATGTGGGTGGTGGGGTGTATGTGGGTGGTGGGTATATGGGTGGTGGGTATGTGGGTGGTGTGTGGTGTGATGGTGGGTGGTGTCATGGTGGGTGGTGTGTGGGTGGTGAGTTGTGTGTGATGGTGGGTGGGTGGTATGTGGGTGGTGGGTGATGTGTGGTACGTGGTATGTGGGTGGTGGGTGGTGTGTCATGGTGGGTGGTGAGTTGTGTGTGATGGTGGGTGATGTGTGGCAGGGTGGTGTGTAGGTTTGATATGTGGCGGTGGGTGATTTGGTATGAGGTGGTGGGTTATGTGTGGTACGTGGTATGTGGGTGGTGGGTGGTGTGTCATGGTGGGTGGTGAGTTGTGTGTGATGGTGGGTGGTGTCATGGTGGGTGGTGTGGAAGTAATGGTGGGTGGTATGTGGGTGGTGGGGTGTATGTGGGTGGTGGGTATATGGGTGGTGGGTATGTGGGTGGTGTGTGGTGTGATGGTGGGTGGTGTCATGGTGGGTGGTGTGTGGGTGGTGAGTTGTGTGTGATGGTGGGTGGGTGGTATGTGGGTGGTGGGTGATGTGTGGTACGTGGTATGTGGGTGGTGGGTGGTGTGTCATGGTGGGTGGTGAGTTGTGTGTGATGGTGGGTGATGTGTGGCAGGGTGGTGTGTAGGTTTGATATGTGGCGGTGGGTGATTTGGTATGAGGTGGTGGGTTATGTGTGGTACGTGGTATGTGGGTGGTGGGTGGTGTGTCATGGTGGGTGGTGAGTTGTGTGTGATGGTGGGTGGTGTCATGGTGGGTGGTGTGGAAGTAATGGTGGGTGGTATGTGGGTGATGGGTTGTATGTGGGTGGTGGGTATGTGGCTGGTGGGTATGTGGGTGGTGGGTGGTGTGATGGTGGGTGGTATGTGGGTGGTGGGTGATGTGTGGTACGTGGTATGTGGGTGGTGGGTGGTGTGTCATGGTGGGTGGTGGGTGGTGTGTCATGGTGGGTGGTGTGGAAGTAATGGTGGGTGGTATGTGGGTGGTGGGTGATGTGTGGTACGTGGTATGTGGGTGGTGGGTGGTGTGTCATGGTGGGTGGTGGGTGGTGTGTCATGGTGGGTGGTGTGGAAGTAATGGTGGGTGGTATGTGGGTGGTGGGTATGTGGGTGGTAGGTATGTGGGTGCTGGGTGGTGTGATGGTGGGTGGTATGTGGGTGGTGGGTGATGTGTGGCAGGCTGGTGTGTAGGTTTGATATGTGGCGGTGGGTGATTTGGTATGAGGTGGTGGGTTATGTGTGGTACGTGGTATGTGGGTGGTGGGTGGTGTGTCATGGTGGGTGGTGAGTTGTGTGTGATGGTGGGTGGTGTGGAAGTAATGGTGGGCAGTATGTGGGTGATGGGTGGTATGTGGGTGGTGGGTATGTGGGTGGTGGGTATGTGGGTGGTGGGTGGTGTGATGGTGGGTGGTATGTGGGTGGTGGGTGGTATGTGGGTGGTGGGTATGTGGGTGGTGGGTATGTGGGTGGTGGGTGGTGTGATGGTGGGTGGTGTCATGGTGGGTGGTGTGTGGGTGGTGAGTTGTGTGTGATGGTGGGTGGTGGGTATGTGGGTGCTGGGTGGTGTGATGGTGGATGGTATGTGGGTGGTGGGTGATGTGTGGTACGTGGTATGTGGGTGGTGGGTGGTGTGTCATGGTGGGTGGTGAGTTGTGTGTGATGGTGGGTGATGTGTGGCAGGGTGGTGTGTAGGTTTGATATGTGGCGGTGGGTGATTTGGTATGAGGTGGTGGGTTATGTGTGGTACGTGGTATGTGGGTGGTGGGTGGTGTGTCATGGTGGGTGGTGAGTTGTGTGTGATGGTGGGTGGTGTCATGGTGGGTGGTGTGGAAGTAATGGTGGGTGGTATGTGGGTGATGGGTTGTATGTGGGTGGTGGGTATGTGGGTGGTGGATATGTGGGTGGTGGGTGGTGTGATGGTGGGTGGTATGTGGGTGGTGGGTGATGTGTGGTACGTGGTATGTGGGTGGTGGGTGGTGTGTCATGGTGGGTGGTGAGTTGTGTGTGATGGTGGGTGATGTGTGGCAGGGTGGTGTGTAAGTAATGGTGGGTGGTGGGTGATGTGTTGTACGTGGGTGGTGGGTGATGTGATGTACGTGGTATGTGGATGGTGAGTTGTGTCTGATGGTGGGTGGTGTGTCATGGTGGGTGGTGTGGAAGTAATGGTGGGTGGTATGTGGGTGGTGGGTATGTGGGTGGTGGGTGATGTATTGTACGTGATAAGTGGGTGGTGAGTTGTGTGTGATGGTGGGTGGTGTGTCATGGTGGGTGGTGTGGAAGTAATGGTGGGTGGTATGTGGGTGGTGGGTGGTATGTGGGTGGTGGGTGGTATGTGGGTGGTGTGATGGTGGGTGATGTGTGGCAGGATGGTGTGTAGGATTGATATGTGGCGGTGGGTAATTTGGTATGAGGTGGTGGGTTATGTGTGGCACGTGGTATGTGGGTGGTGGGTGGTGTGATGGTGGGTGGTGTGTCATGGTGGGTGGTGTGTAAGTAATGGTGGGTGGTGGGTGGTGTATGATGGTGGGTGGTGGGTGATGTGTTGTACGTGGTATGTGGGTGGTGGGTGGTGGGTGGTGTGATGGTGGGTGGTATGTGGGTGGTGGGTGATGTGTGGTAGGGTGGTGTGTAGGTTTGATATGTGGCGGTGGGTGATTTGGTATGAGGTGGTGGGTGATGTGTTGTACGTGGTATGTGGGTGGTGGGTGGTGGGTGGTGTGTGGGTGGTAGGTGGTGTGTAAGTTAATGGTGGTAATAGGTGGTGAGTGGGTGGTGGGTGGTATATAGGTGGTGGGTAATGTGTGGTACGTGGTATGTGGGTGGTGGGTGGTGTGTCATGGTGGGTGGTGAGTTGTGTGTGATGGTGGGTGATGTCATGGTGGGTGGTGTGTAAGTAATGGTGGATGGTGGGTGATGTGTTGTACGTGGTATGTGGGTGGTGGGTGATGTGATGTACGTGGTATGTGGGTGGTGAGTTGTGTCTGATGGTGGGTGGTGTGTCATGGTGGGTGGTGTGGAAGTAATGGTGGGTGGTATGTGGGTGGTGGGTGGTGTGATGGTGGGTGATGTGTGGCAGGATGGTGTGTAGGTTTGATATGTGGCGGTAGGTGATTTGGTATGAGGTGGTGGGTTATGTGTGGTACGTGGTATGTGGGTGGTGGGTGGTGTGATGGTGGGTGGTGTGTGATGGTGGGTGGTGGGTGATGTGTTGTACGTGGTATGTGGGTGGTGGGTATGTGGGTGGTGGCTGGTGTGATGGTGGGTGGTGTGATGGTGGGTGGTGTGTGATGGTGGGTGTTGGGTGATGTGTGGTACGTGGTATGTGGGTGGTGGGTGATGTGTCATGATGGGTGGTATGTGGGTGGTGGGTATGTGGGTGGTGGCTGGTGTGATGGTGGGTGGTGTGTGATGGTGGGTGGTGGGTGATGTGTGGTACGTGGTATGTGGGTGGTGGGTGATGTGTCATGGTGGGTGGTATGTGGGTGGTGGGTGGTATGTGGGTGGTGTGTATGTGGGTGGTGGCTGGTTTGATGGTGGGTGGTAGGATGGTGGGTGGTGTGTGATGGTGGGTGGTGGGTGATGTGTTGTACGTGGTATGTGGGTGGTGGGTATGTGGGTGGTGGGTGGTGGGTGATGTGTTGTACGTGGTATGTGGGTGGTGTGTGATGGTGGGTGGTGGGTGATGTGTTGTACGTGGTATGTGGGTGGTGAGTTGTGTGTGATGGTGGGTGGTGTGGAAGTAATGGTGGGTGGTATGTGGGTGGTGGTTATGTGGGTGGTGGGTATGTGGGTGGTGGGTGGTGTGATGGTGGGTGGTGTGATGGTAGGTGGTGTGTAAGTAATGGTGGGTGGTGGGTGGTGTGTGATGGTGGGTGGTGGGTGATGTGTTGTACGTGGTATGTGGGTGGTGGGTGGTGTGATGTACGTGGTATGTGGGTGGTGAGTTGTGTCTGATGGTGGGTGGTGTGTCATGGTGGGTGGTGTGGAAGTAATGGTGGGTGGTATGTGGGTGGTGGGTGGTATGTAGGTGGTGTGATGGTGGGTGATGTGTGGCAGGATGGTGTGTAGGTTTGATATGTGGCGGTAGGTGATTTGGTATGAGGTGGTGGGTTATGTGTGGTACGTGGTATGTGGGTGGTGGGTGGTGTGATGGTGGGTGGTGTGATGGTGGGTGGTGGGTGATGTGTTGTACGTGGTATGTGGGTGGTGGGTATGTGGGTGGTGGCTGGTGTGATGGTGGGTGGTGTGATGGTGGGTGGTGTGTGATGGTGGGTGTTGGGTGATGTGTGGTACGTGGTATGTGGGTGGTGGGTGATGTGTCATGGTGGGTGGTATGTGGGTGGTGGGTATGTGGGTGGTGGCTGGTGTGATGGTGGGTGGTGTGTGATGGTGGGTGGTGGGTGATGTGTGGTACGTGGTATGTGGGTGGTGGGTGATGTGTCATGGTGGGTGGTATGTGGGTGGTGGGTGGTATGTGGGTGGTGTGTATGTGGGTGGTGGCTGGTTTGATGGTGGGTGGTAGGATGGTGGGTGGTGTGTGATGGTGGGTGGTGGGTGATGTGTTGTACGTGGTATGTGGGTGGTGGGTGGTGGGTGATGTGTTGTACGTGGTATGTGGGTGGTGTGTGATGGTGGGTGGTGGGTGATGTGTTGTACGTGGTATGTGGGTGGTGAGTTGTGTGTGATGGTGGGTGGTGTGGAAGTAATGGTGGGTGGTATGTGGGTGGTGGTTATGTGGGTGGTGGGTATGTGGGTGGTGGGTGGTGTGATGGTGGGTTGTGTGATGGTAGGTGGTGTGTAAGTAATGGTGGGTGGTGGGTGGTGTGTGATGGTGGGTGGTGGGTGATGTGTTGTACGTGGTATGTGGGTGGTGGGTGGTGGGTGGTGTGAAGATGGGTGGTATGTGGGTGGTGGGTGGTGGGTGGTGTGATGGTGGGTGGTATGTGGGTGGTGGGTGGTATGTGGGTGGGTGGTATGTGGGTGGTGGGTATGTGGGTGGTGGGTGGTATGTGGGTGGTGGGTATGTGGGTGGGTGGTATGTGGGTGGTGGGTATGTGGGTGGTGGGTGGTATGTGGGTGGTGGGTATGTGGGTGGTGGGTATGTGGGTGGTGGGTATGTGGGTGGTGGGTATGTGGGTGGTGGGTGGTGTGATGGTGGGTGGTGTGTCATGGTGGGTGGTGTGTAAGTAATGGTGGGAGGTATGTGGGTGGTGGGTATGTGGGTGGTGGGTGATTTGGTATGAGGTGGTGGGTTATGTGTGGTACGTGGTATGTGGGTGGTGGGTTGTGTGTCATGGTGGGTGGTGAGTTGTGTGTGATGGTGGGTGGTGTGTCATGGTGGGTGGTATGTGGGTGGTGGGTGGTATGTGGGTGGTGGGTGGTATGTGGGTGGTGGGTGGTGTGATGGTGGGTGGTGTGATGGTGGGTGGTGTGTCATGGTGGGTGGTGTGTAAGTAATGGTGGGTGGTGGGTGGTGTGTGATGGTGGGTGGTGGGTGATGTGTTGTACGTGGTATGTGGTCGGTGGGTGGTGGGTGGTGTGTCATGGTGGGTGGTGTGGAAGTAATGGTGGGTGGTATGTGGGTGGTGGGTATGTGGGTGGTGGGTGGTGTGATGATGGGTGGTGTGATGGTGGGTGGTGTGTAAGTAATGGTGGGTGGTGGGTGGTGGGTGATGTGTTGTACGTGGTATGTGGGTGGTTGGTGGTGGGTGGTGTGATGGTGGGTGGTATGTGGGTGGTGGGTGGTATGTGGGTTGGAATGCGGGTGGCGGGTATGTGGGTGGTGGGTATGTGGGTGGTGGCTGGTGTGATGGTGGGTGGTGTGATAGTGGGTGGTGTGTGATGGTGGGTGGTGGCTGATGTGTGGTACGTGGTATGTGGGTGGTGGGTATGTGGGTGGTGGGTGGTGTGATGGTGGGTGGTGGGTGATGTGTTGTACGTGGTATGTGGGTGGTGGGTGGTGGGTGGTGTGTCATGGTGGGTGGTGTGGAAGTAATGGTGGGTGGTATGTGGGTGGTGGGTATGTGGGTGGTGGGTGGTGGGTGGTGTGTCATGGTGGGTGGTGTGGAAGTAATGGTGGGTGGTATGTGGGTGGTGGGTATGTGGGTGGTGGGTGGTGTGATGGTGGGTGGTGTGTAAGTAATGGTGGGTGGTGGGTGGTGGGTGTGTGGGTGGTGGCTGGTGTGATGGTGGGTGGTGTGATAGTGGGTGGTGTGTGATGGTGGGTGGTGGCTGATGTGTGGTACGTGGTATGTGGGTGGTGGGTGATGTGTCATGGTGAGTGGTATGTGGGTGGTGGGTGGTATGTGGGTGGTGGGTATGTGGGTGGTGGCTGGTGTGATGGTGGGTGGTGTGATGGTGGGTGGTGTGTGATGGTGGGTGGTGGGTGGTGGGTATGTGGGTGGTGGGTGGTGTCATGGTGGGTGGTGGGTTATGTGTTGTACGTGGTATGTGGGTGGTGTGTGATGGTGGGTGGTGGGTGAAGTGTTGTACGTGGTATGTGGATGGTGGGTGGTGGGTGGTGTGATGGTGGGTGGTATGTGGGTGGTGGGTGGTATGCGGGTGGTGGGTATGTGGGTGGTGGCTGGTGTGATGGTTGGTGGTGTGATGGTGGGTGGTGTGTGATGGTGGGTGGTGGGTGATGTGTTGTAAGTGGTATGTGGGTGGTGGGTATGTGGGTGGTGGGTGGTGTCATGGTGGGTGGTGGGTGATGTGTTGTACGTGGTATGTGGGTGGTGTGTGATGGTGGTTGGTGGGTGAAGTGTTGTACGTGGTATGTGGGTGGTGGGTGGTGGGTGGTGTGATGGTGGGTGGTATGTGGGTGTTGGGTGATGTGTGGTACGTGGTATGTGGGTGGTGGGTGATGTGTCATGGTGGGTGGTATGTGGGTGGTGGGTGGTGTGATGGTGGGTGGTGTGTGATGGTGGGTGGTGTGTGATGTGTGGTACGTGGTATGTGGGTGGTGGGTGGTGTGTCATGGTGGGTGGTGTGGAAGTAATGGTGGGTGGTATGTGGGTGGTGGGTATGTGGGTGGTAGGTATGTGGGTGCTGGGTGGTGTGATGGTGGGTGGTATGTGGGTGGTGGGTGATGTGTGGTACGTGGTATGTGGGTGGTGTGTGATGTGTGGGTGGTGAGTTGTGTGTGATGGTGGGTGGTGTGTCATGGTGGGTGGTGTGGAAGTAATGGTGGGTGGTATGTGGGTGGTGGGTATGTGGGTGGTGGGTGGTATGATGGTGGGTGGTATGATGGTGGGTGGTATGATGGTGGGTGGTGTGTAAGTAATGGTGGGTGGTGGGTGGTGTGTGATGGTGGGTGGTGGGTGATGTGTTGTACGTGGTATGTGGGTGGTGGGTGGTGGGTGGTGTGATGGTGGGTGGTATGTGGGTGGTGGGTGATGTGTGGTACGTGGTATGTGGGTGGTGGGTGGTGTAATGGTGGGTGATGTGTGGCAGGATGGTGTAGGTTTGATATGTGGCGGTGGGTGATTTGGTATGAGGTGGTGGGTTAAGTGTCGTACTTGGTATGTGGGTGGTGGGTGATGTGTCATGGTGGGTGGTATGTGGGTGGTGGGTATGTGGGTGGTGGGTGGTGTGATGGTGGGTGGTGTGATGGTGGGTGGTGTGTCATGGTGGGTGGTGTGTAAGTAATGGTGGGTGGTGGATGGTGTGTGATGGTGGGTGGTGGGTGATGTGTTGTACGTGGTATGTGGGTGGTGGGTATGTGGGTGGTGGGTGGTGTGATGGTGGGTGGTGTGTGGGTGGTGAGTCGTGTGTGATGGTGGGTGGTGTGATGGTGGGTGGTGTGATGGTGGGTGGTATGTGGGTGGTGGGTGATGTGTGGTACGTGGTATGTGGGTGGTGGGTGGTGGGTGGTGTGTCATGGTGGGTGGTGTGGAAGTAATGGTGGGTGGTATGTGGGTGGTGGGTATGTGGGTGGTGGGTTGTGTGATGGTGGGTGGTGGGTGATGTGTTGTACGTGGTATGTGGTCGGTGGGTGGTGGGTGGTGTGTCATGGTGGGTGGTGTGGAAGTAATGGTGGGTGGTATGTGGGTGGTGGGTATGTGGGTGGTGGGTGGTATGATGGTGGGTGGTATGATGGTGGGTGGTGTGTAAGTAATGGTGGGTGGTGGGTGGTGTGTGATGGTGGGTGGTGGGTGATGTGTTGTACGTGGTATGTGGGTGGTGGGTGGTGGGTGGTGTGATGGTGGGTGGTATGTGGGTGGTGGGTGATGTGTGGTACGTGGTATGTGGGTGGTGGGTGGTGTAATGGTGGGTGATGTGTGGCAGGATGGTGTAGGTTTGATATGTGGCGGTGGGTGATTTGGTATGAGGTGGTGGGTTAAGTGTCGTACGTGGTATGTGGGTGGTGGGTGATGTGTCATGGTGGGTGGTATGTGGGTGGTGGGTATGTGGGTGGTGGGTGGTGTGATGGTGGGTGGTGTGATGGTGGGTGGTGTGTCATGGTGGGTGGTGTGTAAGTAATGGTGGGTGGTGGATGGTGTGTGATGGTGGGTGGTGGGTGATGTGTTGTACGTGGTATGTGGGTGGTGGGTATGTGGGTGGTGGGTGGTGTGATGGTGGGTGGTGTGTGGGTGGTGAGTCGTGTGTGATGGTGGGTGGTGTGATGGTGGGTGGTGTGATGGTGGGTGGTATGTGGGTGGTGGGTGATGTGTGGTACGTGGTATGTGGGTGGTGGGTGGTGGGTGGTGTGTCATGGTGGGTGGTGTGGAAGTAATGGTGGGTGGTATGTGGGTGGTGGGTATGTGGGTGGTGGGTTGTGTGATGGTGGGTGGTGGGTGATGTGTTGTACGTGGTATGTGGTCGGTGGGTGGTGGGTGGTGTGTCATGGTGGGTGGTGTGGAAGTAATGGTGGGTGGTATGTGGGTGGTGGGTATGTGGGTGGTGGGTGGTGTGATGATTGGTGGTGTGATGGTGGGTATTGTGTAAGTAATGGTGGGTGGTGGGTGATGGGTGATGTGTTGTACGTGGTATGTGGGTGGTTGGTGGTGGGTGGTGTGATGGTGGGTGGTATGTGGGTGGTGGGTATGTGGGTGGTGGCTGGTGTGATGGTGGGTGGTGTGATAGTGGGTGGTGTGTGATGGTGGGTGGTGGCTGATGTGTGGTACGTGGTATGTGGGTGGTGGGTATGTGGGTGGTGGGTGGTGTGATGGTGGGTGGTGGGTGATGTGTTGTACGTGGTATGTGGGTGGTGGGTGGTGGGTGGTGTGTCATGGTGGGTGGTGTGGAAGTAATGGTGGGTGGTATGTGGGTGGTGGGTATGTGGGTGGTGGGTGGTGTGATGGTGGGTGGTGTGATGGTGGGTGGTGTGTAAGTAATGGTGGGTGGTGGGTGGTGGGTGATGTGTTGTACGTGGTATGTGGGTGGTGTGTGATGGTGGTTGGTGGGTGAAGTGTTGTACGTGGTATGTGGGTGGTGGGTGGTGGGTGGTGTGATGGTGGGTGGTATGTGGGTGGTGGGTGGTATGTGGGTGGGTGGTATGTGAGTGGTGGGTATGTGGGTGGTGGGTGGTATGTGGGTGGTGGGTATGTGGGTGGTTGGTATGTGGGTGGTGGGTGGTGTGATGGTGGGTGGTGTGTGATGGTGGGTGGTGTGTGATGTGTGGTACGTGGTATGTGGGTGGTGGGTGGTGTGTCATGGTGGGTGGTGTGGAAGTAATGGTGGGTGGTATGTGGGTGGTGGGTATGTGGGTGCTAGGTATGTGGGTGCTGGGTGGTGTGATGGTGGGTGGTATGTGGGTGGTGGGTGATGTGTGGTACGTGGTATGTGGTTGGTGTGTGATGTGTGGGTGGTGAGTTGTGTGTGATGGTGGGTGGTGTGTCATGGTGGGTGGTGTGGAAGTAATGGTGGGTGGTATGTGGGTGGTGGGTGGTATGTGGGTGGTGGGTATGTGGGTGGTGTTTCATGGTGGGTGGTGGGTGGTGTGATGGTGGGTGATGTGTGGCAGGATGGTGTAGGTTTGATATGTGGCGGTGGGTGATTTGGTATGAGGTGGTGGGTTATGTGTGGTACGTGGTATGTGGGTGGTGGGTGATGTGTCATGGTGGGTGGTATGTGGGTGGTGGGTGGTATGTGGATGGTGGGAATGTGGGTGGTGGCTGGTGTGATGGTGGGTGGTATGTGGGTGGTGGGTGATGTGTGATACGTGGTATTTGGGTGGTGGGTGGTGTGATGGTGGGTGATGTGTGGTAGCGTGGTGTGTAGGTTTGATATGTGGCGGTGGGTGATTTGGTATGAGGTGGTGGGTTATGTGTGGGACGTGGTATGTGGGTGGTGGGTGATGTGTCATGGTGGGTGGTGTGTAAGTAATGGTGGGTGGTGGGTGATGTGTGGTACGTGGTATGTGGGTGGTGTGTGATGTGTGGGTGGTGAGTTGTGTGTGATGGTGGGTGGTGTGTCATGGTGGGTGGTGTGGAAGTAATGGTGGGTGGTATGTGGGTGGTGGGTATGTGGGTGGTGGGTGGTATGATGGTGGGTGGTATGATGGTGGGTGGTGTGTAAGTAATGGTGGGTGGTGGGTGGTGTGTGATGGTGGGTGGTGGGTGATGTGTTGTACGTGGTATGTGGGTGGTGGGTGGTGGGTGGTGTGATGGTGGGTGGTATGTGGGTGGTGGGTGATGTGTGGTACGTGGTATGTGGGTGGTGGGTGGTGTAATGGTGGGTGATGTGTGGCAGGATGGTGTAGGTTTGATATGTGGCGGTGGGTGATTTGGTATGAGGTGGTGGGTTAAGTGTCGTACGTGGTATGTGGGTGGTGGGTGATGTGTCATGGTGGGTGGTATGTGGGTGGTGGGTATGTGGGTGGTGGGTGGTGTGATGGTGGGTGGTGTGATGGTGGGTGGTGTGTCATGGTGGGTGGTGTGGAAGTAATGGTGGGTGGTATGTGGGTGGTGGGTATGTGGGTGGTGGGTTGTGTGATGGTGGGTGGTGGGTGATGTGTTGTACGTGGTATGCGGTCGGTGGGTGGTGGGTGGTGTGTCATGGTGGGTGGTGTGGAAGTAATGGTGGGTGGTATGTGGGTGGTGGGTATGTGGGTGGTGGGTATGTGGGTGGTGGGTGGTGTGATGATGGGTGGTGTGATGGTGGGTGGTGTGTAAGTAATGGTGGGTGGTGGGTGATGGGTGATGTGTTGTACGTGGTATGTGGGTGGTTGGTGGTGGGTGGTGTGATGGTGGGTGGTATGTGGGTGGTGGGTATGTGGGTGGTGGCTGGTGTGATGGTGGGTGGTGTGATAGTGGGTGGTGTGTGATGGTGGGTGGTGGCTGATGTGTGGTACGTGGTATGTGGGTGGTGGGTATGTGGGTGGTGGGTGGTGTGATGGTGGGTGGTGGGTGATGTGTTGTACGTGGTATGTGGGTGGTGGGTGGTGGGTGGTGTGTCATGGTGGGTGGTGTGGAAGTAATGGTGGGTGGTATGTGGGTGGTGGGTATGTGGGTGGTGGGTGGTGTGATGGTGGGTGGTGTGATGGTGGGTGGTGTGTAAGTAATGGTGGGTGGTGGGTGGTGGGTGATGTGTTGTACGTGGTATGTGGGTGGTGTGTGATGGTGGTTGGTGGGTGAAGTGTTGTTCGTGGTATGTGGGTGGTGGGTGGTGGGTGGTGTGATGGTGGGTGGTATGTGGGTGGTGGGTGGTATGTGGGTGGGTGGTATGTGAGTGGTGGGTATGTGGGTGGTGGGTGGTATGTGGGTGGTGGGTATGTGGGTGGTTGGTATGTGGGTGGTGGGTGGTGTGATGGTGGGTGGTGTGTGATGGTGGGTGGTGTGTGATGTGTGGTACGTGGTATGTGGGTGGTGGGTGGTGTGTCATGGTGGGTGGTGTGGAAGTAATGGTGGGTGGTATGTGGGTGGTGGGTATGTGGGTGGTAGGTATGTGGGTGCTGGGTGGTGTGATGGTGGGTGGTATGTGGATGGTGGGAATGTGGGTGGTGGCTGGTGTGATGGTGGGTGGTATGTGGGTGGTGGGTGATGTGTGATACGTGGTATTTGGGTGGTGGGTGGTGTGATGGTGGGTGATGTGTGGTAGCGTGGTGTGTAGGTTTGATATGTGGCGGTGGGTGATTTGGTATGAGGTGGTGGGTTATGTGTGGGACGTGGTATGTGGGTGGTGGGTGATGTGTCATGGTGGGTGGTGTGTAAGTAATGGTGGGTGGTGGGTGATGTGTGGTACGTGGTATGTGGGTGGTGTGTGATGTGTGGGTGGTGAGTTGTGTGTGATGGTGGGTGGTGTGTCATGGTGGGTGGTGTGGAAGTAATGGTGGGTGGTATGTGGGTGGTGGGTATGTGGGTGGTGGGTGGTATGATGGTGGGTGGTATGATGGTGGGTGGTGTGTAAGTAATGGTGGGTGGTGGGTGGTGTGTGATGGTGGGTGGTGGGTGATGTGTTGTACGTGGTATGTGGGTGGTGGGTGGTGGGTGGTGTGATGGTGGGTGGTATGTGGGTGGTGGGTGATGTGTGGTACGTGGTATGTGGGTGGTGGGTGGTGTAATGGTGGGTGATGTGTGGCAGGATGGTGTAGGTTTGATATGTGGCGGTGGGTGATTTGGTATGAGGTGGTGGGTTAAGTGTCGTACGTGGTATGTGGGTGGTGGGTGATGTGTCATGGTGGGTGGTATGTGGGTGGTGGGTATGTGGGTGGTGGGTGGTGTGATGGTGGGTGGTGTGATGGTGGGTGGTGTGTCATGGTGGGTGGTGTGGAAGTAATGGTGGGTGGTATGTGGGTGGTGGGTATGTGGGTGGTGGGTTGTGTGATGGTGGGTGGTGGGTGATGTGTTGTACGTGGTATGTGGTCGGTGGGTGGTGGGTGGTGTGTCATGGTGGGTGGTGTGGAAGTAATGGTGGGTGGTATGTGGGTGGTGGGTATGTGGGTGGTGGGTATGTGGGTGGTGGGTGGTGTGATGATGGGTGGTGTGATGGTGGGTGGTGTGTAAGTAATGGTGGGTGGTGGGTGATGGGTGATGTGTTGTACGTGGTATGTGGGTGGTTGGTGGTGGGTGGTGTGATGGTGGGTGGTATGTGGGTGGTGGGTATGTGGGTGGTTGGTATGTGGGTGGTGGGTGGTGTGATGGTGGGTGGTGTGTGATGGTGGGTGGTGGGTGATGTGTGGTACGTGGTATGTGGGTGGTGGGTATGTGGGTGGTGGGTGGTGTGATGGTGGGTGGTGGGTGATGTGTTGTACGTGGTATGTGGGTGGTGGGTGGTGGGTGGTGTGTCATGGTGGGTGGTGTGGAAGTAATGGTGGGTGGTATGTGGGTGGTGGGTATGTGGGTGGTGGGTGGTGTGATGGTGGGTGGTGTGATGGTGGGTGGTGTGTAAGTAATGGTGGGTGGTGGGTGGTGGGTGATGTGTTGTACGTGGTATGTGGGTGGTGTGTGATGGTGGTTGGTGGGTGAAGTGTTGTACGTGGTATGTGGGTGGTGGGTGGTGGGTGGTGTGATGGTGGGTGGTATGTGGGTGGTGGGTGGTATGTGGGTGGGTGGTATGTGAGTGGTGGGTATGTGGGTGGTGGGTGGTATGTGGGTGGTGGGTATGTGGGTGGTTGGTATGTGGGTGGTGGGTGGTGTGATGGTGGGTGGTGTGTGATGGTGGGTGGTGTGTGATGTGTGGTACGTGGTATGTGGGTGGTGGGTGGTGTGTCATGGTGGGTGGTGTGGAAGTAATGGTGGGTGGTATGTGGGTGGTGGGTGGTATGTGGGTGGTGGGTATGTGGGTGGTGTGTCATGGTGGGTGGTGGGTGGTGTGATGGTGGGTGATGTGTGGCAGGATGGTGTAGGTTTGATATGTGGCGGTGGGTGATTTGGTATGAGGTGGTGGGTTATGTGTGGTACGTGGTATGTGGGTGGTGGGTGATGTGTCATGGTGGGTGGTATGTGGGTGGTGGGTGGTATGTGGATGGTGGGAATGTGGGTGGTGGCTGGTGTAATGGTGGGTGGTATGTGGGTGGTGGGTGATGTGTGATACGTGGTATGTGGGTGGTGGGTGGTGTGATGGTGGGTGATTTGTGGTAGCGTGGTGTGTAGGTTTGATATGTGGCGGTGGGTGATTTGGTATGAGGTGGTGGGTTATGTGTGGGACGTGGTATGTGGGTGGTGGGTGATGTGTCATGGTGGGTGGTGTGTAAGTAATGGTGGGTGGTGGGTGATGTGTTGTACGTGGTATGTGGGTGGTGAGTTGTGTGTGATGGTGGGTGGTGTGTCATGGTGGGTGGTGTGGAAGTAATGGTGGGTGGTATGTGGGTGGTGGGTATGTGGGTGGTGGGTGGTATGATGGTGGGTGGTATGATGGTGGGTGGTGTGTAAGTAATGGTGGGTGGTGGGTGGTGTGTGATGGTGGGTGGTGGGTGATGTGTTGTACGTGGTATGTGGGTGGTGGGTGGTGGGTGGTGTGATGGTGGGTGGTATGTGGGTGGTGGGTGATGTGTGGTACGTGGTATGTGGGTGGTGGGTGGTGTAATGGTGGGTGATGTGTGGCAGGATGGTGTAGGTTTGATATGTGGCGGTGGGTGATTTGGTATGAGGTGGTGGGTTATGTGTGGTACGTGGTATGTGGGTGGTGGGTGATGTGTCATGGTGGGTGGTATGTGGGTGGTGGGTATGTGGGTGGTGGCTGGTGTGATGGTGGGTGGTGTGATGGTGGGTGGTGTGTGATGGTGGGTGGTGGGTGATGTGTTGTACGTGGTATGTGGGTGGTGGGTATGTGGGTGGTGGGTGGTGTGATGGTGGGTGGTGTGTCATGGTGGGTGGTATGTGGGTGGTGGGTGGTATGTGGGTGGTGGGTGGTGTGATGGTGGGTGGTGTGATGGTGGGTGGTGTGTCATGGTGGGTGGTGTGTAAGTAATGGTGGGTGGTGGATGGTGTGTGATGGTGGGTGGTGGGTGATGTGTTGTACGTGGTATGTGGGTGGTGGGTGGTGGGTGGTGTGTCATGGTGGGTGGTGTGGAAGTAATGGTGGGTGGTATGTGGGTGGTGGGTATGTGGGTGGTGGGTGGTGTGATGGTGGGTGGTGGGTGATGTGTTGTACGTGGTATGTGGGTGGTGGGTGGTGGGTGGTGTGTCATGGTGGGTGGTGTGGAAGTAATGGTGGGTGGTATGTGGGTGGTGGGTATGTGGGTGGTGGGTGGTATGATGGTGGGTGGTATGATGGTGGGTGGTGTGTAAGTAATGGTGGGTGGTGGGTGGTGTGTGATGGTGGGTGGTGGGTGATGTGTTGTACGTGGTATGTGGGTGGTGGGTGGTGGGTGGTGTGATGGTGGGTGGTATGTGGGTGGTGGGTATGTGGGTGGTGGGTATGTGGGTGGTGGCTGGTGTGATGGTGGGTGGTGTGATAGTGGGTGGTGTGTGATGGTGGGTGGTGGCTGATGTGTGGTACGTGGTATGTGGGTGGTGGGTGATGTGTCATGGTGAGTGGTATGTGGCTGGTGGGTGGTATGTGGGTGGTGGGTATGTGGGTGGTGGCTGGTGTGATGATGGGTGGTGTGATGGTGGGTGGTTATTCGCTCACAGCTAACACTAACTCTGAAATATATTATAAATAAATACACACAACAGTCACATACATAGTCCTGAATCCACACTAAGATAATAATTTTATGACGTTAATACAACTGTCAATTGTTTTATTTTATAATAAAAAAAACAATTTATTGCTTCAAATTAGTTATACAGGACAAAACAGTTAAGAATGACCTGTAGTGCATTAGGAATTGACAACATAGACTGATCCGCATCTTATTACCGAAGATGCGCTAACTTTCAGCGAGCCCTGTCAATTAATATTTTCGATAAATTAAGTATAAGCATTAAAACAAAAAAATAATTTTACAAATCGGTTGAGGCGTCTTCGAGTAATCGGTGAACGTAAATAAAACAAAAAAAGAATCCGACGAATTGAGAACCCCCTTGTTTTGAAGTCGGTTAATAAATCTTAAATCTAAAAATTCGTTCTAAATAAATAAACATAAATAATCTGAAAATTAGTTTTACGGTCTTACGCAAAGTTACGAGTGGAAAACGTGATCAATGTCGGTTTAATTTGACCGCTATACGTGAACACGCATGATAAGTAATTAATTATTTAACATCCCACAAACTCGCGTACGCATCCCTTTTCAATAATGACGTCAAACAAGTATTTATTGCCTTCTTTACAACATAACATAATCGTCCATAGTAAAAGCTACATATAAAAATAACTAGATATTAATTGCATACCTGAGAGTTTAAAACAAAGACTTTTTGAGAGATTTAACACATCATGTCTTAGGGTAACGAGGGTAGTGCAGTGCTTACTAATAATATTTTTTGAGTTGTTTTTTTATTGCGATGAATGGTGAAGCGAGCATGCCTTTCGCTTGATGGCGTGAACAGTAGCAAAACCAAACAATTTACAATAGGTAACATGAATTACAAAGCAATGCCTAGCAATCCTCTGCGGTCGCCATCCTAAGATATTAGATGTTAAGTTATTTATGTCCAGTAGTTAAAAGCTACATATAAAGATACTTGAACATAGGTACACACATATACATACACGAGAGTTTAAAACAAAAACTTTCAAAGTAGATAAAGTGTAGGAGCTACACCTAACCTGTTTGAACTCAGGACTACACGACTTACAACTCATATAACCCGTTCCTACAACAATTACGATATTCATTTAATAAAATAAGACTGTTAAGTAATAAAATTAAATTAGAAAACCAGTGGTAGCACTAAATCTTTATATAGGATTTGACCATTACTAATTCGCAATAAGTTATTGAGGAGCCGATATGATAACGATGCACTAATATCAAATATGGATACCTTCTTTATTAATATTAATTATTAAATTAGGTGTGACGTGGACTATATGGCCTAACCACTCTCAATCGATTCTCTCGATTGTAGAGTAGGCCCGTGCCCAGCAGTGGGACGTATATAGGCTGATAAAATAAATATATATACCTAACTTTAATAACTGCATTTTTTTTATTGCGATGAATGGAGAGACGAGCTTGCCATTCGCCTGATGGTAAGCGATATGACTCGCCCTGTGGTCCGGGGGTGTAAGAATTCTGCCACGGTATCCCCTGCCCGTCGTAAGAGGCGACCAAAAGGGGCCATCAGAGTCACTGGGAACACTGCGGGGGCGGTGCGCCCTGACTTATAACGGCTCTGAGGCGAACGACAGTGCCTTGTCTCTGTCACGGACGCCCATAACAGCTAAAAGGGCGTCCAAAACAGTCGGAAGTGGGGTTCATCCGGGCCCCACATCAAAGAAGGACCAGAAATGGTTATGCGCGGGGCGGTCACGAGGACGTAAATCGGGGTGCCTTTCACCCTGGGATGTCCGGTACCGCCCACAATGCGTGTGACGGTTTTCAAGAGGTTTTTAGTCAGTATGCTGGCGTAGGCTTGGTAGGGACCCAGCTTGGCCACAAATCCGCATTGTGCCAGGCTGGAAGGCCAGAGACACTGACATACCCCTTTCCACCTCCCCCGGGGCAACGAAAGGGGAGCTTAATAGCTTTTCCTCTTGAACAAAAAAAAAAAAAAAAAAGCGATATGACCGCTTGTGGACAGTAGTAAAACCAAAAAATACCATGAATTACAAAGCAATATTTGGCATACTACTGCACTCGCCATCCTGACACATAAGATTTTAAGTCTCATTATGTACGGTAGTTACTCTGGTAAAATGTCCTTCAAACAGAAACACAACAGTGCATTTCCACTGTTGTTTGCCGGGAGAAATAGACATTGCGGTGGTACCTACCCAGGCGGCCACTCACATATGAGAGACCTATCCCCAGTGAGTTTATATCGTAACTTTAATTTTTCAAATTTTCTAGAGTATGGTAGTGACTCGCATATGAGAAGCTGTCTGGGTAAGTACCTACTACTGTTTTGTCTATTTCTGCCAAGCACCAATGTGTAAGCACTGTTGTGTTGCGGTTAGAAGGACATTTTACCCAATGATTAACAGGCCAAATGAAGTGTGGTCTGCCAACCCACACTAGGCCAGTGTGGTTGTAAAGAGATTGTCGAGACGTCCCACGCTTAGCTGTGGCCGATTACACGTCATGATACGGATTAGTACGCGTTAAGAGATTTAAAACATAATGTCTTAGGGTGACGATTACTAATAACATGTTCTGAGTTGTGTTTTTTATTACGTTGAATGGCGAGACGAGCATGCCATTCGCTTGATGATTAGCCGCTCGTGAACAGTAGCAAAACCAAACAACATCATGAATTATGAAGCAATGTTTGGCATTCCACTGCACTCGCCATCCTGAGACATAGGATGTTAAATCTCATTATGTCCAGTAGTTACTCTGGTTACAAAGCCCTTTAAGCCGGAACACAACAGTGCATTTACACTGCTGCTTGGCGGAAGAAATAGACATTGCGGTGGTACCCACCCAGGCGGCCTCTCACATATGAAAGACTTACCAGTAAAGTTGTGTTGCTACTTCCTTCTGTTTATGGGCAGGCGTGACTTACAATTAAGCGAATAACTTGCTCATCTCATAATTCTCGCTAATCTCGCCTATCTGTAATTGCAGTTATTGGTTGATTACAAACGTTCAAACTTCAATGAATCGACCACAAATTGCTGCCGATACCTATCGGACATCCGCGCCGTCGAGTCAAATGCAACTGCAACAACCAAGTGGAGAATGATGGCAGGGTCGCCAAATTCATTTTAGGACTGCTGAAAAGAATTACAATAAATACACCCGATAGTCTCATACATAGTCCTTAACCTCACACTAGGATCGAGTCTTGTGTCGTGGCAATCAGGAACTACGAGAGATTTTTCGGTCTCACAAACACCAGACACGAAACAAATACTTGTGGCTCACGCAAACATTTGTCTCGGTGCAGGAATCGAACCTGGGGCATCGCGTTTCACAGCCATCGTCTAAATCAACTGCGGCCCGGAGGCTGTCATAGTTTTATAAACTCAATAAGTTACGTTAAACCTAGATTAATCTCTCTTCTTGATAAAGATCTTATCACCTATGCCAAACTGCATTTATTATAGAATTTAAAACCATAATACATCAAATAATTATATGGAACATTGTTTCGGTTCTGACAAAATATTACAATTTCCCAACCTTATTTACTTGAAGATGTTAATAATTGTAACAATTTGTAACATAATCATTACAAATGGCCCGTCACGAGCAAAAAGCAGTCATATTGCAGTATTAAAAGAAATATACGCCAATAACGTCGGCAGCTTCCCGCCAAATTATCCCTGAAATTGTTATCCAGCCTCATAAATTATGTATTCAAATACATAAATACTTATTAATATCAGTCTCATTTCGGGTTTATACGGTCTTTAGCCAGAGTACGGTAATTGCTAATTAGGTGTGGGAATTGCAAAGCTCTTCGTAACGTAGTATTTGGAACGGCCCAAAGCAGTAAAATGTACCTGTGATATAAAATAACTTTAGACTTGACGAATGACGCTCTTGAGTACGCTAGTTGGTGATTCAAATTTTGACGGCTTGAAATTTTATTGTTTAATCAGTCTAGTGTGGTTTAGGCTGTAAACCATGAGGTCTGATTACATTATAAAATTAATTTCGATTTTAAGAAATCCGTTCTAATTTACATCTTGGCTTTAGATTCTAAAACTCAACACAAACTCTTTTGTCTGTTTTGGAAGGCGGACCTTCGACCCCTAATTCGCAACCACTTTTTAATCAACTGCACCATTGAAATTGACAGTAATTTTGTTTAATATATATATTTTTTAAATCTACTATACTATAAAGCAAATTAGGCTTATTTTCTGGCCGTCAGCGTCCTCGCTATTTAGATTAACTGCATTCAGCTAAACTCTAAAGTTAGACATAGCTGCTTTAACCTTACCGCTTCAAGTTTAAAGTCACTTCATAGTTCAACATTGTTTTAATGACCAAAGTCATAATGGAAGTTAGCTATGACCACGAGACGCATAACAGGTCAGCTGGCAATCAACGCAAAGCGAAATTATCTCGGTTAAGTCAACTTTGAGAGTTAAGGACAGCACCGTGAGGAAACCTGCATACCATAGAGATTTTTAAAAAAAATCTATGATTTTGATGTCCGCCAACCTGCACTATATGGCCTTACCACTCTCAATCGTACTCTCGATTGTAGAGGAGGCTCGTGCCCTGCAGTGGAGCGTATATGGGCTGATACAGGGAGATAAGCAACCTGCACTGGTCAGCGTGGTCGACTCTTGCCTCATCCCTCTCAGTCGACTGTCGAATCGATCTTTTTCTAAACGCCCGTCATTCTATCCAAATGCAAATGATTTCGGCGCAACGTGTTCTTTATGACAATTAAACGGTACATTCTGTACCAGCCCATACCCACTGCAGGGCACGGGCCTCCTCTACAATCGAGAGTACGTTTGAGAGTAGTTAGGCCATATAGTCCACCACACTGGCCTAGTGGGGGTTGGCGGACTTATACATACCATAGAAAGTATTTCGAATCGCTACGGTATGCAGGTTTCCTCACGATGTTTTCCTTTACCTTCATAGTGCGTGGTGATTGACTTTCAATACACACATGACTCCAAAAAGTCAGAGGTGCGCCCTGACATTTGAACCCGCGACCATCGTGAATATGTTGGCAGTCGCGTCAGGTCCGTTACCAAAAGGCCACCACGTACTGCCACCAACTGGCCACCCCGCACTGCCATTAGCAAAAACGGTACATTAACTATTTTAAATAGAAGGTTATGAACCTCTAGCAAACAAGATTGAATAATAGCTATATTTTTGGCCACAAATTGCATCGAGTCCAGTTTGAAACAAGCATTAATAGCGTGTCATGTTTGTGTTTACGTAAATGTTCCACCAGTCATTAACTAAGCTCTGTTCGCGCGAACTGCGTAAACTATCGGTTACCATCTAAATTAATATCGATTATAATGGATGCTGTGTGAAAACTGTTCCAGTTTAGAACCATCGCGCTAAAATAACTCAAGAGTGGGTAGAACTCGATTCCTACCGGCTTACCTTTGTGAGGTTGATATTTTCATTGACGTCTTACTTTCAAAGGTTACTTTGGTTTTCTTTTTTAATATGTATATCGTTATTCGCCACTGACGACCAGAGACACATTTCGGAGACCAAAAAATTAGTAGTAGTTTCTGATAATTACGACACAATGAGATATCGTATTGTGGAGGCAAAGCTCGGTATATAAGAGTATGTTAGGTGTAATTTTGAAATAATAATTATAGCAGGTCCAACACGAGAATAGGGTTTCAAATAAGACATTTTATCGCGAACCTCCAAAATCGGCTACACCAATCGATAACTCTCAAACAGGAGCCATTTAGCTGGGAGTTTGTTGTCAACTTTACGTTTTTACGCCCACGCGTTTTGCCTCCAGAATTCACAAGTACTGGGTAATATAAAATCACGTAAACCTTCAGCTATTCCGTCTGCTATAATAGCTGCATAGCATAGAATCTGTTTACCATTTATAAGTCTTTATTTTGTTGTTTAAAGTATGAAGTTGAAAATACACACTAAAACAAAGCATATAATGGTGTCGAACGGCCTAAGATTATTGTCAATCACAGCACTCACCTAAGAATCATTATCCTATGGCCTGATTGCTTCTATGTCATCATTATTAAACATTGATGACAATATCACAAAGATAATTCGATCAATAGACTCATTTAATTTAAACCCTTAACTAGAGTAGAGAGTAAACGTTATAACGTTGATACACAAACTATCATAATTTTCCAACAGTTTATGGACCCGAATAGGTATTTTCATTTAATTATAAATTTGATGCGCAAATCTCCATGATGTGACAGCCACTGTAGCACAGTTAGCTAGACACCGACTGTGAAACGAGAGGCCGCGGCTGCGATCTCCGCACCAAGACAAATGTTTATGTGATCCACAGATATTTGTTTCGGGTCTGGGTGTTTGTAAAAAAGTGTCTTGTAGCTTTTGATACCCACGATACAAAACTCTATCTTAGCGTGAGATCTGTAGGGTAATTCACGTAATTAAATAAGTTCAGTTGCAGTGCAGTTGCAGTTAAGTTTCGATCAAAACAGACCTTTTCGTATTCTCGTAATTTTGACAACCGCTGTCAGATACGCTCGCGTCAAGTCCGCGTCACGCGAGCGGCTTAGCGTATTCTACTGCAGTGTGTTTTATGTGCGTGATTCAGATCGCAACTTGATCGGTATTCACGTGTAAGCTTCTTGCATACGACTGACGTATAGTTGACGCGCAGCACCTGCGCAGTTTACGCATAGCTTAGGTGCAGTTCACGCGCAGCTAAACAATTACAAGAATACCATTTTGCAAGACGTAAACCTAATTGCAACTGCACCGCAACTTGATCGGCGCGTCAAAAAATTTCGTGAATTACCCTACAGGACTTTGTATGTAACTGTTGGGTGTATGTAATTATCTATTAAAGTGGCAAAACGACATCGTACTTCCTACTAATATTAAAAGGTTTAAGTTGGTGTGTTTGTTACTAGTTCACGCTCAAACGGCTGGACCAAATTTGATGAAATTTGATATGGAGGTAGATGCTACCTTGCATTAACGCATCTAAGACTACTTTTTATACCGAAAATGTAGTTTCCCCGCGGGATAACAAAGGAATTCAAATATGTATGCTTGCTATTCTTTTAAATTCGAAGAGATGGTTTGGGATCGAAGTTGAGTTTAAATATAAAACAGTTAAACCGCGAAATAATATGCATCTAATGTGGACTGGACCCAAAAAGTCGGATCGAGCCGCTAATTTATAATATAAATCGTATTTACAGATTACCTCTTCCTATTCAACGCTACTAGTTTAATTATTGTTTCTCCACGCTTCGCTTAAATAATAGTGAATACAAATTCTATGCAATAGATTAACTTCTTTGCATCACTGAGCATGTTAGCAGCATTCTCACCTGCTGTGCGTACTTAATTGGTTTTACCCACAGCCTCGAGATCGCTTGCAGTCACATTCTGTGACGTTGCATTTTGTGTGTATCTTTCATGTTATGAAGGTGATATTCCTAGATTGAACTTAATCCTATTTATGTATTTCTGCTCTTTTATAGTTTTCACTTTGGTAGGTGAGAATTAATTGAATAGTTAATCGAAATAATTTTTCTCGTTGAGATGCATTTCATTTTTTTTTTGTTTTATTTATTAAGGTTCGTTAACAGAAATCACAACACATTCTCGTACGATTTGTATGAACGATTCTCCGTACCGTCCAATTTTTTGGCTATTATAAAGGGAAAAACGAAAAGTTCCTAGTAGTTATTGATGCCTGCAACACTATAAGACACTTTGTTATGAGATTTCGACTAGGGCGTATCGGCAAGATGTAACTGTTCAGTCGCTTTTTAAACATGATAAATATTTATTATTTATTCATTATTTATTGTACACAGACAAAGAAACAACAATACACACAAATAATAAACAATCAATAGTGCAAGTGGCGGTCTTATCGCAAGCAAACAAACAATCACACAAAGAATGTCTCTTAATTTTCTTGTAGCATTACTAATGACAATAATGGACCGTGAATTGAATTTAGTGCTAAAAATTCGCGTTCTTCGTACAAAATTTACAAAGCTAAGTAAAATGTATACTGAGATAATATTCTTTAGATCTTTGATAAACCTAATTTCAAAATACTGTATTTATCATTCACCTTAATAATATAATGGAGGATAAATCTAAGCATAAATAAGCTAATTTCAGGTACATAATTTTCGTTTATCCTTTTAAGATGTTACTTCAAAAGGCTAGTAAAAAGTATGAATTTAGCTTATAAAGGAGCGTGTATACTTAGCCCGTAAAGGTCCTTTTACACTGTGAATATTTAATCAGGTTTCAATGCGTCTTTACCTAGCTCTTTGCGAGGTTAGTGTATCAGACCTTGATATTTTCATAAAGAAAATATTATGCTGGGCGACATATTGCGCTATGAGCTTTTGACTATTTCTTTGTGTGAGTTTCCAGTTTTAAAGATGTTGTTTTTTATTAGACTTTGGGTTGGCTTATCCAGTTCCAAGTTCAGCCTTCCCACTAATTCTCCTCTCTTTTGCCCGTGGTTCAGTGTCCTCAGTTATAAGGCTATTAAATCTTCTTTGACGTCATCGAGCCCACGCTTTTTTCTATTTAATACAAAGGGCATATTCTGTCTGAATAACACAGAATCTGGAATAAAGTCGTATAAATTAACATTTACGAGTGTTCTCCAAAAATAAGTTCAAGGTACTTATTGAGCGATATGGGTGTTGAAGACAAGTTTGACATATTAATTATAGGAGAGTTAACAGATATTGCAACTCTTTCCCAGGATACCAAATTGTTGTAACAGATAAGGTATCGTTGAGAGAAACTGCCCAAAAATCCTTACTGTCTCTTTTATCCGATCCCTTCTCCTTCAAAGACCGGTGAACGTATGTGGATCATTCACCAATAGGTATCTTATATTTAAGAGGCCGCCTAGGTAGGTACCCCCGCAATTTCTATTTTTCCCGTCAAACAACAGTGTGAATGCACTGTTGTGTTTCGGTTTGAAGGAAATTGTAGCCAGAGCAAATACTGGAAATAATGAGACTTAACATCTTATGTCTGAGGATGGTTTGCAGTGGAATGTCAAGCATTATTTTGTAATTCATGGTGTTGCTACTGTCCATGAGCGGTCGTATCGCTTACCATCAGGCCAATAACACGCTTGTCACGCCATTCATTGCTATAATATATATAGATGTATATCTGTATTTGTATTTACATATACATACATGTAAATAATTAATTTAAGGATAGCTCTAAGTTAAACCTATGTACAATAATTATTAAGGAATATAGAGGCTTAAATAAAAATAAATAAATAAATATGTGTATTTGTAAAGTGATATTTATTAATTAAATGTAAAATACTTTATACCGTGTTGTTTTATGCGCCTACCATGCTTTCTCTCCGCACCACCAAAAGCTTGACTGGCAGAGAATGCCTCAGGTATTAAGCCTTTATACAATTTATGTATAGCATAAATAAATAGATCTTGGAAGAGGCCTATGTCCAGCAATAGACAACAGTGTAGGCTGATGATGATCAAGATATCTGTTTTCTAAATACTGCCTTTAATAAATGACCTACGCATTCCAAGACCAGAACGATTAATACCTATATTCTTTACCAAAATCATCACAACAAAATAACCCACGTATAAAAAAAGATATAGCATAAAAACCGTAATTTCTAAGCATTCAAATATTACTCCGAAGATGTACATTAAACTCATACCTTTCAATAATCCTTGAGTAAATGAAAAGTCAGCGAGTAATGAAATGCCACAAGTGTATATTCTTTCAGATGAAAGGTAAGAAGTGTCACACGGCGCGATTGTATTCAGATGTGGATATTGAATATCGATTTTATGATAATACAGCTCTACGTGTTTTTGCTTGTTAATGTTACTGAAGCAACGCAACTGCGTTCTTCGTTGTGTGGAAATTATTTGTGGATTAAAAAGAACAAACAAGGATCATAGCTTTGATACAACATTATCTTTGTACTACGAGTAGGTACTCAGCGTCAGTTGTTTGTATTCAATTTTTAAATCCTAGCAATGTCTTTTAAAGAGATTTGATCACGTCTAAAAAAAGGACTAACGTTTGAAACTTTGACCTCACCACGAAAAGGGCAAAGTTGGGACTAGAGCTCGATTAATATCGCAACGTTGTTGATTTATGGTAAGATATTATGGTAGATCATAACGTCTTCAGGGAAGATGTGAGTCAAAAAAGCCCAGGTCTTACAATTAAAGAAACTTAATATCAGGCGAAAGAGATTGAACGAAAATAGAAGCATTGATTCCCAAGTTAGTTAGAGCTGCTGATTCCCAAGTTTATACTTTTCTATTTTCCTCTCTTTTTCTTTACAACTTTATTTATTCTGCTGAATGTTGTAGATCAATACCCGTGGGCAGTGCTTCAAATGCACAGCCATTTAAGAAAAGGTCACCCCTAAATACCAAAGAATAAATTTTCTAGTCATCGCATGCATTTTGGCTCAGATTTATTTTATTACTATAAATAACGCGTGTTAATCTTTAAAAGGACGTTAATGTCGTTAGCATGCCAAGTGAATTAATAGTTCAAAACGTGTTGTTAAACTCATAAATAAAATAAATAATATATTTTTAAAATAGATTGAATGGATTGCAAAAAATATTATCTCGAATTTTCGCACATTTCGGAACACATTTGGCCCAACTGTGTAAATCTAGATTTGTTTATCAAAACCTAAAACAAACTTGGGTCAAACATTTGCTCGAGCAGACCAATGTCAACTTACAAACTTAAGGCGGAGACTTTACAAAGATCGATACCAACAGATGAGGTTCCATTGTCTACGTAGAAATAGAACTGGCAGATCGCCAGGACGCATCAGTAAGGAAATGTTGGTAAAATTTATGAACACGCACGCCAAGGCTTTCTGGCCATCCGCAAACTTGTACCCTTAATAGGGAAAGTAGGCCAGACGATAATTCTCGTTGCTCCCTAGTGGATAGTTTGTAAACATTGGGGGATGTTGCAATACATTATTTACAAGGAACATGCTTGTTTTATGATAGCTTTGCCAAACATGTTATAATATCGGTTATTTAGTACCCCTGTAAAGTAGTGCTGTTTAAAAGTTTTAAACCTGGACTGTGCAGATGCATTTACATCGCTTACAGGTATACATTTTAGAAATTTATGTTCAACCATAAATGAACATTGACTATGATCAACTTTTAACCGCTACTATCTACATAATAACCTGCGACTAAACTGAAAATAAAAAATGCGTGGTGGCCTGGTGGTAAACGGACCAGACGCAGCTGCCAATATGTTCACGGTGGTGTAGGTTCAAATACGACGCCACTCCTTTGAATTTTCGGAGTCATGTGTGTATTGATAGTCAATCACCACGCACTATGACGGTAAAGGAAACATCGTGAGGAAACCTGCATACCATTGTTGTTTGCAAGAATTTATATAGTATGTAAAGTCCGATAACCAGCACTTGGCCAGCCTGGTGGAGTATATGGCCTAGCCCGTCTCAATCATACTCTCGATCGAAGAGGAGGCTCGTGTCTTGCAGTGGAACGTGTATGGGCTGATACTAAGCTGAAGGTACCATAAAGACTATGAGAAAAACTGGGGGCTATTATTAGTGGTGTACAATCGAAGAGCCACAAAGTATATAATATCCTGCAATGGATGGCTAAACCCCTATGTTGAAGATAAATGCAGCCCAAGGAACCCATAACTTATCTCGACTATCTCTCATTTCCCCCACCCAGTTCCTTTTTCAGGAAATAACTACTAAACTACTGGACATAATGGGACTTAACAACTTATGTCTCAGGATGGCGAGTGCAGTGGAATGCCCAGCATTGGTTTGTAATTCATGGTGTTTATTTATTTAATACCTTATTGTACACCAAATACATAAAAGTAGACAGCATTACACAAGAAAAGAAAAGAAATGCACAAATGGTGGTCTTATTGCTTTCTGCCAGAATTTCTGCCAGACAACCATGGTGTTGTTTGGTTTTGCCTGTCCATGAGCGGTCGTATCGCTTATCGTTAGGCGAATGGCATGATCTTTTCGCCATTCATTGCCATAAAAAAGGTAAACCGCTTCTTCGTATCTTCTTCTTCATCTCTTCAAACACTAGAAGTCCACTGCTGAACATAGGCCTCCGCCATGGATCATCACATCGACCTGCAAAGCGGCCTGCATCCAGCGACTTTGCTTCTTCGTATGTAGCACTTTAAATACACTAAAAAATCTTTGAAATATGTAATGTAGGTCGCAATATTATACGTGCCGTGGCCAGACGGAGCAATAACCTTTGAAAGTAATAGCAACTCAAAGAATCAAAGAGCTCTTGCAAAGGTCCACGTGAGAAAAATATTGCCGAGTGGAAGAAAACAGTGACTTAATGGTTGCTTATTAATTAATTTATTTATTTGGACAACCAGCGGTGGTTACAAAACATACAGTATAGAAATACAAAAAATATTAAAAAACAAAAGTAACACAGTTTAAGGCTATCATAATATGAAACTATAATAAATAAATTGAATTAATTTCTTTATTTATTGGTATCTATTTGTAATAATTATAATACGAGGTCTGTGACCTCGGGTAAATTCGTTGTGCCAAGAGTTACTAACATTTACGGGGATAGAACACTAAAAAACGTATCCCGTATACTCTCAACAGTTTGCCCGAGGTCATAAGACAAGAATCTGACAAAATATTGTTTAAGTCTAAACTTAAAAAGCACTACTTAGGCAACTTACCCTAATGTATCATTAAATGTAAAACTTGATCCTGCAGTCAAACTGTTTGTACAATTTCGCAGGACACTATATTAGGTCATAAGTATGTTCTTTTGTTATTAATAAATAAATAAATAAAAAAAAAAAAAAGATAAATAATCATAACGGAATAACACAATAATAATTAAGCTATCAGATGGGGAACCTATTACAAATATATTTGATTTAAATATACAATTCTTTGATTATTTTTGGATGGAAATTGCAAATCAAATAACTACTTATTTATTAGCACCAGGACGAGCGAGCTTCGTCTGGCTGCTTTTTTTGTAAAAGCGTGGGTGCCCAAGGTAAATTTTTATTCAGACTAGCTTTTATCCCAGTTCAATATTTCTTCCTAACTATCTTGTATTTAAAGTCAATGTACTGTTGTTACTGGTGGTAGGTCTCTCATATGTGAAAGGTTGTCTGGGTAGGTACCACCGCAATGTCTATTTCGCCCGCCGAACAGCAGTGTAAATGCACGGTAGCGTTCCGCTTTCATAAATATTGTAACCAGTGTAAGTACTGGACATAATGAGACTTAACATCTTATTGTTTCACGATGGCGAGTGCAGTGGAATGCCAAGCACTGCTTTGTAATTCATGATGTTGTTTAGTTTCGCAACTCTCAATAAGCGGTCGTACCGATTACCATCAGGCGAATGGCATGCCTGTCGCCATTGATAGCAATATATTTTTTAAATACATGGAATATTTCTCAATTAGTTTTTATTATTTCGACGATCTATAATATGAAACTCGCAAACCATGAAAACTGAAAAAAAATTACCTACCTACAACTTAATTAATAAGTAAACCTACCTTACGAAATTAATTTCGAGTTACAAAACTATACCACGGCCCAATTAAATCCACGCAAAGGTGGTTGGGGAGAATCGGAGCATTTCTTTGCAAAGCAATTTCTTTTCGACCTTTTACGGGCTCTGAGAGAAATTTTCGTACACAGGTTTCTATTGATTAACCGGGCACGTGCAAATAGCCTTTGACCGGTCCTTTGCGACCAATGCTTGGTCACTTTGTAAAAGAATTCGGGGCGGAGGGCAATTAATTGGAATTCATCTTACGTAATGTTTTTATGTATACCATACTAGGTGATGTTACACGATCGCTCATGGAGAAAACTAAACAAAACCATGAATTACAAAGCTATGCTTTGAAGATATATATATCCAGGGCCCTCCTGGATGGATCACAAAAAACTCCAAGGAATGTGAAATTCACCAACCCCTGCTGGACAAAAGTGATGGTCTATGGCCAAAACTTCTTAATTGTATTACAGAAACACTTGCCCAGCGATGAGGTATAAACAAGCTTATGGATATTAAACAATTTATTTTAATATAACGAGCCTGTAATGTAAAACTGTTTTCATAATTAAACCCGGAGAATGGTATGCAATTGGTTGATTACTGTAATTTCAAATGTTTTGCCAGTAAAATCTTTTTTTTTAGATTCTTGGTAACCATGCCTTGTAGACTTCAAGATTCGGGTCTTAGTCAATGGAGTAGCGTGCCTTGGAGGGGCCCTGTATCAGAATTATTTGGGGGGCCAAATGTGTATGTCATGTAGGATATTGCCAACTTTTGGGCGCAAGCTTAACCCGGAAAAAAAAGAGATTGCTTTATTTAATTTTGTCATTTCTGAAGTGAAATCTCTATAGGCACGTTTGGCAGTTTTCTATGTTTTTTTTTTCGGGAAGCACGAGATTAAGTGACATTGTAGATAACATTTTTCTAATTTTTGCTTACACAGGTTACTTGTTAGGGGCCTCTGTAGCCCGGGGGCCCCGTATTATTGATACAGCTGATACGGCGGTAGCTACGCCCCTGGTCTTAGTCCACCAAGTTGCTTAGCATTTCAAAGACTTTGTGTTGTATATGTTATATGAGAGTGTGACAAAAACCAACTACGACTATGTATTGTATAATGCAGATTTGAAAACACTTATTTGTATGTCGATATCAATAGGAATTTGGCTTTTGATATAAAATAATTAAATGAATGTCTATTGATATAAAATCCTTGTATAATTATTTGATAACAATTAATTAATGTCTGAATTCAGAGTAATTTTAATGATAGATATTCCTCATGAATGTTTTATAAGCCGATTAGAGAACCAAGCGGTATAGAGCACTCCTATTATTTGTGTCGTATTGGTAATTGATCCACTACCCCGTTTCTTACTGTCTATTAAATTTGGATTTTGTTCGTGTAGATTTCGTAACCGGTAGTTAGGGTTATAAGGTATAGGGCAAAATTAACATGATAGCCATGCTGAATATTTTGTATTTGCACAGAATATTAATTAATTATAATCTTATTTATTGATTATTTTTTGTCGCTGGATGCAGGCTGCCTTCAACAGGTCACTGCGGAAATCATTAGGAGAGGCCTATGTTCAGCAGTGGACTTCCTTTGGCTGATGGATGGATGGATGGATAATCTTATTTCACTATCTGGACAAAAATTTAATATTAAAGTCATTTGCTTTATAAATGATAAAGATTACTATTGGAATCATAGAAATATTTAACATTTAAAACGCATAAAAACTCCACTTAGCCATATGGGACAGATATCAGAAAGCAAAAACTTTAAAATTGTTTTACAAATCTGAATGCGACGCATAAGCATTTCAAAGTGGAAAAGTTATAAGTTGTTAATGATATGAGTGGCGCGCTGATCCCTTTCAATGAGTATTCTTGACATATAAATATATTTGAGCATAAAAATATATTAGTTTTGAGACTTTAAATAGTGTTTTTAAATATATTTCGTAGTATTTTTTTGGAGTTTAAGCCATTAAAGTAGTTAGAGGCATATTTTGAAAATTAAACTTTCTATTTAATACCTACATGTATTTAGAGACTTTCCCGCCCACACACCCACCACTGCACCTCCTGTCAGCCAGGATCAACAGCACGCAAAGAATTGGCACCGAGCTCCGGAGCTCGCCGAGTCTCTTACGAACACTAACTTGTCTTAAACCCGCATCGAAATTAATCAGAAAGAAAAAACAAATAGGAGGAGTTGGAAACAAACTGTATTTTTACCTAAATATATTTGTATACGTCCCAGTTCTCGCCATTGAAAGTAAGTAGTAACTAGTAAGGTATATCTACAATACTAACCTAAAACTGGTTGGTGCATTACCTACCTGTTGTGTTTTTAGAGTTCTATTTTCAGCGCGTGTGATTATGATGTTTCTCAACGATGAGTATAAGGTTCCTGATTTACTAAATAAGGGATTTATGATAACCTATGGACCTTAAAATATATGCGAAGGATAGGTGTACAGGTTCACGATGTTTTCCGCCATCGTGGCATGAAACTACAACCAACTGGGAATACACACGTAACTTTGGAGTCAAAGGGGTCTACATTAAGCTCAAACCTGCATCTGCTAGCAGTCTAATTTGCTTCTAATTAATTTACATATAGTTCACTTCAAAGTTGAAGTAACTTCGATGAATTAAGGTACAACCTGGAATCAAACCTGAGCCCTATATCCCCGCAGTCAAAACAGCTATCGTTCATTTTAAAATTAAAGCAAAATTGTTTCTTTGATTTACGCGAATTTCAGATTTTATCGCAGACAGTCCGACCCGTCACCACGAAAACTGTAAAGTGATCGAAACGTCGGGAAATATATATTTTTTTAATTTAATCAAATTCGCGATAAAATCAGTAAGAATTCGTCTTATTTCAATAACCAAAATCAATATTCAGTATCCTCGATTTTACTCTTATAAAAGAACAGACCTATTATATTCCTTCAGAAAGCATAAGAAATCGATACCGTGCCTTAATCTAAGAAAATACTAAGTAAGTATCGTCTGGGCTCGTCTCATTGACGTATTTAATAGCGTCTCATGTTACTTACTGTCTAGAACAATCTACGATTTTGATAAAATCAATACACTTTAAACTTGATATCTAGGATTCATTCATTAGTTGAAGTTTTGATCTTTACGTAATTGTTTATAAGTAAATATATTTTTATATTGTATCAGCCCATATACGACCCACTGCAGGGCACGGGCCTCCTCTACAATCGAGAGTACGATTGAGAGTGGTTAGGCCATATAGTCCACCACGCTGGCCTAATGCGGGTTGGCGGACTTTTACATACCATAAAAATTATACAATTCGCTATGGTATGCGGGTTTCCTCATGATGTTTTCCTTCACCGTTATAGTGCGTGGTGATTGACTATCAATACACACATGACTCCGGAAAGTCAGAGGTGTGCCCTGGGATTTGAACCCGCGACCACCGTGAACATGTAGGCAGCCGCGTCTGGTCCGTTTACCAACAGGCCACCACGCACTTATATAGTAAGTAGTAGTTACTTATATTATAAGTAAATATATAGGTTCCATAAAATAGTGATATTTATAACCGTTATACAACTAGTGTTAATTTGCTTTTTACGTGCCTTATACTAAATAGGTTTTCACTTTAATACTTTAATAATTTTAATAACACTTTTAATAGAGAATCGAAAATGATGCTATCACTATTAATTTTCCGGTGCAAATGTTTAATTCAATTTTAATTATCTTTTAAATTCCTTGTAATAATACGATGGTTCACATATCAAGGCCCGCGTCCCATTTAATAATTCTATACCTATAAGTTTCGTTAACAATGTAGATGAATTAAATTTATTCACCCGAACTCATTATCACAATGTCCATCAATACTTTTGTAATAATTCAAAAAGGTTTGATTCCTCGTTGAAAAAAAGGTTTTAATCGCAACTAATTTAATTACTGGCTTGCAACGAAAGGCTAAAACATTTCGAATTCCGAACGCTGTCCGGCAAATCCATGTGTCATTTCTAAATTGGTCATATTGGAAAATATTTTTGTAAATGATGAAAATTGGTATTGTTTTTGATAAAGCTATTGTTTGTTAAGGATGCAGTCTGTGGTTACTTTTGAGAAGCCCCTGCCACATCTCAGTTTACCAGATTGGGATGCTCGACTGTACAATTTACAAGTAGGTGCCTAAGATGTTTTTATAGCATAGATGCGTTGTCCGCGCTCTATAATAGCCAGACGATTGTAAGGCAATTGTATGTCATATTGCCTGCCAATCAGTCACGCTTTAATCAGTGTTACGACTGCTCGTCTCTCTGAATATTTGTATTTTGGAAATCGAATGCCATTGCGCCATTTTTTTGTGAAATTCAGTTAGTGTATGACGTGTCTATTTGTAAGACGTCATTGGTAGGTGCGATATTTTATAAGAATAATAATTTACACATTGTAACTACTGCATGTGCGAATTATAATAATGGATGTGTATTTGTATTTAACGTGTGCTATTTTAAGATTTGTCTATGCTTGACATCTGTATTTTATGATATTATATAAGTTGACAGCCTCCGTGGCGCAGTAAGTTACACGCTGGCGTTGAAAAGAAAAGTTTCGGATACGAATCCCCGCACCGAGGCAAATGTTTGAGTAATCCACAAGTATTTGCTTACAAATTTTTATTGTTGTAAAAGCTAGTTCAATACAAAAATTTGATTCGCCCTCAAAAATAACCCTGCATATGCATGCAATATAGTGCCCCGCAATGTATTTTTGTTCCGTAGAAGTAAGCGCTAACTAACCACGAATACACACGTAACTTCGAAAAATTCTGCTATGTTTTTTTCTGCAAACATTTCTTTTTCCAACTATGCTATCGATAGTTCTTCACACAACAAGACCCAGTCAATATTATGCAAATAAATGTATTCAATTCTACACGTAGTAAATCCTCCGCTACGACCGAACCGTCAACTTAAACGTTTCAATTATCCATTACCGCGTCTCGATCGCCCCCATGGGCCACTTCGCGTATTTTATAAACACCCCAAGCACGCAAATAATTTCGGACATTCCTCGTGGTTCCGTTCGTAAATTAGAAAAGTTTGGTGTCCCGCCGAACCGGGGTCGCCGCTGCGTATCGCAGATCAAACGATCGGCCAACTCCATCTGAGTAATGGCCGCATAACTTTTTGTTATTAATTTACTGTGCACGGTAACGGTTGGGTTAATTGATAAAATACTATCTTAAATGTATTTTTACCTGTGGTCTGAGTTTATTGATCTGTTTCGAACACTTGAGAAAAGATCTGTCGAAAACCGCGCGCTTCGGTTTCGCCCCTTTTCACACGGCATGTACAATATAAATGTACACCAAAATCGCACAGTAACATTGTTTTTTCCAGGGAAAATAATACTGAAGCAAGCTCGCATGATTATTCCAAAATATATTGGTCTATCTCATGATTTTAGCAATGCTGCTATGACAAAGATTTGCTCGTAAGTTTTCTGTAGGCGCCAAAACATTCACCAAAAGTTTTAAAAGAATAAAGCATTTTTAGTGAGAAAAACGAACGAGATGTAGTTTATTTTCCAATCAATAACTAATACGGGAAGTATTATTTAATTTAACAGATTAGCATCATAAACAGCGTTTTCAACCATAAAAAGTACATGGCTGTGCGTAGGTCTCCATCAAATAGATATTTTCATCGCAACACGTTAGGAGTTGCGTGCACCCAGCAACTTTAATATAAGGCTCCTTTTGGAGTACACATCAACCCAAAATTAAAGCGGCTTAAACACAGTATAAGTAAACGGACATGTAATTAAAACTATTCACTTATATCAACATTTGGCGAAACTCATTAAGGCAAACGGTTTCTATTTCATAAACATGAACTAATATGTTTTACTTTGTTGTCACTTTCACGATGCGAGAGTAAAGGATTCATATATATAACCAATATATCCGCGCTTGGAATCTACAAAGTATTGAGACTGAGATATTAATTTATTCATAAACAAACAACAGAGATACACTGGGATGTTGTGTGTTGTAGGTATCAAAAAATACGACAGAGTTCTCACTCGAACAATATTCAGATTGAATAATACCTAAATGTGAACCAACATTGGGCATTGACCAATTGCAAAGAAACTATGCTGAAAATAAAGCTGAGTAAGCAAACGGATAATTTCGGCGTCAGTTATTACTAATGACAATTCATGATAAACGTGACTGAAGAATATTTTAAGTGAATTTTAAAGAATAAAGCAATTTTGGGTTGATTTTTTCTTGCTGAACTCAGCTTAACTAATTCGTTGTATACTCAAAGGTGCTCCAGTATGGTTTTGTAAAATATTTTTGCACTACAAGCATGCCTAAGATGCGAAACATTGTTATGCAAAATGGAACACGAGATGCGAACTTCGCACGTTTACAGAAAGTGTGCTAAATTTGTTGAAATTTTAACGCTTTGTCGTAAATATGCATATTCTCAACTATGTTTCAATGGAAATTTATATTACCTACTCTACGGAAAGTGTTACATTGTGTTGTTAATTTTATAGTGATAGGTACAAACTTGTCTGTTTTCGGAAGTCGTGGAAGATACGTTAACGTAATAATCATATCTTCAATGGTTTTCAAAAGTACATTTAAATTAAAGTACCCAATTACAGCGCAATTACAGTTAATTAAAGTGCGCGGTGGCCTGTTGTTAACGGACCAGACGCGGCTGCCAACATGTTCACGGTGGTCGCGGGTTCAAATCCCAGGGCACACCTCTGACTTTTCGTGCTATGTGTTTGCTCGTTAGCCGGACCTATGCAATAAAAAAAAATCACGCTCTTTGTCTGTGCAAGTTGCAGTATGATTTCCCTTTTATCTTACGATCAAAATATAGGTACTTTTCGAACCTTTAAAGAATTATGATTGAACCTATTTTTATAACTTTATGAAAGGACTTTTTAATAAACATAATGCATCTTCTTCAAAGGTTACATCGGACACAAGAAGAGCTGATGCCTTCGACCTTCGTCACGGCGCCCACCAACTGCGCAACGAGACCAGAATCAAGACTGAGTGGGATGGTTATCACAACAACAACCGACTTAGAGCAAGGTTAAAACTTCCTAATTCCAGGATCAATGATTGATGAATAACATGAAACTTCTGTGCTTCTCCTCTTCCTTGCGTCGTTCTCTTCAATTATGAGGGTCGTGACCGCCTCTCACCAGCTTCCGTCGTACGATGTCACAACATCAATTTCGACTGTTGGCAACCTGTATAGCCTTGTAAATGATGGTGTCAAATGTCGTACTGATCTGATCGAACCACCGTACTTTCTTTGACCGAACTATAAAGCTCTGAAACTGTTTACTGGCCCATGAGTTCCCTCTTGCCATTAATTCTGGATCCTACAAACTAAGTTTGAAGAAGCAATTGTATTAGGTGTCACAAGCCGAGTAGTGAGAGATAATCCCCTGTTGTCGTTCCGTAGTCTATCTGGCTGATATCAGCACAGTATATTTTTTGTACCAATACCTATATTACACATAAAAACTTATGATGAAATTAAAAATTCCCAGAGTTTACGAGCTCGATCAATGGAGGATCACACTGCAAGAACTCTTGGATCGCCTAGATCGAGAGATGTTGGGGCTGAAGGAAGAAAAGGCTTCAACTGAAAGGGAATTAGAACAGCTAAACATGCCGTTGCTTGTGTGTTCGGAATGTCTATCGAACAGGGACGGACGAAGAAGCACCGAGTTGACTTACGATCTTGCTGATACTGAGTTGAAAAAGGTACCTCATATTTTTACTTTACTTTATATAAAGGGCATATTTATAGGGTATCTCGTTACTTGTTACTCTCTCGTATTTAAGTGGGTCCGATTTCCGAGGTAATATTATGTTTTGAGGTTGGGAGATCAAAAGTTCCTAGTAAAGTTGTCCGCGTCTTTTACGAGTACTATGGGTATGGGCGTGTATCCAACCGAATGATCTATTTATTTATTTTAATTATCCTTACTTCGAATATATTTTTGTAAGGCCATATTTAAAACAATTTCTTAAGTATAAATTCCATCAAACAAACGTAAATATTTCATGCAAATTCAATTGAAGTCAGCATGGAATCCAAGAATTCACGATTATACACTGCAACTAAATAAACGAAGCCACGTATTACGATTTCTACGAAAACGGAATAACAACATCGAGGCACTTACGTCACAAACATTCCCAAGAAATAAAGTTAGATTCCCTCACAAACGTTCCGTAGAAAAAATCTTAACCCCGTTTTTTCAAGCAATCAGATCGCCATTCTGTTTTCCACACCTCAGGAGCTCTGCGTCACCGAGAGCAACAAAAAGATGTTGATAGATCGTTGCCAATCCGCATGGGAGAAGATCAATAAACTTGAAGTTGTCAAGTTCAAATTACAACTCGATCTCAACGACAAGAACGAAGCTCTACAGATCGACAAAGACATGCTCGGATTGGACAAAGACTGCGCTAATATAACTTACAAGACTGACTCTTTGAAAACTCCTAAAAGGTGAGATTAGTCGTGATTAAAGAGTTTGTAGATTTGTGTCTTCGCTTGTGTCATATTTCTTTATGTGTGATTAATTAGGTATTGCAATAGAACATTGCGATCTGCGGGTTGTTAGTTGAAAAGGAAAATGTTTATTTTGTTGCTTTGTTTTCCCAAAAAAATTAAAAAATCACTTTCTAGATATTGAATAAAATGTTGCTCAAATATTCTTGCTGCATTATTTTTTTATTTTGAAAAATTGTTCAAATAAATAAGAAAGTAGACGTGAAACATTTCCAATCCATATTGGAGAAAACTTTTTGACGCAGCAAGATTCTAGAATTATTTATATTTACTAAAATATCACTCGATGTTGAAGAAAAAAGTTTACGAGATGTTCATTACGTAGGCATTTTAAAACAATTACATTTGGCTGAAGTTACGGCGCTTTTGTCCCCCGCACCTGTGGCGGCTTTTAAGAGCTCTCTAAAGCCCGCAGCTCTGAGATCCTCAACCCTAGTCTCATTAATAACACAAGGTACGGCTTAGCTTAAAGCGAGTGCCATTCAGCCTTTTTTGTTCAGGAATTAGTCTACGCTGGTGACTAAGTGGCTTAATGAGTTCTTTGTTGGAAACTTTTGCAGTCACTCGCCACTTCTTGTTGCGTTAGCACGCAAATAGTTTTGTACGGTCATGAAATTTACATTAAAGTTGCCGGTTTTTGCTCGTCGGCTCCTCTTGTTTTGTAATTGATTGCTTTAATTTCAGCTTCTTCGATCTTGTGGATTGTTCCACACTTTTTTGATAAATATTTTAATCTCAACACGTGTTCAATATATTTAATCTAATTAATTTAGGTATTGATGTTTAGTACCGTGATTATTAGTAGAAAATGCGTTATAGATTCATGTAAATCTGTCGCGTTTCGGATTCAACCTATGCATAGGTATGCCTATCTGGTTTCAATGAGGACAGCATAACTTTAGGCACCAGAGTACTTTCTTTTTGTATATAGCCCTACATTTACCATCAGATCTTTTGCAGTATAGTAGTGGCAATTTAATTTATTCAACACTGTCAATTATGTAGTGTGAGGAAAACCATTTGCTCCTAATTAATTGTGCAATAAATGTTAAGCCACAAAAGAGCCTTGTATGCAGGCAGGAAATTATAAAATATGTAAAATATGAATATACACAGGGAAATTACCTCAGGTCGATTAAGGTATATCGTCTTAAGAAATTGTAAACTTTGTTGTTCGGGAGCTCTAATGCGAATATAATTATATTAAGTGCTGAGTCTAGACTCTAGGCAATAGTTCGGATCCTGATTTTAGTACGTGGTGTTTGATGAGTAAAATTAAAATGGATGATGATGAATATTATGACGTACATAATATGTACTTTAAAATTCACATTTTAAATGTAGATATTAGATGTTATTTGCATAATATATTTTAAATGGCACCTCTTTTTTCCTTGTATCAAGTTGTATGTAGCCTTTTCATATTTTTTTATGTTCCTCCAGTTTGTTGAATCGTACCCTGTAATCATATAAAAGGAAACAGTTGAATTATACACATATACATATATTGTATCAGAATGATCACCTACGACCAATGGCTGGAGAAATGCGAGGCGACGAAACGGATGGCGATAACAGAACTCCAAGATACGTTGAGACTCAGGGAATCTTTGTTCGTGGCCCGAGGTCGAGCAAGAAATGCTCTTAGGGCCCAAACAGACGTCACCAACTATATGCTTCGTAGAAGAATATACGACACCCAAAGGGCCAGGAATGAACTGGAGTGGCAAAAGTTGAAGGTAATATAATATGATTAAATTAGTAGGAGACAGCTTTCGTGGCGCAGTTGGTTGGATGCCGGCTGTGAAACGGGCGGCCGCGGGTTTGATCCCCGCACCGAAACAAATGTTTGTGTGAACTACAGGAATTTGTTTCGGGTCTGCGTATTTGTGAGACCAAAAAGTTTCTCGTTTCTGATACCCACGACACAGGACTCGATCTTAATGTGGGGTGAGGACTATGTTTCTGATTGTTGGGTGTATTTATTATTTTTATTCGCATAGTAAGGGCAGTTATTACTCGTAGAATCATCGAAGGTTTATTCGAAATCTTGTTGTTTTGTAAAAAGAAAAGTGTAGGTAATTGTTTATTTTTTTAAGGCGCATTTCCTGGTCAATAACGTCTGGTTATATTTTGATGTAATCAAAACTTTTTCCTCATTGTATCGAATATGAATGTTGATATGTAAGAAAGTTTAAGTGGAAGGTGGCTGTAACCAATTAAAATTATTGTCACGGGAAAGTTACTAGAAGTAAAAGCTCTACAGGCGCATTTTATTTAGAAAGTTGTACTCTATAGTCTGTGATGTTTCCCCTACCCTCTTTTCTTTTTTCAGTCTTTCGTTCTCATTGTAATTTTAAAGTTCAATAAAACAATACAACAATACAACACAGGTGCAACCCAAAAATTGTATCTGTTCAAGGATTGTAGTAATCAGTTATCATTATGCGATTCACATATTTGTTTTTTGGACTTGTAGTACCCTATAAAACACAATAAAGGAATACAACATTTTAAATTTTGTCTATAATATATTACTGTAATAGTAACACGCAATGCAACAACGTACAAAGAGAATTGAGATGCCTTCAAAGCATATTACGTAACATGCAACACAAACGAAATTACTCAAATGGTTGCGTACCGGTAAATTGTTCTTAAATACTTAATAAGCACTTGTATTGTAATAACCTGTCCATTATATTATAAATGACTATATTTGCGTTCTCCTTGAGAATTTACTTAAGCTTGTGACATTTGTTCGACACAAAACTTTCATTATTATACTTGATATTGACGAGTTATTTTATTTTGCGGTTCCATACATCGTTCACTGACTTCAATTACATCATCGTAATTAGTCGCGAGATTGTCCAATTCTAAGCATTTAATTTTCTTAATTAATTTCAAGCTTATTTTAGAATATTTTCATCAAGCAACATTTTATCAGCGGCTTATAATTTTAATTTACCAGTAGCAACTTTACAAACTTACCAAACTTTTAAAATAAAATAAATATTGCAACAATTTTAAATGAATTTAAAGTAAGACCTGTCCAAACGGCTGACAAAGCAATTAATTGTTTTGGTGCAGATGGAAGAGAACATGGAGAAACTAGGTACAGAATTGAAGACAATGGGCGAACAGTTTGCTGACAAAGTGAACGCTCTGAAAGTGGCCGAGACCCGCTTGGAGACGAGGGGCTATCGTCCCGGCATCGAATTGGCTGCAGACGAGGCTGACATCGGTCTCAAGGAAGAAGTGCGTAATTTGCGAGAGACAATACGACAGCTGCAAGAGAAATTGGATTGCGCTAAGTGAGTGCCCCGATGTCGTTGCAAATTTAATGGCTTTCACGAAATGTACTACTGGAATGTCGTTGTGCTTTGTAGATTGATGGAGATAATAGTATCCATGCAGTTTTTAATGTTAGTAATAGTTTAAGATAACGCGAATAGAAATGACACATTAGTACGGGTCAAATTGGGAGTACCCCATGCTATTTTAGATTCAGCCATCTTTCTACTGAAAGAATTTATCAAAATTGATGTTTTTTGGTTGTAAATATATAATTTCTTTAGAATGTATTCTACCCGAGCCGTTGGTAAACAGATAGCGTTCAATAATGTGAGGTTGAAGGATATATCACGCCTACGCGACGTCGTTGATTTGTTGGCAAAAGAAATTGGACAAAATGAAAATACGCCTACGTATACCCGTATTTACCTTATATATGTGAAAATGTCGTCTCCAACTCATAAGACCAAGGAAGCATAGAAATTAATATGGAATTTAATATCTGATATTTTCGGAATACCTGGCATGAAGGTATTTATTTTCTCGGTAAAGTTTTCCTTTGACAAATTTTATATGAGAAACGATGATTTAATCGGATCTGTGGTTGAATGCTAAAAGGATGAAATGATCTCCAGTTCGTTTGTGGCAATTATTGAGCTTTAAATCGTGAGGTCTTGGGTTCGTTCCGTATTGGTATTCACCTACTTGGATGTCATAATTGGTCATATATGTCATATAGGTCATATAGGTCATATATGGATATGGATGTAGATGATATCATCTACTTGGCCAATAATAAAATCACAAGCTAAATAATTCTGTAATATTTAACTTAAACTTGTGTAAAAAACCGATTAAACCAGTTTTAAAAAAATATTAAAAGTAAAAAAATATACATAACATAATGAATAGCAAATTGGTCCATAGTATTGGTAAATATTTCATGACTAAATAAGAAAATCTGAGTTAATAACGTTCCCCAACAATTTCCTTTTACCTTTTCTATATTTCTAATACTGAAGGGCAGAAAATGTAATACTGGTTTTAGTTTACTTTTTTTGTTCAACAGTGCTATCTAAATTTGCCTTCACTCCACGTAATTATAAGAATTACGAAAGGAAAATTTTATTTACAGAGCCACCTACAACGCCCTCGAAGCAGCGTCCATAAAAATTACTATGGATTTGAACGACAAAAACCAGTCTCTGGAGACTGATACTCGTGCTCTCGAAATGAGGTCGGCTCTGGAACCCAAGAGGCCATCAGGAACTGACAAAAACCTAGTCCTAGCCAGCATGGTCGACGAAGTGCCGGTTGTGGAAAACTGAATAATTTAAATGGTAAAACTGTGAGCGCCAAATTGGATGGTTGATTTGCCTCTTTTTGTTTTGAAACTTTTGTATTAGTGAAAATTAATTATTCCATAATACATTTTCTTTTCAAATTCTGCATGTGTTTGATCATATATTAAGATATATCTAAAATTAATACATAGAAAAAAGCTCAGTTTAGTGTAAATAATGGAGTGCAAATTAAAAACGGTTGAATGGAAGGAAAAAATTAAAATTCTTATGAGTTAATTGAGCAGATTTAACATTAAAAAAACTATAAATTGCGAGAAAATACCTTTCACCTTTAAATATATCATGTTAATGTTGAGCTTTCTTTGCAACAGAAATGAATGGCGAATATGTTAAAACTTTGCGATTTACTAGCGGGCGAAATTTTTACTCAGTGCGACAAAAACATTCCAAACAAACAAATCTAATTATCAGATCCATACAGATAATGGAAGGAGTCCCGTCGAGCTCGACATGGTTGGTTTCTATTCACTGATGGAGTTTCAGTATAAAAAGGCTCGCCAGTTCTTCGTCTTCACATTCGAAATATCAGCTCATCTCAGCCACTATCCCACCAATCCACTCAGTAAGTACTCTTTAACAATTGTTTCTGCCATAAAATGTTTTCTTGGAATTTATATATTTGCATCCAAGAGTTACTTTAAGTTTTGCTTTTTTCTTTCGGAAACATTCCAATATATCAATGTACTAGCGGCCCGGCCCGGCTTCGCCCGGGTGCAGATAGTATTTGACTTCAGTCCATATCAACAACATATTACTTCGAGTACTCTTTTATATTTAAACTCAATGTAACCGCCGTCGACTATATTGCTATAGTTTCGATTTTCCGTACAATATTTGTTCCCTTATTTTACCCCCATAATGTCCTAAGTAATGTGCCGAGTTTCACATTTGGAACTTTTACGGTTTAAATTTTTCGATACAAAATTTCATCCCTTATGCCTTCAAGCCTTTTCCTCACAAAAAAGTAGCCTGTTTCCTTTCCCAAGGCCACATTTACCACTGTATCAAATTTTATTAAAATCGGTTCTGTGGTTTATGTGTGAAAAGGTAACAGACAGACAGACAGAGTTACTTTCGCATTTATAATATTAATAATGATTTCATACAATTATAGATGGTAACTAAAACCCTAAAATTGAGTCATGTTTACTGTGAGCTAAATTCTATGTCAGCTTCTGCTTGAACAAAGCTCTCATATCGAGTTGAGAGCTGGGCAATAACGCATTACGTCGGGACAATGTGGTTTATCCAATCTTATGGAATTAAGTATTTTGATGTCCTTTGACCTGTCTCTTGAGGTTGTATGACCGATATTTGGGTCGAGTCTGGCTTTTGTCTACGTCACTAATAGCACGGACCGCCTAATAGTTTCATCTCCTAAGATCTATTTGCTCTCGATTGTTTTCTGCAAAACACGCTGAGTCTAAACATAATTTAGCCAATGCTTTATTTACTTACTTTCCTTTTCGTTTATTGCACACTATTGTTGTTCATTTTGTTTTGCTTATTTTGAGTCAATAAAAGTGAATCACATCCGCGTTGTAGAATTTTACAAAAAAGATTAATGTGACCGCCATGTATCACACCAAAAATTACTTGCCACCGGTCTTAACGCTGTCAAGTTTAATGCCCCAACGATAATATTAACTCTGAGCGGAAAAGTTCCCTACACGTTCAACGTCATTCATTCATACATGGATACGTGATTTCATATGCGGAAATGTTATAGTTTTTAGAGGAATCAATCAAACCACGTGTGTATCCGGCAGGATTACATTTACAAAGTTTAGGAAGTAATGTGAGTATGTGTTAACAATTATCAAGATTTAAATCATAGTGATAACGAGATCCGCTTCCTAAAAGCCGGTTGGGGCACGAATGCGGTGAGTTTTCTAGAACGTCGTACATTGCGTGTTGGGGAAAACTTATGTTGGTATTGTGGTGAGACACGCGTACCTTGTAAAGTGTAAAGCGAAAGAATTGTTGGCTATCGTGACGTGGTGCGCCCAGCGCAGCTAGAGGTTATTTACATTTGACTTTTGTTCGTTGGGTGCGGAAGTAAAATTGGTTTTTGTCCTAAATGGTGGTCTATTCTGTGATACATTTTCCAACGGTATTTATTAATTTTTTGATACATACATTTTTTTAAGTAACTGTAAATGTGTTTATAAACTCTAACATGAGATTTAAAGCAAATTTCAAGTCATTTAATTTGATGTGATTTTATAAAATATAATATCGTAAATATTTGCACTCAAATTCAAATCACACTAATTCGTTTAACATTGCAATTTTGAATTGAATTTAAGCACAAAGTCCGTTTGACTATCATAACAGATTTATAAAAGAGATTAATCAAAGCAAAACATTGAATATTCTCTGTGAATGTACAATACGCTGCATAACCCGGCATTGTCTACAATGGTTCATGAGAGAATCGGTGTCGCGCTGGCGCCTTTGTTCTCAGTTTTAATAATTGACAGTTAAACAGAATAGCCCCAAAAGTATCATCCACGTACAAGCATTCAGGCGCCCCGGGCTATCCTCTGAAGGCGACCCGGTTCACTGAAGACGCTAAAGAATATTATGGATAAGTTATTCACTTAATTGATAATTTATGTTTTAAAATATAGTGACAGTATTTGAGGAATATTTTAAATGGTATTCGAATTAAAATTGTATTGTGCATGTTATGTCATGGGTTAGCAGGTAGGGATTACTTTTAATCCTGGATAAAATCTCGGTTCCTGTGGGATTAGAAGCGTAATCCTGCGTGATCATAGTTGCCGGTAAAATCTAGTTTATCATGTTTGTGTGGGCTTGTCGAGACAATTGTAATAGTATTATTTACTATATCGCAAGTGGAGTTAATTGTACTCAATAAGTCACGTTTTTGCACCGGTGCAACGTGCAGCGGTTCCGCTTATATTTCTATTCTTAGACATTAAAATCAAAATGCAGGGCTATAATTAAACAGGTTTCCATAAAGTGCCGGCTTTGTGGATTAATATTCTTTCCTTATCCTTTCTATTCATTCTTGAAAGGATAAAGAATGTTACAACCATGAGTCATGCTTTCCACAGAAGGAATGCTTACGTCGCACCTTGTACCAATTCGCGGATTACATAATGCGGAATCTAAAAAACCTTGACACGGGGCATTTTGGTTTGTCGCGTCAATAGATTTTTGCAGACTAAAAATATAGACATGCGGAAGAAATGATCTCGTCCTGTTTCTACATATACGAGTTTAATTAAAATAACCGGAATAATGTTCGCAGCGAACGTGCCGGTAATGGCGTCAGTCGTATCTGATTCTTTGTTCAATTTGTCGTTTAAAACGAGTTTGATAAATAAAGAGTAAAAATATAAATATCCATGCTTCAAAAATAAAAATTGTCTAAGTGCGGAAGAGATCCTAGCGCTTCTTGCAGAGTTTCCTTGTTCTATTTGTTGTGTTCGCGAATGTTGTGGATTTGCATAAACGGATTTCACCTGCATCTGATGTCTTCTCATCATGACTTCTAAATACCGGCATATTATTCTGTAAATATAGTATACGTTCTAGTACGTTGTCACTTAATTTTTTTATCGAAATAAAATATTTCCTCAAAAGTTTGGTAACTTTTTTTAATGTTAAAAAAGTAGAGTCCACACTAACATCGACACAGAGTTATGGACTTCCTACTTAGAACTTTCGGGCTTTCGCAAAGGTACAGATCCGTTTCCTGGGATGTCCCTGCGCGCTCGTAGTACCCCCCACCTCGCACGTTGCAACCATAGTTAACTGGTTACATATTTAAGCAACTACTACAAGTTACATATTTATGCACGGTCGTGGGATAAAGTCGAAATTTCCGTTATAAATACGTTCGATTTTTGTACACACGTTATGAATGAATCTTGTGTGACGCTTGTTTGTGTTGTGTTGTGCTTGTAAAATTATGTTTTGCCGCCGCTCTTAATAATGTAGTTGTTTAGTTCTCACATCGCTGTGGTAAGTAAAACTTTCTAGTTTTTTTTTATTAAGTAATATTTATTTTTTAAATTTAAAGTGAATTAGATGTGGATATACGGAATACTTGCCTTGTCTTTAAAATATTTTAAATTCTGTTTCAGACTTCTCAAAAATGGCCGGCAAAGTCACAGTAACTTTCGTCATGTTCGCCATGGTCGCTTTCCTGGCCAACTTCGGCTACGTCCAGAGCAACCCTGCCATCGGTTCGTACTTCTAATTATTTTTTATTCACACATCCAGTCATTCAGTACTTTAAATTAGAAAAATATTTTACTTCGATCCTTTCAAATATTATTAGCCTGATTTTATGTATCAACCTTCTGATTAATATCGCTATCGGAAATTCCAAATCTCATCCAATTATTTAACAGCAGATTATTACTTAATTGATCAATTTACCTCAATATCACTGATTAATAAAATACCTATTATATCAATTTAGTGCAACAATTTTTAAAGATTCACCACTACTCGCGTGTTTCCTTAATTCGTAATACTTTTTTCCTTGTACATTTTTGGGCACTAATTAGCATGTTTCATTTTGCAACTACATTGTGCAAAAATCTCGCAAGTCATTCGGAGTATTGACGATAGGCACGTGCCCACAAACACTAATCTTATCACGTCCCTGCTCGAAGTGCGGTGCAGGAAATGTGCCTACCAGACGTTGTCTATACATCCACAGGTCTATAGTCTATACCTACTATACAAACTATCGTGCGACTGTTGACCGGTCCTAGATTCATTAAAGTTCATGGCAAATTGTTTCCTCTTGACTGAAAATACTCGTTTGGAAATAAACACTGTGATCTCAACTTTGAGGAAAAGACAATTCGTCGTAATTATCATCATCCTATAGAAATCCATTGCTAGACATATGTAGATCCTCAGCTTTTCTTGACCATTCCAGAAACGGCCATTACCAAAAGTAATGTAAGTATTTTACGATATAAATATTTTGCTAACTTTACTGAACCTCCTGTTAATGCAATAGAATATAGATAAATTAATGGACACGGATTTCATGCAATTGAATTATAAACATACAATACATATTTAGCATTTCTCTCAGTTCCTCATTTTTTAATAACTCATATTGACCGACCCTTGACCACATCAGACTTTCAAAAAATATGTAACGCATCTACAAAAAGGAATAATATCTTCACTTTGCTTACATTCCTTTCACCTTTCGACTGTCGCAAAACAAACACGCGACAAATCGAATCGATATTGAATTGTCGTGAAAAACTTTGTTTATTTCGATCGGGAGGGACGTATCACACTCTCAATATTTGATGTCAACATTTGCAATCCTCTTTCGGTACACATTCAGTGATACTTATGCTGGATTTTGTTCTTGTTTTACATAAGTCGATTTTGGAATTGCAGATTTCCAAAACACTTATAATAAAATAAGGAAACACTGATAAGTATTTAATTATTTTAATGATATAAATATGGATTATGGATTAACGTATTTTTTGCGAATTGCCATCCTGAATAGTTTGTAAAGTGTAACGTCTTAATTTCAATTCCCATAATAAGCAATTAGTGGTTTTTTTATTCTTAAAATTAACTGTCTGGATTATTTCCAAAAAACATATCAAAAAGCCGAAACATTTTGTTAAATTCTTACAAAACCGTGTTCTAATGGCTCCAAATCTGTCCTGATATTCCCAGATAAAAGTATAACGGGCTTAATGGATAAATTATTTAAAATTCATAAACTTAATTATTACTATAATGCTGGGTGATGTTATTTTAACTCTTTACCACATCAATTTCGATCTCTAAATAATAGTTTAATTCACAAAAAATCTAGAAAGTAATTAGCTCAACATTCCATTATATTCGTCCACGTCTCGCTGTCCACTAACATATTCTTATTCTCCGAGAATGTATTGTCTCTATAATAGAACTCTCAAAGGTATGTAGGTTATACCGCCTCGAGCGAATTCGGCCAACATTTGCGGCCTGCTTCGGGATAGTGGCGTGCTTTGAATTGCCTCACGTGTTGAGGCATTCAGTTTGTGTGCCTTCTATACGTTGTAAGAAAACATTATCGTATGGGCCTGATGGTTTAGTTGTTACTTTGTAGTGTTGTTTTAGGGCAATGAACTGAAGCTATCCGCGTGAATATGTATTGTTTAACAGTAGTTTATTGTGTTTATGTAGTATAACGAACTTCCCGGAACGTGAATATAGTCAAATCAATAGGGACATATAAAAGCGATCTAACTACTCCTAGCCGAGTGCCCAGAATATGGTAGAGCCCAGAATATAATAATGATATTATTGAGCAATATAACCATATTTGCATAATTTAAAATTCTCGTGATGTTACGGAACGATAAGGGAATGTATCCAATTATTAATCGATTCCATCGTTTAACGATGTAGGTTTTGACTGTACCAGATATTGTAGATCACCTATATTGTATCAGCCAATATATGTACGTTCCACTGCAGGCCACAGGCCCCTTTACAATCGAGAGCACGATTGAGAGTGGTTAGGCCATATAGTCCACCACACTGCCCTAGTGCGGGTTGGCGGACTTTCTTATATACCATATAAATTTATACAAATCGCTATGGTATACAGGCTTCCTGACGATGTTTTCCTTCACCGTTATAGTGCGTGGTGTTTGACTATCAATATATACATGACTCCGAAAAGTCAGTGGTGTGCCCTGGGATTTGAACCCGCGAACAGAAGCGGGGTATCTACATGTTCACACACGTAGGCATCCCGCGTCTGGTCCGTTACCAACAGGCCACCACGTTAAAATTGCTTATAAAAAATATCTCGTAGGCTTTGTGATTTCACAAACCGTCAGCGTGTATGAACAAAATATGATTACAAAACTGGACACGCGTTGTTTGAGGATAAAGCATGCGGCCGTGACAGACAAAAGATTTGACAAAGACTAGGCTCATTTGTGTGCAGCGTCTGATTCCTATGTTACAACGTCAGACGACATGTGATATCATTCTAGTAACTTTCTGGATTATTAATGTTTCGCGATCATTGTTCTTTATAAGGTTGGGATAAATTACAAACTGAACGATGAAACGGAAGCGATTCGAATTTTCTTTTTATAAACGGTATTATAAGTTAGCACTATCAGGATCTCATAGCTTGATTTTATTCTGGCAAACCAAAATACTATACTGAACCCGATTGTAAAATCATAACAGCAAGTAAGTAGACTACCCATCGATTTACAGACAATTACCCATGTCTCACTATCTCAAACAATAATAATATGCCAGTATCATTACTTTGAATTCCATTCACAATCTCTTATACCAATTTAACCCTTTAAAAAATCTGTTTACCAAAGAAAAATTCGCAAACTTAACCGTGAGCTCGCTAATACGACGTTAGCGAAGTGTCAAGAGGCTCTACGTCGAGGCAATGACCCCAATCCGCGATTTGGCCGGCTCACTTTCGCCGTGGCATACACTTACGCAACTTACCCGCCTGCACTTGACCCCATAAGACAGTTTGCGCTTCAATAGAATGCCTTTTGTGGAGTGTCTATTTATAGCAGACTTCGATTTTCGAAGGGCGGTTTTGTTATTCTTGTGTATTCGAAATTTGTTTGATTGAAAATAATTAAAAATAAATACATCTGTCACTCACGTAGGCCTGACTTCAGAGAAAGGTATTCAATTTTGTATAGAAATATCAGACACTAATGGCCGCCACACACGTCACGATATAACTGTGCAAGTCTCAGTTTGCACCAGTATACTGGAACGTGTGTGGGCGAATAACTGCGCAAACTTCATACAAATTTTCGATTCCAGACTGGTGCAAACTTAGACTTGCACAGTTATATCGTTACGTGTGTCGCGGCCTTAAGAAAGGCATTGGTGCCTACACCCAGACAAGAACAAATGTTTGTGGTACTATAAAATATCTAAAATATAAAATTTCGGTGCGCAAATTAATCCCATGGCTTTCTTTCAGTGTGTATTCAACTCGAGGGTTCTCGGCTCATAGCCAGTAATTGCGCCACGGAAGCTGTCAATTTTTGTATTAATACTTTGTTGTGATCGGGTGAGGTGAATGTTATCGATAACGGCATTGGATACCTACTGAAACGGTTCTCACCTCTCAGGTTCGATGCCCAACTATACTACTAGTAATATTTTAAATTTCCACATGTAAAAGTTAATTAAGAATCCATATTCTTAGCAATTGGTTTGTGTCGAATGAAAACGAGCATATCCATAAGTTTCTGTAAGTCCACCAATTCCCAACCATTTTAGACGTCCAAGATATATCCACTACAATAGACGTACAAATGGGCTGGTAAAAGAAACATTTGTTTCATTGTTAAAAACTAGTCAGTTACGATTACACATCGTAAATCACCGACATTTCGAAAGTAGTACCTACTCTTAAGGCGGATGACGCATTTCGCAATATTTTCCGAAAGCAATAAAAAACTGTCTATACGGAAATTGGACACTTTTACTCGAAAAGTAGTCATTCAATGAATAATAAACTTTTTTCAATCAAGGTTGCATGTGTTTTAACGTAGATACTCTTATTTCCTGTCTATTCTGAAATTCATTTGTAGATACCACCTAATGATAAATAAATAAATACACCCATCAGTCACATACACAGTCTTGGCCCCACATTAAGATCAATTAAGTCTTGTGTCGTGGGTATCAGAAACTACCAGAGACTTTTCGGTCTTACAAACACCCAGACCTGAAACCAATACCTGTGGATCACACAAATATTTGTTTCGGTGCGGGGGTCGAACCCGCGGCATCTCGTTCCATAGCCGGCGTCTAACCAACTGCGCCACGGAGACTGCCTACTCGGTAAAGTTAATTAAGCCTCTTGATATAATGCGGCCACTGTCCAGGTAAATGTGAAAATTGTAGACATGTGAAACTTTTCAAAATCTGCAACATATATACCTATAAATTAACATTTTAATATTCTTAATTTAAACACTTAGATATTCTGCAATAATGGGATATCTTATTTAAAAATGTAATACTACCTACCCTTCCAGGCAGTTTCATTTTCAAAACGTGTCATATTACGTCTCCTAGCATAGTTAGAATATCCGACTACAAAATTTCTTTGATTTGAATATTGTATTATTTTCGACCCCTACAAACAAGACTGCTACAGGTAGTCTAGTTTCAATCAAGACAAAAAAAGACTAGAAACTTTAGGAACAAATTGAAAATGTGGAAAAGCATCCCATTATACTTCATTAAAATTACCTTTTCGTGGGACGCTACATAAGAATACTTGCGTGTCCCATAACCTACTTTGTTGTTACAGCCACCGGTTACGAACCAATGGAGATCTGCATCGAGAACTGCGCTCAATGCAAGAAGATGCTGGGAGCCTGGTTTGACGGCCCGCTGTGCGCCGAGTCCTGCATCAAGTTCAAGGGAAAACTCATCCCAGAATGCGAAGACTTCGCTTCCATCTCGCCATTCCTTAACAAACTTTAAATACTTCGACACTTACCTGACACGACGGATTTGTATTAATAGATGTTTAATTTTGACTAAAATTGGGTAATTTTTCTTAATTGGCAACACTGAAATGTCGTTGCTCCAGTTATGAACACTTTAAGATCATCAAGCTAAATATTCAAGTAGCAATTATATTTACATGAATGTTTAAAATGTTTGAGATAGCGCGTTAAACTAGAAGATGTTAATCAAAATTAAACATTATATTCGTGCATTTAGGCAACTTTAATCCAACCGATGACATGCCAAAGTATTTGTATACTCATATTATCTTTAGGCTTAGTACATTGTTATAACTGCAATTACAGGGACTAGATGTAAGGTTAATTATGAATAAAATAAGATGTATCGAAAAAGTTTTTTATTGAAGTACATTTCTGACTTGTATCTATGTGGATAGTTTTACATAATAGTGATTAATATTAATAACAGCATGAAAAGTTCAATTCTCATACAACTGACATTTTAAGAACGAGACAGCGATTGTGCTTACTGCCCGCACATTCGTTCCCTCTTTCTTACTCTGTCAGCTGCATAACGATGCCCGAGATCTATCTCTATGATATAAATTAAGTGAATCCTGTGTTTACATTCTATTGCATAATATGTCGTGTTATAAGAACATAGTTCGATAAGCAGAAGTGGCTCTAAAATGATATATGGTTCACAAGAGTATGTTCATCTTTAGGTATCCACATATTCTTTTCATGCTTTTCGTCCTAAGATTTTTTTTACAAAAAGCCTATATATTACGGTGCATTATTAGACGGAAATATATATTCAACATTCGATGGACTTCAGATGAAAACTAATTGTAATTACAAATAAAATAGCTGTCATATATTTTTCACAAATAAATGTTCAAAATTTTCATACAACATACCTATCAACCACATATAAAGTCAAGTAAAAATATCTACGCCTCTATATTCTTTAGAAAATCTTCGCATAAATCACACGTTTTGCACCAACACCTTACAGTAAAATAATCAGTACATTGCATTGTCGGACTTGGATAAGTTTTAAAATAATGTAAATTTTGAAAGCCCAAAATGATAGTCAATATATGGTTTTCCAAATATCGATATTTTATAAGACATACATCGAATAAGATTGCGTTTAGTTCCTATTTATAATATCCATAAAACTATATTGAATCGATGGGCTTGTAATCTCAAAAAGCCATATTTAACAAATATGGCTTTTTGAGAAAAAAGAAAAACCATCGCGATAGATTACTGTTTACATGTGTGCACTACTTACATACATAAACTCACACCTTTTTCCCAAAGAGGCAGGCAGAGGTGCTACCAGGACACCCACGTGTCGCCTTGCATGTTCAGTCCTACGATGTGCTAGGGAGCTACCGTTACCGTTTAATTTGGAAAATTGCTCATTTGTTGTTCATATTGATTAAAACACTCCATTCCTTACAAATTCATTCTGATAAAACCTGTTTTTTTTTTAAATATTTACTGCTAATTATTATTAGTCATTTACGCAATTTATAAAACAAATGCACATCGATAATGATATAAAATTTAAGTTTATTTGATACTTCTTACTGCATAAAGTTAACATCAGTTTATCCAAATTCGACAATAATCATATTATAATAATATTTTAAGCTTAGGCTACATATAAAGTTTCAGGGATCATCCATAAGTTGTCAAGTAAATATCATGGGCACATTTAGCCAACATATTAAAAAAAAAGATGGCTGTTGGCTGCATCATTATGAATGGAGTAAAAATAGTATATTCCAATATTATAGGTATTAGATATGTATAACCAATATTATTAGAAAACTTTGATAGTAGACACTATTTTGATTCTGAATTCGTTATGTTTGCTTAATTTTTCTGTAATTACCGTCCAGTTGCCCATGATTGATCCCTTATAGCGAAATACAAATTTTAGACAATTTATAACTGTCCATAGTCCTCAGTAATCGCTACTGCTAGCGTTGTAAAACGATAATCAGTTAACAGGTACTTCTATAGGCTGGGACTCTTGTTCAGCCATTGCCTCTGGTGCAGGGGTTGGTTCAGCATCAGCTAGAACAAAAAAATATAATTTAAAAAATCCTATATTAAAAAAAATATTTTTATTATGATAGAATTAAAAAAAATATGAAACAGAAATTCGAAACATCTAAATATATATTTCAAAATAGGCTTGAAAAATCAATTTTCAAGGGAAATCAATTTTGCATTGTAATGTTATGCTTTGCAACGTGTAATAACTTTGAAGGAGGATCAGAAGGGGAAACTGTTTTGGAGATCTAAAAAATAAAAAGTATATTTTACCAGGTTGTGGTTGAGTCTCACTCAAAGGTTCTTCCAACACTTCCATAGGCGTATCAGAAGACTGTGATGCGCCTTCTGATGCGAGCTGTAATAGTTAATAATTATATCTTTGGGCCATTACATGAACATGGATTTTTTAATTGCCGTTATAGGTAGATGAGCTAGCAGCCTGCCTGATGATAAGCAGCTACAGCTGCTCATGGACCTTTGCAGTGCCAGGGGTCCAGCACAACAAAGTCCCTGGCAACCTTAATATATCTTAATCTTAATTTATCTCTCATTAAAGGGTATAGGTCGTCTACGATCTTCTGTCGCTGAAAGCTTTGTTATCAAAATATTAAGAATACTTTTTCTCTCTGCACATTTTATTACATTGGACATGTTAACTAGTATTGGATTACGAGTATAAATTATTGGTGTTATATTATGAAAACATATTAAAAACACTATGTCCAAAATATATATATTTAAATTTTATTTGTAGTTCCAAATTTCGTCACACGCCAATAGAAGATACATGACTTATATTTTTTATTAATGACATTCATGAAACAATCAGGTCGTTCACCTGATGGAAATCGTCACGTCTGCCCACATTCAGGAACATGACTCAAAACTTATCATCGTAAGCATTCCGTGAGGTTATCATGCAGAGACTTAGACTAGACTTTAATCTAAATTGCACTGGAGTTTTACCCTAGGTGCAATCCAGATATCATATAACAAATAGGGGTATCATAATATAATAAGTGGGTCTTTCCGCCGTGGCGTGAAAAAGCATCTTAGTGCAGGGCAGTCAATATGCCGTGCCAAAAAATGAGTCTACATTTGTGTTGTAAAAACAATTAAGATTTCTAACTTACCTCAGGCGCAGTTCTCGGCACCTTCCCGACCTTATGCCTGACACTGAATGGCACGCAACGCTCGTAATAACTGATCACGAAATCTGGATACGTCTCGTTTAAATCATGACCTGGCACCACGTCGAGTTCGAGGCAACCCTCCCTGAAAGTATAATATTAAAGTTATTTTCACAGCCTTATAAAATATATTTTAAAATCATGTTAAGGCGTATTGCGTAGCTAATAAAAAGCCTGGCTTGTAATAGCACATATGCAAGGTAAAAGTAAAACGCAACATGTGCGTGGGCCGCAATTAGGGTATTGATGCTAAACAAAATACATACAAAATTGGAAGTATTTCATATATAAATAAAAACTATTCAAAAGCACACATTCAACACATATTCACTTATCCCATATTTTTTTGCTTATTTTTTTTGTATACCAGGAAATACATTGGACTGATAATTTGTAGTACATGTATCAGGAAATACAAGATATTTTTCGGTCTCGCAAATACAGAGAGAGCCAAATACATCCGGTTCTCATAAATTTTAGGCCCAGTGTGGTATAGGGTCCCACGGCCCCTCGGTTCCCAGTCAAAGTTTTAGTCAACTGGGACAAATAAATGGGATAAATAATTTGGTGGAAGCCCATAAAATTATTTATAACAATTTGTCTCACCATTTAACCAGGAAGTAAAGAGTGCCATGGAACAGTTGGCCAGCTAAGATCTTCTCAGGCTGTAGACCACGGGACAAGCCGCGAGGTTTCTCAATTTCCTGAAAAATCAACGGCGTCATTGGCGAAATTTATTAAATGTAAGTTTATATGAAGAAAATGTATTAATTTACTATAAACAAATTATGTTGTCTCATAGAATACCAAAATCTCTGAGAATGTGGTGCTCTTGCTAATGGTTTAAATACATACATAAACACACGCCTTTTTCCCAGAAGGGGTAGGTAGAGGTGCAACCAGGAAATATCCAATATCACTTTGCCCGACCCAGGATGTACAACGTAGTACAACTGTGCCACCGATGCAGTCAATAATCGAGCAAGTAATGTGGCTTGAATAAAAATAATAATGACTTTACATAGAACTTAACTTACTTCAATCTTTTTCTTTCCCCCCCTGCGACTCCTCTTCCTGGACGAGAGGCTTTCTTCAGTCACGTCGGGCACTGGAGGCGCTGCCTCGCGTTCCTTCTTCAGTCTAGCCTCTTCATATGCTGATATCAATTCTGGACAATCCAGATTATCTTCTGGTTCCCATGTGTTGTCCTCACTGGAAAATTAAGTGTTTGTTTATAGGTTAGATACAATCATTTACAATTGTCTTGGATCTGAGTTCGAGAAAGTTGTGCGTCCCAGAGAATGCAGGTAATAATCAGGCATGGATAAGTATTTGTAAGGGTTTTATGTACTTGCATTTGTATCTTGTGTTTGTACATCCACATACACACAAGTAGTTCTAATTTGAAAGTGTGAGGGGTAACCTTATTTTCTGTAAATAAAACTAACACTGAATTATGTTTAAAGCCATGGTCAGTCATGGGCTTTCGTAACTCTAGAAGCAGTTAAGCCGCTACATATTGTATCATTTACAAAAATAAATATAAATTAATTTATACTAAAATAATTATTAAATGAACCTACTCAATCGTGCCATGTTTTCTAGTAAGCCAAATCGATGATCAGGAATTAGCTTTTCAAATTGTAGTATGATGTCTTGTGTATACTTTGCAAAGAATGGTGCATGCTCTGCTGCCATTCTGGATAATCACATAATTCATTACTTTATCCAGGGTTGTGTAGTGTAAAGCAGTGTTGGGTCTGTGCCACCACTGTTGTGGGCGCCAAACCATCCAGCTTCGAGAATGGGACTATGGTGAGCTGTTGTGACATATTTACCTTTCAGCTGGAATATCATTTGTTCATAATTATGCATATTGCCCTTATGTGTATACATTTAGATTCACAAAGTGTGTACAGACCAAATTGTGAGTTTCTAAAAATACTATGCTGGAATTAACCAACCAGGCCTTAAAACAACAAAAAAATCATACATTTTTCATTTTTTAAATCTATAATTAATTACTTTAATTAATTGTTCAAAGGGATCTCTCTTGTTTTTTTCGACTTCTCTTCTCCACAGATATTCATATATTAAATCATTTATATCTGGACGATTAGTGTAGTTGTTTTTACAAAAAAACTGTTTTATGACACGCCACTGTGACTTAATCCTTTGAGTATGTGGTTGATCTTCAGACTCCAAAGAGTTGTCTGGGTCCCTTCGATACACTTTATGGTGGATGTAACCATGGTCCCCCAGACAATCATAGGCTTGCCAACAGTCAGTATGTATAGTGGTGCCTTCAGCCACATGTTTCTTTATCAATGGCACCAGAACTTCAGCAGAACGGCCATTGTCTGGGCAGACTTCTATACGCAGATCCTCACTCCCTTCCTGGATCATGCCAAGGATCCAGTAACCATTAACTGTACTTTGTTTCCCAAACTTGCTTTCATCAATTTCAACAATTTTACCGGGCCCTCCAATCTTCCCGGTAAGTGTTTGTTTATTTATTTGATATGCTACAAGTTTACAACTGCCTCTCTAAAATGTTTAAACCAGTCATTTATAGTAGCACTCGAAAGGCAGTGATCTCCTTCAGAGAAATCTTCTGCCAATGTTCTATCATAAGAGAAATTGGCAGAGTAGGCATACATAATATAAAATACCTGTGACATTTCAATTTTAACATTGTCGAACAAAGTGCCTTTGCCACGGCTTACTTTCGATTTGCCTCTGCATGGCCTTTTGTTACAAACAAAAGAGCCCACCGTTCTATTAGTTGATTTTTCTAATGTCATAGGTTGCTTGTGGTAGTTGCAAAATTTTTGACGAGGTATCATCCCTCTTTCCTCCGCAAACGCTACAGCCTGCTCACGCGTACCCAGCTGGCGATAGATTTTCACCAAATTCCACAATTCACGCCATTCCTCCACATATCGGCGACGTTTCACTGGTGGTTCATCTTTTACCGCAGAAATACTGGTGGATGTTTGAGGTTCCTGCATGATAGCGTATGTTGATCGTGTAGGCAGTAAATCGAAGTCCGAGATTGTACGCTCAAATGTTAGTAGATTAGGCAGAAAATCGGTGTCCAATGTAAAAGCGTAGGTCAATCGAGAAAGAAAACAATCAAAGTCCGGAGAATAAATCAAAGTTGTCAAAGAAAAGTACTATAAAATTGCCACGAAGTACAATAAACACAATCACGCAATTCGAGGAGAAACGGAATCAATTCAATTCAATTTAAAATCGAGAAACGAAATCAAAACGGAATAGCGAATGAACGAAAACAAATGACATAAACTCGCAAATCGCAACTGATCTGTCAAATGTCAACTGATAGATTTTTTTTTACGCTCCGTTTCATCGTTAACGATTTCAACGTTATGCGAAAGACAATATACTGTAAAACAGGGTGGATAGAAACAATTTTGATTTCCAAACTTTATTTTAAATTTGCACCTAGTGTTCCGTAATTTTCGGAAATGTTATATTTTTCGGAAAATGTTCATGTAATTTTATCGAGACATTTTAAAATAATGGAAAAATATCTATATCTATTTTGGTCTGCACTCGCCTATCTCGAGAATGTGTACTGCATATAATTCTCTATGCAAATCCGATAGTAACTTCGACATATTTTCAGACTCATACAGAATGTTTAGGCAAAGATTGATAAAACACTTTAATCACAGCATTTCACATTACAATTATCACTTTTTTTTTGTTGTTTATTTTATTTTATATCTTATTGTTCTTTTTATACCCATAATTGTAAGAAGTTAAATTGTATTGTTTAGTTAAATTGATAGTTTTTTTATTTAATTTGTCCTGTTATGTAGTAGGTGTTGATTTGTTTTTCTTTTCTTTTTTTTCACTCTTAAGTATATTTTTGCCTTGTTTTTGTTTACATCTGTGTAATTAATCTAAAGGGTTGTGTACTCTTTTAAATGATATATATATATCAGAAGGTAACAGTAGAAAAATAATTAATCTGTTTTAAATGTTTTTTTTTCATCAGCCCATATACGTCCCACGGCTGGGCATGGGCCTACTCTACAATCGAGAGAATCGGTTGAGAGTGGTTAGGCCATATAGTCCACCACGCTGGCCTAGTGCGGGTTGGCGGACTTACATACCGTAGAAATTCTTTAAAATTGCTACAGTATGCAGTTATTAATGTTTATATACTGTTGAAAATGTTATATACTGTCTGAGAACCTGAATTCAATAAATAAATAAGTAATTGCTATTTAATATGTTGGTTGTAATAAAATATATATTCAATTATTAGCCCTTAAAATAAATTTGGCTGGAATTCAATGACACCAAACTACATTTTTTGATAATTCTTTTTCATTTAATTTATGTGTCACAATTCATACTAGATGTAGGGAAGAAGAAAGTGGTCCTTGTACCACCATTTTAACTACGTTTTTTTTAGTTCCAAGGCTCCCTCCATATTTACATACTCTAAGCATTGGACATGTCAATACTATTAGTTTACGAGTGTAAGTGCTTTTTGTATATATTAAGAAGAGAGAAAAACTATTCATAACATTTTGACAACAGCACTTTTAGCAACAGTCAAATGTTTTGTCTTTTTCAAACCACTTTGGAATTAAGTTTGAGCAAAAAACTGTCTATGAACAATAAGGCTGTAAAGGATGAATATTAAAGACTCTTTATCCTAGCACCAAAAGATATATTACCTTATATTTCAAGCATATCAACTCCTTATTGTTTTATAACATGTCTCATTTGTGTCTACCATGTAGCTACTACTAGGCCTCATTCCAATGAGAAACCTGTGGATCTCCTTTAAAGATTGAATTGAATTGGCAATTGCCCATATTAACTAACATTTTGTTTTGCCTTTTTATCTGGTTTGAGGTAAGGACTTCATTTAAACATTAATTTCCTAAAAAGTATATATGTATATTTATAAGATATATTGTTATAAGAATGATGACATAATCAGGGAATAGTAAATAACACTAGACCCGAGTCAATATTTTTTGATATTACATAAGCTGAGCATAATCCTGAGATAGAACTTGATAGAAAAATTTTAATATTAATATTCTTAATTTTGTGATGACGAGAATCAGATGGCGCATTACTGTTATTTGTGGTTTATAGCAATCAATGCTTAAATATGTACTGATAAGTTGTGTTATAAAATGATGTAGCTTGTAAAGAAACAGGTGGATATTGAGGAAAGTTGCCTACAATGAAGATATAATGTCTACCAATACCATACAGAAGTTCAAAGGCCTAAGGTAACCAAATACCAATGCAAATCAAAAATGAGGTAAAAAAATTAAATAATAGCTGAAATCATAGCTTACGAAACTATATTAATAGTACATATATTTACCTTATTTATAAAACTAATCAACATAAGTTTGAGATAAAATAGAAGAATCAGACAGGCAAAAAATATCAATATAATAAATGAAATAGACTTACTTAGAATATCCTTTCCACTTCAGCAAGAATTCAACTTTGCCATTTTTGATGCGACGATCGAGAACCTTCTCCACAGAGAATTCCTCGGGTTTGCCGCCTTGAGGTCCGCTTGTTCCCGGCTGCTGCATAGCGACTTCGCTTTGATTCGTCTCCATAGGCTGGACGCTAGACGTAGCTTGCGGAAATGATAAGTCCGGCTGGGATAACGATTCCATTGATTCATCCATCCTTCATGCAATATTGTAGACGCTCAAATGTAATACAATGACGGGAATATCACCGTGTCACGTAGATTTTACCACCAAACAACGATTGATAACAGAAACAAATGTATAACAACAAATACACCGCAATCCGTATTCACCATTGCATTTTTTATAATCTGTGTGCCGTCACGTTCCAAACAATTAGTTTATTGCCAAGCTTCGGTGCCTATTCTATCTCTTTTACACATTACATAAAGGTATGATACTGTCTTCGTCTATATCAAGGTTTTGCTTGAAGTCGTAGAAAACAACTAAATACAATATTCTAGATAAGGACTATAAATATAAATAGAATTATTTTATGTTAAATTGTTTTGATTTTATCATTCATTTTATGATATGTATAATTTCAACTATTAAAATGTTATGCACAAATAGATTCACAAACTTTAACATTTCTAATATTATCCCTTAAAGTATTTATAATGTAGAGGGAGCGCTAGTACTTCAAAAATGTAAATAAAAATGGTGGTGCCGCGTCGGGCCACCTCTTTTTATTCTCCTATGCTGGCATTTCACATATCGTTGGCGGACTTTTACATATCATAGAAATGTATACAAATCGCTTTGGTATGTACATTTCTTCACTATGTTTCCCTTCACCGTTATAGTGCGTGGTGATTGACTATCAATACTGACATGACTCACTCATGAACTCATGACACTCATGAAAAGTCAAAGGTGTGCTCTGGGATTTGAACCCGCGACCACCGTGAACATGTTGGCAGCCGCGTCTGGTCCGATATCAAAAGGCCACCACGCAATTCGCATTTGAAATATTAAAATAAAAAAAACTAGTTTAGTTTTTTACTCCACTCAACCTTGTTTTAGACGGATAATAACTAAATTTATTTTCAGTTACCAACGGAATTTATAGCAATCTGTTTTTAAATCATTTATTAAATTTTTACACTGGCGTCATAAAAAACAAAGATATTTTTTTGTTCCTAGGACGGCTTATATTGATAAGCCAATGAATGACGGCGCTCCCTCTTTATTAAAATTAATCATGTCTTAACCCAAACGTCAAAATATGGCTCAGACCTTTGTCTTTCCGATGGGATAAATTAAAAAAACAACAACAACTAAACGTCAATAATCAAAATATTTAGAATTTTGACGTTTTAACCTAACTCAAAGAAATTAAAACATAATTTAACTAAAATTAATAGATATATAGTGAAAACAAATTATATTCTATATCTTGGAGGTATTTACGCTTATTTCGCGTTTCATTAATTTCGTATATTATAAATTGTTTCATTAAAATTACAGAAAGTAGGAACATGTTAATACTTAACCTCGAATATTGGTTTTTCAGACCATGTCGAATGAAAGCCCGTTCTCGAGCACTACAGCGTTCTGCCCTCGATGTGGATCTATATTACCTTTATTACAAGAATTTGGCTCCGTCAAGTGTTATACGTGCAAAGCATATTACGATGCAGAGAGTAAGTTTCATTTTGTTTTAGTAAAATTCCAGTAAAACAAACACGTCGTGTAGGGTACTATAATATAAATTAATCGCTTATGATACATCAATTCATATAGGCTCATTGCAGGCCACATGTATCAAAGCTTGAAAGGAATTAAGCCTTAGCCCATAATCCATTATTCTGACCATGATTCTGGCTTGATGGACTTCACATATCATCATATGAACTCTAGTAAAAATCTCTATGGTATACAGGTTACCTATTTTTTTCTTCCCCCAAGATGCATATGAATAACTTAGGTTACATGCATTACTCTTAAACAGTGGTTCTTAACCTTTTAGTCATGAGGGACCATTTGATAAAATTTCTGTTTAGCCATTGACCACACAGTTGGTTGTATGTTAATATATATGTGAATATTTACATTGAAATGTAAACAAATACAGGGGTTTTCTATCTTAACCTTTTCTATATGAATTATTTCAAGGATGACCTTAGGGTGACTGCGCAGACCATTTGGGATGCTTCCAGTGACCAACAGTGGTCCGTGGACCACCAGTAAGAACACAGCTCTAAACAATCAGATGTTTGTGGCCCAAATACTCAAACCTGTGACTATTGTCTGAGAATTTCACAACTTTTCCGTTTCCAACATGCTACTACACATTGAAACTAAAAGAATATTATAGTGAAAAAAACAAACATAAATAAAAAGAGGTTCTTTATTTGATTTTCAATGTTTTTTATTTCAGATTTCAGCAATTTAAAATTTGAATACACAATCAATTTCAACACAGTGTCTGTGGCTACAAATGAGAGTGCACTGAATGCTGATGGTCCAGAAGGCCCAGTGGTTGAGAGAAGATGTCCCAAATGTGGGAATGACAGGATGTCATATGCAACTTTACAGTTGAGGTCGGCTGATGAAGGCCAGACTGTGTTCTACACATGTATAAATTGCAAGTATGTCACGTTTTTTAATGTAATAAGCTACTATTATATGCATTACCTCAATAACATAGTAGCCGTTTCTAATGCCTCTGGACTGTGATGTGTTGGAATTCATAAATACAACTACCCATTGTAGAGGATTTTGGTTTGAATAATCCAGTATGAGTTGCATGGATTTATTTTTGGATTTTTTATTGGAATTAATTTTAGGCATAGTAAACTGGGCCTACTACTTTGGAAATACAGAAACAAAATATGTTATAGATAATACACCCAACAGTCACATACACAGTCCTGACCCCAAATTAAGATCAATGAATTCGTGTGGTATCAGAAGCTACGAAAGACTTCGGTCTCACAAACATTCAGACCCAAGACAAATACTTGGCCTCACAAACATTTGTCTCGGTGTGGGGATCAAACCCATGGCCTCTCGTTTACCAGGCGGTGTCTAACAGAGGCCGTTGAAATGTTATACATGTTTATTAGAATCTGATATAATGAGGCATTGTTACAACAACCTCACTAGAATAAAATAATAATTGAGACATTTTCAAAATAAAAATGATGAAAGTGATTTTTTTTGTGACTATTTTATTATACAAATTATTAATCACAACTATTCTGGAGTTTTATATCAATGAATTTGTATTTTTCAGGTACAAGGAGACAGAAAATTCTTGAAGATTTATTATGTAACTTTATAATAATTATAAGTAAATTGTTTCTTACATAAAATACCATAAAAATATTTTATGATTTAAAAGATGTGTATTAATTACTTCATAGTGATATTGTATGGGAATTGCATGGTGGAATTCTAAATTCAATATGTTACATTTTTGAACATGTTGATCCAATTTGGGTTAGTGGATGGATACATTTTACTTACAAAACCAATAAGTTATTCCCACTGCATATACTTTGAAGAAGTGACCTGACTGATACACTTGCTGGATACAGTTACATGTGTTCAGTAATTCTGAAACTAGGTAAACCTGCCTTACAACATCTAGTTGCTTCCCAAGTTACAAAGTAGTACAATTACAAACAAGATGCTATGCAAGATTCTAATGTGCCACAATTCTTAAACAGGCCACACTATATTATGACTTCAGTGGTTTTGCCTTTTTGTCAGGGTACTCAAAGAGGTTGACGAAAGAGATTTACGATGTGGCAAGTAGTCGGTTGACCGAGGTTGTCCCGGGTGATACTATTAAAAAATTTTTACAGGACATCCAGCACAAAAAGTGCCAAATATGAAGCAATACTGTTAAACTTCGTGCATGAATATCATAATGACAGTTTGTATAGCGAATGATGTGTGTTTGTTGCACTGTATAACTCGATTCTCGGCCTAATATAGATTACGGCGGGTTTTTAATCTGTAAGAATGATTAGTAACCCAGCTTGGTTGAATAATCCGCAAGCGTACCATACTGGAAGGCTGGGGAGTAGCGACACCGCATACCACTCCAGCCTCCCTTTAATCTCTCAGTTTGAACAAATCTGAATACTTTACTTTTTGTCTTAAATATTTTGGAGAACTTGCGCAAATTAAGAGCATATGTCATGCTTTTACATAGAATAACCTGCAATATATCGTTAGACACTATGTGGACTTGTTTTCTTTTTTTTTCCAAATTGAGCGTGTTGAAACACTATTGAGCGTCACCCAAGATCTGCGTTAAAAACCAGCGTTGTGATGGTATCTACAGCATTATGCTGTACTTAGATGAGAGCTGAGACCATAGTCCATAGATGTAGTTGTTATACTACGTCTATGGTTGAGACTGCTTGCCTTTTCATCATAGCACTTTAAGTATACGGCTGGGGTCTACACAGGCAGTAGGCATAATATAATTATTTTATGGATTTTATCTGAAATAAATGTTTTATTTATTTATTTATAATATAAATGCTTGGTGCAAGTAGGCACTTCATGCATATGATTGGTGTTTTCCTTTGTTATTGCCCTTTCTTTTATATTTTTTGTTTATGTTTATTGTTCCTGTTTTTTTTATTGTTATAAGTAATTGTAAGCGTATATTATTCATTATTATTGATAGTGGTGGGTTGTCATAAATAAATTGTTTCTTTCTTTTCACAAAAAAAAATAATAATCAAAAAATACTTATATACAAATTTATAATATTTCACAGCCTCCGTGGCGTAGTTGGTTAGACACCCTCTGTGAAACGAGAGGCCGTGGGTTCGACCTGCACCGAGACAAAAGTTTGTGAGGCCCACAAGTACTGAGGACTGAGGGTCTGAGGGTTTGTGAGACTGAAAAGTCTCGTAGGTTCTGATACCCACGACACAAGACTTAATTGATCTTAATGAGGGTCAGGACTATGTACGTGACTGTTGGGTGTATTATTATTTTTTTATTTATATTTGACACACTACAAGCTAGTACAGTATATGATAAGGTCTACTATTATAATACTTGAGAATAGTTATATAATGTTCTTCAACCGTAGATTTCTTGTCACATTTGGGGGCACACCTATTAGGCTGGAAGCCGGAAACATCGGAATGCCCCTTTCGACTTTTTTGATATACCTAAAGGGAAACTTCCAAAGTTTCTCAATAATTAAAAATAAAGTAGAAAGTAATAACTTTCTGTTAATGCATACATAAACTACGCAAATCAAAAATTACGTGACTACTTTTCTCCGTGGAAAGTGGATCGAAAAACTTCATTAAATTATACACTTAAAATGGAAAAACATTAAAACACGTAATCAGTACAGCCTCTCTATACTCCTCGCTATATCTGCATTGTATCAGCCCATATACCTCCTACTGCAGGACACGAGCGTCTTCTACATTTGAGAGTTCGATTAACAAGGGTTAGGCCGCAGTCCAACACGCTGGCCTTATGCGGGTTGGCGGACTTTACATACCATAGAAATTCGTACAAATCGCTATGATAATATGCAGGTTGTGTTTCTCGCTATATCCTCATAGAGCAGTAATCGATCGAATACCAGATTTGATTTGACTCAATTGCAATCAACATTTTATGAGAGATGATAGCTAACACGACGACCAAGCTATAAAATAAACTCGATCCGGATATTTTTAAAACCACATGAAAACCTTTTCTGCAAAAATGACAAGACACTGGTCGTTCACCTGATGGTAAGCCTTATGTTACGCCTGCCCTTATATAAGAGCAACACTCACCATTTTCTATAAGTCCGGTCCATTGAATGGAGGGTAAGGAAGAAATTGAAAAGGGCGGTATTTGTATCTGGATAATGTTTTTATTTGTCGCGGATCAATATTCCGAGTGATAACACCTGTACCATCAGGCTCAGTGCACACTGTTAAATCATTTTTTTTTATAAGTAGTAGAGCCACAACTGTTGTCAGCCATGACTCAGCATGAATGGGCACGCTCCTCCAGTGTGGTACCGCTATCTCGCAGGACATCGAAGTGAAGCGACAGCTATGCTGTCGCGTTTCGTTCGGTTAGTGGGACTGCCGGATGCCCAATTCAAACAACCAAGAGTAAAGCCTCTTCCTATCCTTTTTTCTTCCTGCTCCCCACCTGATCTAATGGGCCGGCAACAAATCCACGATCGAAGCGCTATTGATGTTCATGGGCGGCAGTGATCACAAGCAGTGACCTGCTTGCTCGTTTGCTGGACCTTTTCTATTAAAAAAATCTAATCATAGTAGAGTCAGATATCCGAACAAATGCGTTTTCAACGGTTTTATTTTATTATTCGTGATTAATATAATTGCGGGAATTGGGACTGAAAAGATGTTAGCGGCTTCCAAAGAATAACTGAGCCCTAACTCTTGGCCGTATTAATGCTGGCATAGTGTCTGCGTAAACTTGCCCCAGTATATTTACTAAGGGGATAGTAAAAAAAGAGAAAATCGTACAATATTTACAATTTATTGAGGCCTGCTAAAATTATACGTTTCATTAAGTTCAAATGTCGTTATCCTTGTTAGCTTCAGCTACTGGAAGTCAGCTTCTAAACATATGTATGTCTCTTACAACACACAGAAGTTCTGAACGCAGACTGCTTCTAACAGGTCGTTGTAAACACAGTGTCTATAGATCAATTTTCCTACATAGAGCCGTGGGTAAAAGCAAATATATTTTATAAAGGAGTGTAGACAGAATCTCTTAGGTAGCTCAAGTGCCTATGTTCAATGTAAAAAGAAAATATTATATTTGATTAAAATTAAAATCGGTGTAAAATGCTGTAATTTTTCATAAAATACAATATACTCGTACTATGGTTGTCGTCCCATGGTTGTCTGTAAAACATTGCCTTTGAGCGATAAGACCGCCAATTGTACTTTTTATATAAGTATTTGTATCTTCAGTTTTCATTTTATTTGTATTCCTTTTTTTGTGTATGCAATAAAGTGTAAATAAATAAATACTACAGACAGAATTACGTAGGTCGTAATATCTCAAGTGGTGTGTTTAGGTAATTTTCCTAGGTAAGTTAGAGACGCGAGTAAAAGCTAGTAATTTTTATAAAGGAGTACAGCGGAGCCTCGTATGTCGCACATGAGAGGGACGGAGCGATTTTTTGATCGAGAGCGTGGCTGAGTGCCGAGATGAGGCGGTAATTAATTTGATCAGTCAGTGTACGTTGACTATGTTGGTAGTGAAGTAATGGTACGTATTATCGATAATTTTTATTGATACTAGTAATTTATAATAATTTTTAGTTTTATTTTTAACTTGGTGATTTGGATTTCATATGGGTGAAATTTTGAAAAGTTGATTTTTGATTTTTAATTCACGACTGCCTCGGTGGCGTAGTGGTACTACGGTATGATTGCAAAAGCTGAGGTCTCGGGTTCGAATCCCGGGTCGGGCAAAGTGATATTGGATTTTTCTATTCATTATTAGCTCGGAGTCAGGAATTTGTGCCCGATATGGCGATAGGCTCGCCCCCTATCACATCGTGGGACGGAATATACAAGGCGAAACGTGGGTGTTCTAGTAGCACCTCTGCCTACCCCTTCTGGGAAAAAAGGCGTGTGGTTATGTATGTATGTATGATTTTTAATTTTGTTCTCGCTTGTATGATGGAAATGCTTTTAGAACCTGGTCCCGGGTTGAATTTTATTTTTCAATCGCGAAAGTAATACGTAGTGAATTGGACACAGGCAGTGTTAGTTTTATGAACTATTATCAGTGTTCTCGGAGCAATTTTTGAGGCGCTTTCTATCTCCCAGTCAGGCTCCTGTGAAAAACAGTAGACATACTTGAGGCGCCCTTCACTTCTGCTACCCTGGGCGACATCTACAGAACCTAGGATCTCACGTTTGATAGTTTAGGACCTCTGTAACCAGATCAAAGAGACGGTTTTATATTTGGCTACGCTTATTGAAGCTGTGTACTATTTCAAAACAGGTAATAGAGTTGGCAATAATAATATATAATTCTAAATTAACTTTGCGGACATACTTAGATATTCCTCAAACCGTGATCATTTACACCGATTAAATATAGGATGTCATATGCTGCTTACAGCGGTAAGCGTATAATTCAACACTATCTTATAAATATCAAACTGACTGCACGGGAGCTCTTATATTTACTGTTTATTAACACACAATTGTAATGACACTTGACTGATCACAGCAGGTGGTCCCGTTACAAAACAATCATGCTAATTAGGCGTAATAATACAGGTTCATTGCTCTTAATACATTCAATTACAATCCACGTCTATTAATCATTGATTAAAATCGACAAGAAACGTGGGCTTAGCCGTCCTGCAAGTGTTGTAAATCAATGTTTTGTTTATCAGATCATTTGAAAGGGAAGATAAATGATTTTGCAATTACATGTTGGGTGCGTCCAGTGCTCAACGTCTAACCTCCTGTCGTGACGCCTGCTGTTCGATAGAAATTGAAAATCGGAACGCCCACACGGAGTTTATCGATATCGATATAGTTTCCACCTGTCTCTAAGCGCGGGGGCCGGGCGGCAGGTGCCGGCCAGACGCGGCGGCGCGCCAGTCTTCCGCGGCCCTCGCTCCGACCACACGTCGCGCTCTCGACACCCCACGGTTATCGACACGTGCGTGGCGCAACCCTAATTCGTTGTTCTAATTTTTATATGTGCTGTGTGGACTTGTGACTGGGGTGGAATATTACCATCGACATCCATCGAGGTGAGTTTCGAGAACGACACTAGTCAAACAACATCGGTATTTGGGTTATGTTTTGGTTTCAGTGTGATAATTCAGAAATGCGTTACCAATTGATACAATAACGTGTTTCGACAATTTGCGACGCCGAAAATCATTGATTTTCACTTTACACCGAAGTGTGTCAGTGTGACAATACGATTTCCTATGCGAATTATTGGAAAAAAGTAAATTGTTTCCAATAAGCAACGAATTTGAATTGCAATAATTAATCTACGAGAACACAATCAATTAACGCGTTCCACATAAGTTTTTCTCAAGCATTTCGTCACGCGAGGTGAAAGAGGCTTTATGTAGTGAAAATGAGTGAGATATCCGTTTTATAAAGGCAATAATATGACGCTCATATAAGATAAAAGATAAGATAGCGGTATACAAAGGGGCAACATGGCACGTTAAAGGCGGCATACAAAAGATATCAACGCGGTTCGCATACCGAGCGCGGTGCGCCCCGTGTCAACAACGTGATTTCTCTGATACGCGCGACTTTTACCTATAACTGTTCGGTACTGATATAACACAAGCGATACACTAGCTTATGAGCTTTTATGGATTAGTAAATGACCGTGCTTTATACGTATTTACTCGGTTTACAAAAGCTTTCGATGTGACTCTACATTCCTTTAGGTGACCATGATTTAAAATGATATGTTTTTTTTTGTAGACAGTAATAATACTATTTTAAAATAATATTTACAACAAACGATTTCACTTTTAGAAACATACTGTGTGGGATTTTCTACATTCTAAGAGATTAAAAGTTTTCTTTTTTGGGTAAATTAAATTAATACATATTTTGAATTTATTCTGCATAATCTACATTTAAATGTCCATCCTCATGATATTATCTATTTTTTTTTGGATTATACTAATACCGTTCGTTTGAAATATATTCACGATAAATAATCACTCGAATCAACATTTCATGTTATCAAAATAAATTATTAACTATTATATTGACAAGAATCATTAAAGTACATGTTTTTTTTAAATTAACAACAATTTTTGAATTCATAGCCTTTAATAAAATGCACAATAAAGAAAAATATCGGAAAGAAACCTGTTTCCAGATAATGCTACAAAATAATTTATAAGGTATGTAGAGTTTATTAACCTACTTTAAACCAAATTTACAGCTAAAAAGGACTCTACCCCTTTCAAATTTTATATTATTTTGTGGATATTCAACTGTTTTTTACAAGCTTTAGTAGAACAATGCTGTTGTACCATGAATTTGATTTAATAGTGAAACATTAGAAAATGAACAAAAACCCAACTTACCATTTAGGTTATTTGAAACCATATTTAAATATTGTTTGCACATAATAAATAAACAAGCATAATCTAAGAATCATTGACAATATATATATTACCTTTCAATCCAGAGGGTAGCCTGTAAACAAAATCCATGCATATGATTGGTAGTCCATGTATTTCGACAGGCATTAATAACACCTACCTAATGATTAAAGCCCCATTTGCACGAAGAGAGTTTCTCGCCGCGAGAATCATATGCGATTATCGCATGACATAACCGCCATAGGTTATCGTGTTCTGACAAACGTTTACACGATGCAACTTTTTTATATCCTTACAATATCGTATCTGCGATGCGAGAAACTCTCCTAGTGTAAATGGGTCTCTAATGGTCACGAGGAGTATGTACCTCGCTCAGTAACATGCAGGTCGTGTCATCGTTACTGTGGGGCGTGAATACAAATCTGTGGAGCAGATATTAGGATTCGTGACTAAAATGTCGAGACTAAAATATAGAAAGACGTCTTGGACGAATAATCTATGAAAAAATCAGGTTTGGTAACCGCATTGTGTGAAGTTTTTAAGTCTCCTGATAAACAGCAGTGTAAATGCACTGTTGTGTTCCAGTTTGAAGGACATTGTAGCCATAGTAACTACTGGAAGTAGACAAATAACATCTTATGTCTCAAGACAGAGATTTTTCGGCCTCACAAACACCCAGACCCGAAACAAATACCTGTGGTTCATACAAACATTTGTCTTGGTGCGGGAATCGAACCTGCACCCTCTCGTTTCTCAGCCGACGTTTAACCAACTGCGCCACGGAGGCTGTCGAAACTTAACTTAAACATAAACATTAAATTTTTAATAACAAAGTCCTTTTAATTAATTAACAAATCTTAGACATTAACTTGCACAAAACCTCGCGTGCAAATAAATCCCTACCCTTCGTGTTATAATCCAAAGTAATTTATTTAGTGAAAATCTTCGTGGACAATATAATTCATATAGATAAGCTGGATTTATTGGTTGTGTCGGGTTCTGTACCAGTTATTGCGCAGGACCATAAGTGAGATGGAATTGTTATTAACGGGAAATGTCTATAGGTATTGCGTGTTTGTTTTCTATGTGGAATTGTGATATTGGCGAGACACGGGACTGATTGGATTAAGTGATAATAAAATGAAGTGCGTGGTGGCCTGTTGGTAACAGACTAGATGCGGCTGCCAACATATTCATAGTATTCGTGGGTTTGAGTCCCAGGGCACACCTCTGGCTTTTCGGAGGCATGTGTGTATTGATAGTTAAACACCACATATTCTAACGGTGAAGGAAAACATCGCGAGGAAACCTGCATAACGTAGCGATTTATAAGAATTTCTACGGTATGTACAGTCCGCCAACACATACTCGACTAGCGTACTGGACTATATGGCCAAACCCCTCTCAATCATACTCTCGATTGTAGAGCTGGCCCGTGCCTTGCAGTGGGTCGTATATATGGGCTGATATAGAATAAAATGATGGAATTCTGAGGCATAAACGTGGTTTGAAACGTTTTGTTTGAAAGTGTATGCTTTAACTACTGTCTTGGTAAGATGCACCTTTATTTATAGTAATTGAGCAGTGTCATATAAATAAAATATATACCACAATTTTCTTTCAACATTTATTAAAATTATACCAGCTGGCTTAATTTAGTATTGATGTTTTACTCAATTATTGCAATTGACATTCGCCAAATAAATAATACTAATAAAGAATTGATCAAAAATACCTAATTTTACATCTCAATACAACGTGTACTCGCAGTGTAATGCTATTAGCGTTTTCAGAACACCATGAAATTATTTCTCGGCAAACAGTTACTCTTGTGAATGACTGTTGTTTACCAACAATGGAGTTCGTGATGAAACTATTACTCACTTTTTACTTTTGTTATAATGCTTAATGTTGTTATTATTATAAAAAGACTTGTCTCTATTGCTATTGTCGTGATTCTTTACAAAAATTTAGTTTTTCATAGATACGAGGTTTCATGACAAGCGATGACGAATTAAAAATATGTGGATGGGACTATTTCAAAAACTCATGGTGTTCTATATAGTACATACGAATAACTTTTTATTAAAAGTTTTTTGAAGTACTTAATTTTTAGTTTGGGTTCCATCAGTCAATAGAAGAATAATAATATACTTTTGCCCGTATATATTTCGGAACGATCACTCCTATAAAAATGAAAATTAATCTTAAATATCACGAATAACTGGCTACAATTCTGTCAACAACATTATTCGGACAATTCGGATAAAATCAGTCAATAATATAATTCACAATTTTTTGTCATCATCTACGCTAGCAAACCACCAAAAAAACCAGTTCCTTAAAATCCGACTCTCACTGCATTTACATTAAAAAAGCAAGGAAGAGCCAGACGTTATAATTATCGACGCTCCATAACGCTGTCTGCACAATAAAATCCGCGAGATGACGCCAAAATCTCTATAGGTACCAACTCTCACTCGTGTGTATAAAAAATTTGTTGCCAACCGAACGGAGCGCGAGCTAGCGGAATTCCATAAAATCATCATTAATTTATTAATGTTATACAGCTCATCGTTGCTCGCTCTCTCTTCTAAATGGAACTTACGCTTCGGTGGTCGTGGTTGGATCCTCTAAGGCGATGTTCATATCGGCGTGTGGACCATAGACAACTAAATAGCCGACGCTAGTACTACTATTTACTAAAATAAGGTTGGTTTACTTCAGAGTTTCAATTCACGCTCCGCCTGTGACATTTTTTGACTGCGATGATCACGTTCAATATAAATACCTTAAATCGGTCACGAGCAAACAAATCTTTATCAGCCCATAATATGTATATCCCACTGCAGGGCACGGGCCCCCACGCCAATCGAGCGTACGATTGAGAGGAGTTTCACATATTCCACCATTCTGGCCTAGTGCGGGCTGGCACTCAGAAAATATTATCACTGATCTTTGATACCGCAATATATAGCAAAAACACGCAAACTTTTATATATGTAAAGGATTTGCGTCGTTAAGATTCATGTGTGGACGGTGGGGCCATGCGGTATCGCTCGGCGTAGCGGGACACCTGAATTAGTAATGATGACTTTAAGACAAACGTGTCTAACGCGTTGCTTTAAACTGGGCTAACTGTGTATGTTTAACTGTGCTACTGAAATATGAATGCACGCGTTGACTCAGTTATTTTCTTCGATTTGTGCATTTTTTTGAGATGATTAAAACAGTGTTATGTTTTAAATGTCATACAAAAATTATATCAGGCTTAATCGGGCACAAATATATTTTTTCAGCGGAAGACAGAATCTAGAAATCTACTGATATTTGAATAAAAGACAGTTCATATTGTATTAATATAATTATGAAATAATATATTTACTTTTGATACGAAGGCGGGTGTTTCTCACACGACTGTTTGTTTCCATTGCTTAATAAGCAATACTCAAGGATAAAATCATGAATACTAGAACTAGTACGAGTATGAAAATTCAATTACCTCTAAGTATAGTCCACGTTTAAGATCTTAATTAGATATGCAAATGATGAATACTTATTATCATCTTAATATTTCATAAACAAATATGATTAAGCCTGTAAATGTACCTAGTCAGTACATTAATTATTCAACTATGGATTAAATTAATCGATTAACACAATTAAGTTTTAAATCATAATCTACCATGATTCATAATGCCGGATGTGTTATTACTATTTCTAGGTGTTAAGAGTTTTTTAATCTGTGGAGAAAGCGAACAAGTTTTTAATCCTTTTTAAATTTCAAAAAAGGATAACCTATTTTTTTTTAATTTTAGTATGCGATCATTCTATTGGCGATTATTAAATTATAATTAATGTATTTTTATTGCATTAATATTTTTTTTGGTTACCTTTTCTTTTTAAGCAATATACATTTGTATTCATTAGTGCATATTTTTGGGTTATTACTCGCTAATTTTTTACAATGTAATAAAGATTATTTATTAAATTAACCAGTTTTACTTTTTCAATCTTTGAGGGAGGCTTGTGTTTCGCAATAGACTTTATATGGGTGAAGATTATATAAATATTAATGTATTAATTCATCTGGCACTCATAAAAAATTAAAAACATATGTAAAATGTAACAGACTATTTTTGTCCGAAATATGTAAATTTCTCGCCATATAAATTACCTATTTAGCACTTAGCATTCCTCCAATTTTAAACATTGACGTCGCCTCGCCGTTACTGTCCGTTGTACCTAATCCCAAAGACAGCATTACAAACCTAATGAAAGTTATTTATGGAGTTTTGTTATTATGGGCTCTTGCCGCGCTTGAAAGCCAAGCGTTTTGACGCCTTAGCTTGCTTGAAGCGCGGGAAATCGGCATGCGATAATGTTGTATTTAGAATAACATTACACCGCAAATATAAGCGTGCTTAGGAGTTTCGGGTTAAGTTGTAGTGAATTTAATGGAACTTAATTAGGAAATTATAAGGTGCTTTAAACTTTAAAGTTATTGTTCAGTCTCAGTCTATGTGACTGTTGGGTGTATTTATTTATAAAACGAATGACTGACTGCCTCGGTGGCGTAGTGGTACTACGGTATGATTGCAAAGCTGAGGTCTCGGGTTCGAATCCCGGGTCGGGCAAAGTGATATTGGATTTTTCTATTCATTATCAACCCGGAGTCAGGAATTTGTGCCCGATATGGCGATAGACTCGCCCCCTATCACATCGTGGGACGGAATATACAAGGCGAAACGTGGGTGTTCTGGTAGCACCTCTGCCTATCCCTTCTGGGAAAAGGACGTGTGTTTGTGTATGTATGTACTTATGTATTTATAAGCCGACAGTCTATCGGACTCTAGTTTAATACCTCTTAGCTGTATGCGAGTCCCGTATTGACCATTCTACTATTATGGGCTGATACAGTACAGGCTTAGAATATTTACAATATAGAGGGAGCTCTAGTACTTCAAAAACTTAGATAAAATTGGTGGTGCCGGGCCACCTTTTCTGCCCTCCTATTGGCTGATATTTGACTGGTTGTCCAACATGCACGAATTATTTGAAAAAGATAAAATAAAAAAGTAAAGCTATCGAATTCAACTCAAACTTGTTTAATTACTAAATTTACTTTCATATACCAACGGAATTTATAGCAATTTATTGTTAAATTAGTTCAATTTTCTCTAATATAGCAGTGTATTAGGTAAAGATAAAATAAAATAAATAAAGCTATTGAATTCAACTCAAACTTGTTTGAGACGGATAATTACTAAATATACTTTCATTTACCAACGGAATTTACAGCAATTTAATGTTAAATTAGATCAATGTTCACTAATATAGCAGTGCATTACGAACAAAAAATATCTGCGTATTTGAAGATGCAAATGTGACAGCGCTCCGTCTATATTTTGAATACTCTAAGATCACAGCAATTCACACACACACACACACACACACACACACACACACACCACTCTCAATCGATTCTCTCGATTGTAGAGTAGGCCCGTGCCCAGCAGTGGGACGTATATGGGCTGATAAAAAAATAAAAGAGCACAGCAAACGAAATCAATTGACACAAAATACCCAGCGGTGGAAATAAAACCGTGGCGAACATTGTTCACGGTTATGCGTTTGCTTTTCACATTCCCCGCGCTCATCCGTGATTCGGGCCTAACAGATCACTATGACAACGTCCGTCTGAAATGTGTTTAACGGGTTTTTATAATGAGCGATTTTGTTTAATTTTAAACAGGTCACATTCCGAGCGGATATAAATAAAGTTTAGGATTTATCACTAAAATATTCGTGTTTTTGAATTGTATTTGTAAATTATCGCCGGGCTTAGTCCCATGTTGTATTAAGAATTTCAAATGCACCATTTTTCAAAATTAAAAGTTGGCCATGATACCTCATCTATTGATGTCGTGAACCTGTTATGTTTATTTTATTGCATAGGTCCGGCAAACGAGCACACTGGTCACCTGATGGTAAGTGATCACTGCCGCCCATGAACATCCACAACGCTGGGTCATGGATGTGTTGCCGGCGCAATTGGAAGGGGAACGAAAAGGAAAAAGATGGGAAAAGGAAAGGGGCATTGGGCATCCGGCAATCTCGCTCACCGAACCAAACGCCACCTGATATGTGGTGGCACAAAACATACATTTTTCTTTTAACGTAATATGCTACTTAACATCATGGTTGAGCAGAATCATGCATATTGCAAATATTAATGTACCATCGGTCTTCAACTATATCTAACTTCAATTATAATTTGTTTGAGTAAAATTACTGAGTGTATACAGACCGCGTTCAACATCTTATACAGGATGTTTTAGCACAATAGCGTATGTTTTGAAATGTATATAGTTTAATATAATTAGCTTGGAAATGCGTATTTTTGCAACGGGCCACTTGTGACTGATGATGACAAAACTCAATACGGTAAAATATGCTAGTAAAACCAATTACAATTACAAGTACTTCAATATAAAACACGGCAAAAAACTGCCTTAAATAATTTACAAAGCTAACTTTCATCCATAAATATTAAATTAATTTCCACAGTTTCACATGTAACGTGCAACACGTCATTGCGTCGGTGTAAAATGAACACGTGACCATAAATTATTTTTATCTCAATAGATTCACTTCAACGACTTCCTAAAGGGAAAAAGCCAATACGCTTGATATATTGGTATATTTTGACTTTATAGTCTTGTTAATGCGGCTATTAAAATGTTAGATGCATGTAAATGCTTTAATAAGTCATTATGGAAGTAGAAAAATAGTTAATCTCTCGTCTGATAATTTACATTATCTGTTTATCAATCGTTGCCAAATCGTTTATCAAACGTATCTGCTAGGCTTGTCTAGCTATTCTTGAGAAAACTGACGTAAGGACGTTTGGTATGTAAGCTGATGCTATAGTTAGCTTTATTAAGAGAGCGCATAAGTAAAAAGTAGAAAGATGTTATATGATTATCTCCAAAGAGTCCTATACCAAAAAATTGTTTCTTTTAATTGCGATTTGAAAAAAATAACGAACGACAAGCAAAATCTTGATTAATAAGCAAACTTATTGCGTTCGCCTGTTTAACATTAAGGCTTAATTAATGAGACCGATTTTCAAAGATCGAATCTATATAAGAAATGTGCGCACGGGTACGGCCAATCAAAACTCACAAAAAAACATGGCCAACGGCCCCAAATGCCGACATAATGATGCGAGATGTCGCCAAAGCAAATTGCCGTCTGATTTGCCATACTTCGGCTGTGTCTTCGGCTAATGAATTTCTTGACCGTTTCGTTTGGTAATGACGCACTAAATTGATATTAGAGCATTTTGTAAAATCATGAATATTTATTTTATTTAATTGAAATTCGTATTGTTGGTTTAATCGCAGCGTGAAAGAAGTGTAAACCTTTTTAGTCATTGGATTTGATTTTGATATGACTTTTCCGATATTATTTGTCATTACCAGTCTAAAGTGCCATTTACACAGGAGAGTATCTCGCGACGAGGATCGTATGCGATTATCGCATGATATAAACGACATAGATTATCGTGTTCTGTCAATGTTTACACGATGCAATTTTTTTATATCCTTACGATAATCGTTTCTTCAAGGCGAGAAACTGTCCTCGTGTAAATGGCGCTTTATATACGTACCATGTACCCTACATGGTACGTATATAAAACTTAGCCTTACAACTCTGAGGTGTAATGTTAAGTTAGGGCAGTTCCCTACAAGTGATTATTTTGATTATAAAATAAATTATCCCATCTTCGAGCAGACTAGTAGTAAAAAGACGTGATTCGTCCCCACACACCTGTGAGTTGAGGGACAAAGCATAGTACAAGAATATACAATAAGGTATTATATACAACTATTTAAAAATTTATTACCTTAGACACAAAATGGAATACTTTGTTAAACTCAATTTAGAAAGTTTCAAAAGAATGTAAAACATCGTCAGGTATGTTAATTGAAGCGAGCGTCAACACGATACGAGCACTCTTCATATTTATTAAAACTCGAATTAATCTCGAGGCTAATTACATTTTGGCTAGTGGCAAGTTCAGAGTATGTTTGTGCCACCCACAGAGATTGTGATTTGGCATTACGTTGCTCTTTCTGTCATTGATATTCCAGTCGGGAACTAAGCATCTTAGAAATGTTGAGGGAATTGGGCCCAGAAACTGTTATTATGATTGATGATATGTAAACGCGTATATTAACATTTGCGGTATAATTTCTCGATTCTATATCTAATTAACAAATGCAATTAGTAGTAGGTAACTGATTCAATTTTGAAATATATTTTAAGATTCAATCTTAATACTTAGAAAACGTTGCTTGGATAAAATGCATGTTGGTTTAATTGTAGCGAAAAGCGTAAATTTCTTACTTATATGACTCATTCATTTATTACTTATAGTTTAACAATTCTAAAAGATCCTGATTTTAAATTCCTTATTTCTATAATACTCGCATCCTCCTTGATGTAGTATTTTTAGATCATCTATTCGTAAAACACTTAAAATCGAATGTACCGCAAGTGCGGTAGCATGAGAATGTATAGAAAGACCAACGTTTGGGGTCAAAATGTCCCATGGTTTATAACGATCCGACACCCGATAACTTTAATACATTGTTTATTGTTCACCTTTTGCAGGATTATGCAAATACAGGAGTCGTAAAAATATAACTTATTTACCGACCCCACGAACTGACATGAAAATAGGTATGTGGTTTGCATTAATGAAACATAATTGCTTTTTATTAGCTGTCTCTTGGACGGTATTTCATTTGTATATTTATTGAATGGAATTAAATGATGGGGCCAATAAAGTAACATAGGTATGTTGATTTTTCTGTACCATAGTGTGAGAGGACCACACAATCGCATTCACTTTTTTTTTAGATTCAAGAGGAAAAGCTATTAAGCTCCCCTTTCGTTACCCCGGGGGAGGTGGAAGGGGGTATCTCTGGTCAGTGTCTCTGGCCTTCAAGCCCGGCACAATGCAGATGTTGTGGCCAAGCTGGGTCCCTACCAAGCCTACGCCAGCATACTGACTAAAAACACCTTGATTACCGTCACACGCATTGTGGGCGGCACCGGACATCCCAGGGTGACAGGCATCCCGATTTACGTCCGCGTAACCGCCCCGCGCATAACCATTGCTGGTCCTTCTATGATGTGGGGCCCGGATAGTCCCTACTTACGACTATTTTGGACGCCCTTTTAGGTGTTAATTGCGTCCATGACAGAGCCTCGTCTCTGTCGTTCGCCTCAGAGCCGTTACAAGTCAAGGCGCACCGCCCCCGCAGTGTCCCAGTGACTCTGATGACCCCTTTAGGTCGCATCTTACGACGGGCAGGGGATACCGTGGCAGAATTCTTACACCCCCGGACCGGGCGAGCACAACCGCATTCACCTAACGAAAATTGAGAGCAAAGCCGTCGTCGATTCATTTGGGTTTTCTGTGAGATAATGGTACCATTCCAGTTAAGTCAGCCAATTGTACAGTCATCAAAACTACAGTATCACTAGTTCTTTTTCGTTAAATGTAGCATATTCAATTTCCTTACAATGTTTTATTAACAACTATTGCGTTTTTAAAATACTATTGTAAATGCTGATCATCGTATTTATAACAGATATAATTATGAAAGAAATAGCGGCCCGACCCGGCTTCGCCCGGGTGCAGACACTTTTTGGAGTCTAAGCCACATCAGACACATATTATTTCGCGTACTAACTCTTTTATATTTAAACTTAACGTGACTGCCGCCTTTCATACTGCTTTTCTTCTTCCGTCCCGTCCTGTCCCATCTTAATTTGTTCCATGATTTTATCCGCACTATATTCTATCCCAAATCATTCCTTTGAGTTTGAAAGGGTAGCAAATAAGTACACATATTTGAATTCATTTCATTTACATTTTCGGGATAAAAAGTAGCCTATGTGTCAATCCAGGATATCAGCTACCTCCATACAAGATTTTATCAAAATTGGTCAAGCCGTTTGAGAAGTAACAAACATGCAAACTTTCGCCTGTATAGTATTAGTAGGATAGGATTCTGTATGAATGCTAGCATATATTATAGAAAAAATGTTTTGAATGATTATGCATTCCGTTTTTCCAATGGTTCAGGATTAACATTCACATATTTTATTATTTTTATCATCTTTACTCAAGTGATCTTATCAAGTATGTTGATAGAATTGAACTGCAATTTCCTCTGATTAAAATTATTCAGGTTCGGATTGCAAATGTATGTATATTGCGCCTTCTTTACATAACTAGACGTGTAAAAATATGCACGTTTAAATGTACACATATCTGATAGTGAATTACTGATAATTAGAAATTGAAATAAGTAAAACCTTTAAGCTGCAACATTATTTACTTAATTTTATTATCGGATGCCATATTTTTCTATGCAATAATAATTTAGCTTTTATTATAGATACTCCTTGCCCTTTCTATTGTCTCTTTTAAATTGTATTTTTTTTTTATTGTCTCTTGTCGGACCGTCGTAAGATACAAGTATTGCAGGGAGGTATCAAAAAGTATCAGGGCTTTATTAATAAACTCGGATGAGCGAAGGATTAACTTTAGTCCAAGGCTTTTGAATTGACTTGATTATTCAAATAGCGGGGTGAATACCGTGAATACGACCTTATAAACACGGAATTGTATAGAGGGCTAGGCAACCATCGTATTGTAGTTTCATTATTCAATATTATAGTCAAAATAATCGAGTCAATTTTAAGCGTCTAAGCCTTGGACTAAAGTTAATCCTTCGCACATCCGAGTTTATTAATAAGGCCCTTAAAGAATACGGCGTCACCTCATCCAGATTTGAAAGAAATACTTAAGCATCGCACAAAAAAATCCCTCTGGTATCGTTTTCCGTTTCATATCGTCATACACGTCTATCCCACGGAGCTGCCACATAAAATAGCTTCAATTATCAATATTATCAGTAATTGGTCTAAAAGGATGTTGTAGATTAGATGACTTGTAAGGTTCAGTGACGTATCTTGGCGCCGGATAGCACGCTGGTAGGGTCAAGTAATTTGCTTGTAAGCGTCTAGTGTATCTTGATCTATTGATCTGCCGATATTAAACCGTTGGTAAACGTGTTTGCTGATCAGCTGTGGAATCTGTTTAAACACAAACATTAGACGTTGCGACTTGTCAGTGCAAGGGTAACAGGTTCAAATTGCTGATAATGTTTTCGGTATCCCAATTATCAATAAGTAAATCTGTATAGACAACCTCCGTGGCGTAGTTGGTTAGACGCCGACTGTGAAACGAGAAGCCCAGGGTTCGATCCCCGCACCAACACAAATGTTTGTGTGGCCCACAAATATTTGTGCTGGGTCTGGGTGTTTTTGAGACCGAAAAGCCTCTCGTAGCTTCTGATTCCCACGACACAAGACTCGATCTTAGTGTGGGGTCAGGACTATGTAAGTGACTGTTGGGTGTATTTATTATTTATTTATTTAATAAAAGATGATAAATAGCAATAACACCAATAAAATTGCTGCATTTAGCTTGCTTGAAGATCAAAAGGATGCCTTTCGCCTAGGGATATTTAGGGCTGGTGAAAATACGCGTGATATCCACCGAGAGGAGTTGGACAGTTTGCCAGAATATGATCATGAGAGACAATATCCTTAAGCGTGCCAGGTTTGGAAGCCTCGATAAAACTTGCATAATCCTTCCTGCTTCCCTTGAAATACTGAATTAAAATGTATATTTAAAAAAATCCTCTCGTTAAAAATATATATGTAGGGTGCTTAGAGACGGTCGTGTTGGATAGTGAACAATAACAATGCAACGAGAGAAAACCTTTCGGAATGTGTAACCGTGGGAGTGACTTAACAACATGCGCTAAATCATGTTGTGGGATGTCACGTAAATGTCCTATAAGGATAGGAAATATAAAAAATAATTTACGACGTTTACACGTAGTTTATTATCTTTAGTTAGAGTAAATACTAACGGCATGTTTCTATATTCTATCTATCTTTAACAAGAGGTTAAAATAGCTACCATTACTACGTCGATACAATTATACGCTTCAATAAACAAAGATAGACATATATATTTCTCTTACCTAGATATGTATAGATATATGCACCATATTTGTGCATCAATCCTTGTTTACTGAAACGTAAATGCATTCAATTATTTTATGAAATCTCTAGTGAAAGATATACAGAGTATATCCACATGGCGATCGAAAACGAAGCCAGGTGGTAGTATTATTGACTTCAAATACAATGCAACTAAAAACTTCGCCAAAAAATAATCTCTAAAACGAACACCTGGCTTCGTTTTCGGTCGCAGTCTTGATATACCCTGAATAGGTTATAGACATCGGCCGTAAATACTTAAAAAATGGACAGATGACGTAATAAAGGGTAGACTGGTCGCAGGCCGCTTCGGTTAGGTCATTACAGAAACCCTTGCATAAGTTCAGCTGTGGACTTTCTGTGAGTGACGTTGATCAAAGATTCTATCATAAAACACAAATTTATTTAAAGCAAAACCGTATCCAATACAAAAATAATGACGTATGGACAAATGTGCAATTCATTTTTATAAGGAATTAAATACGCACCGATTGCTAAATAAATTCAGCAAGTTAGTTAAGCAACGACGCCTATGATTTCATTAGGTCCATTGTGAATGTATGAGAAGCATCGATGACTACAATAGAAGCGATACAACAGTGACATAGAGTTGTATGTGTATATTCTCTTGATCGACAGCGTTGCTTTGTTAAAAATATATTTCTATTGGAGATTTTGAGGTCGGTTCGTTAGTTTTACGAAGGCTTGTATAAAGTAATATCTGCACAGAAATGCACGTGGGAATGCAAATCATTGTGGATAATTAGAGATTGCATGTTTTGTTAGGTTAGGTCGCACGACAGTGCTCAATCCAGAGTAGGTATGCGCCAGTGGGAGATGGTCAACACCTGAGGTACTTAGGTGGTGAGTATAATATTAAAGCCATTGGTTTCTTCGATATTTCTTGTAATACATTCATAATTAGTGTAATAAAAAGCATCCGACTACTAACAATATATACTAAACATAAGACTCGCAAAGAATGGACTTAGGGAAGTCTAGTAGGGACTAGTCCTTGAATTGCTGTTAGTGTTTTACAAGTGGTAGTCACGCTGTTGTCAGCCATGACTCGGAATATATGGCCAGGCTCATCCGGGACAGTACCACTATCTCGCAGGAAATCGACGTGAAGCGACAGTTTCGCTGTCGCGTTTCGTTCGATGAGTGAGATTGCCGGATGCCCATACCTTTGTCCTCTTCCCATCCTTTTTGCTTCCCGCTCTCCTCCTAATTGGGCCGGCAATACATCCACGATTTAGCGCTATGGATGTCAATGGGAGGTAGTGATTACTTTATTTACCATCAGATGGCTTCTTTGCTGGTTTGCCGGATCTATGCATAAAAAAATATATTTGTAGACCACATTAAATTGAAATAGCGTTATGGTCCAAGGCCGAATCCGATCTAGCATTTATTGAATCAATTGATTGCGATTTTCAAACATTGTATGTTCATTATATCGTAAAAAATCTCTACTAGATTTATGGAACTGTTGGTGGATCTCGCATTAACATCAACAGCTGCAAAAACCACATTAACATTTCCACATATGGTATGTATTAGAATAATATTAGCTAAAAGGGGGATCAGTTGGATCAAATATTTGCTTTGAATGACATGGTATTGGCGGGTATCTCGGTAACAAGCCAACATGTAAATTCGGGGACACATATGAATTATTTATACTTTAGCCAGTTAACAGTAAATATTACAATACTTGGAGATAGTGTGTGTATTCTTTTCCCATGATCTGTTGGAATGCCGATTTTAATATAATAGTAATGAGCGAATTTGGTTTCAAAGTTGGGTCAAATGTCTATGATTAATGAGTTATTAAATAAACGTCTATAAAAAGCGGATAATTTGTAAAATATAGTAAGTTATGAATTTTAGATAATGATGTCTGAATATCAAACAAAATATTGTTTGTAATTCCATTGTATTAAAAGTAAATTAATATTATCATAAATTGAAGCGAAATGCAACGAAACTCCCCGAAGTTTTTTGACAATAATTTGCTCCGATTTAGAAATATAATATCTCCAAATTCATTAGAGACCAGCAAATACTGATTAAGAATACTACAAATATTACATTCAAGTTATTTTGGGTTAAATATTATATAGTCAACATAATATCACAGTCGTTCAATCATCGAGATCATTAACATTTTATATTTTGTTATACTCTAGTCAAAATAAAAGAATAATTCAAAATATATTTTATTTGATGATTGATTATTATTTATTAGCGGTATTTGTGTGTCATGGTTTTATTATTTGTTTTTCAACGTCTACTAAGTTGAAGTTTTGATTAATGTTTTTTAAAATAAATGTGTTTGTATATAAATACTCTTAATAAATTATATTTTCGCAATTTCGAATCTAAAATTTGAAGGCTACTTTAAGGAAATATCATGCATCATACATGACATAACTATAGAAACAAGAGAGAGTGTAGACACATAAATAAAGAAATATTTTGAAGAACAGAAGTTGTGGATACCAATTATTTTCTCTAATAGCTTGTACTTGTTTTGTCTCTAATGATATTCATTTATTTTAATGTTTCTATTAGGCGCACCTTGTCAATTGTTTTGCCACCCACGTATGCTAATATGAATAGTTTTTAATTGGAAGTGACATGTATTGTATTTGAACTGGACACACCCACCTTGTAGCAAATGAATCAGTTTAATAACCTCTTAATTTATTGGGAAGTTTATTTAGTCTATGGTTTGTTTTTAGTTTTTTTTATTGCACAGGTACCGGTAAACAAGGAGACAGTTGACCTGATGGTAAGTGATCACTGCCGCCCACGACCATCCACATCGCTTGGATCAGAGATGTGTTGCTGGCCCATTACTTCAGGAGGCGAGGGCATATATTGGGTTGATTATTAAAATTGTTTAGGCTTTGTTCGAGCTGTGAAGGATTTTGGGTGGCTTGTTGATTGCCTCTTCTTTCTTCTCAGTTATTATCACTCTTGACAGAGTGTGGTCTTTTTACATTTAGTAATTTCCAACTATTTTGAATATGATTTTGTTCTATTACATAAAAATATAAACACAAATTAAAAAAGAAATTAATAAATTAAAGAAAATATTCATATTTAAAATTAATCAAAAAGACCGCCCCGAACCATACCCGGTGAGAATGTTCCCATTATGCTTGCAACATTGCCACGTTGAATGGCCAGAGATATATATTGATTTTGTTCTTAATTTGTCATAAATATATTTTGTGTTATATACGTGTAAAGTGTTAATAATAAATGTATAATAGCTTTTAAAATTGTTAAATTGATCCCAAATATTTTTTCTCTAGTAATACATCATATCACGCTTCTCTCTTTCTCTTCAGCCACAGTAGGTCCACTGCTGAAGATAGGCCTCTCATAAGGATCTCCATATCCTTCTGTTGAAATCGGCCTGCATACAGTGACTTCCTGCAACCTTAAGTAGGTCATCCGTCTACCTTGTGGGCGGGGGTCCGGCATTGCACTTGCCTGTATATGACCGTATAACATGACCCTTACAATTTTTTTTGAGAAACAAGTCTATCATTAGAAACCCAGCATTGTTCAATAAATCGAGACAAAAAAAAACATGAGTACGTAGAACTAAAAATGGGAACTCCGAATCGTACCGCGTTGATTAAGAAATTAATCAAACGTGCAACTCGGCGTAATGGATTGTTACCATTAATATTAACGAATATTACATGACTGATGGATGAGGTCGTTAATTTGCGTGGATGTTTCTATTGTATGAACATTTGAATAATTATTATTGATGCACTTTACAATGGGAGATAATGGAAAGTGCTTGGTGCGTTCGGTGAGTGATATTGTCTGGGACCTTTTAGCTGGGGGATATACTTAAAGTATACAAGAAAAATCCACCATAAAAAATAAATGTTGTGTTTTGTTAGCCGGCTGTAATCTGTACATATCCATTTATGCCATTTATTGGGTACCCCAACAGCATCCTTTTGTATAGGAAGTCGACTGATGAAATTAGGCTTCCCTCAAACATTTAGTGCATATATTTGTGTATGGTATAATGTACTTTAATTCTTTTTTTAGTTGTGTTGTGTACAATGAAGACGTATAAATGAATAAATACTACCAAACGCATTTTTATAGGAATTTTCTTATCAATTAATATAGTCGCGTGACTTACCCCTCAATTTGAGTCATATTAAAGGCATATCCATGTATTTTTCGTGTAGTATTAAAACGTTTATTGATATTGTGTGTAATGGCGTTTTGTTATTGCAATTTGTATCGAGTGTCTTGTAAACGTGATGCTCGTATTAGGCCTAATTACAGAGAACCGGTGAACGCTACAGAATCTTACAATATAGGCTGTTGGTTTATAAAATTATATTTAAAGTTTAAGAATCTTAAGACATCTTTTTACGTGTATATTTTATGTTATTTATGTGGTCTTTAAAACAGTTTCCTGACTAATCCCAATACCAGGGTATCTGATACTTGTCGTGAATATAAAAATTCTAGTGGTTTTTTTAACCTACCATCAACCAAATTAGAATACATTTTTGTTGATCACACAAATATTAGTATCTGTGTTCGAATATATTGGTTGGCGTTTTAAATATAGATTCGCGTCTACCGTCTCTCTCCATCCCTTTCTCGCTTCGGCCACAGGAAGTCCACTGCTGAACATAGACCTGCCCATCTTATCCACTAAAAGTTTCATTTAATTTAATAGAAACGAGTAAATAGCAATAATTTTCTCATCTTTCATTTTATAGAACTATGATAAAAATCAATAAATTGATACGAAAATAAACACATATTTCCACTGGAATTTCTTTGATGAATCGGCAAAATAAACACGCGATTAAATTCCCATTCGGCTGTGATAAATTGTCTGTGTTGTTTATATTTATTGACGAAATTAATCAACAATTTATAACCGATAACACCGCTGCACTTTATTAGAGATACGGCGGTAATTCCGGATGAATTATTGTCGACACATTATTCCTTTTAACTTGATGGGACGTTTCCTTAGTCGAGTTTTTACGATCAGTTCTCGGCTGCGGTAGTATGAGTTGCAGTAGTATGAGTATGCAGTTGCTTATGTTACGAGTAAAGGAGTTTTTGATTTGAGTTTCTTAAACTGAGATAAATTCGTCAGAACTTTTTTGACATTCGATATTATTTGCACACCAATAATCTTTTAGATCTGTCAGCCTTTAACCTACACCTACATGGGATCTCTGCGAAGTTATTTTTCAACCAGGTGAAGTTGAAGAGGCTATCCAACTGGAGACTGCTGATTGATAATGAAGGTGTATTTACTTGTACTTAGTTTGTACTTTGCTCTGCTATTGAGTCTATACAAATAATTCTCAATAGATGTTTATCATATTGAGAACACTCGGACGCTCAAAGAAATCAGGCAGACATGATAGATTTAGATATGCTTACACACTATTTCAATAATGGTTTCTTAGATTTACGCGAATGTTACACATTGAAATAAAACGAATTCTTACGGATTTTATCGCGAATTTGATTTAATTTTTCCATTTTTTTATTTCTCGTCGTTTCGATCGCATTACAGTTTTCGTGGTCACGGTCAAATCAAATTCGCAATTAAATCCGTAATAATTCGTTTTATTTCAACATTATTTCAAGAAAGGTTTTCTGGACGCTTTTGATACAAACAAGACTATCGAGTATTCTAGATAAAAACCAGTTTAAATAACCCTCAATATCACCAACTACACGTGTTAACTACACTAACAAGCATCCCATTGTGAGTGAAGTGAGAAATAAATCAGCTGAGCTCGTGCAAAACACCATTATAGGCGTAAAAGCAGCTTATCTATGTGAATATCGGCGCAGAACGAGTGATAACACTTCGTTTAATGGCTCAGCACTTCGTAAGGGATACAGGATGGATATCAGCTACAGTTTAGAAATACATGCTTGTCTGGTCTTTGAATGTCGATTTGATGGTTTATTTTAATAGTCAAATAGTAGTGTTTGGGCTGTGAATTTTAATATTGGGTTTAATAGTAGGGATTCCACTTTGTGTTGTTCCCGGTTTGTAGAAATCTAATATGAGTTGCTCTATAATAATATTGGTGCCCAGTATAGCGATAGGCCTTCCTCCTACTCTGGGATTGACATATGCTCAGTGACCTGAGGTAAAAACTTTTTCATTTAGTGTTCTTAGTTAATTTGGTGAATTTTTTATTGGATAAAAGTTTCATCGCGTGCTTATCATCAGGCAAGCAAACTACTCTCTTACTCGACAATAGAAGGTACTCGTAATTTTCATGTGCTAAAAGATTCAACAAAACAAAAATACATTCAATTGATACTAGAAGTAAAATCTGTCATAACCACATCGTTTTAAACAACGATTCCTCTATAAGTCACGTTAGAGTGAAAGTAGAAACTACCATTTAATGTATGAAACGGTGTCTGACGCGACCGATTACTTATTTTCCCGATAGATGGCGCTATTTAGTGGATGTTGCGGTTGGCACGGACTTTATGCCGCGTCTCTAAATTGATTCTTCACTTTTTTCCAGACTGAAATGTGTTGGTTGCGTTGATCAATACAGTTGGCGACAGTTACGTAATTTTAACTGTAAGTTTATGATATAAAATATCGCTTTGAACGTATGGTGAACATAAACATTTTCCAAAGGTATTTTTCTATAAGCGGGGATCGGCATAAGATATTATATACGTTTTTTTTGGTAAAAGAACTTGACTTATAGGTCCCTATCTCAATAAAGTTTTACAAGAGGTGGCGGTTTTCGAACGCCTGCGCAACGTCCACGCTGCGATGACGTTGACATCGCGGTTGTCTAGCGTCAAACATAGACGATGTGACTTTGTCATAGGATATGCCAATACGAGATTATGTAATATATGACGTTAGGCATCCGCGGCGTTAACGTCGCGTCAACGCAGCGTCGACGTAGCGCAGACGTTCTGAACCGCCACCGCTCGTCAAACGCCAGTGGGATAGGGGACTTAGTATACCATGTTACAGAAAGTCGATTGTTATTTGTTTAACTTTGCCTTACCTTACTTAAACCGTTGCGTAAATTATCCTATCTTCGAATATTTCAAGCGAAAACCTCAGCAGATTAACGTATTTAGTGACTTCACTACTGAAAACGACCAATGGACTGGTATTGAAACCCAGAACGTTATCAAAACATTTGCTTCCGCTTACAACATCAAAGAAAAACTACGTTTGACACACCAATATTGTTCATAAACTTTTATATCCTTACCGTAATATTTAAGCAGCCCCTATAAATTTTCCATAACTAAATAGCTTAATCTGTCATGTGTGTATTTATAGTCAATCATCACTCACTATAACGGTGAAGGAAAACAGCATGACGAAACCTGCATACTATAGCGATTTATATAAATTTCTATGGTATGTAAAAATTTCCGCCAACCCGTACTAGGCCAGCGTGGTGGACTATAAGGCCTAAACACTCTCAATCGTTCTCTCTTTGTAGAGGAGGCCTTCAGTGGGACATATGGTCTGATACAGTACAATAAAATAAAATAGCCTAATTAAACCAGTAATGTTAATAATGGAAATATTTTAGACACGCGTACATTAATTAGATGTACGCAGAATACATTATACGGTTCTCGTTTACCGTTTCTTACTGCTCACCGACCATCACCTTAATCTAATAAAAATATGTAATGAGGGTCTGAATCTATCGCAGATCTTGTTACTTCGCGTGTATAAGATATTTCTATGATTAATGTAAGCTAATGTTAGTGAATTTTAGATAGAATGATTCAGTTAATTAAAGAGCATGGCTTTTTTATTCTAGTACGACAAAGTCACTCTAAGGACCTACGCAGACCGGGACGGAATGGCTAGGGATTTAATTTTTTAACAAAGCATATTCCAACTTATCTGGTAGGAAGAGGATATAAATTCCAATGTTTTAGATTGATACCGCGTGTATTGATAGTCAATCACCACGCACTTTAACGGTGAAGGAAAACACCGTGAGGAAACCTGCATACCGTAGCGATTTAAAAAAAAATCTACGATATGTAAGTCCGCCAACCCGCACTAGGCCAGCGTGGTGGACTATATGGCTTAACCGCTCTCAATCGATTTTCTCGATTGTAGAGTAGGCCTGTGCCCAGCAGTGGGACGTATATGGGCTGATAAAAAAAGATTGATACCGTGTCATCGAAAGCGATTTCAGCCCGTAGGCCCTCTCAAATGTGAAGGCCTGTCATCGGCGCTGGGATGTATCTCGTTCACTAACATTTCTCTTATCATCTACCCAATTCTGATATTTGATAGTAATTCCGATAAACTTAGTTTCCTGAATTGAATAATTGCTACAAAACGGCAGACTTTATATCGAAACCAGGATTTTACTCTCTTCAATGGCATATCACTGACAAACATGACAATTAATTTTTGTCGACAACAATTTGTACATTTGCCTATTATTACACGATGAGTCATCTAACTTCAATCTTTATTTTAATACTTGCAAATCATCGATTCTCATCGAAAACCGATGTATTGTCATACGAAATGTGAATAAAAAGTAAAGTGGCTCACACACGGTGGCGACGTGAGCGCACATGGGTACCGTTAGCATTCTGCCGCGCGCTCGAGACTTATTGTAGGCTATTTTTGCTGGTGGTTTTGAAAAAGGCCGAGTTTGAGGTGTGACGTCATTGTTTTTACGAGGTCTTGAGTTTGATAACAACAGCCCAGATTATATTTCTTGAGTATTCAACCTTACAATATTGGGGTTTTAAAAGGGATAGAAATAAAGGGTTTAAATGATGTTAAAAAGAATATTATAATCTGTAATAGTAGATAGATTATATTTTCCGGTAGATACAATCAATATTTCATTTGATAATGAACCAAAATCACTTCAGTCAAAAGGTTTGTGAATGCCATTTATATCTAATATGTCTAATCTCTGAAATAAACAAGAAAAATTTGTAATACAATTTCGACTTAATTTCGTTTTAAAGTTTGTTAGCTAAACAACTAAGACAACGATGGCCCTCTAAATCAGTCAAATTAATTTGTGCCAACGGAATTTTGATCCCAATTAATCAGCCGCAACGAATCTGATATCGAAACTGAGTAGGCGGCTTTCTACATCATTAACATAAATTGGTTCGGAATTTTCCTTATGTATTTGAAAACACAATAATTCTCCATCTGCGGGCTTAATTTGATAAGTATATATATATTATCAGCCCATATACGTCCCACTGCTGGGCACGGGCCTACTCTACAATCGAGAGAATCGATTGAAACTATAATCATACAATTTCTAATTTGTTTTAAATAATTTAATTTAAAAAAAAAGAAATAGTTTTTCGATTAGATTTTAATGTGTAATACATAAAGTTTGGTTACTATTCTGACAATTTAAGCAATAATTTTAGTTGATGTCGGAAGAAAAACATGTGAGATTGAAAAATGATACTAAGCTTTATACTAAAAAGAATACACAGGAGGAATGTTTAATATGGAGAGTATTTAACAAAGTAAAAAAATCCACTCGGCTCAAATAGCTAGGGTAATTACTCTATTATTTAATATAAATAAGAGAAGTTTAGCTAATTACGATCCAAAAACAGGCTTTGCTATTATTTTCCCGAAATATTATTATTAAAGCCAACGGGCTTTATATTTCTAAATATGGTAGCTTCTGTAATCGTGAAGCAAGTTCGTCCGGAGACAATAACCATAAAACTAAATTTATCTTTGACCAAGAGCTAGAAATCTCTTTCTATAGGTCAGATGTTTCCAACCTGTGCTCGCGCCCTACAGATAACGATAATATATGGCTGCCTAATGGAATTTCTCGAGATGCATTTAAATTTTAAGCCCCATACTTCTAGTGGAATTTGTAGTAGCTGTTTGGACATTTTCATGGTAAACTGAATCGTTTGTAGAAGTGGACGCTCAAGTCTTAAATGAATAAGAGTATGCTTGTAATTAGAGATTTCAAGGTACTTAGTAATGTATTTAAATGACACGACAAAGTCAAGCTTTTTTACAGTTAGGGGGAGCCCCATCCGACGATTTTGCTACGGGCTTCAGATGGTATAGTTACGCTACTGACTTGTATTATTAATAATATAAGAGTGTAAATGGTAAAAGGGGTATGTTATTTTGATCACAAAACTGGACATATAAAAAAACCAATATCGAAAGAAATACTGTTTCTAAAAAAACACAAGAGTGTGTAATTTAAATAAAATATGTTTTCAACGATACAGAAAGTTTCAAGGCAAAATGTTGAGAATCACTGTCACACGTCGAAATGTAGTAAGGTAGGTTCACGGAACTATTTCTGGACTAGCATGTACTTGTTTTAATACGTTGGAATAGGCTATTGTTATGCCTTTGGACTTTAGTGGACAAAGGCTTGTCTTAATCACTAAGAAACCCGTAAAGGCCCTTTGAAGGAACAGGTTGTGTTAAGTACAACTACGTAGCTCAGTTGTTAAGGCTTATTTGTGTAGCACGTATACTCGTATGTAGTACAATTCCTGATTTATTTTGCTTTGGAAAAGGAAGTAATTAAGATTGGTTTTAATGACTCAAATAAAATATTATGAATTTTGTATATGTCTATTAGATATAACGTTGAAGAACGAAACCTAAGAGTTCTGCACAAAATAAAACTTCCACTGTCAGGCAATGCACCAGTGATCGAAGTATTGTTCATAAACATCAGTAATTATTTTTCATCAGGAGACCCGTTTCGCCGTGCCGGATATATACAATAAAAAAATATCTATAGGCATATGAAATAACAAAGATCAATAATCCACGTCATTTATATTTTTAAATTAAAATTAATGAATGGTTCGCGAGGCATGTCCTTGTGATTAGACGTCCCGTTGGCTTTGACCGATGTTCCAATTAATTGGACGATCGATTTCAAAATGTAATGCGCTTGTTAACAATACTAATGCGAGATGTTTGTGCCAGATACACACTGTGAATGGCTTCATTGAATAAGAATATTTGTAAAATATATTGTTAGATTATGTTGAACATATCAAAGGATTTATTCATAGTGAGTATGTAAATATAAAATGAACTGGTAAAATATTATTGTGAAATTAAGTTGATAGTGTCTGAATATAAGTTAGGATACAATTGAAACGTTTATAATTAATTTAAGTGATGTTATCTGATACTTGAACTTAATACATAGCTATTAATTACATATTGTAATGTTACAATTTTATTTTTTGTTCAGTTTTTATTGGAGAGTAACGTCCTGATATACAGACATTTTAAAAATTGTAACGCATATTTATTACTTCATTTCTCTGAAACTATATAACACAGGAAATTGATTTTTTTTTACGATAGCAACACTGTTTCCGTTGTAAACTGGAAGCAGTAAATTCGTTTTAATTTTCTACATTGTATATCCTAAAACAATTCCAGATTTACTGTACGATAGTATGATAAAATCATATCTTAAGATTGTCATGTTACCATTATTGCGCTTTAGGTGTTTTTAAAATTTCGTCTGTGACTATCTAGTTTTATCTCGGTATATATAATTACTTCGAACATTCGATATTCGACGTGCCCAATATTAAAAAAAATATTTATATGGAGTTTGTGATTTACTGTACTGTACTGTATCAGCCCATACACGACCCACTGCAGGGCACGAGCCTCCTTTACAATCGAGAGTACGATTGAGAGTGGTTAGGCCATATAATCCACCAAGCTGGCCCAGTGCGGGTTGGGGGACCTTTACATAATTATATAGAAAGTTAGTGATTTAGTGACCCTTTAAAAAGCCTCGTAAACCATTTTTTTAACATAAAAAAATGTTCACGGTGCTGCCTTCCAACCCGTTATCTTTCGTTTCACAGCCGGCTAACTGTTAGGCTATAGCTTATTGTATATGTTGTACTTAATAGTAGAATTAACAGTACATGCATTTTCCTTGTAAATTGATTTAATCAGCAAACACTATCCATACTATAAAATTATTCTCATAGAAATTGTTCAGTAAAGCTTAGTTCCCACGGTGTCGATGTTGCAGTTAAAACGTAATTATAAGCAACTTTATAGAACGACCGAGAATTCCTGAATGAATACAAGTTTAAATAACCTAACCTCAATACTACCCATAATTACACATAAATCATGGAATACTACTACGTTCATTAACGCTCGCTTCATTTTGGAGGAACTTTAAATTTTTCCATATTTTTTCTTAGCTAGGTTAAGTCTGATTCGATTTCGTAGAAAGATACAGAGCATAGCCCTCCCATCATTCTCTGCTCTCTTTTCCATTGTAAGACGCTGGAAGCTACCCGTTAACAACAGCTCCTTTTGTACACAAATCATTTAATGAGGCGTCCATGTTATGCATTAGAGTTCTTGTAGTTGAAGTAAAAGATGCTCAGTTTCCCTACCCACATTAGGCCACCAAAGTAAGTCTATGTTACACGAAAGACGAACGACAACCCAAATCAATATGCGACATGTATAAAAATCAAAATATGCCGATGTCACTTGATTTAAAAGAGTAGCTAGAAGACTGAATAAGATTGTATTGGGCAAACATCAAATATTTCTAACAACGAATAATTTAATGTTAGGCGTTTTATAAAATACCATAACCCACAACCTCACTCCGACATAACAGAACAGTTATCGATTAATCGTTACCGATGTATCTTTGTTTACTTCACAACGATTTCCTAAGAAATAGAAAGTTTTTAAAAATGGACGCCATTGTATTGATTAATGGTGCCGCGTTCTTGAATGATGCTTCGGAAATTTTAAATTACTTTTATTCGTTTTTTTATCGGTTTGTGTGATGTCATTTGATATAGGCATATACGCCGACTATACAATTTATTAGCCATATATCCACAAACTTAGAGTTGGACGTCTATTCATAATGTGGAAACACGATCTTTGGATGTATTATGGATGCTATTGCGGTATATCAACTTGATGATGAGAATTATCATGAAACTGTCAAGTATATGCGCACGTGTATATGAATGGGATAGAAAAAGATAAAGAAAGAGACAAGTAAAACATGTGAGAGAGTGAAAGAGATGGAAACTAGCCGTAGTTCTACCACAGTGTTTGGGACGTGTAATAGTCATACACTTAGTTGACTCTCAGTCGAGGTAGTGTATCATCAATCGTCACTATTTTATTGGTCTTCTAACCAGACAGCAAAATAGCTTCGCCTCTCTAGAGAATGGTCAGTTTTGTAAACCAATCAGACAACATCCTTTATAACTATTCTAAATCGTTTTGTATCGGTATAAGGTGTTGTGGCTATTTATATCACAAAGGCTGGGAAATAAAACGGTATTGTACGCGAGAAATCGAACAAGTTTTTTTAATGCTAATTATTTTTTTATTTTATCTAAGATCCGTTATTCTTATCATAGAAATGTGAAAGGCAATATGTCCCCTGTTTCTTGTGAAAAATGATTTATGTGGTAAAAACTAATGTAGATTCGAACTCAAAAGAACATTAGTCTTGTGACATGTTTATTTATTTTAACAACCAATATTTTAAAACATAATGCCAATTTTATTAAGTATAGTTTCGTTTCCAAATAAACGAATTAAATTAAAAACGGATTTTGATTCGATTACATAAATCAGTTACTATTATTATAGATTTATCCGTATAAATAATTTCAATTCACAATTATGTGTATTTTGAGATTAAACTGCAAACAACCGCTTTTGAAGCTTAAAGCAAGTGGCGAGGGATTGCGCTGTTATAAATTTAAAAAAATTAAACATTTCTGAATTTCAACACTTACACTCAAATGAACCTTATATACTATGATTTTAGATTAGATGTTACTTTGTGTTTATTTTTGTTTCAGACCTAGAAGCTGTTGCTGAGTAGAGCGAGTGAAGTGCAGTGATATAGGGTATTTATTATGTGTCAGGTGACAAGTGTGAGCGCCGGGGACAGAAGGTGACAATTGTGCCGTGCTAGTACACAGTGCGTTCCCAATGATGGCCATTTGGGGGATGAACACCACAAGGAGAAAACATTGCGGCTGGTGAGATTTTTTTTATTTTTTCTTTTGATACAATACTCCTATGCAACTCTTTATAGTATTGTTGACGTCAGAACTACTTATTTAAATACCTGTCATAACAACTGAAGACACCATTCCAGTTTCGTCCATTGAAGAAGCAGCGTTGAATCGCTCACCATTTTGTTATACTAGTAATTAAACTGTTTTGATGATTAAATTTTTATTTTTTAAAATGATTTCCATCTTATTTCAGTATTATATATATATGTTACGACGAAGTGAACGGGTGTTATAATATACCTTTCTGTTAGTTCATATTCCATATTTTAGTGGAAGCGGCGAAGCATAAAAGTAGTCTATGTCAGACGTATCTTAGTATTAAATCAAGGTTGTTAGAAACTAGGCGAGAATGAATAAGTAGACATATTCTACGCATTGTATTGTATCAGCCCATATACGACCCACTGCAGGGCACGGGCCTCCTCTACAATCGAGAGAACGATTGAGAGTGGTTAGGCCATATAGTCCACCACGCTGGCCTAGTGCGGGTTGGTGGACTTACACACCGTAGATTTTTTTAAAAATCGCTACGGTATGCAGGTTTCCTCACGATGTTTTCCTTCACCGTTACAGTGCGTGGTGATTGACTATCAATACACACATAACTCCGAAAAGTCAGAGGTGTGCCCTGGGATTTGAACCCGCGACCACCGTGAACATGTAGGCAGCCGCGTCTGGTCCAATACCACGAGGCCACCACGCACTTCACTTATTCTACGCATTGCTACTAAATATTTTATAAGTAGGCCTTCGCTGAATAATCAAAAGAATTCAAAGCATTCCGTCGTAAAAACTAAATCAAATTTCTGTATCAGCCCATATAAGTCCCAGTGGAGGGCATGGGCCTCCTCTATAATATAGTCATATAAACCAACACGCGGGCTTGATGCGGGTTGGCGGACTTTACATACCGTAAAAATTCTTTAAAATCGCTACGGTGGCCAGATTTCCTCACGATGTTTTCTTTAGCCGTTACAATTATAGTGCGTAGTGGCCTATTGGTAACTGACCAGACGCGACTGCCAACATGTTCACGGCTGTCGCGAGTACAAATCCCAGGGCACACCTCTGAATTTTTGGAGTTATGTGTGTTTTAATAGCCAATCACCACGCACTATAACAGTGAAATCGTATTTACCAATAAGAAAAAGTACATTCGATATACATTGAAAATTAAGACGTTAGCACAAGAGAGCAACATTAAACTGTTGACGTAAAACATCTCGATAGGAAATTGGTGCTATAAATAAATACCGACCTGCCTACACGTAAACCACAGAGTTGTTAGAGCTTTACCGTTTTTATGATCGAATAAACGGTTCTCTTCAATAAATATGCAAGTTTGGTGATGTTTTATTCATTATGCCTTTCGTCTGCGGTCGTATGTGTGGACTGCGGTGTTTGCACCGAATTCTTGCTATATTTTACGGCCTTAGACAGTTTTAAAACCAATTTTAGTAATCGAATGTTTCGTCCCTTTCGAACAATTTTTGAATTCAGTTTCAGTGAAGAAGACAAAACCTTCGATAACTAAGGTTTTAAAACTGTCTTTGAATAAGGCTGTTGAGCGTTAAGTCGTCGAAATGTTCCTAATAGTTAGGTTACTATTGTTCATGAATTTCTAAATTTCATTTTTCTTTGATCTTATAATGCATTTTGGAGATATTGTACTTGAATAAATGTTTATTGTGTCTCAAAAATTTCTGACGGAATTTATAATTGTAAATAACTATATTATGATTCAATTAGTAAAATTAGTACTTGTGTTTCATAAAAGCAATCAAAACAAATAAATAAAAAGCACTTTATTTTATGTACTACATTGCCTTAATTTTATTATTCGTCTACTCTTAATTCCGTTGATTATATTTTTTGCAATAATTAAACGAGTGACTCGATTAACTGTATAAAGTATACATAATTTGGTTTCTTTATTTTATTTTTTACAATATGCACGATATGATACAATTTTATATGTTTTATTTTACTAATGATATGATCCAAATGATCCCATTCAAACAAAAGCCATCATTTAATACCTAAAAGAGCTGCTCTTTTTACCCCAGATTAAGTGTTCGCGAATCGTTTGTGATATTTTTTATCATTTTGGCGATGTCCTTAGGCAGTATACATAAAATAATGTAATCGTGTGTCATATAATAATCTAAATGAGCTGCTCTTTTTTACCCCAAATGAAGAGTTCGCGAATCGTTTGTGATATTATAATTTTGGCAATGTCCTTAGGCAGTATACATAAAATATTGGCTATGTGATCGTCTGTCATATAATAAAATGCTATTTGTATATATTATTTGATACATTAAATAATTTGTAGCAATTGCGCTATTGCTCATTTCATTCGCAGTTTATATGAAATATCATTAATATGATTTCAGCTAATGACAGGCCAGGTAGTCGCTAGTTTTATAGCTGTTTTATGTATGATAGTTGTGAAATCGTACGGATCCGGAATAGCTTTATGATATGTTGGTAAAATTAATCGAGAGTTTATAAGATCGGTAGATTTGTTACTGTTTTAAGGATACATATTTTGATATATTGCTGTAGCAGCCCACTGCCTAGATACCTTCCACTGCAAGGCACAAGCCTCCTTTATAATCGAAAGTACGATTGAGAGGGGTTAGGCCATATAGCCCACCACGCTGGCCTAATGCGGGTTGGTGGACTTTACATACCTTAGAAATTCCAGCAAATCGCTATGGTATGCAAGTTTGCTCACGATGTTTTTGTTCACCGTTATAGTGCGTGGTGATTGACTATCAGTATACAGAGGATTCCGAAAAGTCAGAGGTATGCCCTGGGATTTGAACCCGCGACCACCGTGAACATGTTGCCAGCCGCATCTAGCCAACATGTTCATGGTTTAGTCTGTTTAACAATAGGCCATCATGCACAATACATATAGTATTATGTTTTAAAAGTGTTAGTAAAATTAATACGCGATCATTTATAGGATCAGATGATACTATCGTTATACGCTTTCAGTTTATTGAAGGATCTATTTGATAATATATTTCATCTTTAAGATTTAGGTAAATCGGAATGTATAATTAGTCCTGCTGTTGGGTATGGGTGTTCACGCAATAACTGCCGTAGCACAGGTCTTTCCTGTGGGTAGAAGTATATTAAACTCCCTTTCCTTTTTCACTAGAGATGAATCTGTAGTTATAGGCATCTTGCTGTTAATTACGTTGGATATTTGTGAAATATAGATAGCGCTCCAGTAGGCCTACTAATCTGAATTAAACATTGGTATTACTAGATTGCTGGATGCAGGCTGCCTCCAACAGGTCACTGTGGAAATCATTGGGAGAGGCCTATGTTCACCAGTGGACTTCCTTTGGCTCATGGATTGGATTGGATTGGATTACTAGATTTCTTAGTTCTTCATACAATCTCAATAAAAATGCGCTGGCTTTTACCGTTTGAATTGATCTGACCCTTAGTAATACTTTTCAATCTGATTACATTTAAAATGTAACTTCCTTGAACATTAATCTCTCATTCTTTCTTTTTTCATAAAATTTAAAAAGCCTAACTTCAGCTCATAATGGAATAACAATGTATTTCGTGGCCGCAACCGAGTTGGGAACTCAAATTGTGTCGGACTCCAAGTAAATTTGATTGATGAAAACGGCCCACATGCCGCACGAAGTTAATAATTCAAGGAACAGCGTACGCCCAAACTTGTTAATTTTTTACGGGTTCCGTATTTATTTAATTATTTTTTATTTAAAGTTCATTATGGTGGAATTGTGAATCTTGTTTGTGAGATGCCGCGCGTTTGTGTAAATAATTTAAAATGTATTCATAAAAATTGTGTTCTTGAAAATTATACGAAAAATCTTGACATCGATCATGATTTTGTTTTTATTTAAAGAATCGCATTTACAAGTAGTTAGTACCGCCTGTCATCATACGTATTAATGATTATTTCTGTTTTGGAATTTCCTTTGGGACATAATTATTAACTTCTTATACTCAATAAAACGAGCAATTCAAAGAAGAACTTCAAAAATGTAGTGATTAAAAAATTATCTTTAGTGCATTCACTATATTGTCACAAATATGATGAAAAAAAACTTATAGTCGAATTGAAAACCTCCTCCTTTTATGAAATCGGTTAAAATTAGGATATTTTCTAGATGTAATAGCTATGTAGGCATTAGGTTCAGGTTCGATTCTCAAGTCTGGTAGTCAAATCATAAACCAAATTACTTTGCAATTGGCTTAAACATTGTCGTAACTTATTTAATATTTGGTACCGAACCTATGTACTTATTAATTTTGAAGTAGAAAAAAAGGTTACAAACCAAATAAAACTAGTCTAGTACCAACTGAACCCTGCAGTCCACAGCGGTCTTTCAAAGGAGTCCCACAGCGGGCAAGGTTGTCTCTCTGCCCTCGAAACCGACGGATAAATAATAATTTATCCAATACGGTTTCGTACGAGTGATTATAACGTTATTACTACCACATGAATTATCGCTATCTGTTTTAATATTGCGTGTGGTCCCTTTGTTAAATGGTCGGGTTGTGTGGAAGATTGAGGTTGGTAAATTTCGGTTATTTCTTGTATGAGTATCTATGGCATTTTTTGTATCTCGAAATTATATTATTTAATTAATTTATTATATTGTTTAATTCTGTCATATACGACAAACGGCAAGATTTTTTTTATTGCGATAAATATGCATTCGCCTGATAGTAAGCGATGCGACCGCTCATGGACAGTAACAAAACCAAACACCATGAGTTACAAAGCAATTTTCATTCCACTGCGCTCGCCATCCTGAGACATAAGATGTTAAGTCTCATTATGTCCATTAGTTGCAAGTACCTTATTATAAATTGTATAATAGTTCACACTCCTGTTGTTTGTTTAATCTTGTGACGTAATTACCGCACATTTAGGGTTATTTTGATCAAGGAACCAAGTGGGTATACTTGACTCTTGATTTAATTTAGTTCCATAATATGCTATCGTGATTAAACATAATAAATTAAAACAACAGTATGGCAAGTTTAGATCCCAATCCAACATTTTTAACTTAAACGAGTGTTAAGAGTAGGCCAACAAATCTGAATTAGATGAGTAATTAGACGCTCAACCACGATAAGGCTTTCAAGAGAAACGTTTCAAAAATAATTTTAGCACGAAAGTGTAGTTTGCATAATTTAATATTCCACGAATATGAAAATTAGAAATGTACAGAGCACATATTCGTATTAGTGGAAATGTATGCATTCAATCGAGCGAGGTGGGCTGAGTGCGTGCTTGCTAACTTTCATACACTGTCATTGTTATTTATTGGGTAGGCGATGTGGTTTACATAAATACGTAAAGTGACGCCTTTCTGCCAGAAGGGGTAGGCAGAGGTGCTACCTACCATCCACATTTCGCCTTGTATGTTCCGACCCAAGATGTGATAGGAGGCAACAGGCGAGCCTATCGTCATATCGGACACAAATTCATAAGTTCGGCTGATAATTAATAGAAAAATCCAATGTCACTTCACCCGACCTAGGATTAGGACCCAAGACCTTTGTTTTGTAATCGTACCGTAGTACAACTACGGCACCGAGGCTTGTTCTTTATATTTATTTTTATACTAATCTGGCTTGAATTTAAGTCGATTATTTTTGTCAATCTAGTGCTGACCCCTATTTTACATTTATACATTTTAACATCTGGCTAAAACTTTTAAACAGTCAATTGCGAGTCTTATTTTTCATGAATTTATTTTGAATTTCATTTGTTTTTATTGGTCATGAGTTGGTTTATTTCATAAATTAGATTACTCGTCGTTTAATTATCCTACAATATTTTTTCTGACAGTCCTCGACAATCAAAACCAATTGAAAATAACATGAATTTCCCTACAAATTGCCCCAACAGGTGGTTATGTTTGTGTCAAGGGAACCCGCTGAAGCCAGGCGTGTTATTACAGTAATAGCGCTGAATGTATGTAATTTTTGTTAGAAATACTCAACAGGTTTGATGCCTGTCGTGTTGAGGTTCAAATCTTAGGGGATAGTGCAATTTCGATGACGGGTCAGCTTCGTTTCATTGATGGAATAATATGCTAGGTTTGTGTTTGTGTAGAGGCTATTTTTGATAAAGGAGTATGGACATTGGTGCCAAATAGAAATGTTTTTGAGCGGACACCACGTATGAGTAAGTCGGAGGCCCAGAAAATGAAGGAATGCCTAAATGATCGAGTAATTTGTATATTAATATAATTGCTGGATGCCCAATACCCCTTTCCTCTACCCATCCTTTTATCTCTCCGCTCCCCTCCCAATTAGGCCGGCAGCACATCCATGATCCAGAGTCGTGGATGTTAACGGGCGGCAGTGATCACTTACCATCAGGTGACATGTTTGCTCGTTTGCTGGATCTATTCAAGATAAAAAAATGACTTCCCCTCCTCCAGTGACTTGTCTAAATATATCTAATGTCTTTTGCTACGTTGACTTAATTAAAATGATTTAAACAGAACATCAGGAATTGCGCAAACCCTTTCCATTTTTATATCCTAAATAATTTATTATTGCTACAATTGTGCGACAAGAAACAATATTTACTCAAAGCTAACTTTAATATTCGTAGAATCAGTATTACATATTAGAACAATAGAGTATACCCCCTTCGCAATCTGTTAATTTTTATTTCTTAACTTTCGATTTGACTGCCTCGGTGGAGTAGTTGTACTAAGGTATGATTACAAAACTGAAGTCTCGAGTTCGAATCCCGGGTCGGGCAAAGTGATATTAGATTTTTCTATTCATTATCAGCCCGGAGTCCGGAATTTGTGCCCGATATGGCGATAGGCTCGCCCCTATCACATCCTGGGACGAAACAGACAAGGCGAAATGTGGGTACCTGGTTACTACCAGGAGAACTTCTGCTTACCCCTTCTGGGAAAAAGGCGTGAGTTTATGTACGTATGTATCGATTTGACTCGTAAGATTGTTTGTTCTAAGACAGTGATAAGTGAAACAGCCATAACCCGGAATTAAAAACTTTGCATTACGGTAAAAAAAATTCTAGCGATGTTTGCCGTATAAATATGTAGATAAACAGATGAGAAGGAACAAATATTGATTCCGGTACCGTTAACGCATCGCATGTCGAAACAGCATCGTTTGACTTCAGTATGGGTGGTTGATAACCAATACTTATCCTAACGGAGGTGCGGGACCCCGCACGGTATGTTTAAAGCGGTATGGACTGCGATGAGCTAATCTGAAACATGGAGAAGAACTGTATTGGAACTGACGCGCAAGCTGTGTACTTTTTCAAAAAGTACGTTATTTAACATTAGTTTTGTTACATTCATTTTTATGATTATTTTTGATTAAAATACAATGTCTAGCGCAGTGTCTAGTGATACAATACTTTGTTGGTGACTGACGCGCAAATCTGTACACTTTTTAAAAACGTACGTAAATTAACATTATTTTGTTATATTCATTTTTATGATTATTTTTTGAATAAAATACGATTTATCTATTCTATCTAGTATTTATCCAGTCTATTTATATATACAATCATGTATTTCGGTCATATTAGTTCCATGCAATAAATTCTAAATTCCATATATTCCATTCATCTCTCTTTCTCTTTAGACTAGTAGTCTTAGCATTAACTTCGGCTTCTAGCTGTGTAAACAAATAATTACACCACTCTTCAATCGCGGTTAGTCTCTCCTTCGCTGTTTACCATCGGTTTCATGACTTGCAATGTTTAGTATTGGAGGATAAACAGTCATTACACACCGGATACAGAGAGCGCGTTATGACGGGTGAGGGTATCTACTCTCACGGTAATGACGTTCCCGAGTAATGTATCCTGTCTCACATTTTCTAAGCAGTTTGTCGTTTGTAATTTGTTTATTGCTGTACAATTAGTGTGTGAAAGGTAACCTCGTAGATCGTGAATACATATACGATATAACACCCAGAATAGGAAAACAGAACTGTCACGTGTGCGTCCATATGCCTAAAATTCTGTTAAAATGTATCTATTCTAACATTTTGTGTGAGTATACTGGCTCTAGCTCTTGCTAAATATAACTTTAAAATTTGATATAAGTACTTATATACGTCCGATTGCAAAAATGCCTTGTGCTACGTTTTGTGATGTGACTTATGGATGATAGTTGGGTCGTAATCAACCATGCTGGCACATTTCGTTAATGAAATGAATGATACAAAATACCCAGTTATCATTGCAACAACTACAATGCCAAAGAACCTCTCCCATTCTTGTACGGACTAAACTTTTCTTTTAGAAACGTTATCGCTTGTATCCACGTAATTTAAAAAATGAGTTCAACCAACCGAATTACGAATACCTTCGTCTACCTTGGACTTCATGCATTACGGTGCTTGTGTAAATTGTCACTAATTGCACATTCACACATGAATGTTTGCAAAGCGTCTGCGAAGGAATTTGAGTGAAATTAAAATAGAAATTTATTTGCACGAGTATAAATGTGAATTTGTGAGTCATAATGGCTTTTTTGTATGTGTCAGGTTTCGTGTATCGCAGTTGAGATGTTTGAACAAGATGTTAGAGCTAGGAGAACATTTGCTCTGATGTGGGAGTTTAGATTGATAGGTGGTAGGTAGACGATGGTGTAAAAGCCGTAATAGTGGTAATGACGAGTTTCAGGTTAACTCTATCTATCTATTCAGCCACAGGAAGTCCACTGCTGAACATAGGCATATCAATCCAAGGATCTCTACGTCGACCTGTTGGAAGCGGTCTGCATCCAGAATATATACAAGGTGTCCGCCTACAAGGTTGACGGACGACCTGGTTAGGTCGCAGAAAGTCACTGGATGCAGGTTAATTCGTGTGTATAAATGTGGCCTTGAGCAGGTCGCCATAATTTTAACATTCGAAGTTGGTACTTCAAGTCACTTTTCGTGACATTTTAAACCTCTAGACATGATTGCTTACTAGGTTTGGTTCTAACATTGAGAAACTTGAATTTTAAAATTATTTTATTTATTTATTTATACTTTTTATACAGAGTATAAAGGCGGACTTAATGCCTGAGGCATTCTCTGCCAGTCGACCTTTGGATAGTGCAGAGAGGAAATTAGTAGGCGCATAAATTAAAGAGACTTGAGTATTGAGGGTTTATATGTAAACAATACTTAAATATATTACTACAATACTTAAAATTAAAGACTTGAAATATATTTAATTACTTCCCTAACATATTCTGCGACTTCTATTAGTCACAGATCATAGATATATATTTTTGAAAGTGCTTTTCATGCTTTTGCAGTTTACAATACAATTAGCAGGCTATAGCCAACCATTTTTTTATTCTGGTAGAACCTAAGTCAAACTCAAGTAGCTAATACAAAAGTGAATGACACCACAAATGTCGAAAATGTGTACAATTTGCCAATTTTACGCTCTGTTGGTGAGAATTTTTACAACCGCAACAGAATGAAGACATTATCGTGGGCAAATGTTTATTTGGATAACATCTGTAGTTTATATTATTCAATTTGCTTATTTACTCAATTCTGTTGCATGGTTTTTATTTATTGTGTGGTTGTACGTCATCTTAAATCTTTAACGCACTTTTTTATGTTTTGTTTTAAATAAATGTACCTACTTGAAAATTGTTCACGGTGGTCGCGGGTTCAAATCCCAGGGCACACCTCTGACTTTTCGGAGTCACGTGTGTATTGATAGTCAATCACCACGCACTATAACGGTGAAGGAAAACATCGTGAGGAAACCTGCATACCATAGCGATTTGTATAAATTTCTATGATATGTAAAAGTCCGCCAACTCGCACTAGGCCAGCGCAGTGGACTATATGGCCTAACCACTCTCAATCGTACTCTCGATTGTAAAGCAGGCCCGTGCCATGCAGTGAGTCGCATATGGGCTGATACAATACTATACTTGAAAATTAGGTTTGACACAACTACAAGATACCGAGTCGTGGATTGTGAGTACCAGAAACTATCAGAGACTTTTTTGTCTCATAGCACTCTGTTCCGAAATAAACATTTTGAATTGCGTGGATAGAACTACTAATATGATCGGTTCCTATCCGGGCAAACATGCTTCTATCACCAGTAATTGAAATTTACTGGATTTTTTAGAAATTCAGGATTCCATGCGGCGTTTTATTGTATGACATTGTTCAATAATTTTATTACACAGCTGAGCTGAAACAAAACAAAAATATGACAATATGCGTAATTTCTAAAATTGATAGCCTCCGTGGCGCAGTTGGTTGAACGCCGGCTGTGAAACGTGAGGCCGCGGGTTCGATCTCCGCACCGAGGCAAATGTTTGTGTGAAGCAAACATTTGTATCGGGTCTAGGTGTTTGTGAGACCGAAAAGTCTTTCGTAATTCTTGATACTCACGCCACAAGACTCGATTTAAGTGTGGGGTCAGGACTATGTATGTGACTGTTGGGTGTATTTATTTATGATAAAATCGATGTATTGATATGACGCGAAAATTCGCACCGACTCGTGGGAAATTATCGAGCGAAACGCGTATCAAGCTTCGAGAAAGCATCGACTTAGCGTCGAGTTCAAGCCGGTATTCACAATATTTTCACTTATGTAAATGATATCAACATGTGTGAACTATTGGGGTGAAAGTGGTAAAGGCCATTTGAGTCAATTTATTGCCTATGTGACACTTGTAAATTAACAATAATCCTTGACCTGACCTTACTTGGGGTCAATACATGTCTTATATAAGAAAGTCTTATAGTAACCAGCAAATACTATTTACTATAACTTCTAGACAAGTTTTTTAAAATCATGTAGAGTTACGTAGTTAAGTGTTGTCATAACTATAATCCATTTTGATATAAACATAATTTTTTTTTCAGTAGTCTTTAGTTATAGTTGTTAGTCTTCTATATAGATCAGCAGAAAACGTGCTACCTATTTAACAATAATTGTTATTTTTATTTCAGGTCCAAAATGGCATCAGAAGTCACGTCGCATATATGGAGACTAACAATCGTATGGATGGTCCTAGCTTTATCAACTGTGAGTATTTTTTTTTATAAATAATAAAAACTTTATTGAAGAAAAAAAAGACATACAAAACACTAAAACTAAATACACAAGAGCAACAAATAAAATAATATTTAGAGTGCAAGTGTTAGATTGAACTCTGGTGCCCAAATAAAGATTTAACTTGTGTTATATTATGTAATTATTTAAAAAGTATTGAATCTTTTCTTGTTACTAATTAATCATATGGGTATTATAAGGATATTTTATGTTAATTAATATTGGTTTTTATACGCAAATTGCGATTTTTTTATTTATTTCGTAATATTATGTACTTTAGCGCGTAAGCATGCATTCACGTTTGTTAGGTTTTTATCTTCAATCTCAGTCAAGCTATTTTTGAATGAATGAAATATCGGGTTCAAGGAGGAATAGGATGGGATATGTCTAGCACTGGAAAATAGATAGAGAATTTGGTGCAAATTATATTTTTACTAAGCAGATACTTAAAAGGCCTTAAGACTCGGATGAGCGAAGGTGTAACTTTAGTCCAAGACTTTAAAATTGACTTGATTATTTTGACTACTAATTTGACTATAATATTGAATAATGTAACTTCAATAAGAAGGTTGCCTAGCTTTCTATGCAATTCCGTGTTTATTAATAAAGTCGCGAATATCTCGCTATTCAAAATAATCGAGTCAATTCCAAAGCCTTGGACTAAAGTGAATCCTTCGCTCATCCGAGTTTATTAATAAGGCCCTTATAGTTCTTACTGCAGGCAATAAGTTGTATTTTCGTGCAAGCATCTCCACCGTACACAACTACATGTGCATGAAGGAAAGTTGACAAAAGGTCGTCTAAGCTTGCACTTTCTACAGTAATTAATGAGCACTTTAGCTAAATCATGATTTAGAATCTGCTTAACCCTAACTATTTTTGCATCAAATGTCTAGACTTAGTTCTGTAAGTCGTATTACTAAAGAATACCGAACATGACTAAAATGACAGTGCAAAAACGTTTGGAAATGATATTCATGCAATGGTCACGCTTTCGTTTTCATTTTGAGACGTGAGAACATATTTTTAAGTGGTTACTGACAGCCGAGATCGCATCGATAAAATTGTGATTATACAAAACTGGGTCAAACGATCTTGAAAGTATTGGAAAGGGATAAAAAACAATATTTACGAATTCAATTATAATTGGGTTTTGACAGTGCAAAGTTTAAAGAGTTGGCATTCTATAGGGGATCCCAAAATTATGGTCAGCTTAAGCTTACGTAAGCAACGTGATTGGTCAAAACACACTGTTCACAAGATCTCCGCCATACAAAAGCAATATAAATTTATAGTTATCACTGTTTAAGGTCTCATTTTGAATAAAAATACATAATAAATTCAACAATCAAATAAAATAATATAAATAATTTTTGGTCATGACTCATGGTAAGTTTTATAATCGTATATTTTTCATTGAACACCAAAGCTCTGCAGTGCCTACCCGTTAGTTTTTTAAAAGGGTTTAACAGTTCTATCCAATTTTACGCATTTAAAAATATCCCTATATAAAACACATTTTACAACTGAAAAACAGAATAACAGCACCTTTAAAATTTGACTCCCTATTCCTGATTTCCGTATTTAAAAAGGGACCTATCGTTGAGTAAGCAGAATCAGCGTCCTTGTGAGGTCGCCGATTAACCGGACAATTATCATGCGGTAGTGTTGTGCGGTTAGCGCGGCTCACTGAGTTTCTTATTCAGCCGATGGCGTAGGGATGGGAAGATGAGGAATATATCGATAAACGTATCGATATTTAAACATAGTTTTATTCTTAATTAAGTGTCGTTTAAACGCTTCTTTAAACTCCTACCGTAGGCAAAGCCTATAAGCAGCGATGACCGCTTATCTCCACGTGGATAGCTTGTTCGTCTTCGTTGTCAATAAAAAAAACATGTTAGATCATAATAAGTTCACACTTGTGCGGGCACTATTAGCAATGCCACCCATACTTCACTGACTTTCTTTTCGCCCTTAAAATAACGAGGAAACGAACATTTCGCCATAGCGGAAATTACAATACCAGGCAACTCTAATAATATTTTTCGAAACTTCAACAACGCGTATTTGCTCGATCAGCGACCAACACAATGAAGTTTATTTAGTTATCGATAATTTTTCTTATCGATAACAATATCGATATATTTTCACCTCGCCAGCGTGTAGCGTTAGTGTCCGCTCCATTTGATGCGATCGCGTCGCGCATGCGCGTCCGGTGGCCCACATAGCGCGCATATCGCACGCCGCAACTGGACCACGTTTGTAAAAACATACGGATGGAGTAAGTACGGTTTGCAGAATACTGCGGTACTCCGCGTTCAATTAATTTTCCGTGGACCGTTAGGCTTTTGTAGATAACTTTCGATTGTAAGGTTAATTTTGAGTTTTATTTTTGCATGAGATTTGTATGCATTGCATGAGATTTTTTTTTATTTATTTAGGACCAAAATGAAGAATACAATTAACAAAGTTAAGCCAGGATGCGTCTTGCGTAGGTGCGCTTAACGTTTATATATAAAATATAATTATATTTATCATGTTATAAGCTATCTCTAGCAGAAAAAGCCATATTGACAGTAGCTGTGTCAATCGCGCGTTTGTATTGTTTTGTATTTATATATTTTTCATGTCTTTTATGTGCTATTATGGAGTATATAATTAATGATCATGACAATATTATTTTTCTTTTATTTTTTCTTATAATTACAATTCTCTTAATCTGACTAAGCAGTTTATTAAGAAACTCATGAACCGTATGCGGATATACAACTCCTAAGCCATTGGAAACAATATGAAAGTGCTCTGTGGTTATTGCTCGTAAGAACTCACGCGTAAACGTATTACGAGTGGCAAAATAACAGACGTGACAAAGCGAATACAACTTACAATGATTTTGCAAAAGTTAATTCTTAAAAGATATAAAGAAGTTTGGCTCAAATGAAAGGCATCGGTGCAATTTCCTCGCCGATACAAATGTTTAAATGATTAAAGAGAATTTACTGTTAAGTTTGAGACGTCCATAATATATTTTGTGATGCGATACTTTGTGAGAGGATTTCGGGAAATTATATTACACTTTACCTACTAACTAGGAAACAACCCTTTACCCTTTAGTACATAGGGCCGGTTTTGACGTAACATTACAATTTAGATGGTGCCCAAATTGTCCAGTAATTGTTGAAGCATTTAAAACTCTGATAGGCTTAAAGATTCGGGCCTATCAAATCCTATGGCGTCTCCGAGATCTATCCTCATACGTTTCACTTACATTATGACTGATAATAATTGTGTCAGGGAATCACAGGAAGGTATAGGAAAGTATAAGCCAGTGTATTTTACACTGGCTTATACGTTTTAAATATACTAATATTTTGATTATGACATTAAGAATATTTATTTATTTATTTATTACAGATGTATTTAAGCATGTATAGGTTCAACACTTAGATCCCGTCACATCTATAGAGAATCTAAGGTCCATTCACGCACGTCCAACGTAATGGCTTGTGAAATCCATCTGAGCTCGCAAGCAATAAAAAAAACATAAATAAAAAGCCTCACAGATTCTAAATACAAAATAAATAAATAAATACACATCACACAAATCAACAGTCACATACATAGTTCTGACCCCACATTAAGATCAATTAAGTCTTGTGTCGTGGGTATCAGAAACTACGAGAGACTTTTCGGTCTCACAAACACCCAGGCCCGACACAAATATTTGTGGGCCACACAAACATTTGTGTTGGTGCGGGAATCGAACCCGCGGCCTCTTGTTTCACAGTCGGCGTCTAAAAAATTACAACTACATATTTCAAGCTTACAAGAAAATATAAATGTACTATTCATAACTCGCACAGGTCCAGCCCTAAGATCCCGTCACATCCTCAGAGTCTGAGGTCCATTCACACACGTCCTGCGTAATGGCTTGTGAAAGCCGTGTGAACCGCAGCTACAAGCCATTGTGCACGTCACGTCGCGTCGCATCGGCTCAATTATCCACTAATTACGCCACGTTTAGAATACCATTAGCTTCCTTTTAATTATCGTGACATTAATGCTTTTTTATTTGGTCGGGTTTTTGTGAGTTTTTTCGTGTTTAGATCTATTTGAGAGGAAGTGTTGTAGTGACGTGTGTAATTTGTGTTCAATCGTATTTTTTATTTAAAAAATAATTTATATTTGAATATAATTAAGTGTTATGATATCTGTCTTATTTAAATACTTACTTTTGCTTGCTTGATCACTGATGTCAATTCAATGTATAGATGATCTATATGCATTTTTATTAAGATTACACTTATGAATTTGGTACTAGATGACTTCTAGATTCTTAGTAAAACTCTAATCTATAAGTAAAAATTAAAAATATTATTTCACTGCTTTTTTTATGCCATAAAAACGGTTGTTTTTGTTTGGTCCGGCAAACGAGCAAACAGGTCACCTGAGATGGTAAGTGATCATTGCCGCGTGAACATCCACACCGCTGGATCTTAGATGTGTTGCTGGCCTATGAAATCGTGAAGAGAGCGGGAAGGAAAAAGGATGAGAAGAGGAAAGAGGTATTGGGAATCCGGCATACTCAGTCACTGAACGAAACTGAATACTGCTTCCTATTATAGTAAATAAATAATAATAATAAATAATACAACCAACAGTCAGTCACAGATCGAGTTTTATGTCGTGGGTATCAGACACTACGAGAGACTTTTCGTTCACACAAATATTTGTTTCGATGCGGGGATTGAACCCGCTGCCTCTCGTTTCACAGGCGGCGTCTAACCAACTGCGCCACGGAGGCTGTCCTAGTACCTTTAAAAATAACTTCATATGACACAATGGATAAAAATTATATATTTATCAAATTACTACCGATAATCGATAAAATAACAAAAAGGCATAACTTTAACATGGGAATGAAATATGTTGTACTATGTTTTGTGATGGAATTAAAATAGTTCCGTGCATGATTAAAATACTGGCGATTTCTTCTTAATTGGCAGTAATAGGTGACTTTTTCTGTTACAATTAGCTTTTTGCCTCGTAGATAACGATGCCGTGTTTTCCTTTGACTACGGCCCGTGAATACGTTTTATGACTGGGTTAATTGAATTATATGGCTTCTTGAAACCACGACATAAACCTCATAAGTAATGTGGTCTAATTATTTTTCTTTTGCCAAGCGATGTGTATGAGAGCGTATTTTTTGTATAAAAAAATATTTGAACATAGAAGTTTTTTTTGTACTATAGATTGATTTATATGCGTCGGTTATGCAAATACTTACCTGCAGTGTGATAATATTCGAAATATTGAATAGTTGAAATGAAACGAATTCTTACGGATTTTATCGCGAATTTGATTTAATTTTTATATTTTTTAATTTCCCGACGTTTCGATCACTTTACAGTTTTCGTGGTCACGGGGCGGACTGCGGCTTGCGTGGTCCGTAAGAATTCGTTTCATTTCAATGTGTAACATTCGCGTAAACAAGACACCATTATATTGAATAGCGCAAATATCAAATAGAAAGATTCCAAGTCCAATTATAATGAGTGTTGGTAAATAAGGATGGGACAGTTTCAGATTGTCTGATATATTAAAATTAAATTCAAAAATACAACAGTCACATTCATAGTCCTGCCCCCACATTAAGATCAATTAAGTCTTGTGTCGTGGGTATCAGAAGCTACGAGAGACTTTTCGGTCTCACAAACACCCAGACCCGAGACAAATACTTCTACAGTCTATAGTTTTATGTGAGATAAACTCAGTTGTGGCTAGTAAATAAAGCAAAACGAACCATTTCTCTTTAGTGTTCGCACATTACTAAAAGTCTCCGTGATAAAATCCCTAAAAAATAGTTTTATTTCAATGTGTTACATTCGCGTAAATCTAAGAAACCATTAGATTTTCCATTTTACTTCTGAAAACCCAATAAATACTTGTCGGGTTTGCGATAATACAAATTAAGTTTACAAAAACAACATTAAACGCAATTTTTATTCCCCTCTTAAGTCACTATGGACAGTTTACTCCAATTGAAATTCCAAAGAGGCGACATCATTTGGGACGGGTCTCATTGAAATTCATGTCCGTGGGTACCACACGTTTTGGCGAAAGATAAAAGATTCAGTTACAAACTGCTGATTTTATCATAATCCAACTTGTTTTACAAGACTCACAACCCGATCCCATCTGAGAAACTGTATTATTCATGAGAGTTTATTTTTCATTTGAATTTTTACATTCATGTTTTGAAGTTGTTGGGACGTGTTCCACCGCATCACTTGTGCCTTAATCTAGACCAGATAGCTAGTCTATAAAACTAGGAGATTATCTACAACATTCTTAGAAACTATAACTGTATTAGTCTGCAATCGTATACTTTCTTCGGAGATTACAGCAATGACATGCGTGTTTAATCAAGTTTTCTTTTGCGATTATGATGCGCTGTTTATAGCTGTGTTTCTAAACAGATTCTTGCGGTGAGTGAGGTTGTTTAGATAAACATTTTTTTACATTATAAGTATCGGACATTGGTTTAAGAAAGTTGTATGGGTTTAGGAAGTTCGTCATTTCTACAATTAAGATTTTTGTCTTTATGCATGTTGGTTTATAGTCATTACTAACGACCTATTTCTTTAGTCTAAATTTGAATAAGTCACATTAATATATTTGTGTTAGAAAGCGAACCAAAGATCTCATGGTTATAATATATTTAAGCTATTATTCAATGAAGTGACATTTCCATTACTTTAAGCTATGAAATTAATTTCCATCTAAAGTTTCTCTGTGGTGCTACAACTAAAGGTCACGACGAGTACTATCTGCTAAACATCCCAGCATTTGATAAACATTTCCGATTGCATTGTGAAAGTTGTAATTAACCTCAGATTATATTACTTTAGGAGGAATTCCTTTAATAATCGTAATCTACAGTATAATACCTTGATAAATTTTGTACAGGAAATTTCGGAGATAACACACAAAAACTAATTCATAAACATTTGAATATCTTTTATTTTTACCACAAATAAGAGACTTGGTACTTGGTAGGTCTTTCATATGTGAGTAACGTGAGAGGTCGCCTGAGTAGGTACCGCCGCAATGTCTATTTCTCCCGCCAAACAGCAGTCTAAATGTACTGCTGTGTTCCAGCTTGAAGAACATTGTAGCTAGAGTAACTACTGGACATAATGAGACTTAACATCTTCTAAATTACCTAGTGTGATAAGGCTCCCACTTGTACTATTTTTATTGTGTAATTTCGTATTTGTATGTAGTGCCAAAAATAATTAAATAAATAAAACTTATGTCTCAGGAGTGCAACGCAGTGGAGTGCCAAGCATTGATTCGTTACTCATGGTGTTTGGTTCTGCTACTGTCCATGAGCGGTCGTATCGCTTACCATCAAGCGAATGGCATGCTCGTTTCGTCATTAATCGTAATAAAAAAAACTTTTACATTAAGTTGCTAACGTAACTGCAATACCATGATGTGCTTCAAGCAACTGATCATCTTATGTACAAACAAATGTTCGGTTTCCCAAAGGGCATTTCGCAGAAAGGTTACCAGGTCGAGATGCAAAAGTGCCCTGATTTTCATTGCATCGATGAATAATTTATCAGTGCGTCTAGTCAACAATGAGTTGGCAACGTGAGCTGAATCATGGATTTGTAACGGAGCAGTAAATTTGCCTATCCTTACGCTAATGCATATGTAGTACTGATTGTTGATTCTGAATTAACGGTAGTTGATTCTCGTCATAGGATTTCAGTTATCGAAAGTTATATCAGTCTGGCTTTAATATTTGTATAGTCTATTAATCGCTTGCCTGCCTCGGTCGGCGTAGTTGTACTATGGCATGATTACAAAGCTGAGGTCTCGGGTTCGAATCTCAGTCGGGCAAAGTGATATTGGATTTTTCTATTGATTATCAGCCCGGAGTCAAGAATTTATGCCCGATATGGCGGTTAAACTTTATTCGATACGAAAAACCTTGCCTCAATTGGTTTAGATAGTAAATATGTCATCATCTACATTATTATTGTATATGGTTATCTATGTTATGAAAATACCATCCTGTCAGTCCTCGTTGTTTGATCACGTCTATTTCAATTATATTTTCTCAACATGCTTAAATTAAATAATTTTGCTACGAAGTATCATTAAGAGGAGTACCTCTTAATCACAGAAACAGATTTTTCGAACCTATCCATGTATTCAAACCTTCACACCATAAACAGTCATAAGTCAGTCAGTCAGTCATAAGGTCAAGCAACCTTCACGCCTTTGAGGAAGAATTTTGAGAAAGTCCCACTAATTAGTTTTGCGGGGCGCATCGCGTGCAAATAAGATTGTCTTTAAACAACGGTTTGACGTGCTGCCGGGAATTTATATTTTAATGGAATTGTAAATTAAAGTGACATGATTGCTAGGTAAGGTTAGAGGAGAAATTCTTGGGAGAGACTAAAGCCCCATGTACACGGAGAGAGTTTCTCGCGGCGAGAATCGTATGCGATTATCGCAAGACATGACCGCCATAGATTATCGTTTTCGGACAAATGTTTACACGATGCAACTTTTTTATATCCTTACGATAATCGTATCTTCAAGGCGAGAAACTCTCCCCGTGTAAATGGGGCTTAATGTTCAGCAGTTGATTTCATATCACTGTAAGACCCTAAAGTTTTGGACTTGATAGAGCTAAAGATACTTCATTGTAATTATTCAGAAGAAAGGCGTTTATTATTGACTGCCTCAGTGGCGTAGTTCTACTACGGTTTGATTGCAAAGCTGAGGTCTTGGGTTCGAATCTCGGGCCGAGCAAAGCGATATAGGATTTTCCTATTAATTATCAACCCGGAGTGAGGAATTTGTGTCCGATATTGCGATAGGCTCGCCCCCTATCACATCATGAGACGGAACACACAAGGCGACACGTGGATGTCCTGTTTGCACCTCTGCCTATTCCTTCTGGAAAAAGTCGTTAATTAACGTAAAGGCATTTATAAAGGAACAAAACAATTAAAATCCATAAAATTGATATCTTGATAATGAATGAGCGGCATAGTTTCCTTTAATATTCCTCCACGCATCTAAGCTTGTTGAGAATAATTTAACGATGGTCAATTTGTACAGCGCGCTAACCTTAGTGTTCTAAGTGGTAATATACATCAACCACACATATTCACTTGCAGATCCGCTTAAAAATCATTACCCCCTTTGCATTTGTCGGGTAAAAATATCGTGTGACAAATTGTACCGAATCAGTCATATTTAATTGGAATTTGCTACTGGTGTTTCTCTACGCTCCGTAAATACTTGTAAGTACGCGATTTCCTGCTTAACTCATAAAACTATTATTGTATTGTATTGTATCAGCCCATATACGACCCACTGCAGGGCACGGGCCTCCTCTACAATCGAGAGTACGATTGAGAGTGGTTAGGCCATATAGTCCACCACGCTGGCCTAGTGCGGGTTGGCGGACTTACACACCGTAGAATATTTTAAAATCGCTACGGTATGCAGGTTTCCTCACGATGTTTTCCTTCACCGTTAAAGTATAAAAAAAAAAAAACTATAAAAAAACTAAAACTATACTTATACAGAATCATATTAAAATTAATTATGAGTTTTGATACCATTATATGACATCATTAATATAGTCTTTAAAAGCGAATGCGTGATTCTTGGTTTCGCCTTGTTTTTTTTAAACAATATCGACAGGTCTTTTTATGTTGAAATTTTCGTGTTTGTATTGAAGATTTTATTGTCACCGAGCCCTAAATCTCAGTGAGATTCTCGGCGTGTCTATTTATTATAATCTCACAAAAAATAACCCATCAGTAAATGGACTAATGTAGAAGAATCATTAGTAAATTATAGTCTACTTCCATCTATAGCAAAGCGGGAGAAAAATTATGGACAGATGTAAGAATCCTCGAATAAATATACTTTTCTAACTAGGTTGCCTACCTAGGTAGGTTGTAAAGCACCACAGTGTTGATGGTGAGGGTTGATAAACCCTATTTGTTCTTAATACACATGGTAGATGACGCTATGTATCTTATACATATATATATATTCACGTCTTTTTCCCAGAAGCGGTAGGCAGAAGAGGTTACTCTATGATTCGAAACGAAACTCGAACATTCGGACGTCGCACGCAAAACTGTACGAGTGTGCCTTGGTACCACACGAAATGTTCGAATCGTATCGTACGTCCTACCTATAGACTTAGTTCGAAGTGAATGATAAGTATCATAGATAATAGTGTTATTTCAGACGTCGAACTTCCGAACACTCGATTTTCGTTTCAGACCATAGAGTAACACCCCAGAATATCTACGTTTCGCCTTGTGTGTTCCTTCCGGGCATCATATCGGGCATAAATTTCTGACTTCGGGCCGATAAAAAGTATATCGTTTAGATAAAATCATACTTTCCTAGACGGCTTAGATAAATACGGTTTTTATTGTTGGCTCCGAAGCATCAAATTAGATCTGACACGTGTTTTAAAATTAATATTTGCCTGTAATGTGAATTTTAATTAAATTTAAAAGCAAACGGCAATTATATTTGAGTGGTACATCGGAGTCTATAATTATGCCATCATAACGCCAATTTCGTGGGTTAATTTAATTAACTGCGCGATTTTTGTAACAATGAATTGTTTGTTGAACGTGTTGAAGATGCTTTTTATTTATTTAATAAATTATTGGATGGGTATTATGTTTTTGCTTGATGCAGAGTTAGGCAGAGCAAATGTCATGGTTCAGTAGGTTTGCTTAAATTAAAATATTTCGCTGCGTTTAATAAGTTTAAGCACCTTTACTCTTTACAGACCAGATAAAATGTTATGAATAGTTTGAAACTATATCGTTGCTTCAATTATTTTAGTATTAGATGGCTAACTATATTGGCCGTATTAGATTCCACGCCACTTTAATAAAGCATTGTTAATTGAACCCTACACTCAACTCAACTTATAAAGAAAGAAACAGGCGATCACGAAACGCATACATTATACAATATTACAGAAATGTATTTCGAATTGCAAAGCGACATTTTGAATTGCTAAATACGGTAATGTGTGACAATCAAGCTATTACGTCATCACACAAAATCGACATCCATATGAAAATGCATCAGGAATTAATTCAACAACTAAAATAAGGTATTTTACACCATATTTTTATTGTATTTATGCGTATCCAAAGTCTAGCAAAGAATTTTGTAAATATATTCATAATTAAACAAATTAGACGCGTTTTAAATCTTGCAGTGGGAGTAAAAGAAAAAAGATGCAAAACAAAACGAGTAAATATGCATTACCGTGTGTGCGTGTGAAAGAGATGGTAAGATGTCCCATTGGCGCTCCCACTCTTTTTTGAAATACCAAATTTGCCTCATCTTACAAGCTACTTCAATAGTGTTTTCACAGACATGTTTTATTTTAATGGTTTGTACGTAAAATAATAAAAATCGATCATAGTGAAATACCCCATTCCACATAAACGATCTCAATGCCTTAGTTAAAACGCCTCAGGGCCTAATCTTTCCATGATTACGAAACAGAAACATGGTTAAGGTATATTTAGACGTCTAACTTGTAATTTGATTCACATAACAGGGTCCACGTAGACATAAATACGGGAAATAGAATGATAACAATCAAATTATACGGTCGGGTGGTTTTGTAAGTCCGTGGGTAATTTGGTCAGTGGGTCAAGCGAGTGAATTTAGGGTTACTCAGGGCTTGCTGCGATGGGCAGATAATGATCAATGTTTTGTGGAACTTGTCTTAGTTTGTGGTACTTTTGGAATGGATGCAGGCAAAGATCAGTGATGTATTTTTATATACTAACTCAGCTGTTTAATAGCTTAAAGGTTTTTTAAAAATATGTTATTAATATGTTATTTACAATTCAGGTCTTGAACTTAGCGTGGAGATCACCGACAAAATATTTATTTGTAATTTTAACATACAGTTTATGTAAGATCTTTATATTTTTAAGTTTGTCATGTATTTATGTCCATTTGGTCTTAAATAAATATTATTATTATATTATTAATTATTACAGTTTTGAGAACTGTTTTGTTTAATTTAGGAAGTTGTTTATGTTGGATGTATTTTATTTTCTTTAATGTTTGAATTTATAAACATATCGAGAATGAAAGAATTTAGATCAAGTTTGAACAAACTTTCGTAAGACTGTGAATGTATTTTTAAAGAAAAAACGTCTGACGTGTGCACAATTCTTGAAACTCTTGACTTATTTTCTAACAATATTTTTATTAACTGCTGATTATTAATAAAATATAAATCTCATTTTGATAGACAATTAAAGCTTTCATTGTCGCCTGATTGCTTTAGTGGCAATGTATAAGTTTTGTAATGTGTAGTTTTGAATTCTTGATGCCCGTTGGTTGCATTGGAATTAAATCGAATAATTTGGTTTTTTCATTGCTTCCCAATTGGGTACCTTTGGGCTATAGATTCACAAAGGAAAAGCAGCACTTATTTGTGAATACATAAGATATGTTATTGTGAATCAAAACGATGTGCTGGTTAAGACAATTTGCATACATTTTTATGTCTTATAAGAAACTAGATTAACAAGATAATTAATAAATTTAAGGCCTAGCCTAGATTAGATTGCTTATGTTAAAATAAAGAAATAAAATATTAATTTGCTATTATAAATTTTTATTTATTAGTTCTTTCTGTGAAATATATTAGAAGACGTTATCTTTTTAGTGCCCATAAAAGTTATGTTAATTTATTTGTTGTAATTAAATATTCCCTGTAGATCTGTTCGTTGGTCTAATTTGATTTAAATAATAATCTCGTAGATGATCTTAAATAGTACTAATCCCATACATACATAACCACACGCCTTTTTCCCAGAAGGGGTAGGCAGAGGTGCTACTAGAACACCCACGTTTCGCCTTGTATATTCCGTCCCACGATGTGGTTGGGGGCGAGCCTATCGCCATATCGGGCACAAATTCCTGACTTCGGGCTAATAATGAATAGGAAAATCCAATATCACTTTGCCCGACCCGGGATTCGAACCCGAGACTTCAGCTTTGCAATCATACCGTAGTACCACTACGCCACCGAGGCAGTCAAGAGGCATACAATTTGTAAACATACTTATTGGCTTAAATCGTTTGATTTTTTTTAAATAACACTGAAATATAAGTAAAGCAGTAGGTATTATGTACAAACGGTAATCAATCATCAGATTATATTTTCTATAAATATGAAATAAATACAGCCAACAGTCAACAACATACATAGTCCTGTTCCCACATTAAGATCAATTATGTCTTGTGTCGTGGGCATCAGATACGACGAAATACTTTTGGTCTTACAAACACCCAGACCCGAGACAAATACTTGTAGGCCTCACAAATTTTTGTCTCGGTGCGGGGATCGAACCCGCGGCCTCTCGTTTCACAGCCGGTGTTTAACGAACTACGCCACGGAGGCTGTCAAATTCTATGAATGAAGCATGTAAAAGGTAATTCAAATTCACATGTGCAAAACTTCGAGACACTTCTGGTATTTTAAAAAATCTATAAAAGCTAAATTTAACTGTTTTAATAATGACTAAAAGACCTAGAACCAATGGCCGCCAGACTTTCGTCATTTATAAAATCTGAAAGTTTGTCTGCGCATGCCCCTGACATAGCCATCACACGATCAGCTATTATGAAGTTTCGATCATAGTGGCTTTGGAAGTTATCAGCTTTAACGTGTCTGGCAAGATGAAACAACCATCAAAAGTGTCCAGCGACAGACCGGCTCTAAAACGCTTTAAGAAATCAAACTTTCCACGCAAACAGTTAACTAAGCACATGATTGGAGCACGCAATTCAAAAAAAAAAAACTCACATAAGAAATTTCTCACTCACTCATTCGAAATTCAAAGGCGAAAATACCAAAACGTTAATTACCCTCACGCAAAAAGCGATTAGCACGTCCGAATGTCGGATCGCGACAACAATTAATGAGCTTGTACAGTGTAGACCATAATGTCAGTTCGGACACACGATTTTGCATCGTTTAACAGTAAAATAATTATCTATCCAGTATTCAATTAAGTTGGTGAGAAAATGACATGTCTATCAGAGGCCGACGGTCGATCCGGGCTATCATTATCGTGACGGGGAGTTTGTGACGCTGGATGTGTTATGAGCTTATAATTATGAGAGTTGTACTGCAGCTTGTAGTAACTATGAGCAAGATATTTGTTGTTGTGATTATTATTTGTATAGTTATGCTTTTAATTAGTTGTGAATTGTTTTGTTGTGTTTGCAGAATAAGCATTTTTGTATCAAAATAATTTCTAGTTCCTATATTCACTACCTGCATTTGTTTCGAACCCAACTCTATAAATTATCGAGTTCGACTAAAAACACTGCATTACATATGTATTATGTAGTTTCAAAAAACTTGAATACTGAATAAGTTTCCTACGGCTTTGGGCGTTGGTGTCTATATTACAGAATATATAAGAACTGCTCGAGTCATTTGTGCATGCGAAACAATATATACGCGGGATCTTAAAGTAATAAAAGTAAAAACAGATTTACTAAATTTCATAATACACATTTTTTTTATCTAAAATAATTCTTAATGCCACTTCATTTCGCTCTACATTCGCGACGCACACACCTGGCAATGCCATTGAACTTGCCAGTCGATATGGGCGACCGTAGGCCAAAAATGATATATATGTAGGCTGTTGGGCGTGCCTCGACTCGAGAATTACTTAATTACCGTAGTAATGAGTTGTGATTGCGTTAACAGCCTAAATAAAGTCGTCTGTGGACAGCTTTATTTGCATAGAAATTGCCATTCTTTTTGTAAAAACAAATATATCAGAGCGTTTATCGAGGTTACGGTTTTTTATGAATGGTTGAAAAATATGAATGTTGTTTTTTTATTTTATTTTTAAATTAAATAAAACGCTTGGTTAATACTATTATTATGATAATAGTCAAAAATGAAAGTGCGTATGTATGTTATTTTCTCTTTTACGCAGCCACAGAATTAAACTAGTCTTATTTAATGTCCTATATGTTTTTCCCAAGATTTATCCTTAAATAAATCATTCATTAAACTATAATTCGTTTTTACGACCATTTTCAGTTCACTGCATGCATAATTATTGTTTACTCCAATATTACGAAAAAAACAAGATTTTATTTACGATTTTATGCAAATTAATTTTTATTTGCACTATTTGAAATTCTTGTGTATTTATTATGTTAATTAGTAATATTAAGCGGCCATTTAGATAATTAAGAAAGCCATTGACCTCATGTAGGACTTTTTGTGTCTTTATTTTACACTTGTATTGGTCTACAAAAGTACCAATATTATAATGTTTATAATGTTCATTCATCAGTATTGTATTAATTAATACATCCACCTGTCACGGTTAGTCCTTACCGGCACCCAAAGTAAGATATCTTGATGTCATAGAAAATCAATAGAATTTAAGGTAACAGTGGGGATTATAATGTATAAAAAAATTAAATAATACCACCATTGTACTATAGTATATTTATATCGAAATAAAAGTCTTGTATCGTATCAAAAACTACTAGATAATCTTTTTATTTCAAAATACCGAGACCCGAAATAAATATGTATGGATAATACAAGATGTGTTAAGGCATGGGAATCGAACCCTCGGTCTCTCTTCCACTTTCTTCTTAACCTATTACGTCGCGGAGGCAATTCATTTATAGTTTAATCATACCGATCACCTGCAGTTTAAAAAAAAATGCGGCATGCAGGCCGCTACAAAATCATACTGCGGAAATCCCCAGGATAGGCCTAAAGTAGTAGGCAATCAATTTCCTACATTAAATGGAAATAACCAGTGCGGATACACTTCCGAAAAAATCAATTAACGATTGATAATATAATTAACGAAATTAAGATATTAGTCTAATGAGTTTTTGCGCGGATATATGATATGCGAAACATTTTGTTCCCAGGCTTGGAACATTAGCATTGGCCCCGATAAAAAATATAACACATTAATTTAGCTTTTTCTTACTACTCTCACGTTAAAATATATTATTCGTACAAAACATTAGTGGAGGCAAAACGACATTAAACTATGGTCGACGATGCTAATAACTATGCTACGGCTCAATTACAATATTGCAAAAAACTAAATGTCTATGTGGATGTACTTGGGGGAGGTCTATGTTCATCGGAGAGTTTCCCGTGGCTTAAGAGAGAGAGAGAGAGGGGCAATAAGTGCTAACTTAAATATAAAAAAAAAAAAACAAAACCTAAATGAAAAACTAATCGAGAGAAAAAAGAACCCAGTGACACAATTTATTGGTTTTTGGTGTACCAACTGCTGATGCCATACACAAAATTCCAATTTAAACTTCCACCAACGCATAAAATAAAATAGACAGGTAGGCTTTGCTGCTGTATTCCTTAATATTTATTTAATCCTTTATTGCACTTTAAACAAACAATTACAATAAAGAAATGACATAATAACAGTACCTTATCACACTAAGCAATTTCTTGCAGGCAACCTTTGGATTCCTTATAATAGTAAAATTTCTGATAGCTTTGAAATACTTCGACCATTCTTACTCTATTCACAAAGGACAACTAAGAACCTGTTCTTCCCAGGCACTTAATAAACAGCGGTGAACACTTATAACCAGATACGCTTACTCATTCGCTGGTCCTTAAAAAAGTGACTGACGACACACTTAAATCATTCCAGAGCATTTTTTGCAGTAATAATAGCAGATACAATTAGATGATGTCACTAAACGCTTTTAGCTTGGCACAGGTGGACGTACTTGAAGCGACAAGTTTGATACGCTTTAGATTGTTACCTGGTCCTACAATCGTTTATACATAAACATCACGCCTTGTTCCCAGAAGGGGTAGGCAGAGGTGCAACCAGGACACGCACGTTTCGCCTTATGTGGTCCGTCCCATTATGTGATAGGGGGCGAGATTATTCCCATATCGGGCACATATTATTGACTCCGGGCTGATAATGAATAGAAAAATCCAATATCGCTTTGCCCGACCCGGGATTCGGACCCAAGACCTCAGCTTTGTAATCATTCGTAGTACAACTACGCCACCGAGGCATTCAATCGTTTATATTTCACGATTATAAATATATAAATTTTACCATCTTCATATAGATTTTAAAAAATAGTGTCAACACATAAAACTATCTGAACTAAGTAGATATTTGGTATACAATCGGTTTGTAACTCATAAAAATCGCCTAAATGTATTTTGATGCAAACATTACAAATATTTCTATAATTTCGTTACGTCTAAGCCCAATTTACACGGTGAGAGTTTCTCGCGGAGAGAATCGTATGCGATTTTCGCATGATATAACCGCCATAGATTATCGTGTTCCGACAAATGTTTACACGATGCAACTTTTTTATATTCTTACGATAATCGTATCTTCGAGACGAGAAACTCCCCCCGTGTAAATGGGGCTTTAGATAAGTACATAAGATCTTTATAGAGCTATGTTTAGCAGATGACCACACATAATTTAGGATGTTAATGAGGACAAGTAAAACAAAATTTAATCATTTAAAACACGTGGGTTTGCAATGAATGAAATGTCCAGCTGTCGGTCAACGCAGACGAAGAAAGTTGTGAACAATTTTGGGTAGTAAACTTGTTGCTACAGCCCTGAATAGCGGCCATATTTAGTGTTGTAGCACGTTCAAAAGCTTGTTGCTATGTGGATTTTATTGTTTGATTACTTATATTTGGCGCATATTTGTATTGATATATTAATAGAGCTTAATTACTATAGATTCCAGAATATTCTTTCTCTCTCTCTCTCTCTTCAGCCACAGAAAGTCCACTGCTGAACACAGGCCTCCCCCATAGATCGCCATATAGATCTGTTAGAAGCGGCCTGCATCCAGGGACTCCCTGCGACTGATATTATTCTTTAATAGAAAAATATTGAATTTAATAACACATTATATACAGATTAAAAGGTATCTCATAACAGTAACTAACGATAAATGTAAATTGAAATCGTAATTACTGCAAAAAAAAGCCTTTTCATGCCTAAAATGCACGTTAATGAGTAAGTCCTGCATGTTGACATTTGGCTATAGTAACTTGTTGCATCAGAAAATAGTGGTTTAAAAATTCTGTCTAAGGATTGGTTACTGGCCTAATGAGATCTCTTGGGCCATACATTTCTACTGAGACAAGATGGACCAACGCCCAATGTTAAAGCCTCTTAAGTAATTTAGGTGTGGAGCAGCAAAGGCAAGTAACCGTTAAAATAGAAATTTGTGATCCATTTGCATTAGAAAATGAAAAAGTTTATTTTTTCAAATTATTATTACACAACTGGAAGAAGTACCATATATGATACATTAAAAATTATGATGTTAATCCAAAAAGGAAAGTTAAAGCTAATTATTAATATTTAACAGAAATTTGATGATTCAGTAATATATTTGTACGTGAACCGTTTGCATCCGGAAGAAATCACATACCACGAATACCTTTTCATGCTCGTAAATAAATCTTTCATGTGACTCACGAGAATAATCGCTTTCTTTTTCATCTGCCGGCTTTTTAATACCGTTTCGAAAAATTTTTGCTCGTTTTAAGCAAATTGTATGCGTGTGGGCAACAATATTGGGAATTTTCGTATTTCCAAATTATCGTCATTATTTCCTGACATCTGTGATTGTGGTGTAATTGTTCGTAATAGTTGTTTTCGTTCTTCACTTTAATAACATATTTTTGTAGATGGACATTATTTACAAAATAATCAGTGAGTACAGGTAGGGGAAGATTCGCAGAATGAGGATAAATACATACTTATATGTGAATAACTTGCTGTTAAGGAAAATTAAGTATGCTGAAATAAAAGAAGCTGAAGAATAGCGTCCCAAATCTAAGAGAAAAGAAGATAGCTATATATAGAATAGCGTCTTAAATCCAACTTAATATTACTGGTTTTATTATACGTTGGTTTATTCAGTACATCACATCTTTACGTACCATAGAAACTCTTTTCTATCATACGGTCGTATAACAAAGTCTGGTACATTTATGTTAAATACAGCGTGCAAAGTCATTCCTTTGACTATTAAAATACATTTCTTAGTAGCCATAGTGTCATCCGTACAATTTTTTGGCATTTTATTTCAACGCAGAAATGACTTCTTACTTTTACTATATAGAGTATAGACTTTTTCGCACTTTATCATGAAACTTTATACAACGAAACATGTGCAGAAATCTGTCACCTGTCTTTCCCATAAACAGAACAATTAATATAATAATGTTTATTAAAACAATCAATATCTGAACTGGAAACGAAGCTTATACACATTTTTTTAATAACATTTGTACATTATAAAGAAAAAATCGGTGCTAATCAAAGCCGCGCCTACTTTCACCGTTTCATTCATACATACTATTAGCATATGAGCGGCGTGCGTCATTTGAATGGGAAAAGGGAGGGCCGAGACGAATACCAACATAATTTTACAAATACCTCAACATTTCTTCGCGTTCTTTTATTTAAAGCCAGGTGTGCCCTACAGATTAATACTTTTTGAATGTGTATATAAAATTACATTCTGTTTTATGCACATTATGAGATTGCTAATCGTGCCACAATAGTTTAAATTAAAAGTTATTTTTCTAAATGATCATGTTCTGGACAAATACCTGTTCTCAAATCATAAATCTTTTACGAAATTATCTGTGGTAACAGAGTTTATATCCATACCGAGTATCCTGTATTGTGTGTCTATTTACTTTGCACAAAATGTATTATATTAATTTGCAACTGAATATTCCTTAATATTGATTTTTTTTAATAATTACTTACTGTCGCAACTTAGAGCTTAAGATCCACGCCTCTGAGTTTTTAGAATTACACGCGCATTCATAAAATTAATCACTGTCTTTGAAGGAAAACATCGTGAGAAACCTGAGCGTTCTGAGAATTTCAAAGATATGTGAAGCTTAGAATTTATGTTTTATATTATGGCGATAGGCCTATTACAATTTGAATCGTAAATAACATTGGCAAAATGTGGGTGGAGCTATTAGCATCTCTATCTTTTAAAGATATTATGAACGCAAGGTTAAGTAGAATTGGAATAAAATTATCTGGTGGTAGGATATTCGCTGTATGCAAGCTGCTTCCAACAGGTCTATATGGCGATCTATCTTGGAGGTTTACATTCAGCAGTGGACTTACTGTGGCTGAAGAGGGGGAGAGTGGTAGAAAGAGAGAGAGAGGATATTTGCATCCATCCAGATAGCGACCATGATACACAGCGGTTTAGGGTTCACCTGTGTATATCTATAATAATCAGCCAGCATAATTATGGCCGATGGGGCCAAAAAGTTCTCGAATGGATGCCACGAAGCGGAGAGCGCAGCGTAGGACGTCCACCCACTAGGTGGTCAGACGACCTGGTAAAGGCCGCGGGACGTCGCTGGATGCAGGCTGCCTCCAACAGGTCACTGTGGAAATTATTGGGAGAGGCCTTTTTTTTTTTTTTTTTTTTTTTTTTCATGGGGAAAATCCTCTTGGATACCCGCCTTAAGCAAGGTATGACGGATTTTTACCGGCTAAAAACCCCATGTTACTCCATCAGCACTTTGGAGAAACTTTGGGACCTCAAAATGAACACGCCAAAGTTTCCCCAGCGCATTGCTTAAGAAAAGCACCACTCGGAGGAAATTTACCTCTATTCTCTCATACAGGATATGTACATATACACACACACACACACACACACACACACACGCACGCACACACACACACACACACACACACGCACATACATATCTATACACATATACATACACATGTACATATATACATGTATTAGCCGGGAGGATTTCCGCCCCGGGCTCGCCGCTCTCGTCTCCGAGCAGGATCAGCTCTCTATTGGGAGAGGCCTATGTTCAGCAGTGGACTTCCTTTGGGTGGTGGATGGATGGATGGATGATAATTGTGGCGACCTGCGAGATATCGTCATCTAGCATCAGTGGAACTCTATCTACAATACACTGCACTTACCGTCATTGGATAGCCTCCGTGGCGCAGTTGGTTAGACGCCTCTGAAACGACAGGCTGCGGGTTCGATCCCAGCGCCGAGACAATTTTTTGTGTGATCCACAGGTATTTGTTTCGGGTCTGGGTGTTTGCGAGACCGCAAAGTCTGTCGTAGTTTCTGGTACGCGACACAAGACTCGATCCCTTGGAGTTAGGACTATGTATGTGACTGTTGGGCGTATTTATTTACCAGGCGCATTTAGTCACTCTTTTGCCAGTATAATATTGCCTTTAAATTACTTTTCAGATTCTATTTCATCATTTGTATTCGGTTTCCGTAAGCGAGATTGCTTTAGTAATAAACCAATCAGCAGAAATCCCGAGGTCAAATTGTGTTCATTAACTCGCAGAATGAAATAATGTGAATGGAACGTATAAATTCTGCTTTCCAGTTTTATCTGAAGTCATTGGAGCTCAATGACGTGGCTTTAATATTTCATTTTACAAGTAGATGTGTACGGAACCTTATACATTTTATTGGCTTAAAGAGTTATGTTACTAAATGATTTTTTTGCAATTTTAACGCGCTTTTATTAGCTTTGCCTGTATGTATCTATGTATGTAACGGAATCTTTGAAGCCGATTTTCGAGCACTTCAAAATGTCGGATTGACTAAAATTTTGCATACTTATCAAGGACCGATTACAATAGAATAATTTTAAAAGAATGTGACATTACTTTAACATTAACCTTCTGATTTTTTTTAAAATAAAAAATTGGTAATTTGCTCCCAACTGCCTTCGTTTAATAAGATAGCCGTAGATAGACGTTTTTAGTGAGAAAAGTTAACAATCAAAACTCATTATCAATTATTTTTACTTTTTTAGTTGGGTCTCTTCCTAAAGCGATTTAGTTTTTTAAACTATTATTTACTATCATTAAATAATCAAATGAGGGTACATATGTGGATGGTGAAAAAAATACTGTTTACAAAGTACTTTTATTCTGCATGTTCACGCAGAAATACCTAAATAAAGATTAAATGAGATGTTTCACGAAAATTGTGAGTTACGGCTCCAGCTAGTACCTATTCTAAAAACTTGCTTCATATTTTACAACATAAACAAGTGTACAATTACACCCAGCTGCTCAACAAACCAAACATTTTCACCTTCATAATCAATAAAATCGCACAAAATTGCACCAATCCGCAGCTTTCTCAAATTTAAACAGCCACATTCCCAGCGTCTCGCCATTAGCCAGTATTCTCTATTTTCACATGGTGAAACTTGAAGCGGAGCACAGAGCAATGGTAATAACTGTCGATACAGGGGTGATTACTGTATGTGCTTTACAAGTGGGACATAATAGTAATAGACGGCACGCGTCGATCACCGCGTTCACTGGTGCTCGTTTTACTGGAACGGAAAAAAAATTGTTAAATATTTTTTCTTCGCTATTTTTATCTTACAACTGCTGAATTACACATTTTTTGTATGTTGAGGAATAATTTGGTTATGATTTTATTATTATTATTATTTAACACTTTATTGTACACCAAATACATAAAAAGTGGACAAAATTACAAAAAAAAAATGTACAAGTGGCGGTCTTATTGCTCAAAGCAATTTCTGCCAGACAACCATGGGATGGATAAGCTAGCAAAAACGAAAGTTGGGGCAGTTTCAGGTGCACGAATATTTGCCAATTTAAGTCGTCCTGGGAAATATAAATAAAACATGTCACATATTTTCCCTCTAAAAAATGTTGCTGTCCGTTTTGGCTATCAAAAGAAAGCAATCGCCTAGGTTCTAGAGTGATAAGACCGCAATCTGTACTTTTTTGTTGATTTGTAATATCCATATGTGTTTTCCTTCTTGTGTGCAGTTAAGAATAAATAAAGCAATATCACACAGATTACAGCTTGTATGGTAGCCATTAGCCATATAAGATGTTAAAGTTATCAGTCTTGCCTTGCGATAAGAAACATTTGAAAATAATTAGAATTTCAGGCTTATAATTGAATTGTCTTATTTATACGAACCACCGCACTGGTTTCAAGAAAGACTCCACATACCTTGAAGATCTTATGAAGTATGCTCAGGCGTGCGGGTTTCTCTGTGTTGTTTTCCTTTATCTCTGCAGCTGGAGATATTTTCGAAAGGTCAGATAAGTGTTCTGAGATCGAACCAGCGACCTTTGACTGGGCAGTGCATTTCATTTCCAAACAATCATTCTATTATGTTTAGAATGCACGGTAGCCCAGTATACCATTGTTTTCTTTGATTGGGTCTAGGCTCGATTTTATGTCAATTCCATTCTTATGATGATTTTCGAAAATACAAAAAACAATTATAACAATTTGTGGAGGATTTGATAGGCTCTCGAAGGCGTTGTCTTCAGGAAGTTATCCGATCGTACAGTTAGTAACAAAATCATTGTGTATTTGTATTATATTGCTTACATGCAGATTATGTATAATAAAAGGGTAGAAAGAAGAAAATTTCACTTATACAGCATGTAATTAATTGGAGCCAAGTAACCAGATGTATTTAAAAACATGCTCTTAACACTGCTTGAAAATCTCGAACTTAATAGCAACAAATGCAATTTCTTAACAGCCTGGTTTCGCGTTAAGATATGAACGCAATTAAGGCGTACCAGGTATAATTTCATTATCAGCCAATACGTTATTACTGGAGTCGAACGAGCTGGTCGGGCGCCGCGGCGATTATCACATTAAACCTGCATACGTGCTCATAATTTCAACTTAATTTTGATGTACTGGTTTCGTCGACGAGACTAGTGTTACAGATGCTAATGATATCGAGGATTTTCCTGTTGAAGTAAGAGGTGGATTAGTGATTGATGACACTTAGCAAAAGGATGGAGTAGATGGCGATTTTGTGAGAAAAGAAATTGATGGTCAGCGCAATTGAAGTTCTTAAATCGCGTTATTGGATTATAAGAAACGAAAAGATGTTACAGATCTTGAACTCAATGTTTTACCGAGTTGTTAAATTAACAATAAATTGGACTTACTGCTTATAGCAATTTAGTGTGAAGGAAATAGCAAAATATTTTTGTTCACATCAGAAAGGGACAACAGTATGTAAAATACATGAAAGAAAAAGTTAATAGTTATGCTCGATTCCGTCATTTAAGAACTAAATACGGAGTAATGGAAAGTAGACCATATAAAATACACTGGTTTAAACACATGTTAATTGGAGTAAAACATGCACTTCCCATGACTTTTAACTAAACGCAATAGCGTAGAAACAAGGAAATTATTTTGTAAGTACTTTCACTGATGATTAAAATGTTTCCGTCAATATTACTGCATAATTATTAATCCATTAACCATAGGTTGAGACTATTTGACCATAAAACAAAATATTTAGAAACTGCAGTAATATTTAGTGAATATGAGATGAAAGTATCAATTTTATTGAACATTATTTATCTGAAGCCTTTTAATGTGTAATCAACATATTTAGAAACTGTAACACTTATGTTCAGTGAAAACGAAATAAAAATAATTTTAATAAGGTGCATAAAAATTTGAAAGGAATTTTCTCTATGATAAATAATTAACTAAAATGTTTAGTAGTAATTTCTTTAAAGTTGGGTTGTATAACAATTTCATAAATTTGAAGTGATATAATTTCTGGAAATGCGTACTTTCGCTTGACAGTGCTCTGACACAACACAAAATAAACTCGCAACTTTCCAGAATCAAGACATTCAAATTCTTGTACAAGTTTCAGGACCATTAGGATTATGACTTAGTTCTGGCAACTTTATTTATTCGTTTTTTTACCCTTCTGAAAAATTACCTTTACATAATGTCACTTAATAAAAAAAAGCCTTAAACGTCTGTTTCCCTTGGCTCGATATTTTTTAACTTGACGCATGCTTTGACAAGTAATTTGCTACACATTCGGGACTAAATTTTAAATTGCATCGCTGTCAAAAGTGAGACGTTGTTTGTCTCTGTCACTCCCCTGTATCGTGTATACATCTGTCTCGGCTGTGACTTGATTGTCGCGTGGGAACTTGCCGCGCCCGCCTTATTCCTGGAACGTGCGCCCGCGTTTTATCAAATCGCTTTCTTTACATAGATTAAGCTGAAATCAGATGGGCCAGGTGAATGAATTTGCAGTTGTATTTGTCCTACCCGGATCGATATCAGATAGCTAGCATTAGCAAAGTTTATAACGTATGTCCAGTCTTAGAAAATGACGGGAAGATGAAAGGGCAAGAAATGCAAGAGGCAATCAAGGAAAAGCTGATGTTTCTGGCTGCCTTTCTTTTGTTAGTACCTACATTTGTGCTCGGGTTCCTATTGTGGAGTTTAGTTTAAACTGATTGTATTAGATCTCTTATAACATATGTGCTAAGTTCAGTAAATAGGCTCCTCTATGTAAAGAAAGCAAGGAATGAAATTGATGTATGTATTTATGACATACATAATATAGTACCTTTATTGAAACAGGTTATTTATTTTTTATTTATTTTACCTATCACAACATGACTTATATAATAAAATAATATACAGGATAACTTAAATCAGAAGAAAGTTGATCCATCTACGTATAAATTTATTCTTTGAAAAATTCAAAATATGCATTTCGCTGCCAATCATCCAATTTTGGCGTAACCGTACCATTAAAAATTATTCTTTGCCCATTTATTATGTTTGCACTGCACTCATTCGGGGAAACCATGTCTGCGTCTCGTTGGCAACCGTACGCAAACTTCAACACCGCTGTTTCAAAACCAGTTGCCGATCGAATTTCGACCTTATTGCTTAGACATACGAATCGATTAGAAGTAATGTGTGTAGAATTAAATGTGTATTTATGAAAACAATAATTATGCGGTTTTTACACAAAGCTCGTTAATTGATGTTGATGGAGAATGTTTTGTAGTGTCGTTATCTGGAGCGTTTTGTATTGTGTTGCAAATTGTGGTCTCATTGTGATGTATAAATGAATTTTCACAGAGCGCTCGCGATATTAATGTTAATTGAATTTGTAATGCAGATTTTAATCTGGGCTTTGTTTTTGTTTATTTGAACTTGAACTTAATTTTCTTGTCGGTTTACAAATCTTGTTTGTTTTGAATGAATTAATAACATTTCATACGTATAAATATGAATTTACGATTCTATCCGCTTAATGTGGGGAAGAATATTGAATCTTTATTGTTTTAGTTGTGTTACGGAATTAAAATACCGTATCTCTACACAGTTATGGATTTCTACCTTATTCGAATTAGTAGCACACACATAACATATTTAATCTTTATACTATACATCCCTTAATTTCCGTCACAATGTGTTGAGATATGATCCTCACTTGTCGAAATACTTAGCTTCTTATTACGACAATCTACACCAACTTGCCACAGTCAATCCATCTACAAAACACCAACAATCTTTCTCAAACTGAAAAACGTACATAACAAACCTCCCAACTAGTCAACCCAACATTGCAACACAATAAGTAATAAACCTCAACCTTTTTATACCATCATTGAATAGCCACGGCGTAATAATCAATCACTGAAGATAATATTGAAACAATAACGCTATGCCGATGTATCGCGATGTCGTAAAACCAAGCCGCACAATACCTTTATGGTTGTACGAATGATGTGATAATTCGAGAACTGTGAGTGAGAATGAATGAATTGAGGATGGAACTCTGGTACTGTTGCTGTTATTGAGGAGCTTGTGTGTAGAATGTTTTTGTGATGTTTTGCTCGAGTGCTGTAGATGTCGATTTTGGCATTAATGGTGACTGGGTGGCTGGATGTATAGACATTGAAATAAAGTAATGCCCGCTTTTAATATTTTATTGAAACTAGACAGCCTCCGTGGCGCAGTTGGTTGGACGCCGGCTGTGAAACGTGAGGCCGCGGGTTCGATACCCACACCGAAACTAATATTTGTGAGAACCACAGGTGTTTCGGGTCTGGGTGATTTTATGAGACCGAAACATCTCTCGTAGTTCTGTTACCCTTGACACAAGACTCGATCTTAATGCCTACACTAAGATCTAGTGCGAGATAAATTGTCGTATGTGACTGTTGGGTATGTTTATTTATTTATTATTATATTTTATAAACTGAACAAAAAATATTTACCCCTAAAAGTGAAACACAAAAACGATATCGGATGTTAATCTGATGCCATTGTTAAATTACAAATTACGAGTTTCTTACATTGTAAGTACCGTAAAGCAAGTTGAAACTTGAAACATGTAAAAAGAGGCTGAAGAATCAGTTGGACCTAGAGTTCCTATATCTTCAAAACGCGATTGATTAATTTCGTATTGTGTACATATCATTATAATCTTGACCTGTCGATGCAGGGAAATTGGGCGTTCCGTTTTCGCCATTCATTCCATATTCAATAATATAAACAAAAGTGAATCTTATATATCAATAAATAATAACTAAAATTGAATAACTCATTAACAATATGATATTGCCAACAGAGCTCCGTGAGCGCGGGCGAGCTATGGCCGATGGAGAGGCCCGACGGAATGCCGGTCATCCAGTCCTTGGAGGTGATGTGCGGGAAGGACCACATGGACGTGCATCTCACCTTCTCCCATCCCTTTGAGGGCATCGTCTCTTCTAAAGGTTAGTATTGTACTTTGTATTGTAGTTACTGAGGGGTTATGTAACCTGATCAAATGACAGCTGATATACAGATTGTTTGCCACTTAAAATGTTATATTGTGAATACTAAAGACATTAAAATAGTATTAATTTTCCGTAGCATTTTTATAATATTTTATCATGCATAGAATCGTTGGAGGCAATTAGGGAAGTCCTTAGCCACAGCCTTGTTGAAGTTCTAACACATAAGTTAAAATAAAAAAAAAATCAGTACAAAATATTTAGTTTTTATTGTTTATACAAAACTTTATTCAATATGTCAATTAAACAACCTATTCAGCTGAAAAATTGCCGATTTTGACTTACGCTGTGTTACAACTTCCTCAACGACATGCTGAATAACGAAAACAATATCTACCTACAACTGATATAAAACTTAAACTAAAACACCCTTCAAACCCACAATAACGTACCACTACGTGCCGTATTCAGAGCGGTTCTAATTGTGCCGACTAATTGCCGAGGTTTCACTAACAATTATGACGGTAACATGCTGAATTATTAATAATGCGCGCCCCAGATCCGGCCTGTACTTACGGTTCTTTCACGTTCATGAAGTGAGGGAAATGATAATTCTTGTTAAGTGTGCTACTGTTTCAACAGTACTGAATAATGTATTTATGGGCCTCTAGTGAAAAGACGTAGGACGCGGAAGACTAAGAATTTTAGAGATGACTGTTATGTATAATAGAAAAAGCAAGAAGCATTTTCAGAAAAAGCGTAATGTTTTCGCGCAGTAGCGAATTGACTGTCGGAAATCAAAGTTTGGTTCCAATATTTGTATAGCCGACAAATGTTTTTCTTAGTCCTTTAAGCAGGTATGATTAGCATTTTTATACCGTACTAATAGTAAAAGAAGCGTATTCTGTTATTTTCTAACTAGCAATACAAACGATAAAAAATATATTTCCCATACTAAAAATCCTAATTAATAAAAATATAAACTCCAAAACCCATCATACTTCACTTCTTCAATCTCATTAATTAAAAACAATTGACAATAAAATTACAACTGCCTCAGCCACAATTGTTTCTGTTGAGTTGTAGTAATTTATTGAAACTCCCAAGGCGTTAATTGCTAATTAGCGGCGAAGGGTTTACAACTCAAGTTAATTTCTAAGTACTAATTAGTTTGGTGTATAATGATTTTCTTCGCGTGCGTTAAATTACTGATTATTTCCGTTGTTAGGAAGATTAATGCTGCCCTTTATAATTAAAAGTTCACGTTTGAGTAATAGGTAATTAGAGATCAGAAGCATTTTGAAAGAATGGTTTTTAGTGTTAAACAAATTGCTGTTAATATTTGTTAGGGCTCTGTGCTAGAAAGTTATGTTGAAGATTTACGTAAAAAAGAATAATAAAGAAAGATAACCGAAATAATAAAAAAGAAAGTAAGTATTAAATCCGTCAGGAAAACCCGTGTTTTGTGGTTACAAATATATTATCTTTAATAATACATATCTTCTTCTTTCTGCCTCGGTGGCGCAGTTGTACGGTAACATTACAAATCTGACGTCTCGGGTTCGAATCCAGGGTCGGGTAAAGTGTTATTGGGTTTTCCTATTCATTATCAGCCCGGAGTGAGGGATTTGTGCCCGATATGGCGAAAGACTCGCCCTCTATCATATCGTGGGACGGCACATACAAGGCAAAACGTTTGTGTCCTGGTAGTACCTCTGCCTACCCCTTCTGGGAAAAGGCATGAGTTTATGTATGTATGTACATTTCTTAAAGATTTTGCAGAGAAACAGTTTCTGAGATAGACCGTGTAACAAAAGGAATCACTAAAAACTGCGACCGACTGCCCTTTGTAATGTCGAATTGTCTAAAACTAATCTTAATAAAATATGATGACTTTAATACCCTATTTATGTTACGGATTAATATAATATTATATTTCACGCCATTATTACCTTAGAGTTTAAAATTCCTTGATAGCTGAATGCACAGACCGTTAGCACAACATAAAATCTGTTGAACTTTTGCGATAACCGCGAAGGTCGTCAATAAAATTAATTATTACCAACTTTAATACTCGTAAAGTCGTAACTTGCCTCATTGGCATAGTAGTACTGTTGTGAACCGTAAGGTCCTAGATCAGATTCACAAATAATATACACCCTTCCATTTTTAAAGACGCCATAGTACGCAAGGCTTTAAATTATAATTTTAGTAAAAACTATGGATTTACCACACAAACACAATATTGAAAACATTACAAAAAAAAAATCGTCGCGTTTTGTTGTAAAAATTTTAGTTGCATCGTCTGTAGTCACTAAAACTATCACCTGGCTTCGTTTTCGGTAGCAGTCTTGATATACCCTGTTTATATACATACATACATATGAATATATTAAATATAATTTAACATAACTCCAATAAAACTGTCTACGGCTTCACACGAGCGTGGGCAGCATTCATACGACACAGAAACTACGAAAACCATAAACAATTTTGAAGGATGTTTCGAACGCTCTCTGCGAACATAATTAGTTCCAGTACAGTGGGAACCACGATGGCTTATAGATAGTGACGTGTTATGCTGGCCGCCCACTAGGGGCGAAATACAACGGTAGAATTTTTTTTTTAATTTACAAATATATTGTAGACAAAACTTTTAGCGGAATAATGCTGACGTTCAATCGGCTTATAGCATGAAATTCCTCAGACTAGTGAAGTATTTTACGATTTGGCGCATTCGTCATGTACTTGTAAAGAAAAAAAAAGAAAAAAAAGTGCTCAATTTATTCTTCTATAAAATATTTTTATTTTTTGGCAAAACACAAATTCTCCAATGCACTTCTAATAAAGGCGAAGTTTATAATATCGTCCCACGCAACCAGACCTCACCTCACGTGGTCTTTATATCCCTCATTCCTCTCATGACCCTAGGCTCTAATGTTATGGATATTAACGTACCAACGTGTTACAGGCCAGCACGGCGACCCGCGGTGCGTGTACGTGCCGCCATCTACCGGCCAGACTTACTTCTCGTTCAGGATCGCGTACGCCAAATGCGGCACTAAACCAGGTGAGTTTATATTTTATAAGTAAAAAGGATCTATGGATGGAATGGAAAGTTAAATTTGAATTTAGAATAATAAATGGAACGATTTAAAAATTTAAAGTTCTACAGGTTAAATAAATCTTCCTATCCCTTTCAAATACTATCTTATTATAAAAAATAGTTTTAAGAATAAAATACTTTTTGTGACTAACATTTCTATTAAATTCATGATTTTTTATGTCATAAGCGAGATAGATTTTCTAATTTCTATTACATGTTTTGTCATTATTCGTGGTAAGCCAGTTGTTTCTTTAATCCGTTTTCTTATAATGGCTAGGAATCTCTATTGTCAACTTAGTTTTAACGTGTTTAGTAGAATATAATTATACATAAATGATAAATTATTTCTAAATTATATTTTCCATTACAAAGTAAAATATGGCGATATAAAAATAGAAATATATTTTTTGCAAGAACCCTTGTTCGGTATTAAGACATTACTCAACATATTTATCTACATCTTATTGTTATGAAATGTTTATGTAAATCACTAGAATTATTTAACATTAATCACGATTTAATTGTTTTGTATGCTTTATGCTTTCATATTACATTCAGTAAACTTTTGATGCATAAGTGTTCATAAATCATTTTTGTGTTTATTTAAAAATCCTTTTTTGCTTCCTTATCTTATTACATTAAAGTTAAAAGATTAATGCTTCTTTAATAATGTTCAGGTTAAAATTACATGCGACGTGGCTGGTTTCTCATTAAAGTGAAACAAATTTAGGCCTTATCTATCTTTGGGTAAAAAATGATTGACAACATACATATGAACATAAACTCGCGCTGTTTGAGCGTGAAGAAGTAACAAATACACAAACTTACATCTTTAAAATATAGTAGGATCACATGCCATCATCATCCTATAGCTGTAAGACACGAGCCTATTCTAATTTGCGCCATTTCACCCCGTCTTCGGAACTTCTTCATTTAGTAATGAACTTGTCATTTTAATCCTTATTCCACTCACCTTACTAGCATACACTGCCTCGACTGCCTCGGTGGCGTAGTGGTACTACGGTATGATTGCAAAGCTGAGGTCTCGGGTTCGAATCCCGGGTCGGGCAAAGTGATATTGGATTTTTCTATTCATTATCAGCCCGGAGTCAGGAATTTGTGCCCGACATGGCGATAGGGTCGTCCCTATCACATCGTGTGACGGAATATACAAGGCGAAACGTGGGTGTTCTGGTAGCACCTCGCATACGCTGGGATACCCTACATACTCTGGGAAAAAGGCGTGTGTTTATGTATATGTATGTACTAGCATACAAATTGTAACAAATACTTCAAACCACAGAACAATTAACGGGGTCGATAAGTTCGAAGTGCGACCACTCAATCAACACGTTTACTTGAGCATTTATCATGAACTGAAGTACCGTGGGAAATCGTTCCGCTCGATTATTTGAAAATCCTCTGGCGCCTTACATCATAGTATCCGATGTGGTTGAAAAGATTTGTAATGAAGTCTCTACAATGAATTGACCTATAGTCTTAGATTCTGTTCTTTGTGTGATATGTTGTGGATATCTAATGATTGTATCGTGTCTATATTCGTATTTTGATTAGCAATTAGCATAGGTGGTCTTATAAGGTACAGATTTGTGTGAATTTTATTTTCGTGAATTTGGATTTCGTACCTAAGATTTTAGGTGACTATACTTAGTATCAAAAACAATACTTTTTTATACCAATATTTTTATTGCCCGTCCTGTTCTTTTTATATTAATTTTCCTATCATGACACCCGTCTTCTTTTAACGCCGCACAATGGGTTTATTACTATAGAATCGAACAATAAGTTAACAAATAACCCTGATAGTCTAACATTAACGTTATTTAGGATTTGAGATATAGAAGGATTGAAAAATAACAATAACAATTTTAACGATTAATATAAGCAATTTTCGATTGTAGCATAAGTATCGATGATAGAAATCGATTCGTAGAAACGATTTATTATCGATTACATACCACAGTTGGCGTCATTAACGCATTCGAACGTATTTATTGATTTCACACCACTAGATTCGGTCCATTTCGTCGCATCTAACCGGAACATGATTTGATTAGTGGACTAATGACAGTACGCACTGTTAAATGAAAGTTTCTATGCACTTAAGTAGTAGAACTATGTATGTATTGCCTGTAACGTGGATAGAAGGCTCGAACTGTGTGGTATCTATGAACTTATATTTAACTGAAAACTATCAAGAAATAACAACTTTGTGAGCTCTTATTTCCTTTCTAATTTATTTGAAATTAAAGGGGATTTAAAATTGAACTATAGGTATAATATTCTTAAAGCCTTGCACACACAAAAAACATATACATTGACATCATCCATCCATCCATCCATCAGCCAAAGGAAGTCCACTGCTGAACATAGGCCTCTCCTAATGATTTCCACAGTGACCTGTTGGAGGCAGCCTGCATCCAGCGACGTCCCGCGACCTTTACCAGGTCGTCTGACCACCTAGTGGGTGGACGTCCCACGCTGCATGACATGCGTACGATTATTTCACTGATATTGACTCTATAAAAACATTGTTTACGTTATGACAAAATAACATATTTCTTCTGTATATCATGGGCGGTGTTGATCATTTTTGTCAGAGAATATTATTTTTAAGATATACCCCAAATGACAATAACTTTACTGAATCAAAGTTCATAAATGAAAATGAAAATAATTTATTGGATTCATTTCAATGTTCAACATTATTTAGATTCAGTCATTTTTTCATCTACCACCCATAGTTTCAGACTACACAGTTTTCGAATTTCAATCGTGCAAAACCTACTCGATTGCTCGCCAATGTTAAAGTTACATATTAAACATGGATTTTAATGTAGTTCGTTAATAATTCCTAGTCGAAGTCGCATGTAGAGGCTGGTCGGAAACGACGTTTGCAGTTAATTTATGTGACAAATGAATGCAAGAGCCCTTGCCGCCGTGTCACTTCGTTTCCTTTCATTGATGTTGGAATCTGAAGGGTTTTTTGCATTTCCTTGATATCAATTAGTTGGACGGTGCAGGCCGCAGGGCTGTATAAGAATATGGTGCTATATTATTTTGCAATTTGTAAAAATGATGTATAAAATATAAGATTTGTGATTGTTATGGATCATATTTTATATTTTTTAAGGTCTCGGATAGGATGGATAATATAAAAGCAGTCAATCAATATCCACTACCTATGACATATTTCATATATTTCTAATACACCTACTTGATTAGAGCAACCAAAGAGTTTAAGACTTGGTAGTCTTAAACTTTTTGACTAAATCTTGGTAGAGTTTAGATACTAAGAAGCGGTATAAAAATATAAACACGAATCTCAACATACATTCTTGAGTTTTGCTCGTCCTTAAGCGCATTTTATCCCACCACAAGTGGCCACACCGCATAACTTCTTACTAACCCGTCCACAGGGCGTACACTCCAAAGAAATATATCTCAAGCCAAGTCCTGAGTTACAGTCGAAGATATTTACGAGATGTTTGACGTACAAATTGCGTTTAATATTCATGATTTAGCACGAGCCGCAAATACTACGGCGTCTATTGTGAAAATGCAGTTTTTGCGATGATATATGAAATTCCCAACAAAAGCCGAGGGAAAATAATGATAAATCTTTATTTGCATAAAATTATCGATGTGAAAAAGATTTATGGATCTCGTAACTATCATTGGTAGGTGTTTGCTAATAAATGTCAAGCGCTATAAGTTAATATTAGTATGAACTTTAAATTATCAAAAGGAAACAATTTCATTCCAATCCAATCCAATCCATCAGCCAAAGGAAGTCCTCTGCTGAACATAGGGCTCTCCCAATGATTTCCACGAAAACGTCCACCCACTAGGTGGTCAGACGACCTGGTAAAGGTCGCGGGACTTCCCTGGATGCAGTCTGCCTCCAACAGGTCACCGTGAAAATAATTTCATTAAATAATTATATTTTAAAGGTTGTTTTTTACCGACTTACACGTTTGTAAGATATTCTTGATGGGTTTGTCAGATACGTCCTTTGTGTGGGTTCGTAAGATACGTACCACCGCTTTATTCAATTTACACCGAGCCGCAGTGCATTGCCACATTTATCTTTAGGTTTCCGGGACATCCCACTGTCCCAGACAATATTTGTTAGGTGATAGGAGACCTAACACGTAATATTATGGAATGTCACGCTCTGTGCAGTGCTAAAGAATAAGCTTTTATGGACACGCGTATCGCTTGCCATCAGGCGAGCGACTTGCTCGTCTCGTCATTTGCACTAAAGCCCCATTTACACGGGGAGAGTTTCTCGCCTTGCAGATACGATTATCGTATATAAAAAAGTTGCATCATGTAAACATTTGTCAGAACACGATAATCTATGGCGGTTATGTCATGCGATAATGGCATGCGATTCTCGTCGCGAGAAACTCTCCCCGTGTAAATGGGGCTTAAGGAAAAAGAAAACAGATAGCCTCATAAGAAAATAGGCTAGAAATGTTCACAAATTGAGTACGCCACTGTCTAAAACAAAATACTAAAGCAATCCAACCTGTCTATAGCATTGTAGTATTGTTGTACATTTCAAGTTGGTCACACGGAATGACCTCACGTCGATTCGTCGGCTCTTTTATAGTGTCCGGTCACGTGCCGCTAAACTACTGCAGTTTTACACATTAATATATTTTTTTCTTGACCTTGAAATGTAGTCTGTTTTGTACGTTAACTTTCTCAAGCGACATGATGAGAAAAAACCATGTATTTTCGCTATCAGCGGATATTAATGTCGAGAATTTTGCAACCTACAAAGTTAAATTAAATCTCAGTTTCTATTAATGTTTTTGCCTTGAATAAGACAATCTTAGTTGATATATTATTATTTATCTTATTTATTTATGTCTACTAAAATTGGTTATAAATCATTTCATTATCCAATCTTCTTAGTAAAACTTTACCTCAATCAAATTTCAAAGGTTTACCGCCGCGCATATTGTCAGGTTCATCCCAATCATGATTACTTTATAATGTCCATTCATGTCTTTATATAGCCGCTAAAAGCTTACGGATATAAACGATTCGTCGCTAATTTATTGAGCGGATATATGTCCCGTTGTAATAAAAACGCGTGGGTCGTGGTTAATTTATAGATGTATTACTTTTTAGACTGAAAGTCGTCTTACTAAGATATCTGTTGTATGTTGTGCATCAATAGAGACCTGTGTCCCTCTTCAAGGGCAGCTCATATGAGATTTTTCAAACCAAAAAACCCATACGAATATAATTATACCCGCCCTAGCAATTGAGTATAAAAACCTGACCATTCACAATTCATACACGCTATCTTTAGCATTTAACTAGCCGTAAGACGACACTTAATGGTTTATTTATTTATTTATTTACAACAAATATAACATCTTAACAGCCGAGGCCAATGTGACACTATATTGAAATAAACAAAGGGAAACCTACAAATATACAAAATACAACATTAAAAATCAAACAATAAACATACAATAAACATGATACTTAAACTTATTTAACATAATTTTGAAGTATTAATATTGGATATATTAATATATACATCATCATCATCCTATATTATTGTCCACTGCTAAACATAGGCTTCTTCCAGCTAGGTAGAGTGACGATTTGCAAAAGGTCGCTGGCAGATGCTAGATGCGACAAGTCGAAGACAGTATATAAACTTAAATATTATGAAAGCTTGCATTGGCGCCGCTCGGCTAAAGTGCACGATGTCACGAGTTTATCTGAGATCGAAGGGTTTAAGCCCTTAGCTCTGTAGATGTAAAGTTAAAGCTTTATCATAAAGGGCATCGTCGGCTTGCGCTTCTCTAGGTTTGAACTATAACAATAGGGTAGCTACTGGTTTATGCAATGCCATATGGCACTAAACAATTAGACCAGCGAAATAGAAAACTGCGTCTGTCGAAGGCAAAACATTTTCATACCAGTGTAAATATAAATATGTTTTCAAATAATTTATTTTTAATATCTCATGACAATGATTAATCAGGATGTTATGACGTAACCATCGGAATAAAGTTGTTATGATTTTAAAACATAATTATATATCGTAGGCAATTGATTTCGCCCGTGAGCAAATAGAAGAAGTGGAACACAAAAAGCCCCATCAGCAACCGCAACCGCTTTAAACTTTACAACAGCAATCTCCATATTAACTTTCCGTTTAAAATATCTCTTTAATTCCACCTAACCGTCGGTAATTCGCAACAATTTAGCTATAAATCTGCTATCCGAGTTTACCGCCCGACGGTCCCATTTCAACAAAGTCGCGTTGAGTTTTTCTCGCCGATTCCTAGTCGTGTCTACTATGGGCAGTAGCTGACCAGCTGTTGTAACGGCTCGGCGAACGCGTCCCGCTCATTCTGCGAACGTCGCTCGTGCGCATTGTTTCTCAGAATCGACGCCACACCGACCGCATTGCGCAACACACAAAGCCCATATTCCCATAACAACTCCGCTGAAAGATACCATCCCTCAATCCTTTCAACTTTAAGCTCTCCGTATCGTTAAACGTTTGGTTCGGGAATCTTCAAGTGATTTTCGATCTTAACTACTACTCGTATGTGAGGAAGTCGAGTGATTGGTGCTGGTGTATTTGCAAGGGAGTTAGCTGGAAGCTCTTAGGGGTCAGTTTCGCTTGTGTGGCTCCGACCCGAAGCCGGCTCGATCCGCGTTCTTTGGACGGCATCAACTTTTTATTCGAGTACATCCGCATAGGTACAGTCCTGCCAATAATAAGGATTTAAAAATTAAGTTTTAGTGAGGAAATATTCATGGTTACTGAGAAGCGGCTAGCAAAAGCCGACCTGAGAGCTACTTTCTAAGAATGTTTTCAAAGATGATCTCGCCGTTACAATTCTGGTTTCGTTGATCCTCGGAATATTACATTGCAGTTACTTTAATGCTCCTAGTTTTAGATCTTTGACGATTATGTTAGCTGCAAGTCGTCAAAGGTACTTAAAATTATTTCTTGGGATTTACACCCATTAAGCGTTCATAGACAGCTGGAGATGTGTAAACAGATTAAACGTTTAAGCGACCAACTAATGTTATCTTAAGTATTACTGCTGTGAAACCTAAATATCCCTTGTAATATCTGATACACAGATCAGAAGACATGAACATTATATAAATGTCGAGACAATTCCTATAGTCTGATTCCTTAATTTTACTTCATATCTCAACCTCGTAATTTTACATGGAATTAATCTCTTAGGTACTTATGATGTTACTCATAAGTATGTAGCTACCTGCTAATTCACATGTCTAGCGAAATTACCCTTTATGTATATGACTACAAAGTCTTTATTTCCATTTCAGACCTCCACGGTCAGTTCTACGAGAATACGGTGGTAGTTCAATACGACAAGGATCTGCTGGAAGTGTGGGATGAGGCGAAGAGGCTTCGCTGCGAGTGGTTCAACGACTATGAGAAGACAGCGTCTAAGCCGCCAATGGTGATCGCTGATTTAGATGTGGTGCAGTTGGATTTTAGGGGTAAGGACTGTTGTTTTTTAACTTTGTACTGTATCAGCTCAGATACGACCCACTACAGCGCACGAGCCTATTCTAGAATTTCAGGAGAGGCCTAGCGACGGGATTCTTGAACCTATTAATAATAGCATTTATCTTCAACAGGTGACAATGTAGACTGCTGGATGGAGATCCAGGCGGGGAAGGGACCCTGGGCGCCGCCGGTGTCAGGCATCGTCCCGTTAGGGTCCACTCTCACTTTAGTCGTAGCCATCAACGACTACAGAGGTAAGGCTGCGGTAATTTTTATCTTAAGTTTATTCGTGTATTTAGGTGGACGAGATGTATCACGAACTGTTCATTTGAAACTGTTGAACCTTGCCTAATATTTGCTACTATTAAGAAGTGTAATTCTTATTTATTGTTTAAGCATGCTGAAGAAAACTTTGATTATGGCTTACATCTTTCATACATTTGGAAAATATTTAATCAAGCGAAGTAACTTGCGAAAACGTTATATACCTAGTTACATTAGATTAGCTGAAACCTAGCCTTATCAGAGGTATTTCGGCTGACACAAGTTTTTATCGGTTCTCATCATCGGATGTTTGTATTTTATTCAAATTACCATTCGAAATTAGAAATTAATATACTCTTGACCCCGGGGCATGCTACTAAATACTCAAGTATTTCATAATGGGCATATAAATCATAATCTTTATTGGAAAGCCTAGAGAATAGGCAGTTTCCGATATCGAGGTTATAAAAAATCGCTTACTTATAATTAGGCTTAGATAATTTATTTCTGTATTCATTAGTTTTATGAATAATTTCGCTATAAAGAACTGGAATTTAAACATTGTAAGAATTAGAATATTTTCGCTTTTATTGTTGATTTATATTAAATTTTTATTGATTTTGATGGTCAGTAGTTGCGTGGCTTACTTTTTGTTTTAACCTTGCTGGCCCGGAGTTCTGCCCTTTTTAATAGTACAGTTGTCAAAAAACTAATAATGGAATTCGAAAAATGTGCTATCTGTTGGACGAGAACATGTCCTTAATATTACTATAAACCCATATGTTCACTTTAGCGGTACATATTAGTTTTTAGTATACGAAATACGTGCGTGGTGGCCTGTTGGTAACGGACCAAACGCGACTGCCAACATGTTTACGGTGTTCGCGGGTTTAAATCCTAGAGCACACCGCTGACTTTTCGAGGTTATGTATGTATTTATAGTCAATCAGCACGCACTATAAGGCTGAAGGAAAACATCGTGAGGAAATCTGCATACAGTAGTTATTGTAAAGAATTTCTACGGTATGTAAAGTCCGCCAACCTGCACTAGCCCAGCGTGGTGGATTATATGGCCTAACCTCTTTCAATCGTACTTTCAATTGTAGGTGAGGGGCGTACCCTGCAGTAGGACGTATATGTGCATCGGCCCATATCGATAGATACGGATAGGGGCTATTGTGTCAGCAATAAATATATGTTTGGTATGGGACCTCGATTAAGTTTGCAGTTCAAAAGATCCTTGGTCACTAGCTCACGCTCATGAGATCTGTTTATACAGTCATAACAGTACAGAAAATATAGATTTTGAGAATATTCTTCATAAATACTTGGACAACAATCAATATTGAATTTAATTAAATATCTTTCAAGTAACAGGAAATTGAATTAAAAATATCTTAAATTCTATATGAATATCGAACTTGATACCTAATTATGAGTGGTATTGTTAATTCACCGTTAAGCAGCGGATTGACATCGATAGAGCGACATAAAACTCCACGATCCGTCTTAATACTTTCACCAAATCAGTTTGTTGTAGGTATACAATAACTTTTTAAAAAATAAATTACATACCTTTTCAATAATTTTAATAAGAAGTTCTAAAATAATTTTGATTCCTTCCCCTTAATACCTCAGAATATAATACTTGCTATTAGCAAGTATTAGTAAACTTAAACTGGTCTCTTATATGTCAGAGGCCGCCTGGGTAGGTACCATCGCAATGTCTTTTTCTCCCGCCTAACAGCAGTGTAAATGCACTGTTGTGGTCCGGTTTGAAGGTCATTGTAGCCAGTGTAACTACTGGACATAATGAGACTGTATGTTATGTCTCAGATTGGCCAGCGCAGTGAAATGCTAAGCATTGCTTTGGAATTCATGGTGTTGTTTGATTTTGCTACTGTTCATGAGCGGTCTTATCGATTACCATCAGGCGAATGGAATGCTCGTCTCGCCATTCATTAAAAAAAACTAATTAAGGCAGAATTGAATGCTTATGTGGACTGAGGCAAAACTATGAAATTAAGCTCCATGCCATAGGTACCTCTGGCTGATGTTCTACATTATGTAAATGAACTCCCTATTTTTTTTTAATTAAATTTAGAAGGATAATAATACTCTTTCAAAATCGCAGTAAGCAAAAAGTCATCAAAACATTTTAAAAGCCACAAAAATGTTATTTTTATAAGTGTGAGTTTACAACGCTTCACACCAGCCAGCAATTCGTTTAATTGTAGTCCAGTTATGTATAATTACGTCGAAACAACTTTTGTTGTCGCTTAATAGCCTATTGTGTTGTCGGCAACATCAGAGCCGCTTTTTACTCCAGCGTAGCATTTTTATAGCCGTAATTTCTCAGAAGTGGAAATTCGCCCTATTAATTGCTGGGGTTCTGTGGTGGATTGTTCCATATATATTTCTGCAGTGGATATTAGTATAGTAATACGAGAGTCTTTTTAGTCCCGTATCATCTGGACCAGAAACGAATATAAATATTCGTATGAATTGTTGACACAATTGTCAATATTGTATGAATAAATTCATACAACAACAATTGTCTCTTTCTTTTTTTTCACAAATTCCACGAATAGTTTTCGATTTAGTAACTAACCAGTATTAATCAAGTAATCAAATACTGAAGCAGCATGATTTTTTTTTCTATTTTCATATTTTAATATAAACGTATACTCGAATCAGGGATCGAATTTCGTATTTCACTATAAAGGCTTTTAAATAGAAAATGTCCAATTTCTTTTAGTTTTATGACGGACATCCGTCACTAAGCTATGTCCTAAAAATGATACCCGGTTGTGTCTATAGATATAAAAAGTGACATATTTGGTAGTTTTATTGCTACAAATTAGTGTATTTAGCGTCTCCTGCGGTCTTTGAAGCCGACAAAAGTGGTAATGAAAGCGGATGTGTCATATATGTCTTTCCAGTTACAAAAAAAGCCATAACTTTTAGTGTTCATGGTTTGGTGATTCCAATTATATTTGACTACGATGTGAAAATCGTTAATAAGAAATAAAATTCATCAAGACGCTTAGCAACATGAACTCTGAAGCGTAAGGTCCTGTGTTCGATTCTCATAGGAATTTTGTGCCCTGAAAGGCTATTTGCTCGCCATCACATGTTGAGACGGAAATAAGTTCGGTGAACGATATGTTTTTATTAGGCGCATAAGACGAGACAACGCCTGAACAAGGTCAATGAGGACGCGTATGCATTCCCTTTTACAAATACGGTCGTGACCATTATATGTAGTTGTACCACGATAGGTTACAAAGCTGAGGTCTCAGGTTGGAATCCCGGGTCGGGCAGTAATATTGGAAAAAGAATTTGTGCCCAATATGGCGATAGGCTCGCTCTCTATCACATTGTGGGACGAAAAACACACGTGGGTGTCTTAGTGGCTACCAAGGGAATCTCTGTCTACCCCTTCCAGGAAAAAGGCGTGAGATTATATATGTATGTACCATTATATGTCTTAAATCCGCACAGGATGGCTGTGGTGTGGTTATGTGGTACCTACCACGCTAGCAGGGACCGCAGTCACCCTGATTTGCGCGAAGAAGGCCATCGAGGCGTTTTAGTCGGTATGCCGGCATAAGGCTTTCATGTTACGCACCCAGATTGGCATTAACATCCGCGGGCCGAGCTGAAAGGCCAGTGACACAGATATAACCTTCCTGAAAGGCATTGCGGGAAGGAAACAATAACTAGTGTCCCCTCGTGAAAAAGGCGAATGGGTGGTTTATTATGGTTATCAATTAGCCACAACCAACTAATAACTTGACTGCCTCGGTGGCGCAGTTGTACTACGGTATGATTGCAAAGCTGAGGTCTTGGGTTCGAATCCCGGGTCGGGGAAAATTATATTGGATTTTTCTATTCATTATCAGCCTGGAGTCAGGAATTTGTGCCCGATATGGCGATAGGCTCGCCCCCTATCACATCATGGGACAGAAAATACAAGGCGAAACGTGGGTGTCCTGGTTACACATCTGTCTACCCCTTCTGGGAAAAAGGCGTGAGGTTATGTATGTACATACGTAACTAATAACTTTATCTCCAATACAAGATTTGCCGAATTAAGCTAACATACGTAGTCCTTAACTAATACAAAACTTGATCAACCAACTAAGCTATGTATTTTAATATATTTGTGTAATAAATATTTATTACAAACATAGACATAAATGAAAGCTCCGGACACCGACAATGTTAATGCGCGTTGTGTTAAAATAATAATTGATCATTAATGTTTACGGTGCGGTGACCAGCGAGGTTTACGACCAAATAAATGATAAACCGACAACCGTACACTCAAATAGATATTCATTGTATCAGCCCATATACGACCCACTGCAGGGCACGGGCATCCTCTACAATCGAGAGTACGATTGAGAGTGGTTAGGCCATATAGTCCACCACGCTGGCCTAATGCGGGTTGGCGGACTATTACATACCATAGACATTTGTACAAATCGCTATGGTATGCAGGTTTCCTCAAGATGTTTTCCTTCACCGTTATAGTGCGTGGTGATTGACTATCAATACACACATGACTCCGAAAAGTCAGAGGTGTGCCCTGGGATTTGAACCCGCGACCACCGTGAACATGTAGGCAGCCGCGTCTGGTCCGTTTACCAACAGGCCACCACGCACTGCACGTGCACGCACGCACGCAAATAGATATAGTATTAGCATTACTATGGTAGTCTTTCTATCTGAATAATCCCACGCTTTTGTGGGGTCGGGGGTGAAATTATTATTTTAGCTTATAGCTTCCTGTTTAAGTATAATAATCATTGCAAGACATAGGCTTTGTCGTGTCAACCCATCCTAGGAGGCCTTATCAGGCATGGCAGTTTCATATAATTAGGGATATTTGTGAGCTCGGTATGATTAAGGATTTTCAGAATTGTTCAATTTGCGATTTCTATGATATTTTTACTGGTCTCTCATATGTGAGAGACCGCCTGGGCAGGTACCACCGCAATGTCTGTTTCACTGTTGTGTTCCAGTTTGAAGGATATTGTAGCCAGAGTAACTACTGGACATAATGAGAATTAACATCTTATGTCTCAGAATGGCGAGCGCAGGGGCATGCCATGCATTGCTTTGTAATTAATTGTATTTTTTGGTTTTACTACTGTCCATGAGCGGTGTATCGCTTACCATCAGGCGAATGGCATGCTCGTCTCGCCATTCATTGAAATAAAAAAAATTAAGTAGCTTATAGCCCTTTGCAGGCATACTTCTAGAACGGTTCGATCAAACAAGCTATCGACAGGTTATATCCAGACTGCGACCGAAAACGAAGCCAGGTGGTAGTTTTAGTTATTACAGATACAATGCAATTAAAATTTCTCAAAAAAAGCGACAGGTTTTTTTGCAATTTTTTTAAATATCGTCGTGTATGGATGGTAACTTCCTAGTTTTTGCTTAAATTATTAAACCCTTGCGAATCAATGATTCTTCATAAATAAAACGGATTACATTATTCTTCTCGGAAAACGATTTATTTACTACTTAAATACGACGAAAAGTAAAAAATTACAACAAACAAATTTTCGCTTTTTTGGGAAATTTTTAGTTGCATTGTATCTGAAGTCACTAATACTACCACCTGGTTTCGTTTTCGGTCGCAGTCTTGATATAAACAACCAACAATATTTGAAAATCGTAGGTGCGTTTCTGCAGTTAATAAATCACTGGTTTACATGTAGAGTAAATGCATGGAAGACTGCTAAGTAATACAATGATGATCTAAACAAAACCTTAAAACATTTCCTTTACTTACTGTACTTGATATTACAGTAAAACTGAGAACGTGTTGAGTGATAAAATTGCCTTGTAATAACTAAACACATAACCGCGCGGTCTCTGTGGTCGGCGGATAACTAAAATTAACAGTCCGCGCTAGTGGATTATGGAAAGGAAATCGTCTGTGTTTACAATTTACATGCGAGACTTGCGCTGTAACTGACGAGTTGTTGAGAGATTTGCTGTTGTTTATGAGCTATATGGGCATCGTGTTTACTGAATATAATATTTTTTACAATTTTATTTAATTACAATTAATATATATGTTCACTATAACGGTGAAGGTAAACATCGTGAGGAAACCTGCTTACCATAGCGATTTGTATAAATTTCTATGGTATGTAAAAGTCCGCCAACCCGCACTAGGCCAGCGTGGTGGACTATATGGTCTAATCACTCTGAATCGTACTCTCTATTGTAGAGGAGGCTCGTGTCCTGCAGTGGGATGTATCTGGGCTGATAGAGATTCGATTCGTAACCGACCAACAATGCGAAAAATATAGCGTGGTGTTATATTATTTTTGTTTCTACTCGTATTAATAATCTTATGTTTTTTGTGTTCTTTATATTTTATTACTCGTAATTGATTAGTGTAATTGATTTTGTATAATCGTACGATTCAAATAAATACATAGATGACAAACGCGTACTTTCAACTTATTTGCAAACAAACCACTTGGAATTTAAATTTTGTTGCAAAAAGTTTATTTACATACTCCCCCACTATCTTCATTTCACCATATAAGTAGCTTTCCTGACATTAAGCTGACTTGTGCACCAAGTCTGTATCAGGTGACTAACCTTCAGCTGACATGCAGTAATTAGAATATTTTTTGTTGCCCAAAGTATTTGTCTCGTAAGCCGACTGGTTTGAGACGAGGCAATAAAAAATGAGAGTGACATTAACACCCACATACGCAGACCTACTTAGGTATATACGTCTCGTCTTAATTTGAGATTTACTCCATTGGTCATAATGCACTATTCACCTTGCAGGCTAAAGATGCTTACTTTAGGTGACAAAAAAATGATATTAGAAAGCATTTTGGTTGTTAGTTAAATACTTGGAGCTAGGTTTAATAGCTAAGATAGTACACGTTGTGATGCATCTGAAAGCAGAATGATTGAACATCAATAAATTATCATAATTTTTACTTTTGTAAGGAACAATTCTTCGGCTGTTACTTTAGAGTTTAGGCTTTAGGGACCACAAAGGCCTGGCGTGAGCTGGTGAATAAAAATATAATAAATATTTTTAAGTCTATCGTAGGTTTTCGACGAGGTGCAGCGATAATTTACGAAGCGCTCTGAAGCACAGACTCTAAATGTTTGCAATGTAATAAAACAAGATCCTCCCATTTAAAACACTTATCACAGATCTCGATGAGTAATGTGACTCGCTAAAGAAAATGTAAATATGTAGCAAAAAATATAGAAATAATATAGAATCAAACAAAATAATCAATTAAACCTCACACGAAGCATAGTATTCAAGTCACGTGCTAATATCGAAAGTAGTAAACACGCAGGCAATAATGGTGTGCAAACACGAGTTAACGGTACCCACAATAGTAAAAAGTAAACTGTACAAATATGTAGGGGTTTACTTAGCGGACGTGTTAGCTGTGGAACTAGGCGGTGGGCCAGTCGTCACGCACTGGGTGTTTTAGACCATTAGTAGGCCAGGAATCAGACGGAGCGATTACTTTGATTGTTAAGAGTCAAGTTCTTTTAAACAGTGAGATTTGGGTGAAAGTAGGAGGAACGCGTATAGCAGGTAAAGAGCCAGCTTGCTTGATCACACTAGAACTGAAGAATAATTTGCTGACGGTAGAATATGCGTATGCACCCTTATAGCGAACACCGTGTACTACGGTTGAAATGTTACACAATATTATGTAAATGTAAGTGTCCGTAATGTAAAAACTTAATAGAAAGTCCAACGAAATTGGAATGTTAATTTTTCCCGGAACCTCATAGTCCTTGGAAATATGTAGATTTCTCGCCCTATGAAATTAAGGGAACATGTTTGGTCTTTAAGATCAAATTACCTGATAAGAATCGTAAAACTGCCTCTAAGTATTGTAATAATTTGAACTTTACGTTGACAATAGATAAGTTTGATTACTTTTGATTGAATTTTATTAGTATTTACAGTATTTTATGTAGTCTTTAAACATTGAGCAATATTGACATTGTTGATGACATTTTACTGACGGGCAAGATTCGATCATTTTATCCTCATGCTAATTAAAAATATACCTATGATATTTGTAATCAAGTTGTACTTGATAGCAATGTAGAAACAATCGTGAACGTTCCTAGAAAACCCATAATACAAAAGTAATGCGTGCGTTAATAACCGAACAAATAAATCAAAGATGCAATTAACAAAGATGTATTGATGATGATCATTCGTGCGTTATGATTGGTTCCGTTGTTAGCGTTGCTTTGCTCTAATCAATCACGACGAATGCGATCAATGCTTGCTTGTATCTTTATTGTGTTGCATTTACCGTAGCCTCTATATCGATTCGCAACACCTAAAGAATTCTGTGGAATGGTAGCTCGGATCGAATTGCTTGGTGTGAAATGTCATTGATGTTGACTTTTAAAATTATGAAAACTGTTAGGTATTTAGGAAAAATCTACGGAAATTTCAAGCATGCCATTGAAGATTGGAATATTTGTATAAATATTAAAATTAATTTTTACTATTGTAATCTGAGTTGGCATTAGATAGTCTTGGTTTTCGTGATCTTAATCATTTATAGGAAGATAAGTAACTAAGCGGAGCTATGTATAATTTTTGCTCGCGTGAAAACCGGTATAAACATTTTCTTTTTCCTAACGTAAAATTACAATGCTAGTAATGATTTAGAACAACGGTAAAACCACTATGTAGGTACGACAATAACAACAGCTGATTCTACTAGGTACTTTAATGTCGCTCTTCACTCGATAGTACCTTCTAAGTATTTAAGTAGCTCTGGCAAAAAGCCAGTGACATAGTCCAGGGCACTTAAGCACCTAGGCTTACCTTTATAAAGGCGAAAATATTCTATATTCAATATATCCATCTGTTGTATCCACAGAATGAACTATCGAACAATTTGTAACACAACATCAAAGATAGTAAATATGAACCAAAAATCTCCATTAATTTCTTCAATAACTTTGATATCAACAGAAACGTTTTAAATACAAAGACTTAAGTTCCATAAAATACTATCTTACTGCCCATGTTGATTTGACAAAGTAACTGACAGCCGATCGATTCCAGATTCCAGGCGCCGTAGTTGGTTCCGTTTATGGCTTTGTAGGGAATACGAGAATTTAAAACGAGTTTTACGTCGCAATGAACGGCTTTAAGTGTTATATTTGAAGACTCGAACGTTGTGTATCTAGCAGAGTTATTGAGTGACGTATTAAGAGCACCGTTCGAAGACAATTTGTGATTTGACTGTTAGTTGAATATGTTTCGTTTTGTTGATCAAGATTATCTGGTTTATCTCAAATAGTGTTCAAATCGTAATCATATATAAAGTTTAAATTAGTTACTTAATGCTACTCGTTTATTAATAATATTACCATTTCTAAAGCTCCCTGTGATTGGCGAATGAAATTAGGCTCTCTTGTTTTGTCATGATTAGTCTTATATTGGTTTTAAAGGTTAAATCTAAAACTATGTATTTTCCAGCTAGAAAATAAGCTCCTACATCAAAACTAAGACCTAACTCATGAGTATAAACTAACAAAGTTCATACATAAACATTAGAAGGGGGTCACGAACGTTATCGTTAGCGCCGGCGAGCACTTTAATTTCGCTGCATTTCCTATGCTTGCTTTGTTTAATGGAATGTTTGTTAACACTTTTCCCTCGTTCGTCTTTGGTTTGCGGTTAGCCTCTTAGTTCAGACGATTGTTTGTATTGTTATTAACATTAATGGATTTGCTGTAAAAACCACTCGAAAGAAACCACTTAAGTGCAGAACCTGAATGTCTCATTCGTCTTAAATGCCGTTTCTGTTGTTCATTTTGTTGTGTATCAATGTTTGATACATTGTATGTTTTTGTTAAGGTTTTGGTACATTATATGAAGTTACAAATTAAGTGCGGTTTTAATATTAATTGAATTACTACAGGTTATGACATCTGGTAATCCCATCAGAAGATTGAAGATGTTATATTCACGTCTAAACATCCTTTCCTACTTAATAAGTTTATTACAATGATTATAAAAGTATTTTTTTATGATTTTCAGGTGAGTTCGATATGCGAGTGAAGTCGTGTGCTGCTTCGGATGGTTCCGGTCACGTGATCCAGTTATCCGATGAGTATGGATGTGTGCTGCGACCTAAGATGATCTCCAGGTAAATTTATTATCATCTAGTTTACTTTAGTTCGGCGCAATAAGATTTCTACGTTTATTGATTATATTTAATTTATATTGAATTATTTAACTATAATTCCTATAATTCCAATCTGAATCTTTTTTATAATATCCATCCATGGATCAATTAAATTGATTTGATTTGATTTATTGTTTTTCTACATCATTTTACAATGATTTCTCCAAAGATTTATACAAACACAAAATCAAAAGCTTAATTTATAAGTACATTTATATGGCAATTGATTAATTTTAAACACTAACGATTATTTTTATTTCTAGGTTCCTAAAAGCCAAAGCGGCGGATGAACGAGCGACAGTAATTACATACGCTTTCTTCCACGCGTTCAAGTTCCCTGATGCGCTGAGCGTTCACATTCGATGCAAGGTGGAGATATGTAGGCATGGCTGCTTGGACCATTGTCAACTGGCCGGAGTCACACCGCAGAGACATGGGGCACTTGATAGAAAAGACGATAGAACCCACCAAGACCATAATGAGATCAAGTAAGTAACTAATTGCTTACATAATATCTTTTAATATCACTATAAAAATACACTACATAAAAATCCCTAAAATGAGATGCGGACTGTTTAACTTTAAAGAATAACTAATCTTTTGAGCTCATTATACATATGTATGTATGGTTCTAACATGATATTTCTGGCTCATTATCAAAAGTAATGGAATAATGGTAAACGTTAAACATTTTATTTAATGTAAAACAACTTTCACAAACAACAACAACAATATAGAGAAATATCTCATTGCATATCCTCTAAAATACTACAACCTGATCTAATATATTTATTGTTTCATAATTAAAATGCTATTTTCCAGTGATTCATCAGCCGAAGACGGTTCAAGCCTCCTGGAAGACCAGCGGCTCCCTCTAGAAGAAGCGTTTGGAGACGAGGTATCAGGAGATGCTGTTCCCGCCCCAGCTCCGCTGCCGCAGCGAGCGCCGGCGCCCGTCGTGGAACCTGATGAAGACCACATGTCTGTTGTGGAGGAACTGGTTGAAGCCTTCGCTAGGCCATTTACTGTAAGCAAATTTTTATTTAGCATTCGGAATTCTATATTCTTTGAAAGCTATGTATGTGTCTATATGCTCATTTACCTCCCGATGCAGGGACTATATTATAATATATTAAACCCTATGCCAATATCAAATTTAAAATTTATTGTTTTCAATACTATTATGTTACATAATCATGTATTTTTCGTTATGTGGCAAAATAAAATTAATAACGTGCTAAACTGTTTTATCTCTAAAAGAATAAAAGAGTTTGTTATAGGTATATTAACAAAATACCCTAGTTGATTTTCTAATTCCTCTTGTTTCCTAAATTTACATACAATATTATGGTCTTACAGGAACGCCCCACCGATATCGATAGAGAGCGCTTCCCCCACGGCCCTCGTAATCTCAACTCCAACATTCAGCCAGAGCCATCTAGTGATACAGTGGTGCCAGCAAAACAACCTGGTCCAGCAGTGGCTGGTCCCAGGTCTTTGCGCAAAAGACGATCAGTTCGAGATGCCAGGTCTGCTGATGTAGGCGTGTCTGGAATATACGAAGTGGTTTCTGAAGCAGACCTTGCCTTTGGTCCTTCGAGGGAATCGGTTACTGTGTTCAGCGGACGGATTCGAGAAGAGGTACGGATTTTTTAATTTTTTTTGGATTTAGTTAAAATAAATTAGGGTCAGGTTTAACTTCGTCTAATTTCGATTTAATAAAAGAAATGCTAGTTTAACGCTCGAAAAAATAACATGTTATGAATCTGCTTTGATTTGTTTACACCTTCCTAAAATTTACCATCGATTGAACAGCGTGGTCATTATCGTGTTCCATGTTTCCATCAAAATCAACTTTATTTAATCAATAATTTGTAACTTCCAGGTAGTCTACGGCATATGCATGGGCGCAGTGAGCTTCGGAGCGCTGTTCGCGTCCGCAGCAGGGGCGGCTGCCGGCGCAGCCTTAGCAGCTGCTGTCATGCTGCAGAAACTTCGCTCCAGGATGGCCATACAGCCCCCTCCCGTCTCCCCCGCGCCAGCCTCCCACTCCCTCGCAGCTTGGATGGCCCTTCGACTCCTGGGAAACCCACCTCATCCCCACCACTCCCGGGAAGGCTGACTCCGAATTACAAAGACTGTTAGTTTCTAATGTTAGTGTCCGTTGGGTTTTACTAGAATACAGTCTTTCGCATATTTGTAACCTTTTACCGTTTTTGCGATATTGTAAGTGTAGTTTTTGGAGTAAAATATATGGGAAGTTGTAGGAAAGGTTGTGTTTTAGTAAAACTCAGTTTAATGTAAATTGTTATTTCCAAATTAATAGAGTTTTCGATACCTGATGATTATTTCCTTCTGTGTTTTTGTAAGGTCAGTCTTTTTCGAACGAGTGAACACGATGTTGTCTTAATGAATACTATTTTTATAATGTTAGTTTTAGGTAAAACAATGGTTCTAGAGTGTCGAATGGTGCTAGGTCGTGCTACGGACTAAGTCCTAAAAACCTGATTATATACAATTTTTCACTGTTGTGAATATACATAACATGTAAGTTTGTACATATTTTTTTTTTCTATATTTTTACACTAATTTTCGTGTTCTTTAGTTTTTAGCGGATAAGAATGAACGAGTCATGCCATTAGAGTAAGGTTTAGTTAATTCAAAATATTCGCGACTTCGATATAAAATGTTCATTTATTTTGCATAGATTGTATTTAATTATTGTTCAACAGAAATTTCATGTTTATTTTGCTCTTTATAGTTTCGTATTGAGAGGCTCAGATATTTTATTTCATAGCCAAATAATGCTTAATACATTTATATTCGATTATCAACCATATTTTTATACCATTAGGATCTAAAATTGTATCCTTGAATTTTCATAGAAATCTACGAACTATTTTCTTTTGAATCATTTATAAGATATATTTTAGATTAAATATGTGTAATTCTTTGTAATTAAAGTAATTTATTTTTTAATACGGGATGAACGCAAAAAAATGTATAGATTTTCATTCAACTTGTAAGAATGGCAAAGAACTTGTCATGCGTTTTCATTATATATTTAATGAACCTTAATTTAAATATATTAAATTAATTAATATAAGAGGTGCTGCAGTATATCCATAATTTATTGCATAATATTGAAACATGTTTAATGTTTATGCATTCAATCGTTGGAAACTGTTAACATGATAAGATATTTATTTAGGTATTTTAGTTTTAGGTATAAGAATCAATGTATACCCGAGGTCGAGCTCCAAATTCACGAAATTACAGGATTTTTTTAAAATAACCATAAAATATAATAATATAAAACAATCGAATTGTTTTGTCATAAAAAAGAAACAAAATCATAATAAATTAATTAATAAAGAATGAATAAAGAATTAAAAATGGAACCATGGACGCAAATGCGTCTGGAATCTATGATGCATAAAATATAAGTTCATTTATTGGCGAACTCCAATCATGATACATGTGTGTTAGACACCGACTGTGAAACTAGAGGCCGCGGTTTCGATCCCCGCACCAAGACAAGTATTTGTGTGATCCCTGTGGATATTTGTCTTTGGTCTGGGTGTTTGTGAGACCGAAAATTCTCTCGTAGTTTTTAATACCCACGACACAAGATTCGATCTTAGTGTGGAGTCAGGACTATGTATGTGACTGTTGCGTGTATTTATTTAAGATTTTTTTATATCTACAGAAATGCACGAAAAACTTTGTAGTACCAATAAACATTTGTCTTACTAAGAATGTTATTTTCTGGTCTTGGTCATGGATTGTGCTTTGGTTAAATCATGAAGCTATCTGTAATTAATTTCGTGTTTTCGGAGTAGACCTCATTAACGTTACGACATGTTGAAACACCAATGAATGATAATAGTAGATTAATCTTATTTATTCTATACGTTGCATTTACTCAGCATTTATTATCCTACTTTAACCCTTACGTTGCTCAATGTATTTTTGTCTTTAGTCATAAGTTAGTTAAGTTATAAATAGTTCTGACATGGTTTGGAGAGATCAACGAATTTCTTTGTGTTCTAAAGTTTGAAAAATATGTAAAAACTGTGTTTCGTATAGTTATTATATTGTAGACTAAATAAGCTCAACCTAGTAACTGGAATTTCGATATTTTATAAAAATCAAAACAATTTTTTATAATATAGTTCAAATGAACGAGCAGCGATATCAAAAAAATGTGTTTATCACATGAGTATATTTGACAATTGTACATTATTTTTTCTCAGACGTTAAATTAAAAGAACTATTTAATTACAATTGATATTCTGATTCCACACATGATATAATAATATTTGAACAATATAATTTTGAACAAGGTGGCATAAATGTGTTGCCTAAAAAATTAGATCATTATTCTTCAGCAGTAGATACTGTATGTGGAAAACTGCCTTATGAGTAAAGCTCATATTTGCGGAGCTACTTTATACAAACAAAAAATCTTGTATTTTTGTTTGATCTATCATTTTTTTTTAAGAATTGTCAATATTTAGAAAACCGCAATAAAAATAAACAACATTTTACATTGTATTTGTTGTAAAACCGCTACAATTCATACCACGTTGATTTCTCACTCCTTAAAACGATATGCTACCCAAAAATAATGCATTTATTAATAGAGAAACTATTATTTCATAAGTTACGTGTAGTTTTCGTACGGAAACTAATATCCCTAAGTGCAATTTTATGTTTATACGCAATTAGTCCACGAATCTAATGGTTGGGGTTTCGGTGATTTCTGTCTTATAATGGGGATTTTATGTATTTCTTCGTAAAATATCTATTATTCTGAAAATATTTTTTGTAACAACTTATAAGCACCTGTTTTGTTTAATGGAATAAAATTATGTTGAAACATTTTGGGATTTCATTTTTGTTTTAGACTCATTATGTTTGATTTCTGCGTAGTATGGTTTTTTTGTACAGCCAAAGTAGCATTTCACTTGGTCTTAAGTTTATAAACATTTAAAACATTCATAGTTGGAATAAAAATTCACGCAACGTCTAATTTATATGTGCGACAATTTGATCTACCTTGCAGGGAAAGAACCAACTGTTCCGCAGTTGTAAATTTATCATCTCATCATTTTTCAAAATATGAAACCTACGTCAGAAAATTAATTGTATGAGTTTTAGAATTCAATTAAAAAAACTAGACTTTTTTGGATTTCAATTTGTATTCAACAGATATCTTAATATAGTTACTGGTTGTAATCGATTTACACTGCTGCATCCTAATATGTATTATGTTCAAACATCGACAGACTAAAAAATAGAATAAGGTTTTCCCAAGGGCTATGCTGCTCAGTATATTATAAATTTAACGGAGCGTAACCATAACAGATAAAATGTTGAAAACTAAAGTTGCATTGCAAAACGCTATCACGCTTCGACTCTCGCATACTCTTAGGACTAGCTAAAACAGCCTAAAGTTAAAGCAGTTATATCAACTACAAAAATCGGGGCTAGTCGGCCGCATGAAAAGCTGTCGATAAACAAGATTCATTACTTTTATTATCTGAACAATAGCCGATATCCACAAAAAACATGATGATAGGAAATCTAAAGGCAAAATATGACTACCATAACTCAAGATAGATACTTCCTGCGAAATAATGGCATTTGTCCAGGAATATGACAAATATGTCGTCAATCTTAATAATAAAGACAAAATGACGAAACTTTTTCAATACTGTGTTTGGGTATAGGTCGCAGCCGGCCGCACGAATCTTACGTAAACATGGAATGATGAAAGAAATCATATCAAAGTAAAGAAAACTTTTGTTTCATTATGTTTTTTTATTGTTTAAAACAGCAATACTTATTATCTTATTTACATTGTAGCTACTACAAAGCCACAGAGGTTTATATGGGCTAGCTTTAACAAGAGCCGATAGATGTGGCCCACTAGATTTCTTACTCAGGTCATCATCTTCAGTACGTCGCAGTCCACTGCTGGAGGTACGCCATAGAGGTACACAGGTATTGGTTTAATATTGAATGGAATGGAAAAATCTTCAGAGTGATGGGTTTTTATTTCTTCATTAAATAATTTGTATATATAATATATTTGTGCACCTTTTTATTATCCCTGTATCGCCATAATGCTGGCTGTTAAAAAATGCCCTTGGCATTAAACCCTGCCTTTATACAATGATGTATAAGAAATATTAAATAAAGAAATATTATGTGTACTGTATAAACGCTTACTTGATGAAATCTATGTTAGTAGGCGAAGTTAAAAATAAAACAAAACATTCTTCGTAAAAGTTTAATTTTTAAATAATTGTTACAAAATTGTATTTATCATATTTTTATCAATTTGCACAACATGAAGACGAAAAACGGACATAAAATTATCAGCATTTGTAACAATTAATAAAATTCACAGCAATAAACATAATGAACAAAGAAGAGGAGGTACTCAGGTGGTATACAATAAATACTTAGCTGACTACAACAAGAACTTAACTACAAATAAATATTATATTAATACTAATGACAAGTTATTTAAAATTAAACATCTAGCGGTTCATCTAAATGTTGATACACCACGTATTGTTACATTTTCCGTTGCCCCTACTTCAAAATGCATTCGAAAAGAGGTAACAGAAGATTGTACTTACAGTTTAAAACTAAATTTAATCGTACTTCGTTATAACACGTTCACAAACCGTACATCTAGATTCAACAAATCAACTTTTGAGTTGAAGACACCTTCAACATTGACATTTACCAGTTCATGTTCATTTGTATCTGTTTTCATGTTAATCAGTAATTCATTTAATACTATATTAATAATTTGTAACTAACATTGAGCACTCGAACTACGCGCAAGTAAATATAATTGGCATGGTCTACAAACGTCAGTCTCATCGCACTAATATGTACAAATTATGTTACTTACACGCTCTGTTACGAGTAAAAGCGGCTTTTTGAGATTATATGAGCGGTAGGCGGTGGGTGCGGTCGAGCTATCGTCGTTACGGCAGCTGTCTTCTTCTTCAAGGTGGTTATAGGTCTTAACTTTAAGAACAGGATGGCAGATACTGCGCAAGAGCATAGCAAAGTGGCAAGTAAAGCGCCAAGTGTTGCGGCAAAGCCAGGCGTTGTCATACAAACTAGACCTGGTGTTGGAACTATTTTAGGAGCAGTGTTCTCTTCTGCTGAGTCTAGATTTAAATCTCCAGCTGATACCACACGGATTACTCTGTTCACTCCTACTTCTTTCTCGGGAGAAGTGGTTCGACGTTGCCTTCTTACTCGTCGTTCGTCTCGTCTGGCTTCAATTCCTACAGTGTATGCATCAATTTGAGGTGGTCCGTATTCTGCATGAGGAGCGATTACATTCGGGCCGCCATCCGAGCATTGTTCTGGGCATCGGTATCTGCAGATCTGAATTGTACATTGGAAATGCACTTCCATTGAGTCGGGGAATTTGAAGGCTTGGAAGTGAGCGTATGAAAGAACGCTTGCGCTTGCTCCAAAGTTCTTGATCTTAGTGAATCTCGACATCAACTTTGGTCTCGTCACACAACCCCGCCTATCAACAAGCTGGATAGGGGCGCGTTGACCATCGTGAGCTACACAGTCTCGGACCAACATATCGAATTTCGCATCATCGTCTTTGATAGCTAAGACCATAGTCATAGTTTGTCCAATCTTCACAAGCCCGGACACTTCGGAAGCCCAAGGTCCTTTTCCGACTTGAATTTGCATCCAGCAGCCTACATTATCTCCGGCAAAGTCCGCTCTGACAACATCGAGCATGTCTACTGGGAAAGGTCTGAACGTAACAGCTTTCTCATATTGATCGTGCCAGGTACAACGCAGCTTACGCGCCTGATCCCAAACCTCTTGCACTTGAGGGTCATATTGGATTACAATGACATTTTCAAAATACGTTCCAGCTGCCGCCACGTCTCCTCTGTATCTAGGGTCTCCGCTGCCAGCAGTGCCACAAGCATGAGCTCCAATTTCAAATGATGCAGATGTCCTTCCTAGGTTTGGTGGTAGATGTACGCACTGATGGTTGGAGTAATGACCTTTAGAGAAGACGATACCGAAGAACGGTTTATCGAAACTAAGGAAAACTCGCATTGCGTTCTTTTCGCATTTCACGTCGAGGGAGACTATCTTCGGCATGTCTGGGGCTGGTGCTGGCCAGACGTCACCGGCTCCACTGAAGACCTTCTCACTGGCTGATGTTTGAGCATCTGCTGGAGGAGCTGGTGGAGGCGGAGGTCCTCGGAAGCCAGGCCCGAGGTCGTTCTTGTGATGGTTCACTGGTGGCCCGAGAGCAAACGGCTTGGAGTGGATCGGATGATGATTCGGAATTCGGGGCATACCTGCAAAGGAAATTATTAATAATTAGAACCGTGATTTATATAAATCAGCTACTATTGTGTAAATACGATTTAATTAGGTGTACATTATCATATCAATATGGTTACAGTGAACTTTAAAATCTTCAGAAACATAGTAATATAACAGGCTTTCTATATAATCCATTACAGGCACTTAGAGTTGACAGTCTATTGTACTTGGGGAACAAAACTTCTAGCCGAATAGCTAATTACACTGTTCGGTACAAGCTCCATTGAATTCGAGAAGTGGACCAGCACAGTCGTGATTTTACAAGTGTTGTGATGTAAATATAACATCGGTTATGTTCGCCTTTTGCTATTTTATTTGTAACTGTTTGGTAAGACATACGCCCGTCGTTAACAACCTTCAACCTATAAACAAATCTTTTGCTCGTATATTTTTTCTGCCTGTAATTACTATTGATTGATCAATGCGATATTTTCTATCTCTATATACCTTACCTCTATCTATTTACCTTTCTATCTCGTCGTACTTGTACCATAAAGTTAGTACGAGATTGTGGATATCAATTTTACTCGATTCAAATCTATCACTATCGTTTCCTCCACTTTCAACAACCTCTTCATCCTTATTTATGTTGTTTTTTTTTATAAATAAATTACTTACTTAAAGGATGATGCCCTTGGTGATGCGGAGGGTTCTGTCTCCTGTTATGCGGAGGAGGCGCGGGCGGTGGCGGGCCGTTGTACGCGTGACTCGGGGCGTCTCGTTCACCAGACTCCATTGCGAGTTGATCTGCGGTGGCTTCTACTGCATTGCTTGAATCGGACCCTGGACTTCCTGAAGCACCACCGCTCTCGTTCGAAGACTGATCGGTTAGGGCACCGCTCTGGAAGATGAAAGAAATTTTGTTAGTACATTATTGTGTACAATATGGCCTAATACCTCTTAATCGTACTCTCGATTGTAGAGTATGCCCTGCAGTGGCACGTAGAAGGTCATAGTATAGGGCTTCAACCAAGTTGGTATAATAGTATCGACAATATCTCATAACATCCTTCGTTGGTTAATACTTTCTTAAGATTGCACTGCACTGACCATCAGGAGCTCTATAGTAACTTTCACGTGACAGTATAATAACGTAATAAAATCATTTAATTAAACCATCATCATCATAAACCACACGACATCCAATATTAAACATATTATTATGCATATTGAAAAGATTTTCACACCGACCTGCTGACCTGCATCTAATGATCTGTGATCGTTATCAAGTGTATATACATTTTTTCTCACCATTTCTCAAACACTAATACACGTTAGCAGCCTCATGAATCTCATAGATTTAAAGTATTTATTTTCAAGTTATATATAACGTTTTCAATGTTATTAATTAATGCATGCTGTAATTAACTATGCGATGCGACGTTGAGACGTGTGTTGATTACACTTTTCCACTACACCGAGTAGACAGCGATTGCAGCAAATATAATTTAGCTTATCATAGTAATTACAGAATAATGCACTGGAAACTAGAACACACAATCGCAGTATGATTCATACATCAATTATTATAATCATATATTGACTTCGTATTGAGTTTCACTACGTTTAACTCCACGCCGTCTGGTTCGTAGAATACGCCTAGAAATTATGGATAATGTTATAATATTCATGATTTTGATGTGGATTATACATAAATTGAATAATTTTCGGTGATTTGTGAGAGATTTCAAATTAGTCTTTGTTACATCAGTGATAGAAAAGTTTGAGTTCACTCGATGGGTCGGATCAGAATCCCATGAACAGATTTTAGTGTATTTTTTTTAAAGCATAAACCAAGCCAACGGGTTATCTATCTATGAGGATCTGTAAATCCCATCTATGATTTTGTCTGAAGGAATCCGGCCATTAAGGATGTGCAAGTCATAGATATTGGAATATAGTGCTGGGTTAATATTTCCCATTATATCAGCAAGCGGGTTAACCATCTTTTAAGATCTGATAATCGCCGTCTATGGTTTTATCTAAAGAAATCGGGCTATAAGGATGTGTGATGAAAGTTTAGAAGGAAGGAATCGGCAATCTAATCGATCAATTGAAATATGGCGTCTAATCTAGATCATATATTTCTATTCGATATAGAATTAGCCAAGATTAGATATGGCATACAGGGTATATCAAGACTGCGGCCGAAAACAGAGCCGGTACTTTAAGTGATTACAGAAACAATGTTACTCTTCTTCTTCCTTCCCTTTTCCCTTTATTTGGGGTCGGGTCTCCTTATCACTTTGCGCCAGGCCGCTCTGTCCTGGGTTGACAGACACAATGTCACTAAAAATAAAAAAAAAGCAACAGGTTTTCGGTCGCAGTCTGGATATACCCTGTATAATGTGATATTTAATCGTAATAATCGTTGCTTGACACTGAACATGACTTATCCACAACGATACTAACCCACATAAATAAATTCACAAGCGATTCTAACGCCCATAAATTGCTTTAAAATTCAAATATATGTGAGAAGTCATTTAAATGCAAGTTTATTCGAAAAATGTAAAATTCCGTTGTTTTCCACAGCGCTCCGCTTTCACTGGCTGACGTTTTGGTAATATTTTATGAAGTTATCCAATACGGCATACTGACCTTAAATTTTTCTGACATAGATGTTCTTGTACCGCACGTGTTGTTAGTTATTGATGTCAGAAAATGTAAAAAATATTCATTTAATAATAGAGATATAATGAAGAAAAACTAGTTTTGTTGTTTAACTTATGAGTGTTTTTGTGTCTCTAAGAAAATTGTATTAAAAATATTATATTGTATATTTTTTATTTATTCATCAAATAGATAAAAAAAGCCAATAGATTTTGATTAGCATTAATAAACCAATACTATAACAAAGATAATTACTGTGAATTATAAATAATGGATAATATTATGAAGTGCGTGGTGGCCTCGTGGTATCGGACCAGACTCGGCTGCCTACATGTTCACGGTGGTCGCGGGTTCAAATCCCAGGGCACACCTCTGACTTTTCGGAGTTATGTGTGTATTGATAGTCAATCACCACGCACTTTAACGGTGAAGGAAAACATCGTGAGGAAACCTGCATACCGTAGCGATTTTTAAAAAAATCTACGGTGTGTAAGTCCGCCAACCCGCACTAGGCCAGCGTGGTGGACTATATGGCCTAACCACTCTCAATCGTACTCTCGATTGTAGAGGAGGCCCGTGCCCTGCAGTGGGTCGTATATGGGCTGATACAACAATACAACAATTATTAATAGGTTATAGGTCGTCTACAACAATAAGTACATACGACACTTTGATATGTGGTTCTGGCCAAATGCTTTCGACTAAAGTTTGCGTGACCAAAGGATGTTTATTACGAGGCCGTATGTCGTTGAACCGAAAACTGTCTCATAGTTATCCACGACACGAGTTACAAGGTCGCAGTGTCTTGTGGGGTCGTATTTGTTTTTATTGTTGAATTTATTTATATCTAATTTTACATACGTCCGTATATTTTTAGGAAACTAGGCAAAACATCAATCGTTGTATTATTTCTCACACATTTTCGTTATCAACATGTTATTAGTGTCTAATGAATGGAAGGCCATTTACAATGACATTACAATTACAAAAACATACATACATAATCGTCACGCCTGTATCCCATAGGGTTAGGCAGAGACTATGGATCGCCACTTTGCTCGATCCTGATATATTACTTTCGCTTCATCCTCTTTCATAAATCTCTTCATGCAGTCTCGTCGGTTCAGGGTACTTTTGGCCTGACTCTTGTTGAAGGTATCACCGATTTCGATGGTGAAGGTTCGGTGAGGTCGACCTCATAAATCTCTTCATGCAGTCTCGTCGGTTTAGGGTACTTTTGGCCTGACCCTTGTTGAGGGTATCACCGATTTGGATGATGAAAGTTCGAGTAGGTCGACCCCTACCGACTCTTCTTGCTGGATTGATGGCCTAATAAACGTTGTAAGACGTTGGTAAAAAGAAACAGTTTTCAGGGTACCTCTGGAAACCCTAGCGAAAGCTTTATGATTACTTATGTTAACTCAATTGAATACAACTTATAAAAGAAACATAAAATTAAATACATAAAAGAATTAAGTGTGAATATTCGCAGTTTATTTAGGTCCATAATTATGTTTGTTAACGGTAAATTAGCTCCTATTTATGAATCCAAAGTGTCAACTTATTGAATGGATTTCGCAGTTTAGGATATTGACCTTAAAACACACAATTTTACAGTTCATTGCAGACACACAAAAGTGCATATTTTTAATTATCTAATTTGCATGTAAAGTTCACAAATGTAGACCGATGTCGATTTATATCAGCAATCATTTGACCGATCCGATAACCCAAAATTTTCCGTAAAACTCGTTTGTTATTAAGTTTTCTAAAAGATTTTGTCGAATCAGAAAACCAGTCAACGGAATATCTTAATATATATAAATCTCGTGTCACAATGTTTGTCCTCAATGGACTCCTAAACTACTTAACCGATTATAATAAAATTTGCACACCATGTGCAGTTCGATCCAACTTGAGAGATAAGATAGTTTAAATCTCAAATTATAGTCGCAATTTTAATTTATTGCTAATTATTTGTCTGTTATTATTTGACAGTCACAATCATCTGTTAACTCCAAATGATTCTAACAGATGTCGATACCTTTCGACTGGGTTGAGTAAGTAATCAATAGATGGCGCTGCTATGGTAAATCTACGAACGTGTCATATAAGCTACATTTTAACAGTATAATTACCACGTGTTGTTGACGCTATAAAATTAGTTAAATTTATTTTAAAGTTTTAGCAGGAATTTTGCAAAGTATTTGTGTTTGCGTATTTTTTTAATGATATTCGTCGTAGTTTCGTGTTTATATAAGGCCTATCTACAAAATAAAAGCAATTCCAAAAAATTGTCAACATGCCTATTTAGGCATTAAGGGATGAAATGGGATAAAGTGGGACGAACGCGATGAGACCGGTAGATGGGAAATAATGGGACGGGATGTAACAGAAAGAAAAGGAGCCAGATGAGATGGGATGGGATACGATAGGAAAAGGGATAGTAGGTACTTAGGTTGAGTTCAGGAGTACAAAAGTTTGAACGGGAAGAAGATATTTCTGGTGTGGAGTGGAGTCTAAACATCTAAGCACCCAGGCGAAGCTGGGCCGGGCCGCTAGTGTTACATAAAATTGCAATTTATATTTTAGGTCGAGTGATAAATCTGTGTTGACAAAACATTAATACTAATTATACCATTTCTCTAATTTATGCTAAATTGTAATTACAATCAATCATAGTTATTTTTCTTTGCATTAATTTAAATAAATAAATAGACCCAACAGTCACATACATACATAGTCCTGACCCAATACTAAGATCGAGTCTGTGTTATAGGTATCTGAAACTCCGAGAGACTTTACGGTCTCACAAACATCCAGACCCAAAACAAATAATTGTAGTTTATACAAACATTTGTCTCGTGCGGGAATCGAACCTGCGACCACTCGTTTCACAGTCGGTATCTAGCCAACTGCGGAAAAGAGGCTGTCAGTATTGTTTATCTTCAAATAATTTAATGTTATTGTTCTACGTGATTTGTTTTAATTTTTGAATGTATAATAATAATGTAATCATTTATGATCATTAATATTATGTTCATTGTTTTCACCGTCAATGCCAACTTGAATTCAATAGCGGCCTGAAATAAATTAATCTAAGCGATGATAATCATCAAGCACCTATTGTGTTATAAAACGTGTGGCATTATCATTTTTAATATCTATTTTGTTTGAATTTACAGAAATAAACTCTATTTATCAACTTAGTTCAAACTTAAAAAAAAAATGCGTAATTTAATAATATGAATTTATTTCATTTCATTATGACTTCTATTTTTAATTATACTTATGCAATACCTTTTATATATCAAGTTATTTATAATTATTTCTATACTTTGTAATTATTTATAATATTAATTTATCACCTTATCAGTATAATGAAATATTAAATTAACGGATACCAATAAAAAGTTTTTAGCAGAAATATATAGGTATACTTAAAAACGCATTTAAATTTATCATATAATATTAATGATAACATATAAACAAGTACTCCGCGATTAATGAGAAACAATATTGAATACACTTTCCAATAATTAATTTCAAATAAATAGAGAATACAATTAAACATATTATTCAATTATTTATTCCTAGTAAAGACAATTGCTGTTATTTATCAATGCTTGTTTAATGGAACATGATATCCACAGGGCAAAGGTGTCACTCTTTCCCCATTTCCTGTAACAAAGGGGATCTAAAGGTTATCTTGTTGATGTTTACGACCAGTCGTTTGGATTTCGATTATTTTATTACCCTCATTTGTTCTAAGACTTTTGAAGATGTATCGATAAAATTATGTATCGATATCGATATTTATGGTTTTAAAAGTAATTTACTGCAATGACGTGAGACTTGAAACTTTAAATCGGTATAATGAATAAGCTGTTTGGTTTTGGAAAATACTTTAGAATTTTCAACTCGTTAATGTTCATATATTAATAAATTGAGGTTTTCACATATTAATTGCTTAGAGACCAGAATATAGGCTTTAACAACCGATACTTTTATTTCCAAACACAAAAATCGACATCGATACCTTAAAATACAGGTAAAATATATCAATAGTATTGGGCACTTTTGACATCCCTAACCCATTCTGATGAAATTAGAAAGTGTGATACCTTTTCCCAAAAAGATTTATGAGCGCTTTATAAACGTTGGATCCAATGTTTGGGATATGATACATTGGGTTACGCAACCGAAAGCGACGGGTGAAAGTTTGTTCTCGGACAGGTTATAAAATTTTAATAGTAGGGTCGGCTCGTTCGGAAATGTAACTCGATCGTTAAAATAAATATGGCGTGACTGTAATTCTATTTATGTACATTTAAATCTATTTTGTTTTGATTACATTGCCGACAAAGTTCGTTGTGCTGTGAATGAATTTTAGAAATGACTGACTACTTTGATTGAATTGTACAATCGATATATGAGAGCTTTTAATTACTTTAAGGGTCATTCAATCCGTGAAGGCTTTTTTAAAAAATGTTCTGAATAAATGAAGTTGCAAATGTAATAATGTTGCGCAACAAAACTCTTATTTTAATTATTTGTTTTTAAACCATTAAACAAATAAATATCAGGTATAAAACAAAAACATTATTTTTCTGAACTTTCCTCAAATATAGTAGATGATATTTAACAGCCTCCATGAAACAATTGGTTAGACGCCGGCCGAGACGAGAGGCCGCGGGTTCGATTCCCGTACCGAGACAAATGTTTGTGTGAACCACAGGTATTTTTCGGGTCTGGATGTTTGTGAGACCGTAAAGTGTCTCGTGGTTTCTGATACCCACGACACAAGATTCGATCTTAGTGTGGGGTCAGGATTATGTATCTGACTGTTGGGTGTATTTATTAATTATAACAACCTAAATCAATACACTAGAACAATTTATTGTATACTCATTTATGACAAAAATCTGTACATCAAACTATTTTCAGGAAATATTCATTTCAGTAATCAGTTATCAGTCGAGCCATTTGCCTGTGCAAATACCTAACAAGATCCGCGTCACAACTTCAAGAGCAGTGTGTCACCGGTGTAGCGCGGTCGATGCTCCTTCACTCATTTTACTTTCATTAAAGCGTGGTGCCACGGACCGGGCGTAAGGAAATAGATGGGTCCTTTGTATTTTTTTAAGGTTGGCTTGCATATTGCATGGTATTTTGAATTTGGAATTGTCGGTTCGGTGTGATTGTCTTGGAAAAAATATATAACAAGAATGAAAAAAAAAATGTTTTTGTAAAACTTCGCGTGCGTGATGTAGATTTTTCAAAAGGGTGTGACTAGTGAAAATGTGTGAATGAATTTATTGTGTGTTGAGTGTGGATTGCAGTCTTTTAAGTAACTTTCAAATTACAATATGCGGATATTTAAAAAATATAAATTCATTCTTTGCAAGATTGTAGTAGTTACTTCACTCTTTTTCACACTCATGAACACCAGCTTAAAACTAATTTTACCCTAAAAACATTCCCCATACTTTTTTCTTTTTGCTCGGTTCGTAAAGGTACCACTTTTGTGACGTGATAAAAAAGCTATGAACTTTCTTTAAGAATCACTCTATCGTATGAAAAGGGATTTTGCAAACCCGAATCATAGTTCCAGAGAAGAAGTCGTCTTCAGGTTGATAATACTAACTTATGTACAAATTATTGCTATTGCGTTGAACAATGAAAGAACCCGTAATAGAATTTCTAATTAGTAAACCGACATTTAAATTATTTTCTTCTTTTAAAAACGTACATGTTTTATTTGGGAATAAGAATTGTATGTAAACTTTGAGTGCACTCCGTTTCGTAGTTTGGTAACAAGTATGCTTGCTTTTTAAACTGTTTGCCAACTTATCAGAACTACTAAGTGAAATAAATAAGTTAGCGCGCCAGTTTCTCGGTGCATTATTAAAGGAAAATGTATTAAAATTATTACGTTATGCTTCGCTTAATATTAGCAAGATTTATTTTATTTTTATATTATTTTTTATTCTCTATATTATACTTTCCAATACAAAATATCTTAATATTTATAGAAAGAAGTTCTACAAAAATGAAATGATTAAAACCAAGTATAGATAAACATCTACATCGTCCAATAAAAAATAGGGTAACACGTCCAATTGTCGGACACTACAAAGCTGCGAGCAGGATTTCAAGTTCAATGTGTGTCGACGCTGTAGGTCGCCGTATGACCAGTCAGCGGGAAAGCAGGCCTTTCCACGTCACCCATTGTCATAAATCGTCTTCTCTTTGGCTGCAAATTATAATATATACTCTAACCACCTTTTATAAATTGCGTGATGATAATGAGCTTGAAGATTCGCAATGACTTCAATGATGGATTATTGGACATGCTGTAGACTAATCTAGTGGGAAATTAAACGTCATGGATCCTTTTGTGAATAATTTGAGATCTATTGCATTTGTTACGGAGCTGGGTGTAGTGCTTAATTAGAATTAGCAATGTTTTCTAGTAACTGACAGTGCTGTTTAGGGTTAGTTCAGATAATGTTGGTGATTATCATTCATATCGACAGTTATGTAATTTCATTTAATTTTTTCATTCAAGTTTCTTAAATGTTTCAAAGATTTATAAGCATATGGTTTCAAAACACAATTGTGTCTATCAAATTCCATTAAGAACGGAAGTCTACAAAATGTTACCAGCATTTTTTTTGTATCAGGAATACAATTTTTTCTCTACAAAGATAATATGGTGCATATCTAAAGGATAAACAATAGGTGCGTAAATTAACACACAAATCATGACGCAAAACACTAAGGTTTCTGTATAAAAGAAACCATTTTGTGAAATCAAGGTAATTTACTTCCATTCGGAGAATTAACTCAATCACAACATTTCCGTCGCAACAATGTTTAGTGGACCAGTAGAGCTGCGTTTAGTACCCTTCTTACTTTCCACAGTAGGGTAAACAGGTAAATAGTGGACGTAGACGGAACTCGACGCGCGACGTCCGTCACCGACTCCGCCAGTGGGTCGACGTGTGCCCATATTTGGGGCTGCTACCCGATGAGCGATTTGATTGCCTCTTGCTTTATGTTCGAAGATTGATATGTACCGACCGATGTGGTTTGGTTTCAGTGAAAGCACTTATTTATATCGGTTATTTTAACAGCCCATTGTTGGTCGAAGAATAACTGATGTTTATCTATTGAACACTTTAAATGGGCAGATTATTGTGGCGGCTTCTTTTAGTAGTCACGATGAGATTTTGCGTAGGTTTCTGTATTGTTAGTTAAAGATATTAAAGGTGAATAATGGCCGACTTGTGAGCGTAGGTTCTATCATTTCATATAAGGATTCAATTTGATTTCATCCTGCTAATTATGTTGTTAGCATGTGGATGACAAATTGGCAACTGCCTGCCACCTGTGTTATTAATAAGCCTTGGTATCTGCAGCAAAAGATAACTGTTTAGATTAAAACCACAAGAATTTGGTTTCATTGGATAACTATCGATATAATTATATAAAAATAGAATACACCCAACAGTCAAATATGTCATAATTCTGAACCCCACCTTAAGATCGAGTCTTGTATCGTGGGTACCAGGAGCTACGATAGAATTTTCGGTCTCGCAAACGCCCATACTCGAAACGAATACTTGTGATTCACAGAAACATTTGTTTCGATTCGGGAATTGATACCACGGCCTCTCGTTTCACAGCCGGCGTCTAACGAACTGCGCCGGGGAGGCTGCCAATATCAACACATATCTCCCCATATATCGGAGTGGTGGGTTTTAGTCTACATATGTATGAAGGTCTTAAGTTAAGGCCGCAGGAAGTCGCTGGATGCAGGCCGCTTCCAACAGATCCATGTGGCGTTCCATGGGGAAGGCCTATGTTCAGCAGTGGACTTCCTGTGGCTAAAGAGAGAGAGAGAGATGATGGGCCTTATGAGATGTGATAAAGGTAGAATTTATAAGCCACTAAAATTAGACCATTAGACCAAATAGATATAACCGAAATCAAAGAACTAATAATTATTATGCTATTTAATAGTCTCGGTAAAGGAAGCGATCATTCATCAGTCATTTCGGTCAAGTATGAAGGAAATTTGATCTGACAGTTTAAGAGGTCCTCCTAATAGCGTTATTTGATTAATCAAATGTAATTTCTCTGTCAATTCTTAATGGGAAATTAACAGCAATTAACTCTCGATCTCACTGGAATTGAACATAATTGGCTAAAATAATTATATGCCTTCGGGATTTTAATTAGCATTTAGCATTGTAATCTCAGTAATAAAGTTTAGTATTAATTCATAAATAAATTCACCCAACACGTTCAGAACCACACTGAGATCAACTAAGTCTTGTGTCATAAATATTATAGAACTGCAAGGGACTTTTCGGTCTCACAAATACCCAGACCCGAAACAAATAGTTGTCTTGGTACGGGGATCAAACCCGCGCTCTCCCGTTTCACAGCCAGCGTTTAACCAATTGAACCATTGAACCACGGCTGTTGATAAAGGCTTCAATATTTTTCCCTGAATACTCAGCGTGAAAACCTTATGAGTAATCGGAGTCTGATCCACTGAGCACGGGAAATCTTCGTCAAATAAAAATAATTAACGTTCATACCAGCCCGGTCTAGTTGCTTTAAAGCAAGACTCAGGTGTATATTTTGGTTTGTTTCTGTTATGTGAGCATCCAGGTTACTAATAGATTCAGTTGAATTCACTATAGATTGGCCATATGTAGCTATATGGCCTAACCACTCTTAATCGTACTCACGATTGTTGAGGAGACCAGTGCCCTGCAGTGGGACGTATATGGGCTGATGCAGTACACTATAGTATTTAGTTAAAGTGCAAATTCGTCAAATAAATCGGCAAATTTATGAAAACAATTTAAATATTTGAAGCGATGCGATTTAACTGAAAGATTCAATGTCTTTGCTCTTGTAATGTGCGGATCAGGGAAACGTAAATAAGACAACCGATTGCTAGGAAATACAATTTATTACTGCTGTTAATACCTTTATATTACTATACACTACACTCTTCTCACTCGGATATACGTCCCACTGGACGTATATGGGTTGATGCAATATATCCCTGCAGTGGCAGGACATGGGTCTACTCTAGAATCGAGAGTACGATTGAGAGTGGTGAGGCCATATAATCCACCACGCAAAAATTCTTTAAATTCACGACGGTATGTAGGTCCTCGCGATGTTTTCGTTCACCGCCATAGTGCGTGGTGATTGACTGTCAATACACACGACTCCGAAAAATCAGAGGTGTGGCCAGGGATTTGAACCCGCGACCACCTTCAACATGTTGGCAGCCGCGTCTACTCCGTTTACCAACAGGCCACCACGCACTTAATATAAGCATATACAACTCGGATATAAGCATGAGTTAATGTATGTATGTAATGTTAGTTGTAAATTTCACATTTCTACATTTGCGTCGAATCATTAATGTTGAAAGAAAAATCTGTGTGTTAGAACAGTTAGTGAGAGATAAGCCCCGTTTGTTTCTGGTCTGATAACTTGGCGTACTATATGAAGTAGTTTTCAAACCCGGTGAATTTTAAAATCTATTAGATATTTGTGTTGCTAGCGAACGCGGCGTCGGATGACCGCAGATGGTGGTTAGATGGCGTGGATATGCTGTAGGAAGTCGCTGGATACATGCTAAATCCAATGTTTATGGTATTGACGTGATTTTTGAGTCACTTGTTAAAAACTTGACTGCCTCAGCGGCGTAGTTGTGTTATGCTATGATTACAAAGCTGAAGTCTCTGGTTCGAATCTCAAAAGTGATATTGGATTTTTCTATTATCAGCCCGGAGTCAGGAATTTGTGTCTGATATGGCGATAGTCTCGCCTTCTATCTCATGGGACGGAACACACAAGGCGAAACGTGAGTGTCCTCGTTGCACCTCTACCCACCCCTTCTGGGATAAAAGCGTAATGTTTATGTATGTATGTACTTTTTAAAAGAACGGCATGACTATTCCTTCCAAGTTCCATCCTCAAATCTAATGAGCTAATGGCTTAATGCATACAGTGCTATTTGAATCATGGAGAAGTTTGATATATAATATTACGTCGATCTTGTTTCTTTCTCAAATCTATTACTGTCTTATACAACCTTTTTGACAGCCTCCGTGGCGTAGTTGGTTAGACGCCGGCTGTGAAACGAGAGATCGCAGGTTCGATCCCCGCACAGAGACAAATGTTTGTGTGAATGACAAGTATTTGTCTCGGGTCTGGGTGTTTGTGAGACCGAAAAGTCTCTCGTACTTCCTGATACGCACGATACAAGATTTGATCTTAGCGTGGGATCAGGATTATGTATGTGACTGTTGGGTGTATTTATTTATTTTATTTAACTACAATATCGTACCAGTAACTCAAAATATTAAATTGAAAACTTTCACTAAACAAATAACATAATTTTCTTCCGTATCTCGACCATTTACGATAAGGACTGCAGTCTACTTCAAACCATTACATTTCCTATTGGTCGGGTCATAAGGAAGTACACGCGTACTGAATATTAATATTTTATTATAAAACCTATTGTTTGCATCGCATTAAATCAACACGCATAACTATTACACGTATAGTTGTGTCACTATATTGAGTTCGATGTTATAATTTGGTACGTTGTTGAAATTAATTAGGTTCTTGAAATGGCAGGCGGCTGTAAAAGAGTTGTAAATAGAATTAATCAACAGCATTAGGAAAGTGCGTGGTGGCCTGCTTGGTAAGCGGACCAGACGCGGCTGCCAACATATTCACGGCGGTCGCAGGTTCAAATCCCAGGGCACACCTCTGACTTTTCGGAGTCATGTGTGTATTGATAGTCAATCACCACGCATTCTAACGGTGAAGGGAAACATCGTGAGGAAACCTGCGTACCATTGCGATTTGTAAGAATTTCTATGGTATGCAAAGTCCGCCAACCTGCACTAGGCCAACGTGGTGGACTATATGGCCTAAATACTCTCAATCGTACTCTCGATTGTAGAGGAGGCTCTTGCCCTGCAGTGGGACGTATCTGGGCTGATACAGTGGTGTGTAAAGTTGAGGTAGTAATATGTAGTGCGGCGGAATATGGGTGAATGTCAGGCTTCCAAAGACGATATCAGGGTTAGAGCGTGCGAGAAGTGGAGATGACCAACGAGGAAAGCTGACCCTCACCATGTGACATTCATAGGTACGAAGAGAGAGAGAAACTATGTAGTATCTACTGCACTTACGTTTAGTATGTGTGGTAAAATACGCATAAAAAGACGTCGATCGATGTTAGGAAAGACTTGGCTGATTGTTTAAATTTTTTGCAAAAAACGTTCTGATATATTAAAAACTTACTTTGTGTGAGTAAACCGACAAGCATCGCTATGATATCCATGGCGAATGTTACAATTAGTCCGCTTCCCCTAGATATACTATTTATTTATCTTTTTATCTTTCTTGACTTATCACAAACGTCCCGCTATAGAGAACGTGAGCGTGGGCAACCTGTACTATTAACAGATGTTGACATTCCAGTGGTGTACTCTCCGATTTCTTCACAATGTGGAGAAATTCAGTTCAGAATATTCAGGTATTAAAATAAATAAACTTACCAAATACAATATGAGCAGGAAACTTATAGTAACACCTCTCCTCGGCCGCATTGTGATCTGTCAACAAGAAGTACTGTTAGTTGACATGAACTATGTTGGAAAGTTGTTGTTAAAGTTGCTGTTAGCAGAGGTCGTGATTTCCGAATCTGCGTGTTTGCTTTTAATTTAACTTCCCGACCGAACTATTTACCGGCAGCCGGAATTAATTGTGTTTGAGATTGCTTTCAGCATTTTGTGTTAAATGTTACGTGGTTTTGTTTTTGTTGATTATGTTGGCACTAATTGCGAAAATATTTTACGTGCAATCATTGGTATTTGGGTATTGTATAGCTTCCATTTGTGGTTTACTTTTGTTTTTTTTGTCAGCCCATATATGTCCCACTGCTGGGCACGGGCCTACTCTACAATCGAGAGAATCGAATGAGAGTGGTTAGGCCATATAGTCCACCACGCTGGCCTAGTGCGGGTTGGCGGACTTACATACCGTAGAAATTCTTTAAAAACTTTGCATTTCGATATTTATACTGTTTTTTTACAATATGCATGGTATGATAAAATTTTATATGTTATATTTTACTAATGATATTATCCAAATGATCCCAATAAAACAAAAGCCATCATTTTAATATCTAAATGAGCTGCTCTTTTTTATCCCAAATGAAGAGTTCGCGAATCGTTTGTGATATTATAATTTTGGCTATGTCCTCAGGCAGTATACATAATATATTGGCAATGTAATCGTCTGTCATATAATAAAGTGCTATTTGTATATATTACTTGTTTATTTATCGGAAGACAAATTAGTGGATTTTGTGTTCATTATATAGTTATAAATGATCGTGAATCAACAAGACAGGTTGTATCGTATATTAAAAACTACATTTTCTGTGACTTCCTAAAATAACATTGTAGGTAGTATTTATTTTGGAAACATCACAGAATGACCTTTACAGCTGAAACGATCGGGTACAAAGCGCTGACCAAACAAAGCAAAACAAAACAGAAATTCAACTGTATTTTTTCAGTAAACGAGCAATATTTTTGGTCATTTTTCTATAGTAGATGGATGATGTGAGCTGGATGTTTTGTTCGAGGAATAATAGGGCATGTGGGTGTAAAAACGATATGTTTCAAACCACAAATATTTATGAATGTTTCATGATTAATTCCCACCGCAACCCATTAGGTTGTGTAATCCAATTTGAACTCTGAACTAGATAGGTGTAATTACAGTTTAGGTTATTGATTGACCTAAATCATGTTAGATAAGTACAAAATAATAGTTACAAATGTTACGAATTACACATAAATAAGTGATTGATATCAGCAACGATGGAACATTCATAATTTCCGTGAATATTTATATCATGGAAAGCCGCAATTTTTTGAATACATATTTTGAATTAAAAAATAAATATGGTGATAATAGAGTACTCATGACTTTCACGGAAGAGAAAATCTTGACTTCGAATGAAATTATCAAGCCAGGCCGTTTGTATCGTCTTTTCATATCCTGAATTCGAATCCACTACTCCGTTACTTCACGCAGTGGTATCACTTAATGCTTTCTACTGATCATATCAAGTTCTTCGAACCAAACTAAACTTACAAACATTGGCAAATTATAATCACAAAATAAGATCAAAACACACTGCTCCACAGACACATAACACAGCATTTAACTTCCAAGAACATTATTACAATAAAAAATCCACAGTAATGTTATTTTCATACAATTGGAATTAGCAACGCCCGAGCGCGATTGTTCGCCGCCTAGTTCTCGAGCATGTTCCCATAGCATCGGGGACGAATTCCGGTTTATAGTCCCATCATTAGTGTATTGTTGAACAAATAACACTAATTAATAATCGCTGGAATTGAGATAAGGGTTATGTGGACGGAATACTAAACATGGCTTCGGAGTCATGCTTTTTTCAGTAGGTTTTGTAATAAATAGTGGTAAATTAGTTATTTTTGTAATAGATATATCGTTTTATTCGTCTTCTTCTGCTTTTTGGTGGGGTAAGAACGAAATGTAATTTTCTTTATGTTGCAAAAAGGTTCGGTTTAATAACGCGCTTTCCACAAAGTATTCAATCATTGCAAAAAATAAATTTTAAGGAAAGCTTAGCAGACAATATAACAAAATATATCAACCATAAATAAAAAAAATGGTTAATTACAAGCTTATAGGAACATACAACTTATATATATATATAGGAACTGTTAAGCATGTTAGTCCAATTTCTTTATACGACGAGGGTGGTACTCTATTATACATATATGACATAGAAGCGAAATCAAATCCTAATTTTGTTAACATAGCTCGGCACGATCTGGCAGTACCAAGTGTGGTGAATCCATTCAAAAGTGACGTTTAGAAGAAAAGTTCCCACGAGTATTATGCTATCGCAACAAAATGGTGAATTTATGTTAGAGAAGATAAAGTAAGCGTTTTTGAACCTTTTTCATTTTTTTTAATGTACAAAAAGACCATACTCTTTTTATATCAATAGTGACTAACTCTCTAAACTGCCTCGTTGGCGTAGTTATACTACGGTACGATTACAAACCTGAGGCCTCGGGTTCGAATTCCAGGTCGGGCAAAGTACCTAATATCGGATTTTTCGATTCGTTTATCAGACCGGAGACAGGAATTTGTGCCCGACTCGACGATAGGCTCACCTCTATCACATCGTGGGATGGAACACACAAGGCGAAACTTGGGTGTCCTGATTGCACATCTACCCCTTCTGGTATATAGCCGTGATGTTTATGTATATGTATGACTAACATTCCATTTAAAAAGCGCTTCAAAATCAATAACACAGATTTCCCAAGCAACCCGTTCGTGACTAAATAGAAATTCCTTCCGGCCGGCTAACTCTTATGAAAACAATACGTAATTATATAAAATATAGTAAGATAGTATGAGAAAGTTATAGACATACCGCGGACGCTCCGTCATGCCAATTTACTCAGAATCGGGGGTGAGCACGAAGCTCAGTTTCACGGTGTGAATACGGCAAGGAGAAATCTTTAATTAATCTGGTATGGGATCGTAATGAGGATGTTATTTTTACTGGTGATTAGAAGGCCAAATTAACTGCAGAACTCCTCGAAGTTAAGCGGGAAGTTCTTGCAATAAAGATGTCGAGTTTGTTCACGTAAGCTGAACAAAATCTCCAAATTCATAAATTTTTAAGGAGGTCAATTGTACTGAGGTGTTGAAATAGACGAATATTCCGCCTGGACGTTTTTGTTAACAATAATTTTCTACAATTTTTGAGTAATTACTTTTTCGACCCTATTACTTGGGTTTAACGGTGCTTGCTGACTAAAGCTAAGGAGCCAGTATATCAATTAAAATAATAAAACCAATTTAAATGTAAAATGATGGCCAATTTTCGCATTCTATGTATCTGCCACAGAGGGAGAATTATCAAACCCTTTCTTACTTTTCAGCTCCTTTGCTCAAGATGCTTTTAGACGGGGCTCCAGAATATGCACTTTTTTGGCTTTTAAAATTCTACGTACAATGCAACAAAGTGTGCAGGAATCTTCACTTTCTCACGGTCGAATTGACATACATCTAGGTTTAACGCGAAATGGAAGAACTTTCGATAGTTCGATGATTCGAGATAGCTCCTAAGCACTGGTCACGACGCGCCTACGCTAGAAACTAGAGTTCACGGGTGAAAGGTCCCTTGTAGGAAAGTGAAATTCAAGGGACATGACTTCATTAATTTTAAAGCTATTTTGATAAGGTTAAAGAGACTGTCTACAATAATGATTGTTTTGTGTAATTCTACACAAAAGTGCTCCATTATTATGTTATTATTGTGTAGTTCTATAAGCTTTGTAAATGACTTTAAATATATAGTGCCGTAAGGTTAAGACAAATTAATTATAGTTTGTAAAAAGGTTGAAAAATTATTTATCTGAAGTAAACATTTAGGGCAATATTGAGGCCTATGTCAGCAGTGGACTGCAACGGGCTGATGATTATGATGATGATGTAACATTTATTCTTCCAATATTTTTTTATTTTTGTACGTGGAAAGCATGCACAGACTGTGAACTGAGGTCTTGACATTGTTTCCAAGGTCGGTAAATTCTAATGTGAAAATATGTAGAATGTCATCATACATTTCGTTCCTTATAATATATTTATTCCTGTCTACTCCAAATATACAGAAGTTAGGCGTAAACCTCAAACACCGCGTACAATTTCCTACGTCTTCTTTTATTTACTCAAAGCTCTTACGAAGACAGTAAACATTCAATTTTATCACGCCCCAGCGCGCAGAGTAACAAAAAATACATTTTTAAAATTACGTCACTGCCGTTGCCACCCCATTTAGCGCTAAGGGGTCGTAGCTACTTTACTGTAATGGAAGGGTCTGTTTCAACAAGTTTCTGCCTCACAAAGGCCTTACTTTATAACACCTTTGTACGTGAAGTGCTGGAGTTTTTTATAAGTACTGTGCTGTAGCTAATTTAAAATCGTCGAGTTGATTCGATTCAGGGGGGTTACTCTATGATGCGAAACGAAATTCGAATTTTCGGACGTCGCATGTTAAACTGTACGAATGTGCCTAGGCACACCACAAAATGTTCGAATCCTCTATCGCACTTCCTAATTATAGATTTAGCGAACTAAATGAGTATCATAGAGAATTGTGTTGATTTTTAGGAGTGGAAAACTTATAACTTGCTTCGAGCCGTCCGAAAATTCGAGCTAAGTTTCGGATCATAGAGCAACCCCCCAGTTGCTCCACTCCCTCACAGAATTTATGTAGCAAACCCTTCCTTTATAACCGACTTCAAAAAAAGGAGGAGCTTCTCAATTCGACTATATGTTCTTTTTTATGTTTGTTGCCTCATAATTTAATTGAGTGATTTGCAATATTTTATTTGATTAAAAAGAACTAATAGTTGTACACTATATGCTAGTTGTTATAAAAACAACCTACCATATTCTCAAAGAATATTAAGTGTTCGAATATGAAGGCTATTGAAATTTAGGTCCAAAAAACAACTCAAGTCCAAAGCTAAAATTTGAATAACCTTCGCGAACATTGTTTTGGTTCTTTCAATAGGTACTAAGTGAGCGCGTAATTATTGATTTATCGGTAACACTTATCAGTTTCAGGTCTATGTTAAAAAACATATTTTAATTGGCGGGAGCGAAAGTACGAACACCGCTTTAATCATTGATTTTGGGCGTTCCTGCTTGACTGGTCGAACATTTGGGGCCAAGTGGGCCGTGGGAGCACAGGGAGAAAGTGACCACTGCCGACCACTTCACTTTTTGTCGAGTATGTTGGTAATGACAGGGTGCGGTGTGCCCCTGGCAGTCTTTTTACAGCCGTTTTCACAAATACGAAATTATTTATTTGCAAGAATGTAATTCGAAGTACGAGGGATGTTAACAGTAATGTAGGTCCTGATGCATTATCCTCAAATGATTTGTATGATATAATTACCAATTAATTAGGTAGATGCTAATTACCGAAGAACCACGACAAACCACTCTAGACTGTTTTAATTGGTATTGCATCAAGGACCAAATGTAGAAGATGGTTTTGTTACAGAATACATGCATTGCGGCTAGGTTTTCACTGTGGCTCTGAGATTCTAATTACCGCTTGCTGATTGAGCCTCTCCATCGGAATTTAATCAACTTTTTTTTTTTTATATAAAAATAAATACACCCAAAAGTCACATATATAGTCCTGACCGCACATTAAAATTAATTAATTGTTATGACGTGGGTATCAGAAGCTACGAGAGACTTTTCGGTCTCGCAAATACCGAGACAAATACCCGTGGGCCTCATAAACATTTGTCTCAGTGCGGGGATCGAACCCGCGGCCTGTGGTTTCACAGGCGACATGTATCTCGTTTCACAGCCGGCGTCCAACCAACTGCGCCACGGAGGCTGTCAAATATACCCATTATATTAAAATTGAATAGTAAAATAAAGGCTAATACATCAACATAAAGGCCGGATCAATAAGTTTCCGCTCAGTAGGTATTTCACAGATTAACGCGCAATGAGCCGCCCCATTATCTCTATTAGCGTCGAAGTCGCTCGATACACTTTGATCTAGGTTATTAAGCGGGTGTCTTAATTGACTACATTTAGCTTTTATCTATTATTCAGAAAACTTCTAATGCTTTTTTTTATAAGCGTGATTTAGATGTATTATTGTGTTTGTTTTAATTTAGTTGTAAGTCGTTGATGTCGTCGATCCATCCGTCCATCCATCAGCCAAGGGAAGTCCACTGCTGAACATAGGCCTCGCCCAATGCTTTCCACAGTGACCTGTTGGAGGCACTGCATCCAGCGACATCCCGCGACCTTTACTAGGTCGTCTGACCACCTCGTGGGAAATTGTCCTACGCTGCGCTTACAGCTACGTGGTCTCCGCTATGATAAGAAAAACCTCTCAATGATGATGTTGTCTACGTAAATAAAATTATTAAAAATATTGTTTGTATCAACGATTATATATAACGTCAGTGTGTCCACAAAAGTAAGCTACAAGCACATTTTTTCTTTCCTAAGATGTCATAGCGTGCAAACCTATGTCGCGAAAAATATTCAGGTATACCTTATGATTTATAACCAGCGTAGAGCGTTTTTCTGCCTTTACGTAATTATAACGTAATAATAAGCAAACTACACTTCGCTCATGTAAGAATCAATGACTGCATATTTTTTTTTCAATGAAGCCTACGCCCTCAAATTTTTAGCATTACCCCAATTGAATAGTTATATTGGTGGTAACTATTTCTGATATAGATTTAAAATTCGCATACCCAAAATAGAAAAATATGTTTTCTAAAATAATCATAACCATTTCACATGTGAATACACAAAACCTCGGCCACATTTTAATCACGCATTATTCCCTGCAAGGTCAGTTTCCACGGTCAACGACGCATAGCATAACAAAGCGAGTGGAGCTGGACTTTCACTCGGACAGATTAGAAGGCCCTTCATTCAGGTATTTAGCTGCATAGTATGATGTATCTACGGGGCTGATTTTTATAACAAAATGTTGAATTTGTGACGGAATCTCGTAGACTTGGGTTTTGGTGATTTTATTTTAGATATTTTTAAAGTGTAAACTAATGATCGGAAAATTATAAGGTACATTATATTTAGCTCAATCTTTAGTTATGGTATTAGTATTATATTTGTATAACAAAAGTACCTAGTCTTCCTATTTTCCAGCATATGACTGAAAGCTTTGACTGATCACGACAGCCGTCTGTCATCAATCCTTTTGGAGAAAATCATAAATACCGGGAAAGCGATGTTAATTTAATTGCCTGTCTTAGAAATCGCATTTAATACCTCAAAGAATAATCGATAAAATAATTAATTATTATTAATATAAATATCTAACTGTAAACAAAATTCAACACAATAAGTAATAAGTCCTACTAAAATCAACTATATAGCGTAGTCTAGACTAGTCTAGTCTAGTCAATGAACAAGCGGGAAGTACTGGCGTAGTACCTATCGCCGCACTAGATCTGAGGCCATTGACCCGCGCCCGCGCACCTCAGTGAAACCGAAAGTCAACATAGGGACCTTCATACTAATGTTTGTTGTCTTGGAATTGTACTTTGATTAATTCATTATTTTACTGTTATTAATTTATTGATATGATTTTTTTATTTTCAATATAATTATAAAATAAAATCAAGATTTTATCGCATTATTTAATTTTTAATTTAAATTAAGTATTCACACAGGTAATATCAAGTGTCAGCTAACAGAACAATTAAGAGCATCATGATACAGAAATATTTTTGTTGAATACCGAATTTCATTTGTATTCTATTAAACAAACTGAGTTCATAATCGCACCCATCACAAATTCTCATCAAGTTACATAAAACTTTTAATTCTAGGTTAAATACATACAGCTCTAAATCCCAGACAATAAAACAATAATTAAAACGTAATGATTACCCGAGAAGCTCATAAAAGTCAGTCAACTTTATACTCATTTGCATGGCCTTTAAGATCTTCTTTAAAAACATTTTTCTGTATAAGTAATTGACATTAAAGTAAGAAAAAAATTCCAATACAGTTAGACAAAGAAACCGATTCCATTACCGGAATGTCCGGAATTATTTGTTGAATAAACATAACTTGTTCCGCTTGAAAAACTTTGTTTACACTTTCTCTACAATTGACATCTCTAGGATCTTAGGATCCCGAACATGACGTATGTCTACTAAGTAAGAAAGAGACGCACATATACACCAGTGAGTGTGAGAGAGAGAACGCACGCTACAATTTGACGGTCAAGTTTCAATACGGTCAGTGACATTGACTCTCACTTTCGATTTTCTGTGTGGTAATTGAATTAGCAAATATTGTTTTAAACTGTTGTCTTTGAGTTTAAATTCTAACAATTCAAATAACTGTTCATAATGTTTAAGAGTTATAATATAAGATAAAGTTTAATAGATATAGCAGAGCAGATGATAAATATATAGCATTAAAAATAATGGCATTAAAAGTAAAAAAATATTCTAGCAAAACGTTGACCTAGATATATCTCTTGCAAGTATTGTCTGTAAAATGTTTATAGACTTTTTTGCACACCGATCAAGCAAACGCTGGAATGAGCATTCACCTTTAAAAAACAAAAAAATCTCAATGGAAATTATTACAGTAAAATTAAGTACGTACAGTCAAATCTCAGTGACGGATTGAAACGCAACAGCTACACCATTGCTTCACGTGGTTTTTGTGTAATACGAGTACAATAAACAAATCATTTGCAGAACCGAACTCGTACAGCGGTCCTGGCTGCATCGTAACTCTACCACAAAAGAATGAAGTTATTGCTATGATATTTTATTTTTTAATGCACAATCAAAAATGATAAATAAATATTTTGCAATACCATACTATGTATCACTTCTGAGTTCTGCAACAAATATTCCTACTATTTATCAGCTTATTGCACAACAGGAAAGCCCTGAAGTTTCACTTGCTAGTTTCCAAGCCAGCCCGCCCACTGCCGCATCCTATTAATGCCTTGAACTTAATATTTCCTTATTATAAATTTCACTCTGCATAATTTGCGTTATTTATTGCCTGTCAAGCAGAACTGAAAAGATTTAGATTGATTGAGCGAGCTCAATATTATTTATTAAGTGGCCGAGTGAAAAATAAAAAACAATTTATGTTAAAAATCTTAAAACCACTGAAAAAATCCTGGAAGTTTATTCTTACAAATGTTTCATTTAGTGCCGGAATCGAACTCATGATCTCATCTCCCGTCCGACTCGTCTTCCATCGTACCGTATCACGCAAAAAATCATATGTACTTAATATCTATATTGACGCTATGTTTGCATTCCAAAAAGAAGGCTTACGTGTTAATATAGGTCAACGTTCATTGTAACGAAGAATGGTGTTTACCCACCGAAAAAAAGACCCTTTAATAACACAGGTGTCTGTCTCCCCGGTGAGCGGTAGCCCACGACTGTAATATGTAAATATTTTAGTAGCATTAAAAAGAGGATTAGTTAGTACAAAATTATTAATAGACTCCTCCTGAGTTTGAATGACAATTTTACCACAATGTTCGGTTTTGATCATTTTTGAAGGCATCTATTGCATCACAATACTTTTACATAATCAGACTGCCGGAGATCTAATAATCTTGACACTTTTTTGCCCCTGCTTCATTACAATTCTCTAGGTTTTGCCCGCCTGGTAGGAAATCATCAGCTCAAGTGATTACTTGCAATTATGAGTGTTAACACCTTATATCTTGGGGTGACTAGCGCAGAGCAGTGTTGAAATTTGAGCATAGTTGAAAATAACAATAAGTTCAGAGTGATCGTCTTTATGGGTAATGTCCTCACCATCCGGCTTACGACCCGCTCGTTTCGTCAAAAAAAGATACTTGCACGATTTTCGTTCTCAAAAACCTTATTTCCATCAAACAATAATCAATTAACAAGCCTATAAAGATGTGTTCACTAGGGCAGAAGCTTGACAGTTAGAAGTGATTGTTGAACACAATCAGTGTGAACGGCGAGCACGTAAACCCACATAAACTCGTTGGCACACATCGCGGGGTCGGTGTCACAGGTGTCGGTTTATTGGTTTATGCTAAGAAGCTTCTTTGCGGGTTTATGAAATTCGAGACTTAAGAACATTTAGAGTTTTTAAAAGACTAAACAGCTTGGCAGTCGCTTTGTTGATAAAGGCTGCGAAATTGGCGGAGAACTTTGCGTCACAGATGTAGATAAGTAAACTTACTCAATAGGTACATATCGTTTAGATTTAACGAATTTCAAAAATACAACAGTCCAATACATAATCCTGATACCACAATAAGATCGAGTCTTGTGTCGTGTAATCAGGAACTACGAGAGACTTTTCGGTCTTACAAACACTCAGTCCCTAAACAAGTACTTCTGGTTCACACAAACATTTGTCTCGGTGCGGGGATCGAACCCGCGGCCTTTCGTTCCGAGGCCGGCGTCTAACCGTCAGGCTTATTAAGTCCGCCTTGTACACTTCTCTGTATATGAAGCTTTATAAACAAATAAAGTACAAGCCTACATGGGTGAAAATTAATGTTTATCAATTTAATTGTAAGAAACCCTATATTGAAGAAAATGGTTTTAGCTCAGCGCTTCAATAGTCAATGCTCTTAGAAGAGGATACAAACAAGTTATAAATTAAACTCTGAATTAAATTAAAGCGATAAGTACTGTTGATAGGTAATGGGCATCGTTTATTTACATGTCTGAAGCAAAGCGATCTCATAGTCCATAACTCACACTTAACCAGATAAACATTTAATTACACCTCACGTTCTAGTGTTTCAACTCATTAAAAATCTAATATCGATATAATATCGTTTTACCAACCATCAACAATCGATTAAAAACACGTTCGAAATTTAAACGCTGAAAAACAATTTGGCCAAATATTGCCACGTACTTATAAAATAAATTAACACTTGTAGTGAGCGGTAAGAGTAGTCAAAAACGAAAGTAGAATCGATCTAAAATCGGTACCGCCGAAACATCGTGTCGGTATCGGATTGTGGTCAGTCGGTCGGTGACTTTCACCCGGCAACTAATTAGCGGCTATCGATGTTCTCGGGTGTATGTGTCGATATCGATACGCTGACTTGTCTATTTAGCGGTTGACATTTGAATGTCGATGTTTTGCGTTATTGAATATCAAATTGCGTTTTCTATGTAACCTTGTATGATTAGGTGTCCATTTTTTACTCTCTTTTATTTTAAGTTTATTATATCTTTTTGGACAGAAAGTAAACAAATATGCATACAAGTATAAACTCACGCCTTTTTTCCAGGAGGGGTAGGCAGAGGTGCTACCAGGATAACCACATTTCGCCTAATAATAATGCAATATGATATAAAAGTAAATACAAAAAATATATAGACGTAATGATAGCATACGCGTGTAGTATAATTTACATATGCTTTATTAAGTAGAGCGTGAAATCCCTCGCTACCTGGGAATCGTAAGTGCTTTTTTGGCCTATAAAAGGGAGGGTGAAAAGAGGAGGGTGATATGCATCGTTGAGCCACCCAGAAATTAAAAACGGAATAAAACGCAACAGAAACTATAAATTCTCTTAAGTTAAGAAGTTAAAATAAAACTTTAATATTTTCTACCAACAAAAACATCTTAGAGTAAAATAAAATCAATCACAACAATAATTTTCCATCGACTTTTTGTTATTAAATGATTCCAACAATTTCTTCGATTTTTTAATAATTGAATGTATCGATAATCGCAGCACAGCACTATAAAAAGCTCGCCGAATGGGCGAGGCGCGCACGCACGCTGTAATCGATTGGGCGGCGATCAAAGCCCACGTTACATGTTTTAAATGTTTTGTAAAGTAATGATACCGTGATACCGCCGGCGTGTTTGATGCCGCTCTAGTGATACATATATATATACACACACAGACATAGTATGTACATACATGTACAAGCTCATGACTGTAAGCCTGGAGGGTAGGTGAAGTTTACTATCGGTGAGAGCTTTAAGCTCAGGCACTTTGGCGTGTTCGTACTGAGGTTCCAAAGTGCCTCCAAAGTCCAGATGGAGACATAGGGTTTTGAGCCTGTAAGAGTCCGGCGCCAGACAGCCGACAGATCTTCAAATGTTTGTTAAGAAAATGATTTCCTATACCTAGTTATATCGGTTTAAGATAGAATCTGTGGTCCGCATTTTAGTTTTGGAAAGTTATTGTGGTGTTATTAGAACAATAGATTTGTGATAAAGTTTTTTTTTTGTTAAGTAGCCTGTATAGTATCAGAATTGAGAAAAGTCTGATAACAAGTCAATTTAAAAGCATGAGAATAATCCAATTAAACAAATAAAAAATGTTTCATGCATATCCAGAATATGTATTCAAGATTGTTAGTAAGTTGCTCCTTATTAATGTTTTTGTTATTTTGAGTGAATTCAATTTATGAAATATTTCCTTTAACTATAATTATTACACATATCAAGACATGTAGAGTTTTATTTTTAAATAATGCATCGCCTTAATTGAAGTCTTGCAAAGATTTCGGTTCAGGGAATGAATCAAAATAATCACGTAAGGATGAGTTACTAAAAGTACTAGTCCAAGAGGATATTAATATTATTCTATTAATGCGATTAAATCTGTCATTTATAATAATCTTGAATAAAAATAAACCTGTCAAATAATATATCAAAGGAAACTACGCCAAACTCATACCCGACTTACATAACTCATAAGTCCTAATCAATTAGACTCAAAAGCGATAGCATCGGCTTATTAGTGTCACTTCTACAATCCAACACGTGCTCCATTGCACAACAGATCACACAAAAGACCGTTTGTAAATGTCAATTAGGCTTGCGAACAGGCTTTCACTTGTGATGTATATCCGAAGATATTTTTAGACGTAGGAACCAAGTGAGAAGAGAAAATTTAAGTGGAAATTAAATATTTTATGCGCCTTTGTTTTTGGTGTGGTGGCAGATCGAAGTAAAATTCCAGTGGCAATACTATGTGCTGTTGTGTCGACAAGAACGTAAGGTCATTGTCTCGGTTATTTGTCAATAGCTGAATTGATAAAACAAAATTGGGAAACTGTGACTTGAAAATTTAACACTAGATTGAAAATGAAATTACAAAATTTTCATCCGTCCACCCTCCTCCATTCGATTAAACGATCCAAGATTTATTTCTCTATATTGTGTAATGTCATAAAGCTAGACCTAGAACTTATATCTCACTAGAGTCCTAGGCGATTTAAAACTACTTAAATAAAAAAATGTGGATAAATTTCACAAAACAAAGCAATAGACTAACAAAAAGAACTTAACATTTATCTTCCAAAAACAACTACCAAACGCAAGGGAGTTCGAAATGCGATCGCAGTGATAACACTTTCACTGGTGCAGTAACCGATTGTTCAGAACCTGTTAGTTACCTAACGTCCTTACCCTGAGGTAATGAGATCGAGCTGGGCCAGTCACGCTCTGGTGCTTGATTAGTCGCACGTTTCCAATTCGACTTTGAAGGTTTATAGAGGTTTATTTTCGAAAATTGCCTCGGTGGCGTAGATGAACTGCGGTACGATTGCGAAGCTGAAGTCTCGGGTTCGAATCCCATGTCGAAGTGATAATGAATTTTTCATAGATATTTAGATAGAATATTTAGTCACTGACCTCATCAAAAGGTGTGCTATGAGTAGAATGTGGCGTAGATTAAATGAACTTCGTTCGAACAGTAATTTGGTTTAGTCCAATGTAATATGTTATAAAACCGGAAGCTCGAAATTCTTATCCTTAAATCTTTGCTGAAAAATAAGTTGGATTACGATCTTTGTCATTTATAAGTCCCAAATTAAAAGTGTCTAGATTGAAGTAGATTAAAAATAATTCCCCAATACACCATCAAGCGAAAATGTATTTCGATAAACCTTCACACTAATCCAATTAAGGTTAGTGTTTTCGATAGAGTAATGAGAAAATTATCGCGATCAAAACATTAACACATTGATGCTTATAGCACATTAATTTAAGTAGTTTTACTGGACTATATTGATGAAAATATAATGAAGGAAAAGGGACATTTGGCAGCAAGGGCCTAAATTTCTCCAAGCCTACTAAAGATAAAATAGATAACTCTTTATTTTAACCCACATACAGTACTCAACAAAATAAAGTAAAACGTTCTGACAATAAGCGGTCATATCGCTGAAAGCAATCTTTTAAGGCAACCTTTGGATAGAGTAAGCAAAGAGAGAGTAACATAAGAGTACTTATATTTGAGTTGTTAGAACTTCAACAATATAGTAGATACATACGATGCAGTACTATGTAAAAGTGTCCTGTTTTATGAAATTGAACGTTAAAAAGAATTGGAAATAGACCGATGGTTACCATTTGTAAATCAGAAATTGTCATTTGCATCAGACATCCTATTAACAATTTTGACTGTAGACCACTAACTTAAAAATATATATAATGTACCAGCATTGTGCATGGTAAACTTAAATAATTGAGGAGTAGCAGACTACTCAACAGAATCGTAATTTAAAGGTTAGAAAACACAAGAAAGCAATAACACTCATAACATTTATTAACATCCCACATCTTGATACACGTGTGCACCTTCGAAGTATCTATTGACACAATTTCGATGCATTTCGATAGATGTCGTCCGATTAACACAATTCCACTTGACTGGACTTGAGTGACGTGGAAAATTATGAGATGTGACGTTGTGACTTCGTACATGCGTAACAATGGTATCAAAATTAATGTTTGTGGGGCAGAAGAAGTGGTTGTTAGTTTTTTATCGACTGTTTAAACTGACAATAATAATCTGTATGTGCTAATGTTATCAAAATAGATCATATACATACGTACATACATAAACCCACGCTTTTATCCCAGAAGAGGTAGGCATAGGTGCTACCAGGACACCCACATTTCGTCTTGTGTGTTTCGTCCCACGATGTGATAGGGGGCGAGCCTAACGCGGAACACCATACCGAGCACAAATTCCTGACTTCCGGCTGATAATGAATAGAAAAATCCAATATAATTGCCTGAATCGGAATTCTAAACCGAGACCTCAGCGTGATAATCAATAAAATATGGTACTCTCTTGTTGATGTAATTATATCGTCCCTGTCATAAAATATACACAGGCTGTACGCAAAACGCATTATACTTGCGCGAGTCACTATAAAGGTCTTTTACATTTACTTATTCTACCACGGCAAACAATACCTCATTCTTTACTGTCTCGCTATCTGAAGGTATAGAAATATATAAGATTTTCAGCAGCATGGTAGCAGCAGACTAACATTATAAAAGCCGTGCATAGTATTAAACACGATACATGGGCACTGAACCACTATGTCAGATAATCTATTTTGTGGAAGCTTAGGGGTTATTGGCGTAAGAGATTTACCCTAAAACAGATTTGCGTCGTCTATGGCGGTGCCTTAGACTAATAGTGAAAGCTGATTTAATAGTTTCATAGATCTCCTGCATAATGTAAAGCAAGTAATTGGCTATGCGAGATATATGTAGTACAAATGTTATTGTTAGTAAATATGAATAAAAAGCCTCGTTTTTAGATAAATTCTCGTGTTTTTTAGATTTCTTTAGTTTTAATCACCACCGCCTCCAAGACCATTGAATAACAAAGTTTCTTACTAAAGATCTTCAGGGCGACCTGATGCAAGCGGCCTGCATTAGCACTTTTTTGGAACTTGTGTGTGGAACTTTAAACGTGTATTTGTCAGGACGTGGGCTCTACCCGAGGAGTTTTCTGCTCCATGGAACATCACTTTTCCGTGCTTTGTGCTCTGCATATTGCATATTGCCTTCAGAGCTGCCCTCGCCATAATATTTTTCTACTTTCTTTCGAGGATACACTCAATGGTAAGGATTATTTATTGATTATAGTACGGTGCTCAATACTTGCGTCCCGCGTTGAACTTAAAACACAAAGAGTGAGTGCAAAGATTCGCATACAAAACAATGTATATACTTGTATTCTAGTAGTAGCTTAATGTACTAAACAAGAAATTGCATGATCATCAATCACAAATACTTCGCGACCTTATTCCATACAAACCGCATATTAGTCAAGCCTTAAACACTTATAAATAAAAATAATGACGCCAGCTTCATCTCGAAAGTTCTCCGTCAATCGGCCTTGTACGAAGTTTCTATCATTTCGTTGCCCCAGGCGACAAGCACCGATTGGACATTTCAATTGCGGCTTCAAATCGCTTTTTTACGTTCGTACCCACCTCATGAATGGACTGTTTTGTTTTTGTTATTTTATAAAAACACGTTTGATTATTAAAATTGATGAACCGTTTGTTAAATAGGTTAAGAGTTTAATTAAGACTTATTATAAAGAGATTCATCAAGATTGTTTATGATCGTTGGAAGGAATTTCATTAATTACAAACGCCCTGATATAAATGTTGGTAATACGAATTACATTTAGGTGTTGAACTACCTTTAACGCAAAATTAACAACCTAGTAGCCGCAGCAATCGATCATAATTAATCCTGTTGTGTACTAAAAATATTCTATGTTCTGATGTAAGTACATGCGACATTTTTTTACGACGATGTTAATGATGAGCTGATTGGTCTGCATGAATTAGAGACTTTTATTATTTATTATTATTAATGTCATGTATTATGGTTGACATAGGTAATACCAAATCGACGGAATTTATTTTAAGCACTTCATAGGTACGTATTTCGTTCGAAAACTAGTTTTAATGACGAAACATGTATGAAAAGCGCCTCTTGCAGGCTATTCCCGCCCATCTCCGATATTGGATCCTTTGAGCTAACCGGGACGAAGTAATTAACCAGGCCTCTGTAATTACAGTGACTTTTGAATCATGTCTGCTGTCAGTTGACATTTTTTATTGCATTAATGAGAAGTACCGACATGAATTTTTCGTAATGAATAAAATCAAAAAACAATTCTTATTTTCTTTTATTCAGGGTGACAAAAACTCCGTCCGATCGACAAAGGTATCAGGCATCATTAAAGTGTTCTGTTTAAATGATCCGTTTGACATAATATCCTTAATAAAAAAATATCCTTAATAAAATATATGAATAGGGAAACTCACATTACTCTGTTAACAACCACATCTGCAACAAGTAACGTGCGGCGCGACGTTTCAGAATTATCAGAATGTGTGTTGTTGCCAAAATATTTAAAACTTTGCAAGATTTTTAGGTAATATTAATACTAAAATGTGTATTATAAGTAACGATAATTATGTTATCCTTTATTATATATTTTTTTGGTATTTATATTAGTAATACTATTAAGATGCTCGAATGCGCGTCTTGGGTCGGATAGGGTTTTTTTTATTGTACATTGCGATAAATTTGGATTATAGAAAAATGTGTAAAATAAGGCAATGCTCTTTCGTGTCCGGAGTTGTATTTGAGTATTAGCTATTTGTAAACCTATATATCTATGGTATGTTAAGTCCGTGCACTACACTAGCATAGTGGACCATGGACTCACACTTCTCAATTACAAAGAAGGCCCGAGTCCTACGGTGGGACGGTTGTGGCTTCAACTTCAAGTTTTAGTCACCCGTTGTGGATGTTCATGGGCAGCAGTGAACACTTACCATCAGGTGACCAGCTTGCTCGTTTGCCAGACCTATGCTATAAAAAAATCTTGTGTTATTTGTTGTTGCCACAAACATCCAGGTCTTAACAAAAAGGTGGCAAGGAATTGAACCGCATTTAAAACTCAGATTTCCCCGAAAGCGCTTCAAAATATATTTTCTAAATGTCTACAATTGATAAATTAAGAAACATTAAAACAAACTACGAACGAACAAACATACCATCTCAAACTTTACGAGTAAAAGTTATGATATGCAAATCAGTTTTATGTTATTTGTTATTGTCCGGACGTGATATTGTTGTTTTAAAAGTTTCGCTTCCTTCCATTTGCATAAATTGTTCTTTGCCAACAATACTTGGTTTCATTGTACTACTTTGAGATTTTACACAAATGGTGTTCGTAAGTACAATTAATTGGACACAACGTGACAGTGCATCACAATCATCATCTTTGTTTGTGAATTATTGACTTAGGATATTATAGAAATCTAGAAGTTTTGACACCGCTTAAATACTGTGAAGTTTCTTTTACATTTCTCAACCATAACTGATAATTTATACTCGTATATGGTACAAAGGCCCCAAATGTGACTTAAATTACGCCACAATAACGAGTTTTGGAAAGGCGAAACGTAGTCCTGGTAGCACCCCTTCTGGGAAAAAGGCGTGAATACAAATTCACTATCTATCTATGTAAAAAAATATTTCTTTGTACCGAACTTGTACATTGTATATAATTTATCTTTGTTATTTTTGCCTGCCTCGATGGCTTAGTTGTACTACGGCATGATTACAAAGCTGACGTCTCGGGTTCAAATCCCGGGTTGGAAAAAGTGATATTGGATTTTTTATTATTTATCAGCCCGGAGTCAGGAATTTGTGCCCGATATAGCGATAGGCTCGCCCCGTAACACATCCTGGGAAGGAACAGACAAGGCGAAACGTATGTGTCCTGGTTACTACCAGGAGTACCTCTGCCTACCCCTTCTGGAAAAAAGGCGTGATTTTTTGTATATGTGTTATGTACGTTGTTGTTGTATTTTTTCTACAAGAATCTAAATAGATATATTCACATTTCACACATATTTAAAAGGAGCTCCTAAGCCTCAGTTCACAACCGATGTTAATCCTAACAAGTATGAATCACCGTTGTGGAAGGTTAAAAAGCCATTTTTTCATACAAATCAATCGCGCTTGCCTATAAACACAGTCTATTAACACCGATACACGCTCATAAGCCGCTGACCTCACTGAACTTTCTCCTTATCGGGCCCCGTACAAGTTCGAAGCTTCTATTTTATCATATCTCAGTTTCTAAACTAATTATTGCGCGATTAATTCTTTATGTATCGAGTTAATAATAATAATAATCTTTAAAATTTAATTTAAAAAAGTCTGTTAAAAATTAAATTGCGTTTATTGGAGTTGTTTATTGAGATTGTTTATTTTGGGTGTTGCATTGGTCAAAATTGAAAGAACTTAATTTGTTGCTCGAGTGGCAGAATAGGTATGCCAAACAGTGGAATCTTCTATGGTTCCAAGGTACAACATCAAGATCTTGGAGGCTCTCTCTCTTCAGCCACAGGAAGTCCACTGGACCATAGGCCCCCAAGGATCTCCACACTGACCTGTTGGAAGCGACCTGCATCCAGCACCTTCCTGCAACCTTCACCATCTTTAGATTTTAGAGGCTAATTTACTTTAAATAATGAGTGCTAATAATTTACTGTAATATTATATTTAACTGGGAAAAAGTAATTTCTTTTTCTTTATCTGTTTTTCTTGCATTCAACACCAAGATCAAGAATTTCTAATAGTGTCAACGTAATTTATTTTAATTATGTATCTACTGAAACTATTACGTTTAATTACATTTGAAGGACCTCGTAAAGCAGATAAAAAGCATCTTGTAGTAAGAATGTAGCTGTTTACGAGATCTTAATTTTATTAGGTCATTGCTCCGTATATTGTGACAGCGAATGTTTAGTCCAATGCTCATAACTAGAAAATAAATTGGGCAGTAAAGTTTATCTTCTACTTGCATAATATCTAGTTTTATTATTTACAACAAATAAATAAGCAATAGATGAGATCATTTTTGTCACTGTTGTACTAGGAATTTCAAGAAACGAAAAAATAATTATATTACATAGCCCAATTTTAAAATGATTACAGTTATCGTCCTAATTGTTCGTAAACTACGAGCTTTCGAATTCAGAATGCAGAAGAAAGGAAGAGATGAGGTAAAGATTACTGCCCCGAACGAGCCATTAATTCAAAACAACTATACCGTGATTCGATCTCGTAGGGAAACCCGGAGCATAGCCCTCTCCATAGCTCGTTGAGTGACTTTGAGTCACTTGATGCAGGCTGCCTCCAACAGGTCACTGTGGAAATCATTGGGAGAAGCCTATGTTCAGCAGTGGACTTCCTTTGGCTGATGGATTGGATTGGATTGATGGATTGATTCTTTATTTGAAATCTATTTGCTTAATTTATCTCAATTTGTCTCCAAAGGTTTTAGGTTCATTTTAATTTTTTTTTTCAAATACAGTAAAGCTACACGCGGTAGCTATGGTGATCCTTTGACTCAAAATGATTATGAAAATAATGGGCACCAAACTACCAGTAGTAACACAAAATTTACTTTTAAAAGTGGAATCAAACCCAAAAGTTTAGAAACATAAAAGCGGATACACGACATGATTCACTTACACGCCTATCACCTCATTTCACTTATGTAAATTACTTGTAATATAAGCAGCCACCAATTCTAGTTGATCGACACCATAAAATCGTCTCATGGTTACCTACATAAAAATGTTTAGTGACCAGCCACACTACTTTCCATTTTACGACCTCAAAAAACACTTGAGCATCGCATCTATCCAATGATTTCTGATGAATATTCCCACGATGAGCAAGAAATTCGCGTAATGTGCGACTGGGACTTTTACTTCATTATGTGGAGACAAAAGGATGGATGTAGAAATTTGTTGTTTTTAAATGCTTGGTGGATTAAACGTTCTTTTGGTTATGTTATTGTTTCGTCATGGTAAAATATGTTTCAAGTTAATATTTTTTTAAATCATAGAAATGGTAAATGACGCTGATGCTTTCATTGCGACCCTTGTAAAATGTTCATGAGAGGAACCGTAATCATATCACTACAAGGTCATAGCTTAAATTTTGTTTAATAATGTTCAAATATCAGATCCACGTACCGATTTAAAATTCACTAGATGTGACATGAATGGGAAATCACGGCCAGCTTTTGCAATCTCGTTTTTTTGGTCATTGAGACAACCACAGACCACAGTTTTACTCTTATTTGCGTTGGGTTTCCATTCATCATTTTACGTTTTGTCAAAGTCATGATGATACCCAGCCCGTTTATGGTTGCTGGTAAGACATCCGTTCTTCGCTACTAATCGATTTCTACTTTTTCGTGGTCAAGCATACTGTTGACATATACAAGCTTAAAGTCACCTCAAGGGTCTTTCCCGACAACCTTCATACATAAAATCATCACGAACTTCAAATCACGTTCATCTCAAACACTATTAGACTAACAGCCGCGGTTTAGAAGAAGGAAAACATCTTGGAAAAAGGAAACTTGCACGTCATTGTCAATAGTTTCTAATGTGGACTCGTCGGAGAGACGCCACTTAACATGTCTGGGACCTAAATATACGGCGAAAAGTGGACGTCAATCAAATCTCGCACGTGCTCGCCTCTACGTGATAAACATGGGGACATGCAAATTAATCCACTTTGTACACGGGCTATATTCAATTGGATTAAGTAGATTTGTTGCAACAAATAGTTGGTGTATATAATAAACAGATAGATGTTGCTAGTACACGTTTTTGCACAACGTTGATTTCATGTTAATATGTGTTCTGAAATTAGGGTCTTACTAATTGGCAAAAATAAACAATATTTTTTAAATTATGATTAACTTTTAATACTCTTATTACGAACTGGATTATAAAGAGGATTTTGAACGAAAAAAAGAATCATTTTGCTGTGGATACAAACAGTGATTTAAACGCTTTGAATAAAGGTGATATAAATATTGTAGAAATAATAAACTATTAAAATACTATTGAAGATGAAACAGCCAACAATGATAATAACACACAAACAAAACTTAACAATCGATCAACACTACTTATCACACCATCCTCCACGCAGATCGAACATAAAACAAATCCAAATAAACGCACTGTTTCTAATAAGAGAAAGTTCGGTGTAACAACAGTCAGTAGTCGATGGCACCGGAGTTTTCACCTATTAACGCAATGATTAAAGCACAATTAAACGAATGCCGATAGCAGGGCTCGCTTCCTGTTTACTTCATTAGATGTTCGGATGTCGAACGTGTTTTATTCCTTGGTGAAATATATACAAAGCCGTCCAGGTCTCATATCTATGTAGGATTATAATATGATGAAAGATGAATAGAATAAAACGTAAGACGATTGACTGGTATAGAAAGTACATAGATCAGCGACAAAGATGATGAATGAAAATACTAAAGATGGTAAGAGATTACAGGATAAATTAGTACCTGAGATGTCTAAGTACGGAAGGAAGAGAGAAGTGCAGGAAGATGATTGATGTGAAATTAAAGACTGTGTAAAAGATACTGAAGAATTTGAATTTGGGTTTAGGTGTTTGTGAGACCGAAAAGTCTCTCGTAGTTTCTGATACCCACGATACAAGACTCATTATATATACTCATTAGTGTGGGGGCAGAACTATGTAAGTGACTGGTGGGTATGTATATTTATGTATTTATTTATTTACACATTTCTAATTCATCTTCGTTTCATTTGACCTGAACGGAGCTATTACCACATCTATAGCAGTAAAGGGCTGAATTAGATAATACAGCGCAATCTATGGAGTATTGTCTATATCAACCGGCGTAACGTCCATGCTACGTGAATGGCATACGCAATAGGTGTTGGTTTAGCCTCTTGTCTGATATTCAGCCCAGTACGTGTTGGATTAGGGATTGTTTTGTTAAGCACCTTATCTAATATCAACATTTTCAAGATTATCAATGTCATGTCTATAATTTATCAGCCTTTTTTTAAATTATTATAACACGATTTACACGCGATTAAATTAATTTTCTTGGCGAATTGCTTGTGTGACGCATATTATCTGTATCTTTTATTAATATCAGCTTATAGACATCGCTCTGTTGGGCATCTGCCTCCTGATTAAAATGGATTTATGACTTGATTCGCTCTGACCTAGTCCGGGTTAAGGTGCTTTGTATCTTATTGTGCAGACCACACATTGCATCGTATTGTAATATATATTTCCCTGTATGAGGACTTTCAAATTGATATAAGTCACGATTCATTAATCATTATAATCTTTCTTTTCATTCGTAATGCATTCAATATTCAACCATTAATGCGGATTACAATTAATTATCCAAAGTTCAAGCAACTCTCGCGGGTCATTCGGTCAATAGCGATGCGATACTGAATAGATTCGCATACTATCGCAAATGGCAGAAGCTATCGCAGCAAGACATCGCTAGTCTCAAAGCGAATTCCTGCGTGTGAAATTATTTATATATTGTATAAACTATGTGCATATTTTTCACACAACTAACAATGAAACAAGATGTAAGAAGAATATCTCTTGGTTTTACATTGTGTTTTGCTAAGTGAAGTGTTGTACTCATGTTGAGTTTAAAGAATGGACTGGTGAAGAGAAATTGGCTGAGAAATCTTGAAATTTGAATGGATAAAAGTTGTGGTAGACTGTTGTGTATTGCTATTGTCTTTAACGATATATTTAACTATGCTTATAAGTTGTGAAATAATTAAACAATATTCTTATTTTTTTTAACTCGGGTAATTTTTAATATTTAAAATTTCCCTCTCAAAAGCCATATTCCTTTTAATACCTCCGTTTTTTGTATCAAGCTAAAAACCACAAGCTAATACGAAACGTGCAAATACCAGAAGCACGCTTTTATAGCTTTATTCCGCTTATTATGATATTAAAATGCAAATCTCTGTGCCATACACTGCTTGTTTTAATATTTATTTTTTTTCACGTTAACTTTCATTCGCTGACATTTCGCTCTCCACTTTCCCGACCTTAGGTGGTTTAAAATTTAATAAATTCACGCCGGTACCGCGCGTTCTAAAAGTGGAAACGAATTTTGTATTCGTTTTTGCTTCAAACTGGTGTGATGTTCTCGTATACTTTAACACTATGTGATCTCGAAACTGATTTATTATTTATGTGAAAATACATTTTGAAAAAGTTTACATGAAGCTTAAATATTAAAAAAACGGTGATGTGTAAAAATATGTGGAGAATTAACGTGTTTCGGTGCTAATTAACTGTATTACACTTAATTTAAGCATGTGTTTAATTCTTTTACGCATTTTAATGTCGAGATTACAGCAATATGATAATAAATGCAGCAGGTACACGAGTATACATTTTAAGGAAAGTTTATTAAAACCAGGAAAACTTCTAAACAAACCAACTAATTTCCATGTAATTTTTGATTTCATTTAATTTCCACACTAAATCACCGCGAGAAATATACCAGCAAAATAAGCGAGAAAGAGGTAACTCAATAAAGAAGTGGAAACTACAAAATGAACTTGTAAGATTTACTCGGCAAGTTACTAGACAGTGAACTGCAAAGTTAAACGAAGTTATTTGCTTCCATTCGGTTCCATTCAATGAATTTATTCAATTACGTTTCTTCGTAGTCGTAGATTTTGCTCCAGCTTCTTATTCCGTTGATATGTTTGCTTTAATAACACTATTATGTGCTTCATGCTTATGATATTCAACGGATTAGAGTTATTTATTTGGGATATAATTAATTTTAAAGAGTACATTTTATTACATCTATTATAATACTGTATCAGCCCACGGAACTGCTCTACAATAGAGTGGTCGATTGAAAGGTCTTACGGTCCACAGGTCCATGGTCCATATGGGCATGACATCTATCCTGAATTGATCAATATTTGTTCTCGTAAAGGCGTAGATACTAACAGATTCACATCACACAGTTCGCCAGTATTTCATCATGTAAAGGGGTCAAAGCTTATGCCTATCGTCATAGCGAAAGCAAATCCAATCCCTAGCAATTTTGTATCTTGATTGTGAATTCCCAGTATTGTAGTGCACGACTTGCTTTATGAATTTCAGATTTGCTTATTCAGTTGTCTCATTATTCTCTTTCCCTCTCTTTCTGTCTTCATAGGACCACGACTGATGTAAGGAAGCTTATATTTTTATTATTAAACGCTTGGTAACTATTTGCTATTTGTATTAATCCCGTTAAGGTTTCTAGCATTATACATTTCATTCTCTTTGAAATATCTATCTGAGTTCCAGCTATGAGTGTCTTATTCAAAATTATTGTCTTATCAATATTCCTACGATCATAAAACTTGTCAACATACATTGCTGCAATTGTAGATGATAGCATCAAATCACTCAGAACAAATCAATTCAGCTACACGGTAAGCGATAAAACGATCAATAATAAAACATTGCGATGTAAATGGCTCAGACGAAACGATTGTGTCTGTGAAATTACGCGTTGGTTTCGATCTCAGTGAAATTGATGGATTGAAATGTTCGGAACGCTTGCTTGATGAAGTCGGATTGTGAGGTGAATTCGAGGTAAATCATTTGTTGTGCAAATACCAAGCAAATCGTATCGACTTGAGTGATTGAATTGTCCGTTGAGATGTTTATTTGGTGAATCAGTAGATATTAGATAAGAGAATAGTGTTATTCTAAATAAGGTCGGATGAATTATTGTCTTGATAAATGTTCCTAAAATGAAATCAGCAGATACAAGTTACTTTTATAATATGGTTTTGTTGTTTCATTTTGAAATATAAGTTGTATAATGTCTTATTATGAGCGAGTTAATATAATGTGTGCTTATATCTATAAAAACCCAAATTACGACATTATCAAGATTATCTCTTGTTACCATGATGAAACTAAAACTGATTTCACAAAATCACGTCTAATCGTTTCTCGGTCTTATAATCCGCATTCAGTCTGCGCTAATAATGAATCGAGTATCAATGATCAATTTCGTTCCGGCGGCGCGTCGAGTCGCGTGCGCGTGCGCATTGCGTAAACTTGATGCGACACGCTCTTGACATTGCTAATACTGCTCAATGCTCTATCTATTTATTTATCTATAATAGCACTCATAACTTCCATTGATAGTCGAAAGTTTTCTTTATGATTAGGAGCTGTAAGTCTAAAACGCCGGTATATAATGCGGATATGCGGAATGACAACACGTTTTACATGAGTAACTTTGAATTTCACGCACTAGGTCAATGTTCCGGACTAAGGTGTAACGTCTATGACTGTAACACCTATACAGTCATAGACGTCAGACGACGTCCATCGCCCGCATTCGTACATAATATACAAGCGGATATAGAAATGGATATACAGAATATCATAATTCTTCGGGAAATGCAGTGTCTACTAAGGGCAAAAGCTTTGCAAAAAAATATCCAATTGACCTTCAACACGTCGTGTTTTATTTTGCCCACGGTATAATGTAAAAAGCCCTATTAATAAAGTAAACATCTTGTTGTAAAAAGCATGAATCAAAGTGAAAACACGGAGATTGCAATGACAGGGGCGATGTAGGCGGTCGCAGCGAGGGCGGGCGGGTGTCCCACTGACCGACGCGCTCTGAATCAACCGGACATATTGCACGCTCACACGTGCTTCATAATTAATATTTTATATTTTAATGGATGAGCTTGTGTTTTATCGCGATTTTTTATTCGGTATTGATTAAGTAATTTTATTATACATATTATGGGGTGTGTATTTTTTTTGTATGATAAGGTTGGTTTGATTTATTTAGATACATGTTTTGTGTGTGATAATTAGCTAGTATAGGCTGTTTGCTAATTAACGAATTCTTTAAGGAATAAATCAAGCCACCGCTATTGCATTGCTGATACTACAAAAACCGCCAAAAACAATACAAAAAAATCAAAATTAAAATTACCTACCGCTCTATCTTCAGTAACACCGTTAATGTTCCAGCAAAGCACACTCACAGTTCTCACACAATGTCCCACTGTTTTTTTTTAACCCTCAAGCACGTGCGCACGAGACGTTTGTGACACCGAGCGCGGTTGCGCGCGCCGACCGAACAGTGACAAGTGGTTGGCGCGCAGGTGCTTCCCTCTAACAAGGTCGCGCGCCCCCCTCTTCACACCCATTTCTCCCGGAGAAAGTCTGCCTACATACATACCAAATTTCCGAACTGATTGAGCCGAGAATTAAGTGTTGATGAATGAATTGTGAGGTGAAGGAGTTACGTTGTTGGATACGGTCGGAGTTGCGTAAGGGATATTGCCCTTTTAAACGTACAGTCATTTACTATGCTTGCAATTTGCCTACATTGTGTGTGTCGGAAAATATTAGTATCGATAATTTAACTGCATTTTTTTTATTTCTATTTAAGTAATTTGCGTTAATCCCGGACGGCGTATTAAAACATTTTTTTTATTTATTTAAAAATCAAATCACGTAATTATCCAAAAAATCGTAATTAAAATATGATCGTCAATTAAAAATTCTACGCATATCACCGAACACAATATACAAACGAACCTTAACTTGGATTACAATCAAGCCGCGGCGGAGTAATCCATCAATCACCTGACCACGCTGCAAATTAAAATATACGTATCAACATTTCATCTGCGATGTAGCACGATGTACTTACCAAGTGATTTTCTCCGAGCCTTCAGCCATCGTTTGTCTACATCAATTAAGAATATTGGCTGTTGAAAGCGAACTTGAAGATCTGGATATTGCCTGACCTTTCCCGAGTGGAACACGTTCTGATGAAAACTTAGATTTGCACAGCACATGCATTCATTTAGTCTATTACGCGGGCCTAGAGTGGGTTTAAAAACTATGAATCTTTAGGCTCGATAGCATGATGTTTTGACGATAACTGGCTTCATAAAAAAATAAATTATCGTTAATGTTGCTTGATGCAACGGAGCGTTACTGTTAATGTACTTACTGCTGCATCTTGTAATATTACTATCGGTTCTTGAAAAGTATGTTAAAAGCCGGGAAATAATTGTCTTTCGCTACTGTGTCTATTTAACTGTAGTTATCATCAGGTAAAAAAAATATATGGTACGTAAAATGCACTAGGCTAGCGTGGTGGATTATATGGCCTAACCTCTCTCAATCTTAATCTCGATTGTAGTGGAGGCACCTGCCCTGCAGTGGGACGTATATGGGCTGATACAGTATACAGTAGCATCAAGTCCATTAATTGTGACCTACCTTCATTCTACTTGGCGTTATCCCGGTCAGTGCCAGGGTCCGCCTTCCGACTGAGTCTCCTCCAATTCACCAGATCTTCGGCGTCCTCAATAGTAAGTTTTTTGACGCTCACGTCTTCCTTGACGACATCTAGCCAGCGCTTCTTTGGTCTACCATTAGCTGTGAGAACATAAAAAAATCTACAGGGGCGTCAAATATGATTGTGCATATTGCATTAATATTGATGATACAGCCTCCTATAAAATATACAATCTTACACTAATATTTGGTTTCAATAAATTTACCCTAAAACTATAAAAATATTTTGGTTAAAAACAAACTGTACTGTATAAATTTACGCAAATGTCAGGCCTTCCCGTGACCACGAAAGCTGTAAAGTGATCGAAACGTCGGGAAATCAGTAAGGATTTGTTTTATATCAATTTACATCACAATTTTCAGTCTGTGTACAGTGCACACCAGCCATTAAATCAATGAAGCAGTACTTACTTTCTACATTGTTAAATGTTATTGACCATATCATAATGTTATTAATGGTATATTTCAAAAGCCTTTGTTACGTCAGACATTCGTGTGAATTGAATATACCACCCACATGGTGTGAACGTAATAGAAATCGGTGTTAATCTGGACATATATTTTTTCAAAGATGATTCTAAGGAGTTATAACACAGAGAGATCAGTGAAGCCTATTTGTACAAAAGTATACAATATTTAGGAAGGACTAAATCACATTTTATGAATCTTGATAATTTTCTTTAAGTAGTCGTGAATTACTTTTGTAGGGTCTAAGGATGCCAATAAATTTACTATATTTATAATTTTCTAGTTAGAATTTTGATGAAAATGTTAATAAATCCGATAATTTATGTAATCTTAATCACACTACCTTTGTAATTTTTGTATAATTACGCAAAAAAATAATACAAATTTAAAATTACTATTTGTTTTGTATCCAAAAAAATCCAAACTTTTAAAAACATAATTTGTGTGATATTATTAGTCGTAATTTGCATACACAAAGTTATGTTATGTTTTAGAAATGACACGAAATTTAAATAAACATAAATATTATGCGAATTGCCATTGTTTATATTCAGAAAGTGATAACCTACCACGCCTAACTCGTATATGCTAATATCAACGAAAAATAAAAAGTCATTTAATATTTTGTTTTACCTCTAATTCAGAAACTTTTACCTTCAGTGAACTTTGACTATCTGTCTGTATCAGCCATATACGTCTCACTGAAGGGCACAGGTCTCCTCTGCAACCGAGAGTACGATTGAGAGTGGTTAGGCCATATGACTATATGGCCAAACAGGCACTAGGCCAAAGTGGTGAACTCACCACCCTGGCCTAGTGCGGGTTGGCGGACTTTTACATACCATAGACATTATTTCTACTCACTATGGTATGCAAGTTCTCTCAAGACATTTTCCTCCACCGTTATAGTACGTGGTGATTGACTTTCAATACACACACGACTCCAAAAAGTCAGAGCTATGCCCTGGTATTTGAATCCGCGACCACCGTGAACTTACTACATTCTTGATAGTTTCGTTCTGTATCGTATTATTTTAAATATTTCTGAATGTTCAAGCGTTTTTACTCCATACGAACGGTATATTGGTTGATAGGAAGATCGTATCCGCCAAGACAGCGACAAATATTTCATATTGTGAAACTTTTCGTATACGCAAATCACGTTATGAGATCGATCACATCCATTTCTCACCGATGGATATTCCATAAATCCTTATTATATATATGCATTGTTATATTGCGTTTTGTAAGTGCGTGGTGGCCTGTTGGTAAACGGACCAGACGCGGCTGCCTACATGTTCACGGTGGTCGCGGGTTCAAATCCCAGGGCACACCTCTGACTTTTCGGAGTCATGTGTGTATTGATAGTCAATCACCACGCACTATAACGGTGAAGGAAAACATCGTGAGGAAACCTGCATACCATAGCGATTTGTATAAATTTCTATGGTATGTAAAAGTCCGCCAACCCGCATTAGGCCAGTGTGGTGGACTATATGGCCTAACCACTCTCCAACCAACCAACCTCAATCGTACTCTCGATTGTAGAGGAGGCCCGTGCCCTGCTGTGGGTCGTATATGGGCTGATACAATACAATACAATTGTTATATTATATGTGGTAGAGCCACGCTGTTATCAGTCTTGACTCAGCATGAATGGGCAGGCTTATCCGGGTCCGTACCACTGTCTCATTTCAATTCGAATTACACACTTATCTTAACACAAACTACGCAGAATAATGTAATTAATTGTGGGAACAAAATTATGTACATAATTATGATTTTACGGGAAAGTAATTGATTTTTAATACTTTTACTTTTGATAGACGAATGTAAATTTCGTAGATTTTTTTAGCATGAATTGCCAATTCTGCGTATTACAGCAGGATTTTAAAACAGCCTTTTCTAATAGCTGTATCTAAATTGTTATTAGATATTAACACTTATTACTTTACACAATTTTTATGGTGTCTAAGGTCCGTCAAGCCGCACTAGGCCAGCGTGGTGGATTATACGGCCTAAACCCTCTCAATAATACTCTCGATTGTGGACAAGGCTCGTGCCCTCCAATGGGACGTATCTGAGCTGATACAGTATTTTTTACAGTACGTACATATCTATTTTAACTTTGTATAAACTTGCAAGATTGTAAGCCAACACTACTTCGCTGCAAATATTAATCTCAATAATACAGACTCCGTTATTGCGGAATGTCTCAAAAACAAATACAAATTCTATTTAATCTTGTTTTTAATGGGCCATGAAAGTATGGTAGGTAATGCTTCTCTTAACCTTCACCAAAATCTTCCACACCAGACAATCTAAAACTCAAACCAGCTTAACAAAATCTATATCTTTAATTTATTTATATTCCAACTTTCTATACGTATAGATACAGCATGAATAATTCTGAATACGCATATACTTATCTCATATTAAAAATGTTTGAGACTCTCAAGCGGTTGTGAAAGCGAATCACTGATTTAGATGTACAAATATGTTAAAAATGTACGGATTTTTTTATATGTGTGAAAGATAGATGACTGGGCTAATAAATCGTTAAAGTGTAACAAATCTTAATTTTATATCTATTTAAAGACAATAAAACACCACTCATTATTAGTTTATCAAAAAAGATTACATTAGGTTCGAATTTTAAAGTCGGTTTGTATGTTTCATAATTTCATTTGAGTTGAGCTACAATTTTCACACTTGAAAACAAGTAAGATAACTTTAACTAAAACGCTATTTCAGTTCAAGCTACAGAATTTGGCCCTAAAAACAAACTTTACAAATTACTTTCAAACTTTGTAACTCTGAAACATCAATCACAAAACCAGTGCCTTACTGATTCCGCAGAACATTCTACAGATGTTAAACAAAATTGTAGGAGCACGATTCTAAGAAATAGTACGTAGCTAATTAAAATAAATATGTAAGCGGCTGTTGAAAACGAAAGTCAAGCACGGGCCTCACTTCAATCACTATTCTGAATGTTCTATTGGTCTAAAATTACTTTTCCCACGCCTTGAAATTAAATTGCTTGGAGGACACGTTTTCACCGGATACTGTGTGTTTGTTTAGCATTTCTTTTCCTTCATTTGCCTGCTTTGAGCAAATACAAACAGTACCTTTTGTAGCGACATCTGTAGACCAACTACGTCATTTGACAATGAATCCGAAGGCTAAAGCAGAAGTGTAAATTCTACATGTCTATATTTTCTTATTGCTCACCGATCTATACTTACTTGGGAGTATTGTTTATAATTTTTTTTTATGAATTGTTTCTCATTTATCAGTAAGAAGAGAATTCATGATATTAAGATTGATTATTGATGAGTATCCCCCTTTTAGGGTCATACTGTGGCATTCTGAACCAGAAATGCAACACATTTATATATACCACAAATTTCCACCCTTAAAGTTTTGCTATAAACATGAATCCAGCAGAAATTATTCAAAAGCAGACGCAGAATAGTACAGATTATGTTCGGATGAAAGCCCTTTGCATATGTTTTAAATTAATTTTGAATTCAAGGTCTATATTTAACTGAATATAATGTTATATTTCTGATCATTGCCGCGCCCAAAGCTGTGTCATTTTCAACAGTGAAGAGCCCCATAGGAAAGCACTCCGCCACTACAGAAAAAGTCTTAGTCACCTCTCAAGCTGCATGGTCTTCGATACATGAACGACATTCTTGGCATACTCGTTAAATCCGGGTAGGTACATACATAGTATATAGTATATAAATAAGCCGATATTCGAAATTAACTAACGTTCGTGGGCGGCGTGTTGCGTAACAAGGATTTTTTGCATGAATGTGAAAGTGAGCCTCTATAACTTACTATGTTCTAAATTTTTTACGTGCGTTTTGCGTTTGAAAAATGTTGTCCAAATACATAAATTAAAGCGGCTTCTGCTTGATTTATATTTAAATTTTGAGCTTTCTGTGTTTGGAGGTTTCCGTGATAATGCTATAATTATGCGGCGTCCTATTTTTATATATGAATGCTTTTGACACAATTTGTTGTAAAGTAATTAAATACTATTTTCACTAAACTTTTGGTCAAAAATATATTTAAGAACTAGTCAATATTTCATATACATAATCGTAAAATAATATTTGTAACGACATAAAGTATTTTTAATGTTTACCTAATCTAAAAAATGTGATATCCAAATATCATTGCGAGTATCACAAACATGTAATTAAACTTGTACATGCCTAAATTATATTAATTTAGGTAAATAATATTTCTCTCCCTATCTCTCTCTTCAGCCACTGGAAGTCCACTGCTGAACATAGGCCTCCCCCAAAGATCTCCACATTGACCTGTTGGAAGTGGTATGCATCCAACGACTTCCCTCAACTCTAACCAGTTTTAATTAATATTTATTATTATAAAATCTTACACTAAAAGCTTAGAACAAAACATTCTTAATGCGTTCACAGTACTCGGACAAGCTTACATACATACATACATAAATACATAAACACACGCCTTTTTTCCAGAAGGGGTAGGCAGAGGTGCTACCAGAACACCCACGTTTCGCCTTGTACATTCCGTCCCACGATGTGATAGGGGGCGAGCCTATCGCCATATCGGGCACAAATTCCTGACTCCGGGCTGATAATGAATAGAAAAATCCAATATCACTTTGCCCGACCCGGGATTCGAACCCGAGACCTCAGCTTTGCAATCATAACGTAGTACCACTACGCCACCGAGGCAGTCAGGACAAGCTTACAGAGGTTATAGACCCCGCTGATAGCGAACAGGTTAGCTTGTCGAAATTTTTTCAAAGCACGCGTGGAGGAAGTGAAATCTGCGGGGCGCATGTCGGTCGGCAAGGTCGGCAGTAGGATGCGCGCAAGTGGGCTGTTGTCACCGCGCCTGCGTACGCACAACGCGCAGTTACTACGACTTGTACAACGCACGCGCAATTTGTGTGCGCACTTTTAAGATTTTTTTCACGACAAAAAGACATTGAAAGGATAACTTGGAAGCATTTGAGCCTAAGTGCATTAAAGAGCGTGAATTATGTTAGAAGAAGAGGGAAACTTCGCCTAGAAAAGGGATCTTACAAGTTGAAGAATTTGATGGCACTGTTTGCCATAGGAACATTAATTTTGCCAGCAAACAATTATTTTTGATACCCTTTATGAAAATATAAACTTTAAAATCATTTATCTTACTAATCAATACAATAAGACTTACTTCTTAAATATTATCATCACTACTCCACTTGTACATTATTTAATAGGTTAACCTCTGAAAACGTAACCCCGACATTTGACTGTAAACATAAAATATGACCAATAGTCACTAAAAGGTTGTTGCCCGCCTGGTATATTTACAAGACACGTAAATATACCAGAACATTCATCCATCCATCCGTCAGCCAAAGGAAGTTCACTGCGGAACATAGGCCTCTCCCAATGATTTCCACAGTGACCTGTTGGAGGCAGCCTGCATCCAGCGACGTCCCGCGACCTTTACCAGGTCGTCTGACCACCTAGTGGGTGGACGTCCTACGCTGCGCTTTCCGCTTCGTGGCCTCCATTCGAGAACTTTTTGGCCCCATCGGCCATCAGTTCTCCGTGCTATGTGAACCAGAACATTACAATTGTTAAAATAGCCATCCCAAAGCAACACTGATATGTATGCGTATTGCATACATTTTATTTTGATACAAATACAATTTAAATCGATTTAATATTCACACTTTTTTATCATCCCCATTTGGTATTCAGACTATCAATCCAAAATACCGTGTTACTGGCATACAATGGCCTTGTAATTTGAAACAAGGTCGGTATGCAGAACATTGACTGCGTCCCTGACATTGCCAAAGTCCATGAGAGTCAGTAACTGCTTATAGGCGGGCCGCTAACTTGTCTGCTTACGCAGTTAATAATCTATATTAATATAATAAACGCGAAACTAACCTTATCCTTGTGTCCTACGGCTTGAACAGTTCAATAAATTTTGATAGAATTAGGTATGAAGACAACTGTCCTGTGCTTTTTTCCAATGCACATCACAAGGTACTTATATCGATGTTTATTCTTATTTATATATGCTTTATTGTACACCAAAACTAATGAAAACACCTAAAACGAATGGCATGGTTACAAGGCGGCCTTATCGCTATTTGCAATCTCTTCCAGGCAACCTTAGGGTGGACTGACTTATAGTAATATCTAATGTTCAATACTTAAAGGCAGAAAGAGGGTTGCAAAATTGTATGACCAATAACGTATTTAGTAGCATGAATCTTTCCATAATTCCCAGGGGCAGGAAAGATATTGGAATAAATGAGTAATTAAAAGAGCGCACCTAAGTTGGCTCGTCGTCTGTGGCCGGTAATGTGCTCGGCAAGTGTCGCGTGCCGCCGGGCCGGATGCGCGACGTATCTAGGAGACCAGCATTTATCCTTAGTGCAGTCTTTAGGTACTCACTCATTTTTACTCGTATTGATTATACAGGGTATATCCAGACTGCGACCGAAAATGAAGCCAGGGGATAGTATTAGTGACTTCAGATACGATGCAACTGCAAAACGTCGTAGATAAAAGCGATTTATTTTGTTGTAATTTTATATTTATCCTCATATTTGGGTATATATATATCCATATATATGTTACGGTAAGAGTGAATAATTGAAGATTATTAATAATTACCGATTATTACTAATAATTACCGAAAGTCGAGGTTAAAGTGATAAATTAATCACATTTGTCGGTTTTTATTAATAATTTGACCCTAGTAGTGATAAATGTAATAAGTGGCCAAGGGTTGCGGGGCTTTATGGATCAGTTAGGTCGACTGTGCCCCAAAACCGACTCGGAACACCCCGACTTCACGTAGTCTTTTGGCTACCGACCCTAGAGTGTATATAAAAAGCCGGAGGCGCGGAGGGAGAGCAGCCCCCGCCCGCTGTAACGAAGGTTCTCAAGTGCTCACCTCCGCAGCTTCGGCTTGCTGGTCGCCTCCGGCGACCAGCCTCAGCCGCTGCGGCTCGCACGGTGCCTATCTTTTGTTACGCAAGGGCGAAGGGGCTGAACTTCCCGTAGCGCCGGAGACGATGCAGAGGCTAATTTGTATTGACAACAAGTGTTTTAAGGGTTAGGTTGTTATAATAGATATTTCTCAGGAATGGTGCGTTACCTTTTCATGGGAGTGGTACCAGGGGAGGTGCGCCACTTCCCCTCTCCTTCCACTCCTCCCAACCCACCCCCTCGTGCTGCCCTATTCTATATTCTACCACTTCGGCTCATTATTGTTTTGATTTTGATTCGCTTTACATCACTCTGCCTTACACTGCCACAAGTAACCTTGTTTGTGTGATCTCTAATTAATATAATTGTAAGACTGTGTTTAATATTATAAATAAATACCTGCTGGTCAAAAAACATTGAGTTTTTATTTATTTTATAACTTTCACCAATATGTGTCGTGAATTATTAATAATTACCAAAACATGTGGTTATTATTAATAATTTTGTAAAATTATTAATAATTTTCAATTAATCAGATTTACCGTAACATATACATATACATCCTTTTCCCAAAATAATTGAGGATAACTATTGAGGATACCGAAGATCGGGCGAAATGGAGGAGAATTAGCCAGAAGGCGGACCCTGGCACCGGCCGGGATAACCCCAGGTAGAAGAAAGGAAGACTCCATTGAGAAACATCAGTAAAGTAGGTCAATCAACGTGGATTACAACTCCCTTAAAGATTCCCATTGGGAATACTTTACCATACTTTCTGAGATTTGCATCCATAACTTCTTGTTGCATTTATGACAGCTGAGTACTCTTTTGCTTCAGCTCGCCAATTGGTTTATTTGTTTCTCTTACAGCTCCCTTCATTTTTTATTCTAGAGCCATTTCGGCTCTACACAGAACACGAAAAACGGGCCACGTGAAAGAGTGTGCATATAAAATTACGAGTAACCTACTTACTGACCCCTCTCCTACGTTACATTTTCAAGTGTTAAATGGAAAAAATACACATATGTAAATACGGCAGCTGGCATGGTGGAACGTATGCAAACTTTCCAACTAATATTACCTTTTAAGACTTAATATATATTTTGCTCGTGCGAGTACACTCCAGGTGCTATTATGTTGTTAGTACATTTCACTTCGGAATCTTAAGGAGCTGTGTTTATCAAGCTTCGCAGTAAGTTGTATTGAAAGGTACAGTGGTTGTTGCTGTGTAATTTAAAATTATTAACTGTACAATATGGTAGAGTCAAAGTATGAATGTTTATTTAGATACTGGAGAGACCACCCAATGCCTACATGTCGTAGTACTAGGCGCAGAAGCCTTTTTAGTCGTACATTATGATAAGTAGCTTAAACATTTTAGTCCCTCTTTTTGATCTATCGGAGTATGAATTAGTTTTATGTGATGAGTATCTCCCATTAAAAAGGGCAATGCAATAACGTTTTATGAACCGACATCAAAAAAATCAGGAGGTTCTCAATTGAACTGTATGTCTTTTTTTAAACTATTTGATTGGCTGGGTTTATTGATACTTGATTGATAGATTGTCTACGAACTTTTGGCTTCCGAATGTGTTATTGTCATGCTGTTGCCAAAATATTAGTAACAGTTTTTCGTTCTTCACATTTTATTATATTGGACATGTTCTTTTTACCATTTTTATAACACAGCTGACATCAATTACACAGTAGTATATAGAACACATGTATGTACATCATGTGATCTATTTTTCGTACTGGATTTTCTTTATGCATATTTGTAACATCACATATATTTGTAATACATAGTTTACACACTAAACTAAACTTGTATCCTAGTATTAGTTAAACATATCTCAAACATTGCGCTATATAGATACTTTTAAATTTAAATGTAGTTCCAAATTTCGACACACGCCAATAGAATTTAGATGAATTGTATATTGAATTTGACGTTTTAATCATAGAAACTAATAAAATATAGCGTCATAGTATAATACATCCCACAAATATCATTTTACAGTTCTTCACAATATCCATTAAGGGATATGAATATGTTTCAATCATTAAAATTAATGCAAAACTAGCCAAGCTGATGAGACCTGCGATGCTTGGTCTTTTTCTTAACGAATAACTAGCAAAAGGGACCAACATATATTGGTGGTTCTAATATATCACTGGTGCTGCCAAGTATAGCCCAGTTTTGAAAGATGGATGTTAATATTTAGTGAAATACGAAATTCATAGATGATATAAATATTTAAATAGAATTAATTGGAAAGGCGGCTCTTTTGTATGATAAAGCCTAATGAAGCTAGGCCTAATAAATTAATTAATCTAAGTGATAACAGCGTTAATAACTCTTAGAAAGTAGGTGGCACCGAAATACTATTTTCGCAAATGTATGACAAACCTAGTTTTTATTAATTTTGTATACTTCCACGATAGACAAACATCCAGTATTTAGATCAGAGCATAAATATACCGAATTGATTAACAATGAATTCCCGACGGTTGATAAAATTACAGAGACCATAGTTTAATCACATTGGAAGTGGCAGAGCCACGCTGTTGTCAGCCATAACTCAGCATGAAAGGGCAGGGTCGTCTGGGGCAGTACCACAGCCTCACAGGTAATCGACGTGAAGCGACACCTTTGCTGTCCCGTTTTATTTAGTGAGTGCGATTGCTGGATGCCAAATACCCTTTTCCTTTTCATATTATTTTTTCTTCTCGCTCTCCTGACGATTTGATGGGCCAGCACCACATACATTATCCAAGCGTTGTGGATGTTCATGAGCGGCAGTGATCACTCACCATCAGGTGACCTGTTTGCTCGTTAGTCGGACCTATGCATTAAAAATCATGTTTCGTTTACAAGCTCTACAATTGTTGGAAGGAATAAACTGTTCTATATCTTATTTGTTTTTGATAACTATGTTTTTGAAGACTTCCGTAAACCAGCACACGTTTTAAAGAAAGCAAATGTCGATATTTTATGTTCTGTTAAGGAAATTATGTTTGTAAAACGATTTAGCAGCCAAAATTTCGCAATTAAATACCTATAACATTTCCTGTAGTAGAGATATTTGTGACAATGTTTTTAAGATTTCTAAACAACGGTCGATAACGAACATATTGTATCAGTATTAGACAATTTAAACGCTAAATGCCATTCTGAATAAATATGAATCTAGATTTCATTCAGCAATTTGATTTTTATCCAAAGTGTGGATTATACGGCATACGCGCACAAATGATACGTTACGGCGATGAATCGTAACATATATGTAGTGAAATTGTTAGCTCCCTGATAATATTACAAATTCAAATTCCGTTGACATCGTATCGACAGCAATCTGTCATGGTACTGCAAACTGCTTTAAAATCTCCTTGACTTTTATTTCTGAATTACAATATTAATTAAAATCCTTAGGCCATACCAATCGAGGAGTTTTAATCTCAAAGTCCCTTGAAGAAGAAAAGTTAGTGTGCGTTGGACAAGCACTCAACCCAAATCTGTCGGTGGATCGATAACGTCCACCCACAGTATTTTCGGACAATTTCGTTTCATCGCCGCCATCGTACTGTATAGACTGAGATCCCACGACCGCCAAACGTTATTTATTTTATAAGAAACAAAATCCGCGCGGTCGAACAGTTTTACCGAGTACTCTCTATCTCTCTCTCTTCAGCCACAGGAAGTCCACTGCCGAACATGAGCCTCCCCCATGGATCGCCACATAGATCTGTTGGAAGTGGCCTGCATCCAGCGGCTTCCTGCGACCGAAGTACCGAGTATTACGAGGCCTAATTATTATGCTCGTGCTATTATTCACAGCGTAATTTTAATTATGTCTGTTAGACGCTTAAGATTGGTGTGAGTGTTTACCAAATGTATTGAAATAACTACTTCTCTAAGCATTACACATAGAATTCAATAAAAGTCAGTAATATTTATATTTCACATTTCAGTCTTATACCCGAAATTGACAGTCAGCGGCATTTTGCAGGTATTTTGTACGTTCAAAATTACCCCTAACTACTCGATCGCGCAAAATATCTTAAAAAATAAATAAGGTCTGATGGACCTGGGCTCTCGGTCTATAAAGCCTTCGCGATAAAGGTCGGCGTTTAAACAAACGCATTACATTTTTTCTGACAAGTGCACTCGCGGCTACTTTCCAACGTGTCAATAAGAGCTTTCGCTATCTGTGACCGGATGATTTGTTTGTTTTACTCGTTCGAACGTAGGTTTTGATACGTCCGAACGTAGGTCGGCGATGGTTGTTTTGGTTTGGTATGTATTTAAAAGATATATTTGACAGCCTTCGCAGCGCAGTTGGTAAGACGCCGGCTGTGAAATGTGAGGCCGCGGCTTTGAAACCGAAACAAATATTTGTATGAACCACAGATATGTGTTTCGGGTATGGGTGTTTGTGACACCGAAAAGACTCTCGTTGTTTCTGATAATCACGACACAAGACTCAATCTTTTTGTGGGGTCAGGACTATGTATTTAACTGTTGGGTGTATTTTGAGTGTATTTGTTGAGGACTTATAATGATCTCTCAGGAATTTGGATCTGCAGAAGCGTCTGTACTCTTCTGTAGCTCGTCTGTACTGTAGCTGTGTCTGTATTGTTATGCTCTATAAACTACGTGTACAGAAGAACACTTTTGTACTTTTATAAACTTCTGGATCATCAGAGACGATAATTGTACGGAAGTTAATTATCATTGCCAAACATGTTAATTTCATATCTTTCACTTCGCTTTTGATATTTTGGCGTTACCAGTGTTAGAGTGGCTATGGATAAAATGCACCTAATTAGAGTTATTAAATTTTGAATCAATTAAATTATACTATTTAAATATTACATTTAATTCAAAAGTTGACACAATGCAACAAAAGAAAGTTGTTTTGTGGTTTTGTTACAAACAAATATTTGTAACAAAACCAAAACTACAAATGTTTACTAAACCAATCATAACAAAAGAACAAGACACACCTACCGAAAACAACAGTAAAATATTAACACGCAACGTCAAACGTGTTAAGTAAACACGAACATTATTAATTTCGCAATCAACGTATGTAAGCGATGAACATTAAAAGTTATTGTCAACGGATATCTGAAATTGAATCGACGGTTGCGGAACATGATTGAAATTTACTACTGCAATATATTTAACGTAGGTAGAAGTTAAATCCCATCAATGGTTTCGAGGAAGTAAAGTTCGGACGCAAAAAAACCTCTCTCCGTTTTTCGTGACTTGTTTGCACTCTCACTGCTAACATTTGCGACGAGGACCGTGTGTTGGGTAAACTTTCGGTGATTTACTCCGAAATTACGTGGTTTGTCTAAAAATGTTTGCACTCGTGAGTATCTGATGCTAATTGCAACGCTGTCCGGACTTTTACTAGCTTTTCGCTGCAGTTATCCTGGTTTGACATAATACGAATTCTTGCGGATTTTATAGCGAATTTGATTTTAATTTTTACATTTTTTAATTACTCGCCGTTTCGATCACTTTACAGTTTTCGTGGTCATAGTGCGGACTGACACCATGAAAACTGTAAAGCGATAAATACATCAAATTCCTGATAAAATCCGCACGAATTCGTTTTATTTCAATGTGTAACATTCGCGTAAATCTAAGAAAACATTATCCCGGTCTATTTGATATTACTGGGGTCTACTGATGTAATTATGTCTTACCTCAATAGGTATTCTGGTCGTTTCGAATATAATCTTTGAGTGAGAATCAAATCAGTCGTAAGTAAAAATCATTTCGTTAATATTTTTATAAAGTGGAGAAATTGCAGATGTCAATACAGTTGTAATTTTTTAATTAAATGTTTTACTGCTTGATGAGTATCAATAAATGCACAATGTTAAAATAAAACACATTAATTTCTCAAACGTATAAATAAATTTTAACTTTATAACCTATTTCAGTAGTTTAATAGTGTTATAATCATATCAGGTGAAACAAGGACTATACGAAAATTCAAAGACACTGCCATTGACATTAAACTCATCGAATTTTAGGCTTGTTCCGAACTTCGAGACAGATAAAACTTGTAACTTAGATATCTTACGTCGGAACTTGAGTAAAACACATTACACAACTAACTTGGCTTTATTCAATAATGTGTTAAAGGGTATTAAGTATGCTTTATTGAATCAAGCAGTGCTGGCTTTGTTCTATATGTTGCTTGAATTTTTTTGAAAATAGATAAAAAAAATATGAACCATGCATGCAGTGATTTTAAGGTATTTACGACTTAAATGTAAATGTACTTTAGGTATCAACATCTCTTTGGTCCTGTATTTATCATTCACTTACATTGTGCCTGTAATTTACTTAATAAAATTCTCATATAAACCGTATAAACCTAAAATATTTGACAGATTAAATTTAATAAATATTGTTTCTATTCTGTTATGTGTTACATATATTCCGCAAACAATTTTTAGGGATATATAATATCACAAATATGCTGAGTTTCTCAATACACATCGTTTTTCTCTACGCTATATTTAAAAAAATCTGCTCTTTTCTCACATCGGCGATCTCCATAATATTGCCACTATAACCACACAAATTGTCAGCTCATATACACCCATTGTTTGTATTAGGCGAAGTATCACATTCATATTTGGTAACTCGCTCCAAATGGGATTTGGTCGCGTGCCAGGCAGATTACTGTCTAGACTGTCTTCTTTATTGACGTAATATTTAACGGAGACCGGTCTGTTTTCAGCTCTACTGCAGGTAATGTCACCGCTTAACCGAAGCATGGAGAACTGATGGCCGATGGAGCGGAAAAGTTTTAGACCGAAGACCACGAGCTACCAAGTGCTGTTTGAAATTTACTTACTCAAAGAGTTCTCTGGAGAAAAACTGCTAGGAACAGTAATTACATTTAAAACTACTAAGTAGGCAAACACGGAGTAGGCCAACGCGGTGGACTATATAGCCTAACCCCTCTCAAAGATACTCTCGATTGCAGTGGAAGCCCGTGCCCAGCAGTGGGACGTATATGGGCTGATGCAGTACAGTTTATTAACAAACAATAAAATTAAAATGAAGAAGGCAATCAAAACAATATTATTTATACACTAAATGTTACAAGTTTACTCACATTTTTGACAAAGCAAAACAAAATCTAAAACTCATATAACAATAATTCATAAGACGGAATATTCCGATCAAACGTAAACAAAGCAATGAAATCCTAATGCAAAGTCCAACTTTCACTAGTCCAGTGAAAATTGTGCACAATCTAATGATGGAATATATCCTTATTTGTAGAGGTCGCCGCGTGCAGTCAATTTACCTTTGAACTAAGGCTGGAGAGCAAATTGCATCCCGTATAATAAATTGTATAGGTTCAAGAGAATAAAAGTACTATAAAAGACTAATATCTGGATTGCTGGGAGCTTAATATTACAATTTGCTCATGTCATCCTTTTCGTTGTAAATATCGACAATTGATATTCAAATCTACTGTCGATTGAATCTTGAAGCTATGTGAATTCACATGTAAGTCAATGGAGTAATCACATTTAAGTATATTAACACCGAGTGCCTTTATAGCTCAGTCAGCATTTTATATCTTCGTTTCAAGATATAGAAATTTTAAATTACTGAAGATCGCAATTAGGATGATAGATATACCTCATCATAATCTGTATGATATCCACTCCAAAACGCAGACCTCCCACAAATACTTCTAGATCCACCTGTTGAAAGCATACATCAACTTACCACGCTTCACATAAATCATACATTTAAACAGGATTGACAATCACCAAACGACTTTCATCAGCAATCACATCTCGAATGCGTTCCAAAGTTTAATTTACAAGTTTTGTACGAAACCCGTCGAGCGGCCCTAAGTACATCGGACCGGACGGCGCACAACACACTGACCCACATGTGGACGCAGTTTTATTTATCTGCCCGTGTTTACGCATTCACGTCGCGTCCTTACACGATTAGCTCTTAGATTCGGACATTTGAATTTGGAATAGTTTTACCAATTCCGTCTTCGAATCGAAAGTTGTTAAGGAGGTTACATTTTGAGGCCTAGTTGCATTTTTTAAGAATCTATATCAGGCTGTATTACTTCAGGTCCCACGGTAAGGGTTCAGAAGCCTTAGGTCACGCTTGGTCTTGCGATAGGGCAAAGGTCTTTTGTATAGGTTTGTTTAGGGTTGCCAATACTAGGTTAGTGCGGTTTGATTAACTTATTATCGGTATTTTTGAAATTCTCATAACGAATTCTAGGATATTTATATAGATTTATTCATGCCGTTTTAAATACAAATTCATTTTAGCCAAATATTTTTTGTTTGTCAAAACAATATCAGTTTCTTTAAAAACGCTTTGGACCGTGTTTAATTCAAGTAAACATGTTTGCGACATGTGTTTCCTTAAAGACATATTGTTTCATTTTGTAACTTCTTGGTAATTATATTTTACTTTATTTGTGACAATATATAATTGAAACAAATATATAATTGAATACAGTAATAATTCTGCATCATTAGATCCTCAAGCAATACTTCTTAAAGATCAACGGTCTTATTTATAGACAGATTTAAAACCAATTTTAGTTATCGCATGTTTTGACACTTTCAAACGACTTTAGAATTCAGTGTGAGCGAAAAAGACAAAACATTTGATAACTTAAATAAGTTTTAAATCTATCTATGAATAAGATCGGTACTATTACATTTTGTAACTTGTTTGTCCATTATCCTGTACTTTTATTTGTGATACTTCAAATACATACTCGTACACATGTTATAATTGAATACAGTAATTATTCTGAAGTGCGTGGTGGCCTGTTGGTAACGGACCAGACTCGGCTGCCTACATGTTCACGGTGGTCGAGGGTTCAAATCTCAGGGCACACCTCTGACTTTTCGGAGTTATGTGTGTATTGATAGTCAATCACCACGCACTCTAACGGTGAAGGAAAACATCGTGAGGAAACCTGCATACCGTAGCGATTTTAAAGAATTTCTACGGTATGTAAGTCCGCCAACCCGCACTAGGCCAGCGTGGTGGGCTATATGGCCTAACCACTCTCAATCGATTCTCTCGATTGTAGAGTAGGCCCGTGCCCAGCAGTGGGACGTATATGGGCTGATAAAAAAAAATATTCTGCAACAGATCCTTAAGCAATACTTCTTCAAAACTAGTCAGTTTAGGTGGATAAATTAGATAAACTAAATCGAATCTTAAAATAGGTGAATCGTATATGGTGCTAAAAGGTCTGAGTGCTAAATTATCTCCTTTATCCATAAGGGTGTGGTGAGACCAGTATGAACTGCTTTTTACGTCACGTCAATTGATAATCTTATCCATTTCCTCAGTTTTAATTACGCGTCAATTAAAAATTATTATTTAATTGGAGTTATTTTCTGCAACTTTGTAAAAGTGAATGCATTTAATGAATGCATGCTTAATTACAAAAGAAAAATAAGTCGAGTTATACTGTTTGTTTTGCTAATGAGTTATAATTATTTTAAATAGAGCTTTAGTCTTTAATGGATAGAAATGTTTGACCGTCTCGGCGGCGCAGTTATACCACTATAAGATTACAACGTTGTGGTCTCGGATTCGAATCCTGGGTCGGGCAAAGTGCTGTTGGATTTTTCGCCAAATCGGGCACAAATTCCTGACTCCGGATTCAGGATTCAGGACCTAGGACGGAACATACAAGGTGAAACATGGGTGTCCTGGTAACACTTCTTCCTAATCTTCTGGAAAAAAAAGTGAGTTTATGTATGTAAATATTAAAAAATAATAGGCTTTTTATTGCTATTAATTGCTATGAATGTCTGATGGTAAGCGATACTCATTCATTGACAGTGGCAAAACCAAACAACACCATGAATTACAAAACAATGCTGGGCAGTCCACTGCGCTCGCCATCCTGAGACATAAGATGTTCGTTTGTCTCAATTGTCTCAATATGTCCGGTAATTACCCTGGCTACAATGTCCTTCAAACCGGAACACAACAGTACATTTACACTCCTGTTTGGCGGGAGAAATAGACATTGCGGTGGTACCTACCCAGGCGACCTCTCACATACCTATTATAAGATGAGATATGTTGTACTCTTTCTACTAGTATGTACTCTTTCTGCGATTTCTTACATAGATCTTTAATTCGGCTCTCATATCAAAATAAGTATAATACAGGTTTTTGCTATAGATCTTAATAAGTAAAGCGATAAAAGTAATAATCGTTTAACGACGTACCCATTAATTTATTCGACAGTGAACAGAGTAATCGTTACGAACTGTCGAATCGCGCCATGTCAAAACTATGTACTTGTACAAAACCAGTTTTATCAAAGGTATTAGCAATAAAATCATTGACTTTCTCTTAGAAAATTCCGATTAGTACGTACACATTATTTTTATATGGGTCTATAATAAATATTATGATTTATTAATCGATTATTTTGACCGGAGATTCTATGATATATTTTGTGATGTGTCAGAATGTGATAAATTGCCGACCATAAAAGTACGTTTCTCATTCGCTGTACTTAGTGTATAATATAACAATATTTTTTGTGGAATTATGATATATATGATATTTTATTCTAAATGCTCTATTTCTAACTAACGAATAGGTAATAAGTGTAGGCAATAATAAATGATTTTTAGATTAAATATTAGTTGTATCTAACTTAGCGATAACTGTTTAAATTTCCGTTGGAGTTGGCTATTTATAATTGGCCCCACGACAAATAATTGCATAAATATGGAATAAATTAACATACGTATGTTGTTACAATTATAATAAAAACTTACTGTTAATAGTAACTTACAAGCTGCTGAAAGATAAATCATACTAAAGACATAGCTTCACAAATTGGATATTACAGTTCGCAAGGCTTATTACCTCGAGGAATAAACAAAGCCAAGCTTATCCAATACGAAGGTCAACTTTCACTGAATCAGTGAAAACTGTGTACTCTAACCATATATCCTTATTTGTAGAGGTAATCATGTGAGGTTTATTTACCTTCAAATCTAAGAACAAACAAATGAAGCGTTGCTGAGTAGAAAATATTGCTTAAAAGTTCGTCAGTTTTTCGCTTATAAAATATCGATCATATTCGTAACAAAATAATAAATAATTAAATAAATAATTCCTTCAACATATCTAAGTCTTTTACATACACATTTATACATGAATATTATTGTGAATTATTTATTTATTTATTGATTTAATGTTCTCCAACAGTATACACATTATTACAGCTTACTTTTTTTGCTGCTGTTATATTCTGATATATTGTATATATAAACCACTTAATCGAGTACACGATATTGATTATCAAAATAAAGTCAATACTATGACGTCCTCACATCGCTAAGCACAGAACGCTGAACTCTCTCTCTCTCTTTGCAGTCGGTCGCTCATGACTTGGAATCGTGGTCACCACAGGTGGTCACCGTTGGATGTACCGCATTTAGAGTGAATTATTTGTCTCCACCAGTTTCTGTTCATAGCTTTTTCCTCTAGTTTGTAGAACCTGGTGGCAGACGCGTCCTTAATCTGGTCTGTCCGTCAGGATTCGGCACGAGAGCCTCCAAACTGAACTAGGCTCTTATTATCGCCTCTATGATTAAATTACATAAACACACAATGCATCCTTTTTAACGCGTTTTTTTTTTGTAAAATCCCATGAGAGCTTTCATAGCGCGGTACCAATTAAAAATGTTCCGTACAAACACTTTCTACGGCGCGCCGTGTGGCTGACTACCAGTTTTCTAGTTTGTTTTAATTTCTAACTACAAATAAATGCCGATGAAGTGGGCCAACACTCTCCCAAAACAATATTTGCCGACATAACAAAGGTGATGCTGTGTGACGACTTTGTTGTAAAAGTCTTTGATAATTAAGCAGGTTTTTAAGTCAATAATTGGTAAGCATGAGCTTTACTAATGCGATGAATTGAATATTATTAGGATATTGAGTAGGAATTGATGTAATTTTTTTTTTTACACTGGCACGGCATAATGACTGCACTGCACGTGATGGTAAGCGCAAATGCCGTCCAGACAGAGTATCGAATGGCATCAGACGGCGGTTCCATGCCATTCGACCCAGGACCGATTCGAAGGACCCAGGATTATAGGATTATTATATCCTTAGAGTAGCTATACCCATCCGCCTTATTCATAGACAGTTTTAAAACCTATTTTAGTTATCGAATGTTTCGTCTTCTTGACTCAAAATGAATTCAAAATTCGTTCGAAAGGGACAAAACATTCGACAACTAAAAAAGGTTTTAAATATATCCAAAATAAGGCCTTAGAAGATTATGAAGCACGCATTTACATTTAAAGCTGTTACAAAGGAGAATAATTAATCGATATAATAATTCGGTATAAGACTGCCTCGGTGGCGTAGTGGTACTACGGTACGATTGCAAAGCTGAGGTATTGGGTTCGAATACCAGGTCGGGCAAAGTGATATTGGATTTTTCTATTCACTATCAGCCCGGAGTTAGAAATTTGTGCCTGATATGGCGATAGGCTCGCCCCCTATCACATCGTGGGACGGAAATAAAAGGCGAAACGCGGGTGTTCTGGTAGCACCTCTGCCTACCCCTTCTGGGAAAAAGGCGTGATGTTTATGTTATGTTATAATAATTCGCATTGTCAAATATTTACATTTGTCTCTGATGGACGCAGGCATCCTTATACCATTCACTACGTCTCAGCTGGAAGTAACTGAATATTTTCAGTCAATTGTTTTGAGTTAATCATCACTACAAACTCCCTTCATTCTACCTTCTATTCACCATATTTAAACATTAGGAACGCACCTGCGATTCTGCAGGTGTAATGTACTTTTAATAAGGAAGGGCGATCACTTCCCATCCGGTGGATCATTTGCTCATTAATCGATAGTAAACTATAAAGTAATAATAATAATGTTAATAAATACACCCAACAGTCACATACATAGTTCTGTCCCCAAAAAATCAAGTGTTGTGTTGCAGGTATTAGGAAATACGAGAGATTTAGGTCTCACAAACACGCAGACCCGAAACAAATACTTGTGATTCACACAAGCAATAGTAATCTACCAATGAATTAAATAAATAATAAACAAAAAAAAATCTGATACAAATATGTAATGCTTTCAAATAGGTTCATTCTGATAAAAAAAATAATAGAAATAAAATATTGAAATATATCTCGAAAATAAGAAACAATAATTATCAGTTTTTGAAATCGAATAAGAGCGGAATCTATAAGCAATTATCGAATTTCTAGTCAGGTGTTATATATGTATGAAGGTTTTAAGGTTCCGCCCACGTATCCAAACTTAATTACCCGGCGATTTACGAAGAAAGCGAATTAGTGCCCCTGACACATTCTAGCCACACCTATGTCTGCTTTGACGTATGAAACGAGATTTTTTTATCGGAACCTTATATATGTATTTAAGATTTTTCTGTCCTTTTCAATTGCGAATATTAACAGTATACGTTTTTGTAGTTTTATGCTTGGAAAAGCATGTTTTTTTTCATTTCAACAATTTGCATTAGGAAGTAACAAAAATTCTTGTAGGTCTAGCAATGTTTTCAACCAAAAGACATTCCCTGTCTATCAACCACAAGGTAAAAAGGGATCCAAGAGGACTTTACCCCGTGCAAAAAAAACGTCCAACATTAATGGGATTTATTTATTTTATAAAAAACAAAATAAACACCGTTTAAAAATTGTATAAACAAATTAATTTATTCATTCTAATTCGTCAGACTCGAGAAAAACACAATGTAATAAAAAACGATTAATTAGCATGTTTGACAACTGTAAATGAGTTTCTTCTTTCAAATGTTAATTTAGCCACAAATAAATAAATACAGCTTATTAAAATATAAAATCAGCCGGCGTCTAACCAACTGCGCCACGGAGGCTGTCAAATTATTGCATTTAACCAACATATTTTTAATTGGCCAATTAGAATTTAATGACCAAATTGTGTGGATACAAAATGAAAACCTTTAAAATGTAGCTCCATATAATATCAACAATTACAGTACGCAGTACAAACCGCAAATCCCATCAATACCATACAATTTTATCGAAAGCAAAAGCACTTACATTTAAATGCGTGTAATTGATGAAAGTATCCCCGAGAATTAAGGGACCCACAACAAGTTTGTGCGGTCAGAAACTTACAGAAACGTATTCAGTAGGTCATTTTCATTTGTTGTGACTTGTGGCCCATTAACATCGTTAATTAAATTTGACACAAATGTACGCGATTTAAATCCTACGGAGTTTCGCTTGAGTAAATTGTTTTGGTTATTTCAGATAATAATGATCTGCAATTATCTTAAAAATTAATTATGGAAAATATATGCTAACAACCAATTATCGTCAAAGTAGGGCTGGATGTCAACTTACAGAGTGGACTGATGACGACACAAAGGTCCGATGGATTTTCGAAATTTCTTTTTGGAAATATTTGCGATAAGCCAATGTAAGTATTTACACATCTTGTGGTTGGTGATTATGATAAAGATTTATAGTATTCTCTAGTTAATATTCGTAGATATTAATCTTTATTATTATAGCAGCGATTGGTCAATAACTGTTCTTCATTTGACTTTTAACATTTTGTACTACGATACGATTACAATGCCTCATCTCGGGTTCGAATCCTGGTCGAGCAAACTGATATTGGATTTTTCATCGACTTCAAAAAAAGGAGATTATCAAATCGGTGTGTATGTATGTAATTTTGTCAGAATTGCATGGTTTTTGGATATGTTGGTCTATACCAGCTTCTGAACACGAGTGCCAAATTTTATAAATGTATGTATGTTTGTATGTTTGTCCACGCATATCTCAAAAAGTATAAGTCCGATATCAAAAAATTGCGTTGGATTAGGTTTAATCCAACTTAAGAGCTGTGTAAGGTTTATAGAAACCGGTTCAGTAGTTTTTGACATAGAGCAGGGGTGACCAATCTTTTTGAGTCCGCGGAACGCATACATGTTTAATATTTAGTCGCGGCGCCTTAATCTATTTAACTGGTTGAAAGTAAAATGATACTAATTAGGTAAATGGGCACAAAAATTAAATTCCAGAAAGAGAGCATTTCTTCGCGGCGCCCTTCTCTACTGCCTACGGCGCGACGCGGCGCAGCGCACCAAGCGCACACTTTAAGACCGTGAGATAAAGAGTAAAGTTTGTATAATTCACCAGTAAAATGTATATAGATGTGTTAGCAAAAAAAATGGTAAGAAATTAGTTTTATTTACTGCTATAGAAACTTAAGAAATAAAGAAATAAAAATAATTAAAAAAAAATTAAACCAATTTCATAAGTGTAGTAAAAAGAAAGTAATTAAACTATCTTAAATACCTAAATATACCAATAATTTATGAAGTCGGTTTAATTTTTTAACATTTTTGTTAGTCCGCCCCGTGACCACGAAAGCTGTAAAGTGATAGAAACGTCGGGAAGTTAAAAAAAAATCTAAATTAAATCAACTTCGAGATAAAATCCGTAAGAATTCGTTTTATTTCAATACTTTAGATTTATCAAAAGAATTGTTTTATTTTTATCTTTTTACTAGACTTTTGAAGTCGATTTCATTCCTTGAAATTAGTTTTTTATTGTTATTTTTATTCATAATGTATCTTTACTAATTAATAGTAAATGTCCTTTTTGGACAGTTTTTGTTAAATTCTAATTTAATATTGTACCTATTTTGTTTTTTTAATACTTAAATGTTTTGGTCTAAGGATAACTTGCAAATTACTTAAAATAAATAAATTATTTAACGGTGAAGGAAAACATTGTGAGGAAACCTGCATACCGTAGCGAATTTAAAAAAATTCTACGGTATGTAAGTCCGCCAACCCGCACTAGGCCAGCGTGGAAGACTATATGGCCTAACCACTTTCAATCGATTCTCTCGCTTGTAGAGTAAGCCCGTGCCTAGCAATGGGACGTATATGGGCTGATACTGATATAAAGAAATTATAAATTATGTTTTGGAGTATAAATATACAAAGTGTTTGAAAATTCAATATAGGACAATATGTAATATTAAAATAAACATAAAAAACTTCGTATTCCGTGCTAACACTGTTTCGCGATGCCGAAACCTGGATTTGAACCAGGGACTGCTAGGTAATGTGAACCTCTCTACCCACTGAGCTATTTCGGCTGTACGAGGCGTGTCGAAATTATCCTTTGTATAAATTAGTACTGCTGATAGTTCTTACTGTTTAATCGACGCCAGCCTAAACAATTGGAACAAGCTGCGCCCCGCGGTTCTACCCGCATGGCTCGTAGCGTGATGTTATAACGCCTATAGCCATCCAGATGCTACCGAACCAGAAACAAAGTTAGCATATTTAGATATTTTCTAAAAATTTCGTTTTCGTTTCGTTTTTATGAATTGAATTGATTATAATTTTGAAGTCTAGTCAGTTTAATTTCTTGAAATTACTTTCTAATAACGGTACGTCTACAGGGTGACATATGGTATTTAACTGAACCCCCATGTATCCCTTCACCCCAAGAGACATTGTACAACATATTATTAAAGAACCCAATATGTTTTTTTTTTTTTGTAAAATATCGTGATTTTAATTTTCACGATTATTGGCCACCCCGTATAGATCGAGTATTTTTACCGGTTAGCTGATCTTTAGCTCGGTTCGGGAACTTGAACTGTGGGAACTCTCGTACCTATAGGCGTTGATCAAAAGCCTTGAAAACTAAACTCGTGATTTTTGACAAAACTATCGGACAGTTTTTCTTCAAACTTGATATGTTACCTGGGGCTGTTAGGAACATGTGGTTTAAATTAAAAACCTTATGTTAATATCATCCTGTATACGTTATACACAATACAGATATATTTTTTTCGGGCAGTACTCCAACTCGCACAAGGGCAGCGTTTTATTGTCATAATAATAATTGTACACAGGGTATATCAAGACTGCTAACGAAAACGAAGCCAGGGGGTAGTTTTAGTGACTTTAGACACAATGCAAATACGGTTTTTGAAGAAACGAAAAGACGATTTTATTCTATTCATTACTAGCCCGGAGTCAGGAATTTGTGCCCGATATTGCGATAGGCTTACCTCCTATTACATCACGGAATGGGAAATACAAGGCGAAATGTGGGCGTCGTGGTTACACCTCTGCCCACCCCTTCTGGGAAAACGCGCAAGTTATGTACTCGTATGTAATTTAAGCAATAGTCTCTGCTCAGGACGAACTCCGTTACAATCAATATTTGTTTATTAATACGAGTATATCACCCTAAATATAATACCATAAGAGCTTTTAACTCTAAGGTGGCATTATACGAATATAAAATAAATAAATAAATACACCCAACAGTCACATAAGTGCGTGGTGGCCTGTTGGTAAACGGACCAGACGCGGCTGCCTACATGTTCACGGTGGTCGCGGGTTCAAATCCCAGGGCACACCTCTGACTTTTCGGAGTCATGTGTGTATTGATAGTCAATCACCACGCACTATAACGGTGAAGGAAAACATCGTGAGGAAACCTGCATACCATAGCGATTTGTATAAATTTCTATGGTATGTAAAAGTCCGCCAACCCGCATTAGGCCAGCGTGGTGGACTATATGGCCTAACCACTCTCAATCGTACTCTCGATTGTAGAGGAGGCCCGTGCCCTGCAGTGGGTCGTATATGGGCTGATACAATACAATACAATACAGTCACATACGTAGTCCTGACCCTACATTAAGATCAATTAAGTCTTGGGTATCAGAAGCTACGAGAGACTTTTCGGCTTCACAAACACCCAGACCCGACACAAATATTTGTGATGGTGCGGAGATCGAACCCGCGGCCTCTCGTTTCACAGTCGGTCTAACCAACAACGCACGGAGGCTGTAGACTCGGATATTTGATGAAAGATGTAATATACTGCCACCAATTATGAAACCATTAAACATAAATAACTACGTCACATCCCATCACAGTAAGTGATAAATCCATAATCATCTGGTACATTTCCATTACTATTTCCACAAGACGTGGGACGGCGTCGTTAACATAAAATAAATAGGGACCAATTTACAATGACACGTACCTGACTGTATTACCGTCTGTATATTTCGCTTCGAGTGGGATAGTTGATAAGGGTCTATGGATACTGGCCGGTAATCTGGATTAGTAAGGGACTGCCCGGATGCAGACCTTGTGTTTGATCGCCGATGGGCAGTTGAACTCGAATATTTCTTTCTGCTTTAGTTTTTGTTCTATTTGTACTCAATTTTAATATTGAGAAAATACTCTCGTAACGTCTTTGACTTTGAATACGATAAGACCGGATGGTTGTAAGTTTGGCGACCGTAGCTTAAATCCACGCACATGTAATAAATCAATATGAATATTAATCAGTCAATATTAATTTAGTTTATCTTTTACTTATTGGAGCTTGTATCCTTTATATTTTTAGGCTGCCCTCTATTCTTTTCCTATTTTTATATCCATCCCAAGGCTGTGTGTAAAAAATCGCCTAGAGCGATAAGATCGCCATCTGTACTATTTATATAAAATTGTAATATCTCTTAAGCTTTTATTTCCTTTGTTTGTGAAGTAAAGAATAAATAAATAAAAAAATTATTTATTTCTGTTTATTTCTTATTTATTTCTGTTTGTAAACCTTGCTTTGTGTCTAAGTATGGAGAGCGCCCTATAAATTATTAAAATAGTATCGTCTCTTGTAAATTCCTCCATTCATACTTGGTCTACAAACCATACAATCAATAACAACGAAGTTATACCTACGAGAACCCTGCTCACTGTTCAAATATAAACCGAAATGTCCTAAAACACTTAACTCGTTATTACCAACACAAATGCAATTACCATCGACCATTGAAAATTCGCGGATCCTCCTAATCTCGATACTCGGAAAGCAGTAAAACCTCACGTATAGGAATGTTAAGAAAGTGTGCGAATGAACGCCGAACGTGCTCCGCTTGCTGCGGAATCACAAGCGATTGGCGATTCTCAACGCAAACTCATTAAGATTCGCCGAAGATCTACTGGACTCGGCGTGTTTAACTCGATAGACACGGCGATTACATTCGGAATTTTCTTCAAGTATTCGTACTGATGTGAATTCTTTATATTGAGTTATTAGATTGGGATTTTAGTTAACTTTGGAGTCAGTGTAGGAGGATATATTACAGAGAGACTTAAACAAGACGCAGAATATTATATGATATAACTTATTTATTAATTTATTTATCCTCTTTATTGCACTCTCAAGTTACATAATAATTAAATATAAGACATAAACTTAAAGTAGTACAATAGGCGGCCATATCGCATTGAGCGATTTCTTCCTAGCAACCTTTTGATAATTGTATGATGCAGAAATTAAGAAGGACGTAATTCTCTCTTCAGCCACAGGGACTCCGCTGCTGAATATAGGCCTCCCCCAAAGATCTCCATATCGATCTGTTGGAAGCGGCCTGCATCCAAAGTAATTAATTCCAAAATCGCTTTAAGCCCACAAAATTCGGTAAAGGGAACGCGGTTTAAAAAAGAATAGAGAAATCTTAAAAGAGGAGTGAGATTGTTGGTAACCAAAAATTGATAGGAAGGTAGATAGGACACACACACACACACACACACAAGGATGGCACATATCAGATTCAACCTAAATACTCAGCCCATCTTTCGTCGGTAGATATTAATAATCTATTTACATCGCACTTCACTTAACATTAATTTCGATCACTTTTCATGCGAGTATAAACAAGAGAACTGCAAATATACAGGGTATATCAAAACTGCTACCGAAAACGAAGCCTGGTGGTATTTTATTGACTACAGACACGATGCAATAAAAATTGTGCAAAATAACACGACGATTTTTTTTTGTAATGTTTTAAACATCATTTTGTTTGGCCGGTAAATACATATTTTTTGCTAAAATTATAATTTAAAGCGTTGCGTACTATAGCGTCTTTAACAATAAAAGAGTGTACATTATTTTTTTTGTTAAATTTTTATTTACCACCCAAATACAATGATACAAAATAGTCGCTTTTTTTGCAAAAAATTTAATTCCATTTTGTCTTAAGTCAATAAAACTACCACCAGGCTTCGTTTTCGGTAGCAGTCTGGATATACCTTGTAAAATAACTGTTACATGTCAATTCTATACATTGCACAGTCTCGGTGCAAGAAAAAGCACCTAATACGCATTGTGCGAAGCCGCGCATACAAACGCACGCCGTTCCCCTGACCGCGTTGAGATAAGGACTTACAAATCGGTGAAAACTTGCCCATTCACCGAGAAAAGTAAAAACACTTTCTTCGCGCGCATTGTTTGCCGGTGATCCTGTGGGCTGTGCCATTCGGATATCTTGGCGATTGTGACAGTTTTACGTGGTTTTATAAGTATTGCGAGGTGACAGTGTTACAAAGTGCGTGGTGGCCTGTTGGTAACGGACTAGACGCGGCTGCCTACATGTTCACGGTGGTCGCGTGTTCAAATCCTAGGGCACACCTCTTACTTTTTGGAGTCCTTAAGAAAAAATACACACATCTAATTACTAACATTAAATCAAATATGAATTTGCAAAAATAAACAACAATTAATATATAATCAGCATTGAACATACGAGCAAGTTAAGGTTGAAACAAAATAAACATATTGAACATCTATTCGCGAAAATAACACCGGCATTGGACATAATAAACACTAGGTTACAGAAGTAAAAGGAATTCTTTTCAATAAATAGAAGATTTAATAATAGAATGTTTACCGTTATTTTATTTTTAGATACTGACCCGCAGCGATTCTAGCAAAATGGCGAAATAAAGTTGCATCGTTCGTATAATTGTTATTGAAGAATTTTAAAAACTCGTTATGAAGAGTTTTAACGTGTTTATTAACCTACGTAACTAAATTTATAATACTATTTCTGGATTAACCCAGTGTATAAGCCTATTTAATATGCTTAAAAATGGCATTGAAAAAAGGTATTTTTAACTAGGTACCTTATAATAGGCATTAGTAGCCAATTCACTTTATGGTTAAAGTCACAGTAAAAAAGTCACAGTAATAAATTAAAGGTAATCTTTTAGGCAAAGGTAATCTTTTATTAACAACAGAATTTAGTTATTTCTTTCTTAAACTAAACTAAAACACTTTTCTAAGGGTACCAAACTAGGCTAAGTCTGTTTCTTGGGATACCAAATGTGAATAATTAAAAACTCTATAAAGTATATTAGTTTTTAGTTATCAGAGTATTTAGGAATTTGCACAGTTATGTTACACCTGACGCAACAACTCTTATCGGACAACAAGTTGGCACAAGTAATCTTTAGAAGTTTAGATGCTATAAAACACTTCTATGTTTGTTCACCTTACAATCTTATTCTGACGTCACACAACACTTTCACAATAGCATAAAACAATACCACCAATACAACAATGTATAACTATAGGAATGACGTCAGCGATACCCGTAAACCAAATCTCACACAAACATGCGACATTTAAACACTTTCTATTAGAGGTCGACTATTCGGTGCGTTACCGTCTCGATCGGGTCTCATTAATTCTAGACCATTAAACCGACAGACCTAAAATCACGAATACTTCCGACAGAATCAAGGACATCGTTCGAAATGAATATGTAATTTTCCTTTTAGAAACTCGCCTCGTCTTGTTACTTATTTATTGCTAACGCCATTGACAATAAACTCGGTGATAGATGGCCGGGTTTATATTCAATGATTTATTGAACTATTTGAATAATATCAATTGGTACTTTACACCACGCCTAGAAACAGTTTAAGGCATTTAGATTTCTGAATCAAGAACCATTATTATGTATACCTCTACGAATATCAATTCATATTATTTGAAGGTCGAAGTAGGACTCTAATTTAGCATAGGCCACTTTATGAAAATATGTTTGACGTGTTTTCTTAGACTTTTGTCCACCACGCTAGGTCAAAGTGAGTTGGTGGACCAATGAGTCAAATATTAAGAACATAATATTTTTATCATTCTTTTTTTATAAAAAAAGGAACTCCTTTTTAATGTTAATATTTCTTTACGAAACCGTATATATCAAACATCGTTTGAAGTCTGAGGTATTAGAGGTAAAGGTTACATTCGAGTTATTTCGTAGAAGCGATATTTTTCTTTTGGGCCAATGAAGGACACATATACGAACAATATTTTTATAAAGGAAATATAACTGGAAATTAGGGTTTTATATGGAAGTAATATTGCTGTTTGTTTCTCATTAATAGTCCACCTGACCTTTTCCCTGAAATTTTCCAATGTCTATTACCAGGGCTTCCTACCTATTTAATAAAATACTTCTTATTTATAAACACAGTTTTCTGAACATTACTCCCGAAAGGGCTGACGTTAAGCCGACGGACGGTCGTAAATTCATAAGTCTAATCTTTTCCACAAAATTAATAATGGAGGCATTGTACCCGGCCCTACGTGTGGAATTAGAGGAGAGGAAAACCTTATAAGGTCTTGCGTGGGTGCGACCGATATTGTCGATAAAATGCTAAAAGAAAGGATAGGACTGATGCAAACTTCTGAACCCGACTGTTCAATGTTGATACTATTTATATCATTATCATTCAATACATATACATATAGTATAGTCTGGACACTACTGGATATGAAGTTACATTCTGTAATCCATCAATCCATCAGCCAAAGGAAGTCCACTGCTGAACATAGGCCTTTCCCAATGATTCTATAATGCCGTACATAAATTAAAACATCCATTCTTTTTATTATCTGCAATCAAAACGCTTCGCGGATATTTACGACGTCTAGATCTCATTTCAGATCCAAACTAAAACCATCAACGCCTTGTCACCAGAACGAATCTAACCATCTGATTTGATGAACGATAACAATTTTAACACGTCACATCGTTCGCGTTGTGGGTTTTATATTTTATTGCAGTACGTATACAAGAATATAAAGCTGAAGGTACACTTACCTTCAATAAAAGTGATCACTATCACTCATAGACATTCGCGATGTTAAAATAATAAGTAGTAAAATCAAATGATTGGTTAAAGATATATAAAATTTTATGCAAAAAGGGGAAACAGAAAGGATGCTAAGAATTCCAGCGATCACGACAGAAAGGAACGTCGCGTTTACGTCGCTAATTTAAGAGATAGTAACCATCCAGCCGACCTGACTGAACTAAAAACTAGCCACAGAATAGTTGTAGCACATAAAATATCTTTATTTTTAGGTATACGTTCCACCTTCGAACCAATAACCCAAACTGATGCTCAAAGTAGGTTATCGGAACTAGTTATAACGGCACTAATTTTGCTAATACCTACAATACGGAACCTGTCTTTGACCACACCTGTTGCAGGTATGTGGCTCAAATAAATAATTAAAACATGTTTTATTGGAGCCCGCAGTTCATTATTGATGTGTATATAAATTGAGAAATTGCTTCAATTGAGGTAAGTGTCACTGTTTCAATGCTTCTAGTTTCTAACATATTTGATGATATAATTAAGAGTTGAATTGATGAGCGTTTAATGTCAGCGTGGTTGAATTGGAATGTGAACCTGTTCGCACTATCTGAATTGATAGTAGAGATTACTGCGATGGATTTTTATTGGGACGGCAAAGTGACTATTCTCCATCTAATGGTAAGTGCAGTGCCGCCTAGATATCATTAAATGGACAAACACGATTAAACCACGGCATTTGACACCATTTTGCTGGTCTGCACAATTGCTTCATTTCATTTTGCTTAAGGGTTCCAAGGTCTTACGAAGTAAACAATGTTATGGAATACAAGAGTTTATGAATTATTACGTCAAATACCTAAAAGCTGACAGATAAACCGGCTATTATTGCCCATACCATTCCTCTCCTGCATACTTTTATCCTCATTTTTTAAAATTAACTGAATTACTATACTTCAGAAATTGAGGGTTTTCCATACCAATAAGCATGCAGCTAATTCACTCTTTTCTCACACCTGTGTTATAAAAAAGTAAAAACATAGTTTAATACTAAACCTTAAACACTATGGTTTCAGGTGTTTAGATAGAAGTCGTTAAATTAAGTTAAATCCCATAAAGACCCGGATCAACAACGGAATGAATGCACGAATTCACGCTGTTTCGTACTCCTGGCGAAAGGCTTTGCATAATGATTGTTGCATTCATTTGCTTCTGTTCATGTTGATAAACAGTCCGCTCTAGTTTTACCTACATAAGTGCTAGTATCTCATTATTTTTCGAAGAATTTAAAGTATTCCTTTGGAGAGGCAAATATGGAAGTCAAGATTGCAAGTATGCAATTCATCGCTGAAATTATGAATACATCGTGACGTATACTATTCACCTAGGTTTGGACAACATTACATACTGGTACATTGTTCGAATATATAAAAAAGGAGACAAAAAATATTGACTAAGCCCTAATCAATCAACCAACTAGGCAACGATAAACCAACCGCTATTAAAGCTATTAAGTTGCAATGCAGATACAACAATTCGCATTGTTAAGCAGTCTCCAACAGTAGCAATGTTTCATATCGATGCAGTTTGGCATGCGTCCACACGTCTCGTGTATACCGCCCTACATAAGAGCATTCCGCTGGCTATTAGTTATTATAGTATTGCCTTCAATTTTACTGTTGGTAGGTCTATCATAATATGTGAGAGGCAGCACGGGTAGGTACCACCATAATGTCTATTTCTCCCGTCAATTGGCAGTGTAAATGCACTGTTACGTTTCGGTTTGAAGGACATTGTAGCCAGAGTAACTACTGGACATAATGAGACTTAATATCTTATATCTCAGGATGGAGAGAATGTCAAGCATTACTTTGTAAGTCATGGTGTTGTTTGGTGCTGCTACTGCCCATGAGCTGTCGTATAGCTTATCATCAGACGAATGGCATGCTCGTCTCGTCATTCATCGAAATAAAATAATTGTTATATGAAGCTTCTAGCAAAATTTTTAGTTGAATCGTGTCTGTAGTCACTAAAACTACCACCTGGCTTCGTTTTCGGTAGCAGTCGTGATATACCCTCTATACACCCACATACGGCAAAGTTGAAATAGAATGTTATCTTATGTCTGAAATCGTTTCGGATATTACTTTAAAGTCCGTTTAATTCGCCTCCGTTGACCTTTTAGAAACGTCGTCCGCAGATGCTGGGATAAGATCAGTATGCCAGAGATTAGTATAAATTATTTCATTATGAGTGCTTTAAAATTTAGCCGTATTGTATAACGCAAATCTCTTCTTAATGTTTTCATAATAGGTTTATAAAAATGAATGAATTATTTGAGAATATTCCTTTATTTTATACTTAAAAAATTGTCTGAGTCAGAACTAAGATAAAAGCATATTTTCATAATTCCACTTCGTTAGAGATCTGGAATCGAACCTAAAATAGGAAGAGACCTTGAAGGAACTGACCTAAAGACTTAAGGAACTAAATAATCTATCTTTAGCTGTTATTGCTTTTTATTTGTTCAAGTTAAAATTAAGTAATTTTGTCAAAAAGTGTATGTGTTCGGGGTGTAATAGGCAATATATGTTATTCATTAAATTATAATTTTCTAATCCAGGAAACAACACATTCCATTAAATTCCCGTTAAAAATAAACACATTAACACCCTAATCACATGTACACCGGTTTTTACTTCCCAGTACCAATTTCGGTGGCAAACAAAGCAATATCAATAAAAATATTTATTGTCCGAAGCGTAATGAGTCATACCTGATAATAGTATGCTGGCAGCGTCCTGGCGACCATTAACAAATGTCCCATACAAATTGATAACTATTCCCTTTTGTTAGTGTCAGTTTACCACTCGAAACATCGGTACGTCAGTGACGTGACTTAACAATAAATTGGTAATAATGGTGACAAAAATTATATACTTCGTGTTGGCGACGGTGTTGATCAATTTTGTATCAGCAAGGATTGTGAATAAAAGGAAATGCCCAGAAGTAAGAGCGGTGCCCCATTTCGATTTGCCGCAGGTCAGTGATATATCAATATTTATAGACGCATAAATTCGACGTTGACATCGAAAATATACGCTACAGTATAAATGTTTGGCGTCGATTAAATTTGCTAGAATTATATTTGATACAGAATGAATTACGATCAATAAGGTAGGACAATTTGTTAATGATTGTTTATAGCGATATAAATATCTGAGCTAATATTGTAATAAAATAAATTAATATTTACAACAGTGACATGAAGTCTAGAATACTAAATACAGACATTTATCAGTTGTATTAATTTTCTGTCTACTAATGTGATATTAAACAATTCAGGAATGTGTTAGTTTGTACTTCTTTTACTCAATATAATATTGTCATTATTTTTAAACTGGCAGCGACTGGATGCATAAAGCAGCAGACCGGGCTCTGTGGCGTACCTTGGGGGAGGCCTATGTCCAGTAGTGGACTGCAACGGGCTGAATATGATGATGTTTATTATTTTTAAACAGAGAGGGCTTATAGAAAAAAGACTGATTAAGGATACTTTTAATCTAAAAATGCATACTTCATGTATCTGGAGCGTAATATTCGGTGAATGAATTCGCGAGTAAAGCTAGATGATAATAATAAAATGTGCGGTTCGACGAGTTAACTCAGAGATGACGCCGGCAATTGTAGTGATTACGAAAATAAACTAACATTTTGGTAATGATTTATGTAAACTTTAATTTCCTTTAATAGACTTAAAATTATACAAGGCGGTAACAATTAAATAACTTCAATCAATTTTACAATTACAAGAGTTGTAATTAAATGCTAAAGTAAACATATTTCTTTCGTTTGATCCTAAATGAGTAATTAAACTATGGCCACAGTTATTTATTTTCTTAGTCATAGTCGTAGTTATAGTCTTTTTACGACTAATAAAAAATAAAAAAGTACTCCCTCGCATTTCGCAAAGGACAAATATTTGAATGCCTTTAAAATATTAGACTGAACATCCTAAAGTAAGCAATATTTTTTAAATACAAAAAAATGTTTGAGAGCCTCCGTGACGCAGACGCCGACTAAAAAACAAGAGGCTGCGGGTTCGATTTCTGCACCGAGACAAATGTTTGTGTGAACCATAGGCCTATTTGTTTCGGATCTGGGTGTTTGTGACACCGAAGTCTCCCCTAGTTCCTGATACCCACGACACAAGACTTCATCTTAGTGTGGAGTCAGGACTAAGTACCTATTTGACTGTTGGGTGTATTTATTTATATATAGGTACTCTTAACAATAATTATCTTATGTCAGATTTTAGTAATTCTGGTAAATATCAGAATCGTTACAATAATTAAACTAATGCAAAACGACAAACTGTTTGGTGAGGAACTTGTTGGAATTACTAAAATCGCTCATAATTATTGCTTGACATTATACTGTCGAAAACGAACGTGTTCCCATTATTATTTAATGATTCTTGGTCAAATTATAAGCTGTCGTGTTGTTGATTGAAGAATTGGTCGATTAGCCCAGTTTTCAAAACTAACTGTAAGGGACTATGAATTCGTTTCTAAACAAATAAATCTTGATAAACATCTTTATGGTGCCAAGAGTTAATTAATTCGAGCTTGATTAAAAAGGCTGTTTTAAAGTCGTAAATAATTTTAAATTGGATTGATTCGAGTAAATTCACTAATGAAGTCACATGTATAATTTCCTATTCATAATTTGTCTTCCTAGATTATTTCATACGTTACCAGGGGCTACGATTCTACACACATTTTACATGATCTTCAAAATTCTAAACCAATGCAATCAATCCATGAGCCAAAGGAAGTCCACTGCTGAATATAGTCCTCTCCCAATGATTTCCAGTGACCTGTTGGAGGCAGCCTGCATCCAGCGACGTCCCGCAACCTTTACCAGGTCGTCTGACCACCTAGTGAATAATCAGACGAAATTCTAAACTGTAAAACTGTAACTGTAAGCCCTAAAAAAGATTTTTGACCATAAAACTATTTAACTTAATATTTTTACAAGTTAATCTCTCTAATAAAAAAGCTGCATTAAAATTAACACTAAAGATTTCACGCATTAATGAAAATACTCTACAAATTATAGGTACACACACATCATAATAAAATTACACCAAATACGAACTATATTTTTCGATATTTTAATATTAAAGATGATTGTATGGAGGAAGTTCAGTGCGTAGGCGCCGGATACGAGCATTGATAAACACTAACGCTATCAATTATACTGTAACATCGAACTATGATCGTCAATATGTAAAACTGAACAATTTCTCAACCATTAATCAAATAACGCATCATTGCTATTGATTATTGGTGGTATTAATTTACTTTCATTTGTTCTGATGCGGATGTGTTTTAATGTATGCATCGGTACGCTTATGATTAAATTCATTGATAGAAGTCAAATGTGACTATATTAATTAATTCAATAGAAAAAATTTAAATGTTATTTTTTTCTTAAAATTACAGGATACAAAAATTAAGCTGTTTAGATTATCCTTACCATTATAGCTCAGGCTTACACAGTTTTCAGTGCGATTGGTCTAAAAGATCTTTTTTTAAACATATTTACAAAAATACATTCTGCCATATCTCGGTAAATCTGGTAAAAACGAGTTATAAAAACAATTAAATTATGAACTCTCCCTCATTAGATTATCATCATCTTCATCATCAGCCCGTTGCGATACACTGCTGGATATAAACCTCTCCTTAAGGTACGCCACAGAGCCAGGTCTGCTCCTTATGCATCCTGTCACTGCTGGCCTACCTGTGCAAGCCTTCCCACCATCTGGCAAAAGGACGTTTTTATTAAATGGCCAGATAAAATTAGGGAGAATTCTGATTAGGTTTTAACATATACTGCGATTTGATCGAGGCCTTCGCGAGGACATAACAATGCCGATAATAATCTCCCCACATCATCTAAATACGTACTGTGATTGATAAATAAAGGCGAACTTTCTCAACATAATGGAATTACTCCATCACTACCCGAGCCAGACAGGTGCCTCAACGTCTGACATTTCAATGTACTCATTTACATACTGCAAGTACTCGTATACCCATTGCTCTTGACAGATAATATTTGCACGGTGACTCAATGTTAACGTATCATTTCACTTTCTACTCGGTTTCGATTACCTGTGTCCATTGGTTCATGTGTATCAGTATCAACAAATTCCTTTTTTAGACAAACTTCCTTTAACAAGTAAATATAAAAAACTATAGCTTCCTGTACACTTGTATATATACACATTTTATGTGAACTGTCAGGAAGGAATTAAGCAATAACTTCTTCCACTCTAGATAATAAACATTGCTCTCTCTAAAGGCCAGGGGGGATTACTCTATGATCCAAACCAAACTCGAAGATTCGGACGTGTGACGTCTGAAGTAAGGTATAACTTCTAAAATTCAACACTCTTCTCTATAATACTTATTATACAGTCCGAACTAAGTCAATAGTTAGGACGTACGACAGAAGATTCGATCATTTTGTGGAGTACCTAGGCACATTCGTACAGTTTTACGTGCGACATCCGAAAATTCGAATTTTGTTTCGGATCATAGAGTAACCCACCTGGGACGTTTGAACAATCAATTTGTTTATCTATATCGGAGCTTAAAGTTTGTCTTATTTATTAACATTGGACCTCCTCCATGGTAGAGTTTGTTGTGGTAGAGTTCATATAGGTTCGAATTTTTTGTCGGAAACGTTGATATGCAAACTATACTATATAATACTATATATTTGCTACTAAAGCGAGTGATAATTATTGTAAGTATACTCGTATATAATAAACTTCGAAAAGTATAAATGTGTGTCCTAAGATCAAACCCAAGTATTAAGTATTTTGGTTTGTTTCCAACTGAGCTATAGTTCACATTCCTGTCAGTCATATTTATGCCACGTCAAATAAACATACAAAAACAGGCACAGGCAGCCTCAAAGAACGCGAAATATGAAAAAATATCTTCAAATGCATAATATTCTCATCGCAATAACAAAGGTTGTGATGAAAATCTTCCCTCACAGAACGACTTACTTTTCCCACAGTGAAATAAGATAGGCTGCAAATATTATGCGGGATTGAATATAATGTTTATTTATTTTATAGAACACGGAATGAAAAGGCTACCTAACGTTTTAGTTCTTGAATTTATACCGTTAGTTGAATGGGTTATTCTACACCTTTCACTATTTTTATAATTAGTGGATAGACTTAGAATTATTATTTTATGTAAATATTATAGGGTACTTAATTTTGCGCGGCGCTTGGACTTCTCACATACATACATACATACATAAACACACGCCTTTTTCCCAGAAGGGGTAGGCAGAGGTGCTACCAGAACACCCACTTTCGCCTTGCATAATAATTGACTTCTCACATAAGCTACGTTTATGGGTCCTCTACCATCTTCTGTCACCGAAAACGCTGTTGTCTAAATAACAAAATATTTTCTCTCTTCACAATTTCTTACATTGGATATGGTAATATGTACTATTAGATTACGAATAGGTATAAATGCCTGTTGTTTATATTATGAAAACATATCTCGACCAATGCATTAAATATATATATTTTTTATTTTATTTGTAGTTACAAATTTCGCCACACGCCAATAGAAAATGATGACTTTACAAACATAAGCTTGTATTGTGTCAAATAAATAATAGTTACTTACTATTAAAATGAACACAGAAACTCGCCAAGCACGTGAAACTGTTATTTTGCAACAATATCACACATTACAATACCGACAAACCCTTCCCCTACACTCTAAACAAAAGCAGGTATCCCCGACTTTAATATTAATACATAGATTTATATTCACTGGATGCCTGACATAATAGAGCTGGCAAAATCTCGACTACCAACCGTTGCTAGTATACATACAGTAGGCGCTTACATTCCTAACTCGGCGTGATTCCATTTAAAACTTAACCTTATTTGAATGACTATAAAATTTGTTTTTGTTTGCAGATGCTAGGAGACTGGTATGTGGTGGAATATTATGCGAGCGACGAAGAAGCTCTTTCGTATAGCTGTATGAGGGCGGTGTTCACTGAAGACGATCACGTGCCGGCTGCAGGTACATTACAAAGAGATAACAGAGCATTGTTTAAGTAAAGAATTTAAGAAGGTTCTACGCTTGCTCTTATCGTCGTATGACTAGGTGAACAAAAATGTGGGTTTTACCGAGAGCAACGTTGTATCGATGTCTATTTATCTTTTGTTTATTTTTGCCTTACTTTTTTTTTTAAAACTAGGAGTTTAAGAAAACGATTGCTATTTTTTTTTAATGACACCATTATTCCAGGTCTTTTTTATATTATGCAATTCAAATTCACTTAAATAAACACTCGATTTTTTAATTTCATTTTTAGAACAATTTCTTATTTCCTTCTAAAATTTTAGTAAAAGATTTTATTAGTTTTGTATAATATTATATTTGACCCTATCATATCTATTCATCCTGTTAATATCTTTAATATTATATAAGCATAATAATTATCATTTATTCCAGACGGAACAGTGGAATGGACTCCGGGAGTGACGATGAATTTCACATACCGGTTCGCCGACGACCCGATAGGCGAGACGCTGTTGGGCAACATTACCTGGCGAGTGGACCTCAACGAACCCGCGCACTGGACGCACGCTGAGAGGACTTGTATGTTCATATTTATTTGTAAAAGACTTATATCTAATGCCATAGGATGATAGGGTACGCAGAGACAATTGATCTCTATTTTGCTCGACCCTCATATAGCTTCGCGTCGTCCTTTTATATAATCTCTTCATGCATATTGGTCGCTTCCGGGTAATTTTATGATTTTTTAATGTATACGTAATTATAGTAATAATCCAGCCCGTATTTACCCCATGGCAGAACACGGGCCTCTTCAACATTCGAGAGTACGATTGAAATGAGGCTTTATAGTCCACTACGCTGGCCCAGTGCGGGCTTGGTGAGCATCACAAAGTTTATAAATCCTTATTACGTATACAATTACATATATCTTAATAAAATAAAAGCAAGCTCAAGATCACTCGAAGAACTACGAAGTGGGTAGTGCTCGGGATTGCCCTGTGAGATCGTGTCAGAAATTATTATGACCCGTAGGAGAGCATTGATTGTTGACATAAGCAAATGGGTTAGCAAATTAACGAGGCAGTGTGCAGGGGTTATTAATAAGAGACCTGATTACAAATGTGGCCAAAGATTTTAAAGGCCGCGTACCGGCAAGCATACTAAACTTCTGTGGTGATTGTAAGTTTTATTATTTTGCTTGCCCGATTGAAATGAACATCAAAACCCAAGCATTTGTTGGTAATCGGTATCAGCATTTTTTTAATTAAAACTTGAAAGTTAGTATCACTAGGGTACCTAATAAAATCACAGCTTAGGTACTATGTGATTTTAAAAACATTTTTTATTGAGATCCACAGGTATAATTAATAGAACCGTATTAAAGAGTTTGTTTTATGGGTTCCAACAAGATTTCGAATTCATGCCGACAATTAAATAAAATATATGCACGGATGTGATTAAATTATGACATTCAGATCATAAACAACAATATTGATTTCAAATTTTTGAAATTAATTATAACTTAATTTGGATTACCAAACGTTAAAGCCATTTACAACGATAAATACTAGCTCTTACAATGTATAATTAAGTTATAAATCTGTATTTATTTTACCAATTGGTATTAAATTTGTGTTTTTTTTAATGACATTAGAAATGCTTAGACTTTGATACTTTATTAACATAATGGTATGCATATGATTGAAATATTTATTCTCTCAAATCGTTAGAAGCCGTTAAAACATAAACTATTTAATAATTACTATGATTGGAATCAACAATAAAGTATGTAATGGAGTAATAAATTAATTCAAATATATCTTCTATTTAAATTAGACTAAAGTCTACTAATAGTATTAGATAACTTTTACCAGAGAATACGTCTGTGTCGAAATATTATGATCATACATTTTAAAGTACTGTATCAGCCCATATTACGTCGCACTGCAGGGCACGGGCCTCCTCTACAATCGAGAGTACGATTGAGAGGAGTTAGGCCATATAGTCCACCACACTCGCCTAGTGCGGGTTGGCAGACTTTACATATCATATATTTTTTTACAAATCGCTATAGTATGCAGGTTTCCTCATGATGTTTTCCTTCACCGTTATGGTGCGTGGTGACCCTTAGATTTGAACCCGCGACCACCGTTTGTTGGCAGTCGCGTCTGCTCCGTTTACCAACAGGCTACCACGCACTTGTTTAGTATTTTATTATGTGATTATATATAAAAACTAAAAATAATATTACTGTTGTATGAAGCCGTAATATTTTTTTATTACAATGAAATGATACAATGATACAATGAAGACGAGTATTCCATTCGCCCGATGGTAATCGATATAACCGCTCATGGATAGTAGCAAAACCAAACAACACCATGAATAACAAAGCAATGCTTGGGATGCCATAGCGCTCGACATCCTGAGACATAAGACGTTAAGTCTCATTATGTCCAGTAGTTACTTTGGCTACAATGTGCTTCAAACCGGAACGCAACAGTGCATTTACATTGGTATTGGGCGGGAGAAATAGACATTTCGGTGATACCCACCCAGGCGGCTTCTCACATATAAATACCTACCACCTGCCACCAGTAAAATGCAGGCGACTTCTTACAAGTCACTATGGTTATTCATAGAAGTTATCATATTATGTTTACCGGGAGACGTGCTATAGCAAGAAAGAAAGATTCTGATGAATTGAGATACTCCTCCTGTTTTTGAAGTCGGTATAATATATTGTATGATGTCTACGATTAACAGCTCTCATGAAAATAAAATTATGATTGCCTCGGTGGCGTATTTATACTATGATTATAAAGCTGAGGTTCGAATCGAATCCCGGGTCGAGGCACCAATATTGGATTTTTCTATTCATTATCAGCCTGGAGTCCGGAATTAGTGCCCGATATGGCGATAGGCTCGCCCCCATCACATCAAGGGACGGAACACATACGGCGAAACATGGGTGGCCTCACCTCTGCCTACCTCTTCTGGGATAAAGGCGTGATTTATGTATGTATGTATGTATGTAAAAAAGAGAGAAAGATCGAATATTAAACTATCCAAAGATCGACTGGCAGGGAAAGCCTCAGGCATTAAGTCCGCCTTTATGTTCTGTGTAAAAAGTATAAATAAATAATTAAATATTAAATTATTTAATGTAATGTTCCAGATGACGGTATCTACAACACGTACGTACTGGACACCGAATACAAGACCTGGGCATTGCTGTTGCACTGCGCTGAGAAGACAGAAGGATCGAGATACCTGACTGCGTTCGTACTGTCGCGGACCACATCCCTGCAGAAAAACGTGATGGCTTACTTGAGAGATAAGTTGCCGAGGTGAGAAAATAGTTATACTAAAGTTAATAATAATACAGGGGATCAAGAGCCAGATTCAAAAGGCAGTATTGCTGGACACGGCACGCATAGTGAGGAGGTTCCTCTCTTTGGAACCCTAACCACCGGTGGCTTGGGTCTTAAGCCTCGCCACTGAAGGTTTAATCATTTTTTAATATTTTTATATGTATATTGTTTTTTTATATATATGTATAAAAATGTAAAAAAAATTGAACAACAAAATAAAGAGAAATTATAATTATAATACAATAATGAAAGACCTTTTTAAATAAATAAATAAATTTCTGTATTCAGAACAAAGATCAACAAAGATCCAAAACATTATTGTAAGTACTTAAAAAGATTTATGTACAATATATGGGGCATTTCACGTGAAGCGGACAACAACAAAAAAAATGAGGTCATGAATTTTGTTTATACTCCGGTCAGTTATACTTCTAATAGACGTGGATGTGTTCGCACATTTTTTTTAAAGTATGAAGCTTTATTGCATAGTTATGAGCTTTTAAAAGTTTACCAAGAATTAAGTCACGAATTTTTGGATGCTTATTATCTGCATCAATTAATTTTTAAAAAATACTAAAAATATATTGTTTCTTAAAGTTAAAAAGTCGAAGTTTTTTATTTTTTTGTCGAATTCTAAATTTGAATTTTTTTACGTAGAGTAAACCGGAAATGAAAATTTCAAATCGATATTTGAATAACTTCAACACTTTTTTTTAAAATATTTTAACCTTAAATGAAAGCTTTAAACGTATTAATTCTTCACAAAAAAAATTAAAACGTGATCATCAATAATTTAAGACTTAGAGCATATAGAGTACATACACATAGCTATGAGCACTTTCTAAGCGATCGGGTTTATGCGCTAACATGCTAAAATACTACGATATTAATATTTTATTCCTTCATTCTAACCTGCAAAAATATAAAAATAAACGATTTCATTAATTCTTCACTAAAAAATTAAGCATGATCGCCAATAGTTTAAGACTTAGAGCGGTTTTATTGAGATTGAAACAGTTTTAACTAAAATAGAGATTTATTTTGTAATTTTTACTATTCGCACTGCCACTAATTATATTTACTCATAAGCCCTCATTGGTTTGAAGAAAAGCATGCAGTTGTTTAGTTCCTGGAACGATGATAGCGGAAGCAAAACGGACTCGTAGAAAATTTCGCTCTTGTTGAATACTTTCCTTCGAGCAGTAGTAAATAGAAGTCTCATTCATATACCTAATATTATAGGTATAGAGATAGCGTTATTCGTGGACTGTAAGGTTGCACGGGGTGCCAAACGTTTAAGGTTTCCCCCAAGACCGTCACATGGCCTTATTCCATGAGTGGTGGCATGGAAGTGTAACTGTGCTTCTATGTTAAAATTTTGGTTGTAGTGAAATAGGTTCACAAAATTGAACCTATTCTTAAAATGTTGGGGAGCTCCGTCTGTAATGTATTTCATGCCAGAAACCACAATTTCATGCTCATCATGGTTTTATGCGCATAAATTCGATTGCTTATAAAGTGCTCATAGCTATGTGTATGTACTCTATATGCTCTAAGTCTTAAACTATTGGGGATCACGTTTTAATTTTTTTGTGAAGAATTAATATGTTTAAAGCTTTCATTTAAGGTAAAAATATTAAACAAAAAAAGTGTTGAAGTTACTCAAATATCGATTTGAAATGTTCACTTCCGGTTTACTCTACGTAAAAAAATTCAAATTTAGAATTCAACAAAAAAATTAAAAACTTCGACTTTTTAACTTTAAGAAACAATATATTTTTAGTATTTTTTAAAAATTAATTGATGCAGATAATAAGCATCCAAAAATTCGTGACTTAATTCTTGGTAAACTTTTAAAAGCTCATAACTATGCAATAAAGCTTTATACTAAAAAAATAATGTGTGTACACATCCACGTCTACTAGAAGTATAACTGACCGGAGTATAAACAAAATTCATGACCTCATTTTTTTTGGTTGTCCGCTTCACGTGAAATGCCCCATATATTAGTAAAAGACAATCACTATTACAAGCATCTTATACATTGTATGCACTAATTATATTTGTCCGTGGAGCAAGTCACTGAATAGATGATAACCAAAACTGCGCAATGCTATTTCGATGACTACAACATTGTTTTACAAGAAACGATTTTTTTATCTATACTGTCTCGCTGCTGGTGGAATGCCAGTAATGTCCCTCAACTCGTTTTTTTTTATTTAATTTTTATATTAACAATCATACATACATACATAAACTCTCGCCTTTTTCCCATAAAGGGTAGGCAGAGGTGGTACCAGAATACCCACATTTCGCCTTGTATGTTCCGTCCCATGATGTGATAGGCGGCGAGCCTATCGCAATATCGGGCACAAATTCCTATCTCCGGGCTGATAATGAATAGAAAAAATCCAATATCACTTTGCCCGATCCGGGACTCGAACCCGAGACCTCAGCTTTGCAATCATACCGTAGTAGAACTACGCTACCGAGGCAGTCCAATAATTATTTATTTATTTAAATATCTAGATCAATACGTCTAATACAATTATATTTAAAATTAAGAATCATGTATAATATATGCAATATGTTTTATGTACAGACACGCCATAGTGATAGGTAACATTGTACCAGATGTTATGTACATATCAGTCTAAATATCTACTGTACATATACAATATATCTCGCCACTTAAAACATTACGCTAACTTGTCAATTTTTAAATGGAAATTGGTCACCTACAGTACAGGCAATGCCTAGTGTAGGAGCCGCTGTTATAATAATTTGTATTTTTTGTTAAAAAGTTTATTTTCTTAAAATATTTTAGCATTAAGATTCCTTAATATATATTTTTTTATCAGCCCATATACGTCCTACTGCTGGACACGCGCCTACTCTACAATCGAGAGAATCGATTGAGAGTGGTTAGGCCATATAGTCCACCAGGCTGGCCTAGTGCGGGTTGGCGGACTTACATACCGTAGAAATTTTTTAAAATCGCTACGGTATGCAGGTTTCCTCACGATGTTTTCCATCACCGTTAAAGGGCGTGGTGATTGACTATCAATACACACATAACTCCGAAAAGTCAGAGGTGTGGCCTGGGATTTGAACCTGCGAGCACCGTGAATGTGTAGGCAACCGAGTCTGGTCCGTTACCAACAGGCCACCACGCACTTATGATGATGATTAATAAAGTTTCATTATTATTATTACTACTTACGACTTAATCGATGCTACAATATCGGAAAGTCATTTACACGGGGAAAGTTCCTCGCGGAGAGAATCGTATGCGATTATCGCATGACATAACCGCCATAGATTATAGTGTTCTGACAAATGTTTACACGATGCAACTTTTTTATATCCTCGATAGCCTCCGTGGCGCAGTCGGTTAGACGCCAGCTGTGAAATGAGAGGCCGCGGGTTCGATCCCTGCCCGTAGACAAATGTTTGTGTGGCACACAAGTATTTGTGTCGTGACTGGGTGTTTGTGAGACCCAAAAGTCTCTCGTAGTGTCTGATACCTACGACACAAAACTTAATTGATTTTAATGTGGGGTCAGGACTATGTATGTTACTGTTGGGTGTATTTATTTATTATATCCTTACAACAATCGTATCGCCCAGGCGAGAAACTCTCCCGTGTAAATGAGGCTTAATTATTAATGATATTATGTCATTATTAATGAAGATAAATTAATTTTATTCACTATTCATTCACAGATACGACGTGGACATCAAGTATGTGTTCCAAATACCGCATAAAGACTGCTCAGAGAAGCCCGCAAGGAGAAACTATGGCCCCATAGTCGTTGAAATGGGCAGTAAAGTGCCGAAGAGGCCTAATATCAGCTACAATGTGGGCTTTGGACAATAATATATGTATTAAAATAAATATTTTCTATTGGAAAATAATATATTTTTTATAATAAATTTCTACATTTATGTTGTTTTGTGTTTATTACAGTCATGACCAGATCCGTTGCAAATATTATTCAAAAGTTTTATTAATGCATTACTTGTATAATACCTAGAAATTCTGAAACCTGGTAATCACCTTTATAAACTCAACCTCGCGTTGTTTTATAACGTTCCAAAAGTAATTTAAATAAATAAAGCAAACTACATAACAAGAAAAACAATGTTCTTTTCGAGGGACATATCAACAGCATTGTCGCACTTCAGCTGCTATTGTTAACAGTATTAAACAAAACAAGATGATTTAAAAAGTGCATACCATTGACCATACCAAAATATTTTGAATGAATGTTAAACGAGTATTGTTGAGAAAAATAAAACATTCGTAGCAAATACTTAACGACTGGTAGTTTTTAATTACCCACCAAGCAACTGGCGATCTTTTTCGCTTTATTAACGATTGTCAGAGGTCCATCCATTCCAATATCCGTTTTTTCTTCCGTCTTTTTTCCTACCGTTTCTGTTAGAAATTTGCACCGCACTGCCATCCAAGTGCCGTAGGTGTTCATGGGCGGCGGCAATCATTTACCATTCAGTTTGTCCGTTTTTCCCATTCGTATTCTAACGGCCTTATTCATAGACAGTTTTAAAACCTATTTCAGTTATCAAATGATTGGTCCCTTTCCAAAGACTTTTGAATCCAGTTTGAGTGAAGAAGGCAAAACATTCGGAAACTAAAATATGCTTGAAACAGTCATTAATAAGGCCATTATTTAATAAACTAATAATAATTTACCATAAAGTGCGTGGTGGCCTATTGGTAATGGACCAGACGCGGCTGCCCATACGTTCACGGTAGTCGCGGGTTCAAATCCCATTTTTCTCTGAAAAATTTTGAAATTCTGAAAAAAAAAAAACAAAACCTCTGACTTTTCGGAGTCATGTGTGTATTGATAGTCAATCGCCACGCACTATTTATAACCACTCTCAATCGTACTCTCGATTGTAGAGGAGGCCCGTGCCCTGCAGTGGAACGTATATGGGCTGATACAATAAAATTTACCGTCATCATAATCTTAATCGTCATCACTATAATTACAATATTTAAGCGTAATGTTGAAGTCCCTTAAAGCACACCAATGCACCCGAAGATATACCTGACAACATCTTTAACTTTCAATGCTCTCAGTCCAATACAATATGCCCCCTAGACATATAATTTATATCATGTCACTTTTATTTCCAAGTACAAACGTTCAACTAGTCACCAGACCTATAAACATTGAGTTTACCCATGAGTATACAATGCCTTCAAAGAACTGATAGGGCATGCACATTGTTCCATGACATAATTAGTATTCCGACGAGTGTTCAATACAGTACGTACATACATATACTATGCCATTCAGACTTGACCGTGTCTGATGCAGCACACAATAAGCAAGCAAAATTTTAACACTCCTTTATGATTCTTCTGCTTATGGAAACATGCATAATGATATATATTTGTTACGTAGATTTTAAAATTCTTTGGTTGATGTACAATATGTCTGTGTTGATATGTATAGTTTATATTTATAGTTCAGTATCTTTCAAAATTGGTTTACAAAGTAGATCTGAAAATATGTGAGAGACACAGTTAATGTTAGTCTTGCGTTCAACTGACGTGAATGTCATGCCTTCAGTAGTATAAGGAGAACATATAATGTGACTGACCTACATCTCGAACCCCTGTGTGGCTTAGGGAGTATGTTAGATTGTGGCAACTGTTGACAATTTAAACAGCAACTTCGAGAATAATTCGTATGTACGTACTCACAACTGAAATATGACTTGAAAGAAAAATGGTTTGAATTAGAAGTGGTGAAAGGAATATATAGAGTTATACCTAAATGTATAATTTACCCTTACTGTGCATGTGGTGTAGGCCTGCACGTGTGCTTTAGATATACAAAATATTTTAAATTGTACCATATTTATTGTTATGTTATAGCCTAAGACCGGCAAACGTGTTAAATGTGATCCGCTGCTCACGTTTATACACATGTGTAAAATCGTAGACGAATCCGTCTACGATGTTCAAAGACTGGAAATCGCCGGGCTTTAAAAATAAAAGTACCTTCAACAGTTAAAACATAGTCATGTCTCTGTCATAAGATGTCTTGTTTTGTTTTGTGGTTATGAAAAAACAAGAGACTAAGCTCTGAAAACACCACGACCCGAACAATTTGTTGTGGATCACACAAATATTTCTCTACGTGTGGGATTGAAGAACTCTTGTCATCCGGCTTCTAAAACAACTGCGCTACAGAGGTTGTCAAAGGAAAATAATTAAAGCTTGGACAGAAGGGTTGGAAGGTAAGGAAAAAAAGTAAATCTATTATTGAACATCTGTTCACTAATTGAAACGCGACAAGATTAATACTTCATGATTATTCTCTAAAGTGTAGCGGCCTTATTCATAAACAGTTTTAAAACCTATTTAAGTTATCCAATGTTTTGTTTCCTTCGCTCGAACTGAATTAAAAAGTAGGTTTTAAAACTGTCTATCAATAAGGCTGTAAGAGACAATGCTACTACAATAAACGAGAAGCTCTGATCCGTAAATTTAATCTGGATCAAAGTACTTGATAGCCAACATTCTATGGAAACATTGAAAGAAAAAATCATTTGACATATCTTTACGATTCTTATAATTAAAACAAATTAATCTTATAATGTTGAAAGAATGACACAAGTGTTCCACGATACCGGATCTTCAAATACTGAATAGCGGATGCCTGGCCCTGGATATATGAAAACACCGTCCTTAGACGCATGTCCACAAACAGAATATATTATTTGACATTGTATTAGTAATGCTGTTGCGCAAACCGTTCGCTATAAGTACTGAATAAGCTGGCTGAACGTTTTTCATGATAACTCTAGAAACATGGGTGATGTGCGCGCGTGTGCTTACGTTTTTGTGACACTTCTGTCATTCCAACTTGTTGCTGGAAAGGTAATATAATTTAATATTAAAGATAATGTAAGATAATTTAAAGGTGGGATATTTAAATATTTATTAACATTTAAATGATATATTATGATTGATTTTAATGTTATTTATTATAGGTCGAGTATTTGAGTGTAGTTTTGACTTGTAGTTGTTTTGTAATTTTTCCTCTGTTGCGTAATAATTTTTAACCGTCACCGCAATTAACGTTAGCTGTGTATTTTAAATTGTCCTTATCATTCTCTTATTACTTCCATCCAGAGCCAAAGTCAAAAGTTTGAAGAGATCGCTAGAACTGAAAAACTGTCAGCGACCGTTCTTTTTACTGGGTAGGGTAAACGGCACGTGATTAAGTATCGCGCCTAATTCATGTACTTGTACAAAAATAATGGAGACATATAGGAAACCTTTTTAGAGATTCTTGTTTTTTAATATGTACAGTGGAATACTAACAGTGGATAGTACAATTTTATATTTGCATTCTCTCATAATGGTATTTTAGCTTAATGTATATTTGAATTTTGAAGAAGAAGTTTGCTATATACGCAATAGACGGAATAGCGTTTCCAACCCGTTCCGTACTTCCTTCACTGTTTTTTCGTTCTTGGACAAACAAAGAATGATGGTCATGATGAGGTCAATGCGTACATGCGGGTATCAGTTCGCTTTTATAAATGACAGTGTGAACGCGGTGTACAAAAACCTTCTAGAACCTTTAAGAACCACATCCAAAATTTACTAATATTTCGGGACGTGTTAGAATACTACAGAACACACATGACTACTACAGAAAACATTTCTCGCAATTATTTACGAGGCGAGGGTAACTTAAAATTCCGCACGGAGCTCTTGGCTTAATTAACTAGCAATATTACAACTAATTACTTTTTGCAATTTTCCAGCCATTTCTCGACATCCTTTGGTGCTATTTGATATGTGATGACGACGACTCCGCAGGCTCCGCTGGGGCCTATGAGGATATATTTGACTATGACATGTGCGACTGCGGACCGAAGGCAGCGACTTCGCCTAAGCCAATGGCGGCGCAGCCTCAGATGGGTCCCTTCAGTATGATGATACGTGAGTAAAATTTGTAATATGGCAAACGACGTATTAAAGGTTGCGGTTGGGCGTCGGATGCAGGCTGATTCCAAGATCGCAGTGGAAATCCTTAGCTGTGTAGTGGATACCTACTATACAGCTAAGGATATTTAATGTGGAGTCGAAGTAAACAAGATTAATCGCTCCCATCCTACACCAAGGTGGTTTGAGTATGATATTATAATAAATGTGACGGAAAAATAGAGTATATTATTTTACTATTTACAGCTTCATCACTATTGCGAAATATAATATATTCCAGGTAAATCATGTTGTTGAACGCCTACACAAAGTGGATTGCACTAGGGAATTGAACTGAATACTTCACATTGTACACACGTGCTGCAGTTAATACATAACATACTTTTACCTATAACTGAAATGAACTTTCAGCCCCATCCAACGGCATGAATCTGACAATGACAAACACTGGAGCTGGTTGGCAAATGAACGTTGTTCCTTGGCCGGGAGCGCCGGCTGGTCAAGCTGCTCCTGCGCCTGCACCTGCAGCTGCTCCCGCTGCACCTGCACCTGCGGCTGCACCTGGTGCTCTCGCTGCACCAGCACCTGCCGCCGCACCTGGTGCACCAGCAGCTCCCGCGGCAGCGGCACCGGGTGCCACTCCAGCACCCGCGGCGACCACGGTTGCCGCAACAACGGTCGCGCCCACTACCGCTGCTGCCGGAAAATAAACTAATTATAAGTAGTTATTAGTATAGGATAGTGTTGTTAAAATGTGTTAGTAATAATGTTTGTTAATCAAAGAATACATGTTTATTGAATTATTGTCATATTTGTCATATAAAATACAACGAAACCAAATATAAAAATCTATGAATAGAATTGTTCTATTTTTATATTCAATTAACTTACTGAATTATTAACTTTTGTCTGGGGATAGAAAAGTGGGACCCAAATACGAGTAGTATAATCTACGGTTTTGCGTCTCTTAGATATGTGACTTTGTAATCTAAATCTAGTACAATGTCAGTGTCTGGATCTTCACATTAGGCACCTTATGGTATATTGGCCTAATTATAGAAGGATATTATAAGAAAATATATTTTTGTTTTGTTTTCAAAGATAATTAGTGTTATTTTTCGTGGAATAAAAATAATAATGAAATATTTTGTACACTAATTCAGAAATAACAAAACACGCTTACCATAATATTATTACCTCATTTTCAATTCTACAAGGCTACCAGCGCGGAAACCGTAGAAAATATTTGGAAATGACATAAATCATTTGATTTAATTCAAATCCATTGTTTCCCACTGATTGTTAATTGATCATTTGCGTAGATTTCAATCGCAGCCTATTATTTCACAGTCAGCTCCTCGCTTGATTTACAACAGCGATTAACAGAGATTACACTACACGTACCCGACGATTGTATTAGATATAATTAAAATTACAAAGTCAGTGTTAATAAATACAATTAACCCTAATTATTTAACATACATACATATATAAACTTGTGCTCGCTCTCAGAAGGGGTAGACAGAGTTACTAGCAGGACAACCACGTATCGCCTTGTGTGCTCCGTCCTACGATGTTATAGCGGTCGAGCCTATCGCCATATCGGGTAAAAATTCCTGACTCCGGATTGATAATTAATTGAACAAACCAATATCAATTTGTTCGACCCGGGATTCGAACCCGCGACCTCAGCATTGTAACCGTACTGTAGTACTGCGCCACCGTAGACAAATCAAATTATTTTAATAACACAAATATATTCCACGACACCGGATCAAATAATTGTAAATCGCATAATCCTGAACACGCGCCGCAAACGCAAGCAAGAATATATTGGCTGAATATTGTTTGGCAACGCACTACTAGTGCAATATTACGCAAAGAACCCGCTATAAGTAAGGAAAGTGGTAGCAGAACGAATTTCATGATAACATTGGAAACATGGGTGATGTGCGCGCGTGTGCTTACGTTCTCGTGACACTACTGTCAGTACAACTTATTGCTGGAAAGGTGCGTTTCATGTATTTATTAGTGATAAGAAAGGTAGGTAAGGAAGTCCCATGCTGGTTGCTTCAAATAGATGGATGTGATCTGCTTACTCTCAGGCGAGCCGCTAGCTCGTCTGCCTTTAACGGCTATAAAAAGGCCTCTTAGCAGTTGACTTCTTGTGGGTTTAGATAATGTTGACTAGTGACATATATATTGCTTTTTAATGAAATTAATAATATAAAGTAGTAAAATTGCGTATTGCGTGAATTCGGCCTCTTATCTTTTTTTGTCTCATTAATTTCTACAATAACTGTGAATTATAGCTAAAACTAAAAGACTATTGTATCATGTCAGTACTCAGATTTTTCATACTGTAATAAAGGACCCGTTTAATCGTATAACACAGTCCTATTTTTCTAGTTAACAGGTTCCTTATTCGAAAACAGTTTGACTTTGCCTCTGACTATCTAGAAGTCTATAACAAAACACTAGAACTGATTAACCGCCTGTCCTTCTAAATTATTCCCAATTGTTTTCTTACGTGATGAAGAAGTCCGCCAACCCGCACTAGGCCAGCATGGTGGACTATATGGCCTAACCACTCTCCATCGTACTCTCGATTGTAGAGGAGGCTCGTGCCCTGCAGCGGGTCGTACATGGGCTGATACAGTACAGTACAGTTTTCTTACAGCCGCTTTTCGGTCTCCTAACATGGTGCTACCTGATGTGTGATGACGATGATGATCGCAGGAGTACAAGCACCACGCCGGTGTACTATGATGATGATGATTACGATCTGTGCGACTGCGGCCCTAGGAGACGGCCGAGAGGACCGCTGGGTCCCGTCAATATGATAATACGTGAGTAAAATTTAATAATTTCTATAATCTATAAAATTAATTAATAGTTATTTAAAAAAAATAGTATGATTAATGAATTTATTAGATTTATTTCCGATTGTATTTAATAACAATTATTTTTCGATCATGATATATTACGTATAAATATGGTGCGATAGTGCATGGAAGATTTGTTGAGAGCTGACTGGATGCTGTGCAAGTGGTCTAGAGTTCGAATCCATGACCCATCCCTCGGACTTTTCGAAGTTATGTATGGATTGGTTGTTTAAACGCTGAATAAATGTTTAAAAAATCGAAATCCAAAAGCATCTTAAAAGTAATTGCAAGCAAATTGACAAAGACCTAAATCCTTTCAATCATAGAACATACAGACAGTGTGTGTTCTATGTCCCATAGACTATATAGTATAGGTACATAGGTACATAGGTAGTTTAATAATACATTCGAACTAGCTACCTACATGGCACTGTGGTAAAGAAACAAGGAGCCGCGTGTTCAGTTGCCGCACTAAGGCTAATGTTTGTGCTCCACTAATTAAATGTGTATCGGCATACACGTTAAATTAGTGAAGTGGAGTGAACACGACCCGGCGTTCGTGATTAGCTCGACAGTCATTTTATATATATACATATACATCACGCCTTTTTCCCAGAAAGAATAGGTAGAGCTGCAACCAGGACACCTACGTTTCGCCTTGTGTGTTCCGTCCCATGATGTGATAGGGGGCGTGCCTATCGCCATATGGGATCACATTATTAGGTGTACATAAGTACGTGATTATTGGGCGTATTAGTATTAATTACATAAGGTTAAATCTGTTCTACCGGAAGGGTAGGGCTGCCGCCAGTGTCAATTCTATCCAACGATTTGATAAAGGGCAAGCTTATCACCTACATTTGAGGTATGAGATAGGTATTTCAAAACGTAAAATGGACACGAACTGGATTGACCCCAGAACCTTGTGGTTCTCTCTTAGCCAACCAACATTTTAACGCCAGCCAACGGTATAAATGTCAGGGATAAATATCATAATAGGCAATTAAATGTTCTGCCATGGACACCCATACTAGCGCTTCCCAATGGGACGACTACGGACGCCCATGGCTAATAAACCAAATAACAATGTATTAATTTACAGCGCCAGCCAACGGCATGAACCTCACTATGCTGAACAGGGGCCGAGGCCGCGGTTGGCAAATGAATGTGCTGCCTTGGACGCCCCCACCAACCCCTGCAGCAGGGGTTGCACCCGCCGCCGGAAAATAAAATATAACTAGTTAATATAACATAATGGAAACTTATATTGATTCATGTTATATTGATAATGTAGATAGTTTAGTGGAATAAATGTAGATTGTAAATAAATAAACATTAAATTGGTACAGGAAAATCTGTTTGAAAACAAGCAAGGGAAAGTTGTCCATATTTATCATGATCAAATCAAATAATGCATGCGAATATACGAGTAGAACAATTTTCACAAATCAGTGTATAAATTAGAACTTTATTCCTGAGAGTCAGCAGTATTATTCACTTGTCTTATGCTTGGTTTGTAAGTCTTTTATTTCCATTGGAATCCTAGTTGTAATTTCTTGGCATCAGGTTTTTCAAATGGATGAAAATTGTTGTGTTGTATCATAGGTACTTGCAACACGGATGAGAATTACTTGAATGTCACTACCCCATTTCTAGTCTTATCTAATTAATTTAATTAAACTAGCTTAATAACTAAGATTAATAAATTTATAAAGATTTACTTCAACGAAATATTTTTTATTCTCAACACCAACAGACATTATTTGACCTTAAGACCTACTTTGAGGCTTAACCTAAATAATTAAACCCGCCATACTAACGTTACATTTACATAGAAGCTACACGAAATATGCGGGTCTACTGAGGCATAATTAAAGCGGCGAGGGACGCTCACGGCTCTAGTTAGCAGACTTTATTTTTGGACTAAGGCCTTTGCCGTTCCATTGTATAAAAATGTGTCAATGATTGCGCTCGGTTGCCTTCCTGATGCAAGATTTATGTTTTAAATATGAATTTCCTTAGAAAGACTGACAGAGAAGCTATGCTCCATCAGATATATGTTTCTTTGAAGATAATAATGCGCAAGAGAGACATAAATTAGTCATCTGCCAATCTTATGACAATAACAAACACAAGAAAAAAAAGAATTATCGAAATTGGTCCAGCCGTTCACGCGTGATGCGATGACCAAGGATTTAGGGATTTATTTTTATGAATATAGAGTGCAAATTACACTGATAAATTTTTTTTCTTTCTCCTTTCTTTCACTTAGGTTCTCATAGTTGTGCTGACCGGCCGGAGATAGCCATCATAGTAAGCTTACCTACGTTACTCTCGTTTACTCTTTCTAGACTGTACTGCACTTTTTTTTCAATTAATGGCGAGACTAGCATGCCATTCGCTTGATAGTAAGTGATACGACCGCTCATGGACAGTAGCAAAACCAAATAACATCATGAATCAAAACAAAGCATGGCATACCATTGCGCCCGCCATCCTGAGACATTAGATGTTAAGTCTCATTATGTCCAGTAGTTAATCTGGCTACAATGTCCTTAAACTTGCTACCAGTTTTAGCTCAAACTTTTAGTCACTCTATCGTGCCAGTAGGGTAATTCACGTAATTAAATAAGTTTTGTTGCAGTGCAGTTGCAGTTAAGTTTCGATCAAAACAGACCTTTTTGTATTCTCGTAATTTTGACAACCGCTGTCAGATACGCTCGCGTCAAGTTCGCGTCACGCGAGCGGTTTGGTGTATTCTACTGCTGCGAGTTTTATGTGCGTGATTCAGATCGCAACTTGATCGGTATTCACGTATAAGCTTCTTGCATACGACTGACGTACAGTTGACGCGCAGCACACGCGCAGTTTACGCATAGCTTAGGTTCAGTTCACGCGCAGCTAAACAATTACAAGAATACCATTTTGCACTAAGACGTAAACTTCATTGCAACTGCACCGCAACTTGATCGGCGCGTCAAAAAATTACGTGAATTAGCCAGCAGGACAGAAAAAAAATCGATGTTTGACGACACGCTTGCTATTAATAATTCCTTATTCTGCAATACATTCGCATAATTTTGCTACAATTTCTTGCTATTCATACTACACCACTTGTATAATTATAAGGTTGTAAATAATGAATGATAAAATCAATTATCGTTGCATATGTTCAGAAACGTAATCGACCGTATATCCGTACATTAGCCTCACGAACTTATATGTTGAAATATGTTGTAAGGATAATTGTTACGGGAAACAATGACTCAAACAAAACATTCAAACGATTTAAACAGGTGCGGATTGTGAAACGGATATTACCTTTTTCAGTAACAATATTTTTTACTAGTCTATTGAAACGTCCTCCTGAAGTTTTTGTTTGGAACATAAAAACTTCGACTCAGAAAGTAGGTCGTATATTGGAAATTGATAGCTAACGCCCATAAATACACATAACATCCGAGGAATCCTTAGTGCAAGGATGGCCTTTGACGATGAAGCATAAAAGGCGTTACAGGGAAATAGTAAGATTGGTATTCCAAGAAACTAACAAGACGAAATACAACTTTAAGCTGTTACTTTATATTGAAATAAAACGAACTCTTACGGATTTTTTCGCGAATTTGATTTATTTTTTTATAGTTTTTTAACTTCCCGACGTTTCGATTACTTTACAGCTTTGCTAAAAATTAAATCAAATTTGCCAAAAAATCCGTAAGAATTTGTTTTATTTCAATGTGTAACATTCGCGTAAATCTATGAAACCATTCTGTTACTTCATGTTGCATTTCAGTGATACACTGTGTGTGTATTAGCCCATATACGTCCCACTGCAGGGCACGAGCCCCCTCTACAATCGAGAGTACGATTGAAAGCGGAGATACATTGACATTGCCTTAATTCGTACATCTAGACTTCTTGTAAGCATCGCCACTTGTGAACACATCACGCAAGAATTCGTCACTGTTTATTAAGTATAATCTAAGCTTTTTCATCGTGACTCTATCACCGATAATAATCTCGTAATATATTATAAATTATGAGTTTAAATAAGTAAATAAAAATCTGGCTAGTCATTACGCTATAAGTATTGTATCTTGGATAAAAACGCCTTGAATGAAATCAGTATTTCCCAAACTATATCTCGCGTTCCCTTTAGTACCTCATACTAATGTGGAGCTGGACTTTCAGCGTTAAAACTAAATACTGAAATAAATTCCACATCTCAAACTCACTGCGACTAAAATTAAATTTGATTCTAAAGCTGTAATTACATAAAATAGGAAACAAAATATACTAGTGTCCGACCGAGACTAGTTTTTCAGCCGAAACCGAAAATTAATTTTAGTATATAATCGTAATTTTAAATAATTTTAATAAATTTCGGTTTCGACTGAAAAACTAGTTTCGGTCGGACACTAAAATATACATATAATAATAAAATATAGATATTATAAGTAAATGTTTTATATTATAAGTAAATGCTTTATCAATATTTTTATTCCCGCAAAAGGTGAGTCGCAAATTTGCCAAGTTTTGTTAGGTGGTTCGGAGCCCAGTTAACTTTGGAAACCACTGTATATATTTATACAAATATCCATCCTACGCTTGACGCTGCAATTTCTGATCCCCAAAGGCTAGTCCTTGCCATTGAAGGGTTGTTGCAAATAAGTCCATTCATGCGATTATGATTTCCGCGCCAATGAAGCTTTAAGTGTAGACTATTTATAAGCTTGCACGTGCTATAATAATCAGAGATGTAATTATGATTCATACATACATACATAAACTCACGCCTTTTTCCCAGAAGGGGTAGGCAAAGGTGCTACCAGGACACCCACGTTTCGCTTTGTATTTTCCGCCCCGCGATATGACAGGGGGCGAGCCTATCGCCATATCGGGCACAAATTCCTGACTCCTCACAATGAATACAAAAATCCTATATCACTGTGCCCAACAAGGGGACCCGAGACCTCAGCTTTGCAATTATACAGTAGTGCAACTACGCCACCGAGGCAGTCAAGTATACAGGTATTATCATGATTATTTCTTTCATCTTTAAAATACGTGATAATCAACCAACAAAGGATATGACGCGAACAAAATGTTTTACTAGTTATAGTATTAATGCAATAGATTTTTTCTAAGACTCGAATAATCCAATCTGTATTTATGAACGAAGAAAACCTGATATACGGAATAGTAATTCGGTGCCACAGTAATTGTTATTGCAGTAATTATGCGCTGAACTGTAGCCATTGCAGGTAAATGGCCTGTGAAAAATTATTTGCACAAAATAATGGAACATTGAATTTTATGATGCATCTCTAATTCGCGATTCATTCTTTTTGCACAGGGTTTTGGATCGTTTATACAAATACTATTTAGATTTAAGATAACATTGTGGTTACGTAAAATTATGTACTAAATATTAAAAATATTTTTTTATTATCTTGTTGAGCAACAATGTTTTCTGAAACATTAATTTTTAAATAAAATAAAAATATTTGTTGTATTTTTTAAAAGATTTTGCGATTGCGTGTATGAGTCATCAGTGAATACTAATAACTCCGAATTTGGTATATTACCTCACTGTGGAATAAGGCTTGTGGACCAAAGAGTCCTTAATGTATCATCACTAAACAGCCAGTCAATTTTAATATCATGACACACGTATTGTAAAATCTTTTTTTAAATAATTTTGTCATTCTTTTTTTATTTGTATTGTATTGTATCAGCCCATATGCAACCCACTGCAGGGCACGGGCCTCCTCTACAATCTAGAGTACGATTGAGAGTGGTTAGGCCAGATAGTCCACCACGCTGGCCTAATGCGGGTTGTCATTCTTATTGTAAAGTTATTGATTTGTGATTTGTAAATGTATTCTTGTACATACATGTAGTTTTTATTACGCCACAGGCCTTAGCAATCCTTTTTGTGTCAATATAAACAGAAACTATAAAGATTATTATTTAACGTAGGTACTGCTCGCTCGCTTGTAAAATCAATTAAAATCCGCACAAAACAACTTCAATTCAAATAAAACACCTACTTTATTATGACAAAGCCTTTGTTTCCTTAACCAAATGTAAACAAACGTTATTTATACCACAAACTTCACCTTAGCAAATAAATCGTGGGGATTAGCTGTATTTGACTTTCAAAAGATTTACACTCGACATTCGTTCACGCATTCTATTGCTGAAAACAGTCACGTATTTGATTAAACAAAACATGGGGAAACGAGATATTCTGTGACACCGTGGTACACGTTTTCTCAGCTTTTTCCGTGTACCACAAAAGGACAGAGAACATGGTTGTTAAAATTTTACATAAGCTCACGTTTGTATTTCCAAAGGGTAGGTAGACGTGCTAAAAATGCCAGTGCTAAAATATTCAGTTTTCTGTGTTCCTTTAATGCTGTGGAGGGGGGGGGGGATACATAAAGGTATGAGTTTTAAATTTTACATACTAATAAATAATGTTTAAATATGTTCTTCGCGCTAAGGTTAATGTTTTTAATGTTAAGGTTTAAGTCAAACAAAAAGTAAGTTATCAATATATTTTTAAAATAATTATCTCCCATTTCTCGTTATTTTTATTAAAATGTTTTCTATGTTGATGCACAGTTAAATTACCTTTAATTACTTCATGACATACCTAATTTCTATGATTAGCGATCAACGCCTAATGATGTTGAGTATCCACAATTTCAGATTATTCACTAAATCCTGAACTGCTAGCTCCTTTGCCTGTATTATAAAATTATTGTACGCATAAAACAAAAGCAGTTCCTAGTTGCACAAAGCAGCGCATCGTTACCAGTTAAACGGGTGGCACGGCCTGCTCACCTTCCAGCCAGTGTGACGAAACGATCGCATTACACGCACCCCGATTTATAACACCTGTATTGTGTAATTTGCATTATATTTACACATAGAACCTGAAGGATGACATAAAATTATTATGGAGTAATGGTTTAAAGTGCGTGTGGCATGTTGGTAACGGACCAGACTCGGCTGCCTACATGTTCACGGTGGTCGCGGGTTCAAATCCCAGGGCACACCTCTGACTTTTCGGAGTTATGTGTGTATTGATAGTCAATCACCACGCACTTTAACGGTAAAGGAAAACATCGTGAGGAAACCTGCATACCGTAGCGATTTTAAAGAATTTCTACGGTATGTAAGTCCGCCAACCCGCAATAGGCCAGCCTGGTGGACTATATGGCATAACCACTCTCAATCAATTCTCTCGATTGTAGAGGAGGCCCGAGCCCTGCAGTGGGACGTATACGGGCTAATACAGTAAAGTATGTTGCTAAATCAAAAACGATATCATAATATAAATCCATAGATCATAAAGAAATAAATGCACATCTATGTATGCATCGTCAGGGCTAGTTTCATGAAGAAAGACGCGAACAAGAACAACAAAGAGCCGTCAGTATAATGAAGTTCCGTTACCTCAATTTCATTAGTGAAACATCATTAGCGTCTGAGCATTAGCCTTAGAATAATGACTCCTTTGAACTTGAACTTACGAACCCAGCAGTGGGACGTATATGGGCTGATATAAAAAAAAATGGTTTAAACTTTAACATTGTCAATGACGTATGAAGAGATTGGAGAAATGTCTAGTCACTAAAGCCCCATTTACACGGAGTTTCTCGCGGCGAGAATCATATGCGATTATCGCATGACATAACCGCCATAGATTATCGTGTTCTGACAATTATTGTTTAAGTGATGCAATTTTTTGAAGTCCTCTAAAATGAAGGGAAGTGTAGGCACAGACATATATACCCGCGTCTAAAATGAAGGGAATTATAAATGAGGTACCGGCAAGCACGTTAGTACATTTTTTGTGACCTTAATCTCTATTGACTATTGTAGTATCAATAAGTGGCGGCCCTTTTTAGAAATTCATTTTTGCTTTTAATATGATCAATGATTTTAATAATTATTTTTCTGTTTTAATAAATTTAGACATTTTCCTGCAAATTTACGACTTTATATATAGAGTTTTAAAACCTATTTTCGTTGTCGAATGTTTTGTCTTCTTTCCAATCCAATCCATCAGCCAAAGGAAGTCCACTGCTGAACATAGGCCTCTCCTAATGATTTCCACAGTGACCTGTTTGAGGCAGCCTGCATCCAGCGACGTCCCGCGACCTTTACCAGGTCATCTGACCACCTAGTGGGTGGACGTCCCACACTGCGCTTTCTTCTTGTCTTCTTTGCTCAAACTGAATTCAAAATTCGTTATATTTCAATGAATTCAACAGTCGTTCGAAAGGGACAAAACATACAATTACTAAAATAGATTTTAAAATTGGCTATGAATAAGGCCTTTAATATCTCCTATAATAATATTACACTATTGTATTCCTAAAAATAGCCGCCACAATTATTCTGTGTAATGACTAATGATTTTTCGTTTTCAATACACATATCCAAACTAATATTCAAATGCAACATGGGAATGCATTTAATTATTTAAAACAATAAATAATTCCAATCGCGTCGTCTTCAAGGTTGTTTTACCAGATTATTTATTCTACCGTTCAGTTACAAAATGTAAAAAGACCATCTTGATTCTGTGCATCGTTGTTAGAACGCCTCCCAGTTATCTTAGGTGTAGTAAATACTTGCATTGAGAGTTCTGTTTCGATTGCCTAGGGCATTTCTAGGGTTCCCAACTGTACAAAAAATAGAAAAAATGCCGTAGGTATTTCTGGTATACAAATTGTTTTTTTAAGAATGTTGAAGTAATTATCTACAATCCGACTAATGGTAAGTATATTTTACCTTCTTAATCTGGTTGATTTAATGGACGGGCGACACATCCATGATCCAAGCGTTGTGGATGTTCATTGGCGGCAGTGATCACTTACCGGTGACCTGTTTGCTGGTTTGCGGGACCTAATTAATTAAAAAACCTTATCGGCTTTACGATGAGAAACATACATACAGTATACAAAAATCATGTATTTTAGTCTAACGATACTCAACATAATGCTGTAAATTTTAAAGCGTCTGGCGTCTGAATATGAACAATGTAAATCATTTATAAATTTCTCGTCCAAAATGGTGCCACAATGTGAAGGCAAGTTCATTATTAATATTTATATTTGAAGTCAATTCAATATTAATGCTTTTTAATAAAATAGTTTGTTTAAGCTTATGAAACCTGGGAACCCTAGGCGGCCTATTACAAATTGCTCCAGGGCTTCAGGGCATTAATATGCGAATTATGAGTAGCACAAATTGAATACTGAGACATGTTAATGTGCGCTATCGTAGTTAAGAATCAGCTTGCGAATGCGCCTATTTGTTACTAAATGGATAATTTAAAGGCGTCGGAAACGAACGAGTTTCGCTCGTTGATGTTAATGTTTTGTATTTGCATGTTTACCTAATTTTATATTGTAAATGCAGCTTCTTCTTATAAATTGGCCGGTTTACTTCAACATAGTACGGTTATGTTGAACAAAATTTAAAGATAAAATGTATATGTAGATATCGTTTTACCGTTTTGAATGGCAGTCTTCTAATTAATAATACGCACCTCCTAAATGTCCTTACCCCGAAAACAAACATCCTAAAAAACTAAAGTAAACTTCATATCCACAAAAAAATCACATTATCACATGTTAAAAGTGTTTGAAGCCAGTAATACAAATATTCAAAATAATTGCTCCTTAAATAAACATGACAAGGTTGTTTCATAAATAAATCAAAGAGCCGTTTAAATGATTACTTTCATAACAAGAAGTAAGGCCATATCCATCTGTTTGCATACAATGAAACAAGAAAAAATGCTTAAAACCCCGACAATTATCTTGATTGACAAGAATTAAAGCAACACCTTTATCGAACGTATAAATCTGTACTGAGAACGTTTTTATTGATTTGTGCGCTTCCTTCATGAATACTATCAGATTAACCCTTTAATGCGTTGTTGTTTGTACATTGATGTGTTTAGAATACTGCTTTATAAGAGGTTTTTTTCATTTCATAACCCTAGAGTTATGAGGAATCTACTATTGCCCAACGATCTCGACAAATGTATAACAAGATCAGGGGATTCTGTGTCTGTAGTCTGTACCTGCATCAGCTCATATACGTTCCACTGCAGGGCACGAGCCTCCTCTACGACCAGGGGATTCGTTTTATAGATCTTTTAGGACGGCCAAACATTTAAAATTTGTATAACAATCTGATAATATTTTATTAAAAGAGCAACAATTTAAGTGACATTGGTTTTTATTAACAAAGCCAAGTATCTTTTCTAAAATCTTACGCATAGATATTTCAATGCGTTTCGTGTTTCTCCCACATCCATCAGCTGACTGCAACACCTAATTACGTAAATCATGAAATTGATTGGATCTGGTAATTGAAGTGGTTTACATCAATTAGCGTAGCTCCTAGAGCATTAACCTGGCCTGCAGTTGTATGTTCTAATTAATTAGCCAAGTCCAGTATAATTAGTCATATAGAGTGTCTTTCACCTATCAATTTAAATATTACAATGTGCAGTTGACAGACACTCAACTCCATTCAATTTTTTCGTATAACTTAAGTAGGCCCCACTCGATGTAATGGGTTTCATGATTTGTTAAGACTGACCAGAAAAGCCCTTAAAAAAGGGAAGGGTCTTCTGATGACCTAACACTTCGCTTGAAGGAATCCTAATGTTTCTAACTGACATAAACATAAAAATATATAACTTTTATGTTCATAATAAAACTTTTAGAACTATAACAATCCATCGGCAGCAACATGTCCTTAATCAGTTATAGAAATCGGCAAGCATATCCGTGAGAACCATTTATTTATGAATGATGCATTTTCCTTATTCTATTGTAAACGCTCCGAGGCTTTTGAACTTTACTATCTGTAAGTGCTTATATTTTTTATAAAACATCTATTTAAAGTGTGTCTATTTATAAACATGATAAATTCTAAGGACTCTGAGGCTTGTAAAAAATCTATTGTCAAACTTCGTCCGCAATATTTGGCGGAAGTAAAGTCCGCATAAAAATTAATAATGCAGACAAAATTACTGAGTAAATTGTTAGGTTCGTTTTACAACGAAATTGAGATGCAGGGTTGGCACAAAGCAATTATATTGCTTGGTGAATTGAAGTCGGGAATTATTGTGTAGACTTTTCATCATCAATGAAGATTTATGATTAGTAAGGGAAACACAGTGTTTCATTACTTTACCGTCCGTCTGATCACTTATTTCCAATTAACTTTGAGTAAATGGCAAAATCATATTGTTACTAAAATCTAAATTGACCAATTTGAACAGGGCAATATATCCTTTGAAATGTCAATATTGTGAAGTAGTCAATGACATTATTAATGACTCATGTATAGAGCCACCAACTTATCTGTTCAGGTGGCCATAATTGGAACTAAACCAGTGTTATCAGATATACGGTAATTACTGCAGATGCACATTATTTTTTTTACCAAAACACTGCCAACGGTAATGTTATATTACCGTGTCATTTCTACCGTATTTTATAAGATACATAACTGTGTATATAATTCTCTAATTTACTCTAATCTAATTCAAGATTTTTTTAAAGTGGCAATACTCAATTCCTCACTAGCGACGATTCCGAACTTCCGACTGAACAGATAACTTGGTGGTTCTATACTCACAATGTATAACTCCGTTCCTATGGTTACCTATAGCCGACATGTGAGTCCCCACACCCTTCACTCACCCTCCCGTCCATCCTCTTATTTATTGATCTTGCGCTATTAAAATATTGCAATATACGTGTTTATATGAAGCCTACAGATTTAAACGCCATTATATTACAAATTGCTATATTTTGAACTCTTATAAACAAAAATCATATTAGCTAAACGTGTTTGAACTTTGAAGTTTCAAAAAAATACATTTTGAACCTTACAATGGTTTCACATTTCAATTTGCTGTCGTTCAATTAGCATTAAAGCATAAACAAAGCATAATCCTACAGTTGATCTCGAGTTGGTGACTAGCAATCCATCAGACGATAAGCGAATCGACCTTTCTATGTAAATTGAACAAAAAATACCACCCATATGGCGGTCGGTTGTCGTTCAAACACGTGCTTATTGTTTGGTAGTTTCGCAGAAGGAAGCAATTCCGTGACCTTTTAAATTATAACGAGTTGTCCTGCGTATAAAGCTAATGTGTACTGGCCTTTGTTCAGCAATTAATTTTAAAGTTTATTTTTAAGTCAATAAAGAGCAGTTTTCCTGGGAATTTGGAAGTGGTAGGGCCGTGCTGTAGATCATTAACGCTATAGTATCGGTCTGTTCGACCGGTGTGTTACTACTATAGCAAAGAAAACCGATTTGAAGTAATGGGTTAGCTGTAGTGATTTGTTCGATGAATGAGATTGCCGGAGTCATAAATGCTATTGCTACACATATACACCCGGATAACGATCGCTTTTCATCTAGAGTGTTGTCAAGTCACTTTGATGTCAAGTAGTATGACATGACAGCCTTCGTGGCGCAGTTGGTTAAATGCCGGCTGTGAAACGTGAGGAGGCGGGTTCGATCCCCGCATGAGACAAATGTTTGTGTGAACCACACATATTTGTTTCGGGTCTGGGTGTTTGTGAGACCGAAATCTCTCTCGTAGTTTCTGATACCCACGACCCAAGACTTAATTGATCTTAATGTGGTGTCAGAACAGTGTATGTACATATGTGACTGTTACATTTATTTATTATTTATTATTATTTACTTGTAATAGGTACTACACTGATCTCACGCATGTAGGCACAAAATGGGACTGTTTCATATCCTGGAACCTGACATTCGTCATTCAAGTGCGTTTGAACATCTTATTCATAGACTGCGGACTATACATAAAAAACTTCCCTTCTAACATTAAATAGACAATTTAGTAAGAAACGTTTCGTAATAGCAAGCGATGCGTCGCGCATTCATAATGACATGCGACGCGTTGTCCACGCATTGGCAAATTGCTTACAATTATTCATTAAACTACCACATGTAATGTAAATGCGAGTGTTTTTGCTCATTGTATATTTTAACAATGCACCCCGAATTACCGACAGTTCATGTTTATTAAACTGAGGGTGATGAAATGAATGATATTGTAAGCGAGCTCATATTTTTTTAGTTCGTACTTTGTCTCACAGAAAGTACTTTTGTTTATCTTTTTCTGGCACAGATCGCCTACATTTACCTGGTGGTAAGTAGGTATTAAGTACAATGCAAACCAGATCAATAATCAATGTTGAAAAATGCATACAAAATTCCGATCTTATTTAATAAGTATTCTGCGTATCTTTCGTCTGTATCGGAAACTGCAAGAGGATTTTTAGTCGATAACACCAAGACCAGAACAAATATGAATAAAAAATATTGTTGAATTATTTTATTTGATAATAATTTTTAATGCCATTTTATTCCATACCATAACTTATATTACTATCAGCGAATCAAAATTTCAACGATCGGATTGAAATGATTGTCTAAAACAAATGGTGCTAAAACCATTTATCCTTTTATCGCAAAGTCTCTAAAAAAATATATGTTACCACTGATTGAAAATATATGAAAATATAATTTTACATGGATTAAGTTAACATATTTGTGATTAAATTTGCAACAGCATGCAATTAATGTCAAAGAGAGAAACACAAGATTAAAGAAAGCTATTACAATTAAAATACAAATTAAGATTATTCCGGAAGCAATATAGATAGAATATTTTCAAAATTGTCTATCTGCACCCGGGCGGAGCCGGGCCGGCCCGCTAGAATTTTAGACAAAGGCCAAACACGTTGATGTATAAAACTTACAAATTTATTTTACACGGCTTACATATTTATAGTATAATTAACAATATATTATCAGATTTCGGTATATCAATTCATAATTATCTGTCGTCTGTTGAGCACGGAATTTCTCAACACTGCTAACTTCGGCTTAGGCCAAAGAATACGAATTCAAACAAAACCCACTAGTAAAAGTAAAATTTGACAATATTCCGGAAACAATACAACACAAAGGTGATAGATATACTTTATAATAAAATGACAAATCGTTTGTAAGGCGCGGAATCAACGACCGTTTGATTGGTCTGCGCGCGCGCCGGATGCCCTTCAAGAGCTTAATTAAGTCGGCCGCACTGTGCCATCATTGTTTGTCTGGGATTAAAGAGTTCATTAATCACAAGGGATATATTTAAACTGCACTAATTGATTTACGAAGGGATATATTAAGGTATATTGTATTTTTACGAACATTTATTTGCTCTTGGATCTGTACGACTGGAAAACGATTTAAATACTTGCGGAATACACAAAAAAATGTCTGGGCGCAAACATTAAACTGACTAATTAAAAATATACCATTACTTTTATCGGATTGCATTTTATTTTATACAAATAAACATGTTTTACATACTCTAATTATATGTCCAGCAACAGTCAGATCAACCCGCACTAGGCTAGCGTGGACTGTAAAGCCTAACCCCTCTAAATCGTACTCTTGATTGTAGAGAAGACCCGTGCCCTACAGTGGGACGTATAGTATGTAGGTATGGGTTGATACAGAACACTCAGATATGAACAAATTATTTTGGGTTATACCTAACGAGAATTGAATCCAAACCCACTGGCGTAGATACAATCGATTGTCATATAAAACATATTTTTAATTAATGCATAAATTGATAAATATCTCGTTAATTTACCGATAAAAATACATTTACGATATGCTACTAACGAACATTGTTATAAATAATTAATTAATCATTACCAAAGACCTTATTACTCATTATTGGGTCGTCGATAAATCCGTTGATAAAAATAATCTCGTCATTAAAACTGTAAAGCGAAAATCACTGTACTAAAAATTCTCGTTTGTTTTTATGAATAAAGAAAAACGTGTGAAATACAAATGTCCATTGAATGCCATTGATTGCAATTAAATGATAGGTATTTCGATTTACAAGACTCAATTAAGGCAATCGAATTACGTGCTGCATCGGTATCAGGAAGACGCCCCGCTGGGTTTTAGAGATCTCACTACTGTGATTGTAAACGCATCGTTTAGTCCTACTATTATACTAATTGTTTTCTAGACAATTATACCATCTATTATTTCTCTTTATTTAATTTTCACACTTTTTTTAATTTTTACATATGTACATACAGGGTATATTAAGTCAGTTACCGAAAACGAATCAGGTGGTAGTGGTGGCTTAGTGACTTTAGACACAGTGCAACCAAAATTTTTGCAAAAAAAAAAGCGAAGGTTTTTTTTTCCTATCATCGTATTTGGTTGTTAAATCCATACATTTTCTTAAAAAAATTATGTACACCGTTTTATTTTCAAAGATGCTATAGTATGCAAGATTTTAAATTATAATTTTAGCAACAACTATGGATTTACCACCCAAACACAATGATATTTAAAACATTACCTACAAAAAAATAGCCGCGTTTTTGTGCAAAATTTTTAGTTACATTGTGTCTGTAGGCACTAAAACTACCACCTGGCTTCGTTTTTTGTAGCAGTCCTGATATACCCTGTATATTATAAAAAACAAATATAGCTAAAATGATTGATCAGGTGGTGATGCTCTCTATTATATATTTTAATTATTATTCTATATTATATCAAAACAAATACAATTTATTTTTATAATGTTTATTATAATATCTTTGTTTATTTTATATTTACTTAAAAAAATACATCTAAGATATAAGGATCGATACATTCGGTTAAGGATACAAGGTGAGAAAGTTTCACACGTCATTTCTATGGAGTTCAGCAGTACTGCCTTCTGCACCTGTCTTTACATTTTAAATTTTTAAAATAATAATTTAATTTCCGCGAAAATGCCCTCATTGGTCACTGAAATATACATAAAATTATTATTACAAAGACCTGCGACAAAAGCATGCTTTCGCAGCAGGAAGGTTCCCTACCCTACTTTATTACAAATGGCATTTAAGCATTCAATAAATTAATTACAAATAATGTAATTACATAATATAGTTAATCCTATTGATATAGGTACGTCACATTACATATGCAATCAGTTATACAGTTTAATCAACTTAAGATAAAACTTTGCGTATGTACTATATCTACAGATAAGCACATAAAAAAAGATTCTGCAGAACCCAAATCCAAACCCTAAGTTCGCATTCGATCGGCTTTATTTTTTTAATTAGGAAACCGGCTGGTAAAAGCAGCCTTCCGTCATTCGCATACAGACAGGAAAGCATCATCGATGTGTATTAATGAAGTTGGAACACGAATAGACGTAACGATGCGCAAGCGCAGCGGCAGTGTTGTCGCGCATTTCAAACGATACAGTCGCAAACCGCACTCGGCTTATCCAGCTGTCATATCGAGGTCAATGACACATTCGGGAATCGATAATGTTATGCTTTTAATTGATTAACGCTAATCGATCGATCGAGTTCTATAAGGTGATTTTATGTTCGACAATTTTCTGTGATACAGAAGTAGTGTTATTAAAATTAATTATTAATTATGGGCATGTAATGTGCGTTTATATTAATACGCTGTTATTGGCAGTAAGTAAACAATAATGTTTATATAATGTAGGGACGAAGAATGACCACATTACACCATGACCACATTACCACTCAGTATATTCCGATCGTGAATATTTCTACTTATTGCGTCAATTTTAAAGTCCTCAGACATAATTTATCATTCGCACCTCACTTGGCAAATGAGAGGCAATTTAAAAAATTGCTATATTTGCAAGGACTTCAAGAAAACTATTCAGTCAGTAAAGGTTACTTGCTACTCAACTTTGTAAGAAGAAATTAAGAACAATATCGAAATTAATTATAAACAGATTTTGATATGACATTACTGCAATCCGCGTCCCCTTTATTTAAATAATTTTAAACATAGTGATATTTAAGTTTTCGTGGTAACAAAACATTAATAAATTCAGTGAAATCTAGGCAGATTGTCCACCAACGAAAGATTATAATAATTTCTCCTTGGTTGACAAAATAACGTCCGTGCGTTCGGAATGAGATATGCACCGGTTGATCGCAAAATAACAAACATTTGCGTGGCTCATTATAACTAGTTTTGCATCTTTTGTGAGTGGTAGTCAGTATTCAGGAAAATACAAATATCTTACTAGCATAAGACAATATTGCCCATATTTTTCAGAATACAGAATATGCTTTGCTCTAACCATTGAACGAAGAAGTAACCTTCAATCACAATGCAGACGAAGGTGATTGTCGTGTTGGTGGCATTAGCCCTAATGCCTGTAGTCCTATCGAGGGCCCGAAGATACTCTAGAATGCAAACAAATTCACTGTCCAAGACACGATGTGATCTCATGTGCTTCGACAGAGATAAGGAGAGCAAAGCTCAGGTAAGTTCTTAGTTACGTAATTACCAACGTGCTGTGCCAACATTACACCCTATTTACTTTTATTACCCTCTTTGCGTTAAGATGTAAGCAGGTACAGCGCTGCCATTAGCACTAACTAGAGGGTTTAACAAAGATAAATGTGGAGAGAATATTACAGGATACATTTCATGCAAAAGGAGACATTTGTCAGCTTTGTGAACCAGCTGGTTGAGTTAGCAGTAATGACCGCGAATTCAATCCTCGTACCAATTGAAAAATTATCTCGTAGTTTTTAACATCCACGGCAGGAGACTAGGCTTATATTTTAGGAAGAGGTCTCATAGGATCTTCTGTGTTGATTTTATGTATTAATTTATACGAGTATATTATTATTAATGTATTTATTTTTGGTTGACGTCGTGTGTTTCTGTCATCCCTTTCTCTCGCTCAGCCTTAAAATCGTCCTTCATCCTTTTTCATTCACATTTCCTTGCATCTAAAATCTATATACTTCATGAATAATTAACCTACTTGTCATTCTTATATATTCATTATAATATTCAAAGTTAGGAATTTGCAGTGAGGGCGAATATATTTTATCCCTTTTAAGCTTAAATATAATATATATTAATGGTTATTAACAGCTCTCTCTAACTTCTCATATGAATAGGTTAATTTGGGTTAATGCTATCAAATATGCTATCGCAGAAATTACATAATCCGTTTAATGTTTATACTTGTTTAATTTTTAATATTATAAGTACTAATTTATCTGTAGTAATGACATGCAAAACATAATACAAACGTTCCATTATGAAATTACAAAATAAGATATTACGATAAACATCCACTTTGATTGAAAAACAAGTCTAGACAACGACGAAATTGTATTACATTCATCAAATCAACAAACGATGCGTTCATTGAATTGACCTGTAATTATTTCATGCGAACGAGGACAATCACAAAAGATGGCAATAAAACCAAAATAAACTGTTCAAAGCTTCATACAGAGCGGTCTTGCCACAGGGAAGCTGTTTTGTCGAGCCGTTTCTCAAATGAAAGTTTATCCGTGGAAACTTGCTTGGACGCCTGATGCTAATGAATGTAATCAAATGCTTGCTGTCACATTTACTCGTCTAGTAATACTAGGTTTTATTAATGAAGTAGTTGATAATATCATCTTTGGTGTTAATGGAATTTTTTGATTTAATTTTAATGAAAGGCTTTAAGTTATAATCTATGATAATGTTTAGTGTTTATTAAATGCCAAAAAAGTCGTGGATATTACGCAAGTTACAATGAATATATTTATCAAGTTAGTAGTCACTGTTGCTGTGCACATATGCCACTTCGTGATAATCAACGAAATGTGTAATTGACGTCATTCTCATATTTCCCATGCAATAAAAGTTGTGTTCCCACAAGTTCAACGAGTTCTCAACATGCAAAAAGTTTAGGCAGGTAGATATCTTATCACTCACGATTGCATGCTCGTGTCCAAACCGGCAAAAAAGACACAACGAAACACAGAATATACTACATACGCTCATAAAAAAATATTTATTAAGATAGCATAGCGAACACGATTCAACAAGTTCCCAGAACGGCAGACAAAACAACATACGCAAAAAATTGGAAAATGAACGTACACAACGAAATACAATCAACTTTGCAATCTACAAAGTTCCTTCTGCGGGTCTGGCAATCTTTTCTTAAACCTCAATCGACCCTAAATCAACTCCCGCGGATCTTAAGTGCAAGTACCGGTAAATTCCACATCTGCAAAAGCGGTTTGTGTGAAATGCATTAAGACAAAAAACAAGCGGGCGAGACCCGATGTAGTGACAAAAGACAATCGCATTTTGATCTTATCGCTGACCGCGACTTAACGAAGTAAATCTTTGAAATTGCACTTTTAAATATATTTCTTTTGAGTAGTGACGACTCATCAAGTATTGACAAAATATTATTGTTGTGTCAGTCATTTGGTTTTATTGTCTGCAATGATATTAAAATGTAAGAGTTATTCCGCAATGTTAACGTGCTAGTTTGTATTAATCAAAGTGAATGAAACTGTGGATATAAAACTAACAGTCCTACAAATATCTATGAAACATTATTTTCTAAAAGCAACTTATAATTATATTAAAATAAACAATAACAACTAATTCCAAATTAAATTGTACTTTCACAAAATTTGCTTACTGCAATGTATTTAACAAGCAAAGTTTAAAGCATTGATTCCATTGCTGCTTCGTGCCAACCCCAATTAATAACGCAGCCGGCTTATCCGAAAGCATAAATCATAGGGTTTTAAAACAAAACTTATCTAAACGATGGCACTTAGTCTATATTCGGAGCTAAGTTCTCGTAGTGTGGGACCCCATTTACCATCGAAGAGAATGAAGACGCCAACATCTCGACATATTAAAACGTCAGTTATGAGTATAATGAATCACAGAAGTTCAAAGGAGTCATTATTCTAAGGCTAATGCTCAGACGCTAATGATGTTTCACTAATGAAATTGAGGTAACGGAACTTCATTATACTGACGGCTCTTTGTTGTTCTTGTTCGCGTCTTTCTTCATGAAACTAGCCCTGACGATGCATGCATAGATGTGCATTTATAATCATTATAATCTCAATCATTACAATAATTATAATCTACTAGATTCATAAATATCTACAGAAGTATTAAAAGTTTTTGACCACTGACATAAAATTGTATCACACAATTACCAAAAAATACGTAATATTTATAAAACTCTGCATTACCGACATTTAAATTCACATATATTTACAAAAGAGCAACAACTAAAAATATTCCTCACTCCGCAGTGTCGATCACAATGTCGCAGCCAAGAACAGAAGCCTGGCACATGTCCCATCTCAGACACTCCCAAATGGGCGGCCGCCTGTGTGGAGGCTTGCAACTCTGACTCACAGTGCGATGGCACGCAGAGGTGCTGTCATCACGGATGTGGTTCCACTTGCGGCGAACCCTTGGACTTGCTTACGCTGCCTGGTAAATATTGCTATAAAATACCTATCACCAACAAAATTTAATCAATTGTGTCTATAAATGAAGCTAGGAGATAGTTTTCCGATACTTAAGAAGCGTCAATATAGAAAAGGATGTGTTTGAACTCGATAAGAATATAGCAGAAAATATAAAATCAAAATAGGCACAACTGTGCTATTATAATGAGGTCGTTGTGCTATGACACTTGTGAACCTCCCACGCTATTTGCCTTGCTTAAAGACTGAAATATCGATGTGGTAAATAATAGCTTACGACGAGTAAAGAGTTCACAGTTCTATTAAAATGTCGTTTAATAAAAGATATGACTGAACACTTGTTGATTGTATACCCTTCAAAGTTCAACATGCGATGATGACACTAAATATAAATCTCACAAACATTGTTATAGGCTTAGTCTATGTGAAGCAGATTCAATAGATCTGATGGATAATTTATTTTTTGTTAATCAAATAAAAGGCAATTTTCTAATTACATTAATATTTTAGGTCTCCCAGCGTTGCCAAAAATGGAGGAAGCCAAAGAGAAACGCCGTGCAGTAGTGGTAAAGTGGTCGGATGGCGTGGGAGACGCAGCAAGAGCTGTACCAGGGAGAGTTCTGTACCTACTGGAGGAACAACATCATCTCGGGCCAAAGTACGAAGAATCACGATTGGGCGAGTGGAATTTACTTCTGCGAACAAATAAGTAAGTCAACATCAATTTTTCAATTGAGAAAGTTATTGCCATAGCTAAACGTCTATGTTGTTGTGATATTTACTAGATAGACTGATTGCAATTCGTTGAAGCAAGAAAAAAGTTAATTACTGAAACTGTTAAATTCATCGACATTGTTTTAGTAACCTAGAACAAAGAACTAGTTGAGGCAGTCGGCGTTTCTTCCGTGTACGAAATCGCTGAAGTTACTAGAAAGCCGTTTACTATTTCTATATGACCATAATAGGTGCGTGCGTATTGTTCCATGACAGATATGGTACGATAAAATTGATTCATGAATTGCATCATGACTATTACGTGAAGAATTCAATAAATAGTGTAGTTTTAATATTTTACACTACGATTGTCCCAAAAAACTGGTATTAGCACAGTTTTAACACGCGATATAAAAACGTTTGCGTGACTGCGTTTGGTAATGTAGCCTGAACAGTGACGTGCTACCTACTTTGCAAAGTATCTATGAAAGTATTAGTTTCATTACACGATATGTTAAAGAATCGTGAAATTTCTATTTACACACAACTAAGATATAATATTTTAAAAGCTCAACCGAGAAGATTCAGTCACTGTCAAGAATTCATTATTCATCCTGTTGCCTTTGAAAAATGTAACAAAGCCCCGAGAGACGTTACAGGAAATTTCACTTCAATTTGAGTTGATTACAGCTATTCACGAGTGATGCAAGGACAAAGAAAATTGCTGCACTCGTGCACTCATAAAGGCAGCGATAAACAACTCGCTAATTGCGTTTACTAGTTCTGTTTTAATATTTTCCAGAAGCTTTTTACACGAGACGCGTGTCGAAGCATATTTTAATTGTTAGCATATTTCCTTTAGATTTGCAAATGATATTGTAATTTAAATAAACGTGCGTTTAATCAACTATTTAAATTATTAAATAAACGCACCTAATATGCATAATGTCGACCTCAAAACCACGCATTTTCGTGCACGCTGTCATTACAAATGTAGTACTTCATACTTGTACATACATACATACATAACCACACGCCTTTTTCCCAGAAGGGGTAGGCAGAGGTGCTACTAGAACACCCACGTTTCGCCTTGTATATTCCGTCCCACGATGTGATAGGGGGCGAGCCTATCGCCATATCGGGCACAAATTCCTGACTCCGGGCTAATAATGAATAGAAAAATCCAATATCACTTTGCCCGACCCGGGATTCGAACCCGAGACCTCAGCTTTGCAATCATACCGTAGTACCACTACGCCACCGAGGCAGTCATATATATAGTTCATACTTGTAAATCAAACGTAATCACGCACTGTCAATTAAACTGATTTTGTCTGACTAACATCTATTATTCCTGTAATTATACTGATAGCTGTTCATTCCTTACGTGACAACGCTAATAAGTCATACAATCGACGCTCCAGGTGCGCCTTCAACGATAAAATTGCTTTCCTAACGCTAGTGTCGACCCCGTTGGCTCAGTGCCCACGTTTAAGCCTGGGTGGCACTTCTGATTCATAACCAGTAGTTTTGCTGTCTAAGTGAAGTAGAAAAGTATGCCAAGGCACATTGGAAGCGTTTATTGTTTCATTGTCTGAGATCAATGTAGTAGTTTGAAGTTCAACGCTCATTTCTAGCTTGAGTTTCTGCATCAACGACACGTGAGCACTCCATATAAATTAATGATGATGGCCTTGTAGTAAATGTGGACTTCAGCACAGTCACTGGTATATAATTTTCATCCTTGCATATAAATTTTAGGATTCATTCTAAAAGGAAAATAAGCAAACGGAAGAATATGAAGTCCTTTTTGGGACAACTGCAGATAAAAGATTTAATATCCATCACTTTGTTAACAGAACCAAGGTGTCCCTGCGTAATTTGCTGAAGCCAGGGCGTTGGTATCGGTTCAGAGTGGCTGCAGTTAGTGCTTCGGGCACTCGAGGGTTCTCTGCCCCAAGCGCTCCGTTCACACCCCGAAGAGGACCCCGGCCCCCGCCGATGCCGAAGAAGCTGAAAGTACGACCTGTTGGAATGGATAATGGTAATTTATGTTTTATTGATTCGATTTCGTAAAATACTTGTGATGAACAAAGGCTTATGATATTCATAAGCCTTTGTTCATCACAAGTTATATTTAACTGAGTATAGTAAATACATGCATGATTAATATCGGCAACGCACCCATGATTCCCTAGATTTGTTGTCACTAGTGGTCTTGGATATCACTTGCCTTTAGATGAATGTGCAAGCGCACGTTTGCTTGTTTTCTTGCAAAGAAAAACACAGATACACGTTTCTCTATTGAAGATAAAATCATAAATAGCAGCTAAAAAGAAATATCTCCAACCCACGTCAGCAAAATGATTTCAAATTATAAGCAAGCGAAAACGTGGAATTAAAAATATGAAAGGTACCAATTCATGTGACAGTTTCCTTTGAAGTGCTTACAACAGCTAAAAGATCTAGTTAACGAATCCGAATAGCTGTGACACGCAAATAACTTAAAACACAACATTTAAATAATTGTAGTTATAGAGAAATCTGTCCAACAGTACATAACGTCATAAAAATGTAACTTGAAAGGGAAATTTAAAAGCCGCTTTATAATAACTGATCATTCGATCTCACCGTATATTATTAAGTTTCAAGTCTGTCTGTGAAATGATCCTATTACGCTTTTTAACAGCAATGCTGCCAATCAAACTTGGTCGTCGTGCGGGCCGTAATCAGTGCATTCCTTCTTAATAATAGAGCAGATGATTGTTGTGTCCTTTCTTAGAACTACTTTTATCGAAATTGCTTTAACAAAAAAACTACGTCAAGAACGCTTGTATATTCCGTCTCTTTCGATATGCCACAACATCCTTTCTTTGACTTAAAATGGCTCATTTTGTAGAGCTAACGTTGATGTGTTATTTAATAAAACTAACTTCAACGACCTCTTCGTTATCCACTTATAGCAATCAAATACTTTAACAACTCTTAGGATGCTTTTAGCACTCCCTTTTAACATATTTGTTTAGATTACCTCCCACATGCTAGGAGATATAATAACAAAAGTTTAAATTCTGTGAGTGATTATCGCAGTCTGTATAAAGTATGCCTAATTTGTAATATTGAGGTGCTAAAAGTGACGTCTATTTGTTTTCCTTACACTAGGCAATGATATTATTTTTTGTCTCCTGATTAGTGTTGCGGTGACGTAGATGCTAACTAAACTAACAAAGCCTTTATCGGATATCGTGTTTTTTTTACTACCACATACATATATGTAAGTGTAACCGGTACGCTAGTGACGTCAATTAAATAGGGTACCGTTGTCAGTTGGGTACATGAGGTATCTCCTGAGTTTAAAGCTTACTGCTTAGGATTTCTCTGCAGCTTTGGTGTCTTTCAGTTAAGAGTGATAAATTACTGTTATTGGTGTAAATCTGTTTATTTGATTATCCAAAAGCGTTCCTTTTTAATTTAGCGTATTATTTTTTGTTAAATCATCGTTGCAGCCCTCTGCTAGATATAATAGGCCTCTCTCTCCTAAGGTACACCACAGAGCCCGGTCTGCTGCTTTATGCATTCAGTCGCTGCCGGGCCTCTTGTGCAAGTCGTCCCGCCATCTATCCAGAGGACGTCTCACGATATGTTTGCCAAGACGCGGTCTTTACTCTTGAATACGCTTACTCCAGCGGTTATATTTTCTGCGACATATGTGGCTAACCCATTGCCACTCCAACCTACTAATTTTTAGAGTTATGTCGGTCACCGTGGTTCTCTGGCGGATCACTTCCTTCAGAGAACTCCGTGCATAGCTCTTTCCATAACACGTTGGGCGACTTTAAGCTTATATATTAGCCCCACAGTCAGTGTCTACTTCTCGGCTCCGTACGTCATTACTAGGAAAACGCGCTGGTAGAACACTTTCGTCTTCAGGCTCTGTGGTATATCCGACGAAAATATTATGTACATATGAGGTACATTTTCTAAACGCTGCCCAGCCAAACTTAATCCTCCTGTCGGCTTTCTTTTAAAAGTTGTATCTACCCAACTGCATTAATTGCCTGATTTTTTGTAAAATTGAAGTGTAAAAAGCAATAAATTAAAACGAATAAATTCACTATTTATTAAGTAGAAATGATGTCATACTACATGTTATCGATGATGTCTGATTTTAGGCACAGTGACTGTACGATTGGAGTGGAAAGAGCCGCATTCAGATTTGCCAGTGATAAGATATAAAGTTTTCTGGAGCAGACGGGTTCGCGGTCTGGGCGGTGAACTAGATTCGGTTCTAGTTAATCACCAGACTGTTCCGAAGGTATTTTTATCCATTACATTTATAATCGAAAAAATATTAGCGTCACGGCTTGATAAAAAGTATGTCAATAATTATTTTTGAATTTTGTACATTAAATCGGATTTAATGCTGTTGTCGATTTTTATCACGTAGCTATCTAAGATTTAAATTTAAATTAAGTACCCCTGTAAGGATTAAGAATTTATCTAGAACAAGATCGTCATAAAAGATAACATGCAGGCCTAATTTATAATATTTGTCAAACAAATATCAATAGAATGTGATATCATTATTAAAAGACAAATTTATTTCCAGGATCAACATTTCATTGAAATAAAAGATCTGCAACCGAAGTCTATGTACTTTTTGCAAGTGCAAACGATAAGCCAGTACGGTTTGGGTAAATTGCGCAGTGAGAAAGCGTCCATTTTCTACAACACTACGAGCACTGCGCCTAATGGTAAAGAGAATAAAAGTCTCAATTAATTTTGTTTTAGGGCTAGTGCTTTTTTATGTATGGCGATTATGGGGAGTATAGCCATTTACTTCTGGGCAAATTTTCAAGAGCATAATACATATAGCACAAAATCCCTAAGGACGTTTAATGAATAATACCTGCTCCTCGAGAAATTTTAATTAACGCTATTTATATTTCTATTATGTTTCAGAACCACCACCGGAAAAATTACAAAGAAGGGAAAGAAAAATAAAAGGTCTAAAATTAAACAAAATTATTTGGTACAATCAAAAGTTAAAGGCACGAATTTCTTGGGAACCCATACCAAGAGTACACGAAGCCCCGGGGAGGTACTTAATTAAATTGTATAACCATTTGGAATTTATTTTATTAAAAAATGAAAGTAATAATGTTATAATTCCCGTTTCAGATATCATGTGCAGTGGAAAACAATAAAATGCGATAATCCTAATAAGCCGATTAAAGATTTATCTGCGACTACTGAGGTAATATTTTTCGCGTATAGCCGGCATTGAAATTCAAATCAGGTGTACCGCTGCCGCGTAATAAAATCTCCTCTGTGAAGTTAGCTACAAGTACAAAAAGGGCGCGAAATATACCATCTCTTTTTATTTAGCAAAAACTAGTAGCAATGTTAAAACTGTGATGAAATACTTGTATTAATTTTATTTATATTATTTTAATTAATAAATGTTTGTTTCAGCAAAATACATTTGAACTCTACGAACTGGACTACCACTGCAGCTACAAAATAAACGTTAATAGGTCATGGAAAGCCAAAATTCCTGAATCAGAACTTATTATTAGTGTTCCTGGGTGTGAATATTTCAAACGAAAAGCAAATGCATCCCAAATAAATTGTCCTACTTGACCACAACCATGTACTTTGACTAGACTAATATATTAGCTTAATATATTTTTTAAAATTGCAATAAATGACAATGTAATAGACATATTATTTTATAATGTGTGTTACAATAAGTTACTGCGGTAAATGTTTGCTTGATTAACTAGCCTATGATAAACTTTTTAGTATATTCCTATAAGCTAAATAAGAGATATAGACTGTATACCGTAAGGAATAAACTATAATTAGTTATAAATAGGCTTAAAATAAATCAAATGTATTTTTCTTTTATGTCAGGAAAGATTAATTAGCTTCCTTATTTATTAAACTAAAAATAAACGTACTATTGAATAACTTCCAGTGTTTTTATTTCACCTTATTACATCAATAGAGAAACAATAACAAAAATTCAATACATAAGAATTAGGACAAATAAAATAATATTTTTTCTCCAACAGCGGCGCTGCGGTCGAAATAACGCTAGGAGAAAATCATTTTCCTTCCACGGCCTTTCAGAAGGTATTTTTTTTATTATTACGCTGGCAACACCGCGATCATATGCTGTTAACTTCAATTAACATCTTTGCAACACTAGAAATGTCAAGAGTAAATAGAAAAATATCCGAAAAAATGAAATATTTTATGATTAATCACAGTTTTGCTAATATTTATTGAACAGCACGTATTCTATCTATAAGTTCTATATTTCTTCCTATTATTGTTATTGACTAGTGACATTTACAATTCTTATTGGAAAATTTCGCGTATTATAAATTTTTATCACATAAAATGCACAATTTACTATTTTACACGTATTATTGTGTGTTATTTCTGATTGATACACAAGACTTGGGATTGGAATATCGTTCGGTGTTCATATAATAACTAGTGTGGTTGTAAAATAGGATTTTCCTCTCTGGGCGTAACCTTCTTGAAATCCGATCGAAGGCTGTGCGAAAATGATATTTTTTACCTTTTTCTGAAACATAGTGAAGTGTGTTTGTGTAAAAAATGGCTGAGGACGAAGTGCTATTTGACGATGTGTACGAACTTTGTGAAATTATTGGCAAGTAAGTACATTAGAATTATTAAATCCCTCATTATGTTAAAAGTTTATTAACTTTATTTGTATTCATGTCATGTCCATCATTTTAATATCATTTATATTCAAAATTATGCAGCTAAGTGTGTTCACCCTTAGGAATTATGCATAATGCTATTGATGACAACATTTGATATTTTATCTAATAATAAAATTCTGCATTTGCAGTAAAAAAAGGACTGGTACTTAATAAGTGAAAAATATAAAATTTAAGGTAAATTTGTAAGTATTTAAATTGTTTAAAGCTGGGACTCGGATAATGTAATAAAAATATGTTTCATTTCATAAAAAATAGTTTTATCTTTATTACAATATGGTGTAAGAAAAACTATTTTCCAAGGATAAAACTATTCAAGCTTTAACTTAGAAATCTGATTAGAAATTATAATTGATAAATTCCATGGGTATGCATTATTTAATAATAAAAAGAAAAATCAGTAATTTTTAATTGCCTGAGAATATCTAGTTAATATAGTAGTAATAGTTCTCTGATTTATTAGCCCAACTTGGATGGTGAACGGATTGGTTAAAATTTTTTTGGGTTTGGAAATCTATTTTTTATGAATTTTATGATTCATACACATTTATATCCACACCAACAATCTCATATAAACTCTTAAAGAGATTATCTCAGACATGTGGTTAATTATAAAATAATATGCCAAATATTCCTGTATTGCATATAACATTTTGTACACTTCTCACAGAAGTATAAGAAAAGACAAAATAATGAAGAATATTAATAACTATTTTTAATTGACCAGAATCAATGAGATGTGCGGCCGCTTACCTGATCTATAATTTCCTATCAGTTCTGCCCACAAACCGCAGTAAAAACCATTTAATATTAATTACTAAGTACTGCATAATACTACACTGTCAGGATGAATTTAAATGTGATGGAATGTTGACTTGAGAACTTAACTTGAGAGTACAATAAAGAGTATAAATAAATAAATAAATAAAAATAAAAAGTTAATGTAATTGGTTTTAAGAATTATAAACCATCTTAACACTTCTTGACTGAAAAATTTAATTAAACTATAATCAACACAAGGCTTTTGTAAAATAATTAATTTTATTTAAAACATGCATGTTATGGGTGATACTTGGTAGTTGTTGGGATTGTAAACATTGTTTTGAATTAGTAAGATATTTACATAACAGATAATCTGTCATTTCATTTAGCTGTGGCTTATCACTGATCAATTTATAAACATTTAAACTAGTATGAATAAGTGAATTTAACATATTTTATGTTTTTTGATAATTAGGAGTCTTAAAAAAATGTGGCATTCTAATCTGAGCCAAATTAGAATAGATAATTAATTAATTTAGTAGGTAATATATGCCGATAAGAAAATACAATTAGTTGAAAATATAATAAAAAATAAATACACCAAAGCATCACATACATAGTTCTGACCCCACACTTTGATCGAGTCTTGTGTCTTGGGTATTCGAAACTACGAGAGACTTTGCAGTCTCACAAACACTCAGACCCGAAACAAATAATTGTGGTTCACACAAACATTTGTCTCGGTGCGGGAATCGAACCCGCGGCCTCTCATTTCACAGTCTGTCAATTAAATAATATTTTTTTATATTGTCCCATTTTAATAATTCCTTAGATTAAATTTTAGTAGTTTTAAATTGCTTCATTTATATTTATAACTGAGTACAAATCTCCACAAAGATGAGATCAAAGGCCATAGACTAGCTCAATGTAGTGGTATAAATTATATGGACGGGGAGCGGGAAGGAAAAAGGATGGGAAGAGGAAAAGGGTATTGGGCATCCGGCAATCTCACTCAGCGAACGAAACGCAACAGCAAAGCTGTCTTTTATGTCGGTCTCCTGTGATACAGACACCGGACAAGCCTGCCCATTCATGCTGAGTCATGGCTGACAACAGCGTGGTTCAACCATTATAAAGTTACACCTGTTGTACTTAATACATTATTAAGGCATTGGGACAGAGCTATACATATTTATATCTAATACTATGTTACAATGATACAAGTATTTGTATTATTATTGTTGACGTATTTAAATTTCCATATTTATTTTACTGTTTTGTTTTTGAGGTTGATATTTTTGTAACTTTAATGGAAAACTTAAAATAATTAAGAACTTTTGAATTCATTTTAAGCAACATATTACACACTATCACGTTAACTATTTTCAGTCTTTGTATAGTTTATCCTGGTTCATTGTTGAGATGAAGGTAAACATTGTGAGGAAACCTGCATACCACAGATATTTACAAGAATTTTTATCATAAGTCTATGAAGTTCACCGATTTGCATTAGGCCAGTGTGGTCGTCTGAGACCTATTCCCTCACTAATGAATTCTTGCTTATAGAGGGCTATGCCCTACTGTAGAACATATATGAGCTGGATTATTAGTATGATTTATAAATCAACAAAAAATTTTCAAGGGGACCATTCAGTCTGGTCCGTCGTTGTGTGCACCGCCAGACTGGACAACAGTTTGCCGTGAAGATTGTGGATGTTGCTCGTTTCACTGCGAGTCCTGGACTTAGTACTGCAGGTGAGTTAAATATTTCGTGGACATTGAATTGTGATTTGTTAATACTTGAAATGTATTTTTTTTTTGATTGTGGCTTTTAAAAGCAGCCTTAGAAATTAATATTACTACTAGCAGTTAATTTCAATAGATCTAACGTTTGATGCGATTTAATTTTATTGTAATTCCATTTTTTCATATTTCTCAGAATAGTTTTTTTTTTTTTAATACGTATAATGAACGAATTTAAACGAGCTTTATCCGAATAAGTGAAAATGGTGTATACATGTAAGTCAATTTAATTTAGTTTAATCGCTTACACCATGTTATTTCGACATAGTATTTATTTGACGCCTATGACGCATATGTCGAACTATTTGTTAGCGGTTCAATTTGGCTTCACCTGCGTGCAATTATACCACGTTCAGTTACATCAAGCTTTAAATAATCAAACAAATTATTCTTGTATAAACGTAATCATTCAATCTTCACAGAAGCTTAATTTAATTATTTCTCGAGGATAGTATGTTTTTCTGGATGAAAGGGACCCCGTAGCCTTGTGTATATTATTGATAACGTGTATATTAACCAAAAATATTCGCATTCATTATATTTTTTCATTAGAATATTAATGATATTACATATTATTTCAGACCTGAAACGTGAAGCTACAATATGCCACATGCTAAAGCATCCCCATATTGTGGAGCTCCTCGAGACCTACAGCTCCGAAGGCATGCTCTACATGGTTTTCGAATAGTAAGTATTAATTATTTTTTTGATACTTAATACGACGGAAATAGTGAATTTCAGATGAGGTAGTGTAGTGCAGCCCAGGTACACTCCGTCGCGTCGGTGACATCGGGCCGTGGTTAACTATCGTCGATTGACGCAATTATGATCGTCAGCTCGAAGCCTGAACCAAAACTGGATAAACATGTGACCTAAATTACAGTGACGAATTTTTATCTATTGTGTATGAATTATGATGGTATTTAAAATAGTATAGAGGAATGTAGTGGTATGAGGTTCATTTAACCAAGAAGTTCTGAGCTGAAATCTATGTAGCGAGATAATCTGGTAATGCAGCGTAATTTAAAAACATCCACAACGTATTTCTTGATAAAATAGTTTTTTTTTTTTAAACGACACGCAGCGCTATCATCGCTTTTGAATATGTAGCAATTTCAAAACGCTCCACCTTTGAAAATAACTCCACGCAGAATAATTTATTTTCTACGCGTATAAAATTGAATGTGCACCAACCATTTCAGAATAGAAAAAAACGGCTCAATCTCAAAAAATAAATAACTATATCCAACAGTCATATCATGGCCCTGACCTCACTAAGATCAAGTTTTGTATTGTGTGTATTAAAATTTTAAAAAAATACTTGTGGATCGCACAAACACAGTGCGTGATCGAACCCGCGGCCTCTCGTTTTACAACCGGCGTCTTACCAACTGCGCCACGCCACGCATAAATAATACTTATTTTTATTCAAACGCAGTGCTACATTTAAAGACAACTATCTTTTACAAAATATTTTAATCTGTTTTTAAATAACGCAATGTAAAGCTAAAAAAATGTTAGCTGTTGACACTAATGGTCAATGACACGAGAGCTGCCTCGAAATTCTGCACTTTTACATTGCGGTTTCATAAAATGTCCAATTATTAAACTGATAAATATAAGCCGATATTTTCTCTTCTTTTATGTTATAAATATTATTATACTTTCGGCTTCTGGTGCGGTAATTTTCCAGGTTTACATTCATTATAGATTGTAGGCATAATTCATAGGCATAATTCATGACATTACTATAATCTAGGGGAGGTGTCATCGTATTTACCCACACTTGTATTCCAATTGGTGTAGGCAGACCTATTACGAACGCCATAAACAGCTCGCCAAACTTTTGTCCCAAGATGTAAAAGGGACAAACTCATCGTATCTTATACCATCATACCATCAACATACACATTTTATTACTCAATCTCTCGATTCTTAAATTTCCTTACAATATAAGTGTTATCTTATTATATTTTCGTCTATTTACAGCATGGATGGCTCCGACCTCTGCTTTGAAGTGGTCCGTAGAGCCACCGCCGGATTTGTCTATAGCGAGGCCGTTGCATGGTATGTAGATAATTTTATGTTTCGTTTCGAAATAAGTGTAATTGCTTCATTGCTTCGTGAGTTTAATGGCACGTCTATGTTTAAATAGGGTTTTGAAATGTTATCAATCTGTTACAGAGTAATTTGTGTTCACAATAATGCTTTTAATTTTTCAAATTTAAAGAAAATATATTTTCCCATACTATAGTTTTAGGATTGCATTGGAAAGGGGAATTTCAAAAATAACTTGCTTGTAAAGATTACTGAGTAAAACTATGTATTCCATGTCGATGAAAACTACTAGTGTAGTAAAAATGTATGGTCGCCTTCCTTTTCGGCTGGCTATTAAAAAAAAAGTTTTAAAACTTCCCCATACCAAGAACATATAGCAAATATCATCAACATCTCTTCCAGCCACTACATGCGCCAGATACTGGAGGCTCTTCGCTACTGCCATGAGAACGACATCGTCCACCGCGACGTGCGCCCTCACTGCGTACTTCTGGCCGGGAGGGACAACTGCGCCCCGGTCAAGTTGGGAGGGTTTGGAGTGGCCGCACAGCTTCCTACTCCTACATCAAACCGCGCGCCTCCTGGTGAGAACCTCCGTTTTTAAGTGTCTTAGAATTATATGATGGATTAGATGATTGTCTATGGGCTTGTGTTTAAAAATCTAGCAAGTTGTCACTTATTTATGATAATGTTGTATTTGTCTCTCGGAAGTCGACTTTTTGTGCATAACACTACACCTGATATGATTATTTTGGCATAGTCATATCGGGATGTAAAATATTAGCGTATTGAGAAGAGAATTGTGAATTTTAAATGCTTAGTCATGAGCCATGACTGCATACGCCCATAGACAGTAATAAAAATTTAAATATTGGAATGTAAAAATATCATGCATTTTCTAGATAGTAGATTCACAAAACTTTTCAGTCATAAATTATATTTCTCAGCACATGTTCCATTTTCTTTCTGCTATTATACATGGTGTTTGAAAATTTATCTCGCCGTAAATTCAAATATTTATATTCTCTTACTGCAAAAATGTAATGACTATTATTTTTGAAAGTAATATTGTTACTTGCTTTTATATATTCTAAGATACATAGCTATTGGGTGTAAAAGAATATTATTTTAGTGTAAGATGCAAGTAATTGTCAATATGGTGACTGTAGGTTGTATTATACAGAACTGGTGATGGACAATCGACCGCTAATGGGTCCAATGGGCCAAGCGTATCTCAAATCAGACGAGTACGGTAAGACCATGTGTCAAAGAGAAATGTGCCCTAACTGCATGGACATACTGTGCAATATTCATCAGCACATTGTGTCTTCACTCATGTGTCACAGATTAATAATCACCACCTGTCTTGTACGACAGACAAATGAGCAATAAAAGCTTATAAACACAACGGTTGAATACTGAAACGTTATTATCAATTTTTTGCTGAATATGTACATATGTCTTTATGTAAATGTATTTCAAACGCATCACTTTATTAGGTAAAAGACATTGGCGAAAATGTAAATGATGATTTGTATGTCTTGTTGAATAACCTGGCAAATGATAGGCTTTGGATGGAAATCCTCAAGCAGAGTAGATTTGGGAAATAGCATCCATGATCATATAGCTCACAGCCTTTAAATGACAAAATACTATTTTATAAATTGGTAATTTTGAGGCCAAAATACGGTGATATGTCGGTATTTTTATACGCAAGTCGTAATTTTATTGTATTTGTAATATGGTATTATATGACGTCAAACAGTAGAAATATGATAATATTTAGCTGCAAGTCTCAGTAAATTAACGTTTCAGTATTCGACGGTACAACAACTAATGTAACACATTAGCACTTTCATTTTAACACTGTAAAAATAAATATATAAATATCCATATATTAACCCAAACGCAATATAAATGTTTCATTTAATACATGTTCATTTATGAGGTATATTTTGGTGAATCGTGCACTGTCCACATGTATTTTTATCATTGTGTTATTTTTATTTGTTTTTAGGTCTGGTACAATGCTTTTATATGCTGAGTTTGATGTAACTTGATTTGGTGTTTGTTTTGACTTGTATTAAAATCATAGGCTATTTGACAGTGTGAAAAGTAGTGTATTTAAAGCGATGTCCCAATAGTTTGTAGCTTTTATAAGCGTTCAAACCAATCCAATTTAAAAAAATCAATATAGTATTTCCTCTAAATAGTAAAAAAAAAATAGCGCTATTTAACAATAAAAAATGACTAATAAACACTTCACAAGTCAGTAAATATATTTTGTTTTGATTGCCGTTCTTTTGACTTTAGATGTTTATTTACTGACTTGTGACGTCATTGTATAGTACCAGTCTATATTTATCAAGATAGCGTTTAGGCTGCTTCTTTGAGTAGTGCAAAATTTGTATAGGTACCACATAAAATAATAAAAATCAACCACTTTTTAAATTCTATCCCCTACTAAAATACATCACATTGAATGCATCAAAATAAAAATCTAAGATTTATCGTGTTTAATGGTGATTGGAAATTATTGTACCTTTAAATTGCTGATTTACAAAAACTAGTCAAATAGCCTATTCATATCAAAAGTGACTATAACAAAAGGTGTATAGATTTATTATCGCCAGGTCGCATCGGCACCCCCCACTACATGGCGCCTGAAGTAGTGTCCAGCCAGTTGTACGGCAAGCCCGTTGATGTGTGGGCGGCTGGGATACTTCTGCATGTGTTGTTGGTCGGATATCTACCGTTTACCGGCACCAGGGAGAGGCTGTTTGAAGCTATATGCCGTGGGAGATTGAGAGTAAGGGACTTTACTTTACTCTTTATATTTTTTGTACTGAATTCGCCCATTTTAGGTTCCTTTACAATATACAATTCGATCGTGAACGTAGGTCATGATCTAACAAGTTGGTTAGGTGTAGTAATAAGTAAGTGGAATATCCGAATTCCACTTATTCATTCAAATCTAGGGTTAATATAGACCACGTTTGTGGCAATTTTTTCTTTGACTTGCCTCTAATTTTAAATTTTTTTTTTCCCAATTCATAATCATAGAATTGCAAAATACACATTGATTATATTTTAATTTCAGTTAAACCTGTAGAAATGTAACAAAATACATTTGTTTCCAGTTTGACGCACCACTATGGGATGACATTAGTGATGCTGCTAAAGATCTAGTGCAGCGAATGCTGACTGTTGACCACACGCAAAGAATTAATATTCAGGAAGTGCTCAACCATCGGTGGATAAGGGTATGTAGCCTAGTGGATAGATAATAATTATTAGCATAATTGTTGCCACAATTTAATAATTATGAAACTTGCTTGCGATGTACATATGTATAAGGAATAATGAAATGGGTTCCAAAAATTAAGAAAATTCCTACTACAAAAAATAGCGAAACATAAATGTCGTTATTTTTTCCTGTAATAAAATGCCGAGCCTTTTATCTCATACAAGACTCGTATGTTTTAGACAGGGCACGTAATGTAACGATAGTAAATAAATCAGCTGTTATTAGGGGTCAATGATACGTGCGACCTTGAATTTTACGTTTTACATTGCGGGCTTAGGCAATTATAAATAAAAGCTTATTGTATATTGTTATGCTTTTATGTTCAGGTAGTATATTGCTACTCATTCTGAATTTGGAATATTACCTCTCTCTACGAAAATGAAATCTACTGCATATTATTGGTGTAATTCCGGTGCTATTGATATGTTATTTAATTTAACCCACATGTTTCTCTTCACCCCAGGTGACAATGTACAAAATTTGAAAAATATCCGAGGTGATTTTTTTTGTCAAAAATCGTGATTTTAGCTTTCACTATTTTTGGCCACCCTTTTAGAGATATTTTTATTTTACCACTTAGCTGAATTTCAGTTTGGGAACTTACTTAAACAGAAAAAAGACTCGTATCTATACGGGTTCATCAAACGCCATGAAAGCTAAAAACCGCAATTTTTGACAAACTACCAGGCGTTTTTTTCAAACTTGGTACAATGTTACCTGGAGTAGTTAGTAGCATGTGATGTAAATGAAATACCATTTGTCTATATCAATATAACCATTATCCCAGCCACAAGAATTTCAACGTTAAATATAGGCTTCGTTCAAGGTACATAGTGATTTGTTATTATATTATGCGCTTATTTAATACGTCTAACCACACATTGACATCACAGTTATTTATCTATACTCCCTCATTCATGCGCGCAGGACCGCGACAAGCAGAACCGCATCCACTTGGCGGGCACAGTGGAGGAGCTGAAGAAGTTCAACAGTCGCCGCCGCCTGCGCGCCGCCACGCTGGGCGCCGCCGCCGCCGACGACGACGACGACGACCATCCTGCTCGCTCACATGTACTGCTGGAGGAGGCCAACGCTGCAGGTACACTACACTACACTACACTTCTGGTCGTAGGTGTGATGGTAGTGGTTGTTACTGCTTGTAGATACAATATCTTAAGGTCTAAAGTTCTTGGCCGTAGAATATGATTGGATGGAGAAGAGAAGCTAGAGTTTGGATCAGCTTATTGATGACATATTGTTCTAGTTGGTTGTAATTTGTAAAATTAGGTATAAAATGATAGCCTGCTTTAATAAATGTGAGACTGGAGAGTCTCTTTGATGTCCTCATCTACACTAATTTTTGTACAAAATATTTAGTTAAGATAGCTAAAATGCAAAAGGATACATACAGTCTACAGATAAATGTACTTTACTTCGCAATGGACAAACCTAGTTCAATATTTTCTTACTAGATGGCGCTCTAATGCGGACGTAACTGTTAGGACGCCATCTAGTCACAAATATTCTCTTAAAATATTTTTACATGCAAATATGAAAGCTTATTACAAAGTTTACAACAGCAACGTCGGATTTTCAACGTTAGAACACAGATGGCGCTCTAACTCACGACCTATATAAAATGGGGTATTCTAATTTAATAAAAGCTAATCATTTTATAAACCTATCAAGATTCAAGATGAATGCAAATAATTCTAATAATAATAAAATTGTTGTAGCTGTGAATCTGATAATGGAGTCTTTGGACGACATCGCGGTGCTTCAAGATGGGCCCAGCTTCATGGACCCGGATCTGTTCCACAGCGTGCTTGATGATTTGCAACTGAGAGCTCTTTTAGAGGTAAGATTGTGATTATTAAATTAGGTTTAAATTATAATGTTTTGGTATTTTATTCTAAGTTAAAAATTAAATTATAAACTATATTGATGGCCATGAAGAGAGATCAGATACTTGTATAATAAGTCCTATTTTAATACATTATAGTAGTCTTAAAATTCTCCTATATTTTGATTTTGAAGAACTGAATGGTGTGAATTGAATGGTGCCTATAATTCTGCGTTTCTGATTTCTTGTATTTTTTATTTTTTTCGGCAAGCATGCCTGCTGGTGCCTATCTTGGCACCTTGATTTATTCACTACTTGCATAGACGACCAATTTGAATTGCTGTCTATTATCTAAATTTCGAAATATTTAGATGTGCCTTGTGATTGATTGTGAAGCTAAAGATAAATTGGGACCTCATAATGATTTACAACAGGTCGATGTGGAGATCATTGGATAGGCATATTTTCAGCAGTGGACTTCTTGCGGCTGAAGAGAGAGATATAGAGACAAAAAGACAATCATTTACTGTGATCTATGTGATACAATGGCATTTGAGTAGCTTTTATGATATTTGTTCAGACAATTTTAGTTATGGATATGTTCGTGCTTGTGTGTGTGTATGTTTGAGTGCGTGTGTTTGTATAAGTGCGCGCGTTCGTGCGTGCGTTCGTGCGTGTATACGTGTCCGTGCGCATTTGGCGGCGTGTATTATTTTTCTTAGTCTAGCTTGCAGTATTTGAGTGTGTGTACATTACGATACTGTGCTGCAATTTATGTAAGTGCGGTCCAGCTTGATAACATTCTGTACGTATTATTTGTGGGCATGTGATTGTACCGTGTGTGTGTGTGTAAATTTGTGCGTGCACACTTTTTTGCGGTATATGAGTGTAGAGATTGCGATACGATTGTGAGTGCCGCCTAGTCCGTAATGTATAGGTGTATATGGGATCTAGTCGGTGCTGTATGTATGTCCGTGCGTGCAGGTGTACGACCGCATCGCGTGCACGGTGGTGGTGTCGTCGGGGCGCGCGCCGGCGGCGGAGGGTCGTGCTCGCTGGCGCGCCGCACTGGACGCGGCCGCGCGCGCGCGCCCCGCCCCCGCGCCCGCGCCCGCCCCCGCGCCCGCGCTCGCCGACCTGCGACGCGTGCTCGCGCTGCCGCATATCAAGGTAAGGAATTACTGATACTGTATTATACTTTCGCCACGTAGCGGGCGGGACGGCGACGCGAAGCAAGCGCGATGCTGACGCGACGAGTCGCTTAACATTTTAAGATATTGCTCGATACGCAACACGAGTGGCTCTTGTGACATTTTCCATACTATCTGATGCACTTACAACTCCAAACGACCGTCTCGGCATCGCTACTACCTCGCGTGCCGCTCTTGCGCCCGCGTATGCGTTGTATATTCGTATATTAAACCACCGCATATCAAAGTATGGATTAATAGTTTTTAAACTTCCGTACCTTTTTTTGGCGCAAAGAGGCTGTTAAGCTCGATACCCCGAGCGAGGCAGAAAAGAGTATGCCAGTGTCACTGGCCTTTCAGCTAGGCACGCTGCGCATGTTACGGACAAGCTTGGACCCTAATAAATATTATGCCAGCATACCGACTAAAAGCCCTCGGTATTAATCACACGCATTATTGTGGCATCAGACATCCCAAGAAGTACTGGTTCTTTCATTTGAAGGTGCACAAATGCCGCCTACATTCACCTAGTTTTAAAACATTCGTTTTAGATGTTATGAGCTTCCAAGACAGACGCGAGGCCACGCGCTCCGTTGCCCATCTCATAGTAGCTATTAGCAAGATCGCACCCGCCCCTACAGTTAGCCTAGCGACCCCGATAACCCCTGTAGGTCGCCTAGAACAAAGAAGAATGAAAATCCTTGAAACATCACTTTCTTGCCCGTCTGTCAGTCAAGATCTTTTTTCTCAAGAACGCGTGAAAGTTTCAAGTAGAAAATTATATCTGGGGTTATCAATACCCTAAAAAATTCAAGTTTCTGTATAAACGCTATATAAATTACACCTATGAATGCCCCCATTTTATCTGTTTTATTTTATCGAAATTCACTGTATTGTATCAGATCATAATATACGTCCCACTGCAGGGCACGGACCAACTTTACAATCGAGAGAACGATTGAGAGTAGTTGAAACCCCTCGAATTCCATTAATTGTGCTTCAGAAGAAGTCTGTATGACTGCGTAGGGGTTTGCGACGTCCCACCGCGACACCAAGTTCAACTGTTCGCACAGTGCCATCGGTTCGGCAAGACTGGGTCTCCAACTAAAATCCTACATCCAATCCATCAAAAATAAATAGCGCCATCTATTGGAAACGAGTAAAATTAAAATAAAGGGTAGCTATTTCATAAGTTTTACTTGTTCTCAATAGATGGCCCGGATAAATGCGCTGATATGTCCTATCTCAGTTTTATATGTGGCTTGAACTTTAAATACTACACGAATATTTATGCATCTGAGGACTTGCATTGCTGAAATTTATTCTAGGGCCGATGCCTTCCAGCAATGTAATATCTACTCAAACCATATACTCGTATGTGTATCCTTGGAACGGTTCATTCTGGACAAAATAATATCTTCTTTTCTGTTAATACTGTTGTCAGCGGCATGTGTATAACGTAGGTTTCAAAAACAGGTTTTTGGAGCGAGTTTTCAGGTATACATAGTTATATATCCTTGGGGGAGGCTTCTGTTCAGTAACAGGCTTCCTGTAGCTCTCTAGATAGAGGGAGAGAGAGATATATATGTAGTGTTTTGGCTTCCTGTAGCTGGAGAGAAATAGTTTTATCACTCGAGAGGTCACACGCACGTGAATCCTGCTGAGGAAATCTGGCGAAGTTGGGTTCTGACAGCTCTTCCCTTACACCTGTCAAAATAATATTCGTAAGGTCATATGGTCTTTCACATGAAAGTTGAATCATACACATGATGTATGCCTCATCTTTCCTGACCTTAGATCTGTGATTAATATTTCTTCGCGTCAATAAGTACTCGTATAATATCGGAGATCTGTAATTAATGATATATTTCTTCCCGTCAATAAGTATAATATCTCTTCTCGTCGTTACTTTTACAATAACCAATCTTTCAAAAATCAGGTTTTTTGAATCGTGAACTTTCCACAAAATCGTGTACATCCCGATAGTATAAAGCGTATATTATTATTCTACCATTAAAAACGATAAAAAAGAGATAAAAAACACCGTCCAATATCCGATGGACGTTGCCAAACTATAATCACAATGCCGCTCACTGTTTACGCACGCCTTTTATAAACCGCGAAGGATATCGTTATTGAATTTTGTTTGAGGAGTGGTTCATCATGTATTCAGACCTTGTCTTGTCTAACGCAACCTCGGCGAGGGTAAAATACACAGTAAACACAAGATCGATACTCCAGATAATTTTAGACGTTTCAGAGTTTTTTGAGATTGTAGGATATTCATGTTATCAGGTTGAAGGAGTTCGCAGACGCAAATATGACCTTGATTTTGGAAATGGTATGTTTGACTTGATGTTATGTAGTTTATTGTTCGCTTAGACGGTGCAGGAAATTGTCATAAACTGCCTTGGATACCTAATCTAAAAAAAATACCAAAAATATCAAAGTTGTGTACTATATTCTATAGCTATAAACTACAGTGTGTTGTTTATAACTCAGCGTCAGGTCATTTTAGAATAACCTTAAGTTCCTCAATCGTAGTTAGGGCCTATGCCCAGCAGTGGGGGAGGGAGTGCATCATTGTAAACATTTTAATCTATAAGAAGTTGATTACGTAGATCTTTTTTAAGAATTTCTATTGCAACCTGATGGAAGCGCCCTTAATTTAGGTATTGTATCAGCCCATATATTATGTATCACTGCAGGGCCTCCTGTACAATTGAGAGGTGTGAGGCAATATAGACTACCACGCTGGTCTTGTGCGGGTTGGTGGACTTTACATACCACAGATATTGTTACAAAATCACTATGGTATCATAATCCGTAGTGTCTGTTACAAATAGTTTATTCGTGATTAAACTCCAGCAAACGTTTCGCTTACTATCTCAAACCTTTTGAACGTAGCCACTAAAGTTCCGGATACTAGGAACTAAGATATTGCTCACTACATTCCGAATTCAAATGGAAACTTTGTTTTAGTACATCTTGTAATATGACAAGTTACATTTAATGTCACAAGTTTGTTTCCAAATACTCTGCAAGACAAAGTAACTTTGTCTTTTATTGAAGACTAGTTCCTAGCACTTTAGGACCCGTGCGTGATTTTGAATGAGAAGGGATTTAGGTGAAAATGTATATAGGACTTTTTTATTGCATAGGTCCGGGAAAAGAGCAAACCTTGAACCCGATGGTAAGTGATTACTGCCGCCCATGAACATCCCCAACGCTGGATCATGGATGTGTGGCGAGCTCAACTGGGTGGGAGCGGGAAGAAAAAAGGATGGGAAGAACAATGGAGTATTGGGCATCCGGCAATCTCACTCACCGAACGAAATGCGACAACAAAGCCGATCCTTCACGTCGATCTCCTGCGGGACAGAGGTTTTGCCCCGGACGAGCCTGCTCACTCATGCTGAGTCATGACTGACAACAGCGTGGCTCTACGACTCTTAAAAATTAGGTTGGCACGTTAGTAGAGTGGCTGTTTTGGGTTCTTTAGGTGGGATTCTTTTCTAAATCACGTATAACGTCTTTGTGCGAATATTATGATTTGATTAGATTATATTTTAGACAAACCTACCCTGACAGCCTCCGTGGCGCAGTTAGTTAGACGTCGGCTGTGAAACGAGAGGCCGCGGGTTCGATCCCCGCACCGAGGCAAATATTTGTGAAGCCCACAAGTATTTGTTTCGGGTCTGGGTGTTCGTGAAACCGAAAAGTCTCTTGTAGTTTCTGATACCCACGACACAAGACTTAATTGATCTTAATGTGGGTTCAGAACTATATATGTGACTGTTGGGAGTACAATTTAATCTGATTTGTGTTTTACGGTAAACAGTTTCAATTTTACGTAAATAAGAGATTGCTAGTGTTGTATAGTGCCAACATGCTCCATCTATTTCAACCAAAAATGGATAAACACTAACAATCGCAAAAGGCTAAAAGTTCTCACGACATCACCATATGAATCCAGGCCCATCGGTCTAGCCCGGGGAGAATATCAAATGCCGAGAGAATATTCCATGCAGCTGCCGAAAACTCTTATTTTGTGTACAGACACCGTCCGCATTCAATTCTGCGGTTTCAATTCTCGGAATATTCCTTTTTCGCGAAATAACTGCAAAATTTTGTCGATATATTTGTACCGTGGCTCCGGTTGGCGGGCGTTGTACGCATGAGAGGACGATTCAAAGCGATCTGAGTGCACAAAGGTGTTCGTAAAGCGAACTCCGAGACAAAAAATATAAAAGCCCACGCAGGCAGTCTATTGTTGCGCGTTATTTCGGTGAAATTGGTATATTTATATGCAAGTTCGATTTTCGACGTCGATGGCTCGTCTTTTGTAATTATTATGGAACGGGAAGAATGGGTGATTTCGCGCTATCGAAACCTATATACAACATGTAAATTGGCTTTGTTTTCCTAATGAAGAAAATAGGTTAATGTAGCTAAAATGACGTCATAAAATCGTTGCAACGCTGTTAACAAAGCTCTTGAAACAAAAGTCAATGGCTTCTCGTACTTCTTCCCTTGCAAGGAATTCTTATACAGGGTGACAAAAAACTTTGCCCGATCGATAAAGGCGGTATCATGCATCTTCACTGTGTTCTATTAAAAAGATCCGTTTCACATAATATGATACAAAAATATCCTCAATAAAATAAATTAAAAAATAGGAAAACTCACATTACACTGCTAACAACCGCGTTCGTAACAAGCAACTTGCGGCGCAACGTTTCAGAATTTTCAAAATGTGTGTTGTTGTGGTCAGAATTTAAAACTTGCTAGATTTTAGGGTAATATAATTACTAAAATGTGTATTATAACCTGCTTATATACTATATAACAAATGATAATGATGTTATCCTTTGTTATATATTTTTTCGCATTTTTTTAAATATTACCATTGAGATACCCAAATGCGCGTCTTGGATCGGACAAGGTATTTTGTTTACTGTATAATTTATTGCAAAATATGAAACTTAAGGAAACACAGACGTCAAATACGCAAGGCGTGAACTAGTTCTAGTTTTTCCTATGTTCACACACGCGGCGTAATTATCGCGGTGCACTTGTCGCCAAACTAATAAATGAACTCTGCAAAACGTCGAGCCTTTTTGCTCCAATGAATAATATTAGTTTTTGTAATACTTCTCTGTATGAGCCCAAATGACCAGCAGTTGAGCACGACACTCTTCTAAAATCGAGAGTTCAATTGAGAGGGTAATGTTGTCTTGGGTTTACACGAATGTTACACATTGAAATGAAACGAATTCTTACGGATTTTATCTCGAATTCGATTTAATTTTTACATCTTTAATTTTCCGACTTTTCGATCACTTTACAGTTTTCGTGGTCACGGGGCGGACTGTGGGTATTAGTCATCCGCTTAGTGACTGTTACAATTTAACTACCCTTAATTTAAGCTTCAAGACATCTTCTCTTTTCAAATTTGGATGTTTTTTAATTTTAATAGCCTCGCCAAAAATTAAATCTAATTTGCGATAAAGTCCGTAAGAATTCGTTTCATTTCTATGTCGATTGAGAGGGCTTGGGCCATGGTCCGCCATGTTAGTTTATTTCGCATATATATCGCATTCCATAGAAATCGCAGTGTAAGTAATTCTTCCAAAAAATGTTCTGCTTTATACCGATGTGCTCATGGTGTTTTCTTCCACAGAGAAATTTCGTGGCAATAATCTATCAGTATCTACATACATGACAAAAAAATCAGATATGTGCTTTGGGATTTGAACACGCGACCACCGTTTTAGCATATTACTTCTAGTTCGTTATCAACCGAGTACTTACTAATACTCATCGTCTGGTACTATTCGGTACGCAAAATAATGCTGTTCTTCAAAAGATTCTTACCCCTCGTTTGTTCCCACGCTCCCGGTTATGTATATTTGAACGAAGAATTGTGTAAGCAATTTAAACTTTCCAACTCTAGAGACCCAACGCCCTTGAATTTGTCTCATGTCAGTTGTTACATTTTCAGAGAGGCGTGTTTACAAGTCCTGTAGTAATAAGCGAACTGCTCGATGGTATATAAAAGATTAACGAATATTTTGTTAATGACATTTAGATAGTATATACCTCTGGTGTAAGTAGATACTTAATATTAATGTTATTAGCAATGTGTTGTAGTGTCCTAGATTCTGAAATTGAGAAATTGCTCTAAGAATATAAGTATAATGTAGCGTTATGACGACGGCAAAGACGAAAGGTGTTAAGACATTTTTTTATATATAGTAAGTTTGCACAAATTCCTGTTCTTTGGGTATAGTTCAAGTTTTCTTAATAATATATAAAAAGAAAGGATTTAAAGCTTCAAACATTTTTACAGGTTTCCTAATGAATTTTGCCCTCCACTTAGATTACGTAACACAAAACAGAAATTTTACAATATATCTTCGTTTATCTTTAATTAATATGTATATCAGTAGTTTGTCCATGAATGTATTATTAGAAAATGTTCAATTTACATGTCGGGTATACAATAGGTACGTATATAGATAGGTAGGTATATACAATGGGTACGCCAAGTACCTATTTCAATAATATAAATAAAATAAAAAATAAATTATCTCCCTAAATGGCATTATTATTTTCTAATAGGAATTCGATGTTAATCTAGAATACAAAAGCAAGCGACGTGTTTATTTTCGGAATAGCCTTTCATCCATTAACATTATATTAAGACCTAATCACACGATTCGATGGCCATGTTTCTGCAATGATCGCTTATGACGCAAATATATCAGAGGGCGAGGTTTATTCTACCACGTATAAATGTGATTGCATTTACGAATATTAGGTTCATTTTATCGTATTTTGCTTCTACTCGTGTTTTGTAATAATTGCTTAAAATATTAACAATCTGATAATCCTGCCGTCCTATTGTTAGCAGCAGGTGGGAAGTTACATCTTATTCCATCATGGTCGCCTAATGCGTCTGTGTATTTTTTTTCTTAGAGGAGGCATTTTATTTCGCTTTTAAAAAGAGGAACATTTAATTAATGATAGACATGTCACTTTCAATAGTGATAGCTGTCTTTACCGGGGTTAAAATCAAAACCTCCATGTTTTTATCTGCCGCTCCCAACTAGGGTATCTCTCCTTTTTTTGATTAAACTACGTATATTTATTGTTATATGATCAATCTCATAATAAGCTTTTGAATTGTAATCAACGTTCATTCAGTGTCATATCAGAGCTTAATCAAGTTACGTCACAACCAATTTCTGCTTTTGACGTACAATAGTAAAGGGATTATAATTCAGGAACAATTATGCCTCGTTATTTCCAACAAACGGGTTGAATTTTGGACGAAAGTGATTTAGTACGATTCTTTTTAGAATTACGCAAACAATTCGGATCCCAACGAAATTAAGTCTACATTCGTAGGGAGTCGTGTATGTCGTTTTACTACGTCGCTTCTAATTACGGACACAATAGCGTGGGTGAAACACGAAAACATAGAAACTTACTTTACATTTGCGCAACGGTTTAAGTTTGTCACATCGCGTGGGAATTTGACGTTACCACGTTGAAAAATTTCAACTTGAAGTGTGCCCGGAAAGTGGAAATATTCCCGTCAATTCTGATGCAGAATTTCACGTCACAATTCTATCTTTCTTAGACTGGAAGGAATTTTGCACCGTTTCGTTTGTTGTGGCATTTGCAACATTTGTATCGCAGCCTATATTTAAATTTTCCAACTCTGGTCACATGTTTTAGAGGTTTACTTTCCTTAATCTGCCCTGCTGGTCCGATGCAGATGGTATTTGATAGGGGTAGTTATTATTGGTTAGCCTAGATCAATCCACAATGAATTTTACCTAGTTTTACCACTGCAGTGATTTCTAGTAAACATTGTGTTGTTCTAAGTGCTATAAGCTGAGTCTTTGATTACACTTGTGATTATTATCCGTACCTATTTTCTTATTTATCTAATTAGGCTGATGTATTATGTTTATTGTCACTATACTTCTTGGGGGGGCGATGATTTAATGCAAGCTGTTAACTCCTAGTGCCCTAAAATGAGATATAGTGTTTCCTAAAAAGTTATTCCAATCCCAGATTATGCAATATAGAGCAAGTCCAAAAAATTAAAGAAGGAAATTGAAAAACTATCCCCTTATACAAAGTTTCTCGGCTGAATTTCAGAAGAATGGTTCTTCGGAATATTCAAATTTGAATTTTTTGGCGAAAATTGAATTTGTCGGAGCAGCGCAAAAATCATTTTAATATATTCGTCGGCTGCACACGTCTTACATGCGCCGACGAGAAGCGAGCAATAGCTATTTTAAAGTGCAACTAGAGCTTTCGGACAACTTACGTTGCTGTATACGACGTGCATTTCGCAAACTTTTTGGGAGTTATTTTTGTTCGAGTTTAAAACGAGTTTTAAATAAACATTTCTTTGTAGAATGTGCATTACATCAAAGACCAACAAGTAAAGTTAAGAGAAACGTACCAGCGGAATATAAAAGATGGCAATGTAAAGAAGTAAATCGTATAAAAATGTCTTACAATATAATTTACCAATGGAAATTAATCCGAACTATTTAATATTCCAGACACTCACCACCTACTAAATTAAGCATAGGATTTCAAAACTTTCCTCGTGGTATTAAATTTAAACTTGGAAGGAAAAAAAAGTTAGCCGTTTATTTTTCTTCGCGGAGATAGGGTTCGTTTTTTTCTGCAGAATTAGCGCATAATCCTCACGGTCGGGGCCATTAATCAAACACTAATGACCTGAGGATGTGGTTTTTGAAAGTGCGCTGTAAGAGAACTGACGTCAGCGTACATTCCGGGTCACTTTCAACTGCGCTTTGTGATTTGTTCTCAGTTGATATTGCTTAATCTTGTCTTTGTCATATCTTTGCTTTTTTTATTAATGGCCTTGTTCATAGACAGTTTATAAACCTATTTTAGTTAACGAATTTTTTGTCTTCTTCGCTTAATCTGAATTCAAAAGGGACCAACTATACGATAGCTAAAATTGGTTTTAAAACTGTCTATAAATAAGGCCGTAAGTGTTAAAGATGCTACTGATAGCATCTTTAATGATGAAAATAATTCCTGAATATTTATCTTGTCGGTTGCGTCATTCGAAAATATAAGTTACTGGGCTAATATTAGATTTTTCAAATTCAAGCACCTTTGTAGCAAACAAAATTCTAAACGAGTTTATCGTTTAGAATTTTGTTTCATAGTAACTGGCTACTGGGCTCCATATTATCCTCCCATTATATCGCATTATGCGGCCCTCAATCTTCTTAATCCCGTCAAAATATTTCGAGTTAGGCAGTTGTTCTTCCAACCATGTTATTTGTGTTGTTATTCCATGCTGTCACTATTAAGAGTTATCGGACTTGTTGACAAAGTTTTAACTACATAATAGCCATAGGCCTTATTCAACAAATTGATTTGATTTCGGATAGTTTAATAGGATTGTAATAATGGGAAACTGCCGTTTCTCATTTAATTGTTTCCTCGCAAACTAAAATTGAATTTTAATTGGATAGCTAAGATCGGTCATTGTTCTATTGGAGGTGAATTGAAACTTTGGAGATGCTATATTCAATCCTAGGTTAGATGATATTTCTCTGTTAGTTTTAATATCACTTTTATAGTTGGCGATATTTAGTTGCAGTTGCAAATTGTTTAACTTAATGTAATTAATATTTTGTTTGTCGTTACGCAATAATAGTCCGATCAAATTAGGCATCCAAATATACAAAATTTCGCATACAGCTACAATTGGTATGAATATTCGAAACACCAATGCGAAATCTGAAAAACTCCCATCAATCCTTTAATTAGAAAGATATATTCACAAAAAAGGGTTCTTCGTGTTTTTTTTTAAAAAACGTTATATTTTACCAAAAAGTAGATCAGCCAAAAATTGTAGATTATTAAATTAATTATCTATAAAAGTGTACTTATTTTCCTAAGAGCCACCGTTTCTGAGATATAAGGGTGCAAACAGTTGAAAAAGTTTCTTTGTTGTGTTTGTTTTTTTATAATAATACCGCTTCAATGTTGCTCTTAAATCACCTTCAACCAAGAAGTTTGCAAGATCATCTCTATCGAACTAACAAGCTGAGGAACAGTTGCCGTTTTCGGATCGGTTCCTTCCTTCTTACAATGTTAGGATCTTTAAGCGGAGCGTGAAGAACCAATTGGGCAGGACAATTTTAGGATCTTCAAGCGATGCGTGAAAAATATTTCAGATCGGAATAACTGTCTTGATTGTCGACATTGGTGTGGACATTTTACTGTCAGTACATGTGAATTTGTAATGTAAGTCCGGCATTTACTTCGCTGTGGCATTACGAGTATAAGAATCAATTCTTTTTTAAAACTTACATTAAGATTTTAATATGAAATTGTCGGTGCAACAGTACCTACCTATCCCAGCAGAAAATCCCGCAATGTTAAACCATTATTGTAGTATGATTACTAGCAGTTTTTGTAGCTAACTTAAGTATGGAATATATTACAAAATCAAAATTTGAGTCAATTATAAAAACATCACCAGACTCTTGACTAGTGATTTTTACTTCACTTACAAGTTGACAACGTAGACAAGAAAATTCTTCCAATTTATTAACTTTTTAAATGACCGTGTTTATAAGACTAACAATATAACGAAGATTAATTGCAACACAGATAAATAGAAAGCTTTGTTCACGGCACGCGCTCAGCTCTAGATTCACCATGATAAATGTTGGAGTGCAGGTCGCAACATGAAGGCAATATCGTAGCTCATATATCATTGAATTTTGCAGGCGAAAGTCTCTGCAATCTCTCAACATAATGCCATTTTGACTCCCATTAACTTAAAGACAAAATGTCCTTTGGCAGAAGCAACTTCGCATAAAACCTTTGAGTCTTCAGTAATTACCACTGTAGCTGGCTATCTGCATTGAACGTCGCTAAAATAAGACGATTATTGGCGCAATCAGTTGAATGTTAAAGCAGACGTCCGTTCAAAAGCGATTGATTTACTTTTAATTAAAACTCGTTATTACGTGATTCATTTTCTGGAATGATTTTATTGAAAATTGTTTTACCTCCCTTATATTGTGTTCATGTTGGATATACAAAATTGCGGATCACGACGCTCCTAAGGAAAATTGACATGACACAAGCGGCGGGACGTAAAACTAATAAGCGAAAACTTTAATACAACATGGTAACATATTGTACAGAGATCGATAACCGATCCTATGTCAAGGGATGAAGGGTAGGCAATTTGTCATCATAATGTACAAGTAGTATCTTCATTTTGGGTTGATTTTTGTTCATTCGCTATCTTATATTGCAATGACAATGTTAAGGCTGTTTTTTGTAAGTACTTTAATTTTGTTAAGTTCAATAAAATTGTCCATGGAATAAAATTCCGAATGAAATTTAAGTATTTGATGCTCAGTTGAAATTTAAGTTCGGTTCAATACCGCCTTTGCTCGTTATTTAAGTGCATGTCGACGGACTTCTCGTTCGAGACTTAAACCCGTGGAAAGCGCACAAGCTTTTCGTGTATAGAAAATGAGACCACCACTGGTGAAGCAATCACAAAATTCAATCTACTCTAAACCTGAGGATGAATAACTTATTTTCACATGTGAATAAAACACGACAACTCTCCCGAGAGATTACGCTCGTTTTATCAAATGGAGATAGAACACAAGGACATATTAATATAGGAGCATTGTTCAGACTAAACATTAACTAGATTCCCTGATAAATGCACTGTGAGACACGAGACTTCTAACTGGATTAGCGTTGATTAACCGAACATTGTTAGCTGGGTCGCGGAGAATTCAATTTTTAATTCTACTCTCGAGGAAACTAATGGAGTTGGTTTCTAGCAATATGATGTCTGTTCCAATTTATTTGAGATGTGTTTGGGTGGAGGTGTCATAACTTGTTACATCAGTTAGATTTAGTTACAGTGGGAATACAAAAGGAACAGTCGCGACGCCTTGTCACTGCTGTTGATTCTATTGCAACATTGTCTTCTTGTAACCCTTGTGTATACGAGATCATACTATTAAGGAATAAGCCGTTTCATTTGTCGAGTAGTTTATTTGTATTTAATTTCTTATTGATAGCAAACATGCCTTCAAAGATTTCGAACAATTTATAGTGCGTATTGAATTCTTCAGTATCATATGTTTTTCTTAATACGTTGTTTTCTATTTTTGCACATACGATAATATGGCAAAGAAAAGAGTTTACTCTGCCAGAAACAAAATGTATGTAAAATTTACCTTTTCGCAAACCATACGTGACGAAAACAGGAAACCTGTGAGATCTGAAATGCAAAAGTTTCATGCTTGTTAGTCGAATTCACTTGTTACGCCCCGGTTTTCGCTAACTGCGTGCATTGAGGTTTTATTTTTATCTTTATTAAAGTCGAGCAGTTTTCAGATTAGCGATGTTGCTTTGCGGGTTGTATGATTCTATTTTATGTTTCGAAAAAGGTAAAATTTATAAAATCCTTTTTGCTATTATATAAGTTTGTGCAGCGGAGATGAATTTTAAATGGTGTATGTCTAGACACATAACGAAATATATCGTATTATCTATGCTTACACATCGCATGATGAGTATGGAAGTTTAAAGAATCATTTTTGTAATAAATGTTCGTTTCGTGCAGATAACATTTTATAATATCAGACGTCTGCTGGGAATGTATAAACATGTTATTTTTTAAACTGGCACCAGTAAATACATTGGTATTTAGTATGTCTAGTTTTACTCCACCTATTGGTAAATGCAGAGCTGTCCGCAGAGTATGTATTGGTCAAAAACTATTGCCTCCAGGTCCCCACCATTCTATGCAGTTATCCTGTCTGCCCAGTCCATTGTTATTTTAAATTTCTGTACAAAACGAAACTAGACATTTTTAAGTTCTCATAACAAGTGCAACATATAAAGTGCTTGGTGGCGTGTTGGTAAACGGAACAGACGCGGCTGTCAATATGTTCAAATCCCAGGGCACACCTCTGACTCCTTGGAGTCATGTGTGTATTGATAGCCAATCACTACGCAATATAACGATGAAATAAAATATCGTGAGGTAACCTGCTTACCATAGCAAGAATTTCTATGGTATTAAAGTCCGCCAACCCGCACTAGGCCAGCGGGATGGACTATATGACATAACCCCCTCTCAATCGTACTCCCGATTGTAAAGGAGGCTCGTGTCCTGCAGTGCAACGTATCTGGGGTAATACAGTAACAGTACAGTAACAACATACCTTGAAATAATAGTTGGAAATATTTAAGTAAATCTAACGTGGCCGTTGTGAAAACATAATTCCCGGCGATGAAGCGGCGACTACTCGCTCCACGCGACACTGCAAACTTTTCATCCCCACGTTGGCGACGGGCGAAATAAAACTGCGCTTACAACTGCACCATTAAATGTGTCTTTATTTTCCAAGTAAGAAGCAATCGCAAGTAATGCTCGTTTGTTCTTTAAAGTGCATGCTGTTATGTTTCCTGCGAGCTGAGGTTTTTCTATTCGGTCTCGGTTGTTTTGATTTAATTTCTTGTTTAAAGTTCTGATTCTTGGTGGGCTAGTATGATTTTAATGGATGGATGGCGAGCGCAGTGGAATTCCAAGCATTGCTTTGTAATTCATGGTGTTGTTTGGCTTTGCCACTGTCCATGAGCCGTCGTATCGCTTACCATCAGGCGAATGGCATGCTCGTCTCGATGTTTGCAATAAAAAAAAATACTACGTCTGGATTGCGTTTAAAGCGCGTTAACGCGTGACTCCTGCGCGTCCTCAGTGCGTTAGAAAAACGCCGTGTGCAAAGGCTCATGGCAATGTTTATACAGTCATCTGTTAGAGTCTATAATCTATTAAGCGGGTTTAACAAATTATAAAAAAAAATCTATCAACGTTAACAATAAAAAGAACTAATATTCTCACGTAGATGTTAATTGTTGACGATGATAAATATTCTCATGGGGAACTCTTTATAGAGCAAAGAAAAACCTGTACCTACCTGTCTGGATACCCCCAGATAAGTTTAATATAACTGGCTACGATGCTGTGAATACACATGAAATTCCGAACCTAGAATTTACAGTGAATCGGAACTCCTATCTTAGCAGCCCGATTTCTCGTATGAACAAGGTGATGTTAATTTCCTTCAACTGATTACACCGAATATATAATTAAACACGACTCACCGAGCACAAAACCTGTCATCTGAGGTCACAAGACAAACGTCGAGACATGGAGCACGTGTAGGCTTCAATTATGATAATGATCAATTAACTAAACTTGTGTTCGCGTCAATGACGTGGACGATCGATAGGCTTGCAAGGAAACGGTGACCTCGTTGATGTGTGTGAAGTGGTACGTATCTAATACTCCCTCGGCCTTATTCATAGACAGTTTTAAAAACCTATTTTTGTTAACGAAACCTCTGCGCTCAAACTGAATTCAAAAGTCGTTTGAAAGGGACAAAACATTTGGTAACTAAAAGAGGGTTAAAACTGTCTATGTATAAGCCTGTTTCAGTTTATCTGTATCTACTTATTTGTGTTGTGGAATGTATGGAATGGATGTCATTGTACGCATTGGCTTATATTTTCTCTATCTTTTGCTTGCTTGAATTCATTCGGTTAAGCTGTGTAATTTCAAAAAGCTATTTTTAAGAATTGATCAGCTTTTAAAAGTGAATAGTTCTGAGAACTGAAGTCACTATACCCAGGTCACAACCCATGTTCGTAGTTACTGCACCAAACAGGCAATCAAAATATGAATGAAACTAATTGTTATAAATTCCACGTGAGTCGGTTAAACTAAACTCGGTTGAAGAGGAGCCCTTTATTTAGTAGTGGGCGTGTATTGGCAAAAATCTTTTTATACACAATACAGTTTTGCACCGTCGGCAGTAAAAATACGTGAACGCGCATGTAAAATTTCTGCAAGTATACGAAGGGAACAATGAAAAGACATAACACGCTATAGGAACCAATTGTACCGTCCCCAGTTTTCTATAAGCTTTGTGTACAATTTCCGCACATCGGCAACGTGGTCACGTACCGATGCTATACAGCCTGTCGGAACGTCTTGCCTTTTAGTCGACGCACGACCGAGTCTCACTATAAGGATCGACCGAACAGTACGGAAATTAGGTTTTTTGTACTACACGGTAGTGACTCCAATGCAAGTGATGGTAGCAGCACAATTCATAAAATTATGATAGAAACCAGATATACACAAGCTGAACCTGAAACACGACTTGCAAATTATAACGGGTTTTCCACTATCGTGATCGGTGGTAGAATATAAACATCCTGTTATCAAAGTACGTTACGTGGCGTTTCGTCATGTTCTTTTTATCACATTTAAGTACACGTACTAGCTATATTGGCTTCAGTTAGAAACAGATCAATAATAACCCGATGTCATGTTAAATTAGATTGGGCTACGGCACGAGAGCTTGATGTATCCCCTTTGCTTATTTTGAGGGACAACTGGCAAGCTAGGAGTTTTTAGTGACAATTTGCATCGCTTTGCTATAAAGTGCATTTATGCTGACTAATAAATAGCCACCTATTGATAAACTGAAAAACACACCCATGACAGTTGTTTGTACTTGAACATTAATTCCGGTTCCATCATTTCCATATGTCAGGTTTTGAATCTGGATGTTGTGATAGGTTGTCAGCATTTGAAAATGAATGGGCTAAGAAAGAAGGGTAATTAGGCCTCTCCAAATCATCGACCCATTCATACTGTAATGTAAACTGGCTAGACTATAGTTCTTATGGTGTTTTATCCATAAAATCTCATTTCCAACAGACGTAGGTTTTTCGGACAAAATAAAGTAATTCTAGTCGAAATTGAAACATGATTGTGTCTAAGTCAAGTACTGTCGCACAAAAGGAACAAATAAAAGACTTGTTCGCATCGAACGTCCCAAAATATCGAGTATTATCATAAACCAGGCTCCCACTTGTCAATATAACATTATTAGCTTATATCAGAGCCCGGACTTCCTTTGACACCGGATTACGGGAGCGCGAACCAAACATAAGCCTCCAATATTGATTCCTTAATAGGACCTCATATTTTATCCGAACAGCCGGTACGTTATTACTTATTTACTGTATGATTAAGAATTTTGTATAATGCGCTTTATTGTAATACTTGACAGACTCAGTGGTGAAGTTGGCTAGACACCGACTGTGAAACGAGGGACCGGGGGTTCGATCACTGCATCGAGACAAATCTTTGTGTGAACCATAAGTATTTGTTTCGGGTCTGGGTGTTTGCGTGAGCGAAAAGTCTCGTAGTTCCTGATATCCATAACACAAGATTCGATCTTGGTGTGGGGACAGAACTAGGTATGTGTACTGTTGGGTGTATTTATTTATTTATTTTGATGATACCACACGTGTCAGCGTATCTTATATTTGTGAAAGTTCATATTAAATGAAAAGGTGTGGTATTATTAAGTTTATGAATCTTGCATATTCTTTTCCATTTGTATAACCAGATAAATTATTGTAACATCCATGAAATTTGTAGGTGTATGATTCTATACTTGGGCAATTGCTAGGACTTATTTTCATTTTGCAACTAAAGTTAAATAAGGAGAATTCAAATTATAATAGAGTAGATTTTTGTAAAAAATCTTTGTGTCGTTTTATATCGCAAAGAAAAAGTAAAGCATTGATTTTAGAGGCATCTTGGGGCATAGCAATATGCGGTGGTTTCAATCGTGTATTTGCGTTAAAAAAGTCTGACATTGCTTGTTTATTAAAACATGTTTTCTCAATAAACCGCTTGGAGCCTATCTACTGAACAGAGACCCAAAACTCCCCAATATGAGATAGATCGAGCATTTTTCCATATTACACGCGCGTCAGTTCCATGCTCCGGGTTAGATTAATACATGAACATGACGTGAATAAAGTCGGTTTCATCGCGGGGTTTTAAAACTCTTTATTCGCTACATATCGTTTGCCGCGTGATTGCGAGACTGTTGATGTTTCCTTGCGTTTGCTGTTGTATTAGAGACTTGCCATATATAGTCTGCTCAGTTCAGATTATTAATTTATTATTTGTCCATAAAAAATATTTTTATTTTTTCGCGTCCATTCGACTTTCGTGGGTAATAGGTATAAATTGAGGACTTTATCAGCCCATATAGTCCTTCTGCATGGCAACGGGCTTTCTTTACAATCGAGATTGATTAAGAATGATCAGGCTATAGTTTTCTACTGACTGACTTGCTGCGGATTTGCGGAGATTACATTCAAATAAAAAAAAGGATAAGTATTTTTTATCTTTGCTGTTCTGGGCCATTGTCGTCAATTGTTTTTACAGCTGTTCTGCTATGTTCAGGATCATACGCGCTTTATAAGTGCAATGAAAATTGTAAAGCAAAATCCAAAAGAACCTGAAATACATATATGTAATACTTTCTTACCGGGCATTAAATATGAGCACCACCACACTTGTCTTCTCGGCTGTAATATTTTCCGACGCGCGAACTCCCGCTTAATATACTTCAACGGCAGCAGTTATTAATTATGTTGGTTTTATTTTTAACAGTAATATTGGTCCGAACGGGTTGCTCAGTTTCAGATAGCGCATATTCGGAATATTTTAAATTATAAAGGAAACCTTTTATAGTATATAATTGAGTAAATCATTCCATCCAGAGGGACACACACATTATTACCCGTTCTCTGGAATTGAGTTCTGAAATAGTTGATCGTAAAAAAAACATTTTCTCTACAAGTCGACGTAAGTATTGATTAATTTGTATTGGATACTGTCTAGTATTCGTGTGTGTGGTATTGTAATATACTGAATCGTGAAGTTCCACATTTTGTGTTTTCCACACGTCCATGTTTATTTCGGATGCTCTTCCATGTATCCCCTTTTTAGTTGAGAAGATACGTTCGGAATTGTTATAAATTTCATCTCCACACAACGTATAGTCGTTTACGATTGGCGAAAACGGAGTTTCCACGTCATTAACGACTCTAGTTTGTTGTAAATATCGTCTATCACTTGCAAGTTTCCCAGTGATTGTATCGATGTATTCTTTGAGAAGCGTGTTAGCATCCCATTCTGTCGTTTAAGGAACTGCTTTCTAACAAACTTGAAAAGTTCAGTTATAATAAATTGTTCGTAATATTGATGTGCTGGTTTATGGTGCGCTACAACGCAATCTTACTAAATCTTAAAATATTATTGTTGTGGAATACTTGTACCAAACTTTCTATCGAAAACTATAGAAGACGGCTCGCTTTCCACCTACGTAATTACTTTGCTAACTAGGCATATGTTTTGTCCAAAGTACACGCCATCTAATACGTTGCAAAGCAAAGCAATCAAAAGTCCAACCAACAGCAGTCCAACGTTAACTATAATATCCATAAATACATGTGCTTTGAGAAAAAAAAAATGCAGTATTCACTGCGATTGCAGCCGGGCCTTTCTTTGCCGCGTGAAAAGCAGCTTTCGCTCCAAAGCGCTGTGAAGTATCCAGAACGTGTTCATACTGAAAATATTGCACCACATAAAAAGGTACACAAACGAAAATGCAACATTTGGTCGGCGGACCATTTTCCATATACTTTTGTACGTTACTTTTTATGTTTTTTGTGAATTATTTTACACCGCCCATTGTTTTTGACGCGACAAAGGATAGTTCTGTCTCATGCACGAGTTGTTCGTGGTGCCTGAGTATTGACTATCCCTAAGGGCAGCACTGACTTGTAACTAACTTTGTTACAACAAAACATACGGAAGTTAGGGGAACATTTTAGATTGCCTTAACAAGAAATCTTATGGTTCGTTTTGTCTGCGTTTTTGCCGAGTAATTATTCTCTTGGACATAATCCAACGCTATGGTTTCGTATATTTTGATGGTATATTAATATTGACTGAATATCATGCGAAATAATATGTTTCCTTATACTTGTTTATTTCGGCCGTGTTTAATTAAATGTCTTTGTTTATGAGTTCATACGAAAAGTCACTCCCTCACAATCAATGTGTTCATCATATTTTAGTTCGGCCATAAAAATGTTTTGCAAGTTATAAAATATTTATTATGATTGAAAGCTTTAGTAACAAAAAGAACAATAAAAATAATTATTATAAAATATTAAAAGCGTCCGCAGAATAATCACTACATTTAGCAGTGAAAGTGTTATTGCGGCACGATTTTGTTCTACTTCCCGTAGTCGAGTTTTAACTCATATTTTATATGAGCAAACAACATGTTTTGATTGAAAAATATTTTTGAATCGGCAATATTGGTGTTGATCTTTTGTTTGTGTTAGTTTTATATTTTGTTTCTATTGCGTATAGTCACGGTACAAAACAGTTATCGCTGATAAATATCGCGAGCGCATACACTATAATAATTTATTTAAAGCTAAAATAAACAATAATGCATTAAATACAGATCTACATACATCAACTCAAGTCATTTTCCCAGAAGCGGTAGGCAGAAATGCTACCAGGACACCCGTGTGTTCCGTTCCACGATTTGATAGTTTATCGTTATATCGGGCACAGATTCCGGACCTCGGACTGTTAATAAATAGAAAAAAATAATACTATTTTGCCCGACCCGGGATTCGAACCCGATGTGTTGTAATTTACTGCAGTGCAATTGCGCTACTGAGGCAATTCAGCGAAAAACAGACCGTAATTAATCATAATTGAAACAGTCATTGAGATAAACCTATTAACAATTGTATTTTCTCTATTTTCCAGGTAAGTCACGTACCAACCTTGGTAAGTACAACAATTATTTGTTCATGAAAATGATCGAAGCGCAGCGATACGTTGAAAGCATTTATTGCCGTCGTCTCGGCGTATTGTAACAAACTGCTATTGAAATCGATTTCAACTCCGCCATTATTATATCGTAGAGGTTTCTATGATGCCTATTCTTATTGTTGTTCAGAGCACCACGGGCCAGTTGTGAGGAAGTTTTATTTCTTCATTTTTATTTCTAAAATATAATATAGAATGAATGTAGCAATCGTGGCCACAAATCAGAAAGCAATTCGACCACTGGACTATTGTCAAACGTTGGGTAAACCACGTCTAGGATAAAAAATGAATTCCTAACAAATTACAAATTGAATTACCCGATCAGGAAGTGAAACCAAGATAAATACATATGTATATGTACTTTACAGTACACGTACATCACCACTAAACCAAAAATGATATACCCAAGACAATAGGGTGAGAAATCTCAGTCAGTTTAAAATTAAATTACCGGAGCTACAAGTTGTTGAATTCCAACTGCATTCCATGCAGTCGTGGCTACATTATTTTTGCCTAGATATTTAGCCATTCTGTCTGGAGAGCTAACATTACGCTCTGCTAAATGCGGTTTCCACTCTAGAACTCGTTTAGCCTGGCGCATCTCGGTATCACGACAGATGTTGCAAATCCAACCTTACTCGGCAATCTACATTTGTTAGTAAAAACAAGCGAATTAGTAGAGGAACTAGGTTTTTTTATTCTAAATAATTATATTAGGCGTAAAAAGACTAAGAAGTTATGGTTCGGAATCGAGGATTATGAGGAATATTTCGTATGGATCTATATTTGCCAAGCCTTAATGACATTTGCTCAAATATGAATTGCTTTTGTTCCATTCATGATACATTACTATGAAAATAACATAATTCAAAATGAGGTTGAAATGAGTTAGATGTATGTAATCTTATTTAAATTGCATCGTGATATTATTCTTTCTTTGTTGTTAATATCATAGAGATTATCGGCCTTATTCATAGATAAAGTAGGTTTTGAAACTGTCTATGAATAAGGCCGGAAGATATAACATTATCATGTTGTGTGTAGTGACATTAGAAAGGAGGCAGAATGGAGATGAGACGTAAAGGATTGTTAAATCTTTCTTAATTCGTTGTAGAATGCGAGATCGTAAAACAATGTATATTGCAATATATAAAGCTATCTTTAGTGATCCAATTGTTTGCAAAAACAAGCAAAAGAGTGCGATATCGGATGTGATCCATTGACCCAATTTTTTATTGACAAATCAGTGAATACCTACCACCGCGGCAGCGTTGTTAATGATTAATATAAATATTTATGAGATCATAACGAACGGGATTAGTCTGATTGAGCGGCCGGGATATTAAAGCAATCATTAAAGACGACCCCTTTATAGCTCCGTTAATGTGTTTAGAGTAAATAGATTGAAAATCTCATTCCGTTGCTATTAGCCGACGTGAATTTGATATGCGTAACGGTTGTCGTCATAATTGCACGGTTCGTGTTGTTTTTGATTAGGGATGATATGTAAAATACGGATATATTTATTTTAGGCTTCTTCTACCAAAATGGTCTGAATGTCAGGTAAAAAAATCAGTAATATTTTTCATATTTAATTTTTTTTAAATAGTATGCGTGATGAGATGTGATTATCATTTTGACGTTGGTATTATGTGGGGGATCGTATAGTGATGACTGATTACCCTAGGGGGTAGGAGGTGCATAATTACCTATAACTTGTAGACAACATAGTTGTAGTCATAATTATGCTCGCCTTTCGAGATAGATGTACCTAAACTTGCTTGGTGAACAACTATTATGGTTTATTAAACATTGTTGAACACAGTAAGTAAATTGAACATGAATAACATTGTGGCCAAACTTGTTGAGTAAATCAAACTATTTTTTTTATTTCTTTAGGATCGCCAACATAACATACAATTGCGAATCGTACATTGAAATTAACAAAAACAAATAAAATTGCTGTTACAATTATAGGCAATCACGACATGAACATATATAACAACATATATTGCTAAACATACGAACAGCACTATTTTAAATCATATGTTACACTTACCACGACAAATATTCATACCACGTCGTTTCAATACGTACCCTTGCGTACTATTCAAATGTTCCTTCACCGAAATAGCAATAGTAGTTTTTATGTCTAGGAATACTCTTGTAAATAAATAAAATCTTTGGCGCTGATTTCTGGTGTGAAATATTATTCAGGCAATCGCTTTCTTTGAAATTCTATATTATACTGTATAGCACACATACTTTAGTTCAATCTAATTTTGTTGTAATTTTTACTTATCGTCGTATTTAAATACAAAATTTAAATACACCTAACACTCACCTACATAGTCCTGACACCACACTAAGATCGAATCTTGTGTCGTGGGTATCAGAAACTACGAGAGCCTTTTTGGTCTCACAAACACCCAGACCCGGAACAAATACCTGTGGTTCATACAAATATTTTCTCGGTGCGGGGATCGAACACGCGGCCTCTCGTTTTACAGCCGGCGTCCAACCAACTGCGGCACGTAGGCTGTCAAGTATATGCACTGAAGTCTTTTAAAACCATAAGGATTATGTACTATTCAAATGTTTACAACGAAATATCAATAGGGGGTTTTGTATGTCTATTGCCAAAAACATTTTTATATTATGAAGATAAATTGACACGAACTGATTTCTGGTCTATGAAATATTAATTAAGCGGTCGCTTCCTCTCAAAATCAATAACGTACTTTACTTCAACGCACTCAAGTTTAAAACTTGAATTGTTGCTTGTTAGTATGTTCTGCGCACCAATACGTATGTACGAGAGAAAAAATTATCGTCTCCACATATAAAAGTTCTCCGCGACGACCTGAAGCCCGGGGCGGTCGCAATTCAAGCTGTACAAACAGCGAGCGGCCCATTCACTGAACTCGGCTGCGGGAACATATCGATATCAACCAGCCACGCTATATCCTATGAGTGCTTTGTTTTGCGACACTTATTGTTCGAGGATTTTCTTTGGGTACGCAAATGCACGTGTTTGAATGCCTTTTTGGTTGAGTGAGCGTTTGTGGTATTATTATTCTAGATTTGTTTTCCAATTTTAGAGAGCATGTCATGAGCATGTAAAAAACGGTGATTGGTATCGGTGAAATAAATTTAAATTATTGAAAAATAAATTAATGTTTTTTTTTATAAATGAAATATCTATACTATAAACCGAATGCTATATATAATGAAATGCTGTTTCGGTTTCAAATGCAGCGTTTTCTACCATGGGTAGATATAATGCAAAATAATAAAAATAACATTTTGCATTTTAAACTACAAAGAATGTAAACATAACAGTCTTATATGGCAAATATACAGGTGTACATTTTATAACCACATAACCACACGCCTTTTTCCCAGAAGGGGTAGGCAGAGGTGCTACTAGAACACCCACGCTTCGCCTTGTATATTCCGTCCCACGATGTGATAGGGGGCGAGCTTATCGCCATATGGGGCACAAATTCCTGACTCCGGGCTAATAATGAATAGAAAAATCCAATATCACTTTGCCCGACCCGGGATTCGAACCCGAGACCTCAGCTTTGCAATCATACCGTAGTACCACTACGCCACCGAGGCAGTCAGTGTACATTTTATTTTAACTTTTATCAGGTAACTTTCATAACTTCACTTTATATTTTATTGATGACCATGTTTGTAGTTATAATTTAAGCTACGATAAATATAAATGAATGTTTACAAAATACTTGTTGTTAATTAAAATATATGTTCGACTTTTATCATATCTTCTTTATTACTTTTTATAATAGTTTTTATTGAGCTTTAAAGTATAAATTGTACGGTTTAATGTTTATATTTTTGATATTAAAATTATATCACAACCTCATAGTTTCGTATTCAAATGATTTAGGTTAAATGACTTAAATAAAATGTTCGTTGACCAATTATTGTTATTACCAGCAATGGAATATCATATTTTTATTCGAAAGAATTATATGGTTAATTGGATTATATTTTATGACCTCTTAGGTTATTTGCAATCGTTTTGTGTATGATTTTTTTAAACTACATACCTTAAAGGCTCAATACTGCGCCTCTTATAAGCTAAGGATTGAACTACTGTCTGAAAGTAATCCTTCGAAATTAATTCAAAAGGAATACGACAAATGACGTACACAGTCTTTACAGAAAAGTGGCAAAGAATAGTACAGTAAACCAAATCATAATAGACAACGCCCCCATAGAAACCACCTCAAACTAAATATTTGACGACTCCAAGCTAACATTGAATCACTATCAAAGTTTCAGCAGAAGCCATCCAATACATAATAAATGAAAACGCGCCGGCAATCTATCGACACGTGCACTTCCCCTCGGCTTTATCAACTCCATAAGGTTGTGTGTAACACTCGGCTGGCCCCGTTTCAGGCTTGTTCACGAGAAAGCGAGAGTCACCGACTGTGCCCTCTGAAATGCGGTTACTGACGTGGCGCGGTTAGATTGGCTTTTTGATCGCACCGCTCCATCATAATGATTACGCTCTCGTATTACTTCCTGCTGCATTCGATGGTTTTGGATATTACGTGGGGTTTTGTAAATTTTTCAGATTGTGGCATGTTTTATCCAATTTTCTTGAGATTTTGCGGCTAAAGATATTATTTTTGTTAACATATAGTTTTAGATTCGATAGAGAGGTCGGTAACGAATTTTGCCCAGATTTCTGTGTTAGATTTCTGTTTCCAGAGGTTTCGAATTTAGTAGAAAATTAGATGATAAATATCTCCTAATCTGAAGTTGTGTTTGTATAGTTGAATTATTCCCTTATGACTAGATGTTGATTAGCATTGCAATATGGATGTGTAGGTATGCTGTAGCTATGCAGATTGATTACGCTCATTTCTGTCGTATTGGTAAAGTTTCGCATAAATTCATCAATGTTACATAAATAAATAAAACCTTTCCGTTAATGTTCAATTAATATTTACTTGCAAGTACTAATAACGAATAAAATAAAGTTCCTGATTTTATTAAACAGTTGTGGAGATGTAACATAAATACAAAATATTCCCAGCCTCCTTTATTTCTCAGGACGTCAGCATTTTTACCTCAACAAATACCTCCGAGGGAGCATCATGAATATACATCAATCATTATATTGTCATGTAACCAATACGTGTGGGCTGTGATTTGTAACAAATATGCTTCGATTACACGTTCCGTGCGCACATGGTGCGTGTTGTGTTTGTCGCTTCAATTTATTACTGCGCTCCAATTGGGAGGGTTTTGTATGGAGCCCCCAATTGATTATTGATATTCAACGCACTAATGAATGTAACATGTTACTGTGTTGGATTTCAGATTGATCGCCCTGCTGGATTTGTGCTTTTGTATTTGATGAGTTGCTAATTTGGTTTGAGTAGTATATTAATGGGTCTTTAATGGATAATTAATTTAAACTGTTAATGAAAGCTTTTTCAGTCTAAAACTGATAGAACGGACGCACTAAAAGACCGGTGTACTGTAGCATTACTAGGATTTTCTGTCTCCCATTTTATAAAAAATAATTGCAAGAAAAATTTTAATAGAACGTTGCACACTAAAAAACATTGTTTAACCAAAAAACGAGTCGAAATGCACACCCATTCAAGACATTTTTTTTCTATGATTTATTAGGACACTTTCAAAGCACGCAGGCTGTCTAAAAATATGTCATAAATCTTGAAAAAAAAAGCGTCGGCACACAAGTGTCCAACTGCAAACGTTAGGCCGGCCCGCGGCGGTATTTCATTCCGCTCTGTGAAATGTGGCTTCGCGTTGGCTCCTTGTGTGTTTATTTGTTGAAACTTGTTGTCTTTGAGATTTTCATGAACTCGCTCCAAAGAACATGAATATTACGCGCTGGGATTGAAATAATTAGTTGGTTGCTGCATAATGTTAATATGGTTTTTTTAAGTTAAATGTTTGAGTAGTGTTTGCTGGAGTGGTAGACGAATATATTACCTGCAATTAAGTAAGTTTTTAATATCCAATATAATTAATGGAACACATTTGTCTACCATTCGAATAATAATTTCTGGTAAACAATTTTTGTTTAATTGCTCATCTTTCAAGGAGCACAAAGTAAAAAAAAACACATCCTCTAAAAATATTCAATTCTATAATACGAAATGGTGTATAATTATGCAAAGATAAGAGACAATTGAACCGATCTATAACCCCCATGCAAACAAAGGAGAATATGGGATCCGAACGACATTACAGTGTTCGTGGCTTAAGGCCTTGGTGGAATTAATGGCATCGGTAATGGACCAGCAGGTGATTAAACAGGGCGCTAACACAGTGATTTCGATCGGGAGATTAACTCGAGGCTATTTATTTGGACACCCTTTTTTATTTTTCTCAGTGGATCGGTTGATGTTTACTGTAAACAGATGCAGGTGACTATGGAACTGATAGAAATGTTTAAATTAGATGTTTAAGAATGGGTGGTTCTTGTGTGTTTTGCTGAGCAATTTTGTTCTTTATAATAAGTAAAAAGATAGCGCGACTTCAAAATCTTATTTTCGAGTTAAATTGGATCATTAATTAAACCCTGACCATTACGTCTTTTCTGTAGAATTGTGTCATACACTAAGCACTGGAATAAAGAAGCCAACTGCCGCACAAAACCTTGCCAGCTTAGTGTGAAACACTCCGAGACATTCCAAGCACATTCTTTTTTTCCATTTTTTTCTTTCTCCTCACTTATATTACAGTTGTAAATGAAAAACATGCGGCGCTTTCTTGTTGAATTTACTGTTCCTAATGCATTCAGCGTGTCTCCATCCCTTTTGCTCGTTCTGATAATGAGCGGGACGGTATGTTCGCCTTTTGAACGTGTGGTCCTTTGGCTGTAAAATGTAGGTCAGAACGTCGGCTAGTTTGCTCGTTCGCAGTACTAGTTGTGTAATTTGCGAGTTCAAAAACTACTTTGACATTTGGATTTCAATTTTTAATTCAAAGCCATCCACTTGTAATGGTTCAATCGTTGGCGCTATTAAGTATTTCTATTGGAGCGTTCAATTTTTCATTCAGTTTGGTCTCTCTGTTGAAGCTTTTGCTTTGAGTAAGATCAATAAATGCGTGACCTTTAAAGAGCAGTGACAGGATTAGTATAAATATTTTTATGGTAAATTAAACCCTCCCACTCACGATGTTACTCATATTCAATAGCACATTTATTTATTTTGCTATTTCTAATTTGATATTTTCTCTGGGTACACATTCCTGTAAAGCAACAAACCGGGCTCTGTAGCGTACCTTGGGGGAGGCCTATGTCCAGCAGTGGACTGGAACGGGCTGATGATGATGACGATACATTCCTGAAAACAGCAAAGCAATTGTATTACTTGGAATGCATTTCAGGAAATTTGAAATAGTGTCTTTGACAGTATATAAAAGGTCGTTTGGAAAGTTTGAATTATTGCGTATTTTTATGCCCAAACGCTTTATTTTCATGTATCTAATTCTCTTATACCTAGATGTTCCTAAATACCTATACTTGAATTGGTACCCCAAGATACAGGCTATGCATAGTTTGCATACCCCTGAAAATACTAATTACAAGGATCTTATATTTTTGTATAACATTATTTTTTGTAGTATTGAGTTTCTCAAAGACTATATTTTTAATAAACAATTTTTAATTTTTATGATCAAAGAGTTCCACGTAAAATGTTTTTTCAACAAATTAATTGTAATACTGCATACGGAGAATTAATTTATTATCCGTTCCAATTTAGTCAGGTGCATTTAGCCGCACAGATTATCCGCGGTATTCGGTTGAATTATGCCGTAGCTGGCCAGGATTAGATGAATGCTAAAAGGAAATATAATATTATTTCATTTTAATCTACTTGCCAGCGAAGAATAACTGACCGTTGTCGGCTTAGTTTAGATTCAGTTTATGTAGATTTGTGTTATTGGAAGCTCCATTGTTCCACGTTGATAATATTTCGTTATGTTTATGTATTTTGAATGTTTTTAAAGGCTCGTATTGTATAATTTAAATGAAGATAACAGATTAAACCGAATGAGAATTCAAATATATAACTGTATTTTATTAATCGTATTCTGTTTATTTTACGTTTCAGAAGAACTTTAACTTTATTGTAGAACTATCTAAATATCAGTAACTACAGTCTACACTTATCTATCTAGTGGAGAAGATAATTGTTGAGAGACTTTAGGAGCTATTTAATTTTCCCAAAGCGCGGGAGTGTTGGAGAAGCAACGATCAGTGGAATAGGTTAACAAATTTGAATATCCCCTGCAAAATCGAAGTTCGCTGTTTGTAATAATCTCGATGGTTGGAGCAATCAGATCCAATATCGTCGAAATCGTACCACCGAAAGTGGCTATTAAACAGAGACGGCGGAAGTTTCCGAGGCGACTTTATGATCATCACTTTCCCCCACTGTTCTTACATACCAGCAATAAATCGCACGCTTTGTTGCCTCCAGCCGGATGGTAATTTGGTAACGTTTAACTTCACCATTGTAGTATCTACTTCTGCATAAAGTTTCGAGAGTTGTTTAAAGTAGTGTTTGAGTTTTTAGTACTGAAGTAGGAAGTAAAATTAAGACGCGAAGATTTTGTTTATCTCTTACGTCTCGATGTAGAATTGTTTTCAGAACTTCCTTGTTAGTTTGAGTTAGTTCGTTTGGTAGTTAAATATTAATTGCGTAGTTAGCTAGTTTATAGCGTAATGTTATTTTCACTTGCGTTCATTTCCTTTGTGGTTGTTACCTTGTTTTAAAAATGTATTTTTTCTGTCGCAAATCATATCGTATTTAATTTGTGCTTTAGGAAGCAACAAAGACATTGTTTCATACAATCTTCTCTTTGTTCGTTTATATTTCGTTGTTCATATTATAGTTTTTTTTTAAATATGAGACTGACAGTTTGAGAGTTTTCTTGGGTCCTTGCAATACATAGACCAGAAACCTGAATTGGCTTTAGTATGCAGGTAGAATCCATTGTCTCTTGTTTATCACATAGCTGGCTACTACGAACAGTTACGTTATATTGAATCCCTAATACTTATTTATTAACAGTCAACATGCAAGCACACGCCGGTTTAAACAAAATTGTCGGCATTAATCAATACAGCATATGAACCACATGCAAATGGTCGAAGTTGAGGCTTGAATTAGTGCATAGTTTGGTCCGATTGGAATTAATTCGACCTCGGAGTGCACACTGCAAAGTAATTGCTTAATTAATAACCGTCAACTTCACGCTCTCAGGGACAACATTCTCGACCTTCTCTTGTTTGTTACGTGTCCCAATTTGGATGTGTTTTTTAATTATAATTTATCGCTTGCGTTTATGGTGCAAGCAAAGATTGTTATTACATTGCGTGCCTATGAGGGTTTTAACTTAATTATGTTAAACCTTTAAACATAATTAATTATTTAAGAATTCGACTACTTCCGTGGCGCAGTTGGTTAGACGACGACTGAGAAACGAGAGGCCGCAGGTTCGTTCCTCGCACCGAGGCAAATGTTTGTGTTAATCACAAGAATTTATTTCGGGTCTGGGTGTTTGTGACATCGAAAAATCTGTCGTAGTTCATGATACCCACAACACAGGACCCGATCTTAGTGTGAGGTCGGGACTATGTATGTGACTGTTGGGTGTATTTATTTTATTTATAATTTTAGCAATCCGCATCAAATGTGATGGATTAAATGTATTGTACAATAAATACATCGTATTTTACAATTACTCTTATATGGGTATATGAGGTAAAAAATATAGCTTGTGTAAATTGCTATGCAATTCTGCCTGCCAGATCGTTCCGCCACAGGAAAATACATGTGCAGGACGAGAGAAGTTACCGCACAGTGTTGTTATTTTGATTTATAGGTTGAAGTAGGCAGATGCCATTTCAATCGCAGAAGAGGCAAGAATTCTCTATTGGGACTATAAGAGATGTCATACACTGCTTATATTGCTTACATTGCTGTTTCTATAATTAAAAATATTTTTAGTCTTTATAAATTTGTTGGTGAAAAAAGTTTGATTTAAAGCAATGCAAAAAAAGAAAGGGAAATCGTAAGTAATTTTCGTACATTTTTCGTACTAAATCATAACTTTGCGGCGAAAAATTAAAAATATATTTTCCAGAGTGACCAAGCAGTATCCCCTTTCATACACTTGACCTAGTTTAGCTAAACTTTTGAATTTCGAACACCATGCGGGTGATTTTTTTTAATTAAAATAAAACGTTCCGAAGATTCTTTCGCTCGGTGTCAACTTCTACAATTTGGCAAACAACTTTGAGTCGTTAGCTAAAGTAGTTGAAAAAAGCAAGGAGACAGTAGTACACAGACTCATTTAAGTTCTAATTTCTTTTTTTGCGGAACCTTAAAAATCAGCGGCTTGGTATGCCTTTTCTAATTATTTTCTATTTGTATTTTTCGACACTTTCTTATGACCCAGTATTTATTTATTTCGGAAAGGGAAAGAATTTCAAGTCGATTACACCGAAGATATTTCAACAGTTAATGTTGTTCATAAGACTTATAAATTACTATAAAATAGCCCAGTTAATTAAAACATCTTACTTGTTGTTTATATCCATAATGTTTATTTTTTCTTATATTAATGTTACTGGCACTCTGTATGTCTTTGTTTATCTATACTTGTTTCTGAATAAAAAACACTATCGCTAGCAACCACGTCTTTGACTAAACAATAGGTAAATGAGCTTTATCACCTAACGAAAAAATACTTTGTATATTATCCGTAATTATAACAAAGTACGCTTTCTCGTTATTATAGAACGTAAACAAGGATATTCTAACTATTTATTAATATACATTTTATCCCTATATAATTTATACATACCGAAGTTGTATTGCGTAATTATGTACTTTATAGCTGTTGTTATTGTGGTTAATATCGCGAAATCTTCTCAGAAAGTTTGATTATAATTTGCTTCTTAGAAAACTTAAGACAAGCCCGTAACTAGCTGGTACCTTAATCTAAAACTAAGATTTTTTCTAATACTAATAATCCATCGACATTTTTTAGTATAAGCGTTTTGGCATACCCGGTGGCGTAAATTTCACATATCATAGAAAATGTTATGATTAATTTTTAGATGTGCAGGTTTCTTCGCGATATTCGCCTTCTCTGTGAGAGAATGAGTTACGAGTATAACATTTAAGAATACAGACGTAACTAAAAGTTAATAGCCTGCGTAATAGATACGACCCAGCTATCACCAGTTCGCCAGTCTACCCATCAGCTAGGTGACATATCCCTCGCTTCAATGTATATATAGGCTTATGCAGATAGAGGAAAATATAAAACAAAATAAACGTCATGAAGAGTTCTGTACAGTGAATACAAACCCAATATATCATACGTTTATGTGAAAGGACTTTCCTAGCGTAGTGTGTGGTCTAGCCACGCTGAATTTTCATCGAGAACCGAACCTGCATAAAGACGATGCAATTTACATAAGTTTTGTTTGAAGTGCATCGTTATTCGATTTATCCTGCAAAGAACAAGTATCACTCACAGAACTTCCTTGTTTAGAGGATTTTTTAAAGAAAATATTTTCAACAATACCTGTAATTCAAATACACCTTGATAGGTTGAGGCTTGATTTCGATTCAAGTACTGCCGCAGTCAAGAGCATCGGTAGCTGGATTATTGAGTGGATTGATTCCTTAGTAAGTATATCCTGAATTATTAGTATTCCACGAAGACTTTATACGGGAAACTTCTAAACTAAAAACTACAAATTTATTCGTGAATTTGTAGCGTTTGTTATTATTTACCACAATAACCTAGTCATTTTTTTGTTGTAAGTAGTTACATGTCGGTTTCAAGTTATTTTGAATATTGTCAATAATAAAGTGACCAAGAGCTCAATACCAATAAAGGTACAACATCAAACGTACAATTTACCCAGTGTAAGTTCCCGGTGACACGTAGCAGCGAAACTGATGAGGGTGCAAACATTCGGAGACAAGCCCCAAGGCCACAATGGCGCGGTAATGTGAAATATACGCTATGTTACAGACCTACAGCCCGTGAGCGCCAGACCTTTGTCATTTTATAAAAGCTGAATGTTTGCTGTATCTACGTCCTATTGAAGGGCACGGTCCTCCTATTCAATCGAGAGTACGATTGAGAGGCATTAAGTCATATAGTCACGGTGGCCTAGTGCGGGTTGGCGGGGTTTAGGCACAAACTATAAGTTGTCTGCGCATACCTCTAATATGTATTATGGGCATCATACGATCAGCACTTATAAAGTTTGTATCGTAGTTACTTTGGTCGATGTCATCGTCAATGTGTCTGACAAGTTGAAAGAACCAACAGTCCGGCTGCCAAAAAACACCTTATGATAGATCCCTAGGAAAAAGGCAACAGCTGTTGTAAGATTCAGTTTTTACACTATAACGCAAGTAGAATTATATTTTAATAAAGTAAAAAAAAAGTAATATGTATTTTTACCAGCATTAAAAGTATAAGCTTTCAGTTGTTATAATGACGAAGATCTGGACCTCCCGGGCTCTTGGTATATTATATAAGCCACTCGGAATATGTTTATCTTTTATTCACGTTGGACACCTCAAACGGTGGGAGGTTTATGTGACGTCACACCGGATAATAAAAATAAACGCCGCGCCTCCATTGTCTGTGCCGTTTTATTACAAGATATTGGGCCTTATTGGCGGTGGTATATCGATAGGTTTTGTTCTGATTTATTGTGTTGGTAAAATGTTTTGCGTTGGTTGATGCTGTTGATTTGATGGTTGGATTAAACTCTGATGCGATTTATGAACGGTGGTAAATTTAGATATTTAAAAAGCATTTTAAATGAAACACAATCAATTACTATATTCCTTATTGAAATTTCCAAGTTCTTTCAACAATGTTATAACTCTCTCTGTGTACAGCCACAGAAAGTCCATAAAAATAAATAATTAAAATATACAAAGTAGTAACAAATTCATTTCAAGTTTCATGTCGCAGACATAATGTTTCATACTTGAAGAAACATAAAGTCAAATTGCGAGTGAAAACAAAAAATGTTCACAAAAGTCAACATGGTGCCGATGCTGATCCGCTATTCAATTGCAAACTGTGTGTCTCAAGTTCTGGAGACACAGTTTGTCAGAACACCGGGGTGGGGAAAACATTTAATGAAAAGAAATGTTGAACCGCACCGGCGCGGCGGATGAGACACCGTCAAGTGACCAAACCGACTGAAAAACATTAAATACACTTTAATTACTTTTGCAATGGCTGTAATTAAAGGCATGCGCCCAAACGATGCTGCGCAAAAAAAAACGCAAGACCATTTGCACTTTTGGACTTTAATTGCGCGGATTCAACATTAGGGTATATAACATATTCATTACTAGCTTCTGCTCGCAACTCTGTTAGCGTGGTTATCTTTATTTAAAAAATCCCAACCCGTCCCGTCCCGTTATATCCCGCCTTGTCCCGTCTCATTATCACTCAAGATATGCAATCCAGTCCCATCCCATCCATTTCAGTACAAAAATTAGCAAATATATTTAAATTCCTCTCTGATCCACGGGAGCTCTACATTTTTCGGAGTTCATCGCGCACAACCGCACAGACACAGACAGACAAACGGGCAAACATTCTAAAAATAATTGTTTTGGGTTCCATTATGTTAAGTTTTTCTCATTTATCTTTCATCTGCAGACATCGATCAGTTACAACTTTATTATATGTATACATAGATTATGTACAATTATTAGGTGTTAAATTAAATATGAATAATTAAGCGTAATTATATTGATGTGACTTACGATTTACGAAGCATTCATTAAACATTTGACTGGTGTTAATAATAAATTAAATGTTTGGTAATGTAATTAGTCTTAATAAGTTAATTAATAATTACGATAGCGTGGTTTTGGGTCATGTGTAATGTAATTGAAGTACATATTTTTTGTGGCTAGATCCTGACCTTGGCTTTGTTAGGCGCAGTATTTTATTTCTTTGATGTAAGAAGCTTCTGTTGTATTTGCACATGTGAACATGAGAACTTTTTCCTGATGTGGGCATCATATTAATTACTTTATCATTCATTCAAGTCCTATGTCCCCTAGATGGGGCAGAGGGTATCTACAGTGACTCTCCATCTCTCACGGTCTTGAGATGCCAGCTTGATATCACCCCAGGTCTTCCCAACACTTCTTGCTTCGCCGATGACAGTGCGTCCCCAGGTTTGCTTGGGACGGCCACGCTTTTGCTTTCCTTGGGGATTCCACTCCATTGCCTGTTTAGCTATATGGTCTGCGCCTCTTTGGAGGGTGTGGCCAATCCATTTCCACTTGGGACGCCTAATTTGCAGGTGGATCGGAATTTCATGGCAGAGTTTTCGTACTTGGACGTTAATTACTTTTTGATTGTACTAAATTATTCATATTACTAATTAAAATATGCTTAGGTGAACGAACTACTAAATGAAGGTTGTAGGAAATTTCTAGACTCAGACTGCTTACAAGAGGACGTGTGTCGGGGTGCATCTCGCCCAGGAATGTCCGATACCACCCATAACGCTTGTGACGGTTATCGAGGGGTTTTTAGTCAGTATGCTGACGTTGGTTTTGTTAGAGACCCAGACTGGCCACAATCCGCAGCGTGCAGCGCTAGAAAGCCAGAGACACGGACATTCTCCTTTCGGTCTCCCTCGGGGTACTGAAAAGGAGCTTAATAACTTTTCCTTTTGGAGAAAAAAAGGCTGCTCACAAGAGCTTTTGTCTGTCTCAGTGCATTTCATGCTGCAGTTGATGATGATGATTCATAACTTATTATATATAACGTTATTTACAAATCAAAACAAAAGCAAGTCTCACATTTATGAAAAGAAGATATATCGCAAACTGATACCTTCAATGTTCTGCCATTCCCATATGATTTACACTACCTTCCATATATCTTGATTCTTGTATAGAGTTGTGGTCCATAAGCACTCCTTTTATTGAGTTTTATGTTATAATCTGGTACGAGTAAACTGGAAGACATATTCAAGGGTAATGTTACGTACAACTTATAGCTGACAATAAATATGGTAATTCACTACGCTCTCGCTTCTGTGATTTTTTGTCGCATGAAAAATAACTTGTGTGTGAAGTTATTTTACGACGTTTTGTATGATTTTGATTGTAGTTAGATATAGTTTAAGTTTTAAATTGTAAATGTTTAGTGCACATTCGTTTTACAATACGATTAATGTCGTAAACAACAAGCTTAGTAATTAAAATTATATTAATATTGATGATTTTTTTTTCTCGGCATCGAAAATTATTTATATTATTTTCTTGGAATCCATAAGCAATAATAAACTCAAATATATCAGCAAATATTTATACCTAAAGTAATTATAATTAAACGTCTAAAATAAGTGGAAACGTTAATATGCAAAGTCAGCACCGAATGCTGGAAACATAAACTTGCGCCAAATAACAGCGTGGGTAGTTCATATTTAGGGTTCCTCGCGGAGGCGGCGAGGTCGTCAAAATAAAAAAAAAAGTCAAGCAACTGCACTCGACGGCGGACCTGACCGCAATAAACCGAGCAAACGGAAAGAAATTTTCATTTGATACACCATTTTTATGGGGTAACTCGGCGGCATTCCGCAAATATCGTTAGGGCCTTCGGTGTACGTGCAGGCGAGGAGCGTTTATTTTTGTTTTCTTCGAAACATGCGACAATATTTTGTTCGGTCCAGCTGTGGTTGTCCTGGCTGTCACCGTCGAAGGGTCTTCTATCGTACAGTCCTCTTTACTTCCACAGATCTTCGGCAGCTGCAAGGCTATTATTGACTTATAACCTCCTTGACGACATCAAGCTATCGTTGTTTTGGCTAGTCAAGGTCTTGAAAGCTTTGTTGGTATGTGACATTTACACGTGACTTCATTATAATAAACATGTGTACCCACTATACTCATCTAGCTTAACCATTGCAGCAAGCTTTTGGAGATCTGTCTTATCCAATACAATAAAGATGCAGAGTGTTTTCTTTTTGTTCATATCTGTGACACAACTGTCTACATATGTTGCAACAAATATCTCAGATGCAGTGCAATATCGGTTCTGAACCACGCCTCAGTTTTCGAATAAAGCATGATTGCACTAAAGCCGCCAGTGGCTCTACAGGAGTCGTATCATTGTCTAACAGAAAACCCGACTTAAAATATCCAGTGGTTCAAACACAACGTCTGTTTTCAGCACATGTATGCTGAAATTCGACAGAGAAAAAAAGGAATTTATTATTACTGTAAATATAGAACTTCATGAGAAAAACTATTATTACGAGCTGTTAAAGGAATCAATATGAAGAAAAGTAAAGACATGTTTCATGTTAACAAAATTATAACCTGACTGCGTTTTACTATATTCTAAAAGTTAATAGCATAAACATTGGCGGTTGGATTTATTTACTATCATAATCAATGGAATATTATTTTTGTGATAATTAAAGGACCATCCATATAGTACATTGAATAGGTATTGGTCCCATGTAATGTGAGTTACGTAAGCAATTATTTCTATACTTCTCGCGTACACGTGCACCGAACCCCTAGGGTGTTCAGGCCGGAGTAATGTTGAATGAAATGGAATCACCATTTTGTTAATGTCGTGGCAATTTAAACACAAATACCGCCATTATGCGACGTATATCATGCCACTGTCGCACATGTGAGGCTTTTTACGTCTGCACATTATGTGAGCGTTTTTACATATGTATGTGTGTGTGTGTGTGTGGACTTTGTGGGTATGAGGTCAATGAGACATAAGAAATTTTGTTCGTTTTGACTTTTACTTATTATGTGCAACTTTATGAAATGTTGAGTATGACGGTTAGTTATAGAGATGCTAAGAAGTGTCCAAAATGTTAGAGAACTAATAATTATTATTTCTCATCAGTATTCCGGTTTGCAATGAATTTATTGCTGATCGACGGTATATTTCTAGGATGGCCTCTGCCTCAACTGTGCAGGGGTTTGATGTCAAGGTCAACCAAAAAAGTGCTGGCCTAATATCATTAAGACAGATAATAGAAGAAGAAAGCAGATCCTAACTCTGGCCAGCTTAAGTCTACGAATAGAAAATATCTGTTTTATGACAAAATTATACATATATTTAAGGTGACAAACTTTGGAAGCTTATAATTTCCAAGAATCATTATTCTAACGCTTACTACAAATCGCTTCTTAACTATAACCATGTTTCGTCTAATATCCCTGCCCGTGGCGCGTTATACCGTTGCCACTTAAAGCGGTATTGAATTTTGATTTACTCGTCTAAACCGAAACATGTTTTCAATTAAACGTCGTAAGTCCTTTTCCTGTACATGCAAAATTGATCGTTAATGATTTTGAGCATTCAATATCTCGCAGTTAAAATGCAAACTTGATGAAATAATTATATATCACGAAACGATGACATATTCCGGATTCGGTACTGTTTGTCAATATCCATTTGTAATTTAAAGTGCGGATAGCTCGTATTTACTGTCGCGTGTGATTTTAAAAGAACATTGATATACACTTAATTTTTAACAGTGGTTCATTTTGTATGGTCGTTTCATAGGTATAATTTTTAAATTTTTTGATTGCATATGCCCGGCTAACTAGCAAACATGTCACTTGATGGTTAGTGATCATTGTCGCCCATGAACATCCACAACGCTGTATCATGAAAGTGTTGCCGGCCCAATTGGGAGGCGAGCGGAAAGGAAATAGGATGGGAAGAGGAAAGGGGTATTGGGTAATGAAGATATTCCAAACAAGTTTAACTTTTTCATAGCTTCAATACTGTAAGATTGGTATTGTCATAACCCGCGACCACCGTGAACATGTTGGCAGCCACGGCTAGTCCGTTTATCAGCACGCACTTTACGTGCAACATAGCACTTGTTATGAGAAATTTTGAGACTTTTCAATAGTCAAAAGTTTATCGTGCCTGGTGGCCTGTTGGTCAGAACTATGTATGTATGTAGACTCTACAGTCTGCGTAAATCTGCCCATACGGTTACCGGTGGTAATGGTTGATATTACTCACCATCGATTTTATGACAGTTCTCTGTTACGAAATAATACAATTAATTATATAATTTTATTTCAAGTGGTTATACTGTTAACAATGGTAATTGATAGACAGACATTGATACTAGGGTCGTACTAATTATAATTAATCGTAATTATTGATGTTCTATATGAATCTGGATATGAATGATTCCTGTGATTCGGTAATAATATTGTACATATGTTTTTTAATTGTAGTGCAACGACTAGTTCATTAAACATATTTAGCAGAAGCACTTTTGTATCGGTTTAATCACGCTCGATGTTAATCCACACGACTGACTCTATTTGTTACATTTCGAAATGGAGAAATGCAACGCATAACCGAAACTTATTTAGAAATAAATAGCTTCACACAATTTAGTTATTAATTTGGATGTAATAATTATTTTCTTTTCATTTTCTCCTCTTATTTACATTATGAAAGTATCGTTTTGTGTATTTAATTGCTCTTCAAAGAAATGTCACAGTGACAATGATCATCATCCTGAAATAGATTAAATTCTTTTACTCCACCAGTCAAGCATTTACTACATAGTGTAAAAAATTACACTATTTTTATAATAAAAGCCTAAACCCTCTTGTTACTGTGGCCAAACATACGCATTGACAAGCAAAAAATCCCCGCGGGCTATCGGAAGCACGAACGTCGTCCGATTTGTTGTCATATTTACACGGCGCAAATTCCATAAAATATTACGTGTCAAGTTGATTCGGGGTCGAACCGCATCGGTGTTTTTATTATACGTCCGTACAGCTCCTGACACTGACATAGGGGAGCGGTGAAGGCAACAAGCCGGGCCGGAATTATTTTTACGAGCCAACTTGCGTTGCCGGACCTTTGCTCTCGTTTAATTCGCGCACAGTTTTTTTTATGGCGGCCATTTTCTCCACTTCAACACATGATTAAATTAGTTTTAACACTTTCAGGAAACTGTTGAATTATGTCGGTTATTTGTACTATAGTTGAGCCAATTTGCTAAAAGCTTAGTGTGGTGTGGGAAATATGTCGTAACGGGTTGATGTTATATGATGATATATCGTGCTAATATTATAAATGCGAAAGTGTGTTTGTTTGTTTACTCTATCTGCGGTAACGGATTGACATTATCTTTTGAATGGATATTTGTAGGTAGTTTATAGGCGAAAGAATGATACAGGCAACTTTTTTATCCATAATATTCCCGTTTCTCGTACGATTCATTTGAAATCCAATGCGACAAAGCGTTGCGTAAATTATATATTGTCTTTTTTATATTATTCTATCTGAAAGTCAACAGACTGCCTCGGTGGCGTAGTGGTACTACGGTATGATTGCAAAGCTGAGGTCTCGGGTTCGAATCCCGGGTCGGGCAAAGTGATATTGGATTTTTCTATTCATTATCAGCCCGGAGTCAGGAATTTGTGCCCGATATGGCGATAGGCTCGCCCCCTACCACATCGTGGGACGGAATATACAAGGCGAAACGTGGGTGTTCTGGTAGCACCTCTGCCTACCCCTTCTGGGAAAAAGGCGTGTGTTTATGTATGTATGTATATGTTATGAAAGTCAACATATTTTTTTAACTTGCTAAAGCTTTTTTAACGCCGCGCACTGCCACTGAGTTGAAGTATAAATATTGAAAAAATAAACAAAATCTGGTTGGCGTCAAAGGACTACCGATGGGAGGAAATTGTTATTAAAAGTTAAAACAATAATAACCTGCGATATAACAAATCTGTTAAAATAATACATACATAAACTCACGCCTTTTCCCAGAAGGGGTAAGCACAGGTGCTACCAGGACACCCGCATTTCGCCTTGTTTGTTCTGTCCCACCATGTAATAGGGGGCGAGTCCATCGCCATATCGGGCACAAACTCCTGACTCCGGGCTGATAATGGACAGAAAAATCAAATATCACTGAGCCAGACCCGGTATTCGAAACCGAGGCCTCGGCGTTGCAATCATACTGTAGTCTACTGCGCCGCGGAGGCAGTCACCCGTGTTAAAATAGTATGGTCTGCATATTACTATGTTTAGGCCTCTAGACGAACATATGATTAATAAAATCAATAATATGATTCACAGATTATTAGAAATCATCTAAATCGTTATCATTTTAGTCCATATTCATCCGCTGCTCGACAAGTTTCTTTTGTTGTACCACTTTTCTAGGTCCTGTGACAGTGTTTTCTACGTTTCCCTCTGAAACTTTATTTATAGATTTACTGGTGGTAGGTCTCATATGTGAGAGGTCGCCTGGGTAGGTAACCCCGCAATGTCTATTTCTTCCGCCAAACAGCAGTGTAAACGCATTGTTGTTTAGGGAAATTGTAGCCAATGTAACTACTGGTCAAACCGAGACTTAACAATTGTCTTAGGATGGCGAGAGCAGTGGACTGCCAAGCTTTGCTTTGTAATTCATGGTGTTGTTTGGTTTCACTACTGACTATGAGCGGTTGTATCGCTTACCACCAGGTGAATGGCACGCTCGTTTCGCCATATATTGTAATATAAACAAAAATCATTATGATAGTCCGATTCGTACACAGCAAAAATGTATAAGATATATTACGACTTACCAAGAGACAGATAGTCTTAAACGTAAATAATCCTCCACATTAATCAATTAGTTTAGTAATTAAACGCGAACTTCGCCTATTATATTAATCCTTACATCATAATGGTTCTCTAACAGTATAGTGAACGATGGCTGCACAAGTTCAGTACTGAGGGACGAGGTCTCCCGGGTATTTGGGTCAAGGTTCCTTCGGTTTAATCCTTGTCAGTGATCCGCTCGTACTGGTTACGTAGAAAATCTGCTGTAGTATTATTTCTATGTATATTTTATGCTGATGTTTTCAAATTATTCAATGATTGTTAGGTTTATGTTAAAGATATTGCTTTTGGTCCCATCTGAAGTTTAACTGCAATATTTTTATTTTATTTCCATTAGTCGAAACGACGATTTAGCAGCCTACGGTCACTAGGAAATATCTGTGACACCTATGGCCTTATTTATAGACAGTTTTAAAACCTATTTCAGTTATTGAATTTTTTATGTTCCTCGTTCAAACTGAATTCTAAAGTTGTTCGAAAGGGACAAAACATTCGATAGCTAAAATAGGTTTTAAATCTGTGTATGTATAAGGCTACTAATCTTCAACTAAGTTTTCGTCATTTTATCTTTCTGTGGTCATTGGTAAATGACCATGTCACCGAACCTTATAACACGTCTTCGTGTGTGATAGGTACAGTTTATTGTGTATTTGAATGTGATAACACATTCATCATACTGATCTGATACTCATTTCTATTTCAGGTCTATTTTAGCCAGTTCTATAATTAGTAGTTTTAGATTAACGCGAATGTTTCAAAGTCAATCCGCCCCGTGACTACAAAAGCTGTAAAGTGATCGAAACGTCGGGAGGTTAAAAAATGCAAAAGTAAACCAAATCGCGACAGATCGAAAAAAACAGTTTTATTTAATATTGTATAGTTGATATTTTTGATAACATAAATCCGAATTGTTTGTCTTCTGCAACTCAACTGATGGATCAAATCCATTGTTAATGTATTCTCTCTTCGTTCACATTTATTGTAACAAATATACGCTTTTTTATTTTTCAAATTGGATTAAAACTTTCCAGACGTCTTATACGCTTTAATGCGAGTAGTTTTGAGCATTAGAAACGAGTTTGTATCTGCAAAAGGATGCTGCAATGGTACTGCTTAATCTCATTCCTAATTCAGTTATTTACTGAAGTCGTAATGTGAAATAGTGAAAAGACTTTCCCTTTATCATGCTCTTGTTCTGTATTATCGTAAGGTGCAACATATTTTTTATGCATCACAGACCAAAGGTGACGTGTGTGTCTACCGCGATGGACAAAATGTATAATATTGGCCCAATGCATTTGGTAGAATTTACATAATTGCCAATTCTCATGAAGAACATCGTCGCAAATTTTGCGAAGACCGTAGATCTATACGCAGTTCCCCTCACGTCGTTGTCTTTTATTGTATAAAGTAAGTTCTTGTTAATAAATAATAAATACACCCAACAGTCACATACATAGTCCTGACCCCACATTAAGATCAATTAAGTCTTGTGTCGTGGGCGTCAGAAACTACGAAACACTTTCGGTCTTACAATCACCCAGACCCGCGACAAATACTTGTGGGCCTCACAAATAATTGTCCCGGTGCGGGGATCGATCCCGCGGCCTCTCGTTTCACAGCCGGCGTCTTACCAACAGCGTCACGGAGGCTGCCAAATTAACTTTCAAATAACAAAGAAATTTTGTATAAATTAATTTGTCGGCATTTCCGCCAATTTCCTGCAGAGCACGTTACAATTCGCCAGCAATTTATCGCTTTTTCCTAATAGGAAGGCAATACAATTAGAACCGTGGCAAATAAATATCAACAACGGTCTTACATTTTCTTTTAGGGGTTTCTAAACAACGCTGTACAAGGCTCCAATTTCCTAACACCAATAATTTCTGTCCCTCGGAACAATTTTGTATCTCCTGCAAAGGAATTTCGGGCCCTCCTTTCTCTTAATAAAATTATATAACCAAAACAATTCTGGAATATAACGTATAAATTAATTACAATCGAAACAGATACCTATATATTAAATTTAGAAAAGCACTGTTAAATTACACCTAAAATAATAAATAGGACAGTTTTGTTTATATTCATATTTTATTGTGAATAATGTGATGACTGTGAACTTGTGCAGAAATTGACGCTAATTTTGAAAAAAACTTGGAAAGCCGAAATTCTATATATGTACATATACGCCTTCAACAAGAAATAATTTGTTGCTTATACGGTTTCAAAGAAGCCTAGTTGTAATAATATATAACATACATTTCTATCTCAGAAGCTGGCAAGAGTTGTTAGAAAATCTCGATGCAGGAATGAAATTGCAATGTTGTTTTTAAAACAACAAAGGGTGTGGATATATTCTAACTATAAATATGTAAATAAAAAAAAAGATTTTGATTTCTTTAGTGTCATGGTGTACCCACACCGCTGTTACCTTTTTAGAGCAACTTTGTGCAACAATGTTATAGATTGTTTGGCAACATTATTAAACATAAATGATATTTTGTTATCAGATGTTGCTGAGTAACATTTGGAAACGTTAATCAACAAAAAGTATGTGGTGTGGGTGAACAAAATAACTCGCATGCTTTTAAGTATTATCGATCTGTGTACTGTGTGGTCTATATTATAACTCCGCCTTAAGCTGCGCTTCAATGGCGTTTTATAAATTGTGATTCATGAATAAATAAATTAGAGTTTTCCGTAAAGAGTCGTTTTATCTTATTTATGATTGAATTGTACGTTTGTCACGAACAGTCCGTGTGATCGGTCTTAAAATTGAATTATTTCCACTTCGTTCGTCCCCCTTTTGGGTCGTCCGCGCTCGCGTAATGTAACGTTCGGAATTTGCATAGTTGCTACGCCGAGTGAGAGTGAAAATTTGATTTGTTTAGACGCCGAGTTCTCGTACAATTGTGTCGGGCTTTTTGTGACCATTATTTTATCCCCACTTTTAGGATATGTCCTGTTGAACTGTCAGCTAATTTTTCCTTACTCCGGACGACAACCGGTCGTAACAAGATTTTCGTAGTTTCTATTTACTTTTTAGTGCTTTCGACGTAGTTCATAACTTTCGTTTTTCTTAATGGAATGCTCGAAACGAGTTAGTTCTAACGTGATCTAAAGTTGATTGCCCAATTTCTAATTTATATGAGGTATTTATCTATTTTGTTGGTTCTGACATTAAATTCTGCGAAATGTATTATTAACCATGGACGGTTTTCTATTGATATTTTATTCCAATGATGGATGATATACTATCTTGAAAGTTCTTGTGTGATTAAACACCCAACAAGCAAAGAGATAACGCACGCCCTCGCTGATCGCAAATAAAGGCGGATACATCGCCTTTATGAAGGCAAGATAAATACGAAGATAATAAGGCTAATATTTGTCCGTATTAGAGTGAGATAATTACCATTTTCATATTGTTTATGTCCCCCCAGGCGGGGTATGTAAAGTTGCGCAAAATTAGATTGCGTACAAGACAATATCGACAATGGACAGTAGGTAGGACGATGTTCTAACTTTGGAATTCTTATATTAAAGTCTTTTTTTTCGCCGCCGGCATAAGCCTCCGAGTTTTCTTCAACAACATTTTGTTATTAGTTGTCAGCAGGATACCGACAGGCATGAACAAAATAGTTGCAAAGTTTCATACTGTTTCTTGTTGATATAGTAATATCATCGGTTAGCACGTGCCCAGGTGGCGGCGTTTCAAACTTATATAATTAGGTTGAAATATGTAAATCAACTGGCTAATGCTCGCCGTAATATCATACCGTTCAGGCTTTGTGTTCTCTAACAATTCTGTTATCACTACTTAAAAGTAAAGCGAATGGAATAATAATGATATTTCTCGTAATATTTACATTGCGCGGTTTAAATACACAAATTACTTATGTTTGAAATATTTCGCGATGTAGGCAGAAATATTTGTAAAAAACATACAGACAAATTCGTGCTTAGCAACTGCATGAAATATTCGCAAGTAAGTACATCTTACGATATTAATATATTAGTCAATGTACGTGTGATCTTGAATCAGTAATGCTGACACGGGGACCTGTGTACTGTGTGAAAAGAGCACATGCCGCATTAAAAGTCCGGCTGTTTGAGCTGGGCCTTGGTGAATGAAGGCGGGGGCGGCCGCTCCGCGCAGCCTCCGACGCCCGGCCGCCCGCCAGTCGACGTCGCGCCTAGCGGGAACCCTCACGCGCCCGCGACGTACCGCTCAACTACTCTCATAGTGACAACCAAACGTGTACCAAACTTCTTTGTCATCGTAAGTAAGGGTGCAGGCGACTACTCAAGCCCAGTGAAACCCATGTGTGCTACAAATTCGAAATCGATCTTTTCAAAAACTTTTTTCATAACGTTCCACTGCAATCGCAGTGTTGACGTATTTTCTATGTACGATCTGTCCGTAGCCACCTGCGTAGTCTAGAGGTCGTCGCGTAGACGATGCAGGTCGCAAGGAGCAGTGCGCGCCAATCACGTGCCTTATTCAGCCCGAATTTATATCTCTTGACTCGAACTCGTGTCACCGCGCGCCTTCATTACTTTTTATTGAGATGAATGTGTTCTAATTTTCATTCACATACAATTGTATGGAACGTTTAATTCGTTGAATGTGGAATTACGTGTAGATTACTCGCGTAGATTGCTCGTCTTGCAGAGACACCATGGGCAACTGGCCAATATTGTAAGAGATAGGAAATAAATCGATCTTGCTTCGTATCACCACACCTCAGTGGAGCCATAGAACGTGAAGCCTACCGTGAAAATTGCTATTCGCAACACGCGTTTTGCGTTGCTTTTATGGACCTCATCGCGATGTTTAATAGCCTTATCTGTTACAAGCTGTTGCGCAGTGTAATCAAGATGGAATTAGTTGCATATTTTAGCATTATTCCTCGGGAATTAATCTCTCAACGTATTTGCGTAAACTAATTTATTCGCAAATTGCAAGCACATTTGCCCGCTTTTTGTATTAGATTTGAATTAATAGAATAGAAACCTAAACATGTCGAGATTGATAGATAAGTTAATTTGTATTTCATTGTTGTCGGACAGATTGCTATGGTACTCTCAAAGTCGCTATTGGGGGCTGTCAAAACCATTCATGATTTGTCAGCAAATCTCATTAAGCAAAACTTCCATCTAACAAAACAGGTTACATACAAATACATTGTTAGATTGTGTGAGCGCTGAAAGAGTTTCTACATTATTCATGGCATTAACGAAAATAATAGCGCAAGAACGTCGGCTCCAGTATTGAAGCCAAAATTTATTCTGTTCAGTTGCGATAATTTTGCCAGTTGGCAACAGTCAGACGCTCCACTCTATGTGGGGGTTATAGGGCAGACTATCGACTGGGATCGGTTGTAAGGCCGTGTTAACTATCGTAATCCCGCTGCGTAAGCCCCCCCTCAGTTTATCTTAGGATTTAGCCTTTCTGCTGTACTCCGACGCTTTTACTTCCAACTTAGCGAAAGGTTTTTCCCATTAGAAAAAGAATTGTTATATGGTCTATTTTATGGGATCGATTTGTTTACGTCAGCGAATTGGGTTTATTTGTTAGGTTTATCTGACCGGTAATAAAAGTTATGGCTTTTGTTGTCGTGTATTTGGGACCTAACTGCGGTTATCTTGTGCAGAATATATTGCTGTACGTAAATGCTGATTAGGTTTACTTTGTAGTAATGCATTACGTCCATTCAGATGTTAATGAATTGACTTTTGTCGTTCCTTGAATGTAATTTTGTAGCTCGTTAGTTATATGTACACAAAATCCCTCGTTTTACTGGTCCAAAAGCATCAGATAAGCATTCTCATTCGTGAGGTCCATGTGAAGTTTAAAGTACGAGTATAACGAACGGCTTTATTCGTAGACGTTTTTAGGACCTATTTTAGTTATCTAATGGTTTGTCTCTTTCTAGCGACTTTTGAATTCAGTTCGAGCGAAGAAGACAAAACGTTTTTTAAATAAAATCGGTTTTAAAACTGCCTATGAATAAGGCCGTAATCAACATAATATTATTTATGTTATTCAGAAATGGTTAAATCCCATTTTGCGGCTGAACGTAAAATAACCTACTGAAATTGTTTTGCCCACGTGCACAACAATCATGTTGGACCAGCCCCGTGTATGTGTGGGTGAGGGTAGATAGAAGAAGAAGACATACAAAGTCCATGAGTGTAGAATCATACCCTAGAGAGTGAAATTCTTTTACAAACAAAAATAATGGCAAATGTTTAGTATAGTTGGTATGTTACAAATTTTAGCAGTCCAAAGTTTTTAATCGCGGAGTAGTACTAAGCGCAACTTGTCCCCAACTAATTTCATTAAAATGAGCACGTTAAATTTACAAATTAAAATTCCCCGCCCAAACTTAATTCGGCTCGCAAATGTATAACGTCATTACTTTACCCTCTTCATGGTGGCTTTCCTTGATGCGTTTCCGAGGTATAATCTAATGCCGACCCGGCTGTCCTCTCATTTTCAGGATTTCCATGCTAGGTGTTTCTGGCAACGTTGCGAGGTCTGATTTAACCCTTTCTGCGGATGCCTTTGATAATTTTGCGGGATATCTTTTGTCTTTCGTATTTAAGACGGTAATGTAATCGTTTACGTAGCAAAGTATTTCGTGAAATATGTTACTGTGATTCTCTTGATATTGAAGTATATTTATCAGATTTTTAATTAGTGAACTTTCAAGAAAACAGTTCATTACTTATTTTGTAGAAATCTATCTGCTCTCCGGTGTTTGGTGACAAGGTTAAGCAACTAAGTCGCCGGTGGTTTTAGCCATGAAACTACACCAATACACGCGCTGTGTTGAACTATCACACAAAATTCTCTTCTCTTTGTACTCCTTTGTACTCTGTATTAATTTATTTAATTATACAAGTCATATATATTTATCTAAATATATCTTGCAATATATTATTGTGTCTGCGAATGCAGAAGGATGTACTTGGTGTTGTTACCAAATATTCAGTATTATTTTAATAACTTTTCTTATTTCCTTAATAGTGACTATTTCGGAAGACAAACTGTTTACTAAAAATGGTAATCGCATACGCAGTGCGCTCTTCATAACACTTGTTTATTTTAGATAACAGAATACTTCCGTTAATATGTTTCCATAATGTGTTTGTCTATGAATACATACATATTGTATATGTTATCAAAATGTAGACTTCATGTTAATTTATCTGCATTATTTTTATCTATGTTATTGAGCATCGGGCTGCTCAAATATTCATAATTTAATGTTTGATATCCTATCTCAAATTGAAAAGATTGTTCTACGATAATATCAATTGCAGTCCATATCCAGTTTATTCTTTATTTTGTTCTCTCTTTGGAATTCAAATAAAGAGCTATCCGTCTATCTTTGTAAGCTCCAGAGATTGGAGTCTATTTGGGCGAGAGAAAAATTGGAGCTGTAGATCTCAGTGCACATTTAGATTGTGCAAATGATCTCGACTAAGATAAATGTCTAGCTTAGTGTCAGTTTTTCATGCATTTGCATCTGGATTTTCCAATTTTCTTTGTATATCTCTTTAAAAGATCTGTTGAAATGAAAAATGAATAAAATATGTTGTGATCATCTGGTTGTGAAGAGAAACTAATATATTTAAAAACCTTTTTATGTCTGACAAGGGTTGTAAGTGCTATACAATAATTAAATAAGAGATTATAGATGTTTTAGAATTTACTTTAAGTAAAATTGCAATTATTGTTTTGCTATTTCAGTAATATTTAATTTTTTGCGTAGTCTGCATCTAAGTTAATAATAGGTAAATCATTCTGCTGGGAATGGACTTATACCACAATACGTAAAATTCTTAATGCGTAACGTACTTGGTCAACCACACTACTCCTATTTGTACATACGGAATCGTCCTCGTGAACTCATTTCAATTTATTTGGAACAAATCATTACGCAACAACAAATCAAAGAGAGTTATTTTTCAGTGTATAATTTCACTTTTTTCGATGATCAATATTTTGAGGCCGAACCGATAAGTATTCTAGAAATTGAAAATGATCCAGTTTGCGCGAGTGAGCCCGTTCGCCGGATTAAATTGGCTTAGTTTGCACTGGTTTATACTGTACATCGACGAAATAAATCATTTCGGAAAATGCGTTGTCAGTCATGCCGAATTTTGTAGTATTGTTTTTAAAATGCATTGTTTATTTAAATTACGATGGATTCTGAAAATGGTGTAAGAAATTGTTGTCTTCTGTTTCGTACATGTGGCTCATTAATTACATCTTCAGATGATATTTTATTATGTAACAGTGTGTTTTTCGTGCTTATTCTGTATTGCGTATCCGTAGAGATTAATTTACGATATTCTTGGTAGTACTATTAACATAGCGCTAACAAATAAATTTACGATATGATACAACATAACTACATATGTAAAACAAAATTTTGGTATGAGTACAGGTGAACTGAAGTAGCATTTCGATAGAGAATAAGATTTGTTAATGTTACTGAAAGATCTTGCGCGTAAGCTAGCGAGATTGATAACTCAGAAGAGAACAGAAGTTCCAATTATTGCCTTTCAGAGAGACGTCTAGAACCGTTTCAAATATCATAAGGGGAGTGGTTTCAACAACATTAAATTTTCTAGAGGTCCGATACACTGCGTTCAACCATCATAAGATGTTTGGAATTGAATTGGGAATCCGTGAGCTAATTTTTTTTTATCAAGAGATCTCACATCGCCCTGACTCAAAAATATATGTCGAATTTGCTACAAAAATATAAACAAAATATTTGTTTGCAAAAATGTCAGAATTATTACAAAACCGGGGACATGTGTGTAATTGAAACGCTTCTTGTTCAAGGCTAAAACTGCAATTCACCCATTAATCATTCCGTACAAGCCACTCGTCAGCTCAGAACGTATTAATGTTGGCAGCTAAAAAAAAAATAACATTTGCCCTTCATTTGTTATCAGCCGAGTTTTATGTGGAAGTCTCATTTGGTCTTTCAATTAATACGAGTATAATCATATTATTCAGCCATTTCAACGTTAATATATTTTTATTAACTGTTGAGTATATAAGTGCGTGGTGGCCTGTTGGTAACCGGACCAGATGCGGCTGCCAATATGTTCACGGTGGTCGCGGGTTCAAATCCCAGGGCTAGCCTCTGACTCTTCGAAGTCCCGTGTGTATTGATAGTCGATCGCCACGCACTAAAACGTTGAAGGAATACATCGTAAGGATAAACTATCACGACGTGTGTAGATTACCATTTCAACAATTATCAATCAATCTTAAGCAAACCTGTGATTCACTTTAACATTTATCATATACATCGTCTGTTAAAGACAATACGTATCAATTGTATAACTTTTTATTACAGATAAAAAAACACTCAATTCCATATCCCGCGCTATATCGAAACATGTAATTTATAAACGCACAAGAGACGTGAGGCGGATCATTCTCGACTATGGTGAAAGTTTACAGCCTTTATTAAAGAAAGTGGGTCCCTAAGAGTTCCCCCCTGTTTAAAAGTCACATTGCAGTGAAGAAAGGATGGCCGTTTGTCCACCACAGACCGTGACCTATTTAGATGCGTAGCTCGAGGTGACACCCCGTTTTCAGTACACGCCTTTTATATTGCTGTAAAAATAAAGGGTTCGCAAACCCCCCAGGTCGTGTAGTCGTTTGTATTTGTTGTAGGTCGGGCAAGTGCCAGTGCGGTTGTTGCTAGCTCCCGTGAGGCCAGTTTCGTACTAAGCGCACCTATTTCGGTTTTGGTTAGGTATTTTTGTACGTTTTCCGGGATTAAAATGTAGTTGAGCTACGTTTAGTTTACGATATTGTTTTATTTCGGATTAAACTTTTCTATCCTGTATTATATAAATAGGTCTCTCCCAAGGTACGCCACAGAGCCCGGTCTGCTGCTTTGGAGAGGACTATGTCCAGCAGGGGACTACAACGGGCTGATGATGATGATGATAAAACAATTGATCTAATTAAGTGATTCGTACGGTAGAAATAAGTTAATGTTATAAGGTAATTTACAAGATAAATGTAGCTTACATAGTTTTGTGTTCGTGGACGTTTCTACATTGTGTCTTAAAAGTTCTTTGTTAATTAAATAGAAGTAAAACAAAGCTAGGAGACAAAACAAGTTTCTGTCAACGCACAAGTATAATGAGGTCCCAAATATTGTCATATTTTAGTAACATCGTGGAAACTAGCGTACACACGAAAGCGCTGAGCTCGCCTTTCAAGGGTAAAGCAAATAAAGGATAAACAAAAGCACTCCCGCATCATTTTCTGTTTCGTGGCTCAGAAATATGGGCCTCCCTCGCGCTCGACATCGTATTATGTTTCCATTAAAGCTTGTTGACTTAACCCTTAAAGTGAACACTGACTGCGGTTTTGCCAGTTTCGTAGAACCGCGGCACGTATCAACTTTTCACGATGCAGACAATGTCCGCTGCTACATTTTCATCACCTGGCGATATTTTGATAGCCAGATTCGCAACGAAGCTCGCTTGCTTTGTAATAACAAAGTGACTTCGTCACCGGCAGCCGGCAACAGTTTGAAAGAAATTTCATATTCATGGTTACCGCCGGTCGAAACTTTTTTCGCCGGCGACACGGAAATTCGGTAACGAACCGCGGATGCAAGGCCCTGGTCGCTGCAGAGATATCTCATTGTATGACAACGACTATGGGCTGATGACCCACTAACCCAGTTCTAGACTGCAGTCACTCTGTATACCTTACTATTTGTTTCGAGTTCTGGCAGTGATTCCCTGACCAACTTATTCATATTCATGTTGAATGCTTCACTGAATTCGCTCATTTATTAGCATCTCTTTCAATTATGGCTACGACGTACATTTATTTACCCCGATGCGTGTGTTTTCCAACTCTGTTTGTTTTCTATCTCGGCTCGAGCACCATCTTGTTGATATACAGGTCTGTTGGGAAATCAATAATAACATGAAGGTCTCATGAATTTCATTCCGTCTAATACCTACGGCATTTGCATCTGTATGTTATTAATTTGCAAACATGTTTGTTTCCCTATATTGTCTTTCTATGATGGTGATATAATACGAATTACTGTTTGTTTGTCCTTGAAGTTGTTTTGAAGGTTTGTAATTGTTATTGAGTCGCTGTTTTGATTATTATTTTCTATCATACAAATATTAAGTTATATGCGAGTATTAGTTTGGCTGTGAAATCGTGAAAAAAAAATATTTGTAAGTAAATGCCAGTGATCTGCATTATTTCGCTTTAGGACAATCTCACTGACTGAGATACTCAAATGCTGCAATTTGACTTCGCTTCTCTGTGGGACAGTGGTACTACCCCGTTTCAGCCGACACATTTGTACTGTAGCATTAACGACCTCTAACCTGGCTAACACTACGTTACCATGTGGCTACTCGTGTGTTTGTATCACATTTTTATAAGAAGCCTATTAATAAACAACCCGGTTGTAATATAAGGGCATTGGGCTGATCCAACCGTTTTTCTTAGTCGTATCGTCAGCAGAATTTAGGCTTGAAGAATCCATAAAATGAGTATGAGGATAATAAAAGAATACTGCCTCCATTCCGCCTTCAGTTTAGATGGTTTTTTAATTGATTCGGCAATTGGTATAAGCGACTCGGTCAAATTTAATGATTCACAATGAGGTCAAGGCTTCCCGTATCGAGGGCGGCAATAATTCATTTAAGTGGGTTTTAAATTTGTATCAGTTGCCTGAGAAGCTTCCCGTTTATTATTTACTGAATAAATAACAACATTGCGTTGAAACTACGTGGCGCTGTTACTGTATAATGTTACTGTATCGTATTCCATTTATGTGTTGCGGTACACGTCAGTAACTTAATAATAATTGCGAAGTATTTTTATGTTTTATTTAATTCAATTTAATTTGTAATTAAAACTTTATCCAGCGTTTTATTATTTGTTTACTCATTTACCAAATGTCTGGCGCGCCAATGACTCGTTTTTCCAATAATTTATATGCCAATAACTTGGAGGCACACTAGTGTAGGCCGTGCGCTTTAAAATTTCCCTTTTTCCAATTAAAAACGTGCACAGCCAGCAATTCTTTCAGCAGTGCACGACTTGAATATTTTATGCCTGCAGCCTCGCGGGAAATTAATGCTAGTTGCACTAAACCATTGTGCTTAAGATTTAACTCGAAATGGTTCGTTAAAAAAATCATGACGTGATTTTCCCGATTAGAACGTATTTGGATCATATTTGTTTAAGAGCTTGAAATATGAGCTGCTTAAATATCCAAACTAGTTTAGTTTAAGTTATCTGCTATGGTGCTTAAAGTAACGCATCAGGGATTAAAATCTGAGCTAAGTTTTAAGCCAACCGCGAGTACAAAGTACTTACTTTAATACTTTAAAATTCTTATGCACCATGCGAAGACGGTTTTATTCAAGCGATTCAAACTTTTAATTGAATTATTCGTCCATTAGTTATTCATATAATAAATTATTTATTCTCGCTGTTGTTCGGGTAATTCGATAAGTATTTACGCACCGATCGTAACTCACGCGGAACAAGAAACAAATTGTATATGAAAAGTTTACGCTCTCAAGGGGCTGCAATCAAACGGGGAATTGGATTCGCCAGGTACACACGCCGCTTAGATATAAACTGCGGCTAACCGCACCAACTCGAGTGCCTCAGGGACCCCTGCACGCTATTATTCCACTATCTCACTCTCCTCGCACGTGAGAATCTTATTTATTGACCGGTTTTACAGCACTTACGTGCGTGAACTACCTACGAAAAAATCTCGAATTAAGATCCATTTTTGAATAAGGTGAGGTCATAGAACATCTAAACCCTTTGAGAATCTTTACCGTGGCTGTCGAGATTTCCCAATCGGTATAATCTTATTATTCACCACATACAAGTTAAGTAAGTTTATCAAAATCTACATATTTTTATCAGTTTCAGCGACGTTTGTCGGAAACCTAGATAACTGGCGCGCTGTTTGTCCTAGTTTTGTTACGATTATAATATGGGGCATAACAGACGCTGCCCGGCCCATTCAATTCACGAAAGTATGTTACGCGTGTATAAAGACCAGTTCTTGATTACCTTTTTTTTTCTGCGCATTTCTCCACCGAGGTTGGGAACCGCAGTCGTAAAATAAACACTGCCTCCCTACGCTGTGCGGCGGACACCAACTAAACTCAGTTATGGTGTGTGACTGATGTGTGAAGTTGTTCGTCGCGTTTTACTGTCACGTGACATTTGACATTGCCCTTTCGGGGAAAATATCCTCACTAGTAACAATCCTGCAGTAAAAAATGAAACGTTCCAGCAAGTTTCGTTTAAAATTGTAAAAAATATTTCGGTAATATTAAGTGACCTATTTAATTTTCTGGGAAGCGAAATAGTGGCTAAAATTCTCGACGCTATAAAGCCAAGTTCAAGTGAAATCCTGAGCCGACTTGTAGTCTAAATTCTCATTTGTACAATTTTGGCTTCGAAATAAATGCTTTATATACCACGCACCTGTATGCCTAACATAAATAATTGCGAATTGCTCAGTACAGCCATTCCACAAATATTTTTACTTCCTTTCGGTTGTAAATGCTAGCTATTTTATGTGCCCCTAGTGTTTGTTATTTGAATTTATTACTACTATTATTGTTTATGAAGTATGCCGTGATCCAAGTTAAAGTTTGTTAATATCTGTCTCATTGAAACTGTTGCTGTCCTGCCGCTTGAAAGTTTCATGTTGAATTAGCGGAAACCAAAGGCTGTGATATCGAATCCGAATGCGCTCGTGCATTCCCGCGAAGAGGAACTTGCGACTGCACTGAATACTATTTGCTCCTAAATTGGAACCGGTCCCGAGTTTACTTCTCCCGGTTAAAAGACAAACTTTAACTATTGTGAACATTATGCGGTATGCGGTTATTACCTTCAGTGCAAATCGCAGTCCGGGTGCCACTGCTCCTTGTTTGCACCGTTTAAGGAATTTGTGAAACTCACTTAGAACTTGTAAAAGTTTAAGCTTTTGAAAAGATCGAAACATTCTTATCCTCAGTTTGAGTAATGGAGTCTTGTGACGTCATCAAATCAAAATGCAAAGCTAGCGATAGGACTTCTCGCAATTAAACCAAGAAAATTGAGTGAAGTGATCGAGAAAGTGTTGTGAACGTTAAGTGATAAAATAAGCGCAGTGTTCTGGCGCAGTTCGGATGAGAGGATGCGCGGCTGGCGGTGGTCCGCTCAGCGGAGACGCTAGCGGGGGAGGTCGCTGCGAGTGGGAAGGGTGTCGGGGCGCGAGCGCGACGACTGGTGCCCGCACGAGGCGCGGCGGCATGCGCTGACGTGTGCGCGGCGCTGCGCTTGCTGCGGCGCGGCGCGATGCCCCCCTGGGCCTGACATGGAGGAGGGAGGCTATTGGCGGCCGTCTTGTTCGACGCTGTCGCTCGCCGAGCACCATGGCAGCGCCACACATCTGTGCGCCCGGCACGCGCCGCAGCCGGCCCGGCTCGCGCACCGCCACGCCGCGCACGCGCACCACGCGCACGCGCACCCGCACGTGCACGCGCATCACCTGCCGCACGCGGCGCACACCACGCACGCCGCGCACGCGCAACACGCCACCTCGTGCCCAGTGCACAGCCCTTTCAGACAACCGACTCCCGAGTACTGCGCGGCACACTCACAGGTATATTTACAATATCTCTCTACTAAGAGTTGTTCCTCCCCATGACAAATATCGCCCTCCTGCTCAACATTCTCTACATCGTCTTTGTATGTAGAGGGTCACACGTATAAATAACGGTATGGTGTTTTTATTTAACGTTATATATTTCGATCACATTGCTATATTAAATGTATGACACGTTCGACAACCTAATGCGGAACATCATCATGATTGACGAGCATCTGAATTCATATCCGAGAGTACCCCAGAATTGCCAACTCCATCGACTGTATCCGATTGAAATGTCTGCGAGCAATTGGATATCCAAATCATGGGGTGGCGCCACGTGCAGCTAATTTATTATAAGCGGCTGAATTCCACAAACTTGAGGGAGCGTTTTCATTTTGACTGCTATTTGCATCATGCGCGGTGGATCGTTCAAAAAGCGAAAAATCAATATAGTAGGTTTATGTATATTGGGGGCACTGATTTTTTCAATAATTTAGATCTAAGTCTCAATTACATGCAAACATGCAACCTTGTATGTTGCTATATTCCCAGCTTCGATTGAAAACAAACAGTTTGATGTAAACCTGCAAGGAGTATTGAACTGTGTAAACTGCAATTCTGTCTGGTATCGCATCAGTGGACCGTTTTGTTAGCTAACCACTCTTGTGTAGGAGTGTTTTACCTAATGTTGTGCGTCGTGGACACAGTCCGGCTCGGAGGGGAGCTGTTTGTACTTTAAAGTGTATTTGTTTTGTTCACGGATCAGTGACACGACGTACGTGCCTTTTAGTATGATAGGGAATTGCCAGATAATGCTTGCTTCGCTTCAATAATTTTTTTTTGTAAAGTTCAAGACTGAAAATGTGGTCTGAACAGTGAAATCCTGTTTTCTTATGCCACTTCTTTGTATGAATTTTCGATTTAATATAATAAAAGGTTTTTTTCAAAATGGTTTTTATGCATATCAGTTAAAATATTACTTAAAATACGAAGTTAAATGATTCTGAGATATCAATTGGAAATACGTTGTGGAGGCACATGCGTGTATTAAGGCAGGTATAAAAAGATACCGTTTTAAAACAGCATTTGTAATTATTGATAAAATTTATAATGAATGATACGGTAATAGTTTATTTGTCAAAGTAAGCCTATATTCGTCATACCTTCATCAACCATTTGGATACGAAGAAAAGTTGTAGCTTAAGTTAACGCGTACTAAAACATTTCAATCAAGACTCCAACATTTTGACTCAAGTTGTAAAATGAGAAATATTTTTGTATCACTTTATTTATTTTCACGTAACGATGGATATCTTTAAGCGCACGCTATCTTGCCCCGATGACGACAAAATGGCGGACCCTTCACAAGATGTCGGACGAAGCGTGGGACACTTGAAGAACACTTGACATTCAAAGCACTTATATTTTATATTCAAGATTCTTAGTGAATGTTGTATTTTTACTCAATTCTATATATTGCCTCAAGATGAGAAAAAGTATAGCTTTTCACTGTGTCGTGAGTTTGAAGCGGTAGGTATCACTTTAATAATGCGCGCGGCACATACCATCTGCTCTTGATTGATGGCGACCAAGTCCATAATGCGGCGTAATGTGGGGAGATTGATGCCAGAAGCTGTACGGATGCTTTTAGTAGGGATAGTTATTATTTGCGTTCTTGGTATTTAGATATTGATTTTGTTTTTTGTCATTTTTGTCATTAAGGTATTCGTCGATAATAGTTTTGATCGAAAACCAGATAAATTTTAACTGGAATATACTAAATTACATAAGAAGGTATGTTATATTATTATTCTATTGTAGAAACGTTGGAGTATCAAATTAAATTTCAGCGGTGAAATGGCATCTACAAAAACAAATGTTTCATTAAATCCAATACGAATCCATACTCAAATTTTCAATATGCGGGCAATTTATCTAGCCGACAAAAATCTTTTTTTAACCTTTCATGAAATGTCCGCTTTGGCAATCGAGATCCTCAAATAGTAATTGCTTTTCAGGATGAAAAAAAACGTAAAGCATTCCAAACTGAATCAATGAGAAACAATGGATCTCGGAATAATTGTGTGTCCATGTGTGATTATAAGAAAATATAATATGTTTGTTTATAATTACTTTCCCTTTGCAATACTGTACTGTATCAGCCCAGATACGTCCCACTGCAGGGCACGAGCCTACTCTACAATCGAGAGAATTGATTGAGAGTGGTTAGGTTATAGTCCACCACGCTAGTGTGGCCTAGTGCGGGTTGGCGGACTTACATACCGTAGAAATTCTTTAAAATCGCTACGGTATGCAGGTTTCCTCACGATGTTTTCCTTCATCGTAATAGTGCGTGGTGATTGACTATCAATACACACATGACTCCGAAAAGTCGGAGGTGTGCCCACTGCCCTGGGATTTGAACCCCGACCACCGTGAACGTGTTGGCAACCGCGTCCAGTCCGTTTTACCAACAGGCCGTCATGTTTCCTTTGCAATGCGGTCTGAGTTTATAGCAAGAGGCTTTGTCTAAACCAATTTGATTTTGGTAATGGATATTGAATTTTGTATCGTGCTTTGAAACACAGCATCTTCTTTTTCATTACTTTGCAATGTTATGTTGCGCCCCAACTATAGGTAGATAAGAGTGGTCAGACTGTCAAAGAACTATGTACCTTTAACTGAATATGTACTTACCTAAAAGTAAATAACATAATTATAGTAACTCACATCGTCGCACACGTATTGATAGCAATGTCCGTTTTTTTTTTGGGATTGATAAATCACACCAAACAATTGAGGTTGAAATAACGAAAAAGTATCAATACTGCTTTTTCAATATAATATTTTAAGGTTTGCGATGCCGCCAGACGCTCAGATACGAAATTTAACTCCGAGAAAAATTCATAGGTATGCGAATTTTCAATATTCCTTATTGAAATAAAATTAGGCGTTCCAATAACCGTCAGCAGCTGATTTCAATTTTTCTGAAATCTCGCGCTAAGTGAAAACGGCAGGTTCGCTTTTAAATCAATAAGAAATTTATAAGATTTAAAAATGTTATATGTATTATATAATTCTGCGGAACGGGCAACATTTCACTTGGAATGTTTCCAAAAAATATTTTTTGCCAACACTTTTGTGAAACACTTCTTTAGCGGTGTCCATAACAAACGATCGGTATCAGTTTCCAGTTTTAAGTGGCTTATGTAATTCTCGTATTTGTTTTAAAAGAAATTGAATAAGAATATTTGCCATAATAATAATTCAAGTCACGCTTCATACTCAAAAAGTTTCGACGAAGTAACTTTTGACGTCAGTATTTCGATTTGTCAAGACTTATTTAATTTTAATCGTATTTATAGTCAAGAAATAAAACTGCGAAAGGAAATTCCTCAGAAACAAGTCAAGTTATATTTTGATTTCTACTGAGTACGCATGAGACTGAATGCTTGCAAAAGTTACTGGTCACGTGGTAATACAATTGAGTCCTTTAAAATTATCAGTGCATCCAGTCACTGCTTTTAAAGATAGTCTGCATTATTTGTAAATTATTGTTACTATGCGTGCTCTAATGCTCTATTGTTTAACTAAACTTCACTCTACAGAATTACAAATATATAATTTTACTAGCGGCCCGGCCCAGCTTCGCCTGGGTGCTAAGATGTTTAGACTCCACTCCACACCAGAAATATCTTATTCCCGTTCAAACTTTTGTACTCCTGAACTCAACCTAAGTACCTACTATCCCTTTTCCTATCGTATCCCATCCCATCTCATCTGGCTCCTTTTCTTTCTGTTACATCCCGTCCCATTATTTCCCATCGAATTCAATCCGGATCCGACCGGTTTCATCGCGTTCGTCCCACTTTATCCCATTTCATCCCTTAATGCCTAAATAGGCAAGTTGTAAATTTTTTGTAATTGCTTTTATTTTGTAGATAGGCCTTATATAAACACGAAAATACGACGAATATCATTTAAAAAATACGCAAACACAAATACTTTGCAAAATTCCTGCTAAAACTTTAAAATAAATTTAATTAATTTTATAGCGTCAACAACACGTGGTAATTATCAGTGGCGAAGGGTGATTTTTTAAAAAAGGGAAGCCGAAGCTCAATACGCGAAATAAGTGTGTTTATTTTGTTTATACCTACTGGCCCTACATAGGGAAGACAATGCGACTGATACTTGATAGTAAACATAGTGCAATCCGGATTGAGTAGATCAACTTATCGTGAGATGCTTCAGAGAATTAGCCCGAAACGCGACACATTTACATAATATGTACGTGTATCCTTATATCCGGATGTTTGCGAATATCCAACCGCCAGCAAATTATTCCTCCGACAATCTCACTCACCAAACGAAACGATTGCATTTCGTATGATGGCATCTACGTACTGCGGCCGTCAATTATATTTTAATATTTCCAATATACAAAAGTTGCAATGTCATCATGAGAAAAGTAAAAAAGTATATTTTTAAACTGCACGTGAATATAAGATTAATAAAGAAAAATCAATGATCTAGATACAATGTTAACAAGTACGTTAGCCGCGCTTTTATTAGTTGTATTATTAGTAGTCGAGCACTTCCTAAAATCTAAACAGTAACGTTATTTCCGAAATTGACAATCTAAACATGTACGTCCCTCACAATTATTAATTTCCATTACAACATAATAATACTATTAATATTTATGTACATTTTGTAATTTAAAACATTAAAAACTAAATGCGTGAACCAGCTAATACTCGTATACTGTCAAAATGTTAATACAACACTTACAAATGCAGTGATATCTACACAAATACACACATAAACACACAAAATGCTGAAGAATCTCAGCATGCCTCCTGCCTTTTTAACGGAAATTGAACCTTAAGTCTATATCAGTTTAAGGTACAATTTTGCGTCATTTGTTGCGAAATACACAACCATGTCACACCAATGCGTAACATGCAGCCGACGCGGGCGGTCGGCGCACGGGCCGCGCCATTGTTATTCAATAAGCCGAACAATTTTGGCAGTAATTCGCCAGAGGTCGCAACGTGGCGCAATCTAATTACGTGTTTGCTATGCGCCTCCGCAGTAATATTTACCTATGTGGCCGACAGATGTCGTTGAATAAAATTAGTTTAGATATTACATATATAATTTTGAAAAATTTGCTTGTTTATAGTGTAATGATAAATTACAAAAGGTAAGCCGCAGGGAATCGAGTTATATGGAGCCTTCGCCACTGGTAATTATACTGTTAAAATGTAGCTTATATGACACGTTCGTAGATTTACCATAGCAGCGCCATCTATTGATTACTTACTCAACCCAGTCGAAAGGTATCGACATCTGTTAGAATCATTTGGAGTTAACAGATGATTGTGACTGTCAAATAATAACAGACAAATAATTAGCAATAAATTAAAATTGCGACTATAATTTGAGATTTAAACTATCCTATCTCTCAAGTTGGATCGAACTGCACATGGTGTGCAAATTTTATTATAATCGGTTAAGTAGTTTAGGAGTCCATTGAGGACAAACATTGTGACACGAGATTTATATATATTAAGATAATAAATTCAAAATTTTGACGGCAGTCTCGATATAATATTGGATTTTCGAGTGCGTATTTCCCGTTGAGTGTCTACATTACTCGCAGCTTTGTGGAGCGCACTCTAGTTTCATACATTGTGCAATTACCCCGCGGCTGTGCACATAGATAATTGTACTTTAATATTTCACGGTGTAATATACGTATATAATATAGTGGTAGTGTGTACTTATGCATAACGGAGTTGTGTCGTGGGAAAAATATAGAGTTTCGTATGGCTGGGAACCTTGCGTTAAGATTATGTTTTACGGTTGATGTCATTTACTTGTAGCATTGGTTTTTGTGATTTGAACGCACAACACAGTGTTCTATATTATGTATCTGACAGGCGAGGGATACTCCGATTAAAAACAAGACGATTCTTGACGTTTTTTTATACAAAGCAGTGTCGGGTACTACATGTCTGGCACTCGTATTAGTCTGCAGTGTTCTGCGTGCCGATCAAGATGCCAAAGTTTTAGAAAGCTTGTACAGAGGGCCACGTGTCAGGCAACCTACAGAAGTACGTATGTTCACGTGATACGTTCACACATTTAAGTAATTTCGCGATGAAAGGCAGAAACTTAAGTAATAAAAATCTAAATTCAGATGAATGTGTAAAAATCTTCAAATTAAGAAAAGTATATACATTATCCATGTTGATATCAACCTTATGACTAAAAAGCCATTCACTTCACTAAAGCAATGATATATTTCACTCTAAATTATAATTATCGCCACATTCGGGTCACGAGGGCCGCGAACCGGTCGAGCCAGATGGAAATTCAGTGCCGTATTATTTCCTCGCGGGAAATTAAAAATCTGACTACTGACACGCTGTCGATGTGACTTTCAACCTAGCTGTTCAAACTGCAGAATATGTTAAAAGTAGTTATTGATTATAAATATATACGCGTAATTATGTAATAAATACACCCAACAGTCATAAACATAATCCTGACCCCACATTAAGATCACTTAAGTCCTGTGTCGTGGTATCTATAGAATCTAAGAGAGACTTTTCCGTCTCCCAAAAACCCAGACCAGAAACAAATACTTAACCTACAATTTTACCTGCTGCCTACATGTTCATGGTGGTCGCGGGTTCAAATCCCAGGACATACCTCTGACTTTTCGGAGTCATGTGTGTATTGATAGTCAATCACCACGCACTATAACGGTGAAGGAAAACATCGTGAGGAAACCTACATAGTATTGCGATTTGTATAAATTTCTATGGTATGTAAAAGTCCGCCAACCCGCACTAGGCCAGCGTGGTGGACTATATGGCCTAACCACTCTCAATCGTACTCTCGATTGTAGAGGAGGCCCGTGCTCTGCAGTGGGTCGTATATGGGCTGATACAATTCAAAAAAATTGGAATTACTATGATATTTAAAATCCCCTGACCCGCAATAGGCCAGCGTGGTGGGCTGCAGGTATTGAGAATATTATAATGTTTACCAGAGCAGACATCCCAAATAAAATCTATCCATGCCGCATGTAGCAATCAGGTTCGCGGTAATCCTGTAGAATGAGATGAAAGATAGTGTGATTACGTAAGAGTGACAGAGACACAAATAGCTCTACGTGTACCGCATTTTTTACGACACAGATTTTGTTTAAAGTGTCCGCTCTCCTGTAAATTCTCATTGATTCTAGCCTCAACCCTCTCTATAGATTGTTCAGAAGTCCATGTCACGGAGAAGTCTATTAAGAGCTGAGACATTCCAGATATTGATCCATGTGGGATGGATTTTTACTAGTGTCGGCCGATGTTGTGCATGTAAGCTTCCCACGAGGCTTCTGACACGGTTTAACGGCTTATGGCACTTGACATCAACTGGGGCGAGAGCTCTGTATGTGCTCTAAGCTATGTACGCTCGGGATTTACTTGCTGACTGTTCCCTACCGAGACTCGAACGGATAGTTCTTGAACTTTTGGGAGTTACGCTTTGTGGAAAGTAAATGTTATGGATCATATGTACGTTCATAAGCATATCTCACTTTATCATATATGTAAAAACGAAAAGATTTATTGAACTGATATTCACGCTATTGTCAAATCTTTTTTACACATACGTGGGGTTTTGCGGACAATGGCAATAACTTCATATTTTAGTCCTGCATCGACTCTACCACTGAAAATCACTCAATAAACCCACCAACATTGAACGTACATAAATTCAATCTTAATATACAGATATCACATACTTATGCCATACAATGTAACTTAATACGATTAATGAACGCACACTCAATAGATACGCTCTTGTAGAATGCATGACCTAAAAGATTGCGGAGTGAAACCTCTCATACGGGCATTGTTACAGTTCTGCTAAGCGGTTTACTCATTATCGTTGCAGCCTGCCAGCTGACTATCGAACTGTGCTGTTATTAAATGAATTTAATTGTATATTACTGACACGATTAAGTGAGCTTATTATACCTTTAATTCATCTGGTGGTAATTATGTACGTACATAAATATCATGCTTTTCTCCCAGAAGGAGTAGGCAGAGGTGCACCCATGTTTCACCTTGTGTGTTCTGTATCATGTGACAGGGGGCGAGCCTATCGCCATATCGGGCATAAGTTCTTTACACTTCTGGTAAGTAGTGGGCAATTTAAGTATTGTAGGGTCGTCTATAGCCGGTCGACAAAGTTTTGCCGGCCTGGTCGAAACCAGGTTACCTAAAATACGATACACTTGCTTGACTTACTATTACGCGGTTTCTAACGTTATTTAAGCTACTATCCGGGCTGATTTTAGTATCCTATCACCAGCTTTACGGCCACTGGCATTCTATAGGACAGTCTATGGATCAGTTTTAATTATTTAGACCAGTGTGAGTTTAGACCATTTACTGTGCTGCACGCTTCAAACTTCGTTACAGTCTGTCTGGCCCGGTAATGTTTGTTGAATTTTGAAATGATTCATTCTGTTATATCGTGCTTTGCAAGCTCAATTTCAGAATTCCATTTAATTACTCCTGTATTGTATAGCAGTGAAATTTGGAAAGCTGAATTTAAACAATTGTGACCCTTATTGCAAGTCACTAATCATAGTTTCCATAGGGTATTTTAGGTTAGATCAGAATATAAAATTCTAAACCCATTAAGCGGTCCGATCAAGTAATTCAAAGGTTAGAACTTGGATTTTAATCGAAAGATACCCGAAATATCAACGTAGCCATCGTGTGATCATTTATTAAATTGTGTACCCTTGAAAGGTAATTTAAACGAAAGCTAATTAAAACAAATTACAAGCATTGTTTTGCCGAGTAATTTAATTTTCCGTCATAAATTTGAGGATTCCTTTTTTAAATCGTCTACTCATTATCTTTATCTGTATCAGCACATTTTACAGTCCTACTACAGGGCACGGACCTCCTCTACAATCGAGAGTACGATTGAGAGGGGTTAGGCCGCATAGTCCACCAAGCTGGCCTAGTGCGTTTTGGCCAGGTACTCATTATGTTATTAGTGAATGCTAACTGGCACATACATAGAACAGTGATTACGTAACGTTGATGCATGGCTCGATCAAATCGTTGCGGTGCGGCAACGTTCGTCGCCATCAGAAATTGGATGCGTGACCGTCGACCACATTCAGCCGGGGCAGTTCCGATCGCATCCAAATAATAGACGCCGTTGGAAACGTCGCGTCGTAGGTGTTTGCGCACCAACTAATGGATCAGATGCGAATATAGTTCGGGAGATATAACCGTTTTAGTATGCACATGCAGGTCCCCCGTATGTACATAATAAAGTACCAGTCGATTACAACATCAGTCACGTCCGCTTTAGTTGCTGTTTCCTGTTGAATAACAAATGGGATTGACGATCTACTGATGGCGGTTCAATCAATAAAACAGACGGGTGGTGGTATAAAGGTGCTTCGATACCGTCCCCTGTCGACCTACTCAAGGCGATAATTACCGTTCCATGCTTTGACAATGTCTCGATACAAAGGTTTAAACGTGAAAGGCTGAGGGGCAATCAGTCTAGGACAATGCTTTTATATATTTAAATTCGTGTTATTATTGTAACGTTACTCGCGTTACAATAATAACACGAATAATAGTAAACAAATTACCATAGCTCTTGGAAGAAAGTTCGAGAATTTGCAGTCGGTAAAAATTGTGTGCCAATATTGCTCAAACTTCACAATAGCAGTGGATTGCATTTAATGTTTTGAACATTGTTGAAAAGTTTCATGCGCCGATTCGTCTAGATTTTGAAAATGTTCACACAATTTCATTTGAATAAAAAATCCTTGAGCGACGAGGTAATTAAATGTTTCCTAAGCATTTCGCTTAATAAAAAGGTGTGATTTAGTTCAATAGTGATAAAACCGGGTTACACACCATTTGTATACAAAATAAAGAACTGAAAAGTAAACTTTGTTGAATGAGATTTTTACATAAGAACAAGGTATTTGTTTCTGCCTGCGTACAAACATTTTCGGTCTAGATTCTTGGCAATGCGATATCGTCGAGAACTGTAAAATGACAATGGAAGAATGGAAACGGCCAGATACAATAAAACTTTTCACGAATGTGAGCCAAAACTTGTCTTGTATGAAATATAGTGTCATTAATGTAAGAACGACTTGAGATTGAAAGCGTTTAATATCGATATATTGTGGTTATATTTTTGAAAGTTCTATTTGTATGTACAAATTAAATTATTCCGCCTCTTATTTTCGTTTTGAATAAATCCTTTGTAGTTTAAAGGCTCGAAAATGGTCGCTAAATATATCTCTGAGTGTTGTGATCCATCCATCATCCATCCATCAGCCAAAGGAAGTCCACTGCTGAACATAGGCCTCTCCTAATGATTTCCACAGTGACCTGTTGGAGGCAGCCTGCATCCAGCGACGTCCCGCGACCTTTACCAGGTCGTCTGACCACCTAGTGGGTGGACGTCCCACGCTGCGCTTTCCGCTTCGTGGCCTCCATTCGAGAACTTTATGGCCCCATCGGCCATCAGTTCTCCGTGCTATGTGCCCCGCCCATTGCCACTTCAACTTGCTAATCCTCTGGGCTATGTCGGTTACTTTAGTTCTCCTACGGATCTCCTCATTTCTGATTCGATCTCGTAGGGAAACCCCGAGCATAGCCCTCTCCATAGCTCGTTGAGTGATATTGAGCCTCCTAATAAGGCCCATAGTAAGAGGCCACGTCTCGGTGCCGTATGTCATCACTGGTAACACACAACTATCGAAGACTTTCGATTTGAGGCACTGAGGTATTTTGGTCAGGGATGCTCCTATCTAGTGGTCATGGCCTATCCTAGAATAGGTGCTACGAGTACGCGACCTCGGCCCCCCGAGCTACTCAGTCACTACCAACCTTACCTTCCGTGACTGCAGTATCCACTCCTACAGGCCATATTGTCCTTTCCCATATTATCCTTTACCCACAAACTATATTTCCTTTCCCCGGTTGATGACGGGCAGCAGCGTCATCAACTCCAGTCCCCTCCTGCGCTCGCCAACCCGCCTGCCAAGCGTGGCGAGTATTGGCAACAACCTCAGAATGAGCGAAACCAGGACCAGGCCCCCAGTCCCCGGCAGCCCCGCTATTCCTGGCTACGGTAGCGGCCATGGTTACGGCGGGGCAGGGGGTGCTAAGAATCCCCGGGTTGGCCCCGGCTACCACCCCCGACGACGACTGGCCCTGGTAACACACAACATACGCACGATGAGGACAGACGAGAAGATTGTCGAACTGGAAGAAGAATTGAGTGGGTTACACTGGGACATTCTGGGGTTGTCGGAAGTCCGAAGAATCGGGGAGGACACGATAACCCTGAAGTCAGGTAACCTGCTTTTCTACCGGGGGGACGACCAACAGTCCCGAGGAGGTGTCGGATTTCTCGTCCACAGGTCTCTCATAAACAACATCGTATCCATCGAAAGTGTGTCGAGCAGGGTCGTGTACCTTATACTCAGAATATCAAAAAGATATTCGCTGAAGGTCATACAGGTATACGCGCCGACCTCGACACATCCAGATGAAGAAGTAGAGGAGATGTATGAGGACATAAGTCGGGCCATACACACTTCCAAAACCTACTTCAATGTTGTTATGGGGGACTTCAACGCAAAGTTGGGCATGAGAAGCGATGCAGAGCTGAAAGTGGGGCAATTTGGACATGGGCAACGGAACCTCAGGGGTCAGAGGCTGGCCGACTTTCTGGAGAAAGAGGGACTCTTTGCGATGAACTCTTTCTTCCAGAAGCCGCCTCACAGGAAATGGACCTGGCTGAGTCCTGACGGTTCTACGAGAAACGAGATAGATTTCATCTTGACGACGAATAGACGGATGTTCAGTGATGTCTCTGTGATCAACAGGGTGAAAACCGGCAGTGATCACCGAATGGTTAGAGGCACATTGAACATCAATGTCCAATTAGAAAGGCGTCGCTTGATGAAATCTACGCTCCGACCTACTCGCGCCCATGTCCAAAACCCCGAGAGCTTTCAACTTGAACTGGCAAATCGCTTTGATTGTCTCAAAGAAAACCTTGCAGTGGACGAGCTAAACAGCGGTTTGGTAGAAGCTGTCCATACGGTGGGATCTAAGTATTTTAGACCTCGCCGTAGAGATAGACCCCAAAAACTCTCGATCCACACTCTCGACCTCATGGCCGAACGTCGATCTATGGCGCTGCAGTCTTCCGATGACGCCGAAGCATATAGGCGGCTCAATAGACGGATCTGGAAGTCCTTGCGACACGATGTCCGTGCTCACAATACTGTGAGCATAAAAGAGACAATTGAGCGGAACGGAGGCTCCAAAGTGTTTGCAAGAGACTTGTCTATTGGGCAAAGCCAGTTGTCTAGGCTGAAGACGGACGGCGGCAGCGTAGTGTCGACGAGGGCAGAGGTATTAAGGGAGATCGAGAGGTTCTACGGACAGCTTTACACCTCGGTTGCCGAACCTGCTGTTAGCTCGGCCGAAGACCCGAGAGCCGAGTTGATCCGACACTTTAGCGATGATATCCCGGACATCAACCTGTGTGAGATTGAGATGGCCCTGAAACAGCTTAAGAACAACAAGGCGCCGGGTGAGGACGGAATCACTTCAGAGCTTCTGAAAGCGGGCGGTATGCCGATGCTGAAAGTCCTTCAGAAGCTTTTCAATTCCGTTCTCCTCGAGGGCTCAACGCCAGAGGCATGGAGCAGGAGCGTGGTGGTACTGTTCTTCAAAAAAGGTGATAACACTTTGCTGAAGAACTACAGGCCCATCTCGCTCCTGAGCCATGTCTATAAGCTGTTTTCGAGGGTCATCACAAATCGTCTCGAACGCAGATTTGATGACTTCCAGCCTCCCGAACAAGCCGGTTTCCGAAAAGGCTTTAGTACCATAGACCACATTCATACGCTTCGGCAAGTTATACAAAAAACCGAGGAATATAACTTGCCGCTTTGTTTAGCGTTTGTGGACTATGAGAAAGCCTTTGATTCGATCGAGACCTGGGCTGTGCTACAGTCTCTTCAGCGGTGCCACATTGACTATCGGTACATCGAAGTGTTGAAGTGTATATACAACAACGCCACCATGTCGGTCCGAGTACAAGATCAGAGCACGAAGGCTATTCCACTACAGAGAGGCGTAAGACAGGGAGATGTCATATCTCCGAAACTGTTTACTGCCGCGCTGGAAAACGCCTTCAAGCTCTTGCAGTGGAAAGGATTCGGCATCAACATCAACGGCGAGTATATCACTCACCTTCGATTTGCCGACGATATTGTAGTCTTGGCAGAATCGCTGGAAGACCTTAGCACTATGCTCGAAGACCTCAATCGAGTCTCCCAACAGGTGGGTCTTAAAATGAACATGGACAAAACGAAGATCATGTCGAATGTCCATGTTGTGCCCACCCCCATCGGAGTTGGGGGCTCGACTCTCGAAGTTGTAGACGAATATGTCTATTTAGGACAAGTGGTCCGGTTAGGCAGGTCCAACTTCGAGAGAGAGGTCAATCGTCGAATCCAACTCGGTTGGGCAGCGTTCGGGAAACTACGCGACGTCTTCTCGTCCAAAATACCTCAGTTGTGATCGGTGTCATATATTTGTGTTATAGATGTTACGAAGTAGGGATGTGGGCGGTACTGTATCTACATATTTATTTTCTTGATATACGTATTTTATTCTAATTGATTTACTCTAAAGTAATGCAATTTGTTAATGTATGTTTGCCATAGAAATTCAAATTTGACAGGCTCCGTGGCGTAGTTGGTTAGACGCCGACTGTGAAACGAGAGGCCGCGGGTCCTATCCCTGCATCAACACAAATGTTTGTGTAGCCCACACATATTTGTGTCGGGTCTGGGTGTTTGTGAGACCAAAAAAGTCTCTCGTAGTTTCTAATACCCACGACACAAGACTTAATTGATCTTAATGTCGGGTCAGAACTATGTATGTGACTGTTGGGTGCATTTTATAAAAAAAATCTTGTCGTTATTTACCATTCAGGAATCGAACAAATAATATGACAGCACCAAATGCTGGGCGCTTTTTCCGAACGAAGAATCTGTACGAATTTTTATTACAGTTTATTTAGGCGAGTATTTTATATTGAACATTCCGAAGATATTTTTCTTTAATATTCGCAGTATCGAGCGAGCATATTCCGCGAGCCCAGAACAAATTGTTTCTGACTTGTTTCTGTAATTAGTGTCGTGTTTCCCTCCTTCCTACTTGACGCAGTCATTTTTCTGCCTCACTTATTCGTGTCGCGTCTTGTTTTATTGTTCATTTTTATTTATGATGTCTGGATGTTCATTAGCCATCATAATTGTATGTAGGTAGGTACTACTGTGCGGTATACAGGGTATATCAAGACTGCTACAGAAAACGAGCCCAGGTGGTAGTTTTAGTGACTTTACGACACAATGTAAATGAAATTTTTGCAAAAAATAGCGACTATTTTTTTTGCCACCTTCATATTTAGGTGGTAAATATATACATTTTCCTAAAAAATCATGTACACTCTGTTATTTTTAAAGAAGCTATAGTACGCAAAGCTTTAAATTATAATTCTAGCAAAAACAATGGATTTACCTAACAAACACAATTCTATTAAAAAAAAAACCTCGCGTTATGTTGCAAAATTTGTTGCACAACTGTGTATGTGAATGTTGGGTGTATTTATTTGTTATCGAAAGACAATTGTATCACCAGTCAGTCGGTATTATAGATGCTGCTGCATTTTCCATAGGTGCTAGGTCTTTCATATGTGAGATGCCGCCTGGGTAGTTACCACCACAATGTCTACCTCTTCCATTAAACAGCAGTGTAAATGCACTATTGTGTTCAGGTTTGAAGGACATTATAGCCAGCGTAACTACTGGACATAATGAGGCTTGACATCATATCTTTCAGGATGGCGAGCGCAGTGGAATACCAAACATTGTTTTGTTAATTCATGGTGTCTGGTTTTGCTTTTGTCCATGAGCGGTACTACCTGGCGTATGGCATGTTCGTCCCGCCATCCATTACAATAAAAAAGGTGCTACTTAGTCACATTGTTGGATCAGAATTTTAAATTAAACTGTATCTGCAGTTGGCATATACATACATACGAGTACATATTAAGTTACATTGGACGGGGCATCGGTGGAAATTAAAATAAGATGTATAAATTATTCATGTTGAACACACTTTTGTTCCGCACGGAGACAACTTCATTTTGTATTTTTTACATGGAGAAACCTAGTGTTTGTTATATGGTTTTACTTTCTCTAATATTAAAATGTTTCAATGTTCCCATTTATTATGAAAGGAGTTGAGATTCACATTGATTTTTAGGCGTTCCAAATTACGATATAATCGTTTATCTCTATCGCTGGGAAATTGTATTTAATCAGACGTCGGTAATAGTCGGCGCGCAAGATGAAGTGATAGCCTATGAATTACCGCGAGTAATGCATATTTGATACATTGAATATCGTAATCTGACTGAATTAATGACGGCTTGAGTGAATTAATGTGTTTAAATAGTTTAACACATATGCTTTCAGCCCTAAATGCAGAGTTACGCTCTCGGGAATTCAATATTTCTCATGTTCCTTCTTTGTTATATCCTCTCTGTTCAATTTTGAAAGCAAATTTTTGAAACACGGTTTGAACACACATCAGAAACCACCACCAGGCACCAGAGACTTTTCGATCTCACAAACACCTAGACCCGAAACAAATAGCCGTGGATCACACAAATATTTGTCTCGGTGCGGGGATCGAACCCGTGGCCTCTCGTTTCACAGCCGGCGTCTAATTAACTGTGCCACGAAGGCTCTCAAATTTGTTGGGTATTCACGATCCGTAGTGATCACTTTTTGTTTTTTGAATTTTTTACTTGGTTTCTATTATGCAGAAAAAAGATATGCACAACTCCGTTGCATTTTAATTTTTGTCTCTTATTTTGTAGAAGAAAAAAACCTTGAACATTTCTCGTCGGCGTGTCACTATTATACCGAAGCTTATCTTAGTATTAATTAAACACCACTACGCATTTCATTGTCTCAGCTAAGAGGATTACAAGTCTGCTACAAAGTGCTTAATTATACTAAACATGGTTATTGAGTGTACAACAAATTGTTGTGTCCTTTGCTAGAATTTGTAATACCTAGGATCAGTCTTTAAGTAATATCAAGGGCCTTTGGTCTTAGTTCATAATGGAGGTTTAAGTAACCGGATTGACATAGATTTTATTGTACTAGTGATCTGCTTTATTAGTCTACGTCTGATTAAAACTATATTAGCCTAAAATATCCCACTGCTGGGCAAAGGCTCTCCTAAGTTTTTCATATATCTCTTGAGAGCAATTTTCAGCTAGCTCTGTTAAATGGAGATCGTCCCGCCATCACTTTCGAAGTCTGCCTCTTCGCCTGTACCCGTCTCGCGGCATCTATTGACTGATGATTTTGGCCCATCGGCCAGGATGCATCCTGCAGAACTTTGGCAAATTACTGAATCCTAAAAAATCACGTTTTTTTGAATCGAAATGATCAAAATTTATTGCACAACGTGGTAAATACTCCATGAACACTCAACATTGTTACTAAACAACTGAAATTATAAATAAACTACAATCTTTGTATTTAAAATAGGCATCTGCAATATTATTTGTATGGTACATTAAATAGGAATTCGAAATATATCCTCCTACATCACTCATTTTCGCACTTGATATCATTCGGGGCCTCTTTGTTAGTGATAGTTTAATACCTTGTTGCTTTTACGGCGAGTGTTCACTGAGCCGGCGGGTTGTTATTAAATTATCTGACAAGTTGCCAGTTTATGTACATTGTCATCCATTAAAAGTGAAATTGCCGGTTTAGTTGCAAATTTTTGGCCAAATTTGCGTGTAGCAGTTTGTTTCGTTTAATATATGGGAAAGTTTATTACTTTCTTAAATGCAAGCGACAAGAAATTCGTTTCTTACAAACGTCGTTTTATAAAGTCTGGTTATGATGCATTGTTTAATTCAAATCAAAGTTAATTTAGCTTTGTCATGAAAAAAATATCTGTAATATTAAATACGATTACATGTTTTCTATTTTTAATTCAAACTCATACTACCTAAACGCCATCACCGACATTTGTTCGTAGGTAGCAACTGAACTACGGACCTCTAATTGTAACATCTTTGCCTACCCCTTGGGTGATACGGCCATGATTGTACGTATATTGTTTAGAACCAACGTCACTTATCAGATGCCCGCTTGGTTTAGTTTAAATAGATGTAAGCGAGCGTGATGTTCATTTACCCAAATTGTATGTTGTACTACAATACGCACGGATGACGTGTCTTGCGTATCCGATGCGATACAGATGTCGTTATTGATCGTCCTATTCATGTTCAAAGGCTGAACGGCTTGTCTTTATCAGTTGTAGCTTTGAGCTCATTGTGATTTACGTTATGAGGATCCAGGGGTTTCTGACAATCGGTCTTTCATCTCCATATCCCTATTTCTTGTTCGTGTTTGGAATTTTTTTTATGTGCGAGCCGAGTTGCGGTGAGTTTGCAACTGCTTTTTATAGGTTTTCAAGTATGTTCGCGGTGCAGTTTGTGTTTCGCCAAAGCAGTTTAACTTTAAGGAATTTTTAAAACTTGTAGTTCAAATTGAATTTTTTGTTGCATTAGTTTGCTGTGTACGTAACTTCCTACTATTTAAACTTGGTTTCAATTGATTTTGAGGTAGAAAATGGGTCACAACGTTCTGAATGAAATATTAATTTTCACTGTAAATATGATTCCGTTTAATCGCCGGAGACGCTAAATAAATTCCAAAGGTTTTATGTTAGTTATAGTTCTTTTGAAATTGAGTTACTGATAAATCCAAAGGCAGAGGTCGGAATATCCACGACCATCCGAGATAACATTCACCTTATCTATACACAAGTTGGAAACTAAAAGCGCCGATGGAATATTTAGTATTGAATATAATAGTTTGGGCACGACCCGACGCCGATATGCCTAAATGGAAATTAATGTGGCCGCTGATATTGGGATTTCGAACCGAGACTAGTGTTACAAGGAACATTTATGGTTCTTGATTAGTTTTCTTGCTACGTTTCAGTTCCAATAACACAGATGTTACAATTAAACGTGCTTAGCGGCGATAATGTGTTTTGCTCGATACAGTTGATGTGGTTTTCTAAAACAATTATTGTTTGCGTTGTTTTTGGACCGTGCACTTTGTCCGGTTTATTTAGAGTGTGTTATTTTGCTTGGCTGCCTCGGTGGTGCAGTTGTACTATATCATGATTGCAAAGCTGAGGTCTCGGGTTCGAACCCCGGGTCGAGCAGTGATATTGGATTTTTCTATTCCTTATTAGCTCGGAGTCAGGAATTTTTGCCCGATATGGCGAGAGGCTCGCCCCCTATCACATCGTGGGTCGGAAAATACAAGGCGAAACGTGGGGAAAAAGTCGTGAGTTTATGTATGTATGTATTTGTATTGTATCAGCCCATATACGACCCACTGCAGGGCACGGGCCTCGCTACAATCGAGAGTACGATTGAGAGTGGTTAGGCCATATAGTCCATACATATTAACATATGTATGTACATATGTTAATATGTAGTGGTTAATATATTATCTTTTTTTATATAGTTTTCTTAAGGCACTGATGTGTTTTTCCAGAAATATATTAACTACATAATTAATTAATAAATCGGCACCAACGTATTGGAAATATTCCATTGTAATAAAACTTTTATTACAATTCCGTGTAAAAAGGCCGTGGAAAGATTATTTCTCTTTGAGTTCAATTTATGAGTGTTTATACAGCAATACGCGGGATTTATGTTGAGAAGTATCTACTGGAGGTTTCCATGGCAACGACACAGAGCTCCAGAACCCGCTGCCTTATTGATTAATGGTTGACATGTTGCCCTTGATAAACGATTTTTGGGCAGCTATCCCAAATCTGTTGGGTGTTTTTGCTGTTGGCTGATAATTCTCTTGAGGTTAAATGAAAAGGAATGTGCTCGGTAAGAATAAAGGGAAACTTGTTGGCAATAAAGAAATGAAATTGCTTTTAAAAGCTTTAAATATTTATTTACTTGACTTAAAAAAATTGAATTTTACAAATCAAGTTTCAATCAAACGATCACTTACTTACGTAAATAATGGAGAATTCCACAATCTTCCAACATAAGTACTAACACCAGCGTAAGCGTAATACGGAAGTCGAAATAACGACCGCCTTATCTAAAACCAGCATGTAAACAATAAAGCATCGAAATAATTGATTGTTTCCAATTGCGAGCGAGTTGATTGGCACCGCGCGAATGCGGAGACAATTTTGCACGATGCGTGCGCTGTGCACACTGATTTGTTCGTTAACAATCAGCGCGGCCTCGGCTGGATATGTGCCGTACCGATTCTTGCATGACTACGTAAAGGATGGACGTGAGTCTACTTATTTCATTGATTTCAACTCTCTCTCTGTATCAGTGTCTCTAACTTTCTTTAACCACAGGAAATTCACTGCTGTACCTAAGCTTCTCCTAAGCGCCTCAAAAGCGACCTATAGAAGTATATTCTTATGTCATCAAGCTTTATCCGCTCTCAATCGTAATTGATTGTTGTGGAGGGTCGTGCCCTGCAGTGGGATGTATGTGGCCTGATACATCTATCTAAGTAAAAATATCTTCAATTTCGTTACGTCTGGTGTTGTAGAGTTCCCGTGGATCAGTATTATCTGTTATGTTAGAAAATGTAATATTATCGTCTAAAATTTCCGGTTTATTGGTTTTACGATCGGTTGCTGGTGTAACTTAAGAAGTTATGTCTGGACGCTCGTTAAAGTACAATGTAGTGCAATGAACCACCACTCTGCCGAAATGTTGTAATAACACCACTATAAAATAACCTAATGCATTTTCTCACTGCTTAAGCTGTAAAATCAAATCTATATGAGAGTGTGAAAGTAAAAGTGCAACTGGTTAGATGTTCTCAAAAAGCTATCCAAAAGCAAGCCAGCATTTGAAATTGCAACTCAATTGCAACCGCTGCTGGCGAAATCCATTCTAAAAGGGAGATTGCGCATCGTCCATACTATTTTGGCCGTTAACAATCAGCGCTTTCACCGCTGCAGTGCTGGCTACGTTTCGCGAAGTATTTGTGTGACATGAAAGATGGACGCAAGTGTCGCGCTTGTCCGACTCACTGCGCGACGAATCGGATTTGTTTTCGAAGATTTATGCTCTGTGCAGCATTCCACCGGGTCTTTGTACGAAGTGAATATTGTTTTATTTATCGATTCATCTTCTTTGGGGATATGGTTGATTTTAGAATTATAGTTAGGATCATTCGAAATTCGGTATATTTTAACATGTTTTGTAATGTTACCTGTTTCTTCATCTCTTTAATGTGTTACTGAAAAGTGATAGTAACTTTCATTTTCTTTTTAAGCTACAGGCAATTCAATACTAAACATAGGCTTCCCCAAGGCTTTCCATTGCTATTTAGTTATTTTTGACCAAATTGGATTTTTTTGTAAATTCCAGGCGCCGTAGACGGACCGTTCCCATCAAGTTTGAAAAATATCCCGTACTATTGTTACCAAGTACCATTAAAGGGTCCCTGCGACAAAATGCACATGGTTTGGTTCTACGACGTAGTGACGCGGCAATGTATGCAGATGTTCTACTCAGGATGCGGCGGGAACGAGAATAGATTTACAAGCAAAGCCTCTTGTAAAATGCACTGCGAAAGCAAAAAACGAATATGAGCCACCTCCGGCCACTGCTTTTACCGTAATTCCTTTGTTGCAACGTATGTAAATGTTCAAACCGGTTTAGTTATTTGCACGACACACAACAATAAATAAAGGACATGCTGCGTGCATTTTTTATTATGTGGCTTTCAGTTATTTTCAGTTTAGATTTAATGGTGCGTTTTTGTTTGTGCAAGGAAATTATTCGCAGCATTGTGGTTTGAAGGAAAGACTGCGTTATGTAAAATTTATTTTATTTTATTGTCCTTAATATTCATTTAATACATAACAGTGGTGTGTTTATATGCTGCTGTTGTTTTGCAACCCATGATTAACATGATTTTAGAACTTTTTTTTTAATATTTTAGGGATGGCAATTTATTGAATGACGCGTTTATTGAATTTATTTCATTTAATATAAGAAATATATATTTTGAAATGTTTGTCTTCTATGAAAAATCAAACTACTTTTTCTATTCAGTGTAGTCATCTCAGCAGTGACTTTTTATCAAAGTTACTATACAAAACTTTATAGAGCGTTCTGGAGCACTTGGGTGTGTACTTGAATGATTTATTATGTCCGTACGTGACAAAAGCGTTTTATGAAACTGTTATAAAGTGGGGTTTAGTTTTATGAATCCGGCCACCGGGCTCAGTGTACTTGTTGGAAAATATTATTTACGACTTTTTGCCACTCCATCAATGCTAATGTCACCTCAATCCACTTTATGGACACCCATTTGACCCCATTTCTGAATTTTATACATTCATAAAGTTTTATTACCGTCTCACTAAACAGGTTCTTTTATCGCGGGGCGCTGTTCACCCGACTCGCGCTGATAAATTATTCTAATTAATTTTAATGAAAGTGAACGTTGCTGTAGGCCAGAACATCGCCTGGCAACTATTGTGAGGCGAAGATTAACATATTTAATCCTGAGTGACGGCGGGAATGCTCCACCGATAGTGTAAATACAGATTCATACGGATTTGTAGCTGTACATCACGTAGTGGCTTAAGTGTATACTGTGTTTAAACATATCGATGTACCAAAATATAACATTTTATGAGAATAATTTGAAAAAAATGCGACTTAATTAGAGATCGTTTGAGTTATATTTTTCGTAATATTCTTAAAGAATTTATTTTAATAAAGATGTACAAATTTTCCGGCACGCCCACCTGCCCGCTTTGAACTGGACGTGAATAGAAAAATTTTCAGTACGCTTATTTAGCTGGCGCGCTCTTTGTACACGCATCAAGAATTTGTTATCATCCAAGAACAACTCTCTCGCCCTCTCGCCATATTTTCCACTCGATTGAGAACAATGCCTGAAGCAGTGTGCAAAGAAATGAAACATTATACGCCCCAAATGTGAAATTATTTAAACATTAACTTCGAAAGTCAGCGATATTTCTACAATACAAGATAAAGCGAATATTTTATACATTGATATTAATAAAGACCGATCGTGTCAATGGAATATTAAATTTATAAAAATAGGTACTGATTTTTAATATATCCTACGGCGATGTTTTGTGCGATAATAAATGTTGTCGCAAATTGAATCTTCACACACTACAATAAATACACTTTTCGTTTAATCCGAGCCACCAGGGCGTTCGATACGACCATTATCTCACGCCGGGCGACATCGTGCTCCAATGAATTGATCTCGCCGACCAAATTGAACGTCGAGTCACCTATTCGGCCATTGCCTTGTACGACACTAGATTAGTCAAATCGGAATATATGGCTACGCCAATTACTGGACCGCCTAAACACATCTTGACTCAATTACACTGGACGTCATTTAGCATTAGGCACAGGCTGTGGTCATTAGTTTGCTAAACGACGTTTACATAGGCGATAATGCTGCCCTCTATTAAGCGTTCACATTTGTTTCGCTTTGGTGATGAAGAGCGGTTTATTAATTAGGACTTGTCATTTTGGCTCCTGTTTGCTGGTAATTAAACTTCAATGTAATGCATATCATACAGGACCGATTAGTGCAGTGGATGTGCAGTAAATTTCTATATCAAAAGTTGTGGGCTTAGTGCCTGCATAGAGGTGAAGTATTTGTGTGTTTGAATTTCTGTTGGGAAACACACACAGCACAAGAGGAAACCTATAGTAGGGAAATGTTAAAATATATCTTTGTACAATTAAGATAAACGTGTATACACGTTAAATTCATTACGATTGTAAATAAAGTCTGAATTGTTAAAAAAATAATGTAAGAAAATAAAGCACAAAAATTTTCCTCAACCTGGAAGTGAAACTTCAAAGGCGAACAGATAAGTAACTCAATGCGCTTATCTTATTTGTACAACCCGCAGGAGATTAAGCCGACTTCGTACAATATCAGGGGTTTCTTACTTAATTCACGAATTTCACGTTGCATGCGTGTTTTCGTCAAAATCAGGAGGTTACTCAATGTCCCGAAACGAAACTCGAATGTACGGACGTCGCACGCAAAAGTACAAAAAAAAATCGGCGCTTTTTTTTGCAATTTTTTTTTGCATTGTATCTAAAGTCACTAAGACTACCACCTGGCTTTGGTTTCAGTAGCAGTCTTCATATACCCTGTATATTTTTTTATCAACAGCGTATTTTTTCTCCTTCTCGGCATAAGTTCGTGTATCTAAAGTACATATATTATGTGGGAACAGTTCCCTTCTGTGTCAAACAAAACGAAATTTGTTTAGATTATCTTGAATATAATATCGTCTTATTAACATTCAAATGCTACATCTATATTTCATACACTCCTCCAAAGTCAAAGCCAAAGTCGAGTTTCAGGGTCTTAGTATTGTTTTCTTAGGAGAAAAATATAAATAAAATAATAAATACACCCAACAGTCACATACATCGTCCTGATCCCACACTAAGATCTAGTCTTGTGTCGTGGGTATCAGAATCGAGACTTTTCGGTCTCACAACACCCAGACCCGAAACAAATACCTGTGGATCACACAAATATTTGTTTTTCGAACCTGTAGCCTCACGTTTCACAGCCGGCGTCCAACCGACTGCGCCACGGAGGCTGTCAATTAGATCGAAAGTATGAAATTCGAAGGAGGTTACATTTCACTATATAAAATACTACTGCTAATAATATAGTATTTGTCTATTCAGTGAATAAATACATGTATGAATTATGCAGATCATCATCATTAGCCCGTTGCCGTCCAGTTATGTAGATACTTTAGTTAATTTAATTGTCTGCCTGGTTCGTGATCGCTTTATTCTCATTGGATTGCACTTGGGGCAATTGGCTCAAATGATATCTTTAGAGTGCACGTACCACGGATTAGGCCTTCGTTGACACAAGAGAAATAAGTGGTTGCAAATTCGTTTCATTGCCCGGAATGAAAACATTTTTTTTAATAAAACATACCTATTTGCTTGAGATATGTTAGTTTTTACTCGTGTTTATAGATGACTTATAAAAATTATCTATAAGCGGGTATACGTTCAGTGTTGAGCATGAAAATTTATGTATGATTGAGAGATCGACTAAATACATACATACATCCAACAGTCACATACATAGTCCTGATCCCACACTATGATCGAGTTTTGTGTCGTGGGTATCAGAAACTATGAGAGACTTTTCGGTCTCACAAACACCCAGGCCCGAAACAAATATCTGTGAGGCACATAATTATTTATCTCGGTGCGGGGATCGAACCCGCGGCCTTTTATTTCTCAGCCGGCGTCTAACCAACTGCGCCACGAGGGCTGACTGACGCGGATATAGTCCACGACGCTGGCTATTACGAGTATGGGTTGTCGGACTTAATCTACCATAGATTTTTTCATAAAGATCTCTTTCGTGTGCAAGTTTACTCAAGATATATTCCTCCACCATTATCAACACTATACCACCATCATGTGAATGTGGATTTAAATACATGCATATACTATGAAAATTATGATAAAAAAAATATATCAATTAATAATGGGTAAAACTGTTTTATGCGTGAAATTTTTATTGTAATAACGAGTTATACAAATATTGAATTGTTTAAACACGATTTAATTAATTATATTTAATAAGGGAGCTAACAGAGATGAACATTAATGTAATTCGCAAATAGATTTTGTTTATTATATTGATAGCGCGTTAAATAGTTTTTGTGTATGTCCAAATAGTGAGGAAGCAGAATAGGTTCACATTCGTTTTTATAAAATACTGCCGGTGAATGAATAATTCTTGCTCTCTCTCCCATGTCTTTATGGTTTTCGAGATCGGCAAAAACCTTGTTCTGCGATGTTTCAAATGATCTATTTACAGTGATTTCCTCCCATTAAGTATACTTAGTAGTTTACTTGCTCACTACGAGCGTCGTACGGACGAAAGATCAATTACCGATTTACTTTATGCTGAAAAAAAAAAACGCAAAAATTATCATATTTACAATAAAATCCAACAATGCAGTAACGTCTATATTACTCTGAAGGTAATAAAAGGTCAGCCGGGATTTTACATTTAATTAAAAGAATCACCTTTTATGATGTCGTAAAAAATCGTACTTTTTAATTTCACGCAGGTGAACTTTGTAAGGACGCAGTAACAATCGTATAACAAAGTATAAACGGGTCGGCCGTGGGATCATTATTATATAAATCACGTAGGTTCGTATAACGCGTGCGATTAAACAAAAGCAATATCTTTGTTTCGGGTTTTATTACACGTTATTATAATTAGAACTTTCGTTTGAATTTATATACATGTAGGTCTTGAGTATTTGTAATATAGAGACAGCTCTGTCATACATTTGCGTCTTCAAAAACGTATATGTTTTCTTGTTCGTATTTTTGGTAGCACTGTTACATTAGTGAAAATTGCTCTCATTACTTAAAAACATATTTCTGCAAATTCCGTTGGTAAACGAAATTTAATTTAATTATAATCCGTCCAGCGAGAGTTTAAGTGGAATTTAATAGCCCTAAACTATTTTTTTTTTTTCAAATAATTTGTGCAACCTGTGAAATATCAGCCAATAGGAGGGCAGAAAAAGACCATTTTTATCTACGTTTTTAAAGTACCAATGCACCCTCTACATTATAAATACTTTAAGATGTAAGTATTTATGACAAGTTTTAGGTGACGGAGTTCGTAACTGCCCGGATACCGACTATAGTGACACATGGTCATTGCTCCATTAGGAAGTAGTAATTTACTATAGGGGCTCATATAAATGCCTCGCGTTTAGCAGCTAGTGTGTATCTAATTTCGATCAGGCTGACATAATTAATAAATAATACACCCAACAGTCGCATACATAGTCCTGATCTCACACTAACATCGAGTCTTGTGTCGTGGGTATCAGGAGCTACGAGAAACTTTTTGGTCTCACAAACAAATACTTGTGGTTCACACAAACATTTGTTTCGGTTGCTTCGAATGACGAGTGATAATGGGTATAATTGTCTCATCTATGGATCAAAACAGTATTATGTCTGCCGTGTGCTGAGATGCAGACTTTTACAGTTCCAGCACAAAACATGTTCAACATATGAATATATTATTAAAGCAAAGATTTCTAAGCTCATTTAGCAACTGCTACGAGAAATTCTTATTCGCGCAATTGTAATATTTTCTGTATCGCGTCAGCATTGCGAGTGTGTCTGTGAGGGAGAACAATATCTGACGTATATTTTAGAATATATTTTCACTGTACTTCGTATTACAGTCGAGCTCTGTGGTTCACTGAATTTGTCAATTTTACGGTGTTGTCGATGAGCTGCATATTTGTTCGCAGTCCATTTTGTGGAAAGCTAGACAAATATTACGTTTATTTCGTCCAATACGAGTATATGGATATTGCCTCTGAGTAAGTTTATATTTAGTTTCTCGTGTCATAAAATTATTTATGCTATTTCTAAAGATAACTCTGTATGCTTGTAAATGAACAATATTACGGCCTTAAATACACCGCCTTGATTTTATGAGATGAAGCACATTTCAGTGCATTACAAAATTACTCACGTTTGTTAAGCTAAACTAATTTCGTATTCCCATTATTACGTCTAAAATTATCGAGAGCTTAATAATACAAATCAAATATCATTTAATTTGACGATTGATTAATCTCTGCCAAACCTACGTTGTTTGGATACAATTTGAATACAGAACACATCCGACATACCTTCGACGAGTGTCTATCGTGAGGCACGTAATAGTGAATTTATCACCCTATTTCCGGCCAGTAGGATATTGCGCCGTTCAAATATTGGATTTATCTAATGGAATCGAATTTGTCGGTGGCTCAGCTCTGATGGAGACTATTGTGATCACGCCACCGTTCACTTACACCCCAACTTGGTATCATTATATTTTTCAATTTAAAAACGAAATGGAATCGTGCTCATAAAGAAACTTTAATGTCCATTAGTGGTGCCGTAACTTTTGTTGTATTATTATTTATCACGTTAGCGGAGTATTTCAAAGGTGTTTGGTTCGGAGAAAATGTGCCTTTTATATTTTACTTGTAGATACTCGTATGTTTAATAACATTTATTTTCAGCCTGACTTTGAGTGTTTGCCAAATAAATTGATTATAAAAATAATTTCTTTTATCAATTTACAATCAGCCGCTTAATATACGTAAAACAGGAAAAAAATTACGGAACGTGATAGTCTGTACTCAAGATTTCACAGTACCTATGTCCACTGCCAAAACGAATGAAGGAACATGTCTAGCTAATAGTGTCTAATGTTTATATTCTTCATGCTACTGTTCAACAGAATAATGCCTCTATCACACACGCCTAATTTTCAAATATCTCTAAAACATAGCCCCCATAAATTCAATCCTAACTATCGACATTGATAGTTCTAAAAGCAATATATTAGGTCCCGCTGAAACTGCTAAAGCTGAAATACAGGGTGGTGCGAATTACCCCGCGCCGCGATTTAGCGTCACTTTAATGAATCCGTGCGCACGGGGACACTGACTCCTGTCGGTGGAGTGACCATACCTTCCCGATTCCACGGGTCTCGTCGTTTTGAAGGTGACAAATATATCAAAGATCTTTATCATTTTATTGATACATGATGATTATATTTACATCTGTAAACGATTATGAATTAAGTCATAGTGATTCTTGCAAAAGGTGGATGCTTTGGTTTGAAGAGGTCTTACCTTCGGTTGTGTGGTGCAATTTGTTGTGATAGTACAAAAAATAAAAATAAATTTAAATAGTATATTATTATACTCTTTCCTTTCTCAGACGATATTTATATATAGTGAATGCTATTATACTTTTTAAACATTATGGGGCAGCAGTGTGCATTTACAATCTACTTTCTCCTTCATCAGACCTATGCCATAACAATATGCGATGATTTGTAGACACCCCCCACCAATGTACCCCGCGGGACTGTCTCGCGATGTCCGGCGCGTGTATACAATCTAAATGACCCACTTCTGCGCTCATTAACGTGTGGGCACGTTGCGGCCGACACCACAATGTAATGGTTTACTTATTCAGTGTCGGGCCAAGGAGCTTTTTTGGTACAAAGCGAACTTGGCACTCGACGAAAACGTGCTCCCGACAGGAATAATTTATATTTGATTTAAGATGTCATGTACAGGAGTTTTACTGCGGTGCTCCGTTGTGCTGGTGTGAGATTGTGGATTTTTTTTTGTGATTACACAGTGAAGTTTTGCAATTTTCTATGTAATTGAAATTTGGATAAAGTTAAATGATTTGATTATAACATTTTCGCTAAATATGTTTTTAAGGAACATAATTTTTTACGAAAAATTGTTTAGATAAAGATGGGTAATCTTGTTTTACACGTAATCAAATCTTACGCATACAAAAACGCATTTTTATATACACAATAAGTACTTACCGATACACGCAGCGCTTAATTTTCTTATATTTTTTTAAATTTGGATACGCTCGTCTTATTGAAATAGATATACTCGTATCTATGGTTAGGAATAAAAGAATATGTGTAAGAACCTATTTTGTTCGTCGGACGAATATGACTGGTGTGTTAAAAAGTATTTTTGTTTGTTACAGGTAATGGCGCATGAAAAGTCTCACTTCCTTGATTTATGTACGTATTGGTTGTTTAATTTCCTGAACCAAACCGCCGCATAAATATTACGTTTGTTTCGGCTAACTCATATATCTTCCGTGTTCATAAACTGCGTAACGAGGGACTGAAATGAGTCCCACCTTGTTTATTTTTATTAGGATTTAAAAATTACCTTAAAGGTAGAAAATAGCATTGTAATTATAATTTGTATAAATATTAACAAGATTAAAATATGCTAATATATACTGTAAACAGTAATTCCATTTACATAACAGACACGGACTACTAAAAATCCCCCGACGGATCAAGATTTAGTTATACCAACAATAATTTAGTTATCACAGTTTTATCTCGCAAGCAGTAAAATATTATCCAATTTCTTATTCACGTTCGTGAGGTCGTAACGCTTAGGACTCATTTGGCGAACCTCAGCTTTTACGGTCGGGAGTAATATGACGAGTACAAACAGAGTTCATCTGACGTCCGAGGGACGCTGCGTGGCTGAGATAAGTTGCCGCTGAATATAAACTAAGTTGTAGAAATAATGCTCGCCCAAACTAAAACGTTTAAAAACGTGCAGGGACGTTGAATATGCGAATTTTCGTGTGAAGAGACGAGATTAGAATGACGGATTTGCTATTGTGCTTTTGTTTACAAAGAAAATTAATTTTGGTCCTGATTGACTGTAGTGGTACGTGGTAATGAGAATAGTTGAAGGCGTTGACTTTGAGTAAATTACTGATTCGTGAACAAAAATACTGCTTTGTTATTTAATGCATTATACTGAAGACGAATATTGTCTTTCAGAAGTTTTACTTCGGCTGTCTTTCGATATATAAAGATATATAGACAGCATGCATTGTTATGCAGATGATAGTACGAGTGACGCGCGATACATCGGCCATCAGAGTCTCTCTCGAGATTCCATTGAGGAAAGACGGTCTCAACTTGTGTCTGAAGTCGAGAGCTCTTTGGGGCGGGCCTCCGAATGGGGTGATTTGAACCTAGTTCAATTTAACCCCTCAAAGACACAAGTTTGCGCATTCACTACGAAGAAGGACCCCTTTGTCTTGGCGCCACAATTCCAAGGAGTTACTCTCCAAAGATCCGAAAGTATTGGGATCCTTGGCGTCGAAATATCGAGCAAGGTCGAGTTTAGGAGCCATTTGGAGGATAAATTCAAACTGGCGAGCAAGAAGTTGGGTATCCTGAACAGAGCCAAGCGGTACTTCACGTCGGGTCATAGATTGACGCTCTACAAAGCACAAATCCGGCCCCACGTGGAGTACTGCTCTCACCTCTGGGCAGGTGCCCCAAAATACCAGCTCAACCCACTTGACTCCTTACAACGACGTGCTTGTCGAATAGTCGATGATCCCAATCTCACGGACAGACTGGAGCCGTTAGGACTGCGGAGAGACTTCGGGTCTCTCTGTGTTTTCTATCGTCTGTTCCATGGGGAGTGCTCCGAGGAATTGTTTGAGATGGTACCAACGTCACCTTTTTACCATCGCACCACCCGTCACCGCAGCAGAGTTCATTCCTACCACCTGGATGCGTACCGTTCCCGAACGGCACGTTTTCAGCGTTCTTTCTTACCACGCACGTGTATGGAATGAACTCACTCCCTGCATCGGTGTTTCCTGAGCGCTATGACCTGTCCTTCTTCAAACGAGGCTTAAAGAGAGTACTTTCCTTAAGGTAGGCAGCGACTTTGTTGTGCTGGACCCCTGGCATTGCGGAGGTCTATGGGCAGCGGTAGCCGCTTTCTATCAGGCGGGCCGCTAGCTCGTCTGCCTATAACGGCTATAAAAAAAAATATATATATATATATAGTATTATCGAGATGCAATAAACTACTCTCCGCCTTATGTCAGATTTTAAATAGATAGCAAAAAATGTGGTTAATGACCTGAATATTAACTTTGCAGTGAGCGAGCTTAAATTAAAATCGTATCTCAGATTTTATGTTCTACAGCGCAATGCAAACTGCGCTAATTTATGATGATGATTTTGGCTCTATTATTAATAATGGATTCGATTTGAAATACATGCCTACAATTAAATGTAATGTTAGCACAGAGGTTACGCAAAATTTTCGCCATTCAAAGCACATTTCGCCTAACAAAGGTAAAACGAGATTTTGATTGAGTAATGTTATTTGCAAAAGATGTTACAGATGATCAGAATTTTGACCGAGTTTCCTCGGGAGAAAAACAAATTGTTAACGTTGCTAAACTTTACAATCCTAATAACTATATTTCACGGTAAACGGGCACGCACAGAGCGGGAACTTTGCAAAGAATCGATTTAGCTATGGCGGCCGACTGCGCTGATACAACCACTTTGGCAGCAGTTGTACGAATCGATGTGATGAAAATTTAACGCGAACCTGCGGCACACGTCTCGTTGGCTTAGGCACCGACCGATGCACCGGAGCCGATAAATAATTCCATTTCAAGTCTCCAGTGGCGGGGACCGAGTGAATCGTGAATTAACGATCGCGCCCGAGTTTAACTACTAGTCTTGTGCCGTCCTTTTGAAAAATGTCGCCGCCCCGCTGAATGTTGATGATGTTTGCGTTTGTTAGATTCTAACTGTAATTGAATCGTATTCCATTAGCCGGTGCTTTTTTCTTTCTTATTTACTAAACTTGATGTAGGAATTTAGTTTTTCTATCGGGGTTATATTAACAAGTTGAAACAGTTATATAAGTATATTTATGTTTAAACGTTGATATTATAGATAATGAATTTGGATGTTATACCCAGAGATGTAAATACCTTATTGGATATAATCTGCTGTGGCTTTTTTGACTCATGTTACATCATGGCATAAAATTCCAAGTTACATAGGAGTCTAATCCGCAACCGTAAAATATACAAAGATCGATTTTAGAAATAGTCGATAATGAAAATGTTATATATAAATACACACTATTTTTATGATATTTTATGACAACACAATAAATAACTCGTCCTCACTTCGTTGCGAGAAACAATTTTATTTTCTTTAATTGCATCTTATGAATTTTGCATTTCCGAAGTACTCGTTTCATAATGTATTTTCTTTCCAGCTTTGAAATTGAAATTAACAAACTATTGTTCCTCTGAACCGTGTACCGCTTAATAAGATTTTAGAAGTGGTACCGACGGGCCGTTCTCATTAATAATTCTATACCAAAGCCCAGTCTCCAGCCAGTTTATTCCTTTACATCGATGTAATGAGTGTTAACGAAATTTCCCTTTACAATCGGAAATTAAAAACAAATTAAAATTCAGCCCCGACGTCGTTTTTTGTCCACGAAGTGTTCTTCGTATACTTTTAAAGAAACCTTTGAAGATTTATGTTATACTATCGAGCTCATATTATTTAACTAGCTTTGAATTTTAAGACTGGAAGACGATTATCTGCCTACAAGGTGGATGGACGACCTGGTTAAGGTTGCAGGAAGTCGCTGGATGCAGGCCACTTTCAACAATTTGGAGATCTTTGGGGGAGGCCTATGTTTGGCAGTAGACTTCCTGTCGCTGGAGAGAGAGAGAGAGAATTTTAAGATTTAATGTACTGTATCAGCCTATATACGTCCCACTGCTGGGCACGGCCTACTCTACAATCGAGAGGATCGATTGAAAGTGGTTAGGCCATATAAGTGCCCCACGCTGGCCTAGTGCGGGTTGGTGGACTTACATACCGTAGAAATTCTTTAAGATTTAATACCATGATTTAATTTTGTAGTTATGTTTTAATGTGGTGACTAACTTGCAGATTGTATTTTGCGATTGACTTTATGCACAGTGAAGTAATAATTTTGACAAATTATTATCAAATTTTTTGCTGGAGTATTTTTGTCGCATATGTCCATTTAGCGGCATGTTTACTGAAAGCGAGATGTGTAATCATGTATTTTAATGTCGGGTTAATGTTAATTTATAATTAATTATTATTTTGTTCAGTCATATGTCATTTAATTACAGTGCTTACGCTTTCATAATAATGTATATTGACATTTTATAAATATACACGTACTGTAAGGTTGACTACATTCAATTTGCAATTTTAGTATTAAAAAGTCGCGGAAATTTAGGCCTTTCGCACAATAGTATTTATAACTGTTCCCAAAACGATAGAAATTGTATTAAGTAATTCTCTGTATTGTTTTATAAAGCTCGACGCCGGGTTTTAACAATGACTTATATTTTCTTAATGAAGTTAAAGTATTTGATGTTGTTTTTATTCACTTTTTAAATGGTTTAATTACAAATGTTGTAATATTAATAGGTGTACATTCAGTTTCGATAACACTGGCATATTTGTGTCCGATAGAGGATAGCGCTACATTTAACTTTTTTTCGCCAAATGAAAAGCGTACTTAAATAATAATGACAAAAAACCTTTTAAATGGCAATTGAATAGCTATTTTTGCAAGTCAATACATAGTACTTAATCTCTATTTACAAGACAATAGATATATTTTTATATAAAATTTTTGGTTCACGATAGTCTTCTTGTTTATTATTTATAACTATTTTATAAGAATAGTTTATAAAAAATAGTAATGAATATAATGAAATAAAAAATTCTTCACCCAGGCGAATGGGGCAGGCCGCTAGTGCCAATATAAAAAAACACCGTTGGCCTAACTTCGTCAATTTACGTATACGACGAAAAAGTACTTAGTGAATAAGAGCCAACAAAATTTACATGTGGTCGTAACTGAAAACAGCGCGTTTGATGGTTATCGCTTCTCGTAAGCCATGTAATGCCTACCTCGCCTAACATTATTGTTTCACTTGCTTCTGCTTTCTATGTTGATATTCCTTTGTAATAATATTTTGTTTTGTACCGGACGAAAGAGTGACTCCAATGCAAGATAATGGTGATGTTATGTGCATACATAAACTCACTCGTTTTTCCCGGAAGGGCCAGGCAGAGGTGTAACTAGGACACCCACGTTTCGCCTTGTATTTTCCGTCCCACGATGTGATAAGGGTCGAGCGTTTCGCCATATCGGGCACAAATTCCTGACTCCGGGCTGATAATGAATAAAAAAATCCAATATCACTTTGCCCGACCCGGGATTCGAACCCGAGATCTCAGCTTTGCAATCATACCGTAATACAACTGCGCCAATGAGGCAGTGGTATGTACAATGCAAACCAAACAGGCAATTTACTGGAAAGAGATTATTGTATATAATGGGTTTTTCTTCATTGCTGTAGAAAGGCTACGAATATACTGTCAACATATTTTGATACTCCGATACTCTCATCAAACAAATAGGAGGTTGTTCATTCACATATTTTTTTTGTTTGACTTCTCTACCACTACAATTTGAACCAAAGTATTGGTACTGTAACTTTAAATAAAAAAATAGTAATAATTTTTTAATTTACTCAATAGTTCACTCCTGCTATCTGTTCCTAACGTACACTTAATAGTAAGCTATAATTTAGAAAAGGAACGCAGCTTAAGCATTAAACTGCGGTGTGAAGATTAGCCACAAATGGGTCCAGATTATTCTGTTTGCGGTATTATACTGTAATAGCACATGTGACGCAATATTCGTGGTGGTTCGGGGTTTCAATACACCAATACAGCCTTGTATAATTGAAAGCAATGTTCGAATGTCGAATTGCGTGGTGGTCTGATCTGAAACGGACCAGACGCGGCTGCCAACATGTTCACGGTGGTCGCGGGTTCAAATCCCAGGGCACACCTCTGACTTTTCGGAGTCATGTGTGTATTGATAGTCAATCACCACGCACTATAACTATGTAGGAAAAAATCGCGAGGAAATTAAATTAAATTACATACCATAGCGATTTTGCAGGAATTTATATGGTATGTAAAGTCCGCCAACCCGCACTAGGCCAGGGTGGTGGACTATATTGCCTAACCCCTCTCCATCATACTCTCGACTGTAAAGGAGGCTCAAGCCCTGCAGTGGGACGTATCTGGGCTAATACAGCACAATGGTCAAATACTACACGTTAGGATTCTATATAGAAAAATTACACGTTGTTTTCTGATTGGTTGTACTCGTAGTGCATGGGCGTTGGATGTAGTTTATAACGGCTAATATCAAAGGTAAATATTGAAAATGGATTTTATATACGCCATACACTAAATTTACTAACCCGCCTGAAATGTATTTGTGAATATGGGTAAATATTTCTTGGTTTACGTTTCACGGCGTAATCTAAAGATACTTCTATACTTCGCTGATAATGAATGCATTTTATTATAAATCTAAACGTAGATTAATTAAATATAAATGAGTAGTATTTACAATATTTTTGTAGCTAAAATGTATAAACATTAATGCCAATATATCGTCTATTGACTCCAGTTTAGATATAACAAACTATTGCATCAAAATTTTACTCGACACTTCGTACCAGCATAAAATATAATTTTTCATACAAAATTTTATTTACGTTTTGATATAAATTTCAAAGTGCCATATTTTTGTGTATATAATTCACCACGTTTATGAAACACGTGTACCAAGCAATAAGTTCGTGCTTGCCCTTTCTGCACTGCGCTCATGGTCGGGTAAAGTTACGCCGCATAAAGTACGCAGATAGATTACGTCCCTGAGCATTTATCTTGCTTCCATGTTTTAAATGATATACCCAAGCTGTGCTCCTACGTTTATCAACGGTAACATTGCGAGGCAACCCGAGTACATTTCATTTTAAAGCATATTCAAGTATCTTTTGCCTGAGGCTGCGTACGTGTGATGAATTTTACCGTCCTTTGGGGAATTGCGAGTTTTCGAAAAATATACTCTAACGCTGTATACACTTTAAAGTTTCTCCTTGCCAAATTTGAACTGAATCGGTTCATTAGTTAGACTGTTACGGTGCAGTAAAGTGAAGCCATTTACGTGCCTTTTATTGTCTCTGTGATTACATAAAATATATCGCACTGGAATACAAACACCCTTTTTTACTTTAAATTAGACAATGAATCTTAATAAAATAATCTTCAGTCAGTCGCTAGGCTTAGAAATAAACTATAGTACCACTTGTGAGCCGTGATCGACAATTGCACGCATAAAATCAACACCGAGCTACCAATCTTTGGTATACTCTTGTTAAACCCTCAACGAAATCAGTAGAAAATAAATTCTACCAGCAAACATACAGAATAATTTCGTACGTATTTCCAGCAGCAAGTAATAAATATCCGTACGTATTTTCAATCTTGGTATTATCCCAGCTGTAAAACCAGCATTTTAATTGAACACGAGGGCATTAATTCATCGGACATTATCGAGAACGTGTCACCGGCGTCATTGCGCGTTCAGCATTAAATGGTAAATTAAAAATTTCCACGGGCTTAAGTTGAACAGCAATGTACTCGCATGAATTTATGTATACGCTGTCGAGATAATGCATCTGTACATAAATTACTTTGCAGAATATGTATGTGTTAAAATGTAAATACCTTTTAAAATCATAATTAACTTTGGTATGAATATTGCGTATTTTTTATTTAAATTGGTAAAATATGTTTATTAAAATTATTAAGCCTTAAGTAAATGAGGTTTTTTTAACTACACTTTGATTTATATTCAAACTGGTAATATTTTAATTTTCTTAATTTTCAACTCTGCATTAAATGTCTCTTGTTGTATTTAATTTTTAACGAAACGAGCAAAAATCCCGCTGGCCGCTTCCATTGTTCTTGCGCCTTGATTTTATTTTTCCTTTCGAACAAAAACTGTTGCGTCCAGTCTAAAGCGAGTTTACAAGTATTTTTTCGTTGAAATGGTACTGAAATTTTATTGTCTTTTTGAATCTCATTTGCTACATTTTATCGTGTCCCCCTCGAGAGTTGGATGTAATGTCTCATTTAGATAAGTGAGTGTTAACGCTCTCGAAATGTATGGAAAATTTATGTAAGTATAAAGTTGGAACTGTAGTTTGGATTTATGTATATGATCTTTGCGTAGTTCACTCGGCATGGTAATAACTGACTGTATAATTAAGACATGCACTGAGTTAGTGGTTTGCGGGAGATTGTCGCTTGCAGATGCATAGAGATGAGTTCGGTTTATGAATTTGTTCTAAAACTAAACACTATTTGCTATATTCGTACTAACAATCTATATAATTAAACATTTGAAGATTTGTGGAATTCGGTATAAAGAAATAGTAAATATAAAAATTGACTTAAAGACGTCGATGAATGTAAATTTAAAGCGGGTGAAGTTGTAGTCTCTTTTAAAAGTATTGTTATACCCCACAGAAAGCTTAAAAAGACTCGGAATTGTAAAGAAATATATCGGAGCTGACAATCTTTACAAAGGACAAAAAATAATAAAGTCGAAAATATTTAGCAATAAACAGAATAGAATATCGTGACATTTACTCCGTTAAAGGCACACAAATTGATGCAAAATGATTACGCTCGCAAACTATAATAACACAAACAGAAAACAAAGAGCCATACGAGCGGTACAGCTGTCGAAACAAAACTTTGTCGTAGTATTTAGCTGCACCGGTTCGGAAGTAAATAACAATGCCGGTTAGCGCATATTTAGATGGACATACAGCACGGTTATATTGTGTAGCAATTTGATAATGCCGATAGGTTTTAAATTATGTGGAAAATTGAGGCCTTCATCCTCTTTTTAATTGTTTCCAAAATATTATTTTGCAGTTGATTATGTCATTGTGTTGAATATTTCTAGCTCATGACATCATCTTCCGCCACAGCTGATTGTCTCCTTCAAAGCTTTCTGCAGTGACGTATTAGAAACAGTCTACGTCCATCGAATGACTGCATCCTATACTGGTTGCCCAGTTTTTATTGTCTTCCTTATTGTCTAAGAGCCGGTGAAGATCGACGTTCAGCTGTCTGATAACCAGATGAGGCATATTTTTTATCAAATATTATTGATTAACGTTCATGAATAGTTTTAATAGATTTATTTTTGCAGAGAAGCCGATTGGTTTTGTAATTAAATTATCTTACTTATAATACCAATTTAGATTGGTTATCAGATCGGTGTAGTTACCTATATTGACATACTTGTTTATCGGCTTGCAAGGTAGCCGTTAACAGAAATAAATAGGCAAGCCTACCTAGCCATGTTCTCTGTGTTAAAACTATCAGTTGAGAATAAATTCATTCGGTTATCAAAAGAGTGAAGGTGATGAAAGGAAATTGATTAAAAATTAATTCAATTTAAAATAACCATGAACACTTTTCGATAGGCAAGTTATCATAGGCATATTTAAAAAAATAAATTGATGAAAAATATGTCCCATCTGGTTATCAGATAGGTGAAGGTCGCTCTTCCACGTCTCCGCTACTATTACGAATTCTTGTTATAAAGGATGAGTTATAGAACAAGTTCACGGTTTAATACTTATAAATACTCCAATCCCTTTGCCGACTTTGATAGAAATACGAGTTAATTGGAGACGAGGTTCTACTCGTAGTAGATAACAGGGAAAATTGGGTCTTATATCACGTATGTTGATATTTCTAAAGAGTTGCTGCTGCATATCTTGTCAAAATACATATTGGCACAGGGGTTCATACGAACTGCTTTGTGTGGATTTGCCGAACCTTTGATTACAAACATCGATATCTGAAATGAAAATGTGGGTCACATGTTGGCGACAAATATTGGCTCGACTCGTCGCTTCGCTGATCTGCTACAATCAACAGATCGTACCAGCAACCTTGTATGTACATCTTTAATAAGAACTTCTACTCTAAATGACTCTGAATTGTACATATGTAGCTAACTTACAAAATATTGAAAAAGGCTATAAAAAAGTACAACTTAATAAGGTCTCTTTGGTAGTAAAATATCATGTTGAGACTTCGTGAATTTGTGTTTGTACTACTTTTCGGCACAACGAATATAATCCGCAAGCGGTGCGCGATAACAGTTTGCCTTTTAGGCTAACAAAAACCACAAAGACTTATTCGTATGCTCATACAAATATTAAGTTCTACATCCGTAGATATTTTATGCATGGATAACAAAATTGTTATTCCAACCGACCCGAGAAATATTAAGAATAATATAAAATAATATTTTCGAACAGTGTAAATCAGCCAGTGTATTCCAAGCGATTCCTGGAATAATATTGAAAAAGTAAACACAAAAACATCCCGATGATAGCTCGGCGCTTTTTGAAACGTGAATCGATCGAGTTGGACTTTATCGGTTCAAAGTTGGCTCGACCCAATTCCGCAGGCACAATTCTCACCCACCGGCTGACAAGTCACAATAATCCACCCTATAAACGATTACATTTGCGTGCGTAACCTCACGGGGCCAGTTTAGACGTCTAGCTTGGCAATGTTTTATTACGTGAACACGTTCGGCTTTGAATGATAAAACTCATTTACTTTCACTCGCGGTGATGGAAAAAACCACTCGCTGAATAAAGTTATTAGAATACTTTATTCGTTGGCGTCTTGCTTCACGGATTCTGGAGTAAGATCAGGAGTGTCATGATTTTAGTATACATATTTAGAGTATTTTGTTTTGATTATGTTGTTAACTAAACATTGTATTTGGTGGAAAAAGATTGAAAATCAAGGGAGGCGATTTGTTTCTTTTGGAATTTCACAGTGATTGCAATGTTTCTCTCCGAATTCGATTGCTGAGTGCCTACCGAAGTGTGATGTGAATGTCGATGTGATCTGATCTCAATAATGAATCTGAAATTGAGAATGCCAGTGCACGCCACGACTTTTATGGATAAGTCGTTTACAGTCCAAGCTGTTCGACTGTGGAACGCATTACCAGTTGTTGTAAGACGGGCTGAAACACTAACTTCGTTTAAAAAAATGGTAAAAGACCACTACCTTTCTCTCTGAACGGACATATTGATTAATATAATTTCCTGCTTTTGAACCTATAGGTAATTTATAGTATGTATATATATGTATGTATTATATATATGTATGTATATGTATATTAGGAGTAAATTACTATGTATTATATATTGTGTATATATAAATTATAAACAATTTGTTAATTTTCCTTTTTTTTTTTGTTTGTGTTGGAGCTTGTCTCTTTTATATTCTAGACTGCCCTGTCTTCTTTTCATTGTGTTAAATCCATCCAAAGGTTGTCTGTAAGAAATCGCCTAGAGCGATAAGACCGCCATCTGTACTTTTTTCTTAATTTTATTATTTTTTTGTATGTATTTCCTTTATGTGTGCAGTTAAGAATAAATAAATAAATAAATAAATAAATAATGGTATTTTGATAACAATGGCATAATGACTACTGATTGTAAAAGTCGACACGTCTTCTTAAATATAATACATACTACTGTTGCTTCTTAACAACTTTGTTTTATCCATTTTCGAGATGCGATACCTACAACATATCAAATTCTTTTGTACATTACATATTTCGAAACATAAAGAAACCAATCAACTCTAGGTATCGATTAGACTTGTTTGATATTCCAAAAACAACACAAACTAGAGTGTTCGCACTCAGCTCGAAGGGAAGGCACGTCTTCGCTTTGACGTAGCGGTAATAAGGTAATAAAAGGCAATCTACGGAAAACGAAGACCTTTTAACTAACTACGCCGAAGGCTCGTTTAACACAGAACTTAGTTTAAAGCAAACCTGCTTGTATTGTGGGCGGCCATTAATTAATAAGTTCGCGTTCACTCGCGTTCCGGCTTACGAAATTTTATTTTCTTTGTCTGTTTTGTTTAATGCTTTCGTGAGGTTTATCATTTCTAAATTCGTCTTGCCTAAGTCTTTGTCCCTTTTTCCAAAACGCGAACAAAAGGTCGTAAAGTTCCCTGGACGTGTTTACGTTCGCTTTTATACTAAAATGTTATATAGAAAAGCAAAGGTGTTACAATGTTCGATTGACTCCTTATCCTTTGCTTTGACTACAGCTCTTATTACTCAATTATTTGAAGTGTAAAGATAAAAGTATAAATTAATGGTATAATTTTGATTTGGGTAGAAGCAGAAAGATTTAGTTATGTATGCGTAGCTATAAATATGTACTTTAAGCAAGTATTAAGGAATAAAGAAAATAAAATACAAAACAAAGAATACCTGCCAAGATAATTATTGGTGTGCTTTGAACCGTTTCCATCCTTTCCATACGTACTACGTTTTACAAGCCTGCTTTATTAATTTTATGCCGTTCCCCTTTAGACCAACGGAGCATAAGGCCGCCTTACAATATTCCGTCATGAGGCTCCCTCTACATACATCTCATTCTAATATATTTACTCGTGAGTACATACTTATGTCAGCTACGTTACCTTTGCCCAATTATTTTTCGGGTGGGCAGTCCCTTTTGAGAGGACTCAGGGCCGTATTGCGGTAACGTGTAAGACACAATATTTTTACCGCTTTCTGTATCTCTCCTTGACATTTTCTTGTATAATATTAAATTCGTAGGAACAAAATCCTGTTCGTAATAATGAAATGGTCTGATAAGGTAATGTATATTGGTAAGACAAAAGCGATCGGATCCAGTTTCAATGTTTGGATTATTCGGTTACGCAATGGAATGAGTGTTTCGTCGGAAAATACGTTAGTGCCTATTGTAGTATTAGTACAGATTGGTTTGTAAGTAAGTGATATCGATACCTAGGAATGGATTAGATAGCTAATCAATATATGAAGATTTACCTTAACAAAATGTACATGTTCCTACTGTGTATTAGTGTTGGCTCAAAGTTTTGTTTATTGTTCATACATTCGTTTATGGTAACTTTGTAATTGTTGTTTATGTGTATTCCATTTTCCTTTTACTGTAATGAATCTGGTCTGTAACGTGTGGTCTATAAAACTAAAGTATATGAAATCTGTTTTAATTTCATTAATATAACACACGCAAATCTGCAAATGACTTAAAATGTTTAAGTAATTAGTGTAAATTGTTGGCGCTTAAATGTTATTGTACAACTAGCTTCTTTGTATTTTGATAATAAATTGAGTGTTTTATGGCGCATTGTCAAGAGCTCTATTGAATTACTATAGGCCCATATAATACAAAATTGGGCACTCATAACAGGTTCGTAAAATATATGTAATACGGGCGGCAGTAGGCAGTCGCCACGTACGAACTACGATGCTGCAATTTCAATGTGCGCAAAATCCAACTCCCCCTGGGTATGGCTGCACTGAAACTAATAAAAATATTGCCGCGTGGACCGAAGCCAACGGGCAATTTCTATCCGGCCTTTTGTGTTTTACTTTAAATGCTATCCGTTTTAATGGATAAAAAATTTATCCGATGCGCCAGGAATTAAGCTGTTTCAATACTTTGAATTCAGAATTAGGAGACTTTAACGAATTGCCTAAATTAATATGGGTAAACTATAAACTATTAACATCTCATATTAGATTGGTGAAACATATATAGGTATTTCATTTAGCTATGTGGGCGTGGATACAACGTGTTAGAGCTCTGAACCGTAATGACGTGGGTTCCAATCGCAATTCCGATAATTACATTTCTGCGTTATTCTCTAAAACGTCGCCTGGCATTGGATAATTAATTTACCCGAAAGGGTTTCTGTTAGACAAGCGGCCAGCCGTACAATTATAATATACAAAGTTATAAATCAAATAAATGCGACGAGCATAATAATCATGTTTCCGCAGATTCCTTTTGAATGTCACAACAACAAGAAAACGAAAGTTATAAGGTTTAGTTCATAATATATTAATCTTTTTATGGATTTAGAGTGTGTCAATGAGCACATAGTTGCGATGCACAAGGCGCGTAATCAAGTTTTAGTCAGTTTTGCACGTAGGAAATTTCAATCAACTTATTTATTTATTTTATTTTTTTATTGCACAAACATACACTAAAAGAAAACAGAAAATAATCATAACGACCAATATTAAAGTAAATACAATTTGCTGTCTTATTGCACTAAGCAATCTCTTCCAAGCATTCATTCCTTTTCATGGAGATAAGGGAAAGGCGAGAGATCAATTGTGCCTCGCTTAGCGCTAGATTCCGGTACAAGTGATACCTCTGCATGTAGCTTTGGGGATTAATACATATTTACATTAGGACTTCATACACACTCAAAAATATTTACCAATCTGATTATATCTCATACAACTGATACGGTAAGTCCTGAGCGGTTAAGGCTCTAGAAACTCCTCACAGTGGATTCGAAACTTGCTCAGTGTCTTGTAACTGCAAACTTAGCCAGGGTCGTGAGGAAATTTGTATGTTCAAGACGTCCTGCTTGGCCTTGCAGTTTAATATACTTCGCTATTCAGTGTGTACAGACCTCGCTGCTAGGCTAAGCCGCAAATAACGCATAGTGACATGCTTCTGACAAAACTTCATTTGTTGTATGGCATGGATCAGTCTACGTACGGGAATGACGCAATTAGTGGTAATGATATCAATAATAGTTTTGTGTTGTTATAGGATAAAAAACTATAGCAGGGAGTGGTAGAGTCATGTTATATACAGTGTTTACTATATCAACTGACTAGTTTTACCGGTAAGTTATTGTCTCACTGAAAAGTGCCGTGAAGTAAGAAAATTGCTCTAGCGTGTACTTAATATTAAATATTGCCAAATAAATCCTGCCATTTCGACACTAAAGATAGACAATGGGTCACCAAATATCCGGTTAAGTACTTAGGAGACGAAAAACAACGCCTATTCGGTTGTGACTTCTATTCTACATACATAAATACATAAACACACGCCTTTTTCCCAGAAGGGGTAGGCAGAGGTGCTACCAGAACACCCACGTTTCGCCTTGTATATTCCGTCCCACGATGTGATAGGGGGCGAGCCTATCGCCATATCGGGCACAAATTCCTGACTCCGGGCTGATAATGAATAGAAAAATCCAATATCACTTTGCCCGACCCGGGATTCGAACCCTAGACCTCAGCTTTGCAATCATACCGTAATACCACTACGCCACCGAGGCAGACTTCTATTCTAGAAATGTAAAAATATTACCCGGCTTCAGTACGTAAATTTAGATTGGTTCGCAATCTAGGTATACTGGTTAGGCTCTATAATGTTTCCAATAGATTTACGATAAGACGCAGCGCCACCTACGCTAAGCTTGGTGGGTGACTGAATCGAAGAAACACATAAGTTACAATTTGCGAAGCATAAGACGTAGTACTCGTCGCGAGTCGTAAAATGTTCTAGGATTTTAAAGCTTACCTACAGACGACCGGAGTGAGGGCTTTCGATAAATTTTATTTACTCTCCCTTTATACCGCCTTTGTGTGATCGAGTGTATTGATTTTTTTGTAGTTGAAGAGTTATAATGTCGGTAAGATCGTCTTTGAAAATCTCTTGGGTTCTGACACGTAATTGAGGAAACTTTAGTCTGCCCCGGCCCTGTGTTAAATATTTACAGAAAGTGGATAAATTGTGAAAATTTAAGTTACAAGGAAATTCGTTATCATATTTTATTAACATCCTTTATTAAAGGAGCAACTCGAGGCGTAGATTTTATAACGCCGAATAAATTTTAAAATTTATTCTATTCATTTAAAATTAATTTAGCTGCTCACCCCGGCAAGTGCGAGGCGTGATTTGCAAATAGGATCTCATTTGCATTAGATTTTTCCCGACAATTTGTTGTATTATTTAGGTAGTTAGAAAATGTCGATGGCACTGCTTAAATTTACCATAAAAGTCGGGAGATTGTGAATAAAATTAGCAATTAAGTGAATTATTCCGTCGGCCGCGAATGTTCTCTCACAAAGGAGGTTGGCAGTACGCTTGATAACGCTAATTAGAAGAACCTAGTAGCAAACAAAGCTTCGCCGTCTCGGTCCTTAATGGAATCTGTGAAATGGCACGTGCCGCCGTCATCTTTACAAATAATAATGGGCAGGTGCCAGATGAGGGTGCATTTTAGCCCCGGCCGGAATATCCGCGGAATTTAGGCGGCGGGATATGAAATTAAATACCTGCGTTTCATTATGTTGTAAAGAACATCTTACAAGTTTTAATTAAAACATCGTTATGACCGGCGGGTTTATTAATTGTGAGCGGCTTTTTTTAATTTTGTCTTTTTGTGTGTATTTTTATCGGGTGCTATAAAATGTTTTTTGTAAGTAATTTGAAAGTCTCGTCTGCATTTTATGTTTGATGTTTATGAATTGTGTAATTAATTTTGGAAGAAATTAGCATAACCAGTAATCATTTCACGTCGAAAGTACCGAACACATTTTGATTAATTTTATGTGTGTGTATCGGAAAAGGCTTTTCTACAAAATGACATGTTTATAGTCTCGTATCGACCTTTTCACTTAGGCTTCCATATACCCTTTCAGCGAGGAATCCCTGAGGGTTGTTCGATAATGCCCCAACAGTTAATTGCTAACATGTTTAGGGATCAGACGAAAATAACTAGAAATCACGCAATCCCCAGCAGACATGTTTTATATTCATTATCTTCGGTGATTATCTAATATATATAAATCTCGTGTCACAATGTTTGTCCTCAATGGACTCCTAAACTACTTAACCGATTATAATAAAATTTGCACACCATATGCAGTTCGATCCAACTTGAGAGATAGGATAGTTTAAATCTCAAATTATAGTCGCAATTTTAATTTATTGCTAATTATTTGTCTGTTATTATTTGACAGTCACAATCATCTGTTAACTCCAAATGATTCTAACAGATGTCGATACCTTTCGACTGGGTTGAGTAAATAATCAATAGATGGCGCTGCTATGGTAAATCTACGAACGTGTCATATAAGCTACATTTTAACAGTATAATTACCACGTGTTGTTGACGCTATAAAATTAATTAAATTTATTTTAAAGTTTAAGCAGGAATTTTGCAAAGTATTTGTGTTTGCGTATTTTTTTAATGATATTCGTCGTAGTTTCGTGTTTATATAAGGCCTATCTACAAAATAAAAGCAATTCCAAAAAATTGTCTACATGCCTATTTAGGCATTAAGGGATGAAATGGGATAAAGTGGGACGAACGCGATGAGACCGGTAGATGGAAAATAATGGGACGGGATGTAACAGAAAGAAAAGGAGCCAGATGAGATGGGATGGGATACGATAGGAAAAGGGATAGTAGGTACTTAGGTTGAGTTCAGGAGTACAAAAGTTTGAACGGGAATAAGATATTTCTGGTGTGGAGTGGAGTCTAAACATCTTAGCACCCAGGCGAAGCTGGGCCGGGCCGCTAGTTTATTATATAATTGTCCCCAGAGGATTACTTATCGATAGGATTACTTAGCTCATGTGTTTCAGATATTTCATGAGTATTGGTGACAGCGAGCGAGCAGGTCACCTGATCGTAAGTGATAACTGCCGCTCATGAACATCCACAACGCTTGGATCATGGATGTGTTGCCGGCCCATCAGATCGGGAGCGGGAAGGAAAAAGGGGGGAAGGGGTATCCGGCAGTCTCATTCAGCGAACAAAACACCACGGCAAACTTGTCGCTTCACGTCGATCTCCTGTGAGACAGTGGTACCACCCCGGACAATCCTGTCTATTCATGCTGAGTCATCATTGACTACAACATCGCTTAGCACTTTTGTAGTATAAATACTAGAACGTGATAGAAAGAGGAATATTATGTTACTAAGAAAAAATAAATCCGAAGCTTTATTATATTCTCTGAAGATATTTGTTACATATCGTGAAAATCAAACCACAGAAAATACAATAAGTGTTAAATACTTATATAATCAACAATATTCTTAGAAGCATTTTCCCAAAGATGTTATTCGGAAAGTGCTTTTTCTGCCAAGACGCCAATCGGAATGGTTAATTGATTGAGATGACTCACTTTTATCTTTGCTCTACTTATAATTCAATTTCCGACTCGAATAGATAAGTTATTGGAATCCGTGATTACACTGAAATATGTATTTCTTCGTATTATTGCTTTGCTCATTATTTCTGCGTAATGAAACGTAGTGTTTTGCGTAAATGGAATTGAATATCACTGTGAATATATAAGCTTACGCTTGTAATTAGAAGATGTAGGCAGAAAGTCATTAATGCCACTATGAATGCGTCGAGCTTATTGATATCCTAAAGGGTGATAGAGAGTGAATTTAGCACCATCACATTAACTCTAAACCTAACTAAATCACATGATATTTTTCAGACCGAATAAGGGACGTTTAAGTAAATCGCCAAACTTAGCAAACGAGCAAAGATCGAGCGAAAGCCTTGCGCTACACTGATATTAATAGTAGCTTACTTAACTGTGAACGAACATAATATATAAGATTGGCTTCTAAATGTGCTACTAAAAAGTACCCTTGGATACCTTAAATAAGAATTAAGTATACCGAACCATCTCAGAATATTTTCTTATTCGTAAAAAGATTTTGCGCATTCCGAACATTCAATTTGAATTTCCGTCACGCGGCAATGAACAATCGGTACTCGAAGGCTAATTCCCCGAACGGTAATAAGCGTCAGTTGATTAATGATCGCTTTGGGCTGTCACGGAGGCTATTGCAGACCCTACATTTGTTCGCTTACAGTTGTGTTTATCATTATGAGGTTGGTAATGTCTGTAAATAACAATGTTGGTGCTGTTCGATCATGCCTTAATTGTTTTGTGTGAGTATAAATGTGTTGTTGATTTATGTAGAATTGAATTTTGTAAAATTAGAATTGCAAATCGATTTGACATGTTTGTTAACTAAACCTATGCCTCTGTGAAATAATATAAATTAATTATTCGTAAACTATATGAGAAATATTCGTAGCCTTTTATTTAGTTTATGTACGTAGCGACTATAGATAGTGCTAAAACATTGGCCCAAAAATTACTCCATCTACACATTGAAGGCGACGCTAATACTTCACACCTGTGCAGCTCATATTGATTTTGGGATTGCCGCATAGGCGTCGCAAACACATACGCAATCAAAATAGCAATTTTCATTATTCTCGGTTTAGCCAAAAATCGTCCCTATTTTCATTATCTCTAATTTGATTACCCAAAACATCCTTTCTGAGACGTCGTTAATCGACACCGCCCTCTCACTATCGCCCCATAAATCTCTTTCATCAGTCTTCATGTATCCTTTCAATAATCTAACCAGCGAAGCGCCTTATAAGTTCGATGAATAGCCGTAATATTCTTGGATAGTTAGTTATTGACTTGTTAATTAAATAATATTCAAGTTTTGAATTCAAGGGCGTTCAGCGAGCTGTTCAACAATGCTTAGAGTTTCTAAGCTGAAAGTGAATTTAAGCAGGTTTATTGGTTTTCGGATTAATAAGCTGAAGCAAGAACGATTTAGGTGTAATTTTATCGATGGGTGATTTGGAGAAAGTTAAACTTTAAGTCTAGACGGTAACAATTTTAGAGAATGCATGCTTAAGTATGCAATCGTTAATTAATCCAAAAAAAGAGATAGTTAAAAATGAAATTATTAGATACCTAAAAAAATCAGATCAGTCTCGTATTATTAAGTGATATCATCTTTGAGTCCAACTATACGTGGAAATTGGGCATTCCCCTGTGCAGTATGTTTTTCAGAAAAATCCGTTCATCATCACGCATGAATAATCACAGAATTGCTGAAATTCTGCCATTCTGTAACACATGAAATAAAATAGCAATTCAAAATACAATAACGCTACAAATAAAACGACGTACATCGTTCAGTAGAGTGTTTTCGAATAGACCAATGTACACGAAATAATTTTTCAAACAAACGATGTTTATGTCTCCTGCAAAATCGACAACATATTTGTTTCATATTTACTTTCATCGAGCGGCTGTTCAGCAATTCAATAGCTTTATTATACGCTGAAAGTTTGCCCCGAACACTGCAACTGACTACTGAAACATGCCGGGTTTCGGGCAACTTTTATCTGATTTAAAATTCTAATGGTCGACAATTGTGCGACTCGTACAACTACTGGAGGAACTCTCGCGACGGGTTTATTTAATAAATGCCGGGGCACATAAATCTACATTGCTTATCGGGTACAGTAAGCCGATACTCAAATTGTAATATAAACTGAACCGTGCCGTGGTAAGCGGTTAATCTGCAGTTTGCAACTTGCACATGGCGCAATGTGATCCCACCCACTTGGCTTTGTACTGACTAACTCCACTGTTTAAACGAAATCTGCGTCTAGCTCGCGAACGTCAGTTGTTTAATTTTAACAGTTTGGACGGATTTGTGCTCGACCATTTTCTCCGAATTTTTAAATTAATGTTGATCATTCTTATAATAACTATCAATAAGTAATTCTCCATATTTCGGTGACTATGATCTATGGTTACTAATAAAAAAAATATGTCATTAGGTTAGGTTTTCGATTTCGTTCTGAAACAATAAATTGATTTTGTAATGAGGGATTACAAATTTCACAATTACATTAGGTAAAACAACAAAGCCCGATAGTAATTGTCGATATTTTTTCCACTCTCCGATTGCTCTTCATAAACTGAATAAACGATAGCCAATTTTACTTTCAATTCAACCGCGTAATTCCAAAATCTCTACGCAAACAGGTGGAGGCGATTCACTAAATTATTCCCTCCCGTTTTTTTGTACACTACGCAGGGAAACTGGGTCAAGGTGCGTGACAAATTATTCCACGGCACAGAGTTCCCCCGGCTGTGCAAATAAGTAAAGCCTTTTTTCAAATGTCACGCTTTTCCCGGGGAGTGGAGATTTCTCCGCGCAACACTCGGTTTGCCGACTCCGTTAAATGATAATGAAAATGAGTTCATGAGATTTTAGCATTTCGCCTTTGCGCTGCCTACGCAGACGATAATAGGCTAACTGCTTTTAGGCGTGTTTCGTCTGCCCTCAAATGTTGGGCTACGTAAATATGGCTCACATTTGTTTACGTGGCCTCGCTCATGCGGAACAGAATGAACTCGACTCTTCAAACGTTTACCCGACTTGCTATTTTAATACCTGGCTATTATTTATTGTTCGTGGAAAATCTGCCTCCTACAAGTCTGTTGTCTTAGTATTCAGCCTCAGACTAAAGGTAATGTCATGTGTGTGTGTAAATTTACATATTACCAAGAATTCCAGAAAGCTTTTAGTGAATGTGGTAAATTAAATTCGTTCACATTTGCATGTTTTGGTTTTGTCACCGGTGATCAATTTATTAAAGGGTTTTTTGTCTTTCTCCATCGTTATTATTTTGAGGTACACGTAGACAGTGTCAGTTGTCAATTATTTAACTATACCCTTTTATGGCAATGTTATAAATATTACTAAATTACTGATTAACGTTATTAAATTGTATCCTTTGTTGAAATCTACGACCAATCTGACATGAGTATTTCATTTCGTGAAATATCTGCGTGGTTTGAAACGTCCACATCTATCATCCTCTTATCGGGAGGGACAGAATCACAGACATTTAAGACCCTACTGACGTTAATAAAAACTGATCGTACTGCGATAGGGCTGACACCTGTCACGGTGGTCCCGACAATTCTTTGCCACTTGGACATTTTTTTGACTGCTACCACATAGTGTGAAAAATAAGTAGTGCTATTCTTATAAACATGTCTATTTTTAGTTTTGTTGCGCGTTTTGTGTTGAGTTTCCGTGTACAGTTAAAGTGACTAAGATTCTACTTGCTTTTGTCGCAAACTTACATAGGATATACGCAATATGATTTAATTGCTTTTTGCATAATTATTTCATAAAGAATTCTGCGGTATGTTATGTTCTTAGTATTTTTTAAACTCAGACGAATAACATTTTTCAAAGCGATTATACACTTATGTAGGATTTACTGAATTAGAAATTTAAATCAAAATGTCACAAATAATGTAAATTTTCACTAAGACAGTAATCATATATTCAATTTGTTAGTTTAATTAAAATGTTTAATTAAAATGTCTCAAACTCTCTTACCGAACAACATTATATTTCTTAATATTAATTACGGTATCCCTTACCAAAACATCCATAGGTAAATACATAAAACCTCCACGCTGTATAATTATTAACTTTTTAATTAAAAGTTCTTTGACGCCATACGGCGAGCTACATGGGAGTTCGTGCGATGTCTACCCACACCATATAGAGGGAATATTCCATCCCGTACGTTGTGGTAGGGGTTTGGTCTTTAGAATAATATACTGGTCTAATGCTATTTCATGGATAGATTAGTAAAAAAATCATTGATAGAGTTCTGATGCTGCTTAAAGTGTTACTGCTTTCGTCAACGTTTTTGTCTCTCTGAGGCATGGAAAAACAGGATTGCCTCTGCGGCGCAAATATAGGTACTACAGTGCGGTTACAAAGCTGAAGTCTCCGGTTCGAATCCCAGGATAGGCAAAGTGTCATTCGGTTTTCTATTCAATATCAGGCCGGAGTCAGAAAGTTGTGTCCGATATGGTGATAGACTTGCCCCCTATCACATCATGGGAAGGAATACACAATGCGAAATGTGAGTATCCTAGTAGTACCTCTTCCTACACCTTTTGGGAAAAAGGCGTGAGTTTATGTATGTATGCTTGAAAAAAATTTGAGACGAAACCAGACGAAGGTTTTTTCATTCAGATATCGACTCAATTCATATTGATAGCGGTGGTACTATTAGAAGAATGCACACTATCATTGGAGCCGCACTTCAGAAATAAAAATTGACACAAAACGTTTATACTATCAATTTTACGCACAAAGATAATGTCATTTACATTTCTTAGCGCACGTCCTAAAAGTGTTATCGGCGCGATTTTATTTCGCATGGCGTTATTGTGGCTCCCTGATAACGTTATTTGACGTGATGCGGTTTAAATGTTATTGCGATGTATAGCCAATATATTTTATCAGTTAAAAAGGTCCGCCCATACAAGGCTTTATTGTTTTATCGGTGGGCGAAAAGTAATTACGTTGCCCGTAAGAATTATATCTCGGTTTGTTTACATTGTGATTACTTCTTGCCGAATGAGGGGAATGATAGTTTTTTTTTATCAGCCCATATACGTCCCACTGCTGGGCACGGGCCTACTCTACAATCGAGAGAATCGATTTAGCGTGATTAGGCCATATAGTCCAGGCCAGATAGTTTTAATACCTCTTTAAAATGTTATGTCATAGTCCGTTGTATTTTAGTTTAATGAGATGAGGACGGTGTTTATGATATACTCGTAATATGCATATCGCTTATTATTGTTTAGCGTTAGTTAAAATTTGTATTCAAATGGCCAATTTGCTTCAGTTAACATATGAACGGTTTATTTCAAGTGAATTTTGTGAATACGTTGTAGTAGTAAACAGTAACTGTTAAAATTGTAATAATTTGTTTTTGGAATAATCTTCATTGTAAACATCGTTGACAATGAATCACTATTTGGTTCGTGTGTAGTTTTTTAGATTTTACTAAATACAAATGATTCAATTTAAATAAATAAATGCGTTCTTAAGGCTAGTTCAATGCGTTAAGTATAAATTATTAGCACAGTTAGTTAACATACTATTAGCACAGAAGTGTAAGTTAGTATTACTGATCTTTCATAACTACATAAAAAAAGAAAAACGTTGAACTGCGATTCTATTAACTCGCAGCGAAGTTGATGAGAAATAAACAATTAAAACTTGCATGGTTCTCGTGTCACCTAAATTGAACGTGAAACGAGTGTTCGCATTCAATTTGTGCATTTACACTGGCGATCAAAATATTCACGCCACCTGTGCCGCTAGTTTGTAGTTTCACTCGTCTGTTTCGGAAATGTACGATCAAGCTTTAAGGAAGGAAAATGTTTTAATTAAAGAATGTATTGTTGTATTTTGGAGGGGTAATTTGGTAGTTAAGGGGTCTTGATTTATTTATATTTTTAATTTACCGTCTGTAGCAGTTGATGATGTGTAATTATCTTAATTTAGTAGTTTTTTTTAATCAAATTGTAAAATAAGTATATTAAATACTTCGTCGACTTCATGTTTGTTTATTTTATACAATTTACATTAACTGCTGTTTTAATAATAAGCCTCTTATTCACTAAAGAAAACACAATGTAGTAAAAATGTTATACTTTTTTCCTCCAAGTCAGCTTCTAAATGTAAAACTACATATTTGAAACGAACAGTCAGTGCAGCTAATTTAGATGTCCGCCTTTCCTAAAGGAAATAGGCGTACAACGGACTGTGAGACATTGCCTCGCCGTGGCGCGCCATAACATAACTTAAGAAGAGCTGCACCAACATTTGGCAACGCTTGCGCCTGCAATACAAATTGTTTTGTTTCATACAAACAATTTTATACCGCGTCATATTTACACTACGTTATGAAAAACGATTGGTGTTGTGTTAAACTGCCTCCGGCGTTTTAATGTCGGCTCAGACCCCAATCGTGTTTTGTTTCCGTCATTACTGTAGCCAGGCGCGATATTACTCGATAAAATCAATACCATAGTTATACAATTTTGTCATAACAATTTCATCATGCGGAAATGATGCTCAGCTTTATATTGTTTATGTGATTTATTTCTTTAATATTGTTCAATTATTATTTACTATGCAGTTAATTAACAATTAAAACAAATACATTATCCATTTCTATTATAGATATGTTGTGCATTAACATCAGTTTATTTATCCATATACATAGCAGTCATATAGACAGCCTCCGTGGCGCAGTTGGTTAGACGCCGGCTGTGAATTGAGAGGTCACGGGTTTGGTCCCAGCACCGAGACAAATGTTTGTGAGGCCCACGACACAAGACTTAATTGATCTTAATGTCGGGTCAGAACTATGAATGTTCCTGTTGGGTGTCTTTATTTATATACAGAAAGCTATTCGGTATAAATGGTTCAATTACTACGTTCTTCATCATCCACGATAAGACGTGCATTGCTAAAAATAGTCTTAACCAAAAAAATTCAAGCTTATATAAGCTCAAACTAAAAAACAGCAATACAAGACTATACACTTTATAAGATTTACGATAATACTTAGTGCTTCTGTATCCTTTTCGTATTGTGGCATCGACTTGTGCCAAACGCCATTTCCTCCCCACGATTGGCACTTGCAAGTCAACAATCACATTAAACGAACCGGTTTTATGATCAGCGGGTTCATATTTACATTATCAGTAATGTTTATTTGCGATCGTTTGTCGTGAATAATGACTGCTGCAGTATACAAGGAATATTTTATTGTGTGTACTCGATGAGCGCGGTGACCAGAATACATTTTTATACGATATCAAATATTTTTGGGTGCTTTAGTTGATGTACAGTAATTAATAGTGTTAAATTGTTATGAAATGGCAATCTAAATGCCCTCTGCCTAACAACATACTGCCAAAAGCATTAGATACTTTGACGAATAAATTGTGGATATTTAAAAATATATGAACAAAATACCACTAAATTGTATACATTTTTTAAATACCTGTTTCGCTGTAACCGGATATAAGCTCAAATCCATGCGAGTAAATAAAATGTTATACAGAATTTTAACAGAACTTTACATACATTTTTGACCGCTATTTCAACCTACACAGTGCCTAAAACATCATGCAGTTAAATTTTAGTTTGAAGTGTATATTTGCACCCTTTGCCCGCACGTTTTTAATGTGCGCACCATTTTATAACGCGACATGTTCTGCGAAACCCATGGCGACTGCTCATGACTGGCTAAATTATGTTTCCGCTGAAAATATACTACGATTCTAGATTTACACGCTTTCACTGCAGCCTTTTTATTTTAATGCATTCAAAGCCGGATTCAGCGTAATCTCGGACCAGAAATTCTTAAAGTATTATCATAAAAGTATAATTCGTTTCGGTCAAATTTAATGCATATTCATTTCGCGCTGGATGCACATATTTACGGACAGCGATGTGCAATGTAAAGGCATAAAGTTTAATTCGAACAGCGCGATGGAAAATTGTGATTTCTCGGTTCATGGATGGGATTGTATTGATTCTTCACGTGCACGCGAGCACACGTTTCATTGGCGTGGTCATTAACGTTTTTATTCCATGGTATTCAGTGTATACGTATCATCATCGGTGGTTTTAATTATATTTAAGCGTGGTTTACATTGTCAGGAAAAATAAATGCAGAATTAAATCAATGGACAATGTTGACTCGCTTTTGCGTTTGGTAAATAGTTGCCGACTGTTTGGATACGATCGGATAATCGGAATAACGCAATCATGCGTCAGCTCTTTCCGGAATTTAATCAGCTTAAACAGCTAGATCAGTGGCAGTGATTGTATACAAATGGGAATATATCCGTGTAGGAATACACTCGGAATAATTTATATCTACCAAAACGCATTTCACTACTAGTGGCTAGTCTTTCCTTGATTACGATGGGTTTCATCCATCACATTGCAGAACTCTGATCTATTGTATATATTCTCACGATGGTTTCCTTTCAAAAAGTCAAGAATACGCCTACTAATCTAGTATAACGCCCTTGCTCTTAATAATAATGTTGAAACTACATTTGTATTCAAAGCTTTGGCACAATTATACAGCTACATATTCATAAAACTCTTTGTCTTCGCACGATCTGAATAATCACTACGAATAGAGAGCAACGCGCGGATATAATTCCCACTAAGTAGTTATACAGTGAAATAGATTAGCGGAGTAAGCATCAACATCAACCCGATGCCGTAATCCGCTTGTCATGCCGCAGAATGGAATAGAAATCCGATTATCCCTTTAGACCCGCTTGTTTGCTCTCGTCATTGCAATTTTATTCTTGCAATGAAACTTGTTTCTGATTTTGTGTAATTTCTGTTTATGAGATTTCCTCTACTCTCGACGTGACATGTGTATTGACAGATTTTTTGTTGGAAATATCAGCTTTTGCTAATGGACGTGGTGTGGTTACTGAAGGATAAAAATCGGACATTGACATGACCGTTATCTACAGGGCTTTCCGTGTTCCCTATACTAAGATAATAAATTTATTGTTCAGAATTACAGTCTAGATTGACGCCTAAACCTTTGTGAATCCAGCAAACCATTAATCTTGTGTTCGCCTGACACGTAACCCTCATAGAATTCTCGATTTTGCGGTCTTGTATTGCCTACCCCAGGGTTTATTCCGAAGACGCATCGCGTCTTAGTGCGTGGTCATCATTAAATTTTTTCTCTCCAACTGTCGTTTCCTTGCGTGCCGCCTACAGCCACCACATTTTGTTAATTGATTGCGCCATACCCATCGCGCTATACAAATACTCATTATTTTATAAATACAAAACGTTGAAATGAAACGAATTCTTCCGGATTTTATCGCGAATTTGATTTAATTTTTACATTCTTTATTTCCCGACGTTTCGATCACTTTACAGTTTTCGTGGTCACGGGGCGGACTGAGGTATTAGTCATCCGCTTAGTGACTGTTACAATTTAACTACCGGTTACTACTGGTAACATTCGCGTAAACCCAAGACACCATTATATAAAACGTTGAATAGTATTTCCTAGTTAACGGAAACGTATTTGTTAAACTATCATACGTTTCTTTAACACAAATTTAATTATACTATGTTCCAATATTTATGTGTATGGTTGCGCCGGTGGCTGTGTTTATTTATACGACGTAAAGTATTTGTATAGAATATTCTGGGGAAAATGGAAAGTCGCGAGATGACTCGTTACCTCCAGCATTTCCTGAGCCCGTGGCGCTGGCAGGGAACAAAGCTATTAGCACGCCCCGCCTCACTTGTTATTTACAATAAAGGTTTGAATATAAGAAGCACGAGTACATGTCGTCGGTTTTATTGATGATGAAAATAAGGGACTAATAGAGCTTAATTTATTCAAATATCTGATAAAATACAATTAATTTATACACTAGTCCAGTGGGAAATAAATGGCTTATAATATGATGATAATAAATAATAATATATTTAGTCATATAAAACACTGAACAATAATTGGCTTAAGAGTCAAATCAATATGATATTTATTTCTGCATTTACTAATTCGCAATTACTCTAGTGAAAATCTTCAAATAAATTTATAATCGGTGTCTCCATCGGTGTGCCGTTTGCGTAATATCTTCCATCGACTTTCTAAAATCAAATATACAATCCAACAAATCTGGCAGAAAAATATTGCTCATCTGCAAAATATAAAAGGCGATACCGATCTTTACAAAAAGTCCAAAGCACAAACTTGATCCAGCACTTTTAAAAATCCGATAAGAATAAAAAAGCCGGAATTGGAACAGCTTACCACATCAATGTCGATATTGGAAACAAATCGGTATTTTTAATACAACGGCCAGTTGGCTAAGCTCGCCATCCACTGACACGAAATATCACTGACTTGGCGAGCATATTCCCGTCTGCGAGTCGAGTGAGGTGCTCTGCGGATCGGATTGTGCATTCGCTTCGATATTTTCACTTTGAATGTCAGTATTGTGTTTATAAAAAGGCGGTATTGCTGTTGGTATGCGGAATTCTTTGGACTAACCTTTTCAAATATTTAAGTGTTTTGACTCATAAAACAATTTTAGTCACCAGATTACTACTTATTTAATGACGTTCTTATTACTTACAGATGGATAAGAAATCAGCAAAATGTCACAATGAGTGCTAATGTCATCATAATCAGTCACAAGACATTCAGAGCTGCTCTTTACTGCCTCCTCCCCCCAATTTTCACACAAACCTATTGAAAGTAACTTAATATTATAAATAATTTCATTAATTTGATACAAAGCGGGATGGGCGAAATAATTTGAATTAATAAATTCATAAACATTATTTGAAATCGACTGCTCTTATGTCGGCGCCCTCGCAAACTCGCTTTCATCTTGTTACAATTCTATAGCAAATGTAAGGCACACCATGAAACCGAAAATATTATCTTTGAAGGAAATGCTCGAGAAAATTTAGATTCCAATTACAATATTCTGTTTAATGTTTCATAACGCGAATTGAAATGTTTTCTAAGGCTTCATATCAAAGGTACTGAGAAATATTCATCTGCCATTGCACCGATACAGTTTCTGCAAAATAGAGTTATCTCAAGTTTGTTATTGATAACATACTTTCAAGATAACCATGCGAGACTCGTGACTTGAGAAAAAATCAAACATGATAATTCAGAAAATGTTATAATATATTTTCGATTTGATTTTTAATATTGGTCTAGAGATGAAGATCGTTAGATTGAGGAAGATATAAATGAACTTTTTTTTTCAAATGTAGCTACTACCCAATGGGTAAGTAAAGCGGCTCCTTGTAGACTTAAAATTTAGAAATTATGGTCAAATTATTCAATATTTTACATAGATTTGTATAGTCATGGGTTATTAACTGAAACTGTTGCTTATGGTTTTCCTTCCTGAAGGAAAATCATCAAAAAGTACCGTACCAATGCATATGTACTAAATTATTTTCCCAATGCTTCAATTTGAATTCCTATAATTTATTAGGTGATGTAAATTCCACTGGTGGTAATGGCATTATTTTAACATCACGTGTTAACGAATCCCACCGTGTTTGAGTATGTTTTTATTTCAAAAATACGTGTTATTGAATGAGCTACAAGCTCATTTCGTATTATATGAAATATAATACTTTTAAGAAATAAATAGTATTCTGCGTTATATTGCTACCGAATCCTCCATTAATTCTTGATTAGTTCAATTTTTTTTCTCGTAAAGTTTCGTTCCGTTCATAGGGTTGAAGCTGTATGTCGTAAAAATGTCGTATATTTTATCTGCATTCAAACGAATGAAGCCGAATAATAGGGCTACAACAATACAAATATTTACGCATCCAAACATAATGCTTGCATAAATAACGTCATAACTATGACCCATTTTTTACCAGTATAAATGCGAGGTTATTGTCTCAAAATAAATCAACCAAAATAAAACAAAGAAAAACAACTCAGCCCAAAAAGAAAGAGCACTTGTACATATTTCGTAGCAACGTAGCCGCGTAGCATTGTCGTAGAATGCGCTACGTCGTAGCACTCAGATATGTCTACGGTTTGAATTACGTACAGTCGAAGCCACACATTTGCATCTCTTTTGCGATATGTTTTTTTTTTTCAATTTCAGTCGTGCCTTGTGTATCGATAAGAGCGGTTTGTGTGTGCCTAACCCACTTTGTATGTGTGTACATAATACGTGTCGTATGTACCAATCATAGCTAGCATTCGAGGTCTGCTCCGAATTTACATATTGCATTCTAAATGTGTACATCCACTATTATTATTCACACAGCACACTAGTAATTGACTTTAGAGGGTTGTTAATGTTTCTGGATATTTGTTTGTCCATATGTAGCAATATTTTATAAAGTAATTGACTACTGTTGTAGGTAGGTATTCATAATAATTTGGTATCCGTACTGATTTTTACCAGTACTTCTCGACTTTTCTTGTACATACTAACTAGTTAGCAAATATTAATATAAATAGTTTGATATTATTTTAAAAAAAAAACTTTATAAACAACGCTTCTTTAAAAACATGCGCATTACTTTAAATTTTACACACAAAAGTGTCCACACACTCAGCTCTAACGACATGTACAAAGTACATTATTTTGGTATAATACAACAATTTAATTCCCACAATCCCATGTATAATGTAATGAAATAAGTCGAGTTTATTCTTTGTTTATTCTCTAGTTCTGTTAAGTGTGGTTTTTAAATGCAGAAAGGTTCCCAGCTCGCGGAGTTTATTAAAATGTTAACACAACAAAGAGCGGACTGATTTGAATTTAATATTATACCCGCAAAAGGGCACGCTGAGTTAATATGGAAATGTCTTAAGGGTTGAACTGTTAATAGTTCAAGCGGAAAATAAATTCTTTTAAAAGAATGGAAAGTGTGAAACTCTTAATGTACTGGAGACCTTTTCGTTCTAGTGTTATGAGAACGGATCGAGCGGGAAGATAAAATACTTTTTGGAAATTTATTCACATCTATAGTCTTTTGAAGTGATCGGTAAATATATTCTATGACTAGCAATATGATCGCTTATGAACAGTAGCAAGACCAAACAACACCAAGATATCAAAGCAACGCTTGGCATTCCACTGCGCTCGCCATCCTGAGACACAAGATGTTAAGTCTCATCATGTCCAGTATTTGCTCTGGCTACAATGTCCTTCAAACCAGAATACAACAGTACGTTTACATCGCTGTTTAGCCGGAGAAATAGACTTGGCGGTGTAAAAAATCAGCAGTTATTTTAATACTCAAACTATTTAGAAACCAATGCGTTTGTTGTTAGGCTGGCGTGGTTAACCACATTCATTGCAGTTCAAATCAAATATTGTGACATCATATCTAGTTGACATATTATTGTTTTACGCTCGATTTATTTATTGGAATAGGTTTTTTATTAAAATAATTTGACTGATAAAGAGCTTAGTGTGAAATCAGTGGTGAGCAGATGATGCTGCCTTCGGTATCTTCTGTCTGCAAAATCGACATTAAGAATAGAAACAAAATATTGAGATTTATGATGAGTATTATGTTAATTTCCAGTAATATTTATTTATAACCTTACGGATAACCGTGGTTATAGAACCACGAAGGGGTCAGTAGAGATTTTGATAGCGCCACGAACAGTTCGCAGTGCTCATTTTTATATAATTTTATTCAATAAGTACCGTTTAATGTTTTTTAAAACTCATATATTTGCGTCATTCGGCATGTACCGCTGTTTTCATGAAAATATGTTTTTTTATTCTCTTTTTATAATAAAGAGGAACATCGTTAATGAGCTTGCGCGCCTTTAGAATACATTTTACAATATGCGCGCAATTTCTACCTAGAGCATAGTTACGAGTTCACAGAATGTGGAACTAGAAGTTTTACAACCGCGTTATAACACTACCGGCTATTGTTATCCACAGCTTCTCTCGTGTCATCGTATTTGTGCTACAGTAATGTTTAATATTTCGAAATGAGTGCACATGTTTTGTGCGTATTTTTAAATTGACTGTATTTTAAAATGTATAGTATTCATACAAATTTCGGATTGGAACGAAACATTTCATGGAAATATTTATGTATTAGTCACGTGTTTTGTAAACATGGTAATTTAATTCGAATTCCATTCGAGTTCCATTTTAGAAAAAAATGTTTTCTATTCAGGCAAAATAGGACATTGTTTTACCTGATGATTTGTATATTAAATTATTTTATTGCATCGCAAAATTAAATTGAAAAATACAGTTTTAAATGGTTTCGTTTAAATTACTACTGGATGCTAACCATACGCATTTGGTTTATTATATAGAGTGATTGTAACCGCTAATATCTATCCAAATAAATTCTTCCGCGGCCAATAAATCGAAAAATAAAAAAACTAGCGTGCTAGCCCTACCTTCATATTACGAGACATAAGCTACTCCGAACAGAGCTACAAAGGTAAGCCGCCCGGCCCAATAATACAACGACTCAAGGCCAAAGCCTCTAAATCCACCATCGCGTACATGTCATGCCATGCTGGATTTAATATCGACCTATCCCTACGACGGGTATTTTTTTTCCATTTGTAGATAAGGAAGGCTGTTTTATTATTACTTGATAGCTCAAGCAGCATCAGCAAATTTTCGTTAATATGAACTGTAGGAATATTAAGGACTGTCTTATTATGCCAAATTTTTCTTCACCATGTGATCATCTGGCACTTGCCCTTTAAAGATATTTGATGTAAAAGCAAGAAGAATAAACATTTATATGTATCAAGTAGTCAGTGGCAAAGCGTCCATACAACTCGATTTCTACCGGCTTTCCTGTTATATTTGATAACGACTTTTAATAGAATTCAGATCATATAATTATCTTAATTGAATAAAAATATCACAGGCAACTTCAGCTTCGTTTATGAAAACCTATCCCTTCGCCACTACAATCAATAAATAAGACAAAACATTGCGGCATAGAAAGCACGCATAGTAACAGTGCCAAGTCCTAGGCCCAGACACAAGGCAAACATCTCAGACGTGTAACGTGTTTATTTGTCTGGCTTATCTTGACGTATTTTTTTTATCTCGTATTGTGTTCGTGCAAACACACAGGATTAATGGGCAAATTATTTGTGATTAAATTCGGCTAAGACGTATTGTTTTCGCCAGAGAAAATTGGTTTATTTGAGAGATTTATTGTCAAATGTGGTTTATTTCATCTTGTATATATTTTGTGTTGCAAATTTCAAGGTTAGTTAAACAACATTTTCAATACAAGATTTTATGGAGAATTAAACGAATGTTATGGTCCAAATCCTATTCATTTAATTTTAATACATCTTATGGTACTAAACTATTTTCATAATTTTTTTTGCAAATATTAAAATATTTCGATCCGAGAATTTCTTGCAGTATTTAATACCTTCCCAGGATTATGTGGCGAAAGTTTAACCCACACGTTCGCTGACATTTTCTTAATTAACTGCGGAATGTTTGTTTGCACAATTGTTGGCTAACACATTAGTGAATGTTGTATGCAAATCCCCGCGGAGACGACCCCGCATTAATATACCCACTTCAGAACCGTCACTCTCGTTCACGAAGCTCGAACATTTTCACAGCAGCAAATGTAATGCGGTTTTTCGTTTAATTGTGATTCACTTTGCGTGTGGATGTTTGCATTACGTGATTATTTTTCGATATATACGTTTTGTGTATTTTTCTGTTGTTTTCAATTATTGTGGTAGCACCGGTTTGTGTTTTTGCAATGCAATTTGAGTTTTTGTTGGGACACACCTCTGATTTTTTCGGAGTCCTGTGTGTATTTTGCCCTGTGGTTGGCTGCGAGAATTCCGCCACGGTATCCCCTGCCCATCGTAAGAGGCGACTTAAAGGAACCATCGGGGTCGTTGGGCAAGAAGTGTCAGTATCTTGAAAGTTTGGTTTTAAAATCGAGAATAACTTAATGCTTTGTAGATTCAAGTCGTCGGTGAGTATCTCCATGCTTTGCTTCCTTCAGTCAAGTCGTCGTTCTTCCAGTCGTTTAGTTTACTACTAAACGTAGTCCTTACCCTATGATTTGAAAAACCATTAGTCGATATAGTATTAGTTAATTAATATTTTATTGGTCTAGCAGATGATTACAAAGTCTTCTATCTTTCCCCCCGCAATAACGTTAATATCGATCATCCATACCTCATGTTGGTACAGTCATTTGCCATTTAGTCCACTCCCGTCCCAATAGAACTTTCAAGATTCGATTTACCGCCGCAATCCATTCGCGTAATGGCTTGTGTCGTATACGCACATGATACACGACATATACTCGTATGTATAGCTACATATAGCCCCGAGTAATGTTAGGTGACACGCGCTACGAGCGCCACGCCGAATGTACGGGATGTGCGGAATTAGTGGCCGCATTATTTGAAATGGTCACGTGCGCAGTTTGGGCTCTGTCAGAAATATTGATTGAATGGGTACGGCTTTATTGAAGGGGCTGTGAATAAAGGTTGCAAGGGAATACCCTTGATAGAGATGCGAATTGTCTTGGTTTTCATTTTTGAAGCTCGTCGCCAGCTGAGGTGAGGGAAATTAAAAAAATATTTTCGCGGACTTTCACTGGGAATCGTTGGTGTATTTGTTGCTTTAAATAAAAGTCGATGAAATTACTTAAGAAAAGTAATTACAAGGACTATTTCGCGACCTGGAATGCAAATGACTGATCGACACATTTGTACTCACTAGCTGCAGAGGTTTCAACTCGTAAAATTCTCATATCTTAAAGCCCAAAAATGTAAACAAGATAATATAATAAACTAACACGTCCACAAGCTACGCCTCGCAAATACACGATAATTACGTTTGTAACTTACTTAGTTCTTATCGCCAAGAAAAACTACAAACCACCTGTTAACGCTAAGCTTTCGGGCTCAGTCGCCAGTTTGATTAAAACTAACTCTTGATTAAACCACAATCCGTGTTAGTTCGAAACAAAAGCGAACCTAATGCTGAAATCGGTTGACTGGCGACCGCGAACATAGTCTGTATTCATAGCGTCTGTGGTGCGAACATCACTTGTCTAAACACCTTTATTTACATATCAAAAGTGAAGCCGTGGTGATGCTACTTTGGTGGATACGGATGATCCGGCCTAATCAGGTTGGTATATTGTTTCACAGTATTACCCAAATGAATAGGTTCTTTGCTTGGACGTTTGTCTTGAAATGTAGTGAAGCTACTTATGTAAATTGTTTTTATAAGTATAAAATATGCGTACCGAAATCATTGTTACTCTTCGTGAAATGTTCGGTATGTGTGTAAAGCCACTTGCTAACCGAAATTATGAATTTTAAATTTCTGGTCCTATTGCTGTGTATCATGCTATTCGAGTTTGCAGATATTGGTCTTACAATTCGGAATTGTTAAAACCGATGTAATAAACAAATCTTTAGCCCTTATCTTTCTGATCCATTGGGAAAACAAAAAGAAAAACTGTACTGTACTGTATCAGCCCAGATACGTCCCACTGCAGGGCACGAGCCTCCTTTACAATCGAGAGTACGATTGAGAGCGGTTAAAAATAAAAAAAATAAACAAATTTAATTAAATTTAGATTTAATATAAATGTATAATAAATTACACCATTTTCACTCAACGTGAGCGGGGAACGCACCTTGTTTATAGAACTAAACCACCTCGTAACAGTAAATAACAAATAAAGCTCACGGGGATCGGAACGAAATTTACACTATTTAGCATAAATTCACTCCGACTACCAAATTGCCGGGTTAAAGTTTGGCAATAGACAGACAATTGGAGCGCGTCCCTATAATTAAGGCGCGTGAGTCACGGCACAAAGGTGTTGAGAACGCATTGTAGATGAGACCGCGGACTCACACCTTACACGCGGTGATTACAAATGAGTCCGCTTGCGTACCGCGACTCACGTCACAATCGGGTGGGATTAATCAGCGGGTCTGCGCTTAAGTAATGCGGTGTGGGATCGCAAACGAGTTCGTATGATGTGCTAGTACGGAACCTCTGTGAATTGAGTGCGGAATTATGCTTGAACGTAGTGACCTGGTTAAGGGTCTCTTAATTCAATTGATAGTGGCGGCATGACCCCGGAACTAACATAAAAACTTGCTTGAGTGAGTAATGAGTATCAGATGAATAAAATGAAATGACGCCGAGGTCTCAAATTTGTTGCGACATTACAGTATTGGAGTATTAGAATATCAAACGGGCTTTAATTTTAATTAATATTTGTTTTTAAACATTTGTTGCGGTGCGAGGGTTGCGTTAAGAATTCTGTCTTAAAACGTTATTTATGGAAATGTCAGTAAAACTAGCAGTTCTCGTAATTCTAGTTGATAAACGTAACGTTATGTCGCGTCGCCTAAAAAAAATTGATTTAGATACCCCTCTTTCAAGTAGTCAAAATGAAGACACACAAACGTGTTTGATCGAATTGTCTCTATTATACAGTCTATATAAAAAAAACGCTTTGACGATGTTTTATTTTAGCATAAAAGGTCAAGGATATAAAGTAAATGGCGAGGTAATTTAGGCATTAGGATAATGTGAAAACAAAGCCAAAAAATGGTGATATTACGAGAGCAAGTGTCCGTGAAAGCGTCTAAAGCATAAATCTTTTTTACAATACGTAGGAAAACTGGCGACAAAAAATTCGCCGTGTTTTTAAACGACAACTTAATATACTGTTACTCTAGAAAAGTCGCAAAAGTTGGAGTATTTCTTGTGTTTAATATTCTCTTTAGCTTAAAATAATATGTTATCGCATTCTACAATATACACAGTGATTCTTACCAAAGTTTTTAGTTACCTGTACTGTACTGTATTAGTCCAGATTCGTCCCACTGCAGGGCACGAGACTCCTCTACAAATGAAAGTACGATTTAGAGTGGTTAGGCCACCACGCTGGCCTAGTGCGGCTTTGCGGACTTTACATACCATAAAAATTCTTGCAAGTCGCTATGGTATGCAGGTTGTCTCACGATGTTTTCCTTCACCTTTATAGTTACCAGTTATACGTATTTTTGGTCCACTATATATCCAGAATATGGACCATAATTTTTTTTTTTGACTTTATGCATGCATGCCATTGTCAAGTAAAGACCAGATTTTGCCAGAGGGTTTAGTCTATCCATCACTATAACCCTACTGCGGATTGGCCGACGAACCAACTTCACTAAACTGTGGCTTAAGCTGGGCGTCGCGTCAGTTAGAACCCATCCATGAAGATTCTGGTGCGGCTTGACGTGAAATCAATTTATTCGAGTCTTTACCAGTATAAACGTATTTTCCTTTAAAACTGATTCATTTGACACCTACATAAGCCCTTCCAACTGTGGATAGCATTAGCGTCACCTCTGTCTACCTCTTCTTGGTAGTCTGTATAAGCCCATTAACATATGTCCCACCGCAATGCACGAGCCCTCTCTACTCCAGAGTTTGATTGAGAGTGGTTAGGCCATGTAGTCCACCACGCTGGCCTAGTACGGGTTGGCGGAATTTACATGCCACAATTCTTATAAATCGCTTCGGTATGCAGGTTTCCTCATAATATTTTTCTTCGTCGTTTTAGTGTATGGTGATTGACTATAAATACCCACATAACTCAGAAAAGTATGAGGCCTGTCCTGGGATTTGAACCGGCAACCACAACATGTTGGAAACCGTCCGTTATTAACAGGCACCACGCACTTTTATTGTTTGTATGCCATAGAATGTATGCCATTCTATTGAATATAGTTCATCTGGTTCTCCATACATCTTTCTTAAAGAGCCTAGATGTAAAACCAACTAATCTAAATACACATAGATACAGGCATACCGTGTACGTAGTTTATGCATAGATACCGCCACATTCCTACGAGATCTGTGCCCACTTCATTAAGCATGCCAATGGTTATGTGCCTACTACCTGGCGAGTTTATCGGTGTATTGGCGAATTTCAGTAATGTAATAATAGATCGGATACCGCAAATATAATATACTATTTAACAGACTGCCTACGCTAACCGACATTATACGAATGTGTTAACTTCAATTGCTCCATGTGGATAAGTCGTTATTACAGTACTTAATTATATATTTTAAGTTTATGTCACAAGGTTGAATTTAGATTAACATTTTAAGCATATTTTTTCCACGAATATAATTTGCGATTTATTTTTTGTAATGACTACTCACGCTTAATTTTCGTTAATTTGTCTTTGATGCACAGAAACTTCGAAAGTAAATAGTGTAGTTAATAACAGTTTTAAGTAACATCGCAATGTTTCATAATATTCTACTTAAGAATATATAAAATTAGTAGTAGAAGGATACTTGAAATTACAATAAAAATAATATAACTAGAGAGATATAATCAAAATAATATATGTAGCTGTATATTATACCACAAAAAAAATTGTTATCAAAGTAAAAACTAAAGAAAAAAATGGTTAAATCAAAGCAAAACTATCGAAAGATTAAAGTTTTAGGTTTTCTTTCTAGCTGCTAGATTTAGATTAGATTAGATGTTAGATTATTTTTCATTAGCTTGACGTTATTTCACTTCTTTAAATAATTAGCGTATTCTCTGTTGCAAGCAAATTTTTACTACCGATGTTATGACCCAATATTACATAAATTATATACTTGGAATCGAAATAGTCTGAGAAATAAATCCTATAAAGAAAATGTATTATTATTGAGAATTTCCGCTGACTTTCGGAAACATTAGATTCGTATTCTGTTAAGTTGTACATCTTCAGTCGTCGCACATCACTAATATTCATAAGGTTTTCCATCCACATTAATTATTCCGTAGCTCTACTTTGTATATCGTAAATTGCTTTCCGTTTCCCACTCTTGACTGGATATTTCCGATACGATCTTCGTTTTGTCGTGAATCCATCGCTTAGTTATAAAGGCGAACATTATGAGTGAAAATATAAGTTTTTTTTTATTCCTATGTTTTTATATTGTATCTTTATTACATTAAAGATAACATGCATATAACAAGGAGCCCATTAAATTATCATGACCTTCCTTTTTCAATCGTCTATTCTCAAGGTTATAAAAAGCACCATTACACATATTAGCTGCAATATTTTATCTGTGGCTGACCCTTTATCCGCCGGTCCCTTGTTTTCTACATAATAATAAACATTTCAAAGTAACGTGTAAATAAAGAACGTTACGTAAAAAAGCAAAGAACGCTTCCGGAACTATAATATTAATATATCTAGTATTTTGTGTAATCCTTTTATCACAATCCTTTACCAAAATAACCATTTGTAGGAAGTTGTATTTTCGGTACTGCGGAGGCGACCTTGCGACAATCCTTTTTTCAACTTTCCTCAACATACTTCATATAGTTTCGAGCAATAGAAATTCCAAGTAATAAAATGTGTCGAAACTTACCGCGGTCTGGCTTGAACGGATTTTGTTCCCATTGTGATCGGCACTCGAGATACAAAACTTATAATATGCGACGGCTAAGGGATTGGATGGTTCCAAACTCAGTTAGTAAAAGTCATTTTAGAGAAACCACTGCGCGAGTGACGTCTAATGCTGAAATTATTGCAGTTACAATTTAGTTTGGAGAATTTTATTATGTGTAAATATTGGCTTGGAATGCCAGGATGAATAAAATAAATGTCGAGCATAATGCTGAGTAGTATCAGCATGATTGTACTGTACTGTATCAGCCTATATACGTCCCACTGCAGGGTGCGAGCGTCCTCTACAATCGAGAGTACGATCGAGGATGGTTTTATTGGATCAAGATTAAATCCCAGAGATAAGAACAAGTCTTAATCCCACAGTATTTTTGTGGTAGTAGAACAATTAGACACTTTGATTTAATGCTGTCAAAATAATTCAATAATGTTAATTTCATGCAGAATCCAATTTTAATTAAAAAATAATTGCGTAATAAAATTGTTACACGTTTCTTAACAAGGCGAATATGCTAGTGAAATATTCGCAGTTTGCTTTAGAAAATGTTTAAAACATAAAAATGGACATAACAAAGGCACTAAATTGTGTCTCGCATAGCGGAATATTTGTACGAAATTTTTACACACTTTAGTATGCCTTAAATTTTCTTCATAGTTCGTTTTCTTTCTTAATTCACATTTACTACGTCCACCTGGCCCTTTTATTTACTGCAAATGTTAAGAATTTTTTTTTCATAAGAATCTTGTCTGTGAACAAAACATTTTTTATGAGAATTTATTTTTGTTGATTTCCGAGGTAGAAATGCTTTTCCGATAGCTTTTCAGGTTATGGACAGATTCCGGTGAGAGTACATACAATTCCTACCTTTATTGATGCATATTGATTATTTTCAAAGTAATAAACATTATTTTTATTATATCTTGCTAACTTCCACCATACTTCAAAATTAAAGAGAATTGTTCTTTACTCTGCATTATTCCATCCGACATGAATAAGTTATGTATGATTTTTGTTCCATTTTCTTTCTTTTTTATATTCAAATGCTCCGTCTTTTACTCCTAATGCATAGCCATTATAACGTTTTAAATTTGTGATGAATCTGTCGTGACTTTTCTTATGACCTTTTTTACGCAATGTTTTTTTGTTACAATAACATAAGCCTTAAGGTTTTTCAAGAATGTTACAATGAGCATAATCAAAATACTTCATTATTTATGTAGGAATGTAAAAAAAAAAGAGTATCTCTATAATTTACTAATGATAGAATTTACAAGAAATTATTATTTATGAAAAAGACGAAAGATAATAAACTGAACATTAAAATATATCAGAAGTGCACTACTGATTTTGTGAATCGATCATTCCTTAGTGTAGATGTCTAATAAAACTGAAAAATTATTGTTCGATGATGCACGGTACTTACCCGATTAGAAAATGTTTTCTTTTTTCTTAAATAAATGCTATACCCTGTTTCCTCTTGAAATTTCAACTGTATTTCTGTCTTTTTATGAAAGTGATGACACATTATAAAGGTATTTTATTAAAGTACCGTATTTAAAGCGATATGTTTCACTTCTCTAGTCGCTATAAAACGACAAAGCACCTCAGTGTTCACGTCATATTTTAAAACTTAAAAGTATCGACCCGAGAGTGCAAACTGCAAAGTCTAGCCAACTCCACTCGATGCGACTTTTTATTAACAAGACTCGACAGTTGGTTTAAAACGTTTAAATTTTGGAACACCATAAATCTTGTATTTCATAAATTGCGCGACGGCAGACCATACTGTGTGTATCAAAATAAAATCGCAAACATCTAGCGAGTGTGCATTCGGGATGGAGTTGCCAACTTGTTATAACTTGAAAGATTTTTAACACAGCAAAGTTTGCGCGTCCACTTGCTCTTGTTTTGCATTTGATGCGAGTTGTAGAGTGATAAATTTGGTCCACGGTTGGCCCGTCCCGGCTGGACCGTGAGTGACTTTCCAACTTGGCCGTCTGACAGGATAATCGATTAAGAAACTTGGTGCATTTATTCCGTCAGCTTTAAAGCAATTTCGATCTTTCAAAGTTGATTTAAAGTAGTTGGCGAGGTTGTTGTCGTTTCTAACGAATAGTTCGGTCTGCTCCATGATCGCTTCTTTGAAAATTTTACATTCAAACTATTTCTCCTTTGTTGCGCAGTAGAAGTTTGCGTAATTTGTAATATCGAATTCATTTTGAGTTATTTGTTTACTAGTAGCAACATTGCATATAGTTGGCGGATATAAATTCTCATTCAAAACGTTTACTGCTGTATATAATATAATTGTGATTTCATATAACATGGTAAGCCAAAATCCGGCACCAAGTTCAATATCAATTATTTGGCACTTTACGAAGCAATTTTTTTTTCTTGCGATGAATGGCGACTAGAGCATGCCATTCGCCTGATGGTAAGCGTTATGACCGCTCATGGAAAGTAGCAAAACTACACAACACCATGAATTACAAAGCAATGCTTGGTAGTCCACTGCGCTCGCCATCCTGAGACAAAAGATGTTAGTCTCATTATGTCCAGTAGTTTTTCTTGCTACAATGTCCTTCAATCCGGAACACAACAGTGCATTTACACTACTGTTTGGCGGGAGAAATTGACATTTCGGTGATACGTACGCAGGTGGCCTCTCGCATATGAGACACTTACTACCAGTGAAATGGAATTGTGAATTCTGGGAAGTAGACATGTTTTGGGGTGATCCAGCCAAGTAAGAAAAACTGAAACTAAATTAAGCAAATTGTTTCTCAGAATTCTTGGGTCGGTGCTAAAGCGCTCCGATTGATACTTAATTTGTACCAAAGACAGAACTGTCCCGATGTCTTTGTACTTGTTCCGAAGCACTTAAGTAGGAAATTGGAAGTGAAGGGGTACAATTTGTAACGTATTTACTGTGTATGAGCGGAATAAATTACATGTTTTACTATGAAGTTTTAAATGTAATACTCATACAACAATTCATTCAGTGTTGGGGTGATCAATAGCATAAAACGGTTATTAGAATGACTAAATTACACGATAGAATTGTAGAAATACTTGCGTCTTTATCAAAGGCGATTTGGTAAAACTATTATAAATTTCTTTAAAAATATCCTTGCGAGTAAATTTTGGTTTGGAAATTTAATTATTACGGCGTAAAAGCTCTTTGAACCAATGGTGGAGTGTTTAATTACCAATGAGTGAGCAGAAGGTAAGCGGGTTAAAAGGTAATTACCTCGCTGTATCGTATTAGTATTTGTTTCGCTTCGAGCTAAATTTTCTTGGCCTTATTTTGGATCATTGAAAATTAAACATGTGTATATTGTTTAACATGCATAGCTTTATTGATAGTTGCATGTTGTTGCATTCATGGGTTATATTTTTTGGAATTATTGATACTTGCAAATTGCAATGAAATAATGCGATAAGGTCGACGTCGCTGGATGCAGGCTGCCCCCAACAGGTCACTGTGGAAATCATTGGGAGAAGCCTATGTTCAGCAGTGGACTTCCTTTGGCTGATGGATGGATGGATTGCGATAAATTTATCTAAGGCTATGTACTAAATTACAAATACAATTTGTAATCGACGAGAATGCGTGTGGTGATGAAAAACAAATGTAGCGAAAACGCGCGGACCACTGGCTGCGCAGCGTGTCCGAACGTATATAAAGGTCCTTGACACGTAAAATGCTTTAATTAAATTGTAAAAGTTGCTTGCTCTAAAGCCATGAGATTAAGCGTCAACCTATAGTGATCTACAATTCTTTACCTGACTGAGTCAAGAGTTTAATAAATAAATACACCCAACAGTCACATACATAGTCCTGACCCCACATTAGGACCAATTAAGTCGTGTCGTGGGTATAAGAAGCTACGATAGAGTGTTTGGTCTCACAAACACCCAGACATGAGACAAATAATTTTAAGCCTTACAAACATTTGTCTCGGTGCGGAACCCGCGACCTCTCGTTTACAGCCGGCGTCAAACCAACTGCGCCACGGAGGCTGTTACAGTTTATACGAATGATATACAGTGTTAGCACAGTAACGTTGTAGAGCGACGATAAATAAAAGTCAGGTATCGCACAATGTCGTAGAAAGCCCTTTACAACCCATTATGAAGGAATCGGGTTAAAAGGGTTTCGCAGAGCAATCATCTCGCGTTCGATGCCTCGCCGGTTATAAGTGTTCATACGTGACTGTAAATGCTGCTGTGGGCGTTCCTTTGGTTTGTTTTCCTCTCACACTTGCGAAAAATATTGACAGCTTCCGTGGCGCAGTTGGTTGGCCGCCAGCTGTGAAACGAGAGGCCGTGGACTCGATACCCGCATCGAAACAAATGTTTGTGTGAACCACAAGTCTTTGTTTCGACATTGGGTGTTTGTAAGACCGAAAAGCTCCTGATATCCACGACACAAGACTCGATCTTAATGTGGGGTCAGGTCTATGATGTAAGTGACTGTTGGGTATATTACTTGTATGGTGTGGCTAGTTGACATGCATGTATGTATGTATGGGATGGTCATGGATTTTTTTTTAAATAAAAATGTTAAACTTTTCGTAAATTGAATGATGTAGTTTTTTGAACAATGCGGTGGGTTAAGAATAAACAAGTCTATCCCCCCGTACATTTATTTACTTTCGTCCTTTTTGGCAACATGTGGTGGATTAAGACCTTAAGCTATTCACATTTTATTAGTAGATATTTCATTAAAATTTTTCGGTGTCATTTTGTTCAATGTTTTATCGTATAAATTTTAAGCCAATATTCAGAACACAACCATCAAACACAAAATCCGTTCGCAAAGCAAACTAATTCAATACAACAGTCGCAGTCCTTTTTTTACAAATGTCACGCTGTTACAATGGCACAGATCGATTTAAATGCCCGATGTACGGATTTGATTCCCGCAACGGATCAAATACGTACATTTAAATGTGGTATTTCCAGTGAAAAGGCCCTCAATTTCAAATCGCAGCTGCAGATACCAATATGTTAGGTTTTGTTTTACCCTTTGAAGTTCCGCTACAATTAAGAATGGAAAGCGAATTCACAGTATATTGCATTTTTGGGCTATGATACCTTTGGGGCTTTGTTTCATCCTTTATCAGCCCATATACGTCCCACTGCTGGGCACGGGCCTACTCTACAATCGAGAGAATCGATCGAGGGTGGTTAGGTTATAGTCCACCACGCTGGCCTAGTGCGGGTTGGTGGACTTACATACCGTAGAAATTCTTTAAAATCGCTACGGTATGCAGGTTTCCTCACGATGTTTTCCTTCACCGATAAAGTGCGTGGTGATTGACTATCAATACACACATAACTTCGAAAAGTCAGAGGTGTGCCCTGGGATTTGAACCCGCGACCACCGTGAACATGTAGGCAGCCGAGTCTGGTCCGTTACCAACAGGCCACCACGCACTTCATGCGTATGATTTTGAAAAATATTTATTATTTTATCTGATAGAGATTGATACATCACAATTATGAGTAATTCCTATAGTAGATTTATCGTTGACGTGCTCCCGATATTCAAAGACTGAAATATTTCCTTTAATTGATCGAAAATATTACAACGCAACTGCTATTTAATCAAGCTAAAGAGACTGCCATCTATTCAGGTAGCCAGGAATGTAATTAGACACAAGTTTACTTTTGCTAATTGTTTTATTTTGGTCGTACCTTAAAACAAACGCTTTACGCAAATATTAGCGCACCGTGAAAAAATAATAACACTGAAATCGCAAATAAATTATGAAAATCATCAGGGACACACATTTCTTTGCTCGTTAAATATTAGCACGCTACAGGACCACGCTAAATTGAACTGATTCATGTGAATTTGGACACAGCGGCGCAGCTCAACGTTGGCTGGCCGTGCTAATTTATATTCTCCACGTGCGTGGGGTATGTTTGTTATTTATTAGAAAATGGTCATGTTTGTTCCAGATTTTTATTTCGCTCTGTAAACATTTTAGCCCTCACCCCGGCTACCCTTGTCAGAAAATCGTGCGCGTATTTTATAAAAGTTAGGCTAAATTCGTTCGACCATCGCGTTCACAAAGTTTGGTGCTTAAATGATTTGGTTATATGTAAATTTAACTTAATCACCGGCGTTGTGCTATAAAGATTTGTCGATACCTTTCTCGGAGTAGGTAAAAGCATACATCAAATGAGAGCCGTTTTAAACATCTGTTCGAAATTACCTACGTTTTAACGATGCAATAAGTTTTGAATTACTTGCACGTGCCATCTGGTATCATTGATATTTATCAAGTAAAGCTTAGGTAGAATTAAATTTTCTTATATCTTTAATTATGCCTTTTAAATATATTATGTAAAATTATAGACGATTTATGAATATCACCCTGTATACTGAAGTATCATCCTGTATACTTCAGTATACAGGGTGATATTACGGTGCTTGACGTTGTTTACATCGAAGACACCAATTTGTCACTACGTGTGTTTGTTATTTGTTATTTACATGAGTCTATGTCATCTCAGCCAAATTTACGTATAAAATGCGCCCTACCAATCACACTACGAATCCATCAAACGAGACATTAGCGACGTTTACATATTTTATGACTTCAACTTTCATTAAATTTGCAATAAATTCTAGTGAATACATTTAACACCTAAGTATAAACAAAACGATACGTATATAAATTCCTACAGCCTTATATACCCCAGTCTACATATTATTTCGCAACATACGACATAAATCTCTATACTAACGTAGACTTTACGAGTCGTCTTACGTCGGCAGTTGAGACAAACCCGAGCCGAGTTTGATTTGCAATCAAGATTAGACAACTGATCTGAGCTTATTGCTGAATTATATTAGGTTTTCGTTCGCATTTTCCACGAAACGTCGGGCCACCCCTATATAATTTCGCGACACAATCTGTTTAAAGGAACTACTCTTGCCTTTTTTTATTGCAATGAATGGCGAGACGAGCATACCATTCGCCTGATGATAAGCGATAAGACCGCTCATGGACAGTAGCAAAACCAAACCACACCGTGAATTACAAAGCAATGCTTGGCATTCCACTGCGCTCGCCATCCTGAGACATAAGATGTTAAGTCTCATTATGTCCAGTAGTTACGCTGGCTACAATATCCTTCAAACCGGAACACAACATTGCGTTTACACTGCTGTTTGGCGGAAGAAATAGATATTGCGTTAGTACCTACCCAGGCGGACACTTACATATGAGATACCTACCACAAGTTTCCTGTATTTGAATTGTGGATTTAAGTGTTCAAGTCACTATCAAGCTACCTGTTCTTATCTTGCTCTTGCTTGGGATCGACCCGATATGATTTAAATCATTTTGCCGAAGGTTCTGGCTTCTGATTTTACGAGCGGCCGGTTGGCTAAGGTCGATCTTTTCGGAACACGCATCACGCACGAGTAAATTTTATTTGCTCGGATACTGTTTTGTTTTATTGCCTGTAAATAAAACAAACGACCTCACAGAAACTGGCAAGTTGAGGCCTTATTCATAGACAGTTTTTAGCCTATTTTAGTTATTGAATGTTCTGTCTTCTTCGTTCAAACTGGATTCAAAAGTTGTTCGAAAGGGACAAAACATTCGATATCTAAAATAGGTTGTAAAATTGTCTATAAATAAATATTATTGACGGTAGTCAATAATGTGGTAACATTGCGTGTCAATAATAAATGTATCAACTTTATTCACCACCCTTTTTATTGCTTTAAAAAATAACTCATAAACTGTCTTCAAATAGAGAAGAATGCATTGCGAAATTGTTTGGACGGATAGTATCCAACATAATACATAAAAATACAGACCAACATCGCCACAGTACATTTCGTAGTCAATCAAATCACAGTATTAGGTTGATGAAATGTCAATAAGCGCGAATATGAAGCAATAACAAAACTTTGTGAATCAAAACAATCTCCCAATCAAATTCCATATTCAGGTGGGCGCACGACCGCCGACCGCAAAGCCGACGAAATGGTTATTTAGTGGCGCCAAATAAAAGTTTAAAAACAAACTGCCCAACATCCCAATCAAGCTCGTCACTCAATCAATTCTCGTAATTTATCGTCAGGGGTGCACTGCTCAAACAAATAAACAGATAAAGGTTTTGTTTGACACCCTGATTTGTTTTCTTTTGCGCGTCGATGAATTTGTTTGATACTGGCCGTTGTAGTTTGATTTCCTTTGTGTTTATTTTTTTAATCTTCGTACAGATTGTTTTCTTTTAATATCGTCATTCCATTTGCTAGATATTCCTTTGTTTTATATTAGTTGCTGCTGTTTCCAGACAGTTGAATAATATGACTTTATTGCTCAGCTATGTCTTTTCTGTGAGCTTTATTTCAACTTTATACCCGTTTTCCTGCTAAAGCGGTAATGTCGCGGACTGTGACAAGATTCGCTTAATCTTTCCAGTGACATTTGTCCACTCTTGTTGTCAGACCTTCGTATCGTTTTCAGTAAAGCGGTTTTCTCAAATCCTTGTTTTTATTAAAAATTACGTCAAGGAATATGTTATAAAATCTCTTTTATATTTCTCTTTGTCTCTATTACCTATTTATTAATTTGACAAGTCGAAAAAAGAAGCGTCTCGTCATAGGGATATAACAAATGTTAAAATAAACACGATGTCCGTAACATTTATTTTCATCATTTTCCTCTCAACACACAAAATTGTTAACAGAATCAATTTTGCGAATTTATAAAACCATTTCGCGTGCTCTCCTTCATACTTCACGGAACTTAAATCGTTTTATCTGCAAAGGCTAACTCGAAAATTTCCAAGATTAATTTTCCCACAACCATTTGTTACAGAGAACGGTTTTTAATAGAATCAAAAGTTACGGATATTCATTCGCCGATCAGCATATTCATGATATTATTTTACAGTGGATCGCCGATGGAGGCCAGTCGACAATTGACTTGGCGTCGGAGAGGCTTTTAAGGAACAATCGTTTGTGGATTAGCCTTTTCACACCGCGGATAGGGCTAATGGTGTGCTATTTACACTGCTTTTTGATGCTTCCGTAAAATCTCTTTTGCTGCTATTCGGCTGTAAAAGAAGCTAATGTCTACTTGCATCAGCTCATATAACTTCTGACACCTAGAACTGGGTTTTCTACGATTTATTACGATTAGTTTTTCTACTTCATCATAGTTGTTTAGCGGTGGTAGAATTCACATATCATCGAACTTATTGCGAAGAGTTGTCAGGCATACAAAGTCCCTCGTGTTATTCTTCACGGTTATAGTTAGTGAAAAATCATTGGGAAGAGCTTGTGTGTTTTCTGGACCCCAACCTACTATCCCCGTGCTTGCAATCAGATCTGTTTTCACAATATCGCTCACATATTTATCCCTAACTTGTATTTGTAAAAAAAATACGAAACATTTTTGTACAATTCTGTCTCACGCTCAGTCTACTACTGTCGTTAAAATTTAAAGGATACTAAACACCACGCTTTCAATGTTGGACGAACTGTGCTCGGTCCTAAGCTGCATACTAATTTTGTCGGAATATAAACAAATTGTACCGTCTCCGGTGCATTAATTTGTCTGGATCGTTGTTTTAACAGTTTCGTGTAGCTTATAATTAAATACATTATAATAATTACTATATTAGAAACGCAAATGTAATTTACGCTCGGTAATAAGAGTACATGAGCTAATATTACCTTTTATATTGCTTTGTTTTCATTTACGGTGGGACGGGAAGAAAGATGGCGCAATGCGTACACGGAAAAATACTTTCGAGATGTTAACCTTCAAAGCTTCAACCATTCGATTTATTATATTCTAGAGTTATTGTCACGTGTTCCTTCCCTTATATTGTACGCCTGTAGTCCCAATGGGGTAGGCAGAAATGCCAATAATTTCATTCATACAAGCTGTTACAGGACCAATAACGCGATATTGAGTTAATATGTTTGTACATGTATGCGAGTTGGTTCTGTTCTATTATTACTGCACTCTTTGTATAATTAGACAATAGTCCATGATGCTGGCTGTATGCAGTTTGGCTATTAATTTTAAGATCAGTCGAATGCCATAAATCCGGTCAAAAAAAGATACGTATTCTCAAACTATTAATAAATATGAAAAGAAATACAATTTGACGTTAAATGCTTATTAAGCCATTCTAATTTTAAATATCCTTTCTGAATTCTATTAACACATATCTACACACATAATGTTCCAAAATTAATGTAGAATTTTTGTTTGCATTAGAATATTGGGATACTCGAAATAACTCGTTCTCTTATTTAACACACGGGGGCGTGCCTTTGCTTAGGACCCGGTATTACTCCCAAGAGGCTATGGGTGTATTCTTATTGGATCATATGATATGGTTTATAGAAGACAATTGTTAAATAATATACAAGGAAGTAATCAATTATTATAATAATTATTATTATTATCGAAATTTACTCAAAACGAGATTCAAATGCAATTTCACTTGAATTTATTTGTGAATAAAATATGCCAAATGTGTGAGACATTCGACTGCTGGTTAAAGGCATTCGAAAATTTCGTAGGTCATGATGTCAAAATCCGGCTTTGTGGAACAAAATGAAATACCAGGAAGTAACTGAAATAACCCGCGTGAGGCTAAGTCAGAATATTAAAGAAAAGTTATGTGTTATTGTGGAGACTCCTTTACGGTCGCTTTTTACCGTTATTTTTGAACTTTGTTATATCTAAGGTCAGGACGTCGCTATAATATTTAAGTACAAACATAAAAAATATCGTTGAAGGAAAAATATTATGCGAAACATCCTTTCAATATTTTTCTTTGAAGAATCAAGTGTATTTTTCGGAAAAAAATATTAGTAATTAGTAGTATCTTTAAAAATATGAGCTTAAACAAATTACAATAATTTTCTACGGAATACGAAATATACAAAAACAGACTTGACACAGTATAAGAGACTATGTATGACAAGCATCATTCAACAGTAGTAGGTAAATAAATATAAAACGAGCCACTTGAATATTTCATAACAAGTTGCCACCAAATAACTAATTTGATTGGGAAGTAGGTCATAATCGATCTGAGTCGTAGAAAAATATGAATATGGGAACTGGGGCGCGTGAATTGTAAATGAGGCAGCGTTTTTGAATTGATAATACTGGTGGGAGTTTTTTTTTTATTCCATCGGTCCGGCAAACGAGCAAACAGGTCACCTGATGGTAAATGATCTCTGTCGCCCATTTACATCCACAACGTTGGATCATGGATGTGCTGTCGGCCCAATTGGGAGAGGAGCGGGAAGGGAAAACGATGGGAAAAAGAAAGTGGTATTGGGCATCCCGACAGCCGAGCTGTCGGTTCACGTCGATTTCCTGTGAGACAGTGGTGCCGCCCCGAATGAGCCCTGCCCATTCATGCTGTAAATATTTAGAATTATTGGTGGAGTCACAAAGTGTACGGGTTCGTGGCTTAGTTATCCTGTACTTGAATCCATTGAGAGTTCTGTATCTGCACTGCAGGGCACTGCCCTCCTTTACAATCGAGAGTACTATTGAGAGGGATTGGGCCCTATAGTCCACCACGCAAGCCTAGTGCGGGTTGGCATTGAGTTATTCTCGAAAAAAAAAAAATTGCGTCACAACTACTTCCTAAATTCTATTCTTCTAACTGAACGTGTAATTAATTTCACAAAATCTTTCGTTCTTGACTCTGACATTGGACTAGCATGATAGACTAAGAAGACACAAGTTTACACAAAGTAACGTTTTATCAATTAGGCAGCACTTAACACTTTATTGCTAAAACTAGCCCAAATGAATTAAACATCGGTGCCACTTCAAGAATAAAACAAACAAAACTTAAAAATATGAGCTTGAAATTTCAAATAACTTGTTACGAACCACACCTGAATTATTCATGTAAGTTCTGGTACGTACTACAAACGAGACGTTTTAATATTTATACTAAATATTGTTTTTATACATTCGTTGCTCCCGACTCGGTTCTTACAAGCTGTGGCAATGTAGAACATGTATATTGTATGGTAATTACTGGAAGAGTGACTTCTGAAGCTGATGTATGCGATTTAATTATATGATGTAGTAGATTCTATTGTCTTTGCTATTAAACAGATGCGTGTTGAAGGTCTTCAATTCCTTATTGTAGTATCGTGTAAGCTATATTACAATTCACTACTTAATACATTTGAGTTACGTATTTAAAGAATGGGGCCAAAAAGTTCTCGAATGGAGGCCACGAAGCGGAAAGAGCAGCGTGGGACGTCCGACCACTAGGTGGTCAGACCTGGTAAAGGTCGCGGGACGTCGCTGGATGCAGGCTTCCTCCAACAGGCCACTGTGGAAATCATTAGGAGAGGCCTATGTTCAGCAGTGGACTTCCTTTGGCTGAATCTCAGATTGGATTAGATGTAAAGAATTGGTATGCCCGAATATTTTTTCAACTCCGTGACTACATTATTGAGTCTATTCGTAATAGCACTACACTAAAAAATATACAAATGCTTAGAATGTAATTTTTTTTAAACGATTCATACTATAAACTATTTTTTTTATTATCAGTAAATTATGTATACTGTATAATATGATCTTTACATTAACATAAATGTACCATTAAGGCTAAGTTCATTATCAAAACGCATTGTCTTCCCTGTTTCGTTTATCCCTATAGTCATCCGCTAAAAATCCCGAGACAAAGCGACGGTAAAGCTAATTAGCTTAATTAGTACGCCTTTCACAAAACATGTTGATTACGATTTACAAATGGAAAAAAAGTGTTGCGCTAATTATGTCGATGATTATGTAAACAATGTGGATTACGAAATTATTTATAAATACATTAGGATTTACGAGTTGTGATAAAATAGTTTATAATCAAATAGACTAACTTGATAATGCAAGTAATTTTCTTTATGATTTCTTATTGACAGCTATTTTATTATCTCCTATAACATGAGCTAACCTTGGTCTTAAGATAATACTTAGCATAATAACTGTAAAGTAGTTGCTTAGTATTTATTCAACATTCTAGGAGACAATAAGTAGCAGCGTACAGTAATCGGATTTTTAATATCTTTCATCAACGATCCTGAGGAATATCTAGCTGGTTCTACAGTTACAGAAACCTCTCTTTAATTATGTCTTGTTCGTATAATGTTTGCCAAAGTTTATTATATTAAGCAACTGTTTACTATACACTTGCCCTGACCGCATACTATGCTCAATCCCTCAATACATATCATCATAATCGAATCGCAGTCAGCTTATTATCTTCAAAATATTTTCGCTAAAGAACAACTTTAAAACTAAGTTATATGTTTTCGATAGCACACGGCACATTTCGAAATCAAATTGAACCAAAAACTCGCATAATTTTGCTTCATAAATACAAATAGGAAATTTCAACGCGGATGACTTGGCCTATCAATTGTTCGTTCAGGCGTACATTTAATTCTTTGGGCGTTTTTCGCATATCCTTTTTTATTGCGAAACTTTTTTGTCTATCGTTTGCTATCAATTTGCTTCGTAAGTTATTTCTTTTTTGCAAATACCCTTTTTAGCATTTGAGAACGTGAGCTCAGTTAAACGAGGGCCACTTTCCGCATTCCGTTTTATAAAACATATCAAATATGATTGCATTAACTGTATTAATACAGTATTTTGCAAAGGGCGTTACATATTCTCGCGCATAAAAAATCCTTACAATTTGGCCCAATTTTTCGCTTACCCGTACGAACTTTACGATCCCATGAACATGAAAATTGCCTTTGGGACAGAATTCAAAGAAAATAATTGGTCGGATTATTTTAAAATTGTTTCATATTTCAGCATTAATGACATTGTCGCGTACGGTAAAACGGGATTTCGATATTTTATTTTTCATCAAAGTTTGATACTTTGTGTCCTGTTTAGAAATAAATTAAGGCTATGAAAACCGCATTGTTCGCCCAATACAAGGGTCTCAATATTACAATAATTCTAGCCATAAGCCCTGGTATCTATTAATACAGGCATACAATACAATATCCGTCCGCTGTTCCGTCCCTCGGCGATAAGCAGAGGTTTTCGTTTAATAATAACAATAAACGCGTTCTATCGAGGGATTGTTGTATCTGTATCGTATCCTCTTCACATAGGCTGTAGGCTCGTGTTTATCACATGATCGAGACTGCTCAAATATATTTGAATAAAGATGACGCATATCCATAATGCACGACGTTTAAAAATGTTGTGCCACTATTCATATACCTAATTATTTGTCAATATTTCATGAAATTAATAGTAAATGGAATATATATCATACAGAAAGTACGAGACGGAAAGAGAGAGCGTTGCGCTGTTGCTATGCGACTAGATGAAATTACACCAATTGCCCGAATTTGAACGCCTCAGTTTCGATGCGCCCGTGCGCTGTCTACCTCATATTGTATATACATACATATAAATCATTGGTAGCAAGTCTGTTTGTACGCGGATGCTGTTCATAAACTTTATCAATGTTAGGGGCACATTCAAGGCGCTGCCTACGATCGTGCAATCTCAACATTTATTCTCAATTATAAAGAAATATAAGCATGTATTATATATAAATTGTTGCATGTATATATGCATGCCTATTTTTATTGTTATTAAAGCTTTGTGGTATTTTTCTTACTGTCTTGTTAGTCCAGCCACCCAGCACCAACTATTTCAAAAATAATGTATCTTTAAATATTCCCGCAAATCAGAATGCATCTAAGGATGCAACCTCAAAACCTCGATTCACAGTTGACACGAGGTCTTGTAGTAATGTAACAACACGTACACCAGGTGTCGACGGAGGCACACGGAACCGACACACTAACTTGTCCAATTACACTCGCGTTGCACTCCTAGGAGCACTCCGAACAATACAGAGACGCAATTTGAGATAATTATGCAAATCGTCCCGCATGTCACGTTCATATAATAATTTACGAGACAATTTTGGTAACAATGGTACGGCTCGCTGCGCTGTTACTGTATGAGTGGTAAAAGCTATTTATACGGTTTCTGAACGCGTATCTTTGTGGTAACTTGATAACTGAAGTTGATATTTTGAAATAGTTTCTTTTGATATAAATTCTGACATAAAAGAAAAACTCATTTAGAAAGAAAGTTTAGACAAAAACTTTTTTATTACTCAATTTTCAGTATCCAAGAACATCAACGCTATCTTAAGCTATAAATTCAATACAAGAACGATAAACAAAGCCTTATCTCAAGTTTCAAAACTTTTAAAATCACGAAAGATGGGAAAATTCAAAATAAGAAAACAGCACGAATTGAAAGTACGTTTTGGAGAACTATCGTTATCCGATGCGATAAAGTGTGAACTAAGTTGCGTCCCGCCCCCGGTTTCTAGTTAAATCTTTTGTTCCATTGTTGGTTTCGCTACTAGCATCTAGCAAACTTAATTTCGAAACTGCCAACTCCTAATGGGTTTCTTTCATTTCTTGGACGAGTTCAATTAGGTGGACGGCTTTTATGATGAAGTTTAGCGTGGATAACAAAGGGGAATGTTGTTTATCGATTCGTTTCCGCGTCCTCACTTCTTACCAGTAACTTGCAATAACCGCGTGATGGCGAGTTTCAACTGTCGCTTTGTTACTTTTAAACTTTCATTCTCTTTTAATCATGGGTTTCAGATTAGGCTATGTGTATTAAGGATATAAGAGTAATATCTTCTAATATATATAAATCTCGTGTCACAATGTTTGTCCTCAATGGACTCCTAAACTACTTAACCGATTATAATAAAATTTGCACACCATGTGCAGTTCGATCCAACTTGAGAGATAGGATAGTTTAAATCTCAAATTATAGTCGCAATTTTAATTTATTGCTAATTATTTGTCTGTTATTATTTGACAGTCACAATCATCTGTTAACTCCAAATGATTCTAACAGATGTCGATACCTTTCGACTGGGTTGAGTAAGTAATCAATAGATGGCGCTGCTATGGTAAATCTACGAACGTGTCATATTAGCTACATTTTAACAGTATAATTACCACGTGTTGTTGACGCTATAAAATTAATTAAATTTAAAATAAGTAGTTCATTATACTTTAAAAAATCAATTTCGTAGTCAGAATTTTGGCTGAGCGGAAAGTTTTAGCAGGAATTTTGCAAAGTATTTGTGTTTGCGTATTTTTTAAATGATATTCGTCGTATTTTCGTGTTTATATAAGGCCTATCTACAAAATAAAAGCAATTACAAAAAATTTACAACTTGCCTATTTAGGCATTATGGGATAAAGTGGGACGAACGCGATGAAACCGGTCGGATCCGGATTGCATTCGATGGGAAATAATGGGACGGGATGTAACAGAAAGAAAAGGAGCCAGATGAGATGGGATGGGATACGATAGGAAAAGGGATAGTAGGTACTTAGGTTGAGTTCAGGAGTACAAAAGTTTGAACGGGAATAAGATATTTCTGGTGTGGAGTGGAGTCTAAACATCTTAGCACCCAGGCGAAGCTGGGCCGGGCCGCTAGTACATTATATAGGCGAAATTGAATTTTATGTTGGTCTTAGTGATGTCAATTGAAGTAGATCTTCATGCGGAAAAATGATCTAATCCGGAATTTTTACAATATCTGGACAGATTTTTAAGTAACATATTTTTATGTTAAATTAATTCTTTATAATAAATAGTCGTTAATATAAGGCTTAATATTAAAATAATTATATTCGGAGGGACCGAATTTTGTATTTCGTGACGGTTAACCAGTGGTTCGATCCTATGTTTATGAAACGTTATTGAGGGCCCGCAGCGCGTATCGCTTCGGTATTCGGGCGCAGCAAAAATTAATATCACCAAACCGTCGAGTACGTAAATTGCCAAAGCACTTTGAGGATGTCCCCTACTTTTGAGCCTACAAATCATACAGCCGCCGCCATAAATGAAATAGTTTTAATAATGAAATTCCTCCTGGCGTGCCATTACGTCAAGTAAAACGTTACACGGCTTGGCTTGGTGCCACTTCCGTCAGTTTTGGCCGTCTACCCGCTCCCTAGGAAATTAAACTGCAAAAAGCGAGCTTGCCCCCAGTTTGTACGCCATCACCTCAGGATTTGCCGGCATATTGCACCAACGGCCAAGTAATGAAAACTTATGCCAATATATTATATTAGGAAATTTAGTCAAAATATTCCCAGTTATATTTCTACATACATACATAAACTCACGCCTTTTTCCCAGCAGGGGTAGGCAGAGGTGTAAACAAGACACCCACGTTTCGCTTCGTATTTTTCGTCGTACGATATAGTAGAATTCACCTAAAAATATATTTGGATGTCGGATTGTTGAACTTTTGGCTCCAAGAATTCAGTAATTAACAAATATATTTTGCTTTCCACAAGTTATTACTTTGAGTCTCGACAATGACTGATCATCTGCAGTAATTACTCGTCTATCCGAAAGGAGGAAACTTTGCAGAATAAAACAAACAACTGTCAGATATTTGACATAAGACCAGTGAGATTGACTTGACTATCGTGTTACTAAACAACATTTTTTTTGTAAGTTTTATATTTTGTTACGACCGAAAACGAGAACAATTGATTATAATCTTAATATTACTTTTTTATAATCCCTTGATAATTTGTTTTATTTTAGAAAACCTTCGTGATTTTTTTGACAATCCATTGTTGGAAATATATAATAAAATTTTACAAGTTGAAAGAACTCATACGACAAAAGCGGCAATGTATAAAACTGCAGTAGTAAAGAAAAATCGCTCTCGGTGTCACATTGCTACTCATCGCTTCACATTTCGTTTGAGTGCAATGGATTTAGCAGCTTTAAACTCAATGCGAATGTACTATGTGACCGTTGGCATCCTTTTAAAGAAGTTGAAAAACGTTTTCTGCATTCAAATTCTGGCTACAGCTGCGAGTTTCCGTTCAAATGGTGCCTTTTCGCTGTACATTCAAATCTATTCGGGCGGACGGCGGAAGGGTGGACGGATCCGCGATCCATTTTCCTAAACAACGCACAAAACCCACCCTGAAACGGTAAATCAATTTTGGAATATGAGTTATGATGGCAGCATAGTGTCGGATGAATTTGGCCGGGATTGTGTTAGATGTGGTAATATTGAGTGAGCGATAACCTAGTTGGAAACGAAATGGATTGCCGGGAAAAATGTTGGAGATTACGCACTGGTATATTTATGACTTTTCTGTGTTATGTGTGTAGAGACAATACGCTTTATTAGATTTGGCCAGCAGGTCCTAAATGTAAATTTTGTCGACTAATTTAGATTATCGGTGGACACAGCAAGAGTTAATAAAAAATGAAATGTTATATTTTTCACTTCAGGACATAGACCTCCTCTACAACCGAGAATACGACTGAGAGTGGTTAGGCCATATAGTCCACCACGCTGGCCCAGTGCGGGTTGGCGGACTTACATACCGTAGAAATTCTTTAAAATCGCTACGGTATGCAGATTTCCTCACGATGTTTTCCTTCACCGTTATAATGAACAGTGATTTTCTACAGTACAGTAACTTCTTTTGTAAGTAAAAAGTGCCCTGTAACCTTTTCTGTACCTCTGACAAGGTGTGTGCAATTTTTCGTGATGATTATTCAGAGTTTTGAAGCGTGAAACCGAAACAAACATATGTTCGTGTTTATAAGATTAATCAGGATATACCTGAGTGCAAGTGTATTTCACAATATGTGTATAATTGCAAATGTATGTGTTCACCAAACCGAACTAAGCCAACGTGGTGTACTAAAGCTTAACCACTTTCAATCGTAAAGCATTGGTACGATATAAGCTGATAGAGAAATTGTTGACATAATGTGTTTGTTTGTTCTATCTAGTGGTATTTTGACCATTACCTTAAACCCTTTACCACTTCACGCGATCTTCAGGGTGTTCAACTGTAAGACTAGAGTTATAAACAAATTATTTATGTACTTTTAGGGTCCAATTATGCACTGATTCGGATTCAATTCAACTCAAAATAAAAGTGGCGTACTTGATAATTTAAAACGCAACTGCTATTTTTAAATTGCTCATAATGTATTTTATTCCATAAATAAATGTTATTTTACATTTGAAAAGTGCGCCTCAAATAACTCTAAGTTATAGTAAAATTCAGTATCGATAATTGAATCGATCCCGCTCTTGACAAGAAGTATTGAATAATGAAACAAGCGAGCCGTCGACCAGCCAGTGAAATATTGAACGAAGTGTACCTACTACCTACAGGATCCTTCCATAATAGACGCCGACAGCTTCAAAACTACATTATTTCTGTTGTTTGATTTTCCTCGCTTCAATGGATTCTTCCAAGACGTTAATAGTTCATGTAAACTGATTTTAATATTTTTAAAGGCGTTATAGTAAATAAGGTATAAAGTTACAATTGCTAATGAAAACAATTTTAAGGTAAATTTAGCAGTAATTTCAATGTATTTTTTTTATTGCAATTAATGGCGAGACCATGCTGTTCGCCTGATGGTAAGCGATACGACCGCTCAGACAGTAGCAAAACCAAACAAAACCATTAATAACAAAGCAATGCTTGGCATTCCACTGTGCTCGCCATCCTGCGACATAAGATGTTAAGGCTACAATATCCTTCAAACCGGAACACAACAATGCATTTACACTGCTATTTGGCGGGGGAAATAGACGATGCGGTGATACCTACCCAGGTGGCCTTTCACATATGAGAGACCTACCACCAGTAAAATTCAATCAAGTACATCCTTTATATAATTTATATTAAATCTCATTTATTGTTTATCGATAATAAAGTTATTCAAACTGGTATCATAGCCAATTTCCTACTTACTCTCTCTCCTCTCAATTTGTAGAGTGGCGATATTCAACGGAAACCCTTTTAGTCATATCCATAACTCGATAAAGCTGACCATAGACCGCCATACAAGTTCGTTATTACATAATGGTTGCACGAAACTGTTCCATTAAACGACCTGAACTCTCATTATGTTAAAAGTATAACATAACCTCCGCCAGTTATACGAGTAATGCATCTAGTTTTCAAACAGGTAACAAGTTTGTATAACTTTTCACTTCCTCCACGCCGATGCTCGCGGTGTTTTGTATTCCGTAAGCGTATTACCACACCTCATGCTTCAGCTCGACATAAATTCGATTAGTCACATCCCCGAGAACGTTTGCCCGCGACTCATAAAACGTCAGAGTCACGAAAATGTGGTTGAGGTGTTCGTGCCTCAAATAGAAATGTGGCGAGGATTCTTTTCATCCGGCCCGTGACGGCCCGCCTGGAAGCCGCTTTGACTATAAAATATTTCTTATTGTGGCTTACGTTCTATTCGAGTACAAATCTGACGATGTCATCCTTTGTGCCGACGCGAATGGCAAGTGTTATGACTAAAGGAATATCTAACAGATATTTTCTTTTTGCTTTTTGTCACCAGTGACACAGGTAGGAAAATTTAGTATTTTATCCAAGAATTCTTTTAGTTAGTACGTATAATGTAAATGTTAAGTTCACACGTTCACTGTTAGCTTGGGGGCGGAATAAAATCTTGATTTTCAAGTATCCAGTAAACAGTTTACCCTAAACACACATAAGGGGCTGTTACATATTCCGAAGTACAATTTCAAATGAGATGAACGTCGGGATACAAACATTTTTGTTTGCGGAACAACAAAATCTCGATATTTACACACAAAACGTTCTGGCGAAGTACAATTTGAAATAGTTGGGGAATTGGCTCGGGTCTCGGTTTCAGTTTAGCCTTTAATGAAAATAAATGAAGGCATTTCTCAACGATTCGACCGCTGCGGGCCACGGGAACATTCTCCACTATTTACGTGGCAACTCAAATAGATTTTGCGACCGGAACAAACAGTTCGACGATGGCTCTTATTCTGATGCTCTCTTATTACTTCCCGTGTGGTGTAATGATTGAAATGGCTTGCATTCCACGTGGTTTTTTTTAATAAAAAAGTAAAATTTCGTTTTGGCAGTGCCTAGCACACGTACTACGTTCGGTGTAATTGGACTTTTAGTTCAAACCGACTAACAAATTGAACAATTTTGCTGCAATATATTTCATGAAAACTATTGAGACACTTTTAATGAATTGGGCAAGAAGCTTCTTTTAGAAATTAAGAAAGTTGCTGCTCCATTGCGATAAAGTCAGCAGGTAAAAATCCAGAAAATGTTACAACCACCAAGTGTATTGCTATAGATATGTATATATACAAAAACCCTTAAAGTAACTAATGCATGGAAACAACTACTATGACACCTGTGTAATGTATTGTAGAAGTATATCAGTCTTATAACATGCAACAACAGTTGGTTAATTTCGAACGCTTTAAATCTGTTCATTACTCGCGAGACTAGCAGTTCCTTGCGTAATTTCTCACAACTCCCAAACAATTTGCTAGCACAACATGAGCTGCATACTAAATGTATCACATCCAAATTTAAACTTTAAATCGTTCCACATCGAGTCTAAATTGAAACGGTATTTGATTTATTGTAATTTCACGGTTGAGATGGGAAAAGGCGCATGTAGTGGCGCATCGGATCGCGATGTAGCCGCGACAGGAACACTCGACAAAAATGTCAAGAACCATCCGCGCGTTGAGAATACGTATGTGAATTCGGGGTATGCATTTAAGTAGGTTATACGAACGATTTGCAGCAATATCTCGAGCGCTTGAAACGTTGTTTGTAAGTCGAAGTTATTTTGATATAAATGCTTTTGTTTCGTATGTCTAGAATTTTGTGAAAATATTTTCGCAATGCTAGGAATACAGTTGCTAAAGTGATTTTGCTTTTATTGGATATGTTACGTCTTGTTCGCTTATTATCGTGATAACCCTCTGTTTTTTTATTTACACGTATCACTAACAGTTGTCCTTATACAAAACATCATCACAATATTATACCGATTGTTACAATTTCTTAAGATATTAAATTGAGATAGGATGTTCTAGTTTCAACATTGGTCGTGCTATAGTTCAGGATGATGGTAAAAGATTCGAAAATAAACTTCCAATACGTTAGACATAAATTCAATGCAGAATTAGGTTGAAGATTAAATAAGAAATCACATGGGCCCTGATGTTACTCTAATTATTAAAATTATAATTTCGCAAGGTTTTCCATGATAAGTGCCTCATTTATGCCCCCAATTTTGCCAAGATAACAATAAAAAAAGCGAGCACATCAAACCCTCTTCGGCTAAGCGCACCAATGGCAACTTTTGACACCCGGTGACGTAGGACCGAAAGTACTGAACGTGGCGTATTCGGAAATTGAGAAACCACGGATATCCATTCAACCCGTAATTTACTCTCGAACGTTGGAACATGTTAGTGACAACCCTGTATAGAAATTCGATTTTATTAGCCCCAAGTTTCACCTATCACGTTGGATTTTTTCTGTAAAATTATTGCACACATATAAAATTACACGAACAATTTTACACTCAATTATAATTAATTTATGCATAACGGAGATTGAAAAACGGAAAGTTATACTATTTTAAAGCATGAACCCGAGCTGCCGTATATTGTACTTTTAAAATTTGCGGCATGCTCTAATCATTTTATTCGCTATAAAAATATAAAAAGAACACAATGGTGTCTTGGGTTTACGCTTAGTCAGTCACTAAGTGGATGACTAATACCTCAGTCCGCCCCGTGACCACGAAAACTGTAAAGTGATCAAAACGTCGGAAAATTAAAAATGTAAAAATTAAATCAAATTCGCGATAAAATCCTTAAGAATTCGTTTCATTTCAAGATAAAAAAAAACAATAAGCAATAAGACACCTTCCGAATTTGTAATTTGAATGAAATATTTCTTAACTTCCATCTATATTTGGCTCGATACCCTAATTTAACCGCGAAAGTCTCGGCCAAAACATTGTTAATTAGTCTCCAGAAGTTTCCCTTGTAATTTATTCGTTGCAGGGGCCTTCTGTTGACGACATTACAAAATGTCGGAATATCTTCCCTAAACGTTTGTCGTCTGACAAATTCCGTTGGAGGGACTCCGAACTTGCCCAGTTTGGTACAGTTTATTATTGACAATAATGAATTATTTGTATTTGGAAGTCCTTAAAGGCGCTGCATAGAGAATATTGCGGGTATTAAGTTTGCGTTTCCCCTTATTTATTGGTTTTCTGTCGGTGTATTTATCATTTTGTGTATTGGGATTGTTGGTAATTTATTCTCTTTTGCTTGTTTCAGGTAAGAACGCTGTTTTGAAAGTCGACGTGAAACCAAAGGTACATTTGCGTGCTGATATAAAATAAAAAATTATTACGATATTTTTTCGCGGTATATACATCAGAAAATTCATAAGTTTGGGACCTAGCATCGAACCTGCTACCTCGTCATCCACAACGCCTACCGCTCTTAACTATTCTTTTTTAACAAAATAAAAGCATAACCTTTATCAAAATTAAAACATTAATAGAAAAAAGCATGTATTTATAAGCACGCTCTGGCACGCCGCAGTTGATTATAAATCAAAAAGATTGCAAAGTGCCTCTACATTATTCAAATGCGGAGATTACTTGAGATATTGCCTAGCTTCGGGGCCTAGGATCAAGATGAGCTATCTCCTGTATTAATCCCAGGGCGCCACTTAGCCGTGTGCTTGTGCAGACATTCAAGGTCTATTAAAAGTTATCACATTATGCTAGCGCTTTGGAAAACAAGTTAAAATGTTGTTAGAATTGAAAATGAAGGTAAATATGTTTTGTTTATTTTTCAGGCGGGAGTTGAGTGTCCTATTTAAATTCTTCTATATTCTAACGACCTTATTCATATACAGCTTTAAACCTATTTTAGTTATCGAATGTTTTGCCCTTTTCTAAGGACTATTGAATTCAGTTTGAGCGAACAAGACGAAACATTCGATCACCAAAATAGGTTTTAAAACTGTCTATGAATAAGGCCGTAAGACTCGACCTTCCTTTTATCGTCTATTTTTAAAACCAGCCTTGCAGCTACAATATCAATAACTACAATATATTGTCCCGGGTGTTTATGGGCAATGCCACCACCAGAAAAAGCTCATGTCGTTTGATTAACATAATATGGTATTAAGTTAGTAAACTCTAAAGTCTATGCGAAACTTAATCATTTTTATGCTGGGGTGATTGGCGTTGTAAGTCTTCGGAAATTATATTGAGATAATTGATACGACGAAAAAAATAAGTATTGGTATTCTAAAAAATGTTCTATATAGATACAGGACAAGGTTAGTATAATACTGGATGTTCACGTATTTTCCTGGATTGGATTCTCTTTTTCGATGACAAAATTATAAAAGTTTTAAAATGTAAAATGCTTAATTTTGTAGATCTGTGTATTTCCCGCAATTACTTTCTTTAGCCGTCAGTCATAATAATAATTATGGGTAATGAAATATAGACAATCGACATATAGACATTCAATAAGGATAAGAACGTGTAACATATTCAAGTATTAGATAACTTACTAATAATATTCTAACAACTTTAGTTGGCTAGACAATGTTATCCAATAATATTCTACTTATAATTATAGTAATCTAGATGTTATTTCTTGTGCTCATTTCGATTGCGATAAATACTCATTGTTATTACATCGTAACGGACTTAATATGATATTAACGATCACTTTGCCAATGAGAAGAAAAGTAATATTACTCGTACGTATTATTAAGAAAAGTATGAAGAGAAAATAATGTTATTTTTTGCCCAGAAATATTTCAAGTGTCGTGTATTTTTATTTTGTTTTTTAAAGCGATATTAATACCTCTCCAGATTCTCTTCGTGTACTCGTAAATAACATTAATGAATAATGCCCAGATTTGTTTCTGAATTTCAATAGGATTTCCAAGTGATTTATGTCTTAAAATTTAGAATAGTGAATCGAACTTTATTATGAGACGGTGGCTTAAAATATTTGCATGGAATTTATTCTGTAAAGACAGGTCTTGAGTGTTGTCTTAAATGTTGAGACTTTGTTCGGAATTTTTGCTATAATTATATCTGAGTGATTCAATCTAGTTTTACAAAGTAAATTCTCGTCAGTTTAGACTTCTAAATAAATGAAAAATATGTAAGACATACGTAGGTTTTATACAGCGATAGCATCGCTAAATATTGTTTCTGCGAACAAACTGGGTCATGGTGAAAAGCGAGTACTCGATCGAAGTCGACCCCCACGCATATATTACACAATCTCGTGTGGAGGACATATTACGTACTGATTGGAAACTGCGCCATATATTCTTCTCGTACATTTTTGTTCGTGTCATATTTTTGGCTTTGGTCCCTCTTACTACGTTTTGGTGGGTAATACAAGTTCATTGTGCAAAAGTATGAACATAAAGGGAATGAGTTTTGAGACGATAGGAAACGGCTCTTTCTTGGTTTATGGCTGTATGGCATTTTTACTTTAAGAAGACCTTGTATTAATATTGTCTATATACTCGTTGTAATAGACTATAATAAAAAGTTATAACAATCTTGAAAACATTAAAATAAATAAACGATTTGCTAAACAATTAACATTATGCTTACCATATCATTTAACAAGTAGCACGTGTTAATACCCAAATGACCTATTGTCTATAATATGTAAATATATTATTCTAATTAAGGGTCGTAGATGCAAACAAACTTAAGAACCAACCAAATCGAAATCCAATAAAAAAGTATTGATTGATCAATTCCAAAACAAAATATGTAACACCGAATAACATAATAAATAATGAACAAACGCCGCAATTGGCATTAAGCACGCGCAATCATGTCGCGCGTGCATCAAATTAATTCTAAATTATTCGCACGCCGCCCCACGCGTTCAATCGACGCGAGTTGCAGCGTTGAAGCGAAGGCTGATACAATATCTGCGAATTGTGCCAAGTCGATTGCATCTTTTCAATCTCGGTATTGAAATATTGCATGGCTACGAAAATACTGCGTCTATCAACATTCGGTTATACGCTGAATTTGATTATAAAAGTAGATATTTTGCTCTGTTGCAGTGTATTGAAATTTCCGTTCGCGTATCTGAAAATGCTTTTACCTATATTCGTTGTTTCGTTTTTATGTGTCGCTGTGGTTGTACGTCTTTCGGATGATGTTCACGTTTCGTTTTGTCATTGTATTTCATTTGTGAGATAGGTTTGTTTTCACACGACACTGAACTCTGAGTAAACATATTCACATTTTTGAAAAACATATTATCGAAATTCAATGTGATTTTATCGGTATGCCAATTTCGTCCTCCAGTAAATCCAGCTTCGTATATTTTATTTCGCTTGTTCATTGGGTCGTTGTAAGCGTATGATAAAGCGAATTTATCTGTCAGCGGGCGGAAGTAGTTGCTATATGATAGGCCAGTTTCAGTGTGTGTTTCAGTCCAGTTCTCTCGTCAATGTCGGTCATCCATTTGCGTCATTGACGTTAGAGCGCTCAACGAGTATTTGATGATGTGCTATTGTTTACTTCATTCTGTTCTATGATGTATGGTTCCAAATAAGTAGTGTAATTAGCAGTAATTAATAGTATGTATGTATTTAGACATATAGAGCTCTACTGGTATTATAATTACAATTTATATTTTCGTTTGCACGAAGTTGAAAAGTTGGTTTCTTGTTCCACCTTATTCAAGGTTCATTTCAAAATAATAAATCTTGTAAAGTAATTCTTAGAGGGAATAAAATTATAAGAGCAATTTACATCCAGACTCTTTTACTGCTGTCGAATTCTAGAGCCGCCTTAGGCTCTAAAGTCAGGTCTTAGTGCGGAGTTATAAGGTACAAAGTATGCATAAAAATTTATATTACTTCTTACTGAGTACCAATGAAATACACACCTGCTAAAGAGTCTTGTAGTGAAAAATCTACCAAGGATGACGGATTTTCGTACAAGGTGAACGTTCAACTAAACAAACCTCGCGTATGTTCATTTTTATCTTACCCTAGGAAAAGCAATTTCCGAAACAGCGATCGGACAACGTCACATTTCGTCATTGCGATGAGGGAACCACTTTTGTTACGTTACTTAAACGTATTACCGGGCTCGAACGTGACGCCATGAAAGCGGATAGCGGAGAACCCTCGAAATGTACCGTAGCCACTCAAATTACATTGTTGCCAACGTCACTTTTAAAGGTTCATAATACCATAAGAATTTGTTTGATGTTTCCCAGCACTGATCGGGAGCGTATGAAATGAAAGGTCGGAATTGTGTTGCGAAATCTGATTAAAATATCACGGAAAATGATTTTGTGAGAGATGATTTTATTTACCTGCTTGCGTTTGTGAATGCGTAATAAGTAAATATGTACATATGGCTATCGAAGATCAGCGATTTAGTTAAAATAAATATGATACCTATAGGAATTACCCAAAGATTTTGCTATTGAACAATTCAATTGACTGCTTGTTACGATTTACGAAATTTGGTAAAGTATATTATTATAAGAACTATAGATTGTCTCTTAAATGAATATCGGCAGAAATCTTCACTGTCAGTTGTCTATAATGCAGGGGTGTGCGTAATTGCTTCTTCACGCTTCGTTAAAAGGGCCCAATAGCGCCGGAAGGGGAAGCACGTGGCCGGAACGCTGTCCCTTCGCTAATGGTGCGGTCATTTATCAAAAGACGTTGCAATTTGTGCTTAAATTGTAGTAAATTATTTGCTAACCCGTAACAGTAGTAGTAAAAAAAAAATGATATATGTAATAATAATATTGGTTGCAAAATAGGAGTCAATATGCCCGCGGCAGGTTTTGTAGATATTTCTTTTTATTTTTGCACTCCAAGGACATTATTAAAATTAAAAAGGCACATTCATTTTTTTATCTGGTCCACGTATTGTGAACACGAAATGTTCCGCGTATTTTTCTAATTTTATTTCAGTAAGGGCTTGTAGCTCTTTGTAACAATTTTAAAAATATTTCATTGTAATAAATAGTATTGTAGCATATATATAAATAGTATTATATGCTATCATAGTGACTTTACTTCGTAGTTCAAGTAGAAGTTTGAAATGAACTTTGATATTAATTACGAAGATAGAAGCCTGCCACATTAATTTTATGTAAAGTTAGCAGTTCGCAAGTCTAATGCTCTCAGTTAGCCAACATGACAATGTTAATATTGTATGTTGACACACATCCCTTCGGTTTGCGGGTCGTGAATTTAATGCATATCAACTGTTCCTCCCGCTGTGTGCCGTTTGCACACAAGCACACAACTTGCCGAGTTAAAGTTGAAAGTAATTACTTGGACGATTCCCCCGCTTGGCGTGGACGGGACGTGGTTCAAAGCAGAAATTAGTTAAAATTACGCAACAGAGGAATGAAAAAATTCATCGCGGAAGCGTCAGTCGCGCCGTTTATGCCGCTCTTGTTTTTAATACTTGCGATGTTTACTCGTTTTTCTTATTAATACTGAAGCGGCCACTTTCCCTGCTTTGCTTTGTATAAAAGATGTTCATGAAATGCCTTTTAATCAGCCGAAGGACACGGAAAGGTAAGAATTTAATTAAAGGATGGCCCGCCGGACAAATGAATTGCTAGAGTAAGAGCAATAGTCTCTGCGTTAAATCTACTCGACTAATTTATACATGTTGAGTTAGTTGTATCTCGCGGAACACTATGGCGGCCGGCTAAGGTTCCTTTATAGCCATCTATTAAGCAACAGTCGGGCGCAGAGTTCGTACTCTCACTTTTTACATCACTTTCTTCCTTATCTGTGCGGTAATCGATTGCTTTAAGCTTTATTGGCAAGATAAATTGTATGTTTTCTATTTTTACTTCAATGTCTTGCTTTGGTTTATATCGGTTTATTTTGTGAATCAATTTGAAATTAATGTAATACATATTAGAGATTATCGCATGCTGAGACAATTGTTTAACAATTAATGGTGATATTGGTTTGGTAAATATATAGTAACAATAACTTAAAACTGTCTGATAATTTAATTTAAACTGAATTAAGGATTTGTAATTCCAAATATAGAAGTGAATAAAAACGAATGACCATCCTCTAGTAAATTGAATGCAATATCAGTTACGCAAAATTGGGTATATTTACAGAAGCTTTCAATAATGCTTATAAATAAATGCCACGAATTTTTACTATTACGTTATTAATAAAAGCACGGATATTACACAGGAGCCCCAAAATTAATCATAACGCAAAAAAAAACACGTTTCATAAATTTGTAACTGCCTTTTTCAATAGCATTTTAGATAAATCGCTAATGGCACGGCCGAGTCAATGCAGCTCTTTATGTGGCGATATCACGACGCGGGAGTGCTGCTAATTGGCTTCACCGAAATGTGTTGAAGAAAATTTTGGACGTGCTCCAAATTGGATAGGTACTAGCCGGCTTGATTTGATTAGCCGGACCGAAGCCCCGACAGAATTCGATTAAGTAGGCCTCCCGTGTCGCTTCAAGTTTGGACGTCCGTTAATCTGTTTCGCACTGAAAACAAATGCTACTCAACTTTTTTGGATATTTTATCACTTTTTTTTTTGGGTAACAAAGAATGGATTTTGAGGCTACAAAAGTTAGGTGGTTCTTTTTTATTTTAACAGATAATATAGCTTTCTGCAAAGAGGTGTCAGGTTTTCATGCATCATTCATTCTACTTAGGCGTTATCATGGCCGTTGCCAAGGCGCCATCCCACTGAGTCTCCTCTATTCCGCCAATTTTGGCTAAGCGTTGATTGAATTCGTTAATTCAGTTATGTTGCCAATAAATATTTAAAAAAAAATCAATTTTCGTCACTCCAGTATAATAAATTTCCTGAAATTGTTGAACGGGTTAAGTACATAATATTATACCGAGCCTGCAAACAACAAATTTTATTTGTACTCAATATTTGTGTTAATAAATAATGATCTGTTTACTATTTAATGAGTGATTGGCCTAATTATGACTGAATTGGACGGGGAGCATCCATGATTCGATCCCAAAACATACATCTTTGAGGCCTTGAAGTTGCCTCAAGTGGTAGAGCCACGCTGTAGTGACTTTGTACTACTGTAAGTATAGATCGTGCCAATTTGCACTACGTGGTGGATTACATGGCCTAACCCCTCTCAATAGTATTGGTGATTGTAGAGGAGACGTGTGCCCTGCAGTGGTACGTTTAAGATAAAGCACGTAGGTGATCTCACAGAAAACCAACGTGAAAAGAAGGCTGATAACACATCTAAGATCCAAATGTTGATGTTAATGGTCGACGGTAATCACTTACTGTCGGGCGAGCTGTTACCTCGTTTGCCGAATGTAGTAAGAAACCTACGTATTTATAGATGAAATTGTGCTCTTTAAGTGTGTTAGAAATAATCTGCATACTATATATCATAAGCTCAAGTGAGTGTAAAAATAGAAACACAAACTAGATATTTATTGATTATTGTTTAATAAGGTAATTGTAGAATCTAGGAACTCATTATTCACGTGCATAATGCCACTACACAGAACTGAGTTAAGTATAAACATCTCAAACATAATACCTAATTATATTTACATAATTGAAACTCTTCCAGTGTTGGTTGAAGTGATAAACTTTGCCAAGTTTAATCAACCCGCAGTAGCACGTTATACAAGACACACTGCATATCATGCTGCTTTATTCTAGCACTGGATATACGATTCTTAAATCGCACGCATACATCTTCAAGCGAGATAGATACCCACTCTTTAACATCGGTTCGACTATCTAAAACTACTTCGTGTCAATCTGCTTACAATATCATATATCAAATGCTCGAGTGAGTGTCATCGACTATTTAGGCAGACGTACCACTAGTGATTTGTCGTATTCATATTGTTCTAAGATGTGATAGGACGCGAACATATCGCCTCTCCAACATATGAAATTATATTCGTATGTTGGTAATGTAGAAATTTAAAGCACGAATCACAAGTCAGTACGAAAGAAGATACAATACCTATACTTAAACAATACACTGACCTATTGCTATGAGAAAATATCAGCTTTGCTCTTTCCCAATAAACAATAGACCTCTAAAACATTTCCAAACTTTATATAACGTTATAAATCGTTTCCATGTTTATTGGAGGCTATAATTAAATAAGAACAAGTTTCAACGCCTGAAGTCAAATCAGACGAAATAATAATCCGTAAAGCTTTATAAACATTTAATGAGACATTTTGACTTTTACTACAGGCATTGTAGCTGTGAACTTGTATATATTGATGATGATGTATAAGAGGATGTTGGTCGTTCGTCTGATTCTGAATGAAGATTTTTTTTTTCAATTTTCTTCATTAATACAGTCCCAAATTGTTGTACGTCATTCTAATGTATAGATTAACAAACAAAATAATCACTCGCACAAATACTCAGATACAAAATGAGTAACTGAAGGTTGCTAAACGAATTTTGTATGTTTCCTGTGGTCGCAGGTTCAAAAATCCCAGGACTATTTATGACTTTTCGGAGTCATGTGTGTATTGATAGTCAATCACCACGCATTATAACGATGAAAGAAAGAACGTTAACTGAATACCGTAGAAATTTTTAAGAATTTCTACGGTTTGTAAAGTCCGCCAACCCGCACCAAGCCAGCGTGGTGGACCTCGATTGTAGAGGAGCGAGGAGGCCCGTGCCCTGCAGTGGGACGTCTATGGGCTGAGATATAGATTATATTTTATTTATATTGACCTGAAACACCAGCAATTACTTTAAATGTTTTATTTAATCTTTTATAGTGCGGAGTCTGATGCTAACGAGCGTCATAAATTAAAACGGAACCAAGAAAATTGTCTCGTAAATGATTTGTTACTGCACCACAATAATTTTAAAACAAGTGCTATACGAAATTGGACTATATATCTCTAGCATTGCAGTTGTTTTAGATTGTATGTAATGTTTTTACATTCGATAGCTTGCGGATTTTAAATCTACCCATAAATGTTATGACAGTTATGCGATGAAGTAATTAATAGTTATTAACTAGAGCATTTAGTTTTATCTAGTGCATTTCAATAATTGTATCGAGTGGCATGGGACCGCCTTTTGATGCCATTTGATACTTTGTCTGGACGGTATTTGCGTTTACCATCAAGTACAGTGCAGTCATTATGCCGTGCCAGTGTAAAAAAAAACAATAATTGTGGGCATTAACTAATAGAAACTAAAGAAACACATGGAATAGTCAACACATAACTGTATTCACGACCCCACTTCACGACATCAAACTGTTGCGTCGTGAATATACGCACATAATCTCACAAAACCAAAGTAGAAGTTCATTAAATACTCTTACAAGACATATAACCTTCACAATGTAGGTTACACGCAATTTAAACCGCTTCTTATTACTTCTTTATCAATTTAATTTTATACACACAGTGTATTTATTTATAGAGGCAACAAGCAGTTTAGTTTGACCCCACGTTGAAATGTCACTGTTAAGGTCGATCGATAATTTTCTCACGCCCTCTCATCCAGTCTATGTAGATTGTGTAGGTTTCAATGAAAGGGAAATGGTAATTGATGACAATTATAATAATTGAAGACTTGGATACTACTTTGAGTGAAGATTCAGTATAATTAATAAATAAATACACCCACTGCCTCGGTGGCGTAGTGGTACTACGGTATGACTGCAAAGCTTGAGGTCTCGGGTTCGAATCCCGGGTCGGGCAAAGTGATATTGGATTTTTCTATTCATTATCAGCCCGGAGTCAGGATTTTGTGCCCGATATGGCGATAGGCTCGCCCCCTATCACATCGTGGGACGGAATATACAAGGCGAAACGTGGGTGTTCTAGTAGCACCTCTGCCTACCCCTTCTGGGAAAAAGGCGTGTGTTTATGTATGTTATGTAAATACACCCAACAGTGACATACATAGTCCTGACCCCAAAATAAGATCAATTAAGTCTTGTGTCGCGATTATCAGAAACTACGAGAGACTTTTTGGTCCCACACACCCAAACCCGCGACAAATACTTGTGGGTCTCACAAATACCCATACCCGGGGCAAATACTCGTGGGTCTCACAAACATTTGTGTCGGTGCGGGGATCGAACCCTCGGCCTCTCGTTTAACAGCCGGCATCTTACCAACTGCGCCACGGAGGCTGTCAGATTTAGTACGATATGTAATGCTATGGTCGAGAAGTTACCTGTAAAAGAGGCTGAGAGCTCATTCCCCACACGGAGAAAAATATTTGTAAAAATATCTTCAAACCAATAGATATATTTCGATACCTATGACAAAGAATACACACTTTACTGTTGGGTCAAGTCACTTGCTAGTAGATGTATTATTTATGTTCAAGAAAACAGGAAAATTGTCGATAATTCGGTAATGAGCGGACATAATGACTTTAGCCCTCGAATTTATTGAGCTTATAAATTTTCACGACAGTGTTGTTAGAATGATTTAACGATAATTTGTTGACATTTTTTAAACATGAAAGTTACGGCAGCAACGAAGTCGCTTATATTATTTTAGCATCTTTTAGCCATTACATTGCCGCTATAGAACAGTTAAAAGAAAAGTAATCTACCAATGAACCGCAGTAAACCTTCTTTCATATAATTTCAAAAGGGAAACTTTAAAAAACTAAAAGACGGTCTACATTTCAAAAGACCTCAATGTAATATACAATAATTTATCAGGCAAAACTCAAAGAGATGAAAACACCGCATTACCAAGAAAGTTGGTCTGAAATACTCAAAGGAAATATTGAGATAGTCCGCGTTATGAAAAAAACAGTCGTCGCTAAGTTATTCATTAGACTTCGCAGCGAGTCTGGAACCTTGCGTCTCGTCTTCAATTTAATCATGTCTGTGTGGCCTTTGCTTATGTTCGTCCTGAGGAGACAACGTACACCTATTTGGCTGTAAACATCCTTCATACAGTTTGTGTTCTTTATTTATTTATTATTCAATCTTCAACAAAGGACACAGGTCTTTTTTTCTACCAGTTCGTACGAGTTTCACAAACATCAATCTCATGTTGCTTAATTTGATATATAATTAAATGACGGGGTTATTAGAATGTTTTACAATGGAGGATACCGGAGAACGATTAAAATGGCGAAGATTTAATAGGAATCCAGGCCCTTCCATCAGTTGCGTTGACGCTAGTTAGAAATAAAGATATAATAAAAATAATGATCTAGTCTATACGAAATCGAATACGCTTATTGATCCCAATCGCAAAATACTTACATGGACCAATATATCAAAATTAATGATCAAAATACAAATTATACGAAAGCCACGAATCGCGCTATCAACCAGCGTATTATTGTCTCTATCAATACTAAAATTTACGTTCAATTAAACAAATTATCGCTACGCACCACCCGTCGCGGTAACAATGAAGTATTTAGTTATTTCACAACGCAATTTTGATGTGCAATGTTTATGCAAATTATTTTTAACAGCAGCCAACAATGTGCCATTCTAGCCGCAATTAATTATGTACAATTCAGGCAACAAATTAAATGATGACAATGCTAAACGGGCGTGGTAGATCGGTTTGGTACCACTGTTTAAAAAAATTGTTACAGTATTCCGTAGTATAAGCTAAACAATCTTCAAAGTTGTAGAAAGAATCAAACTACTTCGATATGTAAAGATGATCCTAAGCTTCAGCGATCATATGATACCACGATACCATTTACCATTCCCCATTGTTCTAAAACAAACGAGCCATCATCACCAACGGGTACAGCTCACAAGATTATTGAATTGAACAATAAACATAAAAACATCACGCCTTTATCCCAGAAGGGGTAGGCAGAGGTGCAACCAGGACACCCACATTTCGTCTTATATGTTCCGTCCCACGATGTGATAGACAATAATAAATAAGAGTTTATTATTTTTATGTTGTAACAATCAAAACATCATAGATATTTATTTATGTAACGCTAAGGAACCGAATGATATTTTTTTAACTTAACCTGAAATCGTCACCCATTTCACAAACTTTACATTTAATAAAACCCTTAATTATGTGGCATATTTTTCAAAAATCATTATAAAGCTTGCCTATCACTTTTCGATCCAAACTTAATATTGTAGACATATAGAACGTCGTCAAACTATAAACTTGCATTGTCGTTTCATAAACGGCTTATAGATAAGGACAAACGATACTTTTGTTGCGTTCTAGCGTTTAATGTACAATGTCATTTCGGTCTAAATTTATTTTTGTGTTGCACATCGCTTTGTGTTGAAAAGCTGTGGTGAATGATTTCGGTTTTATGCAAAAATGGTTTCGCAACAATGTTTCGTTATATTGACAATTGTGGGGTAATTACTTTAGTGAATCAGTTATGTTAAGTATCACTCTAAATTCCAAAGCTTGTGGATTATGTATGTCTTCGACCACGAAAATTCCACTGTTGGTCATAAGCTTCACAAATATCCACAGTGACCTGCTGGAAGCAGCTTGTATCCTGCAACTCTTTATTGGCTCATCTTTTAACGCTTGGATACAAATACAAAATGTGATTTGCCATGCGTATTTAAGCTGAAGATTATTTATGGCTTAACAGTGTTGATGTATTTATTGCGATAGAATTAGTTAGATTCAAAATTGGGTTACGAATAGTAGCCTCATAACATCAATACTTTTGCTATCTTGTCCAAACCAAAGCAATCATGTTTTAAAATAGAAACACAAATAAGATTAATAAAGTAATTCTAGAATCCAGGAACTCATTAATTACGTGCATAATGCCACTACTCTACTGACTTAAATATAAACATCTCAATCATAATACCTAATTATATTAACATACTTGAAACTTTTCCAGTCTTGGTTGAAGTGACAAACTTTGCCAAGTTTAATCAACCCCCTGTAGCACGTTATACAAGACACACTGCATATCATGCGACTTTATTATATCACTGGATATACGATTCGTAAATCGCACGCATACATCTTCAAGCGAGATAGATACCCACTCTTTAACATCGGTTCGACTATCTAAAACTACTTCGTGTCAAATGTCGTTCACTTTTTGTAGGATAAGTCGAACAAAGGTGTTTTCTGAAAGGTCAAGACTGGTGTACAGTGTTATTGAATAGCTACGATACTTCGGGAGGTGTCATGCTGACCTTTGAATTAGATGAGGAGATGGTTGAAACAAGAGGAAAGTTAAAGATTGCTGGGCAAATGGGTATCTTATCGATTGAAAAGGAATAGGAAAGCTGTTATTCCGTCACAGTTTTCTGTGAGCCACCTTTTCACACTAGTATTTTACGTGGCCACAAAAACGTTCTACTACTTGGGTCCTTGCAGCAAAACAGTGCTCAAACCATTTCATCCGAGCCTCGATAAAATATTACGTGAATGCGTGTCAAACTGACCTATATTTAGAGAAGATATCAAGAGCGATGGGACAGTCTTAAATTATTGTCCGAGCACACACGACGGGCCTCCGTGACAGGTGGCACAATACATACACGTCAGATATGGAGGTCGCGAAATAAATAGGCATTTCTATACGATGATTTATATATTTGCGAAGTGTAATGCGTAAGTTGGACAATCCCTCGGAAGAGCTATCGACGTTTGCGTCATATTTTCATAAGGTTTGTGTGGACGCTTTTTATATTTCAATATAGTTTTTTTTCTAGGTAAATAATGTTGTATTTGTATTTACTTTAATTAAATGATATACGCTCCAGAATTTGTGTAGTCGGTTGTTATCGTTAGTATTATTCACAAAGTTAATTATCGCCTCCTTTGTGTACGTGAACTAATTGAAGTTTCCTCTAGTCAAATTTTCCACCAAATTATGAAAGTTAAACAAAACTTGGTAATTAAAATCTCAAGGGTCGTGTTAAAATATGAATTCTTTTTGCCGTTCCTTCACGTTTTTTTTTATGAAAGGCGTTTAAATGGGCCAATTTGTATTTGGCTTTGAGCACCAAAAGACGGCCCAGACGAAATTGCTTTACAACATTTCAGTACACTTTCACAGATTATATTATTAGTCCACGATCGTAGTACACAATTTTTTCATATTTCTTTGTATATTTGTATATAATTATTTTATAAATATTTATATAGCTTCTCTTAGCTCTGATGGTGCCATGATACAAGCATGATCTGCATTCAAATCTCGCTCAAAAAGCGACTCCTTTTGGTGGCAAAAATAAAGAATTCTACGAAAGAAGGAACACTGCGTCTAGTACTGGCATGTTGGAATCGAACCCCATGATTGGAAAAAACACATGCTGTATTATCGCACCATTCGATAATGTTGCTAATAAGAACTAATTTCTGGGAAGCATTCCCGTTGCAAGCCTATGCTGTGGTTTTACATTGTTCAAGTCACGGTTTGCGAGCACAACTGGTACCCGTTGAAATCCATTCAGTCGTACAAATTTTCACGTATCCCTTGAGAATTCATGTCCAGTTCGGAGCCGACTGACATCGGTCAATTTGTTCGGACAATAAAGACTACGTTTTAACCAAGGAACTGTGTGAATGCTTGATATGAATATTTATTTTGTTTTCCCTGTACAGTAAGTAGGTACTACTGTGTGATAGTTGTTCAGTTGCAGTACCTATTTACTTAACGTTCTAGAACTATCATCTTCAACCAGTCTAGTACATAAATATAGGCCAGTCAAGCATTTCTATTCAGATTCTTAAGTGGACATTCTGCAACTGTCTTCCACTTTTATAAGGTGGCCTGTTCTACGTGTGCGTGGACCACTGACGGTGCCACGAAATAAATCGTGAACAAACAAATTGAGTCAATGGGAGAGTGCTTAATTCATTGAATTCTTAATTTAATTATATCCGTTTACATGCGCTAACATTCAGATAATATCATTATTCAACATAGTGTTAACTCCATTTAGGCCAGGCGTTTGATCATAATCTCACCTGATTTAACATCAATAAAATGTACTTTGTTATCGCTTTTGAATATGATGATATTTTTACTATTTTTAGCAACGAACTCTTTTCTCGAACTTAATAAAATATAAACGAAACCATTTTGTGTCAATGCTTTCCAACTTCCTACATAAGAATGCAATTCAACTACCCCACTAGATGACCGCAATTGGACTCAACCAGCGTAATCCCTACTGGCACTTACCGGAGTGCAACCGATAAAATATAGAGGGCTTAAATTAAATAAAGGTCTGCTACCGAAACCATACATAGCGTGACGGTATTATGAACTGGGCATTACCTACGAACGAAACAGTTTAAAGATGGAAAAATTGTTATTCATTCAAACTACACATAATATGTTTTTATCACTCTGCATCTCTCTCTTCGTCAGCTAAAGAAAGTCCACTGCTGAACATAGACCTCCCCCAAGGACTAACATATAGAGCTTTGGGGAGCGACTTGCATCTAGGACGTTCTGCAAACTTGACAACTATATCTAACCTTGCAACCTATATTTCCAAGAGCATTCTATGGTTTAATGGGCAGAAATCCTAAATAACGTCAGTCGACAATCTTAAGAAGCTATCCGCTTCACAGTAGCACAGTCTAGGAGCAATAAATCTTCCCATAACGCTATTAGTCACGTCATATTCTGATGTTGCCCGCATCTCACCCTTCAGTAGACAAATGAGCCGTCAACGGAGGTAAAGGGGCTGGATGCGGTTGAACAAAAGGAGCGTGGAAAAAGTTGACGATGAATAGAAATGCGTATTTTTGTATTTATACCTTAACGGCTTTATTCATAGATAGATTTAAAAACTTTTTTAGTCACCGAATGTTTTGTCCCTTTCGAATGACTATTAAATTCAGTTTGAGCGAGGAAAACAAACATTAGATCACTAAAATAGGTTTTAAATCTGTCTATGACAAAGGCCGTATGAATTGAAAGTATGTAAATAAAAATAAAATAATTATAAATGGTGATCTTATTAACATCAATCTTTTAGACATAACTGGCGTATAGACTGGTCACGAAATAAGAAAGACTAGATGGAATTAAATAGTGCGTTAATGTAAAAAATATTAACAATTCTCTTCTTCTTCTCCCTTCTTCAACCCTTCAAAACCTTTGTCAAACGAGGGTTAAAGAGAGTACTCTCTTTAAGGTAGGCAGCGATTTTGTTGTGCTGGACCCCTGGCACTTCGAAGGTATATGGACAGCGGTGGCCGTTTTCCATCAGGCGGGCCGCTAGCTCGTCTGCCCATAATGGCAATAAAAAAATGTAAATGAAGAAAGAATACATGCAAAGAACTTCATTACACTAACGATAATTTAATAGCTCGCTTATGCCCAATGCGCTCATAGTGCGTGAGAATTCGATTGAATTCAGTGAATATTTATTATGCCATAAATTCTAAATAATCCAGCGAGATTTATTCGTAAAGTTGAAAACGAAGCTGTTAATAGCATTAAACGGAGAAACTTACTTTATGTCGTAAATCCCAATGTATAGACTAATTGATCTATGATAATTGATAACCATTGTTTTATTACAGTGCTAATTAGATGGTATAAAGTTTCTTACACACCTGTGATTTTTTTTTTATTGCTATGAATGGCGAGACGAGCCTTATGATAACAAGTTATATAAGTAAGTACCTACTCAAATAAGAATTAATAAGCTTTGTGAATTGTAATTTAAAAGTAAGATTTTCAGCAAACGCGACCGCGTAAAAATTCGTATTTTGTTGTTAAGCAGTTAACCCAAAGAGTCATTTACATTTTACGACAAACGGGAGGACAAGTAATGATATCCGCAAAGTCAAAGATTACGTGCCCGCAATATTTTTTTTACAAAGCAATAAAGATTCGAGTGTTTCTTTAAGCGTACTTCTCGGATAAGCCGTTTCCAGTCAACTAGTTTGTATTGCTTTATTTCCTGGTATCGGCTTAAGTTTAACATTCATGTATACATAACGTTACCCTCAAACTGCTTGTTGGGAATGACAGAGAAGACAGCTTGTATCGGAAAATTCGATGTCCCGCTTTTGTGCTCGTATTAAGGCAATGGAGTGAGCGAATTTACCACTGAAAAATGTTTGTATGATTTTACTGCGTCTTTATAATAAAACCAGCCCACTGCCAAATATTGGGCCAACCTTATACTCGTATATCGTAAAATGTGTCAAGAGACCTGTGGAATGTATTAATACGGATTATATTATAATATATAGAAAATAGTTTCTGGCAGTCCCATTGCGTGTATTAACTATCTAAAAATAAATTTCACTGGTGGTAGGTCTCGCATAAATGTGAGAGGCCGCCTATATATCCCGTCATATAGCAGTGTAAATGCCCTGTTGTGTATCGGTTTGAAGGATTTTTCGCAATAAAAGAAAATGCGGTCACGAAACTCCATTGAATTGAAACGTGCGAAACATAAATAATCACAAAACTTCGCAGACTATCCAGATCCATTAATAATAACGGAACTCATCCCTTATAGTGCAATCATGTCGAACAAAGGGGGGTCAAGCGGTTCCGCGCGATAAAATAAATAGAAACGTATAAAAGTTGGAAGAGCAACATCAATCATTCCGTACCAAATACGTAAAGCTCGTCTGTCCATTTCTAAATTACTAAAAGAAAGTTATAATTGGACTTAAACCCGGCGAGCGGTTGTTTTGATAAATGCCTCGCAAATATTTTTATTATTGCGTCCACGGCCGCAGTACATTCGGTGCGGTTTTGTCAATTGAAAGAAAAAAAAAACGGAACGGCTTTGAGCAGGTTTTTTTCCTTTATTCGTTCACTTTTCTATTGGGGCGGGAGGTGTGGACGTTTTTCGACATATTGTGCTGGGTTTTGTTCGGGTAACGATATTTATATATATTCTATATCAGCCCCTGCACGGCCCGCTGGGACACGGGTCTGCTCTATTATTGAAAGGGTTAAGGCCTGGTGGTGGATTTCATAGTTTGAAATTCTTTTTCCAAATTCGTGTTGAAAATCCTATCAAATGTAATAAAGTAATTGAGCATTTCTCTTCGTGTGAAAATACAACTTCTACCTTAAGATTCAACTCACCGTTTTTGCTAACGTGTATTTTAAGGCAGTCGTTTTAAAGTTATATAGTCCTAATTTATTTTGCTTAGTCACGTTTTAATGGAATTTATAATATTGTAATATTCAATTATTAGTGCATTTATCAATCAATTATACAACTATTATAGCAATAGTATTGAAATAGATTTCACAAATAATTCACAGCACGTAATACCAGACACTTCTATTATTATATAATACCAGCCATCTGTAAAACAATTTTCAAAAGCGTTCATGGTAACACAATTTGACACAAGTAATATAAAATTCATCGGCACAAGGATCTAATCAATCTTGCACTCAAGCCCGTCGACCCATTAGGCTGCATCTCTCCGCTTCTTGTTAAACATGAACGAACTCTCGATAAATTAACACTGTCTTCTACGAAGATAAATTATCACCGGGCCGCTTCAGTCCCACTCGCACGTATAGTTTGGCCTGTAACAAATTGCCCGGCTGTTTTATTGTAACGGAATCTCTCGACCTCCGCGTTTAGTGGCTTCTGTGTGAGATATGCGACCGTTTTGCTGGCTACTTATGTGATTCTTTCATGGATCACGCCAAGTTAAAAAGTTAGTTAGTTAGTTAGTTTTGTTAGTCTAACATAAAAGCCCCATACTATAGTTTGGGATTATTCATCGATTTTACTCAAGCATATTCGTAGTTAAGTAAATAATAAAAGCTGCAAGAAGTCACTAAACGCAGACCGCTTCTCATGGTTCGCTCCAGAAATCCTTTGAGGAGGTTTGTGTTAAGCAGTATATTTCCAGCATCCTTCTTGTAAAGATGATGGTGATTCACAATCAATTATTTCAAGTTTATTTCCTGATAAAGGTGTTGTGAATCGCATCGTTATAGATTTGATTTTGAAATTAACAGTACACTACATAAAATCATAAACGTTACGCGTGTATTCTGCCTACGCCTATAAAAGGCGTAGGCAGAACAGAGACCTCCTCTTTGCTGATATATTAATTTCGCTTCGCTTACTTCGTCCACTTTCACCAATTTCCATTCTAATCCTTTCAGGGAACTACAAAATGCACTATAATTGAAGAATTGTGTTAGTTCATGGCCAATGCTGATGACATTTCATCAACGGAAACGGTTGGTTGATTTCATTCATGTATAATTAAAAAAACTCACCTATTGCCTAGATTTATTGTTTCACCTTCAGCTACGTAAACAGTTGACAGATTGGATAGTTGTTCACCGTACCGTTGCTTCGTTCGTATGATAGACGCGATGAGTTTTTTCTTCCATCCATTGTCACTGTGCTGTGTGGCATTCGTCATATATTGTTATAGATTTGTGATCTGTGCGAAGTTGAAAGGTTTGTTTACTCAACAGCTATTACTTTTGCGGAAATTGAATACAATATCTGTTTGTGATAACAAATTATTTATCTTCAAAAATTTTATTAAGTGTAATTTCCTATACCTTTCTTTTTACCTTGCTTTAGAAAGCTTGCGAGTAAAAAAACTCAAATATATTAATCTCTTAATCTTTTCAAGAATATGAAATCCAAGTCTAATATATCGATGGGTACCACGTTTACTCGACAATTTTCATAGCATAGGACAATCAAGCGAGGTTATCATGTAACAGAAAATTATAAACACCTCTTACATACTTTTATAATACTTATATTCGTAGGTGCAATGTCGGTTTTGGAGAACGGTGAATGGAAAGATATTTTTTTAAGATTATAGGCCCTTCGCTAATTTTAGCTATTGATTTATCAATACCTGACTTATGTAACAGCATATTTCACTAATATACAGAATAACCGAAAATATCCTTCCGTGAAAACATTTTTTTCAATGGAAAATCATAACCCTCACTCCCAGCGATATTTCACGCGGCGCCCGCATAATGCTCTCAATGACGACCTTGGTGAATGTGCAAATTGTCCGGGCGACGTTGCCAAGTGTGCCAAACGCTGGTCCACCGCAACTTGATAATAAATATCCTTGGACAAAGCACCGTGTGAAAGCGTTATCGTGCCAATGGCCAAGCATTACTTACCGCATAGGGGCGCGTTACAAATCATTAGCTATTCGAATTGTGAAATCGATGTGGTTTGCCGTAGCTTTTTAGTATCTTATTTAGGAGATTGAGAGTAGCAAGGTTAAAAAGAAATCTATAAATTGATGTACATACGACTTGTCTCATCTTTTTGCCCACCATGATCCAAGAACATACATAGATCAGTACAGAGTAGAGGTGCACGTCACAATTTCTGCAAATAATAAAAAATACTTGAAATTTTTAAATGATATGTTACATTAAAATTAAATATTTTCAAAAAAAAATACTGTATCTCTCTAGTCAGAAATATCTAGTGGATAATGTAACAAATAACGATTCTCCGACCCAGTATAAAGTCGACATGTCAACAGCTGTTACAATTTGACTTATATATATATATATATATAGTCACTATAACCCAACCCAACCCGCACTAGGCCAGCGTGGTGGACTATATGGCCTAACCGCTCTCAATCGATTCTCTCGATTGTAGAGTAGGCCCGTGCCCAGCAGTGGGACGTATATGGGCGGATAAAAAAAAATATAGTCACTATATAGAATATACGAAGGGATCTAAAGATTTGTGTACAATAATAACTAATTATAACAAAATCATAGGCAAAAATACCATCGTAACAAAGTAACAAAGCCGCTCACCCTTCGGTCAACACTTAGTGAAAATTCACAAAGCTAATGTGCTTTGTTCTGTGAACGGGGAAGTTGTGTGAGTCGCGAGCGTGTTTATCTCATTTGTGGGCGATTTATTAAGGGACTGTTTACACTAAGCGAAGATGGACAGCGCGTGTAGTTGGCGCGACAGTTTTGCTTAAGGGCTTTCCTCCGTTTCTGTATGTAATGTTTTGGTGTAATAGAAAATTCGTATTTATACTGTGCTTTATTATATAAGCCAAAATGCACAAAGTTGATGTCCTTCGTTTTGTGAACGGGAAGTGGTGTGTGTGGCGAGCGTGTTTATCCTATTTGTGGGCGATTTATCAAAGGACTGTTTCCGCAGGGATTATCCGCTGCAAGTGGGCCATTTGGTTACACTAAGCGAAGATGGACAGCGCGTGTAGTTGGCGCGACAGTTTTGCTTAAGGGCTTTTCTTAGCTTCTGTGTGTAATGTTTTGGTGTAATAGTAATTCTTTGTTATACTGTGCTTTGTTATGTTAGTAAAAATTCACAAAGTTGATGTCCTTCGTTTTGTGAACGGGGAAGTGGTGTGGGTCGCGAGCGTGTTTATCCTGTTTGTGGGCGATTTATCAAAGGACTGTTTCCGCAGAGATTATCCACTGCAAGTGGGCCAATTGGTGACACTAAGCAAAGATGGACAGCGCGTGTAGTTGGCGCGACAGTTTTGCTTAAGGGCTTTTCTTAGCTTCTGTGTGTAATGTTTTGGTGTAATAGAAAATTCGTTTTCATACTGTGCTTTATTATATAAGCCAAAATGCACAAAGTTGATGTCCTTCGTTTTGTGAATGGGAAGTGGTGTGTGTCGCGAGCGTGTTTATCCTGTTTGTGGGCGATTTATCAAGGGACTGTTTCCGCAGAGATTATCCACTGCAAGTGGGCCAATTGGTTACACTAAGCGAAGATGGACAGCGCGTGTAGTTGGAGAGATAGTTTTGCCTAAGGGCTTTTCTTAGCTTCTGTATGTAATGTTTTGGTATTATAGATAAGTAAATTTCGCTGTGTGTTTTATTATAAAATATCGTTGATCTGGGCAGCGCATATGGAATGTAAATTAAAAAGTCGTATAAAGAATTTTTAGATCGATCGATGAAATATATAGAGTTTTTACTTTTATTGTACACACTTGTCCGGTTTGCGTACCCAAAAGTTTGTAATAATAGGTAATTATTTGATTAGAAGCATTTAAGTGAAATTTAAACGCAGTTAGTGCGACTAACAAAATGTTCACGGTGGTCGCGGGTTCAAATCCCAGGGCACACCTCTGACTCTTCGGAGTCATGTGTGTATTGATAACCAGTTACCGCGCACTATAACGGTGAAGGAAAACATCGCGCGGAAACCTGCATACCATAGCGATTTGCAATAATTTCTATGGTACGTACAGTCCGACAACCCGCACTAGGCCAGCGTGGTAGACTTTATGAAATAACATCTCAATCATACTCGCGATTGTAGAGGAATCTAGTGCCCTGCAGCGGTAGGCAGGGAGCTATATGCATCTAAATGCGTCTAAATGCAAGACGCATTTAAGTGCTATTTTTCTCGTAGCATTTAATATATTTATACTATGATCAAAATATCATAAATATGACCCTTGCAAGACCTTGAAATATTACACAAAATAACTATACGATGTGCGTCCGCTCTTTATAACCAACACATTCAGAGTAAATGTCGGCATCAACATTTTACGGTTTACGTAAAGTTTGTCTCCCCGAACAGATTCCAAATTACAATGTCCAAAGTTTCACTCGTCGCTCTAACAGCGTGTGTTGGGTCTGCTTTATTCTGATTATCAAACTTCAATGATTAGAATTCGCACTTTACAACTTGCCAGTTATTTCAATACTTCTTTGTTGTTGAAGAAAATTCGTACTTTAGCGGCGAGACGCGTCTTTATGGATTTATGTTTGTGTTTTAAGTAAGATATTTTAGTTTAAATTTCAATAGGCTTTAGTTCAAAGTTATGTTAAAGTGTGCGGTTTCGGTAAATCTTTGGTAAGTCTATCACTTTGAAGAAACTTATTTTTACAGTAGACTATCTTATCATCAACATCATCCCTTCGGCATCCATTGCTGGACATAGGCCTCTCTCCTATGGCACGCTACTGGGGGGTTACTCTATGATTCAAATCGAAACTAGAAACTTCGGATGTCGCACGTAAAACTGTACGAATGTGCCTAAGTACACCATAAAATGTTCGAATCTTCTATCGTACGTCCTAACTATACATTAGTTCGGAGTGAATGGTATATATCATAGACAATAGTGTTAATTTTTAGAAGTGGAAAATTAAAAATGTACTGCAGACTCGAGTCCGAGCACTCGAGTTTCGTTTTGTATCATACAGTAACCTCCCTGGGCTCAATCTTTAACTGTCGTATGATCATATTGATATCCTTACAAAATCTATCCACGCTGACCTATACGTGGTTTTCGCAAACAAGTTAATCGTACTCAAAGAACTGTTGAACTCAATTTCATTACCAATTCATATAAAATACAATTAAAATATGCCAATTTTTTCAAATGAATATTCAACACAAAACAGATCGTTAACGCCGAACTGTGATACACAATTAAAAGATCTGCAGTGCTCAAAATGTTTGCATACATTTCCATTAAATTAACTTATGATAGTTATATGTTTGCTCCACTTGGCTTGGGTGTCAGTAACACCTGATTCAGTAGAATTATGTAAGAGGAAGGAATGAAAAGGATCGCACGAGAGACTTCCGAGTATTTCCACGCCGTCGACTTGCACGCAACGCGAGTGACATGTATATTATAACTTCGTTTCCCAACGTCGCATTGAGATGAAATGTGCCTTTTTAAAGGAGATATGTAAAAAGATATGAAAGTAATTGAGTGTCATCTGTGTGTGATGATTAGTGGAGTGAAAGTACTGATTGGACAAATTAAAATTAATTGTCCTGATATTGGTTTTAGGTTAAAATATAATATTTTTTTTAAGTGCGTGGTGGCCACGTGGTATCGGACCAGACTCGGCTGCCTACATGTTCATGGTGGTCGCGGGTTCAAATCCCAGGGCACACCTCTGACTTTTCGGAGTTATGTGTGTATTGATAGTCAATCACCACGCACTTTAACGGTGAAGGAAAACATCGTGAGGAAACCTGCATACCGTATCGATTTTAAAAAAAATCTACGGTGTGTAAGTCCGCCAACCCGCACTAGGCCAGCGTGGTGGACTATATGGCCTAACCACTCTCAATCGTACTCTCGATTGTGGAGAAGGCCCGTGCCCTGCAGTGGGTCGTATATGGGCTGATACAATACAAAAAATAATATCTTTTTGAATTTAGATTTAATGACTTCGTATTTGTTTAATTTGGGTTTATGGTGTAAATATTTTAAAAAAATCACATTTCTTGATTTCGTATCTATTTAATATTTTGGTTTTACAGACAGGTTTAATTGTGAATATACACATTATTTTCTATTTTCTTATATTACACTATCACAATTGACAAATATAAACTTACTTAATTCGTCATAAAACCACTGTTGGTAATTAGTATATGTTGTAGTGTTACAAAATATAAATAACATACAACTTGTACCTGATTGCCACCATCGTGTAATCAAAAATATATTTTGTAATACCTAATAAATTCCTCTTTATCTAAATTGATCAAATTCCTCTCGAAGTTACATATTATCTATAAATTGATCTACCAAAAACCAAAACCATTGCACCAACTGCTGAAAAATTCAACACGAACAAAGTAAATACTGCAGTATCCGAAATTGAAATAGTTTTATGTGCAACACATACGTGCTGAGCGCGTCTCGAACACAGAATCTCGGATAGGCATCCGCATGACACAAGTCTAGACACTAGCTCTCGGTAGGAATTGGTGAGACGTGACTGAGAACCCTCTGCACTGCTGTAACTCTACAGTTTTCGATTGGATGAAATTGAAGGCAATCCCGCCCGTGCTCTAGTCAATTTGTGCTCTTATTTAGTTGCCACGTGAGAAGGCAAATTGTTATTTTACAACATTATTTATTACGTTGTAGTTGTGATTTTAACACGTATTTGCTGTTGATATTGCGCAATTAAATGTTATTAAATAATATTTAATTTTAGCATCATCTTTTTCAATTCATGCTTTTAATACTATGCAAGGTGTTTTTATAATTATTTTAGTCGTAGGGTGTTTGTTGCTAAACATAGACGTTTTTACGCACAGAAAGCTAATTATGGCTCCCTTACCGCAACTCTGGGGAGGGTTTATTTTTGTATCGATCGGTTAGTTGTACTTTGCGTCAATTGTCTTCATTCCATTATTGCAGCATCGATTAATATTTTATTTAAGTGATAGAAATATCAATACAGCTGAGTGTTTTATGCTCAATTGTAGCCTTTTAAGTGTCTTCACATTTTGGTTAACTAGACTACATTATATCTTCCATTAACAGCTTCGTGACGATGATTCTAGAATGTTACTGGACTAATTTAATCAAAACATTTTTAATTTTTATCGACATTATATTTTTCCTGTCATCGCTCCGTATACCACAATAGCCAGTGGTTTCATCCATCATCGTGTCATGAATTCTTTGTTTAGCATAGAATGTCCACGGAGCCCCTTATTTTTCTTCGCAGGATAACGAAACAGAGCCCCGGATAAGATGATAATTTATTTTTTCCTTTTAAAAAAGGGTACGGCGTTGCATAGGTACTTACTTCAAAGAATTGTTAGGGTGGATGTATATTTTTAAAATAAATTTTGTATTGATTAGCCAATAATAAAAGTAGTTCTTCAACTCACACTGAATGGTACAGTAATCAGGTTCGTATTTGCGTAAATTGACTATGCGTTATATAAACATTTCCGATGCTGAATTCACGGTTATATTGACTTTATTTAATGCAGTCTGCATTCAATAAAGCTTGCAACTGAATGTTGAATGCACTCGGCATGATTAAAAAGTGTGAAATAAAAATGATTTTAAAAATTGTCGTAACCTGACGTAAAAGAACAGAATGAATATTATAAGTAGCAGTTTTATGAGAAGGTGCGTTTTAATAAAATTGAAAAAAAAAACAATCAATACGGAATCGGAACTTGCACCGCGACGCGCCGAAATTCATTCCGTCCATAGCAATTATTACGAACTCAATATTAACGCCTCATAATATCACTGCGCTCACGGCTCAGGATATTTCCGGGTTTGAATTGTTCGCACAGTTTATACAATGGCTTTTCAATAAAATTAATAGTCATAATAAAATGATTGTTACTTTATTAAATTACAGGTGGCAATGTCGGGCATTAATTTCATTACCGAGCAACGCGATGACAGTTTTCAAACCAAAAAACTCACACATACTGGATTGTTCGTGTTGAAAATCGAAACCAGGACGCCATAGTCTGAGCCCATAGATACTACTAACTGGATCAATAAGCGACCTCTATCTCAAATTTATTTTTAATAGACAAGAAAAAAGAGCAGCCTATTGAAATGAAACGAAATCTTACGGATTTTATCGCGATTTTGATTTAATTATTACATTTTATAATTTCCCGACGTTTCGATCACATTACAGTTTTCGTGGTCACGGGGCCGACTGAGGTATTAGTCTGTAGTCATCCACATAGTGACTGTTACCTTTGTAAATTAATATGTTGAAATATAAAAAATGTAAAAATTAAATCAAATTCGCGATAAAATCTGTAAGATTTCGTTTTATTTCAATGTGTAACATTCGCGTAAACCCAAGACACAAAAGAACAGCCTAATTAATCGTTACTGATAGAAAAGCACTCCCACTAACGCGCGAATGTCATACGCGTAGAATGCGTATGTTCCTCCGCGACGCCACAAGGAACAAATGACGACGGGTGCATTGTACTCTGTCTCGGGAGGCAATCAGTGCTAAACACTGCCCGGCTTCAAGATACGTATCGTGATCAGCGGCGATGCAACAATGCGCATCCATTGCTCCTTTTGTACAGGATACGGTTTTAAAATTATTGGAAAGGACGTCAATGGAAAAGGACTGTGTTCTTTTGTTAGAATGGCTGGAATAACTTCCTGTGTGGTGAATGTCGATTTTTTTTCTATGCGTTCGCTTATCCTTCGAAGGAAATTGTTTAAGGATATATTCTATATTTACAATTTACTATAACACATCACCTCTTATGCTTGGATTGATAAATAAGATTGCAACAAAAGGAGCGTCTATTTCGCCACTGCTGTTCTTTTTATATAACGGTGAAGGAAAGCATCGTGAGGAAACCTGCATACCATAGCGATTTGTATAAATTTCTATGGTATGTAAAAGTCCGCCAACCCGCACTAGGCCAGCGTGGTGGACTATATGGCCTAACCACTCTCAATCGTACTCTCGATTGTAGAGGGGGCCCGTGCCCTGCAGTGGGACGTATTTGGGCTGAGACAGTAAAGTTATTTTTATATTATTCCGTGGGGTGTGTGAGGTTAGATATAACGCTTATATCTTTATCAACCCATATACGTCCCATTGCAGGATACAAGCTTCCTCCACAGTCGAGAGTACGATGTAGAGGGATTACGCCAGATTTTACGTCGTAGGTAGATATTTTTTCCAATGCTCTAATGGGATAAATTTATTCATGAAAGCATAATTACACAATAAGAACTAAAGAGCTGTTTCAAAAATAATACTTTAAACAACTCTCTACATACAACCTAATTTAAACATAAAAACTTGTCGTTTACGTTCACGATATTATAATAAAATAAACAGGAACTAATATCCATTAACATCACGCTAATCTATTTCGTATTATGAGCTAATGCATCGGATATAACGAATTAAGTCACGCCCCGAGCAGGAAACATTGCCGCGGTACAGTTTCATTGTTATTGATGAACTTCACCTCCGACTAGTTGTTCGCTAACATCTGTTGTAAGGAGGTTTAGGTAAGGTTTATATTGAACGGAATACTTATAGTCTTAGGGTTGTAGTTGTGGAATTTTGTTTGATTAAACCACTATCAAGGACGACCTGGTTAAGTCAGCAAGTCGCTGGAAGTAGGCCGCTTCCAACAGGTCGATGTGAAGATCCTTGGGGGAGGCCTATGTTCAACAGAGTACTTCCTGTGGCTGAAGAGAAAGAGAGAGAAACCACTCTCAATAGTACTCTCGACTGTAGAGTAGGCCCGCGCCCTGCAGTATGACGTATATGTATGGGCTAATATAATACAACAAAGATCTATGGTTTTGTTCGTCTTTTTAGTACATGAGATAACAGCTACGATTTTCCGATGTGCTACTTTCTGCAATTAATTTTTGGAATAAAATAATATCCTGGGTTTTTTATTTACACCTGCACGAATAAAAACTAAACCTGATTGTAAATACAGTTATGGGTCTTTACGAAACTGTGTGTAAACTGATTTCCGCGAGCACACTAGAATGACATAGTAACATTAGGGAAGCGAAGGATCATAAAACAATAGGTCCAATATTTCTGCAACGTCCATAAAAATCATGCACTCTTAAAATGCAATTAATTGCACGAACGTCGGAAAGTCATTCGAGCCTTTCAGATGTATGTCACCTTTTAGCATCTTACTTAGTATTAGCGCAATAATTTAAGTTCATAAAAAGTGTTCATAAAACAAAGGACCGAGCTGGTCCTCATTATTCTTTCTAAAATTATCATTACAAGTCTTGATTGTCATACCTTTGTGAGGTAATTAAGGATATATTCAATAGCATAGCAGTAACGGACCACACGCGGCTGCCTACATGCTCACAGTGGTTGCGGATTCAAATCCCAGGGCACACCTCTGACTTTTCGAAGTCATGTGTGTATTGATGGTCAATCACCACGCACTATAACGGTGAAGGAAAACATCGTGAGGAAACCTGCATACCATAGCAATTTGTATAGATTTCTATGGTATGTAAAAGTCTGCCTACACGCACTAGGCCAACTTGGTGGACTATATAGTCTAATCACTCTCAATCATACTCTCGATTGTAAAGGAGTTCCGTGCCCTGCAGTGGGACGTATATGGGCTGATGCAGTACAGTTCAGTAGCATACACACACGCTTCAGTGATATTAACTGATTAGCCGTCATTACTGAACAATCAATGGTACGTGACCCATACAGTCGGACAATATTATATCATGTTTGTGCGGTCAAGAGTACGCAATATCTAGTGTTAATTCCAATTAGATATTGCCAATTTCGTGTATTACATTTGTCTAGTGTCTTCTACTCGAATGGAGCTGTTAATTGCATTAAGGCGTTGTGGTGCGTAGACAGAAATAATTGGGTGCATCTGTGATGAAATCTTTCCAAGACGCTTACATAATTTTATGGCAATTAGAAAGAAATAAGAATTTAATAGTGCCTTTTTTATAAATAAACACTGGTTTAAGATAAAGTATTTTAAAACACTCTTCTTTGTACTTTCGTGTTATTTAATGGTAGTTTTATGTTTATTTATTTTCGTAAGAATATTTTATCGCTTTAGTTTTTACCTTATAAATACCTTTTACCTTATACTTAAATCTTTTACTAAAAGTTGTCTTGTACGTAGAGAAGACTTTTATATTTTGTACATAAATACATAAACTCTTTTTTTTCAACTTTTTCCCAGAAGGGGTAGGCAAAGGTGCCACCATGAAATCCACATTTCGACCTGTATGAACCGTCCCACGATGTGATTGGGGGCGAGCCTATCGCCGTATCGGGCATATTTTGTATACATAGGCAAAAATAAAAACAAGTAGTTTTCTTTTAATATGAGATTGGGTAGAAAAAAAAGCATGTTTACTATGTAAACTTATATTAGAATTTCAAAGTATGAAAGTCAAATTATTGTTTCAAAATTCATAAAATAAAATTTGTAATGTTTAACAGAAAAGAAATATTCACAAAAGGTAAACGATTCTCAAATGTAACAAAATGGGTGAGGCAACTTTGGGATTAAATATAAAAGCATATTTTTGAAATCAATTCAACAATTTTTGCGAAAATAAATGTATGTAGTTAAAAATATATACATATTTGCCATTTCCATTTTAAGTTGAGCGTATAAAATGATACTTGTTAGTACGCTCATTTAGTATTGCAACATTTTATCGTAAATTATGATATTGTACAGTATAGTTTTTTTGTTTTTTTACCGCGGCAAATATTTGTTTCGAAATCCAGGTTAAATGGAACAGTGCGAATGGAAATCATATAAAACATGCGTATTTCGTATATTTTTACAGCAAAATTACTAAGAGAATCGTAACCAATCCTACAGATAGTTTATATAAGCATTGGTAAAGGAAATAGGCGTTTATTAGGTATCAACTTATTTCCACCCCTCGGATAAAAGAGGGGAGAGCTATGTATGGGAAATAAAATGTCTCTCACGTTTATTTAAATCTTGCTGTTAATGAGTTAGAAGTGGGGTGAAGGGGAAAGTTAATTGCAGGCAGACGAAGCCGCACCGGGTCGCTAGTATACAGTAGCATATATTATGTATAGTGTAGTAATACTGTGACTACTTCGATAGCGCAGTTGTACTACGGTACGATTACAACGCTGAGATCGCAGGATCGAATCCCGGGTCGGGTAGTGATATTGGATTTTTCAATTAATTATCAGCGCCAAGTCAGGAATTGTTGCTGTCTGGCGATAGGCTCACTCATTGTGACATCGTGAGACGGAACACACAAGGCAAAACTTGGGTGTCTTGATTGCTATCAAGACATAATGCAACTAATTTTTTTGCAAAATAAAGTGTCGACTTTTTTCCTTTCGTCGTATTTGGTTGGTAAATACATACATTTTCCTAAAAAGTAATGTTTACCCTTTTATTTTTAAAGACGCTATCGTACGCAAGGGTTTTTAAATTATAATTTTAGCACAAACTATGGATTTACCACCCAGAAACAATGATATTTAAAACGTTACAAAAAAAAAATCATCGCGTTTTTTTTTTCAAACTGTATATGTAAATAGTTGTATAATTCTAGAGCTCGCAGCTCAGCTAATGAAGCGCGACATGTGCTCCAATCCAGAATGTCAATTGAATTTGTTGGCTAATTAATGTCACCCCGAATTTATTTGTTTCGTTTGTGCATTTCGGTTCTGTAGTGTTTCATGTATACGCTGGTCATTACATTTACAAGGATGATAGAAATTGACGTATATTAATCAGCAATTTGAAAGCTTGTGATAAGCCAGATCATGGACTTTTGTTTAGCACTCGGTAAGTTTATTTAAATGGTATGTAAATCCGCCAACCCGCACTAGGCCAGCCTGGAGGACTATATGGCCTAACCACTCTCAATCGATTCTCTCGATTGTAGAGTAGGCCCGTGCCCAGCAGTGGGACGTATATGGGCTGATACGGAAGTTTATTTTAATGAGATTACGTGGACTAAAGATCTGAACATAACACAAAAAAGCTCCCTTAAAAATCTAAAATATTAGATTTAACAGACGCTGCTGTCGCTTCCGAGAAGCAAAGCAAAGAAACCGGAAACATCTTAAATTAGCTTCGATTTTCCTTTACCCTTTCTTTCACTCATACTGTTTATCTTATTATCCCTCAATCCCATCTTATACGTTTCATGTTTTTGATCCCGTGCGACTTGACCTTTTGGGACACTCTTGCAGGGATAAAATAAGAAATGTACGAAAAATCTTATTATACATATATTATGAGATGGGGTTGTAAATGCATTAAATGTTTTTTTTAAACATTCATAACCTAAAGAAACACGACTATAAAACGTAAAGAAAGACTAAGAATCTCCACTTTGCTCGATCCTGACATACTAGGTCCGCTTCACCGGCTTTCATCAATATGGAGACATTCTCGTCAATTCAGGTTACTTCTGAGTTGACTCTTGTTTAAGATATTTCTTGTACTTTCCTTAAGGTAGGCAGCGACTTTGTTGTGCTGGACCCCTGGCATTGCGGAGGTCTATGGGCAGCGGTAGCCGCTTTCCATCAGGCGGTCCGCTAGCTCGTCTGCCTATAACGGCTAATAAAAAAAAAAAAATAAAAAAGATGGAATTGATTTGGTTAGATTTTAAAACATTATGATGCAGTAATGGTCAAAATGCTGGGGCCGAAAGGTTCTAGAGTGGAAGCCACGTACAAGCAAGCGAAGTGTCGAACGCCCACCCACAAGGTGGACTGACGACCTGGTTAAGGTTGCAGGGAGTCGTTGGATGTAGGCCGCTTCCTACAGGTCTTCATATGTGGCGATCCATGGGGGAGGCCTAAGTTCAGCAGTGGACTTCCTGTAGCTGAAGAGAGAATGGTCAAAAAGGTCGTGGACGGCAAAATATCGTTGGTACCTTAATAACAGACTTTAGTTGCTTTCAGAAAATCTGAAACCAAAGAGACAGACAATAGCCAACCTAAACTTTGAGTATGTGTAATAAACCTACATCAATACCATCGACCCGCTAATACATAACATAATTTGGCAAATGCACGTCGACCGGCAATGTCCCGTGTCCTAATATTATTAATGTCACACAGAGCCGCGTAACGAAATTTATCGGCCCGCGAACCATTGGGTAATTAATAACACGCGCTCGATGGAGGGTTTCACGGCATCCGACCGGGATGGCAGACCTTATTGTACCGCCCTCGTATTCATTATATTGCTTACGGAAGTATGTATAGGAAAATAATTTTGCTGTTGCTATGAAGACATTACTATCATGATTGGTGGTAGGTCTCTCATATGTGAGAGGCCGCCGGGGTAGGTAACACCGCAATGTCTATTTCCCCGCCAAAGAGCAATGTAAATGAACTGTTGTGTTCCGGTTTGAAGGACATTGTAGACGGACCAACTACTGGACATAATGAGTCTTAACGTCTCGGGAGGGCGAGCGCAGTCGAATTCCAAGAATTGCTTCGTGATTCATGGTGTTGTTTGGTTTTGCTACTGTCCATGAGCGGTCGTATGACATGTTCTTCTCGTCATTCAACGCAATAAAAAATACACCTGGTATTGAGTGTGCGATCCAAATGGACTGTCTACTGTTGAAAGATGATGGTCTCTCGCCGATCTTCATAGGTTAGCTGACTTGTTGGAAACTAGCACGTGGACGTGTTGGACGTGTTGGACGTGCACAGGCTGGGTTCGAAACGCAATATACTCGTACCTACTTGCGTGAATAATTATGAATTATTAACACGCTTTCATTAGATTTAGTAAAAGGTCTAACTAAAAAAGGAAAAATAATTGTTAATGAGTTTAAGATTAGAAAATAAGATTTAAAAAAAGCGTGGGGTGCTTATAACAATTACTTATCCTCAAGCACCCTAGATTTTTAACCATAAAATTAATGTATTTCACTCCATTTCCTAATCTTAAACTCATTAACAATTATCACTAAATATTATTACTAAAGCGTGTTTTTTAAACTATTTTTTTTTCATTGATACGTTGATACGAGTATCGTAAAACAGCTCTACAATAGTAAAAAAAAACATAGAAATAAAATTTCTTCATTAATCCGAAATACACTACTATAATACACTTCCACTTGTTATATGACACGATGCATTAGCCAAATATCTATACGCAGAACAGATTTGGCCTAAATATGTCATGTCACGGATATCGTAGATATCGGATAATATACGTTTATTTACATTGCTGTATTACCTCCGATCCGATGGAGACTATTTCTCTTAGATAACGCAATGTACTTCGTAACATAATTGGAGTGGAAACATAGAATAAGGCGCTTATACATATGTAAGAGCTTGGTATTAAAATAACACAAGATATCCAAGGAGGGCAAGTTCTCAGAGCTCATTGTGAGTCCCCGATATTACTTCACCGGGAGACCTTATTAGGAAGTCAAAAGAATATCTGCATCTTGTTGAATTGTAAGTATCTGTATTAAATTTAATGTATTTTTTTTAATTCTATTCTTCTTTGTTCGAGTCAATGGCTCAAAATTGTTTGCACTAAAACTCATACAATTTCCCGGTCTTAAAGGGTTTTATTAACTAAGTTCTTGTGGTTTGTAGATCGTTATCGTGATAAAATATGCAGTAGTGACGTAATTTTGAGTGTGTAATGGGATTAAATATGTTTAAATACGATTAAAGGGCGGGTCACTATGTGTCTCAAAGATTTTAAGCTATCGATCGTGATGGTTTATTATGAATAATTTTAACAATATAATAATAATCTTTATTTTATGTACCAAAGGCTCGTAGCGTAATTACAATATCAAAATTTGTCACATTACAAGAAAAATAAATCAGACTAATTATATTTACAGATAAGATATTATCACTGGTTTTTCGTGAAATAAAATCCAATTTGTATAGATTATCTGTGGCTAAAGATTTTGTAATATATTTTACAAATCGCAAAATAAATATGAAAACAGCAAAAATATGAGTCGACAAATTTTTATTTATAACACAAAAAAAACTCCGACCCAATTTGTTCCCCAATAACTAACACAAAGACCGGCTTTGAAACTGTTCACTTCATCCTCTTTGCTTTATCAAACTGACATTTTAATTACAAGTTAATTAAAGCACAAAAGGCATCCGCGCTGACCATACCAGTTTCATCAAAAACCGTGGACGCAAAACACTTTGCAAAAAACCAATGGTTATTCAGAGGAATTCAGAGGGTTCTCGACAGAATCAGGAGCGATAGTGTCATAAAGTTGAAGTACGGTTCGGTCAGCTGAATGCGCGAGATGTCAATAACGATCATCATTTCGATATTTAACCCTGCCCTCACAATATCACTTTGAACTCGTAAAACTGACAGCGGACGGTTTGGGCACGGAGCGTTTTACGACAATAGTGTCTTGTTTTCTTTACGGTTGGATAAATGTAGTTTCTGGAGCACAAGCTCAAGAATTGATTGTATGATTAAATTATTGAAATTAAATTAAATTCGCTTATTGGTCATGTAGGCAATTAAATAGCACCTATGACAAGTCAACACACAGTTGCATTGTGTCTGTAAGCACTAAAACTATCACCTGGCTTCGTTTTCAGTCGCAGTCTTGATATACGCTGTATAATAAATGATATGTCTCATAAATCTCAGTTCTAACCATATCATATTATTTTACGTTCAGAATTTTGTTTATAAATTCTATCCTTGACAAGGTGACCGTATCGAATAACCCGCAGTCGCCGGGATTGTTCGCTCATTGTGTAACTTTGCTACGTAATAAATTTAATTTAGCGAAAATTTCATTCCATTTACTTTAGTTTGCGTGATTAAAATTTGATAGGAAGGCGGCAGTCTTGTGTTTCTTCGGGCCGGGCGAACCGTATTATCCGGGAAAATTTGCTTTTGCCCGTGATCCTAAAAATCTGTGATCGCGCGAAAGCCACCGAGAAGCACTCACCTGTCTCGCCTCGAATATTCAGCAAACAAAATACTTTATTACAAGACTGTGTAAACAAATTTATTAAGATTAGATTTTGTGTTTACGGGCGCCATTTTGTAGCGTCCAATTTGTGTTCACAAAATGACCTGAAACGGAACGTGGAAGGTATATTATTGGACATTTTCATAGCCATTTCATTTGTATTTAATACGTGGCTTAAATAACTTTTTATGAAAAAGTAGACACAATGTTTTAATCATTTCTGTATTCTAATACATTAATTTCTTTTTCATAACACGGATTGGGTAAATTTTACGCCTAAATTCCTGATGATTATTGTTCTTCGCTACTAAAATGCTTTTCCCTTTTATTTATTTATTCATTAAATACTTTATTTACATAAATTGTAAATATGGCGGACTTAATGTCTGAGGCATTATATCCCAGTCAACCTTTGGCTGGTGCAGAGAGAAAGCATGATAGGCGCATAAAATACGACAATGAAAAGGATTTTAAATTTTACTAATTTCCATTATAATAAATAGAGATTTACTTATTGTTCCTTTTCTAAATCCCTTTTTGTTACTAAAATCAGTAATATAGGATATAGGTAGTTATAGCACATTTTGTTTTCTTCTAAATTCAAAAATTTCATCCTGTATTGTTTTTGTTTCAGGTACAAACTTCAATTATTAAAAGTTTATATAATCTTATCTCTACGCGATAAACAGGTAAGTGTTAATATATTTACGAGCGTATTTTACGACGTTATGAGGGAGTTGAGTGTAGTTGATAGTCTGCCGCCCGGCCGAGAAATTTATTACTTTGGGGAAATCAGTAGTTCGGCCCATATATTCACAATTACTCGCGTATTTCGCGATTTATCATTTCGAGATAGTTTGCGGTATATTGTGGCATTTCTATGAAATGCTGTTTAGATAATTTACAACAAGCAGCAGTAATTTGTTTGTGGAGAACTGTAGAGAGCGATGTTCAATCTGTAAGTCCAGTAAAAACAATGTTGGAATGGTTGTCAAAGGTTCAGTGATATCAATTTCTTAATAAGCGGCTTATTGGTATTTTAGTCAAAAATCCAAAACTATTCGTAAAGGAAATTATTCGAAAATTTTTCATTGTTTTTATTATTTATTTATTATGGTTTAATAACAAGGACATGCTGAGCATGAGCAGTTTTGTTACAAGCACTGTTATATTAGTACCGTACAATTTTAATTAAATATAAGCATAGCTATAATGAATTGCTTGTAACAAATAAATGTTTCTTTCTTTTTTCTGACTTAATATTTTTTTTATCTCGAAACTCAATCTCAGCCTTATGACAACCAAGTACCTAATAAATATTGATGTACACTTAAAAAGGATTACAAATAAAGAACACTAGTAAACCTTTGTACTATTACATTATTCAGCTGTTCCAAGTAAGTGCTTCCAGAGAGTTCCGTAAAAAATTCGACAGGAGACCGTCCGGAATCAATACAAAAAAAACTTTTGAATACTAAGGCGCCGGGCGTTTCTCAATCAGTCCTTAAGTAGACGGCGGGGGAAACTTCACTCGTTCCGAGGGCCGTTTGTACACTTTATTGGGATAAATATTTAATGTAATCCCGTGTTCCCACCTTTGTTTGTTGCTTAATTTTGTTTGTTACGGTTTTCGCGTTTTTGCGGACTTTTGCTGACCGTTTTGGTTGTGCGGGTGAATATTGAAGGCTGGTTGTTTTGTACTTTTAAATCATGAAGAAATCGTATTTTAGTTTTATATATATTTTTATAAGCTTTCATCTGTATGGAATTTTCATTCTATTCACAAACAGCCGTGAATATTTCTAGAATAATATTGATCCTATGTTAATTTAGGACCGAATTTATCCATGACAAAATGAATTTCAATCTGTCCTTGCGTGAGACAGGCACACTAAAATCAGACGGTCACGTTCACTGCATAATTTTATAATAAATACGTTGCACACGACGAATAACAAAACAGTACACCTGATAAAATAACGACATATAAAATTATATATCTCTCCACTTATGAACCTTCTTTGCGATTTAAAAGAATTTAGGCCTTATTTCACAGGCTCGACTAATACAACTTGGTACCTAAACTTGAAATTCTTATAGGGAATGGTCTAAGCAGCTTTCCTTGTGATGTTTTCCTTTACCTTTAAAGTGAGCAAAAATTTACTGCGGTTAAGATATGAACATTCGGGCTTAAACTACGACGGTTTCCATACAAAAGTGTAGAAAGAGGTATTTTTTGATAACTGCTTAGAAATTTATGTGTGAATACATTGCCATCTCGAAGATTCCATAGCAACTTCAAACTCGGTATCTAAATAAACTAGCGCCACCTACGTCCTTCGAGTGGAATCCTTGGTTCCCGTAAAGCAGCGCCCTCTACGATGTTTCATGAAAACGTTGCAACTGCGAAGCGCCATCTGTGAATATTATGCTAACTTACGTATTCCGCCCCAAACTGAAAGTGGGCTGGAGGGTTCTTACGGTGGAAATGTTGGTAACTTACTTACTTGTCTGTTTTACACCGTACTTGATAGAGGGCGCTGAGTGTATTGAAAATATCTAATAAACTTTAGAAGTTTGTTAAGAATTAAATACATTTTATAATCATAGCATAAGTGAATTAATTTGATATATTAATGACTGTCGTAAAATATTTGAGGTCGATAAATATGCAAATTCCATCCCTTAACTTTGCAACGTATCCAGTGACAAGTTCAAAAGTTAATTTAAACCTTTTTAAGTTTTGTTTGCTCGAACATGCGCAACTTCTCTGCGGAGGTAATTTCATCCCTCGGACGTTGTCCTTTTTGTTGAAGTTTATGGAATCGATACTGACCCCTGTTTTAATGTCGGGAACGAACCCTTTGAGACCCTGAATGTAGAATGTCAATTTTACAACTCGTATATTGTTTCGTCAACATACTTTATGTTTAGAGACGTGGTGTTGAACTACAAGTATGTAGGAGTTTGAAGCTTATTGTAAAAGGTTATGTTCTGCGCTTCATGATAAAATTCTGGAGAAATTTGTATTACAGTTTGAAATTTGATTAAATGATGTTGGCCTTGACTAAGATTATTCTTCTTCATTTTCCTTCTTAGCGCCGTTTATTTTGTTTTTTCTTAACTATAAATACTTTAAAAACCATTTACAACATAACTGAGACATAATGAAACATTGCATCAGGTTTGTATCAAAGGACTAAGTTGTTAATTACTACCAAGAATATAGTCGCTCATAATTCTAAAGGCTCTCCTCACTGATTTTTGAAATAATAAATTGTTGAACAAATATTCGTTCAGGGACTGAAATGGCTCTTAAAGTTTTTGATATCTACGAGTAGGACACACAACTTGGAAGGTATTTTTGAGACAAATATATGAAGGCATAACTATTGAATTTATGGTCTTTTTTATTATTTCCATAATACTAACATGCAAATAAAACTATATACGTAGAGCTAGATATGTCTGTTTATACGTTTACCACCCTACATCTTTTCGCACTACTCATAAATGTATATCTTACTGCTCATAAAAACGGTCGTTGTTTTCATAGATCTGACTTTATAACTCTTTCAGGTAGGAGATATTTATTTAAATAAAAGATAAATAAGTGTGAAATAAGTGCGTTGTGGCCTGTTGGTAACGGACCAGACTCGGCTGCCTACATGTTCACAGTGGTCGCGGGTTCAAATCCCAGGGCACACCTCTGACTTTCCGGAGTCATGTGTGTATTGATAGTCAATCACCACGCACTATAACGGTGAAGGAAAACATCGTGAGGAAACCTGCATACCATAGCGATTTGTATAAATTTCTATGGTATGTGAAAGTCCGCCAACCCGCACTAGGCCAGCGTGGTGGACTATATGACCTAACCACTCTCAATCGTACTCTCGATTGTAGAGGAGGCCCGTGCCCCGCAGTGGGTCGTATATGGGCTGATACAATACGATACAAAAAGAGATAAATAAATAGGTTGGCTGTTTATTATGCAATATCATTAGGCAGGTCGATTGGGCGTTATCATTAATACTGTAAAACCAACGACCTTAATGAACATGTTTGTAAAATTTTATTGGTTTGCCATCGTTTTGGTTATTGTCTTTTCTATGGAAAATACAACTACTATTTTACCAATAAATGTAAAGGCATTGTTATTAAAAAGAAAGTTTAATACATTGATTATAGGAATTTATTACGGACAATAATGTAATTAATAATAATAATAATCTTTATTATACTTTCTTAGTTACAAAATAGGAACAACTGTGATGCCCACACCAGGCTATGCCTGTCACGTGGCCATCGATTCATCATGATTAATATCTTTCTCTTATTTATCCATCCCATGGTTGCCTGTAAGAAATTACCTAGTGTGATAGGGCCGCCAATTGTACTACTCTTTTTATATTGTAATTTCGTATATGTATATCTGTATTGTACAAAAAAGTATTAAATAAATAAATAAGGTAACATCAACATACAGGATTATTATTATTTCCATTATTTATTCAACAATATGGCGCGGGATAATAAACACTTAAGTGGTTACCAACATACAATAAACTATTAATATTATTAAGCATTAATATTCACAGGATATGTGACGATAGGGTCTGTCCTACAAAGGGACCCGTATAAGGTGATTATATTTACATCGTAATACATTTAGGAACGTCAAAACCCACACTAGCGAGACTATAAGTCCTTTCAAAATATCGACGGTGGAATGTAAAAAGTTACCAAGCGCCATTTTGTTAAGTTTACAGCAGAGCGTTTAAAGATTAATTTTTTCTTTAAAAAAATCGTATAAAATTGGCTATTAAAGATATCTGAAAAAATCCAACGGATTTTAAAAGTATTTTAATGCCTTTATAAATTGGCTTTATCAAAAAAAAGTATTTCTGTATATTTTGCAAGGAAGTGGCGTTTGGTTACAATTTTACTTGAAATTAGAAGCAAGTAAAAGTTACCAACCGACAAAAATTTTAACTTTGAAGCTGGTAAAGATATCTAAATATTTTTTAATTTTCAATAGATTCCAAGCAAAAGGGGACAAGCGTAGAATTATTTTTTTAGTTGAACAAGCAAAGATGTCTAACTTTCATAAAATTGTGGTTTTATACCAAGCAATGTTTACTACACAACAAATCAAATTATGTTAATGTAAGTAGTAATTAACCTACTACCAAATAAATTTGATCTAGAACTCAAAATTTTTAGATTTAGTAAGTAAATTTGCTCAGTATAGTTTTGCTGCAATCGAAAATAACTGAAGTGAAACTTTAGTTTTAGTAGGTTTTTTTTTTCAAGATTAAAATCTTGAAAAAAAAACTCTATCAAGTATAAATTTGAAAAAGGTTGGTATGTCTTTGAAAAATAGAAAGACGGTTTTTATTTGTTTTATAAATTCGTTTATTATATAAGTAATCAACTTTTGCTAAAGAATCAGTATTAATATAAAAACAACCTATTTGGTCTTTTAGCATTTGGTCCTTTTCTTCAGAGATTTTCTCGTGCTAAAATGTAAAACACAACAGACGTCACAATCTACCTTCCTATTTGTAAGTATACAAATTAGGTAAGTAAATAAAATATAAATATGTGAACTTACCGATGCTGAATCCTTAGTTTCCACACCCGAAATTAATAAAGCTCGGCCAATTATGTCATCTATTCGCCGACCGCGATTCATGTTGAACTAAAATATTTAATTATTTTTCAAAAATGTATAAATCAAAAAACAAAAACACAAATTAGCTTAAAAATAATATTTTCAATACTTACCAAGTGTAGTATCACACAAAACAGAACTGCGTAAATGCGCGAGAGTGCGCACGCGGGGTTACTTAGTGACAGTGGAACTACGACTCATCGATAAAACCGTTACCATCCACCATACTTAGTATGATTCAAAGCGAGGACGAGCGACAAAGCGTCAAGTGTTTGTTTGGGATAACCACATGTAAAAATTAATAACTATTTCAGTAATAAGTATCCAAGTAACACAATTTATAAATAAAACGGCAGGTAAAAAGTTACCAAGCGTTACTTATTATCTTATTTTCGGCGAGTAAAAGTTACTATATCGAATTTTTTGTATGATTACAGTTTGTTAAAAATTACCTAAATACAGATAAAATATTTTTAAGATTTGTAAAAGAGTCCGAAATACCATACAAAAATAAATGTATTCCAGGTAAAACTTCCGAAGTACATAATTGATTCCAACAGTGGAAAGGCAGAAATTACTTACTGTAGTATAAATTAAAATCGGGTAAAGGTTAAAATTACCAAATGAAAATAAAAAACAAGTAGATATTACCAAATACCTACTTTTTTAAAACGTGTCAAAATGTTGTCACTTGGTTGCCAAAAACAGGAAAAATACCCGTTGTTACGGAGTTCCTAAGCGACATCAAAAGTGCTCGTAGAGACATGGGACTAGGACTAATCGATAGAGAAAAATTCGCTGATTCCGAATATATAAAAAACTCATTTTGGCCCCTAGTGTTGCTTGGTAACTTTTTACATTCCACCGTCGATATACAAATATACATTGAAATAACATGATAATACCTGCCATTTAACTATCGATGTATGTATATCAATTAATAATAAATACTCACCATTGATGCACTTTTTTTAACAGTGTGATACCTGACTTTTCATTCTTATAAACTTTGACAGCCTCCGTGACGCAGTTGGTTGGACGCCGGCTGTGAAACAGGAGGCCGCGGGTTCGATTCCGGCACCGAAACAAACTTTTGTGTGAACCACAAGTATTTGTTTCGAGTCTAGGTTTTTGTGAGACTGAAAAGTCTCTCGTAGCTCCTGATACCCACGATACAAAACTCGATCTTGTGTGAGATCAGGATATACTTTTGTACGGGAATTAAGAAAATTAAGGGCAATTAAAGAAGCGAAATAGGCATATTAACACAATTCGGTACGGCATTACGAGTAGAATGACTGTCGCTCTTCTCTACTCGACTGTCTAGGTGGCGTAGTCGTACTACGAAAAGATTACAAGGCTGAGGTCGCAGGTTCGAATCCCGGGTCGGGCTGTGATATTGGATTTTTCTATTCAATCGCTCCCTATCACATCGTTGTACGGAACTGACAAGGCGAATCGTGGATGTCCTTGTTGCCCCTCTGCCTATCCAATCTGAGATAAAGGCGTGATGTTTATGTATTTATGTAGTTCTCATTCCTACTCATTCCCTGACACAACAGTCACAAGCACCTATATACAATATATTTATGTAAGTCATTTAACTTAAAACAAATTCCTTGTGTTGCATACATAATAAAACTGCAATACACCATTGACATGAAAAAGGAAATTGCGTTGTTCGGTGTTAATTGCACGTTCTTCCATGTTTTTTAAAGCTGCTGCAAGTGCTGGTCTTTGTATGATATATTTGGCTTTGCTAATATGTTAGTTATGCTGCGTTATTTATCTTGACAATGACGTTGCGTTTACATAATTAACTTTCCATCGCCATAAACGCAATATTTATTTTATTTATATACTTTATTGAACGCCAAAATTTAAAAAATAGAAACTATAAACAGATAAAATACTTAAAAGTAAAGGCATGCCTTTAGTTTTGTTACCATGGTAACAAATGGCGGCCTTATCGCTACTTGCGATCTCTTCCAGACAACTTTTGGAAGTACTGGATTATTATAATATATAATTAATATTATAATAGTACTGAAAAATGGGCTAATTTAGATTTTCTAAGCTATATCTTCTGGAAACTCCAGCACAGGATTATATCTTCTTTAGTTTTAAAAAATTAGTTTTTACGAAACAATCCAGATAATGCACATTAATTATATAAGCAAAAAATACACTACAGTTACCATCAAACCATTACCTCCCCAGCGACTGAGATAAAAGAACGTAAGGACAAACCTCTTACTGAATTCATCAGAAACGAAATTCTTTTACATACAAAACATGATTCCAATGGTTGCCTTCATCAGCGTATCACACGCATGCTAAATGACACCTCTGGGCGGCGTGTCGTCGCGTTTTACACCCGCGATGAGCTTTCCAACTCGTGAAAAATATATGGTGAGTTATGGGTCTCGTTAATACGGACTGTGAAGCTGTCATGAGCCCCGGTGTAATGGAATTGACTTGTCGTGTACGTTTATAGTGAGTGAGGTTTTTTGTTTCAAGAGATGAGATGGTGGTGTGTAATTAAAATGTTCTTTTTATCGCTAGATCTTCACGAAGTTACAAGATTTGATTTTGCAAGCTGACGTTTGTCTGTTGTTGATTATGTCGGGAATTTATAAATTTTGAAAAGATGGTGCGACAAATCAAAAAGCTAAAATTGAATTTTATTGATCGGGGAAACTAATACAAGATCTCAATGTTCGGAGTTCTTGAACAGTGATAAGGGGACTAATAGGGCGATAATTAATTATACCATTAATATTGTTATGTATTATTTATTAAACATTATTAATAAAAACATAAAAACTCATTTTACTAGTATGTAATTAAAGAAAAGCCAATGCGAAATCTATTTCGAGCACGTAAGCAAAACAAAAACATGATAAATGGTTTTACACTATCGTAGTTTTAATGAATTGTAGAAACTTCGTTACATCGAAGCCGTTTCTTACCGGAATTCGCACAACCGGGGATTCGGCTTGCAAAAGATATAAGGCAATTCCGCAGTAACAAAGTTTTATCAAGTGTAAAGAGTTTTTGTAGTCACTCCACGGTAATAAGACCGCGTATTTACGGCCAATTTATATCTTTGTTATGTCCGTAGAAAAAAATACCTGCCGGCAGACAATGGCACTGTTAAATGTTAGTAGTTCGTAAGGTTTGCGTCTTTCATGTCGCCGAGGCGGTTTTATACGTTTTCGGTAGATGTTATCTCTGATTACAGAGTTGGAATGGTTTATTCTAATCAGGTAAAGTTGCTTGGAAGTTTCAAAAACGATTGTGGAGATAAGGCCGGTGGATTAGATGAAAAAATCTTCTTAAAGGATTTTATGGCGCAAAGGTATGGGACTTTCAGTTTGGTAGTTAATTTGTAAAAAAACATAATCTACAAGATGATGTCGAAGATGTTAAACATTAGTTCACTATATATAACAATATCGCTCTTCTTTGTCCTAACTCGTAACTGATATTAGAATTTAAAGTGAAACATTCCCAGTTTTAAATTTCGATTTATTTATGCTGCCATGATAGACTCGTATGCTATTACGTCACGAAACGGGAATACTGGCGAAATGGGAGTACAGCCATTGCACCACAGCTTCCCTCGGGAACAGCCGAGACTTCCTATGTATACAGCTTTGAACATCCTTTCAAATTCAAAAGGAGGAAAACTGTAAATAAAGTCTGAATTGGGTCTCCTTTAAGCAAAAACTAGGTTGTAACCGAGCTGACAACACGGAATTACTCGTCATTCCTTTGGGTCCTGTCGTTGGGTCGAGAGTGTGGTTTAGTATAGGCCTATACGTCGAAATTGCTTCTCAGGCGATGCGAGGTCCGCAGAGAAATCGCTTGATAGTTTGACCATGTTGTAAATTAGACAGGACCGTTAATTGATCCTATTCATTATAGATCGTGTAATTTAGGTAATGTCAAGTGCGTGGTGGCCTCGTGGTATCGGACCAGACTCGGCTGCCTACATGTTCACGGTGGTCGCGGGTTCAAATCCCAGGGCACACCTCTGACTTTTCGGAGTTATGTGTGTATTGATAGTCAATCACCACGCACTTTAACGGTGAAGGAAAACATCGTGAGGAAACCTGCATACCGTAGCGATTTAAAAAAAAAAAAAAAAAACTACGGTGTGTAAGTCCGCCAACCCGCACTAGGCCAGCGTGGTGGACTATAGGCCTAACCACTCTCAATCGTACTCTCGATTGTAGAGGAGGCCCGTGCCCTGCAGTGGGTCGTATATGGGCTGATACAATACAATACAATACAATACAAGTTGATATCCGATACCTACACGGGTGATTCGGAAAGTAGTAAAGGAATGTGGTCTTACAAAATCTATCTGTCAACGACTTTATTCCGCCTGGTGACCCAAAATCCTAAAACCTTGCATCATAATATCTCAATACATTACAATACATCATAATCTAAATCATAGTGACTACTTTTAGTCACTGGCTGTGATACAAGTAAACACGAACATTAAATTATTAGATCATAATGCGCACTAAAATATTCAACGTTAGAAATTGTCGCTATGTCGGTTGGCTTATAGAAATATACACGGTTCTTAGTACTTAGAAATAACTTCGTATTCTTACGATATTATGTTTATAATAAAAAATCCGTTCTATCTCTTTTGAGTTCATATCTTACAATAAAAGCTTTTAAAAATGTCATATCCATAAAGACTTATCTTAATTTTGCTCCTTGTTCATTCAGTTTAATTATTTTTCGCTTATCAAAACCAAAGCCTTGTGGATTTTCAAGTTTGCTCTCGAAACTTTTATCAGATTAATCTAGTCTATTGCGTTCGAGGCGCGTCAGGGTTGTTAACCTTTTTTAGTTTTGTAATTTATTGCTAACTCGGCCTTTGACAAGTTTTTAATTGAACGGTACGTGCGCTGTCATTTGTGCCGGTTGAGCCTACCGTCACGTCCGGTAACGGGAATTGAAATTTTGGTAGTAGTATAAAAAAGTAAACGTCCAATCCAAGGTTGTTAATTAGTGTTTATTATTAATAGAAAACATTTTGAAAAATGGAAATTTGTATAGGTAACGTTAACGCCTTTTAAAGTTATCCTGAAATATCAAATACAAATCAACATTGTCACATTTTTTAAATATTACGCTTTATTATATTACGCAATATAAAAAATGCTTTAAAAACATAACCTAAAAAGGTGCATGTAAAGGTGCAGATTGCGAAATGCTAGACGTTAAACTTCACCTAAATCATGATCTCTTCAAAAACAAAACTCTGGCTAGGATTACAATCAACGCAAAGCGCTGCTCTTACCGACCACCGTGCTTAAGAGCTGTAGTCCTTCATCTTGACACATTAACTCGTCTCCGCACAGGTTGTTGAGCACGCAGCCGATAACCGTGATGGCTTCTAGAGTCTAGACCAATCGACGTTGTCCTCTCGCTCGTACACTGGAGATACTAAATTGACACTTCACTGTGTCAACGGATTACTTGACACGCGCCTGAGCTTAGATGCATTTCATGGAGTTAAGTTATAGCTTTGTTGTAGAACTAATGAAATTACGATCAAGGAGGATGGATAGGAATACAAGGATGAAGAGACCCCTATTTAGCCGTCTTGTTTCAAGAGCAATATTTTCAACTCTGCTTTTGTATTATTTCCAACGTGTGTTTTTACACATGCATATAATTTGAACTATTAAAATATTATAGGCCCGTTTCACCATGTCATGATAAAGTCCCTGACCTCTATCAGGTACTTTACAAAATTCAGAACTTGTAAAACCGAATTTTGCATTTTATCTGACAGATAAGTGCCAGATAGCTATCAAGGACTTTATAAGGACATGGTGAAACTGGCCCTTATTTTTGCGATCGCCTCTAGAGTCTAGAGTTTAGACCAATCAATAGTGCTCTCTCCCTCTTGCATCAATGAGACTAGATTAACACTTCACTCTGTGTCACCGGATTACTTGACACGCGCCTGACCTTAGGTGTTTCGTGGGTATACGAGTAGATTATGTGACTTCAATGATACTTGAATCGCGAGGCTGTGTGATTTAATCTGTCTCAGAAGTGAGGATAGCACGGTTAAACCGGATGCTTAGATGGCAGGGATAAATAGGAAAAAAAAGTCATCATGTTTTAAAAGTGAAGTAAGTTTGAAATGTACAACACACAATCTGTCTGCAATTTGGAATAAAACATATATGACTTCTAAAAAAAATACATGTGTATCTCGCGATCATCTCTCTACTACAATGTATAGCATCGTCTCACTCATAACCCGTGCACTGTTGAGACTAGATTGACACTTCACTCTGTGTCACTACTCTGTGTACTTATCACGCGCCATAGCTGAGATGCGTTTTATGGAGTTAAACTTAACTTAACAACTGAACCTGAAGTTAACTCTGGCTGGAGTCGAAAGTCTGTGTATTCTTATATATTTTAAAAAGATATGTAGATTGTTCATAATATAATTAAATTGGATGAATAAGATTAGAGTTAATTTAATTCATCTTAAAAACATATATATATATATATATATATATATATATATATTATCCATTTGACTATATGTACAATATTGTACATATAGTCAAATGGAATAAATAGGATTCAAGGGATTTATAAGAATCAGACTAGTCATGAAGTCACTTTTAAAGTAAAGTGTATTTGATATTTTCGTCGTATAATATTTTTTAACGTATTTTCGACGTATTGTCGTGCGCCATTGTTGAGACTAGATTGACACTTCAGTCTGTGTCATGAGATTACTCGACACGCGCCTGAGCTTAGATGCGTTTCACGAGCTCTGTTATGTAACTACAGTGAGTAGACTTGATATACTGTGTGATTTCACTCGACAGTGAAATATCTAATGGGCTTGTTTTACAATGGTGGCATAGTTTTAGGTCTAGCGTGAAATAGAGTAATATAAAAAGTCCTTTAGCAAAAAAAGATGATTAGAGCTTCTTTATAGCAGGCAGCGAATCGGTTGAGGTCTACCGTTGAAGATACAGGCGACGGTAAAAATGACTACCCATCAGATAATAATCAACTCATTCACTATAGTTACTTGTAACGGTAAAATTATCGCAGTTCTAACATTGTAATTTAATAAAACTACAAATACGATATTCGTTATTAATACTTTAAAAGCAATTTCTAACATTGCTATGAAAACTATATTCCTGTTACAAATCTGCCTACGCTGTGAAGTAGTGCCGTTTCAACTATTGATTTTAATGAAACTGCAAACTGTACAGTTTCAATTAAACTTCACGCACACAGAACAGCGCAACGAAATAACCTAATCCTATATTAGTTTGGAAGTACTCGAGCGGTTTTCTTAACAACTAAATTGGCAAGTCTTCAAAGGAGCGTTCCAGCGACGCTTCGATTTTACAACTACTAAGACTGGTCTTAAAGCAAAGCTATAGGAATATAAACAGTCTATTCTAGGGAAACTTATTCTTGTAAATAGGGGTCTAGCTTTTATGGTAAACGGGTTGAATTGAAGGGATTCTTTTATGGTTTTAACGAAGTAGATGTTTGGGCATGTGTACGTCTTATTAAGGCATATTTTAGGGAACATTTAGCAACTGTATGTTGTCCTCCAATGTGTGTTACATATTTATGTATTTAAATCTTTATTGTACACAAAAATAACAATCTACAGAAACAAAAAAAAAATACATACATTAATAGATTGTTATGGTTACATTGATAGATTGTTATGGTGTCGTTCTATGTTTTAAGCAGGCCTATAGTGATTTCTGATGTTTTCGGTTCCTGATCGAGTATACTTCACAACTATTATGAATATTAAATCAATAAAGTCAAGTCTCACTTTAAGATACATATAAGTAGGTTTGGTAGTGTACGATATTTGAGCGACAAATACCCGATGAGCGTAGTTAAATATGACTTCTTTAAACGAAGCCGCGTCTTGCTAAAGCCTCGGTATATAAAAAATTGTCTGTCTAAAGAGTTCTAGAATACATTCCGCAACATGAATAGAAAAGGAATAATATATTAGCGAACTTTCAACAATACTCTTTGAATTATGAACAATCCTTGTCAATACAAATTCATGGCATCTTGCCGCGAGTAGCGAAACTTAAAAAGTATTAGACAAGTGTCTGCCAACCCTAGCGAAACTACTATAAGTATCAACCTTGATATTTTGAGGGGCGATTGGTGGCCTCTATAAGCTTTTGCAACGTCATCGAAAGTAAAGAGTGCGCTTAAAACCGCTTAGACGCTTATTAGAGTGGATGCAACTGGCACAAGGGCGAATTTAAGTGGACCTCCAATCGAAAAGTCGATTTTAAGTAAGTTAGGGAAAATGCTTAGTTTTTTAACGAGAATTTTAAATATATTTCATGTTATTTATTTTTGTATTAACTAAACCTATAAATTGCTGCATTTCTCTTGTGTTCAATATCAGTCCAATTTCGTTTTTTGCTGCGTATGTTATGTTTTCAACAGTTACTTCGTTTTGTTTTGAAGAAACTTATTAAACTCTCAGAAAACCTTTGTATTAATTAAATCCATACCAATTTTGTATGTACTATACAGATATTTCATTACTATTTTTCTATTTACAATACTTATAGACAGAATACATGTTCTTTGGGAATCTTTTATAATGAACACAGATTGTGGCATCGTTGATCTGCCCCCAGATAATTGTTTCTATCGAAAGAATATTACTTTCATTCTTCGTTTTATTAGAAACGAAATACACGAGAGAATATGTAACGTATTATTTCGGTGCGGTATAAATGAAAGACGAAATTAATGTGTTTAACAGAGTTAGTTTCTACTTATTTTTGTAGACAATATCCTTTGAATCTGCATTGAATTGGTGTGTTATCAATATCGATCCTTTGCCCATGGGACGTCCATCCACTAGGTGGTAAAGGTTGCGGGACGTCGCTGGATGCAGGCTGCCGCCAACAGGTCACTGTGGAAATTATTAGGAGAGGTCTATGTTCAGCAGTGGACTTCCTTTGGATGATGAATTGGATCGGATTTGCCCATGTAGCGCATTTTCAGAAGCGTAAAAAACTCATAATGATTTTTTTCTAACCAAGTAACTCCAACAAAATTGAGACGTAACATCTCACGGTTCACACCCAATGCATACTGCCTCTAGACCCTAGAAATAATAGTAGCTGCCAGTAATAAATTTGATTAATAAAAATCCACGTCCATTTATAACACACTCACACTATTCAGAACAATTGAGGCCCTCAACGAGGTCACGTTCGTTGAATTAAATTATTGTAATTTAAATTCAATCAACTGCATACATTTAAAACAAAATACTGTAAAATTAGTTTTAATACTAGTTATAGGTGCGTGATGGTCTGATGGTAACGGACCAGACGTGACTGCCAACATGTTCAAATCCCAGGGCACACCTCTAACTTTTCGGAGCTACGTGTGTATTGATAGTCAATCACCACGCACTATAGCGGTGAAGGAAAACATCGTGAGGAAATTTACATACCGTAGCGATTTTAAAGAATTTCAGCGGTATGCAAAGGCCGCCAACCCGCACCAGGCCAGCGTGGTGGACTATATGGCCTAACCCCTCTCAATCGATACTCTCGATTATAGAGGATGCTCGTGCTCTGCAGTGGGACGTATATGGGCTGATACAGCTGTGAAACAATTCCGATCGTGAACTAAAAACCCTGAAATATATGCTTTGGTTTTACACCAAATATTGTTTCATTTAATTATCAACTTCGCGTCTCGCAATTATTAATTGATAAACTTGAACACGGCCGCGCAGAAGAAACGTTGCCAAGTTGGACTATTGTCCAAGTTTTGGTTACATTTAGTACTCATGTACAGGCTAACTGTACAAATGCTTAGGCATAAAATGACTAGACGGCGCGCCATAATTCGTGCTCTTGTCGATTTTCTCGTCAGTTTTGCTAAATAAGTAAAGTTAGGTGTAGAATCATTGGAACTTTCGAGTGTAGAAGAGACCCTTCTTTGGGACGTATTTATATAATTACGCCATGATTTATGGACTGTATTATTATTGTATATTATAGATGTTTCCTTCACGCTTGAGTACATGCAGTTGCTTCTAAGTAGTTCTTTGTGACTAACCATTACCTATTTATAAAGAATATTAGCAAAATAAAGGTGGAAAAGTAGCCAAGTTCGGTAAGTTGGCGAGTTTCAGTTTCTTAACTTAATTTATGAAAATCTGCATAATAAGTAAACTAGCACTTTAATCCGAACTCAAACTTATAATAAATGCTTTAAATTACGTCACTTAGTTGAATGTGCTTCTCTTGGCTTAAAGATCCTACAATTCTGATGAGTACTTTCTACCTATAATCTGTTAAGATGAGATTAAAATTGACCGTGAAATCTTATAGACGAAAAAATTAATAACTGCGAAAAAGTATCTCAAGATTAATTTTCATCATCAGTTTTAGATACCTACTATCTATTTTATATAATTTTGTTTATCATTCGATCGGTATGTCTTAAAAATTAATTAACAAGTTTCGTGTTATGATAAAAAAAAAATATTATTCAAATTATAACATTTAAATTAGCTTATTTTTTTTTTATATCTTTATCTTGAATATGTGCTTAAATATTTTGTGCATTGATCCTTCTTTATCATATTATGTTTTATTATATACCAATCAGCAGTCGTGTAATTAATGTAATAAATATTTTCGTATTGCTCGCGGCGGTAATATTGAATCGGAATTATTGGTAAATGCCCAAAATTCCTTTATTTATTACTTTTGCCATGTTTAATGCTCTGAATGAATGCTGAGATAAAATTTTAACATCCAATATTTATATATTAAAGTATTGTAAATGTAAATAAATACACCCAACCGTTATAAATATGGTATTGATACCAAAGTGAAATACTATATGTGTTATTGTGACGTACGTAACAGAAAATACAAAGATTTTTACTGTATAATTGTGTGTGTGTGTATTATAATGTAACCATTTAATGATTACTCAAACGTACTTTTCGGCGTGGGAATGAAATCCGTAACGTCTCATTTTACAGCTTTTTTATCGCACACTGTACCAGATGATGTTATTGCAGTCGCATGCTATAATGTATTGTATTGACAGCCTCCATGGCGCGGTTGGTTAGACGCTTCCTGTGAAACGAGAGGCCGCGAGTTCGATCCCCGTACCGAGACAAATGTTTGTGAGGCCCACAAGTATTTGTCTCGGGTCTGGGTGTTTGTGAGACCGAAAAGTCTCTCGTAGCTTCTGATACCCACGACACAAGACTTAATTGATCTTAATGTGGGGTCAGGACTATGTATGTGACTATAGGGTGTATTTATTTATTATTAATTTATTGTATTGTATCAGCCCATATACGTCCCACTGCAGGGCACAGGCCTCCTCTACAATCGAGAGTACCATTGATAGTGGTTAGGTATGGTTATAATGATCTTGCGAAAATTTCGTTTTATCAAAATATAATTTTCGAGAGCACCTAGGACGACTCAGTGCGTTTATCTTTTTACTCCAACAGCGAAGAATGAAGCTAAATGAGCAAAAACTGAATGGATGTTCTCGGTCCAATGCTCCTTTTGTTTCAAGAACAGGTCATCAAGGTTTTTTGATTTGAAAAACATCGGAATTAGCCTTTATACATCAAATATGTTTTAAATTTAAATTGTACATTTTGAAATTGGATTAAGAGTCTTGAATGATAGATGAAGATTAACGAGTATATTAGAAATTTGAATACGAGTAGGTAATATGAAGCCTTGATTCAATTGAGAGATCGGACAAATAAACGTATTTTTTTTCATAAAATATACTTCGATGTAAGTGTAGGATTAATTAGGATTAAGACTGCCTCGGTGGCGCAGTTGTACCACGGCATGATTACAACGCTGAGGTCTCAGGTTCGAATCCCAAGTCGGGCCAAGTGATATTGGATTTTTCTATTCATTATTAGCACGGGTCAGGAAATCGTGCCCGATATGGCGATAGGTTCGCCCCCTTTCACATCGTAGCACGAAACATACAGGCGAAATGTGGGTGTCCTGGGAGCACCTCTGCTTTTCCCTTTTAGGAAAAATGCGTGTGTATATGTATATATTTATGTATGTGGGATTAAGGTAAATAGAGACACAATATATACTTAAAATACATACATACATACATAAACATCACGTCTTAATTGCTTTATTCCTTAAAATAGATGTTTAATTTAAATTCGGTATTAATTTTCCCACTCGGACGGTAATTGGACAGAAAGTAGCAAAAGAAATCTGATATATAATACGTAATTAAATAAAGTGTACTCTATTTCGCATAAGTATTTTTATATTAGTTCTCGACGGTTGACACGATGAATTATTACGGTCACTTAATTAATCATTCCGAGGACACTTTGCATTTTAAATGTGCCTTGCGATTTTGTAGGAAATTAATTTGAATTACAACAGTAATTTTCTTGTTTTGTGTTATTTTGTTTTTGATTTTAGCAGACATTTTACATTGTATTGTATTGTATTGTATCAGCCCATATACGACCCACTGCAGGGCACGGGCCTCCTCTACAATCGAGGGTACGATTGAGAGTGGTTAGGCCATATAGTCCACCACGCTGGCCTAGTGCCGTTTGGCGGACTTTCACATACCATAGAAATTTGTAAAAATCGCTATATGCGTGGTGATTGACTATCATTACATTTTATATTAAAACACTGGGAATGTTGAGACTGATTTTGAAAAATCCTTTGAATTAATATAAAGTGTGGTAATGCCCAAATCGCCAGATGATTTTTATAATCTTCGTGTTTCCTGAACTCTTGTCTTTTACAGGTTTTTCATTAAGTCCCATGCAGTCAGACCATTTCAACATTGACATGTTGAAGGATTTCAACTTCATTGTACCATTCGAAGTCAATGAGCTTTTGTTGACGTCACCAGGTACAGGAATTCCGCTGTGTATAGGGCTTTAGGCTACGTGATTTGATTAATTTGGATAAAATTTCTAAATTTATGAAATAAAAGTGTGACGAAAGTCAAGTATTAAAGTCTTTTAAATAAATAAATATATACACCCAACAGTCACATACATAGTCCTGATAACACACTAAGATTGAGTGTTATGTCGTAGGTATCAAGAACTACAAGAGACTTTTCGGTCTCACAAACACCCAGACCCGAAACAAATACCTGTGATTCTCACAAATATTTGTTTCGGTGCGGGAATCGAACCCGCGTCCTCTCGTTCACAGTCGGCGTCTAACCAATTGCCCCACGCAGGCTGTCAAAACTGTTTATTCTTATGATAAACCAGAATTTATTTATTTATATAGTATTAGCAAGAACATATCCAAACACATTTTTATAATACAATGCGCTAAAGAAGAGCCTTGATATTGAGCGACGGTGCTTAAAAATACAATGTACATACTCGCTTGCACAAACATACTAGACATGCCCCTGACATGACTCCAGTATCGAGGAACGGGCGTATGACAAATGTTATTGCTTCCTGAGTCGCGCTACACGCGGAATGCAATATTGTTCCGCTTGTTAAGAGTTCCTGACATTTCTCCACTTGCAACAGCACCGCTGTTTACAGCGACATTTTGTAAAATGTAAGTTATCAATCGAGTGTCTGTTATGTGTACAAGAAGATTCAGTGTTGGGAAGATTGTTCAAGTTTAATACAAGGGAGTATTCACTAAACATAAGCAATGGCCTAGTACCTAGTATTCCAAATTCTATGTGTGAATTTACCGCTGTTTCGTCTGTCTACGCAGCAATATGACCATTTCTCGCTTAATGTTCCTAGCGTTTTATTTACTGGTTCGGCTAAGTATTTTAAATGTATCTGTTAATGCAGTGATGTGATAGAACGTTGACTGATGAAAGATCATTATCATCAAGTGATACCTTCTACTTCGTTCGAGTCAATGGCTCAAAATTGTTTGCACTAAAACTCTTACAATTTCTCGGTCCAGTAGGTTGCTACACTTGGCAAATATCAAATTATACCGATTGTGCGTTGGTTGATTCCGGATACAAATAATACTGCCTTTTGACTACATGTTCTACGAGTACATCATGTAAAGTGATAATTTCAGAAAATGCAAGTGTCCTGTCAATATCACATAAATTTAGTATCTCTAACTGCTCTGGTGTCTGAAGCTAAATCATTTTTATTCTTCAAACGTTTAATCCTTTGTCATTTAATTAATCTCTAAGTAACTTTATACAAATGAAATACGATGTTTACAGTTTTGTTTCAGCCGACTAATTAGGAGTACAAACGATAATAATGCATAATGCTATTCTGTCCTTTAGAATTCTCTGACGGTTCCCGTCCTGCAATCGTTCCGTAGTTGACATCGTAATCCCTTTTCTGTTATTTAATTTTTGTAACTTTGTAGTTGTTACTAACTATGAAAATAATATACAAATGTTCTAGCTATCAGCATGGAAGGAAACGAATTTGTTTGATTTTAATTGGAATTTAATATATAGTCCATAAATACGTGATTATTTATCTGTTATGTTTATGTAAAACGAGGATAAAAATCTACATCCTGTCATAGAGTTTTACACTAGTTATTTTATCGAAATATCAAATTACAAATACAGTAAAATGGAAATAGTTCCCGCTTAAATTATTGTAGTAAAATATATTAGCAACTAGCTTCTGATCGCAACGCCGTTTGCGTGGTTATCTTTATAAAAATATCCCATGACGTCCCGTCCCGTTATATCCCGCCTTGTCCCGTCTCATTTGAGTACAAAAAAGTAACAAATATATCCGAATTACCCCCTCACCGCACGGGAACACTACTTTTTCTGGGATAAAAAGTAGCCTTAGTGTCAATACAGGCTGTCGGTTACCTCCATACCAAATTTTATCGAAATCCATTGAGCCGTTTTTAAGTTCATCGCGCACAACCGCACAGACAAACAGACTAACAGACAAAAATTCTAAATATCCTTGTTTTGGGTTATATTACGTTAATATAGTCCCGCACTATTAGTTTTCCTCACTTATCTTCCATGTACAGACATCGATCGGTTACAAATTTATTATACGTATATAGATAGATTACATAATAATAATTACCGCTTCAGTTTCTCGAGTGATCTTACCAGGTATCCGTAACAATTATTAACAACGTTTTCATTGAAACCGCCACAGGTTGTGTCAAGCTATTTTTTCCCGCAACTTGGCGCGCGATTTAATTTATCCCTAGGGAATTTTTCATTTCCCCCTTTTGTTATTCCGTCATGCAAACTATACGCAAGCCGAAAGGTGTGCAATGGATCGGCGGTTAAATGAAAAAGTAACATGCGAGCAAATTAGTTTGGTATGTTTTTGAGCGATTTTTACCTCGTTTGACGAAATTATGACATGGTAAAAAGACTATTATTTATCGATATTTGTCGAAATGTCTGGTTATTAATCTGATTCTTCACGACATGCCAGAATTAAAGCAAATTACAGCAAGGAAAGAAGCTACGTCAAACAATTGGTATATTTTTGCAAATATCCAAAAATCGAACTGTCTAAATATACCATAACCACAGGAATTAAAAATAATACCGTATCCTAATACTTGTTTCGAAATTAATATATTTGCGTTTATTTAAATTAAATGAAAGATATGCTGATGTTTATTTATCGGCAACCGATTTGGAAGCTGTTAGAAAAAAATGCGTACGATGAAAGATTGATTAGCAAATCATATTTTTTCAGGGCATACGAGGACACAACCGCATAAGTCCTTATTGTATTTTTCCTGTACAATTTTTTCCACCATAAAAGAGAAAACCGTTGAACCGAAACTATTCCACGTCTCGTCAGGAGTGTTGACGTTAACGGACTGCCAGAGGGAAAGATTAAACGCGGCTCCTTTATCTCCGATACAAAAGGAAACAGGACGCACGACGCCGCGTCTACCAACAGAAATATTCAGTTCTTTACCTGCACATCTGTTCACGTATACAATATCTTTTGTCCTGCTACCTCAGTGGCACGGAAAATCTCGCCACTTAATAATGGTCTAGTTATTACTGCTGTAAATACATCTTAGAGTCAATTATATTTTTCTTGGGAGTTGATTGCGTTTGCTAAAGCTGGATTGTTTAAGTTTGTTGTGACTTGTGGGCTGTGGCATTTGTTTTTAAATATGTCTTGGCTGTTTATTATGTCACCAGATACAGGTACGTCACTAGTAAGTTAAACAATATTTTGATTCGATAGGTTGATAAAAAGTATTATTGATTTGCTATTAGATTCAAAAATGTCCCTCAGGCACAAATAAGTTAAGTCCTGTTTTGCAAATTGTACAAAGTGTATTAAAACAGACAAAGTAGCAGATAAATCGTACACATAAATATTAAATACCCCTCAATCAATCTAACTTTCGATAAATCAATACATATCCCATTTGAATAATAGAATTGAATCGCGGGAAGCCGGGAAGTTCCTGTTTAAATTTAATTTGGGCAGATACAGCTGAAGTATCGAACAGTTACATCTGTACTAAGCTTCCGTCATTTGTACCTTTGAATATCATTCGATTATTGCTTTGAGACTACAGTAACTATTATACATAACATTGATTCTACTGCTATAGATTCGTCAGCTGTTTGACTCTTATTTCAGCGCCATGTTTTGGCTCCAATGTCACTCGTCCAACATGTAGGTCTAGAATGGACGCCAACATTTAGGACAATGCTAATACCTGGACACATAAGTTGGAATAGTGTCTTGGAGCCCATATCTGGAGCCGGCAATATGCTACCACGAGATTCCTCTCGTTGAGAGGTAAAAATGAAAAATTTACCACCAATACCGAAAATTATCTTATGAAACAGATCACCCAAATCGACCAACGTAATATTTTCTGTGCAAAAGTAATCCATAATCCATTCATCCGTAATATCAATCCAGTCGAGCCGCGTCGTTCAATCTACAATCAAAACTATACTACAACTTTTATTGCAGAAAAAGAACTGAAATATATATCAAATATTACCTTAAGCCCCATTTATACCGGGAGAGTTTCTCGCCTCAAAAATACGATTATCGTAAGGATAAAAAACGCATCGTGTAAACATTTGTCAGAACACGATTCTCTATGACGGTTATGCCATGCGATAATCGCATACGATTCTCGCCCCGAGAAACTCTCTCTGTAAATGGGGCTTTAAGCTAACATAATATACGAGTATTTATTAAATACTCAACCTATCAATGTTAATATGATCAATAAAGAAATACTGCAACATTTCTCGTTTTATACCGACAATAAAACGTTTCGTATGTCTACCGTTTATACGTGTAGCGTAGTAAATTTAGCAGCCGTGTACTTGTAACTTGAATTGGTGCTGTAAAATCTTTATATGACTCGTGTTGCACAACTCATGAGCTAAGTGGCGTAGGAGCAAGGCAATCATGTATTGAGCTTCTTTGACGTGTGCTTTTCTTTAAATATTGTATGTTTTATTTGAAGGTTTGGGTTGTGTAATTCGTAACTTTTTTTTAATTTGAAGTATGACGATTTACATACATACATACATACATAAACACACGCCTTTTTCACAGAAGGGGTAGGCAGAGGTGCTACCAGAACACCCACGTTTCGCCTTGTATATTCCGTCCCACGATGTGACAGAGGGCGAGCCTATCGCCATATCGGGCACAAATTCCTGACTCCGGGCTGATAATGAATAGAAAAATCCAATATCACTTTCCCCGGGATTCGAACCCGAGACCTCAGTTTTGCAATCATACCGTAGTACCACTACGCCACCGAGGCAGTCAGATCTACAATTAGTTTTTATTTGCAAAGAAAGTTTGAACTCCGGAATTTATAATCCCTGTTCATATATTCACAGACAAAAATGACCATGTGCCATCAGATAAGCCTTTGATCGATTGCATTGAAACTCACTAGTCGAACTGAATCTGGTCTAAAAAGATATGGTTTGTGTACACGCCTGTTAAAGGACCTATCTTACATTTCCACGTAAAAATACATATTATTATAATGCCAGTATTGTAGTATAACAAAGAACTGTCGTAACTATAATGAATCGTAAATTATTACGTTCAACTTCACCTATATTAATAAAACTACTTATTTACATTCCATACGAACCTTTAAAATGATAATCGTAAACGCACATATTTACTTAGTCTGTACCTCATCTCCATGTGTTCAATATTGAACTACAGTTTTATATCAAACAAAAAAGGAATTTAGAACTCTCCAACATGAATATAAATTTTGCATTTCGTATTTAAATTATATTATATCATCATCAGTCCGCTGCAGTCCACTGCTGCACAGAGACCTCTCCCAAGGTAAAAAAAATATTATACTTATTTTTGTCACAAATAAAGTTGCATTGAACAAGCAGTTTATATACACTTCTGTGCGGTGCCATGGCTTAAGTTTCAGTAAGTCTAGGACATAATTTACTTCTAGGCCAGTACGGTTGATTGAGTTAGGCTCTTGGTTACTGAGACATGTTAAGCCGGCTCTGACGTCAGAGCCGCTGCAACAGTATCACTAACTCGACAGGCCATGGTAGATTCTAGAATGGATAGATATTGAGAGCAGAAGTGTGACGTCATATTCTTGTCGCAAATAAAATTGCATTGGACAAGCAGTTTATATAGACTTCTGTGTGGTGCCATGGCCTTTGTTTCAGCGAATCTAAGACATAATTCACCACTAGGCTAGCACGGTTGATTGAGTTAGGCCCTGGGTAACTGAGACATGTTAAGCCGGCTCTGACGTTTCAGCCGCTGTTACAGTATCACTAACTCGACATGACATGGTAGTTTCTAGAATGGGTAGATATCGAAAACAAAAGTGTGACGTCATATTTTTGTCGCATATAAAGTAGCATTTACCCAACAGCTTATAAAAGCTTACGTTGTTGAGCTTTAGTTTCAGCGAGTCTAAGACATAATTCACCACTAGACCAGCACGGTTGATTGAGTTAGGCATCGGGTTACTATGAGACATGTTAAGCCGGCTCTGACGTCACAGCTGCTTTTACAGTATCACTAACTCAACAGGCCATAGTAGCTTCTGGAATACCTACGTAGAAATGGTGAATAAATATGTGACGTAATTTTTTTATAGTTTAATAATTATAACAAATCCGTCTGGGTGGATATATTATTTTGCATCAATCCATAGCAGAAAAAAATTCAAACAAAAAATGAATTAAATTAAACTATGTGTATAATGAGGTATAAATAGGTATGTGTATAACTAGGCTGCCTCCAACAGGTCACTGTGGAAATCATTAGGAGAGGCCTATGTTCAGCAGTGGACTTCCTTTGGCTGATGGATGGATGATGATGGATGTGTATAATCCTTCCTCTGAAATCACTTTATCTAGATATTGGTGGAAACTGCATTAAAATATATGTGTCGCTTAAATTACCTAAACCTTCATAGGGACAGCCAGAGCATGACAACATAGCCTGAAGTGACTTTATTTTATATGTATAGATGACTTTTTTGTTAAATTGTAAGGGATATTTTTAACAAACAATAACTATTGCTTTCTCTGTCAAAGCCCTGGGAAGTCCTTTGTTGTATGTAGGCTTTCTCTTGAATCTCCACAGCGACTTATGAATGAAAACAATACAGAAGCCCGAATGCTGGGGACTGTATTTTAATTATTATAATTTAAATATTGAGATATTTCGTTTCAAAATTTAAGCCTCTTTTACATTTTTCATTGTGTAAGAGACTTTGAACTCTGATTTATCACGTTAATTTCATACGAGTTTTTGGACAAATGGATCATATTAGACTCTTGTCCGATTTAGTATCAAAAATATTGGTCTTAATTCTCAGTGTTGAAGGTGTACCTAGACCGATAGCTTAAAGGCCTTTGGGGAAAGAAAGGAGTCGACATCATTCGGATTCGAAAGTGGTCTCCGCCCTCATCAATTCAAACCTAAATCTAGCGCAAATCTAAAATGATCACTCTACCAAGTACCAACTATGTTTTGCATCCAAACACAACTTATAAATCCTTTACAACAGTGATATATTTTAAACTGAACACAACAATGTAACAAACAAAGAGCTGTGCGCATTTCATCGCCAGCCTTTTTATATTCATTTCAAATCTCGCGCTTGAGGATTCCCCGCGAGGACGGCTCTCGACTGCATGGAGATGCGCCAGTACTTGCTTTATCTTTTTATCCTGCTCTTGTGTGGGAAGTTTACGTGTAACATTGAAGATATGGGCGAATTGTGGAACATCTCTCACTATATGGCGATTAGGGGTTTCACTGATCAGAATTTGTTTTAAAGTAACTTTTTAATTGGGTTTTAGGTTTTCCAAGCTTCAGACGGTACATCATCGGCGTAATCTTTAAAGAAAATGAATGTGATGAAAATATATAGGTATCGTATTTGTCTACAGGATGATATTAATATATGGTATTTAATTTATCCCACATGTTTCTTTTCACCCCAGGCGACATTATACAATATTTGAAAAAAATCCGCGATGATTTTTGTCATGATTTTAGTTTTCATGACTTATGGCCACTTAGCTGAACTTCGTTCCAGTTTGGGAAATTACCTGAGCCGTAACGAGACTCGTACCTATTTGGGTTGATCAAAATCCTTAAAAACTAAAATCGCAATTTTTTTCACAAAACTACTAAGGTAGTTTTCCTTGGTACAATGTTACCTGGACTAGTTAGGAGCATTTTTTTTTTTGTATTGTATCAGCCCATATACGACCCACTGCAGGGCACGGGCCTACTTTACAATCGAAAGAATCGATTGAGAGTGGTTGGTAGGAGCATATAGTTTAAATTAAATATACATACATACATAACCACACGCCTTTTTTCCCAGAAGGGGTAGGCAGAGGTGCTACTAGAACACCCACGTTTCGCCTTGTATATTCCGTTCCACGATGTGATAGGGGGCGAGCCTATCGCCATATCGGGCACAAATTCCTGACTCCGGGCTAATAATGAATAGAAAAATCCAATATCACTTGGCCCGACCCGGGATTCGAACCCGAGACCTCAGCTTTGCAATCATACCGTAGTACCACTACGCCACCGAGGCAGTCGGTGGCGTAGTGGTTAAATTAAATATCATATGTCAATATCACCCTGTTTAAGGTTGAATATGGACTGTGGCTATGATTGAATGTTGTACGAATTTATAGCGGATGAGGAGTTACGAGACATACTTTTTTTTTCATCCACGATACGTTTCAAATCTTAGTCATTTCTAAAACCAAAACTGTAACTTGAGGAAATTAGATATCGTAAGACGACTTCAAAACGTGAATCCAAAGTAAACCGGATGAGAGTAGAGTAATATTGCATATCAGACAGATTTTTCAGCTGACATCGCAATATGTACTGTACTGCACCTGATGGTAAGCGCTGCACGATCCAGATAGATTATTATCAACAGGCGGGCGATGGCCATCTTCGACGGTCGAGGCAATATCGTCGACTTACTCAATTTTCTTCTCAATCGATTATACGAGAAAATACATCATTTTGTAGTATTCGATCTTCGGGAATAGGAAATAAATTAATAATTCGTAGTTATTTGAAATTATTGACTTGAATCGGGGTATTTATCGTTGAACGAATGCGTTATACCGCAGACAATTGTGAGGATCTAAAATTGAAGTAGCAAAGTGCCTAGCTCACGCTCACGGTGACGGTACCAATGTCTTACAGGAAATCGATGCGAGGCGACATCTTAGCTGTCGCGTTTCATTCGGTCAGTGAGGTTACCAGATGGCCAATACCCATAGGATAACTGATAGGGACAGGAAAGCCTCTTATATTTTATGGGCCGGCAACACACCCATGATCCAAGCGTTGTGGATGCTCATGGACGGCAGTGATCACGAATTGTGATGTACGAATTGCTGACGCAATATGCTATAGTGTTTTAAATAAAATAAGCATGTCATAATTTATATTCTAAAACGCGCTATTGTAATAAACTCAAATGAATGTAACTATTCTATCCACAAAATAAATTTTGAATAAATCATGTAACATTCATGTAGTGCAATTGTATGATAAGATAACGTAGCTAATACAAATAAACATGAATCATGTAGTAACACAGCCTGTCGACTACCTCGGTGGCGTAGTTGTACTATTGTACATACGGATAACAACGCCGGTCGGACTAAGAGATATTGAATTTTTCTATTCATTATCAGTCCGGAGTCAGGAACCTGTGCCCGATATGGCGATTGGCTCGCCTCCTATCACATCGTGGGATAGAACACAAAAGGCGAAACGCTGGTGTCCTGGTAACACCTCTGCCTACACCTTCTGGGAAAAGGCGTGAATTTATGTATTTATGATGTAGCAACAATTGTATAATTATATGGTAAGAGTTATGCCCGTGCTGACAGCATAGATTCGTGCATATTCGCGCGGTATTTCAACCGGCTACCGAGCCCAGGTGTTCACACATCGGAACTCATTCAAATAATACAAACACGTCATTTATGTGCATGCAAATGTTCTTCCATGTAAATAGCTTTATTTTATTCACTGGGACGTTTTGCTGGACTTAAATAACTTGTCAACATTTTTTATAGCAGGTATGTAGTAAATGAGGTTTATTTATATTTTTTATTAATTTTTACATACATACATACATAAATAAACTCACGCTTTTTTCCCAGAAGGGGTTTAAGGCAGAGGTGCTTAACTTTTATTTTATTAAAATAGGCACACCAACGACATGTGTGTGAAACATTTTCTAATAATACATTTATTGACAAACTGAACTGAAAACAAAATATATTATAATATATTGTATCAATTAAAGGTATACACAACATTTATATTAGTACAACATCACATTGCTTTATGCGTCCAGTCGCTGCCGGCGCCCTCTTGTGCAAGTCGTCTCGCCACCTGGCAAGAGGACGTCCCACGCAGATCGGACTCTGTGGCATACCTTGGGAGAGGCCTATATCCAGTAGTGATGCAATCGGCTGGTGATGATGATGATGAACATCAAATTAAATTAGAAGAGAAATTAAAAATCCTGACACATGATCATCGGCTATAAATGAACCACTTTGGGACTTTTGATATTAAAGTAAAATTAACGAGCCTTCATTGAATTCGCACATCAATGATTGTAAATATCGTGCTGTGGGTATTTTGGTATGAATTTTTCATGATATTGGGAAAAAATATGTTACAGACGTCGTTACCATGGGATCGCTTAAATGAACGCAAATGATGAATAAATATTGTAATAATTATTTATTTATTTAATGATTGGTATAAGGGAAACGAACGGTACAGAAAATATAAAACAAATAACTTATGTTTCAATTCATACCAACGAAGGTAAAATATTATTGCAGCAACTGTTTTGTTAATTAGCACCTTCAATTCTTAAGCTGGGCCATTTAAGGCCCTGCAACATACAGAATGATTGGCATAAGCCATAAGGGAAAAGAAACGTACAAAAAATATAAAACAAATAACTTATATTTCGATCAATACCAACGAAGGTAAAATATTATTACAGCCACTGTTTTGTTAATTAGCACCTTCAATTCTTAAGCTGCTTCAATTCATTTATGGCCCCGCAAAGATGGTAGCTGGTGCATATTGTACAGGGCTACCCTAGTATAAGTACCAGCCGTTCCTCATTCTTCTTATATCTCAGCCTAAGTACTTTTAGTGTAAGTAATTTTGTTTGTAACCTAGGTTAAGGAAAGTTTTAATATACAATTTATCATTATTATTTATCCAATTGGTACTAGTTTTTTGTTCGAAAAACTTACTTAGTCTAAGGATAAAGTATCTTAGGACGAAAATAAACTAAGTGAACTACGGGTGGCATAAGGAGTATCTCTTTCTCCCTCATAAAGGATACAGAAATGAGTTTACATAATGCATGTTATTATAAAATCGTCGTTCTCAAAATAAACCTAAGAATTCGCACACAACGTTGACATTAAATGTTCTCGCATTACAGGTGACTGAAAATGTCGTCTCGGGCGATAAACTTGCAAAAGCCATCTGTGTTAAACAACCGCTATCAATTCCGACTGAAAACATTTTTGTATAAGTCTATTTATTTCATATTATACATCTCGACACAGCGTAGATACTGTAATTTCAAGGATTTTTTTTTTCATTGTTAGCTTTTTAAAGATAGTGTTAATCATTAATGCATTTCTTTTTTTCCAAAGTGTCACTAGTTTCACCAATTGCCAAGATTATTTTCATCCCCAGGCGTGATAGAGCGCGATCGCTATGTCATGCACAAATTCCAGGAGGAAAATTAAAATACCTAAGGTAATTTATGCGAATTTTTTAAAACCAAAACTCGCGCAAAGTCAACTCACAACCCGGTAACCGAACTTTGATCCTCACGGTTCTATTGCGACAAAACCAATTAAACAACAGAGCGAAGTTAAAAACTTATATTTTAATGCAACCGCAATTCCTCATTCGAAAAACTGATTTGCTCGCAAACTATGTAGTTGGAAAGCCTGTCGTTCACACCCCGAACCGCGACGAAAAGTCCCATATTTTATTCATAATAATCCGTCCCGCATTCCACTTCTTCACAATGCGGTCGGCGATTTGCAAAAACCAATTAGTCGAAAGCGCCGGGCCACTTCAGCGCACGTTGGCCGAAACTCGACGAGACTGCTAAAATGTACCTACATTGTGACCTGCGCAAAAACGGCGTGTGACTGTGGAAGCCGTGTGTAGGTTTTCATGGGTATATTATTTTTAAGCGATACAATTAATTGGTAAGATTGGTTGTTATTGTAGGCCTGTCTGTAATGCGATGGTTTGATGGAGGGGTGTGAGTTGATGGTAAATTGTTGAGTGAACAGACAAAAGAATAGAGTATAAAAGCTGACATAAAAGATAATGCTAGATTGTACGAAATTAAAACTACTGACCTTTATTAAAAATATCCTATATTGCATTACGCCTTAAGATGTTTTTTTAGTAAATACATTGTCCTATTGACAAGGAAACTCTAAAATAATATTTGCTACAAACCCCTGACTGTGAGATTTGTTGTATAATATCTCACATCTTCATGCTGTATAGTAATACTTGCTATAAAAACACTATAATGTGAACTCTTCAAAAAAACTAAGTAAAACAGTTCACCGGTCAGTGCACGCAATCCTTCCACATGATTTAGTTATAACTTATAGGTTCTTACCGCAGGTCGCAGCCTTGCAGGATGTAGACCGTTTCATTGAGCCTTCAGTCGGCCGCCCGCGCCGTGCCGCGTAGACGTGCCTTCACGTCGCTCCACATAGCTTCGCGCCGTAATATATTACGACAACTAACATTTAAATAAATTATAAAATAATAAATGAGACTTTAATGTTAATGTGAAGTTTATGAACAAGGACTAAAGTTTATTAAGTTGTTTTTAATTCATTAAGTGTTGTGGTAAAATGTTTGGTATAAACAATTGATGTGTTTGATAATGGAACAATCAAAGGTTGCAGTGTATGGACAAATGGATTTGGAACGTATAAAATAGATGCTGTTACAGACATGCTCTGCTATGTAAGTTGTAATTAATTTGCTCCTGTAAAAAGGTTCCTTTCCCGCCCGCCCGTGTGTTAGCAGTATTGTAAAAAATGTCTGCAATGGACCGATGCTTAATTGAAAGTTAAATGTTTAATTGAAGGGATGATGTTTCTTTAACTTTAAGTTTTAGTGATCAACTTCATATATATATCATATATGTATACATTTTGTTTATAATGTTTTCACCAATTTCCAAGACTGTTAAATCGCTTACTGGTGTATGCTAGTTTCTGTTTGCGGATATGTTTGTATTTGGAATATTAGTTTTAAATTCTATATTCGTAACAAATGGAAATAAAAACATATTTATTTATTTCAACATTCGCTTGCATAATATTGCAGAAGTAGAAATACATTGAAATAAGACGTTTTTTTACGGATTTTATCGCGAATTCGAAGCTTGCACCAGAATGGGATCCAATTCTACATTTAAATATATCGGAACTCTAAAGACCAATTGCCAGACCTCAAGACACATAAAACACCTTCTGCGTAAATCGGATCAAAAAAACCAATTAACTTTTTAAATTAACTATTTAATTTAATAATTGTAAATTAAGGGTAGTTAAATTGTAACAGTCAGTGAGCGGATGACTAATACCTCAGTCCGACCCGTGGCCACGAAAGTTGTAAAGTGATTGAAACGTCGGGAAATTAAAAAATGTGAAAATTTAATCAAATTTGCGATAAAGTCCCTAAGAATCCATTTTATTTCAATGTGTAACATTCGCGTAAATCTAAGAAACCATAAAATAAAAATACTTTAGATTAATTTTATATGAACTATAATTTCCTTTAAGTGCGTGGTGGCCTGTTGGTAACGGACCAGACTCGGCTGCCTACATGTTCACGATGGTCGAGGGTTCAAATCCCAGGGCACACCTCTGACTTTTCGGAGTTATGTGTGTATTGAGAGTCAATCACCACGCACTTTAACGGTGAAGGAAAACATCGTGAGGAAACCTGCATACCGTAGCGATTTTAAAGAATTTCTACGGTATGTAAGTCCGCCAACCCGCACTAGGCCATCGTGGTGGACTATATGGCCTAACCACTCTCAATCGATTCTCTCGATTGTAGAGTAGGCTCGTGCCCAGCAGTGAGAAGTATATGGGCTGATATAAAAAAAAAATCCTTTACTTTATAGTTTTATTTTAACTCTACAAGTCCATTATGCAGGCTGCCTCCAACAGGTCAATTGGAAATCATTAGGAGAGGCCTGTGTTCAGCAGTAGACTTCCTTTGGCTGATGGATTGATGTCCACTATAAACTGGCAGTTATCTCTGCTATTACTCTTCCGATATACCGGTATGGAAAATAAATAAATATTGAATTGTAATTCCTGGCGGTAAACAATTTCGCCCACGGCTCCGCGCACGTATAAATTGCTGTTAATTTTAAATTATAATATTCCCGCCGCTGGATACCCTGAAAATACGTAACACGTGATAAATTTCTCCTTTATTAAAGCAGAAACGTTGGTACGAGTGTTTTGATATTACGCACTTGTGCCATTCGGTGTCAAATATTAGTTTGTCATTACTCACGCTGGTTTTCATTAGAAATATTGTATAAATTAATACTGATGTTGTAGAACTATAAATGTGTGCTTCATGAGTATTTTTTTTTGAATAATCTCAGAACTCAAAACACTACAATTTATATTGCCAAGTGAATAAAAATTGACAATTGCTATTAAATAATAAATAAACCCGAACTCCGCAGACAGTTATAGAACTAACTACGTAAGATATGACTTATGAGTCTTGTGTCGCGAGTTCCGGAGACTACGAGAGTCATGTCATAACAGCCAGACCCGAAGAAAAAACTTCTGGACGACATAAACATTGCGGGGATTAAACCCGCGACCTCGCTTGCCGGAGACGATTTTTTTACCAACTGTGCCATAGGTGCGGTTAAGTATGGTAATTTTCCCCTTAATGATAATTTTTCTAACTCATTTTCTATTTTTTTTTAATGATTTTTAATGTCAGACAATTGTTGGAGTTTATCTAGTTAACTAATCATATGACCGAAGGGTTTTCCAATTCTTACCATCTAAGAATCCTGAACACCGTATTTTTAAATTAAAATTATGATTTTCCATTAAAAATAAACTTATCCCTTATTTATCTCATTTTCGTTAGTACTTTAGTATGAAACTTCATCCTTAAACGTGTTCACTATTTTTTTTAATATCTGTATAAAATGTCGTATATAACTAATGTTAGACAAGGGTATGGCTACTGCAAACAGCTTCTGCAAGCAACAATAAATATTTAAGATATGTAGACTTTAGTAGTGGGCGAGAACTATCTGAGTAAGCCAGATGTGTAAAGGCCGAAGGACCGTTGTTCTTACCAAGACATACATAATATGTATGTATGTATTACATATGTATGTGTGGTCAATAAATATTTGTTTTGTGTCTGGGTATTGTAGAATATTTGTAAAGATCGTCTTATTTTTTTTTATTCCAAGTAGCAAAATACCAAGTCTAGTGACGTCGCGTCGCCTTGAATTCGAAACTACGATGAAACTATTTATCTCATGCCGTCCAGATTAAAAAAAAAAAATATTAGCCACACAAAGATATGTCTCAATGCTTGGATCAAAACTGTGACAAAGTCACATCAAAATTGTAACTATTAAACGGGAGGTTTAACAGTTGGCTCTCAACCAACCTGCGCCATGCAAACTAAATGTCCCTACTTTGATGTCATAGCCATTTTGAGCCATATCCGTATAAGCATTTAATGAACATATACAAAATGACACATCAAAATTCACACCAACAGCATTTCACGGAAAATAGCTGCCACCTTCATTCCGCAGCATTTCATAAAAGTTTGACTGCGTTTTGAGCAGCCACTTGCCGTTTGTAATATTACCTTATTAGATTTCACTTCCTCGTAGACTTAATTAATTTCGTGTCTAGAAGCGGACGACGAGCGCTTGTGTCTTTGCAATGGGATTCCTGTACTTCTACCGAAACAATGCGGTTGTGACTAAATATTTTTGTTGTTTTAGAAATATGGAAATATGGATGTGACTGTCTCGGTGGCGTGGTTGTACTACGGTACGATAGCAAAGCTGAGATCTCGGGTTCGAATCCCGGGTGGGGCAATGTGATATTGGATTTTTTCAATATCGGCCCGGAGTCGGGAATTTATGCCTGATATGGCGGTAGGCTCGCCGCCTGTCACGTCGTGGGACGGAACATACAAGGCGAAATGTGGGTGTCAAGTTAATGCCTCTGCCTATCCCTTCTGGGAAAAAGGCATGAGTTTATGCATGTAGAAATATTGAATAATATACTCGAGGCTCCTTGCAGTAATAAATGAATTTCCAAAGAAAATATGCAAATATAGCCTTGTGGCGCAGTGTTCGAGAAGCCGGCTTTAAAACGAAGGACTGCGAACTCGATTTCCGCACAAAATCAGATTAGTTTACAAATGTTTCTTTTGGATTTTAGTTGGTATGGGGAAAAATATTTCGTTGTTCAAATTAATATACGATATTCATATCCACTGTCAACAAATCGATGCTGTAATTCACCTATTTGGTTAATGTAATGTTGTTTAATTACAGGTCTTATTTCATATACATCAAGTCCAGTAATAATATAGATTAAAATTGAATTTTATACTCGTCTATCAAAACTCGCTGCAATATGAATTGAAATATCAGGTATTTCTAATTAGTTTCTATTTCATGCTGTGCGTGGACTCGCAAACTGTTGATATCGAATTCCGATATGCAATTGTAGTATATTTCATTGTCCAGCAACATTTATAGCTATCGATTTTAACTTTTAACTCGGAGGCCAGCTCAAACATCTGCTCTTCGTTATAGTGAGCCGATATGTTCAGATCACATACGGATCGACTCAATATAAGCATGAATACAAATCCATACAATCCGGATAACACATAGAGGCGTGAGAAATCCGCGACATTTTTATTATCGCTTGTTTTCTGTCCTTGAAATAGAAGAATATATTTCTCCCATCTTACTTATCATCGCGTCGGGGTAATCCTATCTGTGTCGCCTGACATTATATATCTTTTTTTTGTTGATCTCACGTCTTAAGTGCGCAAACAGAAGATGTATCGCGTGCGTTGTGATTTATTAGATCTTTGTTATTGTTTACGTGTGGAGGTTTGTAATGAACTGAAGGAAATACAGTGATTTTTATCATTAGATTACATAGAAAAAATCAGGAATATGTTAACACAAAGCGGATACATTTCGAAACACATTATGACTGACACTGACTTTAAAAGAGCTGTCGTATCTGGCTTATGTTCTTTAGCAGCATGAAAGTAGAAAAAAAATACTTTTAAAATGTTAGCATTTTAATTTGATTAAACTGTACGTTATTTAAAAACTCACTCTAAATTCTAGCATCGTAATATAAATATATTAGCTATGATGTATAAATAAACATCATAGCTGCTTGCTATGGAGCTAAATGCTCTTTAAACATTGATACACAATGCAATAAAAACTAAAATATTTTAAATGCATTAAAATCATCTTAAACTTTGTTGTTATTTCAAATAAGTGAATTATCTCGACTCGGTACTTCACAAGAGAAAGATATTTCCCGTCCCGTTGTTGTGTTACATCCAATACAAAAATCATGGCGTGATGTGCATTTTTATTTGTACATTTTTAACACTCCAATTTTCCTTGGATATAGCGGTGTTATTACGAAAACTTTTGATAGATTACTTCTCTGACCGCGTTGAGCACTTCATGCTTGGCACCGTACCCGAAAGATGCGCTACTCAATACTCATACGTAAGTTCCATCGAATATCGTGAATCAATATACGAGCGCTTCTGTATCTCGATAACTTTGTGTTTATTATCGTCAAGTCTGGTTAGCGGTGGCACAATTGCGCGTGTTTGTGGAACGGGAGCACTGATTCAACCGTAAATCCAATGCTTTGAACTTTATCGAGGACGTTGTTTAATGTACGGAGATTGGGAGTGGTTATTGTAGATTCATCAACGTCATTAGCGTGTTAACTAGTGTTAAAATGAATTGTAGCATCTATCGCTTGACAATGAACTTGATTTTTGCTTTGGTTCAAATCATGATCTTTGTAACTGGTGTTAGTAATCAGGCATTCTTTAAGTGTTACATATCGATTTTTCTCTTGAGTACTATTTGATACATCAATATAAAGATCAATGAATTCTTTACAAAGATTAGATAGAATATTTTCCACGCAAAATAAGCATAGCTCATATTTATAAACACGTTTGTTTTAAAGCGATTATCTTTTAAGTCCAGTAAGTTTTTCATCCAATCTGTTAAACTTTGTTTATCTCAACCCTAGTCTAGTTAGGTCATTTGTTTCTTTAAATCAGTGTTCCTGGAAGTACAACACGCATTTTTTTCTCTCTAGCTTAATTGTCACTATTGTGGAGATGGTAATGAGCAGATTTTCAAGCTGAATTTGCAACAACTCCCTCGAGAGTTCCACCGCACGTCGCGAATTTACATCGGGTGCCGCTACCTTCTGTGAATGAATAATTTCACGTGAAAGTACTTGAATTTTGTAAATCGAAAAACAATTTAAGCGTAATTGCTCGTTTTTACTAAGTAACATAAGTTTCTAAGTAAAATTCCCAGCACCAACACAAATGTTTGTGTGGCCCACAAATATTTGTGTTGGGTCTGGGTGTTCGTGAGACCGAAAAGTCTCCCGTAGCTTCTGATTCCCACGACACAAGACTCGATCAGATCGTGGGATCAGGACTATGTATGTGACTGTTGGGTGTATTTATTTATTATTTATTATTATTTAATTCATTATGATGAAACTGTTACTCTAACTTAACCTGATTTCAGTGTACTTGCCATTAGATGCTATATAGTCAAAATATCTTATCCGCTTAAGAATATGTTTCAATTCTTACACAGAAAACATTATAACTAACTTGATACGTACAATAAAGAGTATAAATAAATAATATTTCTGTGATGTTTATACTACTATCATTAATCATCAACAACCTCTTTTCCAATGGCAGATATTAATCATACCATCGCAGCGTCATAATTAATCAGATGTATTAGAGATGTTGGTTGCAAAATAATATAGCTGATGTACAAACGATGGTCGCTGGATGCAGGCTGCCTCCAACAGGTCACTGTGGAAATCATTGGGAGAGGCTTATGTTCAGCAGTGGACTTCCTTTGGCTGATGGAATGGATTGGATTGGATGTATAAACATTAGTGTGCGTGGTGGGCTTCAGCCTAACCCCTTTCAATTGAAATTTAGGTTGCAGAAGAGTCCTGTAATCAGCGGCGGGTATTATTATCAATAAATAATTAATACTCCCAACAGTCACATACATAGTCCTGACCCCACATTAAGATCAATTAAGTCTTGTGTTGTGGGTATCAGAAGCTACGAGAGACTTTTTTGGTCTCACAAACACCCAGACCTGATAGAAATATCACACAAACTCTTACCTCGGTGCGGGGATCGAATCCGCGGCCTCTTGTTTCACATCCGGCGTCTAACCAACTGCGCCACGTAGGCTGGATTACGGTCTTATACAATACAATACAAAAAAAATAGTACAGTACGTGTTGACATTAAAACATATAAAATACATATCTTTTGCATTCAACGCGAGATTCCCGTTTATGTGCCATTTTATTACCTTACGTTTGTTTGACAGCAGTATAAAATTTACGATGGCGGATGTGTTTTTAAAATCCCACATACAGAGGTCGGTCTTTATCATGAATTTACTTCCGATGTTGAATGTCTATACGTCAATCCTCGGGATAAAGATAAGTTTTAAACACTCAATATTCTATAATTTATGCGCCTACTAATTTTCCCTCTGCACTATTGAAAGGTTGACTGGCAGAGAATGCCTCAGGCATTAAGTCCGCCTTTATACTCTGTATATAAAATATAAATGAATAATAAATAAAGATAAGTTTTATATTTAAAATTATAGTTGAGGATGAAGAACATATACGACATATGTTGAATATATAAAGTACTTTATTTATAGACATTGGGTTGAGACAGATATATGTATATTAGTAATTAAGAAGCTACGACTAGGTAATACAAGTAGCTAATTTATTGACTCAACTGGAATTAGATAAATAAAATGGAAGCTTATTTAAAGCATTTTACGACAATGGTTTCTTAGATTTACGCGAATGTTACACATTGAAATAAACCAAATTCTTACGGATTTTATCGCGAATTTGATTTAATGTTTACATTTTTTTACTTCGATCACTTTACAGCTTTCGTGGTCACAGGGCGGACCGAGATATTAGTCATCCGTTCAGTGACTGTTACGATTTAACGTCGGGAAGTTAAAAAAAAAAAAAAAAAAAATCAAATTCACGATAAATTCCGGAAGAATTCGTTTTATTTAAATCTTACGACAAGCCATTTAGCGTTATTAACGGAGATGCATTGTTACGTTGCAATTTTTGTACAGAACTTAATTTGCAGCATACAGATCCTACAACTTACATCAAACACTAAAATTATCATCTTGAATTCAGCGCGTACAAGAGTTCCATTCGTCATATTTAATATCTGTCACATGCCGAAGCAATTTGAAACGTTGCTGGAAACTTCCCGAGTCCAGTCCCGTTAATAGTGAGATTTATAACAGCCACTATTCGGAGTTTAGAACTCGTGGTTCTCTGGAGCGCAGTGTAAATAAGGGCCGGTGGATTTGCCTGCTCCATGCTGACAAATGGTAGGAAGGCACCGGCGGCATTCCGCTAAGTTTCCCCGCCTTAATCCCATTGATTAAAAGCTTACCCACGTCGATTCCGCAAAACAACATTGGGATTCAACACTTCTTCTAAAACACCGGATTTGCAGGCGTGGATTTCGGTTTTGTTAATTGGGGCATTGGGACGGTTTTATTTGACTGGGTGTGTTTAATTACTGGTGAATTTTGTTTGTTTTCGTATTTTGGGGTATGCTTTGCTTTTGTTCATATTGGATGGTCGTTTAATTTTTTTTCTTGTGTGTGTTTGAACCATAGAGGACTTTTATTGTATAAAGTGACACTACGAATACATAAATAATAATTGTTTTAAGCAATATTTATTTTAGTTCGCTATTATTCAAATATAGAACTGCGTTTTTTTATCCTTTTTAAAATCACTTATGATAATGAATTTAAAAACCATCGCACAAAGAATTACATCTCAGTATGAGACAGAATAGTTTATTTTACGCTAAAAATAAATAAATTTATTAAAATATTAATTTATTTCCAACACAATTAACACTTCGCTAACCTCAATATTTTAATTAAGAAACCACGACACACATAACGCCTGCGTGTTCTGAATCCGTGCCTGTCCCACTTACGCCAAGACCATTGTAACTTTCCGGATATCTAGTTTTAATTAAATATAGACGCAGTCTCCGAGCTGTAAACTAAATCTCTGAGATCTTAGCCCGTGGACTCGAGATTCTAAGACGAAGTCACTCGAGACTGATACTTTAATACTTTTTAAATCCTCTTGTGGCGACGGAGTGAGGCGTGGTATCCTGTTCTTAATTAGGTCCTGTTTTTTTCTTTGCCTTTTCGTACCGGATGCATAATTTTTGAATATAAAATTTTGAGGTTTTATTTACTTAGTGATTAGTCTAGACGGGTAAGAATTAATTGCCAAGATGGAAGACCAGTGTCGTATTCTGTAACATAAAACTAAATGTTTTCAAAGTTTTCCCATATATAAAATTTTCAGTAGTTGCTTGCTTTAACGTCAGTAAAAACATCATAAAAAAGAGCGTTTTCAGTGTCTGCCGAACGTAAAATAATAAGCAAAAATATTATTTTATCATGCATGAATATCACGTAAATGAAGGAATAAAGACAGGCAGTTTTTTTTTAATTTATTGCTAACATCAAACGGATGAACTTGAATTTTATATTTCATTTGAAAATTAATTTTTATTTAATCAAAGTCAGTTTTCAAACGTTAATAGTAATGTTTGTTTTATATTTCGACGAAGAAATTGTATTGATGAAATGTACTTACATGATTTAATTGCTTTGATATTCTGTTTCATTTCTCAATACTGCCGGAGGCTCAATGTGGTCTACACGATGAGGCGGTAAAGAAGAACTTTCTAGATATTTTTTTATGTACCGACTTAAACCCAACTAAGGTACGTCAGTACGTCATCGTACCCTAAACAATAACTATCAAATAAATGATATTTTAATTTTACAATATTTGTAAAAAACATTTACTTACTTAAAAGTCAAACGCTTGCTCGCTTGTCAGCTTTGTGTTATATAAAAAGTACACATGTCACAAATATATTATCATACACTGAAGCGTGTATCCCTGAAAAGGTGCTACTACCGTCACCCATAGTTCAATCAATCAATCAATCCATCAGCCAAAGGAAGTCCACTACTGAACATAGGACTCTCCCAATGATTTCTACAGTGACCTGTTGGAGGCAGTCTGCATCCAGCGACGTCCCGCGACCTTTACCAGGTCGTCTGACCACCTAGTGGGTGGACGTCCCACGCTGCGCTTTCCGCTAGTTCGCCAAGCTATAAATTGCAGTTCCGGGCAACTCATAATATGAGATTTTACAACTGGTCAAACTCACACAAAATCGATTATTCGACATAAAAATAGCACCTACATACACCTCACGGTTCAATTCGAGATTCATATGTGTTTTTCCTAGCATAAATAATTAATAATAACAGCTATCATCGTTTATCATCTTTGGTACAGTCTCGTATCCTCACCTTTTTTGGGCACGTATGCCGAGGTGGATATTGAGCTTTCGTACTATCGCGAAAGGTTGAGAGTATCAAGCCACGAGGAAGATCACCTATGAGGTGAACTGACCAGATAAAAGCGGCAGTAATGGCGCATCATCACTGCACAAATGCACAAGGAAGGCGGCCATCAGAGAGGAGTGGCGGCGTTGTTTGAAGCTCGCCACCAACACCTGAAGTAATGACCACGACAACTCTGCCAAGAGTGATAACGACAAGGAGGAAGAATGAAAACAGATGGAATGTTATACAGGGTATATCAAGACTGCTACCGAAAAAGAAGCCGGGTGGTAGTTTTAGTGACTATAGACACGATACAACTAAAAATTTTGCAAAAAACGCGACGATTTTATTTATGTAATGTTTTAAATACTAAATCTTTGAGTACTAAATCCATAGTTTTTGATAAAATTAGAATTTAAAGCCTTGCGTACTACAGCGTCTTTAAAAATAAAAGGGTGTACATTATTATTACGAGTAGAGGAAAATGTATGTATTTACCACCCAAATACGATGATAGGAAAAAATTACAATAAAAAAAATCGTCGCCTTTTTGCAAAAAAATTTAGTTGCATTGTGTCTTAAGTCACTAAACTACCACCTGGCTTTGTTTTCGGTAGCAGTCTCGATATACCCTGTCTATATTGTATAGAAATGCATTCGTAGTCAATATTAACTCACTTCCCGGAACTGGGAACTTTAACCACAACAGCTCTGTATTGAATTTGTATTTGAGAATATTAAATACTCGTACATTTCATACCTTATTCCACTGTGTTTACGACTTCATGACATGTCTGATTACTTTTCCAGCAAATGTTGCCTTAAACATTTTTACCTGGCGAGACAATATTACTCATTTTTACTCTGATATTTCAAGGGATTTCTCATTCCCTTTCAGAGAAAATTGTCTGTTATTGAAGTTTTTCTAATCAATTTCGTAATTTCCGAGATTACTTCTCACTGACAAATGGATGTTCCCTAATTTACTTTCGCCCTTGCTTTATTTCCATTCGACATTATATTCTTTTGTTTACTATTCATGCGGAGAAAATTGAGTGGACATTCTCAATTTCCCGTTTTGCGTTTAAAATGTGCAATATTTTTCTTGAAAATATAACAGTATTCATGACTTCCTTTTTGTGTTGATAGAAACTGTTCACAGAATACGGCTTTTACGACCTCCCGGCCAAGTGAGCCATCCCGCCGGTCTAGATAGAATAAAATGTTTGTAATTTTCTTAAGGCTATCTTTTAGGTTTTATTTAGGTTTAGGCTACTGGATTATGTCTGGTCTTTGTTTCTGGGCTATAAATGCCGACGCGTGGGTACTATCTAATGCCATGATCTTATACACCAAGTCTATAAAAATACTATTTGTAGTAATAGGCGATTGGTATATCCGGTTAATGTGTATTTAGTATATTATTATCGATGTAAAATATAAGGTCTTTTATATATTGTGTACTTAGAACTTGAACGTATTTGTTCATCGTTCTAGTGCATACAAAAACCTGCGAGATGGCTTGGTTTCAAATACTTCTCCAAGGGCTTAAAGGATTAATGCTAGCCAGATAGTCGGCCGTAAATGATAACCCAATTAAACATCAAAAAACAGTATTTATTAACCTTATATTATAGGGGATTAAACTCTTATATTACACAAAATAGTGTTACGACAGTTCCAATTATGGTGATAGTGTATTGTTAAGTAAAGGATTAAGTCTATCGCGAATTACTCCGAGGTATTATCTGCCACTTACACTGTTTGTTTTGTAGGGAATCGCGTTCCATATCCGCCTCGAATCATAAATATTTGTTTACTATTCATAATGCAGCGTATAAAATATTCTGATGGATGTTAGTAGTGTACTAACACCTATAATAAAACGTTAATAAATAAAATAATCTTTATTATACTTTCTTAGTTACAAAATAGGAACTACTGTGATGATCACATGCTATATTTACGCCCACTAGGCTGTGTCTGTCACGTGGCCATCGGTTTGCTGTGTAAATGCGTCCAACCGACATACATAATCCTGATTCCACAGCAAGGTACAAAATCTTGTGTGTTAGGAATCAGAACCTTCGATAGACTATTCGGTTTCATCCGAACCAGGAACAAATAGTCTGGGCCTCACAATTGTCCCGATTCGTTCATCAAACCTGTGGCTTCTCGTTTTACAGTCGGCTCCAAACCAATTGCGCTACGGATACTGTAAAATATAATATAATAATATACTTATCGAGCAATCTCCATCTTGTTACTTTTAATAAAAATTGGAGGGTGTGATGTTAATGTGTATTCAAATGAAACTTGAATTGAAATGTTTTATATTTTGAAAACAATCGAACAGTATAATCGACGTTTTAGACGGACATTTTTATATTGACAAATTTTAAATATTTCAACAGGCTATCGATATCACACAGCCTCCGTGGCGTAGTTGGTTAGATGCCGACTGTGAAACGAGAGACTGCGGGTTCGATCCTCTCACCAACAGAAAAGGTTTGTGTGGCCCACAAATATTTGTGTCGGGTCTGGGTGTTTGTGAGACTGAAAAGTCTCTAGCAGTTTCTGATATCCACGATACAAGACTTAATTAATGTTGGGTGTATTTATTTTATAGGCAAAATAACATTGACACTATAGTCTTTTTATCATTATCATAGAGGGAAATAACAAGGCGACCAAGTGAATGAAAATAAAAGGAGGGACAGTCTTTGCCCAGCAAACGGACACATTAACAGTTTAAAAGGAAGTAGAATAACTAGTACAGGTTAACTACGAAACAAACTGTTCTACAGTAGCCGAAAGGTCGTCTCATACACGTGAAATTAATATACTACTCGTATTACGATAGCTGTTGTATCACGCGCAATAATTTAGCACAAAGAAAATGAACATAAATTCTAAAACAACGAACACACAGGAGCATGCTTACTTCCTCGTTACAGCAAACGTGCTCATGGCTACGATGCGATTACAATAAATTGTAATGTAAAGTACGCTACGCTTGCTGAAGTATGTTGTTTGAGTAAGGCACTTATAAGATACAGTTAAGCATGTTCGTTTGATCACATTATCGGTTTAGTTTTTATGTGCTAGGGATCTGAACTGTGAAGTCTTGGGTTCGATTATTAGGTGGAACAAATAACAATCCAATCCATCAGCCCAAGGAAGTCCACTGCTGAACATAGGCCTCTCCCAATGATCTCCACTGGGTGGTCAGACGACCTGGTAAAGGTCGCGGGACGTCGCTGGATGCACGCTGCCTCCAACAGGTCATTGTGGAATATTTAACTGCATGTTAGTTATATTATTGGGTGTCCTGGTTGCACCTCTACCTACAACTGCGGGGATAAAGGCGTGATGTTTTTGTATGTTTATATTATTTACAACTCTGTTTAGAAAGTACTAAAGACTGAAATGAACAGTTTTGTGTAATGGGTGATGCTAAGCTCTAGTAAAGTTGTAAGTGCAATCACTCTATATCGTATACGGGCTTGAATGTGCAAAACAAATGCAGCTGAAACAAGATTTATGCAAACAAGATTTATGATGCAACTCTGACTGTAAATGCGCTAATTAAATAAGTTTTAATAAATGATGGGTTTTCAGTACCTTATTTTCTATGCAAGTTTGGACTCGGCATAGACAGATTTTTGCATGGAATTTTTACAATGAAATTATATGCAACAAGTTTAATTGTCCCATAAATGTGAGGTATCAGTACCTAATGTCTCATGAGGGTGTTAAAATACTACGTCGATAAAGTTCTTGAGTTTAAGTTTTTAATCGCATTTGCTAAAACGAAAATTTATTCGCATTCCATATTATTTGAAATATGGTCATATTTTCCATATTTTTAATTGGGTGGGGGATTTTGAAATCTCCATGCCTCATTACCGCCAGATTAACTTGCGGTAACCCACATATTAACAGTTGCGCGTAAAATCTATGCCATGCTTTAATTAGTCGTGTTAAATTAATTTATAAAATATATTTTTTACGTGGTCACGGATTGTTTTGTGATTTGTGGTCGTGTGTTTCGATAAAATAATCTCTTAATTAATATTTGGGTGAATAAAATAACTTATACATCCAATAGTCACATACATAGTTCTCACCCTACATTAGCACCAAACCTTGCGTCGGCAAACCACGAGATATTTTCGGTCTCACACCCAGACCCGAGAAAAATATCTGTGGATCACGCATATGAGTATGTTTGTTATGGTGCGGGGATCGAACCCTCGGCCTTTTGTTCACATCTGGCGTCTAAACAACTCCGCCACGGTTGCATTCCTATATTAAAATTTCTAATAAAAAATCCTTTGAAGTTCCTAAATTCCGCTTGATTTACAGTCATCGTGTGGAAAACTTTTATTTGGTCGCTTTTCCTGCTGGAACAAAACTTTCCCATTAATTTTATTAATGCCGTCTACAGACTTCCTTGCCATTTATTGTGCGTACCTAAATACCTGCGTGTCTGGCCTAAATAAATTGAAACGAGATAGATACAAATTACGTACCGCCTTTGGTAATAAGTCTGGCTAGATGTGATGGGCGCGCGCCTAAAAATGCTTTCTGCTCCGTTTAAATCCTAATAGATGGAACATTGTACTAAAACCTCAATATCTGCCCAGCTTAGTTATAGAGCTCTAGTAAAAATTCGAATATCCAATTGTCCAAGCTTCTAATGATAAACGTTCAAAAATGATTCCTATAAAATAAATAAATACACTCAACAGTCACATACATAGTCCTGACCCCACACTAAGATCGAGTCTTGTGTCGTGGGTATCAGGAACTACGAGAGAGGAAAGTCTCACAAACACCCAGACCCGAGACAAATATTTCTGGTTCGCACAAACTTTTTCTCGATGCGGGGATCGAACCCGCAATCTCACGTTTCATAGCCGGCATCTCGCCAACTGCGCCACGGAGGCTCTCCGCGAAAATATAAATCAAATTTTATAAACCAACGACAATTCAGGATTCTTGTAAAAATTCGAACACCAAAAGTCTACCCGTACTAGCTCTCAAAACATTTAAGATGAAGGAGTTGACAAAGGATTTAATTGGCCAGGTAACTGGCCACCAAATATAAAACTATGATGTATTGAATGTTAACTGAAACGGAAAATGAAAACGGTGCCAAGCGATAATGAACTATACGACGATTAGCTTTACAAGGTCCGGACATCGATCATCGCAAGGTGGGCGCGTCGAACCCTAGTTACAAGAATATTACTTATTAGAGCGGCAAATGAGTGAACGGCCCACTTAGTAGGAAGTGATTACAGTCTTATGATGTTTGAGAATAATTTTGAGGGAAAGGTTAAGAAGGGAAAGGTTACTGATCTATGAGTTTTACTGACCGAATAAAACGGGTAAGTTGCCAGTTATCTCTTGAAAGTTTTTTAGCTAAGCCTGTCTGGCTTTTTAGGCATTAGTGCCGTTTTGCCTACAGCGTGTCTTCTGGGTCTTCTTGCCTAATGCGGTTCATGAAAAGTGTCGTATTGTCTATTGTGTCCTCCGACGTGATATGGCTCTGTCTCGCTGGTTGACATAACTATGCCGGTTTGATTGTATTTGCGTATATGCAAAATGAATCTGAAAACTTACACACTTACTCAGGACACTATGCCAGGTCCTGAACTATGTACAGTCAAGACTGGTCACTATCAGGGTTTCGATAAATATCCTATAATCAGCACTATAAACCTTCAAAAATGTAGTATCATTGATAGATAAAACAATCCTTGCTAAACTGATGACGTCATTCGACCTGTCACTATGTTTGTGGATACACGTCGAGCTCGGATTAAAAAATATTTCAAATATATAAGTCAGTGTGAACGGCGATGATAAAGCTACGTTTAGAATAGAGAACGCATGGCTACCAACGCATTCATATAATCTGATATATCGATGTTATTTATGTCGAGATTTAACGGTCACTGTGCTGTTGAAACTGTCTCTCGGGAATACTGAAATGGTTTTCGCCTACATGCGAGCAACGTCTCAGAATAATACGCTCAGTTTAAACTGTGCCATCTTGAGTTGAGTTCGAAGAAATATCTGATGTATTTTTCAATTTTACGTAATATTATCTTGTTGTATTTAATATTATGTTGTTAAAATGAAACGTGCGAGTAGAAATATACAATGGAATATTAAAAAAAAAAAAACTCTGATATTATTACCATGGTTTTCCACATTGATTTAACTTAGACATTATTCTTTGTAAAAATAATAAAGGAGCTCTGTCTAAGGAATTTACAGCCAGGTGCAATTTGATTTTTGGGAAGATTTCTGCATCCATTGGGATCGGGATTAAAGCAACCATCTTTTACCCAAAAACCTTTTACCTACTACGGTACCATAGGAATGTGTCGCTTTTCGTGTTGAACTTGTGTATATAGTTTCCATTAGGAAGGCATAGTTGTAGAATTGTGAGAGATTACTATCTCTCGTCGGGGATGTTCTATTTGAGTAGCATTGCACTTTCCATAAAAAAAAAAAAAATTTGTACTCCATTAAAGAGACAAAAAATATACAGAAACAGGCTTAAATATAAATTATCGGTAGTACAAGTGGCGGTCGTATCGCTAACAGCGGCGATCTCTTCCAGACAACCTTTGGTTGGAGTGGAAAGAGCAGTAGATAGAAATAGTGGCCAATTTTAGTTACTTTATCGTGCCAATGTGATAAATATTCATATCAAATAAATGTGTCTCGTATCCCTAATAGTTTTAAGATCGATCGCCTTCTCGGTGGCACTGTTAATGAAAATACCATGTTCAAATAATTAAGTCAATTTATGTCATACAATATAAGTAGATTTTCTCGACGACTCGATATCTCATATGGTAATGGTGTAGTACTTACTTGATTACGTTTGGCCGATGATATGAAGCTATTGAAGGTTTCAAAAGCTATCGCCCTTTCAATAAATTACTTATTGTATTTGATCATTGGCCTGTAATATCTTATCTTTCAAAGGCAATTTCAGGACCCTTTTGTAACATAGACTTGTAAAAGGATTGACATACTTGTGTGACATGTATAGAAATAAACGTAACTTTAATCTTTATTTCAATAATATTTTTGGTATATTTTTGAATTATTCATCCTTTTGATTCTTATGTGATATTATCGTATGTTATCATCATCATCGGTTACATAAATCCATTGTTGAACATACATTCATATTACATACGTCGTACGATTCCCGCAATCATTTGCACTGCGACGAGTTGTAAGTATATTGATGGTCATTTCAGCAAAATCGTTTTTTAACTGTACTGTACTGCACTGTATCAGCTTAGAAACATCACACTGCAGAGCACGAGCCTCCTCTACAATCGAGATTACTATTGAGAATACGAGTAGTGCGGTTTCGTGGACTTACATACCATAGAAACTCTTGCAAATCGCTATAGTATGCACGTTTCCTCACGATGTTTTACTTCACACTTATAGCACATAATTTTTTTAACGCTAATTCCATTTTATTTCCGCTCTAATATGAGCAAAATAAATCTCAATTTTAGAAACATACATGCAGCGTTATTTAGATATAAATTGCGTTGTATACAGAATTAACATACGTGATACCTAAATATTGTTGTTAGGGGTGTCACAGAGTAATAATCGCGTGCCCTGCCGTATATTTAAAAGCTAATATTGGTGAGTAAATTATTTCATAACATAAAAAGCATTCCTGTGTAATAATGCAAAGTAACAGCCCTATACGCTTTATGAAATCGGCTGTATGTTTGGTGCTGTCCGCAAGTAATCCCTTTAGGTCCTATTGTATGCCCGATTCGATACATTTATTCATTACGCTAATGTAATTAATTGTCTAATACATTTGCGTAAATGGGTGGATGTTGTTTTATTAATGGACTTATTTATAATTTTATTAATGAAGTTTTACAATCTCATATATTATGTGTTTATAATTCCGCTCTAAATATCTGGTTGTTTTATATATTTCGGTATACATTGAACTAAATACGAACTAAATAGTTAATAAAAATTGCAATGCTGTTCTGATAAATTATAATTTATATTGACTTCTGAGATGGCTACCTCTCTTTGTCGGACCCATTACTCTTGTTCGTTCAATAGTTTCTTCACAGTTCGCTTTTTGACTTCAAGAAATAACTGCTAAATCCATAATAAAACAAATATTTACAGACCAGGAAATCGTTTTTCTCTGATCATATTCGAGTAAGTTTATAAAACTCCAAGAATAATTCAATTATTCGTCTACTGCGTCACATATTATACTATTACTGTTCTGTATTTTTCACTACAATTACAAAAGATAAGCCTTACGACGATACAGAACAGAACTCAGGCATTAACCGAGTCTAATTGGATTTAAGTCCTAATCTGCCACGCTGGTCCAATAGTGGCTCGTAAACGGGGGCACTTGTTTAAAATTAAAATTAGGAAGTTTAAAAGTTGTACCAACTAGGACAGCCAAATGCATTAAATGTTTGGCAACTTTCCATAATTACTTTTGCTAATAAGGAATTGTTTTCTTTTTTAACCAATACTCGCTCGTAGTTAACAAAGTGGAAGCAAAAGAAAGTCTGATGAAACATTCGTTAATATTAATTAATTAAAGCAATAAAATTGGGGTATCACATTTTTTGGAGATTTTCCCGTCCACACACCTATGACTGAAGTTGCTGTCAGTCAGAATCATCAGTGGCACGCGAGGAATTGCCACCAAGCAATGAAGCTCTGCGAGTCTCTTAGAGACATTAGTTTGTCTTCAATGCGCATCGAAATTAATCACACAAAGAACAAATAAGAGAAGTTGGAAATAAACAATTGTTAAAAATCGCAGTAAAGCGGGTGACAAAACAATGAGCTAAGAGGTAATTGACTCTTGTTAAGTTTAAAGGATATATTTTTGTAAATCAGGCTTATTAAAATAATCACTGTCTTCGTCGTCAAATGCCATCGCATTCCGGCCATAAATGTATGTGCATAAGGAGCAGTGTTTACATTGCTCTGACTATATTTCATGTTTTTATTCATTTCTATACGTTATGATTTAGTATAACGCAATGGACAGTGCTTTTAGCCATGGGATCCCGTCCAGCGACACCATCCATTAAACTTATTCTCCCATCCATCAAAGTAATGTGAAACCGCTTATAAATAAGCGGCAATAATATGGGACAAAATAAATGGTGAGTGAAATACGGGTGTCCGAAATCTTGTAATAAATCTTGGAAGGTTTTTTCGATTCATGAAGATTTCCTTGATACGTCCTGTGTCCTTGCATACGGAGTTACGTTTCAAGACATATTACTAAAATCGTGATTTAGTCTCTAATGTTTGTATAGAAAGTCCATTTTTGTCTGTCTACAAATTACATTTGGAATATTATAATAGTGTGTTTACGGACAAAGAATAATAATTTAATAATTGTTATTATTTTTAAAAAATGTTGACTATCGAAAAGACGTAAGTCAGATTCACATGATAACATTATTTTAATGTAATAAATGTTACATTCGTTTCAATAAAGCAGACTGACGTCCCAAGCAATAATAACTCAGAATTTGCCACGAAATATTTTTGAGAAGTACACTCTGAAAGCACTTTCACGGATAGGTAAGAAGCAAATAAATGTAATGTGAAAATAGTGTTTATGATGAGTGTTGTACCTAAAAGCAATACTAATGTACCATTTTTCATATTATTACCATAGTGAGGTACATTTCTTGTAGGAAATATTTGGAGAAAAGTTTACATCTTTGCCATTAAAGACATACTTGTAACTCCTAATACTGTCGTTCGGTAAAATAATATAAGTTGAATGACTTCTTATGATGATGCATGCTATTACATCGCAATACAAATTAATAGAATGTTAGATTATTGTTGATCTCATTTTAGTTTCGAAAAATTAGGACGGATAATTCCTAGCTCCAACCTACCTTTATTGAGTAACCGGACCTGATTTATAAAAGAGGGCTGTGTGTGAGGACAGTGTTCCGAAGTGAGTTTCCTGCAGTTCAAAATGACGGAAATAATTATTTAATGGTTCTTAGATATACGCGAATGTGACACATTGCCACTCCGCCCTGTGACCACGAAAGCTGTAGTGTTCGAAATGCAACTAAAATTTTTGCAAAAAAAAGCGACGATTTTTTTGTAATTTTATTCCTATCATCGCTTTTGGGTGGAAAATATATACATTTTCCTAAAAAAATAATATAAACCCTTTTGTTTTTAAAGACGCTATAGTACGCAAGGATTTAAACTACAATTTTAGCAAAAACTATGGATTTACCACCCAAACACAGTGATATTTAAAACATTACAAAAAAGAAATCGTCGCGTTTTTGTACAAAAAATTTTGTTGCATCGTGTCTGTAGTCACTAAAACTACCACCTAGCTTCGTTTTCGGTAGCAGTCTTGATATACAATGTATATATTTTGGTTTTCACGGAAACTGTAATAAAACTATAAGCGAACGATTTTAGCCAATAACCATTAATCATAATTACATTATGAGCCACAATGGCACTGTCTCCGGCAGAATATTTATGATAGCTGTTACATTGTTTTTGATTAATATTATTACAGCTATTCGGCACGTTATTGAAAATGTTGCTAACAAATATTGGACAACTATTAATAACAATTTACGGTAGGTATGTAAGTTTCTTGAATGGGACACCGGATTTTTATAGTTAAGAAGAAATTGTATTAACGCTTTTTAAGTTATTACTTTTGACAACCTCCGTGGCGCAGTTGGTTAGACGCCGGCTGTGAAACGAGAGGCCGCGGGTTCGATAGATTTGTGTCGGGTCTGGGTGTTTGTGAGACCGAAAAGTCTCTCGTAGTTTCTGACACAAGACTTAACTTATCCAAATGTGGGGCAGGACTATGTATGTGACTGTTGGGTGTATTTATTATTATTATTTCTGATATTAATACGATATTTTATGTCATAGGTAAAATCATCACCGTCGTCTCTAGCTGTAAGGATCTTCAGAACGTAATTAGGTAGATCTTTTCCAAAGATTATAATCAATAACATAATGGGGACAGAATGTAATAATACCAATTTGCCCTCTTGTTCAATAGAAACGCTCTAATTCCACTTAGGGTCGTTTGTTGGACTTTTGTTTGGCGACCTCATGCCTCCCTACGAATAGAGTTCAAACAGTATTGATCAACCAAATATGTTATTACCAGATTATTACTTGCTTGTTAAGGTCCGCTGAAGATCCTGTAGTTACTAGAAAAGATAATGTATGTATGTATCACCCCATATGCGTCCTACTGTAGGGCACGGGTTAACTCTACAATCGTGAGTACGATTGAGAGTGGTTAGGCTATACAGCCTACCACGCTGGCCTAATGCGGGTTAGCGGATGTTACCATAGAAATTCTTGAAAATCGCTATGGTATGCAGGTTTTCTCAAGATTTTTTCCGTCACCGTTGTAGTGCGTGGTGATAAACTATCAATGCACACATGACTTCGAAAAGTCAGAGGTGTGCCCTGGGATTTGAACCCGCGACCACCGTGAACATATTGGCCTCTGGTCCGTTTACCAACAGGTCACCACGCACACTCACCACGAAAAGATAATATGGTTTCTTTATTATGTATAGATACAACTGGAATTCTGACGAATGTAGTGTCAAATGCCCATCAAAAGTGCCCTTTGGGAATTTTCTAGAAAGATTGAAATGCAAGAGTCAGTTGCTCATAAAAGTTTACTACTTCGTTAATATACATAGCATTAGGATCTATGAACTTTTCATTATCCATGTGGGAATTCCTTACGTGGTGACACCAAATGTGAAAGATGAATCATTTACTGACAAGTAGATCATTAAATAAACTGATAACAATGTTCCATATGGAAATGTGTTAAAAATAGATAAAACACAATATACGATCGTTCATATTGATCCATTAGCGGGCATAAATTTCCAACTCGAACCAGTTTTGCGCTACGAAACTAGCCACTTTACTGGGTACAAGTTTTGCTGTCGCCAACTCGAGTGTAGCTACTAAATCACGCTCAGATGTTATCCATTACGCTGTCTCTTTTCATGCTGAACTTTATAAACGTTGCGTAGCCGGCAGTGTATGCGGCATGGGCGGGCACAGACACGGCATGTGGTGCTATTTGACGTTAAAATTTACTGCTGTGTTGTTGATATTCAGCCGACTATTGGACACGTTTTTTGTCTTTGTCATTGGAATTGCTTGTTTCGGGATGTTCCATTTTTTATGTGGTTGTTTTTAATCTGTATGCGGAGGTTCTTTGTTAACGTGACGGTTGGTAGAATCAACGAAAACTGCTGTTGCTATGGAGGAAGAAGGTATTTGGGTTCATCAAAAAATTTCCCTCTAGAACAATTTTTTGTACAATATTTATCCTTTCTCGTCACATACATTTGTGTTGGTATGTATATTAAATTTTTATTATGTTATCTTAATTTCATTACTAACATTCAGTTCGTTTAGTTTGTCTATGTAATAAGGATCTTTTGATTGAACTATATTATTACTTTCACTTTTGCTGGCGCTCTAGAAATGTTTGTTTCCAAACGAATTTAAAATAAATGTGCTTTATAAAATTGTACTAGAATTCGGTTTCTCGACTCAATCAAACTTGGTGAAGACTCATAAAACTCAAAGAAAATAGAGTTGTAAGAGTCTTTTCTCTTCACGTCTCAAAAAGGATTTATAATGCCGAACAGCGCGCTTTTGGAAACCACGTATTCGCGGTCGTATTGTTGGGAACTATGGCTATTATTTTACCAAAACAAGAAAATGCAATTTATGTGCAACACGTTTGGCTAATGGTGTGGCCGTGAGTTTTCGTTTTTACAAATTTATACCGTGTTCATATATTATTAAAGTTGAAATTATATTTATGTATATTGTGTATTAATTTCTGTCTGTTAGAAGGTTGATTTTAGCGTGATTTAGGTATATGAAGGATAATAGTAAAGTCGTCTTATTCATTTTTTATAGTTAATTTATCCCTTTTAATATGCGTCTCTTTTAATACTTGATGACAATATTAATCGAAACAGTTCATAGACATATTTATTAATATCAAGCAGTCGTGAAATCATTACACAAAATAAGAACAATTGCAGAAACAAAAAGCATACAATCTCCACACGAAAAAAAAAACAAAATACATACTAATTGTAATTAAAGTTGGTATTGTTCTTTCTATAAGTATTATTTTCGTTCAATATAATCTGGCTTCGATTTTCCATGTTTCATAGTAAAGTGATATCGAAAAGTCCCTGAAATTGCAGCACAGAAAAGTCTTTTCTTTATAAAGTAAGCCAATATTACCTAAAACAGCTGATATCGAACCAGACCACAGCTCGGACAACGGCTAAAAATATTTCAAGTAACCTCGAAGAATTATGAAATAGGCCATATCATAAAATTTGCCGCCTGAGAGACCGAGCCATACCGGCCAATAGGGAAATCCCATACTGGATAGTGGATACTGCCAGTTACAAGGTAAAAATATAGAGTACTTTAACCACTTACGGTTCCACGGAGGTACTTTAAAGAATGTACTTGGATTTGCGCTGTGATTTTATTTCTTACACTCGCGTTGTAAGTTACCCAGCAGTTATGTTGGGTCAGCGTAATATGATTGTTTTTTTTTTATTTTGCTAGAATAGTTTGGGTTTAAATTTCACGCCAGGACTGAAATACGTCTTTACGTCCAATATGCTAGCTAAATACGATTTGGTAGATTACACCTTTGGTATACTTTGGTAAATGTACAGATATCTCAGGAACTCTCAATGTTAGTAAAGAAAATTTATCTATACAAATACACGTAGCTTTGTAAAGCCAAATGATCTAAATTGGAATCCGCTCCCTCCACTTCACCAGTCTAACCATCTTCCATCTGGATTACTGCTCATTTGGATTCGTAATAAAAGAAATAATACCTTACACCAATATTTAATCATACTCATTTGTCTAAACTAGCTGAAGTACCAATAAGGGTATTCTCACTGCTACATTTTTCATTCTTAGTTAAAAAACGAGCCGCGAGAACAAATTAAATACAGGTCAAATTATGTTCCTCGAATGAATAGAAAAACTCGTACAAATTGCCTCAACCAAGAATCAATTCCGGACGCTTGCGTCTCAAGTGCCATTTATATTACGTCTAGTCTAAAAGGCTGTAATGAAATGAATAATTTTATAGTTATATTAAATACGTAGAGCCACTCTTTAGTTAGGTGACACTATTAATAAAACAAGCTGTTGATAATTTTACACGTATGATGTTAGTAAGCTTAAAGTTTTTAAGAATTATTCGGAATCTGCCTATCGTAGTATTTGATCGGATTTGATGTCAATAAAAATAAGTTTCAACTAAAAGTTTACTGTACGGAGTCGTGTCTGAAAATGCGTTAAACAAGCCTATACTTTTATGTTCTACGAGTATAAACAATTCAATATTGACCGTCTAATAATAAGGTAACTTAATTACATTTAACTTAATACATAGATAACTAACCATAGCCGTATGTTTACCTTGTCATAAGTACACATGTGATGCCTTATAAAATGTTTTTTTTTACTATTTTTTATAAACTTATTTTTTACTAACTATTCTTATAATCTTCCTTATGAAATAGAAAACTTATGGATTTTTTAACGTCTTAAAAAAGAAAGTGTGATACACATTTTAGATTAAGGAAACAAAATCAGCAGGCAACAGACCTGGCTCTGTGGCTCTGTCCAGGAGTGGACTCCAACGAGCTGATGATGAAGATGAAACAAAAACGAAGGCCCTCTGTAAAATTAAACTGAAGTGTTCTTTGTTAACAGCTGTTCTTCAAAATCGTCTCGAGTGTTCATTACTATAAAGTAAAAAATAGTGAAAATATTACGCATCGTCGCTCTGTGTGGAACTCCACTCGTCTGTCATGCGAGGTTTTTATGAATGCTTTTGATCATTTGTCCGTCGGTTACACATAAAAAGGGTGTAGTTTTTGCTAGTTCGATGGTAAGCTGTGGCCAATGACGATATCGGAAAAGATTGAGTAATCGAGATACGATTTGTAACTACTGAAAGCTAATTTCGAGTTTTTATGAAGTATCACTGGTCCGATCCGGATTGGTGAGAATGCAATTTACGATTATCTTTTGCCGATCGACCACTTTGTGAAAAGTTTTCCACGTTATTTATTATACGATGGTCCCTATGCGACCAATTATGAAGTTAATATCCCACTACCAGGTTTGAGTTCCTGATTGTATATGTTTTATTCAACCGTTCAGTTCGAGTTGAATTAAACGGTTGAATAAACCGATTTGTAATAGTGTTAACAGTAAAAAATAAATCATTTCATTAGCAATACATAATCACCGATACCGGCTCCAAATGCTTCTTTCTCTCCAGAGTTGAATTCAACAATACAGTTAATAACCTATATTGGTTTAAAAGTTACCTTGTACTATACAGCCCATTGACTATCTGTATCCGAATTTCACTTGATTTCATCAACCTCTCTGTACCGGACAGAGCAGCGTATAACTTGCCTATGCAAGTGCAGTGAATGTCTATACATTCACGAACTTTCATATCAATAATGTAACTGACACGAGGACCATTCTGCTGTTGTATTGTTTGAATCTCACACAAGGATTTGTCGCTTTTAGTATCATCGATCTCTGCGATCTCTACTTACCTCCGCACCACTGAAAGCGTTAAGTCGCTAAGCTCCTTTATCATGAAAGCCGAATAAAAAACTTCGTGAGCACTTTAAAATTCTTGCTCTGGACTGGCTCTAATAAAATCTAAGAGACAATCAATATACTTTTACTGAGTGGATTTAAGGAACTTTTATTTTTCGTATGTGATCTGTACCGGTTTCTGCAGTATAATGCCTGAACTATATTCGTTTACAAAGTAATAACCATTGATAAAAAAATATATAAAAACAACTTAGTTAGTTAAACAAACACTTTATCTTATTAACTTTGTGTGGTAGTCTCCTTTTAGGCCTAGGATTTCCTGTGCCAGGAGATTACGGTCTTTCATAGCATAATATAAATAAAGTTGGGGTGTTCGTGAGACCGAAGAGTCTCTCGTAGTTTGTAGTAGGAGATCTACTGCTGAGAACGAGTCAAAAATTCAAATGTAAGGGGTTAGGCCAAAGTTCACCGCATTGGCCTATTGCGGGCTTATTGTACAACAATATTAGTAATAAAAAATAAAAACCTAAAAATACGTGTACGAATCGGCGGTCTTATCAATATCAAAGAGGCCGAGAGAAAAATATCTTAAAATATGTAAAAATATTAATTATGAGTCTTATACTAATTTAATTATGTCAGTTCAAAGAAACCCATATAATAAAGCGTAATTACTGTTATCAAATTTAAAGACTACCCACACACAATATCGACGAAGTCCTTACAGTAAATATTAGAAATAATTTAATAAAAGAAAATTATGTCTGAAATTTTCCTACTCTTGAGAATGTGGGGCCAGGACTGTGTGTGTGATTGTTGGGTGTATTTATTATTTATTTATTAATATGTATCTTGCAGGACATATTAAAATACTAGAAAGTTGCAAACAAATTATATACTCGTAATATGATACTCCTGCCTACGCAATGCGTATTAAATTAAATCGCTCGGAACTTGTATCAGTACAAAAATATACAGCAAAGCAATAAGTCATATTCCACCTACACACAAATATAAATCCAGGATTTCAGTGGGATTTACTATGAATAGCGTTGAGCATCAAAGGCTGCGAAATCAGTCAATCAAAATAATCACCATGCACCTATTTTGTAGACTAAATAAAATACGAGTATATTTTAAAACAAGTCGCTGGATGCAGGCTGCCTCCAACAGGTCACTGTGGAAATCATTAGGAGAGGCCTATGTTCAGCAGTGGACTTCCTTTGGCTGATGGATGGATGGATGATATTTTAAAACATAATGTACTGTCAGTAGAGCTAGTGAAATACAAACAAAAGAGCTGTTCATTAACTTTTTGATACATAAAATTGTTGGAATTTCCAGACCCGTCCAGCGCCTAAATGTGACGTTTTGTTGAAACACAAGTTATTTATTGCAGACACTTTCTTGTTTCTGAAATTTGTTTATTCAGTGAAATTTATATTTTTGAAAAGTTTTGTTTAGAATTATTCCCCGGGCAGTGAGAGTGTGGAGTGGAACGTTTTGTTTCGTTCGTTTGATTTCATTTTCCGTCTTATATTGCTGCTGAGGGAATTGCATTTTTGAATTGAACTTTTTGTCGCCGAGTTCTTAGACTGTCATTTAAAAATATAAAAAATAAAATACATTTAATGTTATTATATTATTTTTTGTATTGTATTGTATCAGCCCATATACGACCCACTGCAGGGCACGGGCCTCCTCTACAATCATAATATATTATTTATATATTATATTATTTATATTAACATAAATTGATAAGTAAGTACAATAGATCTAATTTGAGATTTTATGCATAATGTGAGCCATTATAATAAAAAACTGGGACTTTAAAAATGCCACAATTTTTCGGTAGCAAAATGAACATCTACACGTCTTATATTTTTCACACTCCACCAATAAAGTCTAAATATAGACCCTATCTCAAGAAAACCACAAAAATCCTTCCCTCGCGACATAAGTGACGCGTATCAATAACTCTAAGGGCAAACAAGGTTCTGACAGATTAGGAGAGCGTCTCCGCCATCGGTACAACTAAAACCGTCGGCTGATCTCAATCTATCACAGATTTTACCGCTTGGGTTGCTTTAATTTCGTCCCTGAACAGTTTGTCTGCCTAACCGTCATTCTGACGCGAAAAATACACGACCCAACCAAACTACATGTCTGGCACTAATATGTCCGTCAAAATTTACCGAAAAATCTCTGGGTAAAGATTTGCTTAGGATCGGGGATTGGCTGTCTTGAGTCGTGATTGAATTGACTGCGGATATCTCACATTAAAATGTAGTTGATACTAATTTACGATACGACTACACACTTGGTTATCCAATTAATCATCAACAGATAATAAATAATATACTGTACTGTCATAAATAAATGATCATGAGAAGAATCGGGGGACAATTTTGATGATTCAAAAATATGTTACCGGATTTCTTTTTTTATGAAAATCTATGAAGTCAAGAAATCAGTTAAAAAAAAGCCTCGGAACTATATAATTAAAAAATAATAATTACATTTGGGCCAGGAGTTTGAGGATTTGACTGAAAACGAAACAAGAAAACGTATATCACATATGATTCAACTGGGAAACACAATTAAAGAGAGAAGTAACAAGTAAAATACAGCTTGTTGGTTTATTTCCCGCCGTCCCCTATAACACTAAACTATCTCACGGAGCTATTTATTTTCAAGAACAAATTAAAGTCTCAAGTACGCAGGAACAAGTTGGATTTAATGTTCTCGTCTCTTAATCGCTCTTATTGTATTGAGGATAATGGTAGGATGCGTAATTTGTGTGCTGTTTCCTGAAGCCAATTAATCTTAAAAAATTTGACAGTCTTTAATTAACATGGACCTTAATAATGACGTTCCCTACCAAGGAAGACTTGGAGTCGAGTTTGACAACCGCCGACTACTTTCTCAACTAAATTAATTAGTCCCATGCATTCGATGTTTCTCCGTTTCCCAACTTGATTTGAAGCTTCGAATCTATTAAGTTGTGAAGTTTAACTGACGCTTGTAAATAGTAGTTAAGGAAGAAGTTTGATGTTTACATCGGCCTCAGATCCGTTCATTTGGAGCTGTTTGATAATGACAAATAAAGTACAGAAGTTACTTTAGCAGAGGATGTTATGTAAACTCCTACAAGTGCAAATGGAAAACTAAATTAAAACAGCTTACAGATAGCTGTTTTGTATCGGAAATTCAAGAACATATGCAAATTATCCGCAACCCGCTGTAGGATAAAACGAAATTAGAGAAAGGAGAGAGCAAAGCCATAAAGGACTGCAGAAAAGAATAGTAAAAAGGGTATTATCAGTATAATAAACAACAATTAAAACAAAGCTGGAGCTCAAACGGAAATAGCAAAGAACACAACCGAAAATAGCTGCAATGTGGGTGTCGTTTATTGGGTCCGCACGCGACCCGATGCAGTCGACTCGTGGATCGCCATACACGTTTGCGTTGGTGCTGCACGCCATTCAATTCCGAATATATTGCGTTTCAATAGCAACGTAATATTCGTTTTGTCGCGCTATTGCCTCGTACATCAGTCTGGCTTTATTTGTATACGAAACTGCGCTCTTTTAGTTCACTAAAAGCGGCTTAACTTTCACATTCCAGCTTTTCTTTCCATCATCATCCATTACCCAAAGAAAGTCCACTGCTGAACATAGGCCTCTCCCAATGGTTTCCACATTTCCCGGTTTTCTTCACATATTGTTTATTGAATTTGAGGTTTTTTGGCATCTGATTATTATATGTACTGCAAATCAACCTAGGGCTAAAGGCAGCTGATTATATTGGTCATGAATACTAAGGGGAAAGTAGCCGATCTGGGAAATTTCCTGTTTTCACGAACCCAAAAAGACGGTCATATATTATTTATCTTACATTGAGAATCGTAATATCTCACAGATTATATTTGCTTATGTTACTGGCCACATAATTTACAACATTCGCATTTCGACAATACTCGTAATAGCAAACTCCCGTCACATTAAAAATAGTGGCCGCTCATAATTATATTTGGATTAATATGCAAAGCGTTTGGCAGCATTAAACGGTGAAATACTGACCTTTGTAAAACTATAACAGACACAAACATTATACCTTTTGTTATATCCTATCATTGTTAGTCAAACCTTGTTAAGAACGTCTTTATTATTCACATAACGAGTGCGTCGAAGGTAACCTTACGGAGTATCCATTAGGCCAACGTCTCAATAAACATTCATCACGCATAAAGTTTCAATAATAAAATATATCCACTATAACATCCCTGCTTTATGGCTTCGCTTTATTAACGTACAGGGAAGGCAGTTCACATGCTCTTATTTCATTGTTAGCATATAATACAGCCAATATGTCACCGCTGCTAAGACGGGTCCCTCCGCCAATAAAATTTGCATAAGACTCCCGCACAAGTGCTTTGCGCGGGAATAGCCTAGGCTTGCTATTGCAAGTTTTATCAGTTTATTGCGAACCTCGAGGGGTTTGGTTTTTTTGACGGCATCCACTATAGTCGTCCGCAGTGCTGTAAAAGTTTTTGATGGATCTTTTATAGGATCTCTGGTGCGCCGACTATTATATTTTATTGCGTCGTAAAACTATGTGTCGGCTTTTCGCGTCATTATCACTAGCACGCTTAAAAAATTCTAGTGTCGTGTAAAAGTTACAAAACACGATTTCTCTTTTATCCGTAATAATTTTAGTGGCAGTAACAAAACCGCGGCCATGTGCTTTTATTGCTTCCTTTCCTACTGTAATTCTGTTACGTTTTGCATAAAAAGTTTTGCGAGCATTAAAAAGTTGCACCGACTTTGCCCATTTAAAATTCCACCTCGTTGAATGGCAGTAAATCTTCTACAGTGTCCCTCTTTGCGGCTACCGGAGTACGTCTAACTGAATTTAGCAAAGTTTTTGGAAGCAAAAAATAAACACGGGATGAATATTTTAATACCAGTATAACCCTTGCTCCGACGGCCTTCTTTAATTGAGTTATGTCACCTTCTAAATTGCAAATTGCCTCTTTTTTTTCATTGTTAACGTTTGTCTCGTTGCCAGCTTTATTTAATTTTTAAATTAAAAACGGAACGGATCCAATGTATCTCGCTACATATTTCTTTCACGCTGTGGAATTATGCCAAGTTGTTTTACTCATTGCACTGTTTTATCATATTTCAATTTGAATCATAAATTGATATTGCTATCGCTGATCTCCTATCACTGATATTTGAACGTTTGAAATGGGTTACGCGGATTTTTAAAATTTTACATTATTTACGGTCTTATGTACCCGGCGCAGTTGGGGTTACTAGGTATTGAGTTGGCTTGAATCCAAACGAATCTCGCTTCTGCACTAACTTCTGTGTATTTATGCACGAGCACGCATGTTGGTGGCATTCTCACTTGCCAATGCACATTCCTTTTGGCCGATATCGCGCCATTTTGTAATGGGAGCACGTGTATTATGCATATAAATGAATTTCACACCCGATTAGCACAACGTATCGTTAGCGCAGCCTGAAATGTAGGCTAAATCTCCTGCTTCCTATATTCAATACAGAATCTTTGTTATAAAATGTAATTAATTCGGAGTAAAAATGTTCCTTCATAAATAACACTGATAATTTATTTGATGGTTTATATCTTACACTTCTTAGCTTCGACAAATTAAATTATAAAACGATGGAGCGCTGCGAAAATCGTAGTGAGAATCTAATTAATGCCCCGAACACAAATTTAGTTGACACTATCGCTGAAGATATTCGGGATAATATTAATGCAACGGACGCCACGGTCAGAACTTATTACTATGTGAACTTAACAATTTCAGCTAAGTGTTCTAAGATTGTTTTAGTAGTGATAATTGTTCTAGCATCTCCTATATGGGAACGTGATGCTGCAAACTGGAAACGTATCAAGTGTGAAATTGGTGCTGATGTGAACGACAGTCAATTTTACGTTAGCAATCCCATGCCTTGTTGTAAGGTAAATTATGATAGCATGAATCTTTGTTCGATCTCTAAGTTTTTCCTTTTATTTCTTAGCTTAGTCAACTTGGGGTGGCAGTTAAAAAACTTTGCGAAGAAAAATTTTATCGTGCTCAGGTTAAACTTGCGATTTTATTCTATTTTCATAAAAGCGGATGCACGTGCTTTTACTTTGAGGGTAATTTACTACAATATTTTATGAATATTTATTCATCAAAGTTATATGACTATTCTTGAAAAGTTGTAGAATGTAGAGCCTTTGGCAAACTCACTAGCACTCTAAATTGAATATCCAAAGTACTCAACGTTAACATTTTATGACTCGTATGACAACACTTTGCCACTTTGTTTTCACTTGCCTTTCAAGACCAAGATTGCTTTATATTAAAGCTAGCAAACGTAACGAATCACCAATTTTATTATTCATCGCATTAATACACCTAAATTAAAACAAGAAACTAGCAAGTTAAAGAAAAGGAATTAACCGTCACCGCTTCTATTGTAATACAATCTACTTTCCGGAATGCAGTCGCAGTAGCGCCTAACTTTATTCGATACCAGCAACTGTTTACGTTTATGCGTTAGAAATCCTTGTATATGTTCGTGTTTACATCACGAACATAGAATGATCAATGCCAGGTTTCATGGAGTAACATTTGCTATCGCACCGAATTTATGTACAATCTGGAACGTCCTGCCGGCTTCAATTACCGGTCGTCTGTGACCTTTATCAGAACATTCTTGTTTATTGCCGGGCTCTTCACATGGTTTTCCTTAATCAACACTCACCGCCTCTGCGCAGACATAAGAATACATTTTTGCTCCAAAAGTGAATAAATTTAGATGGCTCGGTAAACTTTCCGAATGAGAAAGATCAAAACTGTGTGTAACTCATGCAAATTCAGAAGTTGATATAAACGATGTCGTCCAAACTTCGTAGATAGTTTCATTAGTTCGCAGACACTCGATTTCTTTTGCGCGAAAATTTTCTTGGCGATGATATATATCGGAGTCACCAAGTTTTGCATGTAGACATGATTTGTATACGCCCTTAGATATGTTAGAGAAAAATACGAAAAAAGCGTTGCCTATTTTCGTTGCCACGGAATGAGTCACTTACGGAGATTAAGTCGAGCGTGGAGAAAAACATGGATCACAGATGTGTGTTAATTGATTGTGCAAACATAAACTCGTTGCCAAGTCAAACACGCTTCTCAATATCATCAAGTTAGCGTATCTCTTTTTTTTCCTTTATTTTTCTTGTATATTTTGGCATTAACGTATTACGGTCTAGGTCAGCTATTCAAATTACGACGATTGTTTGGTTACAGACGAAAACTTTTTTACATAATTAACTAAATACAAGTTGTACGGTATTCATATTGAAATAATGGGAAGCGGAAATAGAAAGAATAAATGCCGTACTATTTTTTCAATCTAACAGAAGAGTTGTAATACAAATGGACGTATATCGAAGAACGATGAAAGGTAATTCATGTAGGCGACCCTATTTACTTCGCAAACAAGGCGCTGAGCTCAATTCAGCAGTGAAACAACATGTAACAGAACAAATAGTGCGTGCTTAAGTAACCAAAACACGTTCGCGTATTGAGACCCAAACAATCTGCGACCACTTACGTTCGCATTTGTTTCTCCCTTACTGTACAAAGGTCGGTTCACAATGAAAACAGTCGAGTGGCAGCTTAGCCCGCTCCGAAAGCGTGGACTTGTGCGAACATGGACTCGGTATGTGCGGCACTTTGGGTGTGGGGGCATGAAAAGTGGGATCTAGTGTGTGCATACGACCGTGTGACCTGGGGGGTTACTCTATGACCCGAAACGAAGTTCGAATGTTCGGACGTTCGACGTCCGAAGTTATAAGTTTTCTAATTCTAAAATTCAACACTATTCTTTATGATATTTATCATTCACTCCGAACTAAATCTTATGGTTACAACCTACGATAGCACATGTTGTGGAGTTCGTACCTACATTCATACAGTTTTACGTGTGCCGTCCGAACATTCGAGTTTCGTTTCCTATCACAGACTAAACCCCCTTGTTCTTTGTAATCTATGGCGTGTCTTCATTGGATTACGTTTTTTTTAAATATGACTAAGTAATAGGTGAGACGGCATTACCTGACTACATACGGGGTATCGCGTCTGCGGTTCATACATCAAAAAATATTAAATATTATTTAAGCCAAATACCATATACTTATCTCAAACTATATCTCTACTACAACTATATCTGAAATAGTTAATAAATACACCCAACAGCCACATACATAGTCCTGACCCCACACTAAGATCGACTCTTGTGTCGTGGGTATCAGAAACTACGAGAGACTTTTTGGTCTCACAAATACCCAGACCCGAAACATTTTTTTTTCAGTGCCGGGATCGAACCCGCAGCCTATTTCATAGCCGGCGTCTAACCAACTGCGCCACGGAAGCTGTTAGTTAAAAATTATAATTTTGATTTTCGTAGCATCGTTCAATAATGACTGACTTGTACGGATCTCGTTGCAGTTTGACAATGTTTGTATTTATATTCCTACCACTCTGAATAGCTACGAGTATAACCTAGTCTCAATCTTTAACCCAGAATAGTTACTCTTTACTGTTGTCACAAACGGAGCCAATTATGACTGTGCCACACAATGGCATATTCAAAACGTTGCTTGAAACTACAATCATTATTACCTGCTCGCTTGCTCCTTTAGCTAGTGTGTTTCATGCTCACTATGTTCTGGCTCTCTATACAGCTACTGTTGTCATAGCCAAGCTTCGTTGATAATTTACACAAGGCTATAGTCACTTTAGTGGGAAATCAGAATGATTTTAGAATAGATTTGTTAATGAGTAGAATGTAATAACATTATAGTATCATATCGGTTTTGGCTATGGCATAAAATCTCTTTATAATAATTACGAGTTCCCTTGATTTTACTATATTAAGCTATTATAAAGAAAGCGTAGAGATACTAATGCACCGTCGTAATTATGCAAAAAAAATGTGAGGTATCAACTGCCAATAGATAATATTCCGGAAAATACGCGCTTACGACCTAATGCAGTGTTATGACGATGCTGTAATGACATCAGCAACAACTACAAATGACAGCAGAAACTATTTTCTTTTACAGACAATAAACAAAAATAACTTATTTGAAACGTTAGAAAACTAAAGTAGTGCCATGTTTAGAATATTAAGTATTTCACAGATTAATAATAACATTATCCTAAATATGTTGCGTATTTCGTCAGTCACGTTATGAATGATGAATTTAAGGTCTGCTGACGTCAGATACGTGCTATTGTACATTTCCATACAAATATTAATAATATTACGAACGCTCTACGTTTGGTATTCATGCTTGAAATATCGAACAATATCATGATGAACAGTGCACTTGTGTTCAATTATTCGTGAATGATAAATGTTAAATAAAAACAATTCGTAAATTAAACCTGTAAATAATAGCAATTTAATTAAAAGATGAACGGAATATTAAACAACGGATTCTGAACGCGACAGTAATGTTCCGTGCAAACAGGTCGTTTTAACGTGGAAAATAAGATTAATAGATCATACCCGTTGGCGTAAATACATGGTCATTTCCTTTACCGTTCGCAAATGTTTGATAAAAAACTTTGTTGTGTAGTGTTTAATTTTCAGAACGAAACGGAGCGTGGGAAATAAAAGCTAGTTATGTGTGTACTGAGAAATAAATTTTACGCCATGTGTGTGTAGTATTTACTGGAGATAAAAGTATTTTATTGTCAAAATAGTTTGAACTAGGTTTTTGGAAATATGGTTTGGATACAATCAACCACGCATGTTCATCACTATACACCATCAGACTCGAGATCTGTTGGAACGAGCCTGCAGCCAGCGAATTCTTGCGCTTCTTATAGGTAGGGTCTGTAAAATTTCTAGTATTCGGCCTGATAGCTACCTTCGTATTTACACAAAGTTATAAAACCAGCTGTACTGAAGCACGCAGCGTTTAGACTGTATATATTAGCTTTAGAGTAGGCTGGCATAGTTACGTAGGCGGGCGAAAATGTATGATATACTGTTTTAACTATTTTATGATCGTAAATAATCATAATATTCATTAATAAGTATTTATGAATATTATTATTTTTTATATGCTGTTGTAAACTCTTGTCAGCTTTAGTATAAACTTTAGTGGTTTCTTTGATGCTGTTTATGTATTTATTTATGTATTAATGTATTTTCCCTACAACGAGGTCAACTACACAGTACAAAACTATACACTGACAAAGTAAATACTAGCTTAGTCCAAGCACTTTAAAAAAATAATGAACTAACATATTATGACTCAAAGACACAGAACGTTTGTTTTCGCTTTAATATTCTTATTTAAATGAGGACCTAAATGACATAAAAAGCCTTTTAAAACAGCCGGCTGTGAAAGTGGAATGGGAATGCATAATGATAGTTCCACATTGAAACAGTGGTTCTGATGTCAGGAGCCATTCCATTGTCATTAATCTTTTGAAATTGCCCGTTGTGGCGTTCCCGCATCTCTGAAGAGAGCTATGAGCCAAATTACGTTTTGAATGCGCCCTTGTCACAGACTGCAAGTCTATTGTTGAACGCTGTTATTGCTGATTATGCTGTTAATTTCCGTGATAAATCAAGTATTTGTGGCTACAGATCGATAATTAGTGCGGGTAAATATCCCTCGCGTAAACTACGGAATAATGTTTCCGTTATTGCCTCATCTAGGTTGTATTTGCTGGCTTTGGTTTGCTGTATTGGAAGGTTCGTTACAAGCTTAATTTTGGGTTATAGTTCCTTTTTCTGTTTACCTGTTGAGATGTTTATGTCTGGTTACTTTATACTTGCACGAATTACTCAAGTCAATGGACATGATGTTATGTCTAATGCTGTCCGCATTGAGTTTCGACACAATTTTGCCGACCTGGTCGGAAGTAGGTAAGCACCAGCTAACCTCGAAACTCGATACACTTGCGTGTGTCACTGTGACATCATCATATATAAAATACAATAGACTAATGAATCAACTCTCTCTCTCTCTGTCTCACTCTTTCTCTTCAGCCACAGGAAGTCCACTGCTGAACATAGCCCCCCCAAGGATCTCCACATTGACCTGTTGGAAATGGCCTACATGCAGCGACGAATCTGCTAAGTAAATTAATTACTTATTATATCACCACTCGCCATCATTAAATATGTAAAAAAGTTCATTGCTCTACTGCTAATTTGGCGGTATTTCACTATGAAAATGAAATGATGTCGAAGATTACTTAACTTTAAGCAATCTCAATTTGACAGCGAGGAAGTCGTTTGAGGGAGCTTAAAGAGCGAGCTTAATGACGCCATCTGAATCTAGACCTCAATAATTGCTTTCATTAATACCACAAAACTCGATGGATTATTTTAAAAGATCCGTTCATATTTCATTTTACTTCGTCGTTACGTTGGTGTTATGGTTGTTATAGCTAAATAGGTGATAGGAATTAGACCTTGATGTTTTAGTTCGATTTTTTCATGCATAGGTCCGGTAAACGAGCAAATAGGTCACCTGATGGTTAGTGATCACTACCATGAACATCCACAATGCTTGGATAATAGATGTGTTGCCGGACCATCAAATTGGGAAGAGAGTAGTTTGAGTATTTGCACTATGAGTTGCACCTACGTTTTTTTACTTAATCCGTGTAGTCTTCTGTTCGCTATGGTAATATTGTATTTATTAATTTTTATTACTCGTATTTCGGTCTTGTTGGTGATATCTAATGTTAGCTTTAAGTATGAAAGAGAATATTGTAATCATTCTCACATTTGATAAATTAAATATACTCATAAAAGTGGTGGCCTGTTGGTAACGGAAAAGGCGCGGTTGCCTAAATGTTCACCGTGGTCGCGGGTTCTAATCCCAGGGCACACCTCTGACTTGTCAGAGTCATGTGTGTATTGATAGTCTACCACGCACTATAACGGTGAAGGAAAACATCGTGAGGAAACCTGCATACCATAGCGATTTGTATAAATTTCTATGGTATGTAAAAGTCCGCCTACCCGCACTAGGCCAGTGTGGTGGACTATATGGCCTAACCACTCTCAATCGTACTCTGGATTGCAGAGGAGGCTCGTGCCCTACAGTGGGACGTATATGGGCTGATACAGTACGCATAAAATAATGTAAGAGTATTCTTATATTACAGAAAAGGAGAAATCAGATAGGAGTGTTAGAAAGACAGATTGATATTTATATTAAAGAATGGCCTGGCACAATCTGGTGTTTAACTTGGCATAGCCTGGGCTATTAATCGCCAACAATGGAGTACCCGGACATATTGTGCCAATGTGCCATTTGAAACACCATAAACTAAATATTTTGGCGCCTCCGCTCTGTATTTCTTCGGAGATATTGACGTGTGTAAACAGACGCCACAATTACATGCCTATTTAGTTAACAATTAACCAAAAAACCATGAACTAACCGATGAGTAAAATAAAAAAAAATCTCCCAATAAAATATTGAAATTGGTTTTCCGAATCGTCCCTTATTTATTTTTTCGATTCCAATAACGCGTTGCATGCGGGCTTCCAATTCGAAAATTCTGAATGTCCTAGTTTTAATATTTCTGGGACACAAGTCACAGCAAGGCAACCAGTTCGAAGGTAGAATTACAATCAAACATGCGTAGAAGTTATTTAAACTAACGCTGAAAATATAACTTGATAAAATTCATATTTTAAGGAATACAAGGTAAATGAGCAAACGGATCACTCTTAATCGTACACTCGATTGTAGAGGAAGCCCGTGCCCTGCAGTGGGACATATATGGGCTGGTATGGTATGGCTACATATGGTGAGAAGTGTAAGAAGTATCATCGGTCCATCTCGGCCATTAGAGTAATATCAGACGCCTTCTCAAAGAATAAAATAATCTAAACATGAAATTGAAGTCGCATCGCAAATTAATCTCGGCATTGTCCCGATGAGCATAGACTAAACAGCCTCCGAAGTTGTCAACGCGATAACAGTCGGTGGTAAGGGTTTATCCTTCTTAAAAGCTGATACGATCGCTCCCGAATAAATTCACCTCGTTCCACTGTTTATGGAACAGCTTTGTACGCTATCCGAGTTTCAATAATAAGTCCCATGGTCGTGTTTATAAACGCATTGAGACTAATGCTGGATCAAATTTTGCTCCAACTTGGGAAGGGAACGTTCAAGTGCTGTTTTAAGAGTTTCGTAAATTATCCCTTGGCGGCCTGTTGCGCGAAAACTTTCATAAATTAATAATTTATATAAAAATCTTTTGAATAAATAATGGTGAATGATAGGCATGGAAATATTTTCTAAAGAATGACTCAATTGTTTCAGCTCGGTTAATATTCTAGACTAGATATATTAATTATGTTTTCATGATTTGTCGCTTTAATATACCATCCGTCTATTTTGTAAAACGTTTTGTATCCGTCTACTTGTGTAATGTGTAATTCTATTGTTTTTCAAATAATTAAATTACATGTGTCGTAAGAAAATTGTCATCTATATGTCCTGGATTCCATTATATAACTTAATTAATTATTACCGACATCCAGTAATTAATTATTGTGGTCAACATTAAACAGCATAATAACAGGCAGTCATTTGATCTCCGCAAACAGCCCTTGTGACAGATAAGAAAGTTTTTATATTTATAGTCCATTATTATAGTACCTCTGCCGCATTCACATTAATTATTTTAATTATTATGGAACAATGTTATCGGAACAACCTATTTGTGTATCTTTATTTGTGTAATTAATTTAGACGCGGTTCCTATAAATTAGAATTTAATATTATATTTTACTCTCTCTGTCTTCTGATTGGTCCTGTCCTGTCTGAGGATCGTGGTCAGCATCAGGGTTGCATCTTGAGGGGATGATCTGCCTCCATCGGTTTCCGTTCAGTGCGTCTCTCGCGGACGTATCGAATTTTGTGGACGAAGAGGTTTTCATTTGGTCAGTCCATCTTGTTGGTGTACGCCCGCGTGATCTCGATGATGTCTTATATGTTTCTCTAAGTGTGTAGGTAATGTTATCCGCCTGTTGGTAGCATGGTATCCAACACTATGGATTATTGAGGATTTAGACTCAGGTATCAGTTTGGCCAAACCACTTTGTGTGGATTTTGTAGTTTTAAAAATCCAGGACTAAAAATTTTGTTTTCGGTAATATAGTTCTGACTTTCTGTATGTACTAAATACCCGATTATACTGCATAATTGCACGAAATTTCAGTGAAATAGAAATATAAATGGATGACGTGCAAACATAGCCGGATTTCCTTAATGTCATGAGCCATGTTCACGCTCAGTGTCTTATGACGTGTTATGAAAATGAGTGTGTACTGTGTAGAATGCTATTAGAATCGCTAATGTCCTACTTTATTGTCTGAATGGGCCATCATAGTAATATGATTAATTGTATATCATGTGAAGATATTGGCTTTTCCGCATTCAGCGGGTTCGGAAGTATGATTTGTTCTATGCCGGATAAAGATGTATTTTATTTACAATTGGTTTTCTTACATCGACCATTTATAACTGATTTCCTAATCTGGGAAATTGAACTGAGAAATTCTGAATTCATCGCTCGTGTTGTATATTTTACTCGCGCTAGTATGTGAAGTATGTTATTCCATTTACTTAACATTAGCAATTTCAATCAGTTTCAGAATAATTCAGTCCAGCCATCTCCATATAATATTGCCAATGTACATTTTTAATTATCCTTCGCAGACAATCTCCATGTTAAATACGCTCGTATTTAATGGTACAAAAAGAGTTAAACGCAAATAAGGTTTTCTTAGGTATAACATACGGCTGACCCAGTTTAAAGATCGCATGAAAGAGTTCTTTGAAATAATGATAACATTCAGAATGGCATATATGACCGGGTTAATGAGTGATACTGAAAGCGAGCTAAAGGTGTTAACCGGGATAGAGGGAATGCTCGACACTATTGTATATACCGTCTCGTCATAGAACGTCATTTCTGTAAACTAGCTTTTTTGTAACCTTGCTTGGTAAAGAGAGAGCACTGCACTTTACAACATTGCAGTTGTATATATATATATATATATATATATTTATATCCCTCTCTCTCTCTCTTCAGCCACATGAAGTCCACTGCTGAACATAAGCCTCCCCCAAGGAGCTCCACATTGACCTGTTGAAAGTGGCCTGCATACAGCGACTTCCTGCAATCCTAAGCAAGTCGTCCGTCCACCTTGTAGGCGGGCGTCCGACACTGCGTTTGCCTGTACTGTTGTATATAGATACATTACATTAAGAGGAAATGAATAATAGTCAATTATCCCTTGCTATTCGTCACTATAATGTGCGTGGTGGCCTGTTGGTAAACGGACCAGACGCAGCTGCCTACATGTTCACGGTGGTCGCGGGTTCAAATCCCAGGGCACACCTCTGACTTTTCGGAGTCATGTGTGTATTGATAGTCAATCACCACGCACTATAACGGTGAACGAAAACATCGTGAGGAAACCTGCATACCATAGCGATTTGTATACATTTCTATGGTATGTAAAAGTCCGCCAACCCGCATTAGGGCAGCGTGGTGGACTATATGGCCTAACCACTCTCAATCGTACTCTCGATTGTAGAGGAGGCCCGTGCCCTATATGGGCTGATACAATACAATACAATACAATTCGTCACTATTATGTCGCCATACTTTCTGTATATATATATTAGCGTCGGTTCAGGGAACAGGGTACTTTCTGAAGTTAAACCTTAACCTTATTTTGTTTATTACCTATTTGAGTGGTGTAAGTTTGATGTGGTCGATCCCGAATTGTCTAATACTCATCTCCTATATCTGTTTAGTTAGCCTCCTTTTATCCATCGTCCAAATGGCCAAACTACAACCTTATTAAGTCCACAGATTTCCATCAAGACATCCCACTATTCATGACATGAGTATTAATGCTGGTATTGATAGCCTCCGTGGCGTAGTTGGTTAGACGACTATGAAACGAGAGGCCGCGGGTTCGATCCCCGCACCAACACAAATGTTTGTGTGGCCCACAAATATTTGTGTCGGGCCTGGGTGTTTGTGAGACCGAAAAATCTGTCGTAGTTTCTGATATCCACGACACAAGACTTAATTGATCTTAATGTGGAGTCAGAACTATGTATGTGACTGTTGGGTGTATTTATTTATTGATTATTTATTTATTAAGTTTATCATCGGCTAAACTTTTTGGTGAGCAGCTGCATCGTTGGCTGATCCCATGATATTTATAAAAAAACTATTTTATCTGACTCCAGTGTTTTGTGTTAAACTCAATAGCCCATAACAAACAGCATCTACTAAATGTCAAGTAGAGGATAATATATTTTGCAGATGTACAAAGTACTCGGGATTTTATATTGCAGTGTCCTAGATTTTACGACTTCCCTGGCGATTTCACATCTTACCCGATACTGCCCTTACCTGCGACATTTATACGTATTTATTTACGTGAAACCTTTATAGGGCGGCCCCTTTATCTGTCATACGATTTATAGTGCACAATAAATAAAACCGGACTTTATCGTAACTGAAAGTCTAAAGGTCCGCCACATCATTGCGGTTTATTTGTAGTACTTAAAACATTGTTGGCTCCAGGCCGGGGCGGTATTTATGTTTTTGTATTAAACGAGATATCATCTCGGTCTTTGTCACTGGTAACAAACACATTAATAAATCTCTATAAATGGCTCGGTCGGCTTTGCTCGCAGACTGTGCGCGTCCGAATTACGACTTTGTTGTTTTTTTATTTTATTTCGGCTGCCAGTCCGCGTGTTCGCTCGACTGTAATGCTGATTGACGTGATAATTTGCACGGCTGGTGAAATGTGTCAGGTTGGTGTGTTACGTCTTATATGAAGGTTTTTATATTCTTAAGATTACTTCAAATATCTGTATTTTAAAGTAAATATCCTAACTGTGAATTATCAATGTTATTGTAAAAAGTTATCGTATTTCTGGTGAGCATATGTTGGGATTTGACAATTATTGTTGAGGAAAGCCAGGTAAGGTATCAGAATGAAGTTAATTGCACTTTCAGTAGTAATGCAATAATCATTTTTCAAATAAAACTGTATTACCCAGATACGTCCCACTGCACGAGCCCACTCTACAATCGTGAGTACGAATTAGAGGGGGGTTAAGCCATATAGTCCACCACGCTGGAAAACTACTACGATATAATACGAAAAGAAAAATACTACCTTAAAATACTTAGAATATCAGATGGCCAAAGATTTTTGTTTCTAATACGCTCCCTGTTTTTATTAATGTAATAGCAGGAAAACTGTAACCCTCAAATAAATAGTATAAAATAAACATTTCTGGTGTATAGTTGAGTAAAATAATATGTGAACAAAGGAAGCTGAGCCGCCAGTACATTATATTGCCAATATTTTGCCCATAAGCCACATTGCCTAGTATCGTTATAAATTTCTAGATCCCCCGAGAAATATCAGCGTGGTAATTTTTCGGGATTTATCGGCAATATTAAGGTAGCGACGTAATTTATTATATTCTCAGTAAATATAATGAAATAACTGTTGAAGTTCACTCTATATTACATTTTAAAAGGCCTAAGCCTTTAGTTGCCGCTTTTCTAACCGTATAAATTTATCAAACCATATAGGTAAGTCCCAATACTTAGCACGAGACTATATTATATTAGAATGAGATAATAAGTCTTAATCTATTTTCTGTATTATAGAATATATTCTAGCACTGTTTGCCTAACCCTTTAAATACCCATCTGTTTATTGAAGCTTTATTAACAAACAAACAATTATCTGAGCTGTAAATGTAGAGAAATGTAATTTAAAATAGTATTGTAAATAAATCTAGATATATCGTTTAATTAACTTGAGTTAGCATTTGTAAAGTTTGTATGAAATAAATTAAAATCTACGAAATAAATAAAACTTCATACTAATAAATGATACCTTTGAAATCAATTACAACACTCGTATAATTAATTAATCTAATACAGTAATTAAGCCGGCCCTAATTAATAATGTTTTAGATGGCACGGCTTGAATGTAGTTTACTTGTATGTTTACTGAACTGATATAAATAAATAAAATACACACGCAAATAGAATTATTTTGAAATGTGTCAGCTAAAAGACATATTTTTAGTAGATTGTAATAATGGTCGAGCCACACTATGGTACTGATATTGCCGGAGGCTTCATATACCTTACCAGCCAGCGAAACTACTGGACATAATGAGACTTAACACCTTATGCTCAGGATAGCGAGCGCAGTGGAATGCCAAGCATTGCTTTGTAATTTATGGTGTTTGGTTTTGCTACTGTTCATTAGCGGTCGTGTCGCTTACCATCAGGCGAATGGCATGCTTGTATCGCCATTCATTGCAATAAAAAAAGCAAAATACCCTCCTCCTGTCTTTTTATTTCTTTTTCCCCTATAATTTTAAGGGGTCACTTAGATATCTACGGTCTAGTACCTATCTAGGTTTGAACATCTGTTCAAGAGCGGCGGTAACCACCAGCCTTTTTCCCGTTTAAAAAAAATAAAACGTGACTTGAAAAAGAATTTGGTTAGTTAAAAATAAAAATTATACACACCCTTGTTACAGATTTTAATGTGAGATAAGCGTGTCCGAAGTACTGTTTAATTGTAACCGCCGGCTGTGTTCATTATTTTAAACCAACATTTTTATAAAAATCACCCATTTTGTTGCAAATTTTAAGTACTGTATCAGCCCAGATACGTCCCACTCCAGAGCACGAGCCTCCTCTTCAATCGAGAGTACGATTGAGAGTGGTTAGCCCATATAGCCCACCACGCTGGCCTAGTGCGGGTTGGCCGACTTTACATACCATAGAAATTCTTGCAAATCGCTATGGTATGCAGGTTTCCTCGCAATGTTTTCCTTTGTAAGTCGGTATACCTTTGTTCTATCTTTATTGACATGTCTTGCAAAAACATTGATTCACATTTGCTCATAAATAACACCATTTTTTTATTTTACACGTGGCTTCATGAAATAATACATAACTTTAAGATTCAATGAAAATTTTAAGATAATCATTATTTTTAGCGAAAATGAAAGAGGTATTTTCAAGAGCAATAACCTGAGAGAAATCTTTTCAATCGTAAATGAAGAACATACACGTCAGAATTTACTTGAAGAAATAAAGATTCCACCACCGCACCTAACGCCGTGTAATGTAATTATATACATTTTATTACACCTCATTCCGCGTTTCTTATTGCGTAACACCGCCAGGAACTCGTGTTATTTATTATCAAAAAAGTTACTAATGTGCCGTTCAACATTATCTCGTGTTACGCGGTCTTATCTCGGATGTTCGGTGAATTTATGGTAACACTTCCACTGGTGGGAGCTCCACGCATAATGCTCGAATGTAGTTCGGTCTCCCCTACCCGTTGTTACATACGGTTAAGGGAAAATTACGTAACAGGCGCAGTTTAATGTGCAGAACAGGTTTACTGCTCTGGAGATCAGGTTTTAAGCAGGGGGACTTAAATCTTCGCATCAGATTAGTCACTTAGGTAGATATCTTTTTTGTTGTGCAATCGGCGGACTGGTGTGTGGATGGTACCTACTAACATCTTAGTTAATCTTAAAAGTATAGCTGTTTATAGAAATGGTAGAAATATAAGAAACGGTAAGGATTGTTGGTGGGCATCCCACGTTTGTTCCTTTACCTATTCTTCACCTATTCTTGGTGTAGTCGGGTTTGGCTCAACATGCTTTTGCTACTCAAAAACCCAGCTAAGAACGAAACTGAATTCATAGTTTGAAAGTGTTGACGAGTGCCATTAAAAGTCTACAAAACGGGGCTAATTGTTTTCGTACACACTGACGCGCCTTCTATAGAGTATTTATGCTTTTGAATTAACATATCCAAAATACTATTGTAGAGGGCGCTTTACACAAATAGTTTATAAAACAATCGTAAATATCTACGATTTACATGTGTCGCCTACAGAAAGTAAAACCAAAGTGTTTGCAATCTTAATGACGCCTACTGATTAAAGCAAAATATTTTTTTATGTTAATTTAAATTATCAAATAAATTTACAGAACAAATTAATACGTGTCACGGTATACTTGTATAAATTATTCTCCCTGAATTAATTCGAGCAGAGATTAAATTTCATAATGTGTCCTTGAGCCGCTCGTTTGTAAACGCTAATCTGGTTTTGAGTAACAATATAATCTGAATATTAACTACAACAATTTATTTGAAATTCCATGTCACTAGCTAGTCATGAAAATAGAATGTTTTATTTATGTAAAATAACCAAATCCAGTAATGAATGCAAGTCATATTTCACATTCTAATGCAACAGAAAGCCATATTAAGTTTGGGCCGAAGTCCAACGGTTTGGTCCAATTTCGATCACTGGAGTATTAGACTGTTGGCAATACTCCTTTGTCAAATTAAAGCCCGTATGAGAGGTGGAATTCCCGACGTTTCGGAACATATTGTGTATTCACAATAGACTAAACAGTCTAGATAGAGAATCCTGAATCGTTTCTGAATTCTGAAGTAATTTAATACGTTAGAATTTACAAACAGGTCAAATAGCGCGAAGATCTGGTGGAACCGAAATGTTTTCGATTAGGGACCACATGCTGCCAAGCAGTAAGAACCTCGAGGTGGATAGATTATGTCATAAAGGTAACAAGAAGTCTCTGGATACAGCCCATTTCCTACATATAACTAAAATCTTCGGGAGAGGTCTATGTCAAAAAAACACTTTTCAAATACCTACATCTACATAAGAAATACATGCACAAAGAAGACGATAAATATAAGTTTCGGTTGCCACTTGTTGGATCTATAGGTGTCCATGGGACTTCTAACGATATACATATATGCATGTTCCTATTAATTGGAGTAAAATGAACTTTGAATATCAAATTACCCTTGGAAATATGACGTCACTGTGTTGGCCTTATTTGTCGAAGGTAGTTTGTAAACCCCTTTTGTTTCCCTTGTGGTTTAATTACTGTCCTGTAAAATTGGGAACGGAAGACGAACTTAATCCTTTTCTTTAAGCCCCAAAATCTATGCCAAGGGATTTTAGAGTACACTCGTAAATATATTACTATAAGAAACATTAATATCGTGTTCTGGGCCATTGATATCTCCTGGTTCGACTAGGTTATTCATATTATAGTCAAAATTAACTATGACAAATCTTTACAACTATTAAATTATATCAATGTTTCGACATTGACGATTCTACCTCCCTTTAATTGTCAGATGTTATTTTAGTCACTGATAAATAAATATCAGGTGTACGTAAATATGTTGTACACGTTTATCGATGTGCATTGAATAAGAAAATATTGGGTAAACATCGGCAAACTAAGTGCCTCTTTGTATTGATATACGATCAAAGATTTTTTTTCGATATTGCCTCCACTCCACTGAATATTTGATGGTTTTATTGCCTTAAATTTGTACGTGTGTAACTTTGTAAATGTGGGCGTAAAATATATTTGTTGAGCACGGCCCTGGCACTAGAAATGTTTTATCTTTGCATTTAAGTGTACTTAAATCAGTGAAGGTTGAATAAGCAATACAACAAGCTGGCATAATTTTGTTAAATTAAAGGCAGCGCACGCTCACCTTACAGTACAAGAAGGTCATTCACGCCCGGCATCACTCAGCTATTTTAGGCTTTGATTGAATATGAGATCCATTATTAGAATTAAAGGTAGTAGGGGAGACGTGGAAGATCGACCTTCAACCACCTGATAAACAGATGGGACATATTTTTTATCAAAAATAAAAAAAATATTTTTAGAAAAAAACTTTTCGAAGGTAAGTTATCATAGGTATGTTTGTTAACGAATAATATTTGATAAAAATGTGTCTCACCTGGTTATCAGATAGGTGAAGGTCTTCAGCGGCTCGTAGTCCAAGGGAACTGTCTATGAAAGAAATAACAGGGTTTTCTTAAATACTATACCAATATATCTATCTACAAGTAATCGTATTGTTGTAAGTCGGATATTGTAATATTTAAGAAAATCTAGATTACAACTTGTTTAATAATTATTACATTATAATACCAGCATATCCCCTATTTATTGCAAATCGTTAAATAGTTTTGTAAAATAACTGCCATTAGTCAAAAGTTTAATAATAAATTTGTCGGGCGCGCTGAAAAACGCTCTGAAACGAGTTGATATATGGGCGGGATCTAAATTTAATGCCCCCTCGATCCCCATTGTCATGCGCATTCAATGTACTTCACAATATACATATTGATTTAGTATAAATTGATGTTTTATTTATAAATGCCGAATTGTGTGCGGATGGTATGTTTACCTAACTTTGTTCTGTAATTAATTTATGTTGCTGATAAGCATCTGACATGCTAATAGAAGCGGTTTTATTTTAGAATAACGTATTTAAGACTGCCTCGGTGGCGTAGTGTTACTACGGTATGATTGCAAAGCTGAGGTCTCGGGTTCGAATCCCGGGTCGGGAAAAGTGATATTGGATTTTTCTATTCATTATCAGCCCGGAGTCAGGAATTTGTGCCCGATATGGCGATAGGCTCGCCCTCTATCACATCGTCGGACGGAATATACAAGGCGAAACGTGGGTGTTCTGGTAGCACCTCTGCCTACCCCTTCTGGGAAAAAGGCGTGTGTTTATGTATGTATGTATGTATGTATTTTAATACATTGTCCTCTTTGACTGGCGTGAGGTATTTATTAGCGATTCCTACGTGCGTGCGGCCCCACCTTGTATGAAATATTGTATGATCCAATTATTTTGCTTATATTAGCAAGTTATTTAGGATTCTAAGAACACTTTTAAATTACTTTCTCTTCATTCTACTTGATAGGGAATCACGTTTTCTTCGTTCGTGCATGAATATCTCAACTTCGAAATGATTGTATTTTTTTAACATGATTTTCATTAGCTTTGCCTGTACGTATGTACGGAACGAAACCTTTGACGTCGAGTTTGGAGCACTTCAAAACGTCGGATTGACTTGCAATTTTACATACTTGTGAAGAACTGGTGATACAATAATTTAAAAAGAATGTGACATTATCTAAACAAGAATCGTATAGTTCACGGGTGGTCCCATAAAATAATAATCAAGATCTGACAAATTTCTTCGGACCTGGAGAGTAAAACTCCTCAAAATTGAGTAGGTTCTACTGGTTCTTTTTGCATTAGGTTTAGCATAAGAGTTATGTATTTAGTAGCTTAGCCTTTGAAGAGCATTCTGCGATATAAATGCGCTAAAGTAACGTGTCCATGAAACGGAAACTTAACCACGAACCACAATACGGGAAAAGACCAGTGCCTAACAATTACATATAAAAAAAAGGTTTTGCAAAAACTACATACAAGCTAAAACCTAAAACTCAAAATAATTTAAATAACTTTGTGAAATAAAGCATTTCATTTTATACAATTTCACGAATAATGTTCGTAAACCTGAATACACAAGTGTAGGTACATTTTTTACTTCATGTAATTTATTGCTTTCCGACTGCGAGGTCTAAAAACTTCCGACAACCACGAAACAATTTATTTATGTACTACACCTTTCGCACCGTGATCCGCCTTACCCTCATGAACTTGGTAGATTATACTCAGATTACTCTTTTTTTAGTACGTGGAGGCCTGTACTAACGGACCGGATTAGATTGCCGATACGATAGTAGTGGATTCAAATACTAAGGCACATCTCTGACTTTTCAGTCATTTGTGTATTGACAGTCAAGTACCACCCACGCACTTAATCGATGAAGGTAAACATAGTGAGGAAATCTGCATAACATTAGAGAACTTAACAAGATTTTTTTAAGTTCTGCAGTCCGCCAATACGAATTAGGCCATTGTGGTAGAGGCCATAGCCCAAGCTCTCTAAATCGAACTCTCGGCTGTAGAGGAGTAGGTATCATACTCTACAGTGGGCAATTATAGAGTGACACAAAACATTACTTTTTTCTTACAATTGAATCGGTTTATCTAATCCAAACCGCATGCTTACCAAATTCATTGGCAATTCGGGTCTATTATGTTAATTGACCTTAATTGGCACTTAATTTACTAATAATGTGTGGTATTACATACATATAGTTGCAAGGATTAATTAGATAATAATACTAGCTCATATGGGACATAGATGATGATGAGGACATACCTCTAAGATTGTGAAATATTTGGACCTTGACTCACGACGCTGGCTTAGTACCGGGTGGTAGTCATGAAGTATGTGTGTATACTTTTTAATTATGGAATTTAATATTGATGGGCATCAATTAAAAGTTATGTAAATATTAATACAATTATGATAAAGTTAATTAATTAATGTACTGTTAACATTGTGATGGCATTGTTGGCGGTGCTTTTGAATGCGTAGATGATTGTGATACAAGTTAATTGTTGTAAAAAATGTGAGCATTTTCTCCTATTAATTATGCACACTTATAAGCTCCGAAAATTATAATATGTACTATTAATAAAATAAATCCTAGTAGCAATTTTTCATTAAAAAAAAGTTCATCGAACTGACTAAATAAATTAACTTCAAGTTGGACATAAAACATATATTATAACACCTAGCTATATGATACGTTATTGACAAAACTTATTTCTATATATTCCGTGACCACGAAAACTGTAAAGTGATCGAAACGTCGGGAAATTAAAAAATGGAAAAATTAAATCAAATTCGCGATAAAATCCGTAAGAATTCGTTTTATTTCAAACTTATTTCTGTTTCAAAACAATATCAAACTGATATTCGGTTTAGGGTCATTTGACAACCAAACCAACAATTCAAATAAATCATGACACTAAAATATTTTAACACAGTTTTTCAATTGAGATGCAATGTTGGACACAGAAACACCCTTCAATAGCCTGGATCCGTCTAGTGCATTTGTAGTACGCTGAAATTCGGTGTGAAATCGGCCAGCCCGTATCTACAACCGCCACTCGCCTGGTACACTCCTCCATCCATCCGTGAACAGCTCAAATAGTTTAACGTTGTTTATGGGAGTAACCATATTTGTACAGTTTTTGACCATAGAAAACAACAGATTTGTATGAAGATTGGAGACGCATACGTTCAGCTTTCCTAGACTATTAGGTTTTCGCTACAGGCATAAAATTAGGACACGTGTTTTTATTATGGGTTTCTTGTACATGCTGAACATAGTGTTCATTTTCCCAGTCTTCGTGGCGCAGTTGGTTAGATGCCGACTGGGAAACGATAGGCCTAGGGTTTTACCCCCGCACGGAGACAAATGTTTGTGTGAATCAAAAGTATTAATTTCGGGTCTGGGTGTTTGTGAGACCGAAAAATCTCACGTAGTTTCTTATACCCACGACAGAAGACTCCATCTTAGTTTGCGGCTAGGACTATGTGTGAGTGTTGGAAGTATTTATTTATTTATTCTCAGTCGCATTCTCTATAAAGCCTCATTTACACGGGGAGAGTTTCTCGCCTCCAAGATACGATTATCATAGGGATATAAAAAAGTTGCATTGTGTAAGCATTTGTCAGAACACGATAATGTATGGCGGTTATGTCATGCCATAATCGCATATGATTCTTGCCGCGAGGAACTCTCCCCGTGTAAATGGGGCTTTATAAAGGACATCCGTCCGCAGTAGTCGGTCATTATAAACGCACCACAGTACAGTTCAGTGCCACGAGAGAGTGTAATCAAAACAGTTCCACGAAACACGACTCAACTGAATATAATATGTAGTAACTTCCTAATATGACAGGCTGTTTGTTCTTTCAAACCGCACAGCGAGCCGAGGACTTTATTTTGGCCCGTCGCCGCACCGCTGCATCGCTGGCCTCGGATTTAATATCAAAAGGATTTATTGTGTCGGCCCGGAGTCCGCAGGCTCCCGCTTGTCCATTGTTTTATCTCGCTGACGTTTCTGACTGCCACGTTGCCGGTTCGAGGATTTGTCTGTTGGAGTGGCGTGTGTTGATTAGTGTTTTATGTGATTTTAATGTCATTGTTATTTTGATTGGTAATGTTGTCCTGTCGATCTCTGATATTTGTAATCGACTAAGATATATAAAGGAAATCATGTGTGAAATGTTTTGATCGTTTTGTGCGTAAATAGAATGAATAAGCCACGAGATTAAACTACTCCGATAAATTTATAACGTAGGTAACTTTTTTCGATTGAAGCACACATTTTAGAAACTCTATGATTTTATAGCGATATTTTTTATTGGGTCAAGAAAATGTATCAGGATAAACGATTTGCTTGAATTTTCTGGCTTTTGACGAACTTGCTAGTTTTCTCCCAAGGTATGCGCGGGCAAGACGACAGACGCGCCTTTGATTGAATTTCGGGTGGTTGAACACAATTAGGTATTAATCTAGTTGATATGTGAATCGTAGTACCAAATACGTGACGTATGCACATCAAACACGCTGTAAATTCCTTACGCATGTCGAGACATTACCGAGATTTCATTGCATTAGTGCCGTCGCCCTGTTGTTATTTGTTTTTAAATATATATATTTATTTCTCACATACACTTTCCTGTGTATATGTTTGGTTGCGGCAGTTTTTCCCTTTCCATTTGATAGCAATGCTTGCTTAATGATGGTTTATAGACGTCACATGCCTTTGAAATTGTGACGAACCGTAGTCTGCACCAGATACAAATATTTGCTCGCAATATTTTCTTTCATCATTAAAGCAAGCGATAATTATAAACACACCACTTCGAAATGTCATAGGTGTGGAAACCTCGTGCTCTCAACCTAGCTGTCATTATTTTCATACTAGCACGACAAAGTCAAATGTACTTCATGGTAAGCGCAGTCGAGTCTAGATAGTGTATTCATCAATGTTACCTATCTCGCTGCTCGACATAATTATGCCGTCCTGATTCTATATCTCTCTCTTCAGCCACGGAATGTCCACTGCTGAACATAGGCCTCAACCATGGATCGCCACATAGACCTGTTGGACCTGACCGTCCTGTTTGTATCCTCATTATATTAAAATCAAAATGTTCTTTATTCAAATAGCCTTTTCTAAAATATTTTGAATCGTTAGTTACTGCTACCACAGCTTCGGAGCTTCTTATAGCCGTGAAGAAGAAACGGTGAAAGAAACTCCCTCAGCAACACAAACTATCTCTTTTTTCATGTTGTTCCTTTCTCTTTTATTTTAAAAGCCATATATGCGAGATGGACCTGAAATGCGACTTACTTACGTGGGTCACTATGGCGGGTCCTTAACCGCTGTGTACAGTGGTCGTTATATGAAAATCTAGAAGTGGTAGAGCCACGCGGTTCTCCGCCATGACTCAACATGAATGAGTAGGCTCGTCCGGGGTGGTATCTGTCGCTTGACAGTGGTCAAGCAACAGCTTTGCTGTCGCGTGTCGTTCGGTGAGTGAGACTGCCGGATGCCCAATACCCCTTTCCTCTTTCCATCCTTTTTCCTTCCCGCTCGCCTTCCGATCTAATGGGCCGGCAACACATCCCTGATCCAAGCGTTGTGGATGTTCATGGGCGGCAGAATCATTTACCTTCAGGTGACCTGCTTGCTCGTGTGCCGGACATATACTATAAAAAATCCTATCCACCAACAATAACCACTTCATAAAAACAAACCTGATATTCAATTTACACCAATATACATAGAGTGGTGCAGTAACTGGCATTCTAAATTGCATTCCCGGTTGACACATTTTTACATCCGATTTGTTGGCTAGGATTTTATTGGACGGCGCGGGATAGAGCGGCGGCCAACCGTCATCTGTACAAGCTGTCAACTTTAATAACTGATGGATTTACTGGTTCTAGGTGACGTCAGAAGCGGTTATTTATTACTTGTTTGGGTTGGCTTTGCTTAGGTACGTTCGTTTATGCGCATACCTTAAATGTACTGCATCGATATGTCTCTACATATCGATTAAAGACTTAAGATTTAACTTTGATAAAGGTTTTACTTTGATGAATTAATAATTTACTAATTTCTTCAGATATTGTCATGTAAGTAGTTAACGTGTTGGTTATTATTAAGTTAATTTAGCTTCTTAGTACAATAGGTTAAAAGAACTTATAAAAAGCTACTGTCCACCACGGTAACCTGCTACCTGTGTGTAGACTTCGTACAGAACAGTGAAGTGACTTAAAATTAAAATTGTTTTTTTATTGATTCACTAAACTGATGTACAATAAACAAAAATAATACAATATTTATCATTTTTTCTACAATGAAAATCTGTATCTTCAGCTACATCTACTGCTCACACTCAAATACCCTCTCTCAACAATTTCAACGACATAATGCTTTCTTAGATTTACGCGAATGTTACATATCGATATAAAACCAATTCTTACGGATTTTACAGTTTTCGTGGTCACATCCCGTGAATCAAATTCGCGATAAAATCCGTAAGAATTCGTTTTATTTTTATTTCAATTTCAACGACTTACTACGTTACAATGGATGCGATCTATAAGGGAGGCCTATATTCAGCAGTGGACTTCCTGTGGCTGAAGAGAGAGAGATTACATTATACCTTCAATCTATTTAATTTCAAAACACAATATTTTTATACATCGACCTCCGATAATTATATGCAAGGTAACCCTCATATAGTCCACCACGCTGGCCTAGTGCGGGTTGGCAGACTTACACACCTTAGAATTTCTTGTTTTTTTTTTTTAAATCGCTACGGTATGCAGGTTTCCAATGTTTATGTTAATGTTTATGCCTAACCACTCTCAATCGTACTCTCGATTGTAGAGTCGTAGAGTCTGCAGTGGGTCGTATATGGGCTGATACAATACAATACAATAACCCTCATAACGTTGCAATCCACGTGTGACGCGTCATACGATCCAATGAACCGCAATGGCTCAGTGGTTTGAGTCATTGCTTTGAATGTGAATGCGAGTTCATAAATCCCACGTAATAACTGTAAGACCTAGAATAAAAATGTTTTATGTCACACAATTTCACACGTTCACAGATATTTTATTCCAGTTTCATTGCTCTTTTTGGCTCGTAATTTGGAAAGTTTACTAGTGTGTTGGTGTAGGTATTTTTTTGTTTTATTAGCACGATTTAGGTAGTTGAATTCAAAAAGGTGTTTATATAAATGGCAGATACGTTTAAATACAATGAAACATTTTCTTCAAAATGGCATATATTGAAAATAAGGTTTTTTTAAATATTTTATTAATGTTCTTGAGACATGTCAATAACTACTACTATATGTAACTACCATACAATAAAACTAATCAATGTAATCTAATTTACATACATACATATACACGCCTTTTTCCCAGAAGGGATAGGCAGAGGTGCAACCAGGACACCCACGTTTCGCCCTATGTGGTCCATCCTATAATGTGATAGGGGGCAAAGGTAGAAGATTTAGTTAGTAGACATTTTATTATCAGGGCGAACGATACCATACATAAGACGACAAGCGTGTGCAATTATGCAGTCCAAATGAAGCACCCAACGCTCGATACAAATATACCGTCAGATTTCGAAATCCGATATTCAAATACAAAACGTTGTATGTTATCATGGTAGATAACAGTAACGAAACGTCCATACAACCCGATTCCAACCGGCTTCCCTTTTACATCATACGTTTTTTAAAACTTCCATTCCTTACAATGCCATGGAGAAATTTGAAGTTATCTTTAGAAAATTATAGCTCCAAATTAAGGACAAACATGATGCTTAATTTAAGTACTAAACACTAATTATCGTAATTTAGTAAAACACACCATTAGGGGCTTCGGCTTGGCGTTAAAATAAATGCCCTTCGCCACTGGTAGATAATATACTGTAGATTTTTTTTTTCGAAATAAATGATTTCCTTTATACTCCCGAGGGAAGTTTTTAACTAAATCTAAGTTGCTAACTAGTTGCGGAAATTCGTAACAAAGTTACGTGTTATTATAGAGTACTTGTTTTCAGATAGTTTTGTAGGTGTGTATTATATTATTTATCGCAGTCCATTAAGGATACACTGCGAGTCAAAATCCGGAACTGTTAGTATTTCAAGCGAAGACGAAGGTTGCAGAAACTTTGTTTTGTTCAGAGGAGACCAACCAATATAATAAGTTTTCAAGGAATTAATTAGACATTTTCACGTTGCAGATGGTATTACGAACCGCTAGACGTCTTTAGTCGCTCGTTTAGGGATCGAAAGGAATTTCTCGATGCCGCGACATCAATTTAAAATATTGGAATTTATGTCGTATTCCTACCAGATAAGTTTGAAGATCCATAGGTAAAAAATGAAATCCTTTGCCATGCCGTCCCGGTGTGTGCTAGAAAAATTCATTTTGAACTTTATGTTTACCGAAATAAAGCTCACACTAAATAGAAACCAGGATCTCTCCGTATATATTAATATTCACTGCAAGCACAAATGCGTAAAAAAATAACTGGTCCAATGTTTTATATCGTTAAAATCCTATTACACCATTTCAACTCCTACAATTCGTTTTGGATCATAATTGCCTTTCATTATTGGTTCAGTCACAACCACGTATAACTTAATGTTCTATTCAGCGATTTCATTCGTAGGAACAATTCCTTTCAACTATAAAATACTCGTAACACGCTCAATTTAATCCGACGTTAGTTTCACTATAGCAGCGGCTTGTTTACCAACTACATTTCACAATGCACCATTATTGGTATTAACCGATAGCGGTCTTTTGATTTATTAGCTTTTAAACTATCGACTGTTCAACTGGTCTGATTTATGTTAACAGTTTCCATCAACGGTGTAAAATATTGGAGCTGAGTGGACCTTTGACTTTAAATCAATATTCTGCTGGCCTTATATTATTTACTTTGAGGAGTCGCAACATTTTACACACAGATGTCGCTTTTGATTTTTAAGTCAGCTGTCAGTCTTTTCGGTGTCTGTTTACTTCGGAATCAAAAGTAATTGAATATTGACCAAGGAGTTAGTCTAACACTTCAGCTTTCGTATTGCATGAACCGTGCCATTGCTGTAATGAAACTACAAATATACGCAATGTGGCTAAATTACTACTGATTGAACTTTGTCCCAAATACTAACAGCTGAATCTCATCTATGCCAAAGAATATTAAGGCCAAATTATGTTACACTAGGATATACTTTAAAAATAGGATGATATTACAGAAAAATACGTTGATTAAACAAAAATGCACACGCCCACAAATGCGAGCTCAACCCACCAGGGTCTAGATTTATAACTCCAGAAAAAGTGAGTGAAACCTTTAATATTTAAACGCATTTGCGAAAGAGTGTCGACGCCGCTAAGTGTGGTTATAAAACAACAAAATACACCCCGACGTCAAGCGTTCGGCCTTGGAACATCCGAGGAGCCTCTCAACTTTACACTACTCAACGAAATTGCCCGTACTTTCTTATTCTTTGAGCTTTTTCTCTTCTGCGTTCATACATACGTGATGCAGTATGTAAATATAATCTTCCGTTTTAGTTTGTGGTGTTTTCATCAGCAGAGTGATCAGTAATGTTATTAGATGCTTTAGTTTTATTTCACTATCGAATTGTAGTTTAAAGATGCGTTTTTTATCTATCCCTGAGTGCCAGAAACCAAGTGCATATACGAGTAATCTTGATATAGAGATCGGTCCAATTATAGTTATTTGGATAGATCTGTATATTTTTGTCATTAAGTAGACGTAATCATTAAAAGTCAACGGTAAGTGCCCTGAGTTTGAACTCGTGACTTCTAGTTCGATAGTCCGCTCCTAATCCAACTATTTCCTCGCTAGCTGAATCAATCATTTTACACGTAAACAGAAATCCACATCTCGTAGATTCCTTTCATCCCTGCCTATAACTTTCGATCCAATCCCAACATACAACTTATAAATACAGATTACGAAATACCTGTACCAATTCCCAAATAAATCTCTTCGTTTTTATTCCGCCGTTCATTCCAGATGTTTTAGCCGAAAGCTGTAAATGTTTTTCCGTGTGTATTGACAGATAAAAAGCAGGTATTAGCCGCCAGGCGCGTTTATTACGTAATCCTGTCCTGAATTTGTGTCTGGTGTATCTTGTGCGGACGCTATCTCGATCCTGGCTTGAGCTGTTTCTAGATTTTTACATTTTGATGCGGATTTGAGTGACTAGCCGCTGGATTTGAGTTTTTGTAAATTTGTTTTATGGTTGTCAATAGACGCACTTAAATACAAAGAACTTAACATAACGTAAAAACTTAAGGGATTAATTTGTTATTCTTTTTTCTTTATTTAATACATACATACATAAACCCACGCCTTTTTCCCAGAAGGAGTGGGCAGAGGTGCTACCAGGACACCCACATTTCGCCTTGTATGTTCCGTCCCACGATGTGATAGGGGGCGAGCCTATCGCCATATCGGGTATAAATTTCTGACTCCGGGATGATAATGAATAGATAAATCCAATATCACTTAGCCCGATCCAGGATACAAACCCAAGACCTCAGCTTTGCAATCATATCGTAGAACAACTACGCCACCGAGGCAGTCTATATTTCACAAGTATAATTTACAGTTAAATCGTAGTCTAATTAACTATCAATAGAAATTCAACTTTGACGAGTTAGGTACGTATGCCACGTGCATGAGGCACGTGGCATACGTAGGATTTCTTACACATAAAACGATTTCTCATATAACTTGCCTAATGCAAGGGTAAAGCTACAGAGCATCCGCAATAGTGCCATACTAGGAAATTCTGAGTAGACGGATTCCGAGTACTGGCCTTGCTGTGTACAAGTAGTAGGTACATTAAATACGCAGAGGTTAATTAATGCACCCGATATTAATATTGACTGCCTCGGTGGCGTAGTTACACGGTACGATTACAAAGCTGACGGCTCGGGATCGAATCCCGGGTCAGGCAAAGTGGTTTTTTTTTCTATTCATTATTTATCTTTTTCATACATTATCAGCCTGGAGTTAGGAATATGTGCCCGATATGGCGATAGGCTGGCATCCATCACATCGTGAAACGAAACACACAAAGCGAAACGTGGGTGTCATTATTACACCTCTGCCCACCCCTTCTGGAGTAAAGGCGTGATGTTTATGTATGTATGTATATATATCCAATTATGACGTATGTCGTTCGGTTACCACATTGATAATGTTTCGGTTTCACAACTCCTAGATCCCCCTTTTTTATACTGGCATTCCAAACAGCAATAGAGTCATCGCTCGCCGATGTATGTATGCTCTTGGATTACACAGTAGCCACTGCCGATCTTCTATTCCAAAATGTTACAGTACTGTACTGTACTGTATCAGCCCATATACGTCCCACTGCAGGGCATGGGCCTCCTGTACAACCGAGAGTACGATTGAGAGTGGTTATGCCATATAGTCCACCACGTTGGCCTAGTGCGGGTTGACGGACTTATACATACCATAGAAATTTAAACAAATCGCTATAATATGCAGGTTTCCTCGCGATGTTTTCCTTCACCGTTATAGTGCGTGGTGATTGACTATCAATATCACAGTGCGGGGTTCGAAACCCCTTGCTCACGTCTCCCAGCGATCTCCTTGCCAATACCTCACAGAAGTTGACAATTTTTAATAATAATCATGATCCACATTATCATAAATAATGTATTTCCTGAAAAAAATACCATAAGATGGCAATAAATATTATTCTACGAGTATAAGACAACCGAAAAACAAGTAAATTTAATATTAATATTATAACAAATGTTTTGTAAATAGAAATTAAGTACTACGTGTATTGAATTGTCATAAAATCTATTTAATTGCCTACACGACCAATATACGAATTTCATTTCAATTTGATAATAATTTATTAGAACATTACGCCTCGGTACCTAACAGAAATCTATTAAAATGTTATATATATACATATAAGTTCAGTGTCCTCCGTACCGCCAGAGGGCAGCGGTGAACTTTACCTCAGAAAATCCACTCTATGTTTAGTTGCCTCGAAATAGTAGCGCAATATTTACTAGCCTGTACGTCCCGACGTCGGAGCATCGTAACAGGTACCAGAGGAAATTATTTGCTTTGCAATCCAGTATCGAGATAATGGAGTAATGGTTTTGTACTTTTGTTTAGCTCGAGAATATTGGTTGTAGCCTGATCTATTGTGCAGTGCTTTGTGGAAAGGATTTTCTATATTGAACAGTGGGGTAATGATCTTTAAGAACCATGTTGTAGAAATAAAAAGTTTGATCAGAGAATATAATGAGGCAATCGAGAATGGATGAAGAATGAATTTATAATGACGCGTATGTATTAGACGCCTATTATTGATATAAAAGAAAATAAAGCGACTGATATATTCGTTATATCAAAGTAGAAGTGTATGATTACATGGCGAGGATCGCATAGCTTATAAAAAAAAATATCTCAGAGAAACAAAAATATATTAACTATTTATTGAACAATTAGCCCTAAAAGCCTTTTTGCACACGACGTATTTTTAACGCGTCGAGGAAGCGCAGAATTCGCGTGCTGATGCGCTTTGAAGACAATTCAGACGCAGTGAGTAAATCTTTGCACACATTTTTTGGTCATTTCATAAAACACTCGTCGTCCGCGCGTTAAAGATACGCAGTGTGTAAAGGCCGTAACTGCGTCTTCGAATGTCTGTTTAGATACAAACGTCTTTCTCAGAGAAGGTTTAATATTTTAATGAAAAATCTACGTCATTAAACGCTTAATGTTTTCTCTACGCCTAAATTCCATAAAGTGTACAGTAGTTTGCAACACAATCAAATTCCCTTTCGGTTTGTAATATATTAGCAGCCCACGGAAGATTTACCGCTCCTTCGAAATCGACGTCTGAAATATTCCAAATGATTATCATAATTTGTAACAGATATTTGATCTCGTTTTAAAAGATACCTCCCAAAGCTCGCTCATTAAATGCAAACTGCGAGGGGATATCAGATTGTCTGCGTAATTTTGTCTCTTTGAATTTCGGATTTAGTCGGCGACTCCGCAAGATATTAGATTACTAAGAATTGTGTCCGCTTTGCAAATGTTTGGACAGAGTCAATTTTATCCGGCTTGATGTAATATTTGTAAATATTAACATAATTTTATACTTAGTAGCTTCTTTTTTATGTTAAATTATTTTACTACAAATTTTAGAGTTATGGATGCTATCTTTAAGTAAAATATTTTTTCTACTACAGAACATATTTAAGCAGTTATTAAAATTACGGGGTTTAAACTAATTAATATAAACCACTATATATTAACTGCCTTCATCATAGTCGGTTTATAAACCTATTTTAGTTATCGAATGTTCTGTCCTCTTCGCTCAAACTGAAATCAAAAGTCATTCGAAAGGGACAAAATATTTAATAAATAAAATAGGTTTGTAATGTGACTATGAATAAGGCCGTTAAAATGTATACCTTCATGAATGTTGCCTTTATGCAGACAAAAAAGGAACACCAAATTCCTTTTCTGGAGACCACCTAATCTCACCGCGTTAATAATGTTTTTAACATATTCCATATCGCGAATGCCACCACTGCAGATGCGAAAGATTTCCTCATTGCACTCGGACGTCACCTTATTTGAATATAAATTGCATTGAAAAAGACGTTCAGAAATTATACTCTAATGGAAAAAGCAATTCTTTTCTCGGAGCGTAGCTAAGGCGCGCGCTTACACAGATGCATGGATTTACTGGCTTTTTGTTGGGAATAAATCTTTTCGGCGGTGTAATAGTTTGGTGTTACAGTTCCTTAGGTTTAATGAAATTATTTGATTTATTTTTTGAGTAATTCAATCCAATCCATAAGCCAAAGGAAGTCCACTGCTGAACATAGGCCTCTCCCAATGATGTCCACAGTGACCTGTTGGAGGCAGCCTGCATTCAGCGATGATTTCCATCATCTTTACTCTTTTGAGTAATGAAATTTTCGATGTACGTTATACCTGTTTATTTCATTTAGGTTTAAACGGCTACAGCTTTTTGGAACTATAAAATGTATTTTTTTATTATTTTTAATTAATAGGATCTGTCAAATATGTTATGAATTTGTTATTTAGTTGAAAAGTCTATTTTGTATACATTTTCCAGTTTTAAAATATCCTCACTCCTCAACAAGGTTGGACGATACGAGGTAATCCAAATTTAAGCCACAAAACTTTAATCAACGTCGCAAACAAACGTAAAAATTCTACCCTCAGATTACACACACGAAACATGAAATGATTGAAAATTGTTCGTAGCACGAGTTTCGGTCCGGTGTTTACGGTTTGCCGGTGGAAATTTCAGAATCGATGTAAACTTGGCGAGTGATGCTCGGCTGAAACCGGCCAGTTCCATCAACGGTGAATATTGCCTTCCTGAGTGATTGCAACCGCTGCGTTGTGCCATATTCTGATGGGGTGATTATGGTATTGTGCTCTCAATTCATCATTATCAAATCTAGGTAAATCGAGGCTTCTTAGGCTACCAGCTGGATTAAGGTTCGTAACAGCACATATCCTTAACCCAAATGTGTTCCACTGCTGGATATATTACCAAATTGATAACATTTCGCATGCAAGCAATTATTTTAACTCTACTCTGTAACCTTCAATGATTAGAATTTGATAAATCAAATCCACTTCATAGTCTCGGAATTAATTATTACATTTCTTGCATTAACACTACACACTTCACTAATATTATTAAAATTCAATTCAACGAACCATATGACTATTTGCCTGATATTTTGATCCATTAATTTTTCATTTTTCCGATATTTTTAAATGTTACGTATTTACATATTTTTTTGTGACGCAATTAATTAGCGTACGTCGTATAGTTGTTACTAACTTTAAGAACTGGAAGTCTCTTCAAACGTACTTTGTAAAAGCAATGTTGCCAGCATAGTAAAATCTTAACGGAAGCTCTCTTTGTGGTGTTAAAAACTTGCAAAAGTTCGCCATCAGTTGCCCAAATTTTAACAGACAATATGTATTGATATGAATAAAAAGTTTCTGTTTCACTCTGTCTTAACAATATTCGCGCCGTATATAAATACTTATATATATATATCCATAAATATGAGACAGTTGGACATAACCATTTGACAGTTCGGTGTCACAGTGATGCATGGAGGCACTCATATATACTGGTATTAGGGACGTCTATGCACCTACAATGAGTGTCATTGTCATTCATTAAGTCTATGGTGGCCTGTTGTTAACGGAGTAGACGCGACTGCCAACATATTCACGTTGGTCGCGCGTTCAAATCCCAGGACACACCTCTGACTTTTCGGATTTATATGTGTATTGATAGTCAATCACCACGCACTATAAAAATAAAGGAAAAAGTCGTGAGAAAACCTGAATACCGTAGCAATTTTAAAGAACTTCTACGGTATGTAAAGTCCGCTAACCCGCAATAGGCCAGCGTAGTGGACTATATAGCCTAACTCCTTTCAATCGTACTCTCGATTTTAGAAGACCCCCGTGCTCAGCAGTAGGATGTATATGAGCTGATACAGCATCATTGTCGCACAGAGAGATTCGTACCTGTAGTACCACATCATGGCGGCACTATAAAATGCAATATACGTCGTTGTAAAAGCAGTATCCTCACATTATTAACTATAATCTTAGATATTGGCTGTATTATAGAATTTAAAGTATTCAGCACTTACTACTGAACCCCTGTCTATGATTAGAGATCGTTCAACAAAAAGCTCAACAACATCAATTTTGAAAATATGGTTTCACTTATTATCTTCGCTATATTGTAATAGGACTAATCGATTCGTTGAAATTCACATAATCGCCGGCAGTAGGCTTTTAGGCATTTATATGTATTTACAATACATATTGGATGCTATTACGGTAGCATATCGTATTAGATTCCGCTGAAGTTTCAGATGCGAGAATTTTGCAAAATCTATACTAGCGGTTTACGGAGAATATTGCCGAATTTGATGGATTAACCTAATTGGCATGCGCTTTGGATAATATATATATATATATTATATATATATATATATATATATATATATATATATATTTATATAGAAATTGAAAGATAGTATAATTTCGTAATGTAAGATAATTAAACTTTTTGTTGTACGAGTACTTAAAACTTATTAATTTTTTAGTAAATTTTTCGCGTAAAATAATTGTGTAAATTAAATAAAGTACTAAAAACATAACACAAACACAATATTCAAATACGTTCAAAACAATTAACAAAAAGTAATTAATTACTTTGCGGTGAGCGAGTACTGTTTAGGTTTACTTTGTTATAAATATTACTTATATTGTAAAAACACTGATTAAGAAAAACATTTTTTTGTCGACGATCATCCAGACCATACATTTTAACGTCAAATTAAAGATTTCTTGTTTACGCTGAACTAAATTATATTTTATATTTGTTCTAAAATCGACCTCCATAGTCAACACGCAATTTAATAGATCTCAATGTAAACTTGGTTGATGAAACCAAAATCTGTCCTGAATCTCTTTACCTAAATGCAAATTAATCCGAACAAGCTCTATGACACTATGTTTGATATACATGGCTACCGGCTGCATAACCAGAGATATGTGAATGTCGTGTTCGAATTAACATACCGAAGCGCGGTGCCGATACCGAGTTGCCATCGAATTTGATTAAATTAAAACTTCATATAGCTGCGCTTTCGGGATCCGATCCACGTGCAATCCTACCTATATCTTGACCAATTACATTTTGCGGCCGCATTTGCATCAATCTGTTCCGCTAGGTAGGTATGTCCTATCTCTCTGTCTTCCGTATTCAATTTGGGTTTGATTGCAAATGTCAGTATTACTGCTTTAGTATTGGGTTTCAGTTGGAATTTATTTGGTGTATTGCTTGTGGATAAAATTATCAGAATTCCTTACGAGGATAAAGTATTTAAATATTACAATACCGTATACATCAGTCGCTTTGGGTTTCCGGCCTGTGAGCTACAACGTCGGATATCTGAAAACGTTTTCTGGACGGTACAACATTATGTCATAATAACAATATGTGAAATGTATTTTATTTCACATCATCTTTCGCTTAGCTTACTGCTTCCGCTACTTTTTCAATTTGTTTATCTATTTTCCCAGAAATACATGATTATAAATTTTATGCAGATTTTATGCAGGTTTTAACCAGTTTTACAACCTTCTTATCTTACTATACTAACTGTCTTTGGCGCTCAAGAAGTCTCCCTAACTACGGTCACACCATCTTCTTTTATATTCAAACTTACACAAAAGACTATTTAATTATGCATGCATAATTAAGTCGCTAAAACTGATAATTACTCGACTATAATAACAATTCAGAGCATTTTGCCGAGACAATGAACAAGCTTCGTTCTCGACGCCGTTTTATGTTGATCAGTTTGTCAAAGGACTCCGAATGTATTGAGAATTGAATGCTAATGGAAAAAGCCTCGGTGTCGCTGCAAATAGGAAACTCTTGTCTGTTCCGAGATTGAACCGGGATGTCAATTGAAAACTCTTAAATACATAAGTGGAAGTTTGTGCCGTGGGACGGGACGCGCCGTCTCTCGAACGGGAGCGGCGTATTGCATGGCAACTTTTCAGAAAACTTAGGACAATTCTAACGTAAGACGTGCCGGATGAGATTAGCCTATATGCAAGCTTTTCGTGTTACTTTCTTAAATTCTAGGGATGAGTAATGAGAAACATTGTAAATACGTAAATGGAGAATAAAATTTAATTTTGATCTTAATTAAAAGAGCCACAATTTCAGATAAAAACAACTCCGATTTTTGTATTACTGTAGTTCGATTTGAAACACGTGGCATCATCTTTCGTACACAATAATTGCAGTTATTTAGTCTGATCAAACTAATGCATACTGCGAACTCAGCTAAATAAAAGAGTAAAGCTCAAAATTATCCATATACTCGTAATTAATTTACAAACTCAAATACAGTCTTTTCTTTCTTGGAAATTCATGTTATAAATGAACATACATAACATAAACACACGCCTTTTTCCCAGAAGGGGTAGGCAGAGGTGTTAACAGAACACCCACATTTCGCCTTATATATTCCGTCCCACGATGTGATAGGGGGCGAGCCTATCGCCATATCGGGCACAAATTCCTGACTCCGGGCTGATAATGAATAGAAAAATCCAGTATCACTTTGCCCGACACGGGATTCGAACCCGAGACCTCAGCTTTGCAATCATACCGTAGTACCACTACGCCACCGAGGCAGTCAACATATAAATGAACATGCAATTAATTATTTGATGAAATAATACCAGATGTGGATGAACACGAAATAAATTGTTTAATGAAATAATACTGGATATGCAATTTATAAAACTACAACTTTATTAAAGAGAAAACTGTTAATTTAGACGTATAGTGAGCAAGAAAGAAAGAAGGAACAGTTTGCCTGTAACTATATCCCTATAGACATAATCACATTTTGAGATTTGTAACTCCTTACAGTAATCATTATTTAAGTTTATAAAAGATCTAAATTGTGTGCAAAGGTTTTCTTATTTATTTATTTATTTATTGACCTCCAACTAAGACTACACTTAACACACATTCAATATTCTACATAATTTTAAGAATGAACACTGTGCATCTTAAATTACAGGATGACACATCTTGCCCAAATTCTTGATCTTTAAACTTCACGATTTTGAGTAAAATCCAGAAACTTTTTGCTTTAATGCATCGGGTCATCTTGCCTTCGCATAGGAAAGCCATAAGCAAAGAAAATATCAACCTGATTATGATATCAGTTCCTACGCATATTATTCCCGATCAAATGCAATTGTATTTAACCGTCCATCATGCGCTCTTTGGTATTGAAACTGGCGTATGTTTCGGCTCTGCTCGGCGTAGCGTGGGATTAATCTCAAGTTTGCGCATCGAAGTGCTCATCGGTTACATCTGAAGCGGTGCATTTCACGTACCCCGCAGTTGTTGATTTCACTGGACTTTTTGTGTGTTGCAGTGACAGGTTGCAGTGTTAAATAAAAAGGAAAATAATTTATGGAATCTGTAAAAGTGTTCAACATAATTTAGATTCAGTCTTTTTATTCTAACACGTGGTTCGGAAAGCGGCATTCACTAGAGAAGAACGGGCAAGAAACTCTAGTGTTGGTCTTTTCATAACCAATTTACATAAGTAGGTATAGTTGGCTACAGTATTGATGGGGGATTTTTTTTGATTGAGGACGATCCAGATATTCAAATAAGTAGGCATACCTTTGTATATACGCTGAGATACATTGGCGAAAATGACAGTAAGGCCATCTTTAATTCGGATTTTTTACATCGGAATATGCGATAATAGGACGATTTTATGTCACCATGCCGGGTACAAAATTTAGACATCAAAAACATTTTGGATTTCCCGACCTGGTGTTTAAGTAAATGCAACAGTTGCATTACTTCGGTGAATAAGAATGCCAACGATCCAAAAGCAGCGGACGGCAGCAGGACAATCTAGCCCAAGACCTATTATTTCAAAAGCCGATCATGCTCCCACAAATCTATCGTGCAATTTTTAATAAAAAACGTTTAATAAGGCCATATACGTGGCGTCATATAATTTTGATTTAAATTATTATTGGGAAAAAATTATACTACACTAACAAACGAGCGCGCAATATTTATGGTTTCTCACTTGTTAAAGAGTGCGTGGCAGCATGTTGATGAACAGACCAGACGCGGCTACCAACATGTTCACAGTGGTCGGGGGTTCAAATCCCAGGGCACACCTTTGACTTTTCGGAGTCATGTGTGTATTGATAGTTAATCGCCATGCACTATAACGGTGAAGGAAAACATCGTGAAGAAACCTGCATACCGAAGCGATTTGCAAGAATTTCTATGGTATGTAAAGTTCGTCAACCCGCACTAAGCCAGCGCGGTGGACTATATGGCCTTAAACCCTCTCAATCGTACTCGTGATTGTAGAAGAGGCTCGTACCCTGCAGTGGGACGTATCTAAGCTGATATAGTACAGTACAATATCTATTAAATGTTTTTTTTTTCTCAGTGCATAATGAACTTTGTGATTGGTGGCGTGCCCAAAACATTATGTCGCGTGCTATCAGTGGCACGCGTGCCATTGGTTCGCCATCCCTGCCCTAGGCGAATTGTCAAATGCCAGTAGTAAACCATGTACGCGTGTTTTCACCACTGTACGACGTGGATGGTAAATAGTTTCCATTGAATGCGTAATAGGACATGCCGCTCGGATTATTCTGTTGTGTATACAAATAAATCAGTTAGTAAGCGGAATTTGTGGGCGACTATTCCGCTCTTTGATTAGACATTGTTTTAATTAATTTTCGATTATAAGCAACACTTAATGTAAAAATTACTGTAATGAATTAATGGATTAATAAGCGATGCTGCTAATCGATATCGGTTAAGTACATATTGTCAATTGCGAGAATGTTTCGCAGTGGAATGCCAAGCATTTCCTTGTGATTCATGGTGTCGTTTGGTTTTGCTACTGTCCATGAGCGGTCGTATCGCTTACCATCAGGTGAATGCCATGCTAGTCTCACCAATCATCGCAATAAAAGAATACAGTGTTTTATAAAAACCATACGAAATTGCAATAATACTTTTCCGTGAAAAAATATAAAGTTCATATTTTTGTGACTTCATCCAATATTGGTATTTAAATATTTTAGATTAAAATTGGATTACGGCAATTCCGTTCGTTGTATTTTTGGGCGACGCTTAAACTGCATTCTGCTGATAGATATAACCCCTCAACGATTAAAAAACAACTAAATTATATTTTAAATAATAAACACACAAACTGTACCATTGCAGATGGATGTTGTATAAAAGTGCAGACTTGTGTTGTAGCAAGTACGAGTCCATACACGCATAAACAAACACTGAGAGCTGCGACACTGTATGTGCCAGTCTTTTACGGCAATGTCTGTTTATTTAGTACGACAAACAATTCTCGATATCTATCAATTAGGCATCTTAAAAATGTATAAACTATTTATTAAATACTGCCTCGTTGGCGTAGTTGTACTACGGTTTACAAAGCTGAGGTTTCAGGTTCGAATCCCGGGTCGGGCAAAGTGATATTCGATTTTCTATTTACTATCCCGGAATCAGGAAGTTGTGCCCGATATGACAATAGGCTTGCCCCTATCACATCGTGTGACGGAACACACAAGACGAAATCTGGGTGTCCTGGTTGCACCTCTGCCTACCCAGTCTAGGATAAAAGCGTGACGTTTATGTATGTATATTAAATGTACACAAAATCTGCAACATTGTAGACGGGTGTTGTACGAGAGCGTTCGCTCCGTATGTCGTAGTTGCGACACGAGTGCAGACTTGTGTTGTAGCGCGCACGAGTCAATACACGCACATACAAACACTGCGACACTGCGTGTGCCGGTCTTTGTGCAGGAATGTCTATTTATTTATCTAGCCCTACACTGTACAGCCTTGGATAGTCGATGTCTATCCGTCAAAGTGTGATGTACTGACTGGTAGATACTCGTATATGACGATATTGAACAAAACTACATTATAATCAAATTCCTATCGTATTTGATGAATAGACAAACTCCTTTTGAATAGGCCTATTATCTACATTCCAAAATTATTATTTTGCTACAAACTAAAAGAAAATTGAGTTATAAAAATTGCGTGATTGCCGATGGTAGATTTTATTCTCACATTTTTTATCCAATAAATCCAATCCAATTCATCAGCCAAAGGAAGTCCACTGCTGAACATAGGCCTCTCCCAATGTTTTCCACAGTGACCTGTTGGAGACAGCCTGCATCCAGCGACGTCCCGCGACCTTCACCAGGTCGTCTGACCATCTAGTGGGTGGACGTCCCACGCTGCGCTTTTCGCTTTTATGCAATAAAAATATTAGTATTTTGCTCTACTCATTGTTGGATTGAAAAGTCACTTGTAGTTTTCATTTCGATACTCATGACGCAAAACAGATTTTTGAGTCGGTACCGTATATCTATACATTCTTTCACTGAAATAAAATCTAAAAAAATTGCAATATTAACCCAATTTCAGCTATTTCGTTTGATAACCGGGAAAAAAATTAAAATTCTATTAACTGTACAAGCGTAACATGTTTGGATACGTGAAAAGCATAGTAATTTTTTTCGCAAATAAAATTTGAAAATTGATTACGTTATTTCAACCCGGCCTTTGTGTTGTTTCATGATTAACTGGATTTGTCTCGTTTGAAATATCGTTTCAATAATTGCTTTATTTCGTTTTCACTTCATCTCAATTGGAACGAATCGAATAAAATTCGTTTGTGTCCTACATATTATACTGGTATCGATGTATTTTCGTCTGCCTCAAATAGCCTTGTGTGAGACGCTGATACAAAGACGACGTAAAGATTTCTCCGAAGCTAATATAAAGATAGGGAATAAAGGAGTATTACACAAGGTCTATCAGATGTGAGCAAAGTAATGAAATTCATGCATATGTAATTTGTATCCGATTTGAGGGTACTGACAGTATCAAATAGGGATGAGATATACTTGCATAATTAAGTACCAGGGCTTCTAAGTATGAGTACGTAAAAATACTAGGGTTCAAAACCAGGTTCTAAAATACTTGAAAGTATTTTGAAGTATGAGTCGGCAACCCTTCGCGTCCCAGCCGCGGCGCGGCGTCTATAAAATACTTACATAGGAATCCAATCCGTATTCCGTAACTAATAAGGAGCAAAAAAGCATAAATAAAAAATACTTTGAATTTCAAAGTATTTTCTATTCACAAATACGATTGAGTTTCTTATTTATATGAAGTCAAGGATAGTTTTTCTATGGAAGTATTTTTATATATAGTGTTCCGAGTTCGTCGCGTACCGACTTATAGCGGCGTCTAAATTCGAAAATACTTTCATAGGAATTCAACCCGTATTTTATGACATATTAGGAACAAAATAGTATGAATAAAAAAATACTTTGAAGTTCAAAGTATTTTTACGTAAAGTGTTCCAAGTTTTTCGCGCATCGACGTGCAGCGCCGTCTAAATTTGAAAATACTTGCATAGGAATTCAACCCGTATGTGATGGCTATAAAGAGCAAAATAGTATGAATAAAAAAATACTTTGAAGTTCAAATGTATTTGTTATTGACAGATACGATTATGGTTCTTATTTCTATTAGTTTATGGATCGTTTTCCTATGCAAGTATTTTCATGTGTAGTCTCCAGAGCTATCTGCGCATCGACGTATGGAAATACTTTCATACTTGTAAGTATTTTCTGCTCGTACCAGGGCGCCGTACTTCGAAGTGAATACCTGGTTTTAAAACCTGGTATCGTAAATACGTCTCATCTTTAGTATCAAATAGGGCTGTAGAAACAGATTGGTACGTATGTACTGTGTACTACTCGTATAGCGCAAACGCTTGTCACCTCGTGCAATTACGTGAGCAGTGAGAAAGGAAAATGACGTAAGCTCATAAAATAATCACGCTCATGTAACGTTAATTTTATGGTATATTTTTTTCTATTCCTTTTACAGAAAAGATTTCGGTTACGTCAAATTATGTTTTTCGGAAAGAAAAAAGTTGGGAATTTGTTGGGCTGAATTGAAAGACCAAACATGAACTCGAGGCTTATAACCCGTGCAGAAAGATAACTAGACCAATTCAGCATCTTAATAAATAAAATACAAAAACACCGTACGATGTTTTCTACTATGTAACACACTCTGCAAAACACAACACCAATATTTATGCAAATCGCATGTTATGTTTCCATACATTTTCGTCTCGTCACACCAGCAAAATTAAACGTCAGAATATGTGAGGGGGATTTCGCAAGACTCCCCACTCGACATCGTGAGAAAACACATTAGCGCTTTAGCGTGGATTAGCCATGTTTCGCAGAGACGATTCACGAGTTGGGAACAGTCGGTCGCACAAAACGGAGATGTGTAGCGTGTGTGTACTAAGTAGTATGTACAGCGGTTGTTCCCAAACTTTTTCGACGAAATCCTTCTTAGAGTTCTTACTAACATCTTCGGATTAATGATGGCGTTCTCGCGCCCATTATAGAGCTACAGCTTTTTAACCTATGCCTATGATTTTTTATCAGAAATGATGAGATGTTTGATTGAAGGAATAGTTTTTTTTTTTTATTATTTATATCTACATTATTGGTATAAATTGTAGCTAAAAATCAAACAAGATAAAAAAATACTAAATTCGCGTCTTTTATTCAAGTAGCAGATGTAATTTTTTCTTAATTATATATTCGGAACTCTTAAAATGAGGTTCTCAGATTGAGAAGTTCTGTCCCACACTACTCGTATTAACATATGAATGGGAACTTGGATTTTTACAACGGACACAAAATGTTACTTTGGAGATTTGTTGCATTTCTCGTATGGTAATGCGAGGATGCTATTGTTATAATTAAATTTAAGATTTTATACGAGATTTGTGAACATTTCGTTTATAGTTTGAGCTACTTAGTATATATACTAACGCTATCTTTTAGAGACAATCTTAGGACCTGGGCTTAAACATGGGTTTTAAAAAACTCACTTGGAAAAAAATCCATAATATAATGTCTTCTTTTGCTACCAAATGTACAGGTATTTGATTCATTCTATTCGGATAAAGTTAGACGATATATTATTTACCTATATGAAAACACCTCAGACTGTTCCAATTGCCTTGTGATCCTTGTGATCAATGATATTAGAGCGCCGATGCCAAACGGACGAACAATTTAATTCGACCGGCGCGGCGCACGATTCCGTTGCTTTTTCGATGAATTGAATTGAAAACCTGAGGCGAGTCGGTTGCGGTCGTCACTGCATTTTGTGGATTACTCGATTGGCGCAATATTGGCGGCTGGATACATCCCACTTTCCATTCACGGTCGCGTGCCGGCGCCGCTCGGCCGGAAAATGAAAGGGATCCGGAAAAATCGCGGAAAAAACTTTCAAAAGTCGCTTTTCTTTTGACCGATCGCCACTGTTTCATGATGAAACTTTCATTCCAACGCGAGCTCACTCTTCGGAAATATTTTAATCGTGCTCAATTGAGTGTAGACATTTTAATTGAATATTAATTGAAGTCAAATATAGCGGGATTGGCGCGAATGGCAAATGACTTGGTAATACAATAGATGGCAATCGTGGTACATTTGAGAAGCAAATTAGTAAACTCTGTTCATGGGAGTCGAACTTGGTCAGTTGTTAAATTTACTTTGCTAACTATTTGATGATTGTCCGACTACGGACTTATTTGAAGGTAACTTCAGCACTATGATTATAATGGACGAAATAATTTATTCAAAACCTATTATGCTATTGTATGTTTATTTAATATCATGTGAAACGCACATAACAATGTTATACGGGTCCGTGTACTTCTATATAATTATGGTAAGAATCAATTTACAGATGAACATCAGATCTTAGACACACTTTGATAACAATTAACAATCTCTGAAGAATAATTCGAAATTAATATGCAACATGAACATACGCCATAGCATTACATATTTCTATGTATGTACATCATTATAAGGAACATTAATGTAATTAATAGTATTGTTTTTTTTTTCAAATACTTTTAGAAAACGGTCAATGTTGAACGATCGTAAAGCATAAAACGTCTTACATTGCTGCATTAGCTGATTTATATGTGTTGTACTAACGATACATTTTTGCCCCGCAGGCCCTACTACAGGCTCACGACGTGGTCGCGCGCGAAGTGTACGGCGAGGAGTCGCTGCGCGCGTCCCCGCCGCCGGTCAACGGTCGCAACACAGCACCTCCACCCGAGGAGGAAGACGACACCGAGCCCGAGTTCGAGAACGTGACCAGGGTGCGCCTCGTCCAGTTCCAGAAGAACACTGACGAACCGATGGTAAGGGACGTTTATTTGAAACGTGTTCTTTTTTAAACTGCCGATAGAAGAGACTACATTGTAGTGCAATGCGATCCAATAAAGTGTCATTGTACACTGTACGGCACGGTTATGTCTAGCTGTTCGATTAAAAATTAGATATGCATACGTCATTGGTTAAAACCAATTTTTTTTACAGTTTTTCTTCAATTATTGTAAATTTTAAGACTTTCATTTACCATGCCGATCGTATTAATTACTGTTAATGATTCCTCGATTAACAAATGTTTGCGAGACCGCAAATCTCGTTCAGTATTCAGATTGCTCGATTTAAATATCCATTTGTGTCTCGCAGTCAATTGATTGACATTATTTGGTACTTATTTAACATATAATGCTATTCCTAAAGTAATTATTACAACAATTTGTTGTCCAAATTAATTTTGATTGTATTCATATTTATAAAAGCAGTCCGTCAGCTAGTAACCGCATGAATTCTAATCAAAACCAATTAAAGAATTGAATAATTAATTACATTCACAATTAATCCTTTGGTTTTTACCTCTAGTTCAATTATTGATAAATAAATATTTTTTGCAAACCCGCATTAGGCTTCGTGGTGGACTATACGGCCTATCCATTCTCAATCGTGCTCTCGATTGTAAAGAAGGCTTGTGCCCTGCAGTGGGACATACATATATGGGCTATGAAAAGAACTAGACTGTAACTTACTTCCATCTCCTCCTATTGTACTATGTGATTTATTTAATTACAAGTTAAAGACCACTTTGACAATCCCAAAAACCCGTTGAGTTTCTCTGGTCGGTCACAATAAAATGCGTCCTTCTGTCGACCTGACTGACAGCAATTTAAGTGACGAGTATGCAAGAAGGATATTCACAAAGAAACTTATCTACTCTTCCAACGTTCGCACTTCACGGTTATTTCAGTGACGAGTGTACGAAATATTCATAAATTCACAAACAAATCACCATCCACAGGGTATAACTCTGAAACTAGCGGACGACGGGCGATGCATCGTGGCCCGCATCATGCACGGCGGCATGATCCACCGACAGGCGACGCTGCACGTAGGTGACGAGATCAAAGAGATCAACGGCACGCCGGTCGCGAATCAATCAGTCGCTCAGTTGCAGAGGATGCTGGTATGTTGACAACTATGATTGTTGCATTATGATAGTGCAGTAATGATCAAGGTTTCCTAGATGCAGGCCGACTGCTTTCTGTGAAAATCTGGTTGGGGCCCATTTAGAGCAGTGTATCTTGAGATGAAGGTGGCATGATCAAGAATATTAGAACTAAGAGTTAATAATGAATAGTTGAGATTATATTACATCACTGGTAAAAATATATGTGTGTATTGATAGTAAATCAGCACACACTTTAACGGTGAAGGAAAACATCGTGAGGAAACCTGCATACCGTAGCGATTTAAAGAATTTCTCCGGTATGTAAGTCCGCCAACCCGCACTAGGCCAGCGTGGTGGACTATATGGCCTAACCACTCTCAATTGATTCTCTCGATTGTAGAGTAGGCCCGTGCCCAGCAATGGGACGTATATAGGCTAATAAATATATATATATATATATATATTAATATATTAATATATATATATATATATATATTGTTTCAATTCTTGGGTTCGATCCCAACACCTATTTATCCAATTTAGCAAGGTTTTTGTTTCGTGAAATATTATATCCGCAGTATTGGATTATATCCCAAAGATGGTCCGAAATCGTAAAAGGTCACGAGAAATCTGGGAGCTGTTGTAAAATTTTAAGGTAAATAAATGTGTCTGTTGGGTATATTCATTCATCTTAAAAGTGTAACCATGAATTCACAGCGTGAAGCCCGTGGTTCGGTGACATTCAAGATTGTACCATCGTACCGGTCGGCGCCACCACCCTGCGAGGTAAATTTTATGCCATTACGCTTTACCCAACCGCTGACTACACTCGGCAAGTATTCAAACTTGTGAATATCCAAGCAGTGTGAATTTGGCAATTTTTCAGTAGTTGTAGCCTAACCGATTGTTTGATTACTAGTAATTAAAAACACTAAAAAAAAAAGAAAAATTCATTTGATTTGATTAACACGATAGCAAGTAGTGTGATTCTAACGCTTATTTTTGATACAATAAAGAGCCGACAAGCGCACGTAAAACACTTTCGATGCTTGTCCCTGAATACATTAATAAATTGGTACTAAACACACACATTTTTAAAATTGTACTTTTTGTTTCTAACTAGCTTTTCCGGATAAAGCCTTCGCCCGTGCTAGTAAGTAGCGATACCACACCCGTTGCTACTTTATGTTATGTTGTATTATGTTTATGTTGTGTTATGTTATATGTACATATTATATTGTCACCTGGGCATGGCTGCGCGTCCCCGCGATCTCCTACGTTACTGTGCGCTTGTTGTTCTTTTACCAACGCTTCACCGCCACCCACGTCACTCTCACTTTATATATTTACATGTTTTGCATTTATATTTTCTTTATCCTCCTATCCTTCAAACTTATTGAACTAAATACTTATATCTATATATTTATTTTCATTTGTATTTAATATGAATTCATTACTTCATTAATCTTCATTGTGTATGTATCTAGTTTCTGAATGTACTTTCATGCAGTCGATAAAAGTTCGTGCAGCATTTCTAGATTTAGTTTTGAAAATGCTACACTGATAAAGTGATACGAATCAACCACTGTCGGAACTTTTATCATCTGTGGCAGGTATGAATGTGGAATATTTGTGTTAAGATAGATGTTCTCTTGCAGATATTCGTTAGAGCGCAATTTGATTACGATCCGTTGGAAGACGAATTGATCCCGTGCGCTCAAGCCGGCATTGCATTCAATACGGGCGATATACTGCAGGTATTATGTCATGTTTAATCTTACTGCCAACGCGGGAGTGTTGTGTGACTTCGTTCTTTACAACTGTACTGGGTTTGGAATATATGGCATCTCTCAATGCAATAAATAATAACTATAACCATGCTCTTACTCCTGATTCTACCTGTTTAATTTATAAGACATCTTTGGCAGGGATTAATAGTTTTAAAAAAGTTGGTTTCGAGTTTTATCATCGGAATTCCATCTCCAGTGGATGCTAAATGCTCTAGTTCTAGAATCTAGACGCACTAGTTAAACTTGTTCGCAATTCTGTGCAGTACGCTGCTACTGAAGTAATTGTAAGACGTCGTTTATCTCGACAAAGACTAATAACTCCAAAGCATTCAAAGATGTATGCACTGTTTTATTCAAAGACTAATTTGGAATATTGGCCTTTTTAAATATAACGTCCTTTTTTTACAACAATACACTGATTTTTTAAAAATCTTTTACTATTGTGTTTATTTTACACTACTGATGATACCCAATTTTCAGATCATCAGCAAAGACGACCCACATTGGTGGCAGGCTCGCAAAGACGCGTCCGGTGGGTCTGCCGGTCTCATTCCCAGCTCGGAGTTGCAGGAATGGCGCGCCGCTTGTGCCGCAGCCGAACGTTCTAACACCGATCAAGGTGAGAAACCCTTCTAGAATTTTCCATAGATGTTTAATGTTATATAATTGGACGCTCGTAAGTGTATTGGTGTTAAGTGTTTTCGTTTTGTCGGTGTTAACTTTAGCTGCGTTGTCTACATTTAAATGTGTTTTTTGTTTCGTATTGATTTGATCTTTGTCGTCTGCTTGTGTCACGATGTTTCCTCTTTCATGAGGTATTTGTTACGATAAAATTAAAGCTTTATCATCTTCTTTAAGTGTATCATTTCTTTTTGTTTTACAATTTATAGATGTGATAAATGTCAATGAATAATTGTATCAGAATTTGTTGTATATTTTCTTGTTTTTATTTTTTTTTTTAATTTTCTTTCTTGTATTCGAAATTGGTTTTTATTTGCGCTTGGATTCTAGAATGTTAAAATATTGTTATTTCTAAGAGTTACGACTGTTCGTAAAATCTTAGCAGTAATCTTAGTGTTTGGGTGTTGTGTCTACTCGAAGATTATTTTTTATTTCCACGTATCATTATGGTTTATTTTAACACTCTCATATCGGTGTCTATATATCTAACTCATTAACATTTCGTGTTTTTATCTTTTCAAACATAAACATCATTGGACGAAGCAGTTGGTATGTAAAATTGCTAAAATTTTTCGTTGAAGAGTAATACAAGCTCCCATGTATATCCTTGGTATCTAAACGACTGAAGCCCGTCTTTGCATGGTATTTCTACCAGGCGATATGAGACCCAAAAGCTAGTATACGTCTATATGTACCTAAAGACCTGATGTACAGTCCGTCAATATTTATGTATACCGAAAGTCAATATATTTATGTATGGTAGACAGCTTATGGATCTGAATTGTGCGAAAAGGGAGTTTGTGTAACCCCGACGGTATCGTCATCTGTGGGAAATGTTTTGTCAATGACGGCTTTGAAATGTTTATTTGCATCAAATTAAACTTGTCATGATTTTAATTTAACTTGTAGATCTCTCCCCGCCTTTGGGAGCCTTGTTGTAATATGAATATTTAGAAAAGCTTAATCTTCGAACTCTTTTGCTTGATCGACCGTGACTGAAAATTTAACCCTGTAAGAACGGTTATTAAGATTTATTTCTACGTTATATTTTCTCCCAAAACTTTTTGAATTTGACGGACTGCAAAACTCCTCAAAAATTATTCATTATAATTTTAAAGTTACTTGTACTATGAAGCGTCGATTAAATTTTGGATTATAAATTATTTTCTCACTCTTAACTAAAATACTAGTTTACTTTTTCTCCAACATTTGACGAAACATTTGCCTATGTGTGTTAATTCCAATGTCAAGTAGCATTCCGATTACCATGTCGACACCATACCGTTGAGTTTGCATGACCCGTGTTGTAATGTTATGCCGCTAGGAGCCGAGGGCTGCGTGTCGCACACAGAGGGGTGTGAGAACACAGGTAACTTGGGTAACATACAGCTTTAAAGTACCCGACATTCAATTTGCCACATCGGGCAGAAGGGTAGGACTTCGGCGAATATCGGCTGGCTTCGGTTTTGTATAGCGTCGTCTTTATCTTCTACCCGATGTGCGAAATAAAATGCTGGGCACTGTATATTAGACTAGCAGGAACTGTAGAGGGTACAGAAACCCGTGTCTTGTGTAATTTTCTATACTTGTGATTTGTCAAAACTATCCTATGTATGCATGAGTAGATTTGTGAAATATCTGCCTCGTTTACTACCACAATTTTGCAGGTTTATTCAATGAAGAGTTATTAGTTAGTTTTTAAACTATGCAATAAAACAACGCCTTAAATTTGTTTTTTTGGCATGGCAATAAAAATACACTTAATTTTTATCTCTAAAGGTGCAGTTTTGATATAATCAGTTATAGGTTTAATAAGAAAACGTGCGCGTTTTGTTTCAGTCAACTGTTCTATATTCGGACGCAAGAAGAAACAGTCGAAAGACAAGTATCTGGCCAAGCACAATGCTGTGTTCGATCAGCTGGACGTCGTGACATACGAGGAAGTCGTGAAACTACCATGTAAGTGTATTTTTCTTTACTTAAATCCTTTTAGGCAAGCAACAGCTGATGCTAAATTATTTCCACGTTTTAACTATTTATTACATTTTTTAAAACACTTTACAAGAAATATTTTGGTTTAAAAATAGCAGTAAAATTACTTTATCAAGTCGACCAAAAATAATAAAAATCGCACCTGTTTATAACTGATCACCGACACCCAAGAGAAACCTTGCTACCTGGGAATTTCATGAACTAAATTGATTGATTGGAAAAGCGGGGGTGTAAGTATAGGTGCATTATTGGCGTTCTTACTACCTGACTGAAATGCATTTATATTTTTATGGTTTTCTTCAATACAATGTCACCGTTTTCAATTTTACCACCATAATTTTTACTGCCTCGACACGACTGCCTCGGTAGCGTGGTTGTACCACGGTACGGTTACAAAGATGAGGTCTCGGGTTCGAATCCCCGGTCGGGCAAAGTGAAATTGGATTTTTCTATTCATTATCAGCTCGGAGTCAGGAATTTGTGCCCGATATGGCGATAGGATCGACCCCTATCACATAGTGGGATGAAACACATTAGGCGAAACATGGTTGTCTTTGTTGGATGCCAAGGGAACCTCTGCCTAACCCTTCCGAGAAAATGGGAGTTTATGTTTGTATGTAATATGTATGAATAATTTGCTACAGCGTTCCAACGCAAGACAATAGTTCTGCTGGGAGCTCACGGCGTCGGTCGTCGTCACATCAAGAACACGCTGATCTCACGTCACCCGGACCAGTACGCCTATCCTATACCTCGTAAGTAGATTTTCTTTAAACTAATTAATATAAAAGTAGATATCTACCTTTATTGGTTCATATATTGGCATAACTTGGAAGCTAAAAATCCGTTAATCCGTAAAATCCGTAAATCCGTAATCCATAAATCCGAAAAATCCGTAAAAGTCAGTTTAAACATAATATTTTTATTGCAATGAATGGCGAGACGAGCATGTCATTCGCCTGATGGTATGTTATACGACCGCTCATGGAAAGTAGCAAAACCAAACAACACAATGAAGTACAGAGAAATACTTGGCAATCCACTGCGCTCGCCATCCTGAGACATAAGATGTTAAATCTCATTATGTCCAGTAGTTGCTCTGGCTACATTGTCTTCCAAACCAGAACATAACAGTGCATTTACACTGCTACCTACTACCAGTATTTATTGTAGTAAACATTTTTTTCTTTAAAATTTAACTCAAAAAAGTTAATTAAGTTGGATTTGACTGATTTTGTCCTCATACTTAAGGATAATTTGAATTAGATTTTGATTGATTATTGTATTTTACAGACACGACCAGACCTCAGAAACCAGACGAAGAAAATGGACGACACTACTATTTCGTCTCTCACGAAGAGATGATGGCTGACATCGCTGCAAACGAATATCTCGAATACGGTAAGTAACTTTTCCGAAAATAACTGTGAACGATTAGACTTATCACCTTTTTTCTTACGCGAAGAACACTAAGTGTAGCTCCCTTTCACGAAGCCCTGGGGAGGCTGCGGAGAATGTACGTCGCCGTCACAAGGCATCTGGACCGCCACGTGGATACTTCGTCTGCACAACACAGATCTTAGTGCCGGGTTAGAAGCCCTGGGGAGGCTGCGGAGAATGTACGTCGCCGTCAGAAGGCATCTGGACCGCCACGTGGATACTTCGTCTGCACAACACAGATCTTAGTGCCGGGTTAGAAGCCCTGGGGAGGCTGCGGAGAATGTATGTCGCCGTCAGAAGGCATCTGGACCGCCACGTGGATACTTCGTCTGCACAACACAGATCTTAGTGCCGGGTTAGAAGCCCTGGGGAGGCTGCGGAGAATGTACGTCGCCGTCAGAAGGCATCTGGACCGCCACGTGGATACTTCGTCTGCACAACACAGCTCTTAGTGCCGGGTTAGAACCCAAAACCGTCTTTGGACATCTTCGCCCTTTTTAGCATAATTCTGGCGTCAGCTAGGAAGGAGCTCTCAAACGATTCCAAAACTGACAGTCTAGAGCCTAGGCCCCCTCGGCGTAAGGGCGCACGTGCGCCACATTTGGGCAAATTTCAACCACTTTTTTGGATATATAGTGTATAGGTTGTCTGGAAGAGATCGCCGTTAGCGATAAGGCCGGCGTTTGTACCTACTTATATTTAGCTTTAAGTCCGTTGATTGTAAAATTATTTGATTATGTTTTGCGTACAATAAAGAATTATAAATAAATTAACTAAATATAATTTCGTATCTCAGGCACGCACGAAGACGCAATGTACGGCACGCGATTGGAGACGATCCGGCGCATTCACTCGGAGCGCCGCATCGCCATACTGGACGTGGAACCTTCTGCGTTGAAGACGTTGCGATCGGCAGAGTTCGCGCCATACGTCGTGTTCATATCCGCACCGCCGCTCAACAATGTTGCTGATGTGAGATAATGTTTTTATTATTATTTTTAAATATCTTTTGGTGTGTAAGTGAAAGGCTCATCTGATAGTGAGTGATTATTGCTATCGAATTTCTGGTGGGCTTGGTTCGTAAACGCGTTAACCGCTCTTGAAAGTGGCAGGGGCAAGGGGAGGAAAGGAATATAATAGTTACGGTAATCTTAGTTACCGTACGAAATACGACAGCAAAGCCATCGCCCTGACTCCATGTTAATCTAAGATAAAGGCAAATAGGAGAAAATCTCTTGACCACATAAAAATATAAACTTTTCTTCCCTTAATTGTCTTTGTAATTGTTGGGTAAATATTGATATCCGAAATAAGAATTCGCTCTAATCATGTTGTCTCCATAATTGGAATACGTAATGTCATCATCGTCATCATCAGGCTTTTATTGTGCACTGCTGAACATAGGCCTCAATCAAATTGTGCCAGTTCACCCTGTCTTCGGCTTGTCGCATCCCATATATGTATTTAACATGAATACTTTAAAATTTCAGTACGACGGCTCTTTGGAACTCTTAGTACGCGATTCAGAGCAGCTGCGTCGCTCGTACGGACACTACTTCGACCTCGTGATAGTGAACAACGACATCGACGACACTCTCGCGCAACTCGAGGCCGCTCTCGCGAGACTGCGCTCGACGCCGCAGTGGGTGCCCGTCTCGTGGGTCTACTGACCGGACTGGGACTATCCGTAAACTACTCACGCGGAAATCGACCTTATGATCACCAGGTATTATACAAAACTCTAAATTCCAGTGTGTAGTTACGGTAAAATGACTCTTGTGAAGCCAAGCTAAAATGGACTACATGATCAAAAGTAAAATAAATGTCATTTCCAATTGAATTCATAAGCTCAATCCACGTACATATGTTTAGCTCAAATATGCTCATTTGTGTTTCAGTTTCTATGTCATTTTTTATTTTTCAGTCTAACATAACTCTAACATTATTCATGTAAGATGCACTTTAATCTTTCAATTTGACGTACTTAAAAAAAAACATTGCAAATTCGACAATAAAATATGTTCTATTGTAAGTACTGTTTTTCATCCTAATAAAAACGTTAAAATATATTCCATACATCCAACTTAAGAAACAAAAATTATATTAAAATACTTTTGAAATCTATGTTTTCGTGTAATAATTCTAAATATTCCTATTACATTTGTACTATAAAATATCACTATTGAGTTTAAATAATAGGTCGCAGGTGTTTCTATAAACGTAATTTTTTTTTATGAGTATTGAATAAATAAATCTACATATGTGTTTTTTTATATTCAAATAGTCTTTTTATCTGGAATTGAATAATTAACAAAAAAAATATATCTCAAGCATTCTAATTATATTCAAATCATTACCAAATCCTTTAAATCAATTGTGTAAGGAATGTGTGTTTGGTATAAGGAAATAGATAAAATACAATATTTAATACAATTCACATGTAATTTCAAACGTCAATCTCAAGATCGTAAAGTCCATTTTAGATTGACACAATGCACCATCAATGAAAATAACCTCGGACTTGAAATGCTTTACATACAATTGTTTTGAGAGTTCAGAATATGCTTCGATAAGGATATTTTGGCAGATTATTGATGTTATTAGGTTTGCAGGCACAGTTTACTAACTGTACGGATTCCTAATTATATGAAGAGACGTAGTTACGCGCTTGATATTTTTTTAATCGCATGTAGCAACAATCACAGGTAATATGCAGTATTTTAATAAAATAGTTAGCTTATAATATGATGTTATTGTAATCAATGAACCAGTAATATCTCAAATATATACTTATGTTGTAGTTAAGTTAGATTTTTTAAATTGGTTTATATAATATACTTTAAAAGACAGTTTGTTGATACAATGTAAGATCTATTTTGTTCATGAATTCAATATTTGTGATAATAATTTTGTTATTTTTTTCTTTTTGTAAGTGAGACTTATATATTTATTTAAGTATTTATCATTGAATTTTATTTTATTTAAATCATGATTGTTTGTATTTATTATATGTTTAAATCATTTGTAATTGATATGTCGTGTTTATGAAGGCAAAATGCTTTTTAAAAATCTGTTTAAGGGATGGACTATTTAATATTTTCTAAGCGTCGACATGTTTGGGGCTTATGTTAATTTAACTAATAAATATGAAACGTAAAGTCTTGTAATAGCTTGCATTATTGATTTGGTACAATGCTCAATTACACATTTATGTGCCAAAACCAACACGAAACAATGAATTTTCGAAATGGAATATCTACATTTTTGACACCTCTTGCACAGCACGACACATTCAATGAATTTTTGGAACAATGTACATAATTATACATTAGTATATAAATTATATTAAAATAATAAAAAAAAACTAAATCTTTAGAGATGTACCGTAGCTCAAAATGTTTACTTCAACATTTAAATTTAAGATCTATTCTATTATTAGTGTCTATTATTATGAATGATTTTTCCAACTACAATAATGCACGTGATTTTCATTCGGAGTATTTTAGTATTCCCGGATGAGACGAATTTGATTGCTAGTTTCACCACCAAATTTAACACAACCGCTGTATGCCGTTGCAGCGCTTATCGATATTAAAGGTGTTATCGACAATAGATGTCGATAAAACTTTTTATCGACTCGTGTTCGTAAAATATTTCAGTGCATTCCGTAGTTGGAAAATCATCTACCGACTATAATTACAGGATTAGAGATCACAGGGTTGCAAGGATCATAATAGAAATGTATCGATTTTTTTCAATAAACTTTTTGTACTTATTGCTTTCACTCGAAAATATATTTTGCAATTATGTCTACTTAATGAGTTTATATGGTGCCATGCATTTTTTTATTCATTAAATTATTTTAAGTTATTTTGTTTTCGAGAATTGTCATATTCTTTGTAACTTAGGACGCGGCTTATAGTAGTTCATAGTACATCATTGTACATTTAGCTCGCAATTAAAACTTTATTTTTAATTTATATTATATAATTGTTATGTAAAATCACTTAATGCGAATGGGCTCAGGCATTTCGTCATTTTACATGTTTATGGCGCCATCTGTTATTCTTGTTTCATTATTGATGACAAACTTCACACTTCAACGTGGTCATAAAATGTAGATAATATGGACACGTTGAAGTCATAAATTTTTACGTTAAAGCGCTTGCACTACATTCCTGTATATAATAAAAATGAGTAGTAAAAGTTTTACTATAATAACTCTCACCGTTTCACTATTTTTACTTTAAAATCTAATATATAGGCTAAGTAGGTATCGATGTAAGTGAATGTTTTTGTCTTTTTATGAAGTTTCGAGCTGTTCTAGGATGGCAACTTCATTATTTACCAAAGCCTTACGACTGTCTTTGTTGTTGCTCGTTCATTGAATGTTTAATTATGAAAGAAGTTGGTATAAACGTTTATAATGGTGTATTGTACATGTGATATCGACCTGGTAAGAGATGTTCTAATAATGTTAATATATCAGAGTTGTAAGTATTGAAAGACGTCGTAAGAGCCAATTTCTTAATAGCTAGATCTTCTCATTGAGAGAATACTCGAAATTTTATAAAGATTTTTTTAATTTTGTTGTTTTCTTTTTGTTATGTTTATTCTATTTACAAGTACGTCATAAGTTTATAATATAAAGGATGATAGGCGTGTGTGAACGGAGCACAATTTATTTCATCTTATTTTACGTTACATACCGTTAGCAGTTTATTTTTATTTTTCAGGGTATTGTGAGTCGATACATGTTTTTCATTAATTCAAAAATCTAGTTAAAATTTCCTGATATTAGATCCATAGTGAATTAAAATATTACGATATACTATATGTAATTAATATAAATATAATAATCTAAAGATGAAACGACCGCGACGATGTGTAGCACTATTTTACGTTATCTATCACAATGTTGCCAGGTTACAAAATGTCTAGTTTAAAAATAAAAATATTGTGTACTTGAAATTATTTGACGCGCAATAATATATGTTTATTAGGCAAATTATTTCGTTGCTATTGAAATTTCATAAATTTTATTATGTTGGATAAATACAATTGAATTTTGTCATTTTCAGAGTAGGCTAATTGACTTAATGATGTGTTGATCAATCAGATATGATTTGATAATTGAATAATTTATAGAGTATTTATATTATATCTTTTTATATTCAATAAGATATATTTATTATGTAATTCATTCTGAATATTCTGTTTATTTAAATGTAATTCTGAGAACCAACTTGTTTATTTAGTTTTAGTTTTTGAATATTTGATAGTTTTATTATTAATCATACATTTTTGTCACAATAGGGTTGAATATTCTTCATAAATAGCTTATTTTATAATACGGTTGAAGAAAATCATCAGGCAGACCAATTCAAAATGTTTTATATGTTACGCAGTTCAATTACAAGTGAGCTATCTTTACGATCCGTATAATTCGGGTTGCTTAAATCGGGATATAAAAATTTATTTTTGTGTTAATTACATCAAATTATGTATGAAGTGTTTAAATGTAACAAAAATGTATGATTATCAGAATATCAATCACTATAATGATGCAAGTATTTATCGTTGATTTTATATAGTCCTAGACTGTGTAATTAGTGTTTTGATGTTTGTACAAATGTTTGCTTGTATAAAAATAGATTTGAATTTATTTAAATTATTTCACGTTACGTGACCAGCGCCGCTCCGGTACGGACGGAAGCTTACGAGATCACATCTCATAATTATAACGTAATTTATTATATTTAACTGGAGGAATATTGTTAAATTTATTCATTAACATCACATGATTATGACCCAACCACCAATACATTCCATTATGTTCTTGTCCATAATTTATTTATATAACTTGTTTTGCAGTGTTGTTTTGTAATTTTTCATTCGTTACATAGCTTTAAGGACATATTTTGATTCAACTACGAGTGGTCTTTTCTTTAATCATAAGCACTAGATATCCTATGAAATTGTTTTCCTGTGGTTTTATGTTCAAACTTATCGATCACAACGTCGTACAACTATATAGATAAAAAATAATCGAAAAATAAATGTAGATGAAAACAATTAATCGTATTAAAATCGAGTTTAAATGTAAAATCACACGAAATTGAACGAATGTTAAAAACTTTAGCTTAATATAATACTTACCTAATAATTTATCTCAAATGAGTGTGTTGTGTGATTCAAGATGTAAGTTAGCGGCGTGTCGAGTCATTCTGTAAGGTTCTGTGGTCCCGATATTAATATTAAAATAATTTGTTACATATTTATAGTAACAAATTGTTAGTGCTAAGATAATTCCCGTAGTTCTCATAATCGCTCTGACTATTATAATGGCTCGGCGCATCTCTATCAGGATGTAATGTCATCTGTATTGTCAGTTCGACTTGAATCACACACGTCAACCTAAATTGCAAGTGAAATGTAGCACTTTGACATATTGACACTAAAGTAACGGACAGTGGTTTCTATCAAGAACAACTAATGATGACTGAAGTAAAATCTTATTATAACTGTTAAATTGAATAAACCGCACAAAATATTTAATTGTTTCATTTCTTGTTACCTACAACATTATTTACTTCTTCTCGTTGCCTCACTGTTAGAGATCGCGAACACGTACGATCTTTTTTCACTGGGCTCGGTCTTGTACTGGCAGTCACGTCTGGTCCGTTACCAGCAGACTACCACGTACTGTACATAGGCACAAAAAATAATTAAGAACTTCATTATATCGGTTGTCTTAACATCGTGTACCTGCACCACCACAGGATTTTAGATTCAGACCACCGCATCATTTCTTGCTGGTCATACTTATCAATTTGGTAGGTAGGAAGTGCGTGGTGGCCTGTTAGTTATGGACCAGACGCGGCTGCCTATGTGTTCACGGTGGACGCGGGTTCAAATCCCAGGGCACACCTCTGACTTTTCGGAGTCATCAGTCATTTTCGGAAAACATCGTGAGGAAACCTGCATACCATAGCGATTTGTATAAATTTCTACGGTATGTAAAAAGTCCACCAACCCGTACTAGGCCAGCGTGGCGGACTATATGGCCTAACCACTCTTAATCGTACTCTGGATTGTAGAGGAGGCCGTGCCCCGCAATGGGACGTATATGAGCTGATACAGTTGAATGCCTTGAACAGGTACAGTTGAACAGGTACTTTTGAATGCATCCAGTACCGGCTTCGTTAATCCGGACGCCCGCTTGTTCGGTGATCGCTGCAATCCGGCCGGGCAATGGGGTTCGCGGGGGAGGCGGGTGTAGGTGCGGGCTGCCATGAGCCAATTTTTTATCGCTCTCTGTCTACTACGTACACCGTTCATACTATACTATACCGTACTAAGTATACGATTTAGTATATACCATACGGTATCAGTGCATAAACACTGCAGACCACGTGGCTCCTCCTCAACCAATATTGAGATTCGATTTGATTGTGACTACTCGTATGTTTTCCTGATACTTAACTCGCCATGGTTAGTAAATAAATGCGCTGTTGAAACGTATCTCATTACTAATAATAGAATAGGTAAAAATATGATGATGAATAAGATTTGCAATTAGTGTTGTGTAATTTTTGGAAAAAAACTATTTTTCGGAAAATATTCAGGAATTTATTCCGAAAAAATTTATACATACATACGTAAACATCACGCCTTTTTCCCAGAAGAGGTAGGCAGAGAGCAACCAGGACACCCACGTTTCGCCGTATGTGTTCCGTCCCATGATGTGATAGTGGGCAAGCCCATCGCCATATCGGGCACTAATTCCTGATTCCGGGCTGATTATTAATAAAATGAAAAATAAATAACAATATCACTTTGCCCGACCCGGGACTCGAACCCGAGACCTTAGCTTTGTTATCATACCGTAGTACAACTACGCCATCGAGGCTATAAAAATTTCACAATGGAAAAACTCGACTATTAACTTTATTAAAGCTTTTAAATCGTAAAATCAACTTTATTCTTTTATATTTTTGTTAAACTTGCTAATAAAGCAAACACACATTTATTTGGAATACTCCGGTAAAGACCAAATTAAAGATAGGATTAAATGTAATGACTGTAATTTGGAAGAAAGTTTTAAATCATTGTTTATAAATAAAATATAATTAAATCTTAATATATATAAATCTCGTGTCACAATGTGTGTCCTCAATGGACTCCTAAACTACTTAACCGATTATAATAAAATTTGCACACCATGTGCAGTTCGATCCAACTTGAGAGATAGGATAGTTTAAATCTCAAATTATAGTCGCAATTTTAATTTATTGCTAATTATTTGTCTGTTATTATTTGACAGTCACAATCATCTGTTAACTCCAAATGATTCTAACAGATGTCGATACCTTTCGACTGGGTTGAGTAAGTAATCAATAGATGGCGCTGCTATGGTAAATCTACGAACTTGTCATATAAGCTACATTTTAACAGTATAATTACCACGTGTTGTTGACGCTATAAAATTAATTAAATTTATTTTAAAGTTTTAGCAGGAATTTTGCAAAGTATTTGTGTTTGCGTATTTTTTTAATGATATTCGTCGTAGTTTCGTGTTTATATAAGGCCTATCTACAAAATAAAAGCAATTCCAAAAAATTGTCAACATGCCTATTTAGGCATTAAGGGATGAAATGGGATAAAGTGGGACGAACGCGATGAGACCGGTAGATGGGAAATAATGGGACGGGATGTAACAGAAAGAAAAGGAGCCAGATGAGATGGGATGGGATACGATAGGAAAAGGGATAGTAGGTACTTAGGTTGAGTTCAGGAGTACAAAAGTTTGAACGGGAATAAGATATTTCTGGTGTGGAGTGGAGTCTAAACATCTTAGCACCCAGGCGAAGCTGGGCCGGGCCGCTAGTTGGTTTATAAAATACGTTAAAAGAAGACAAATAATTTATTACAATTTTCCACTGATGTTCGATTCATCCCCTTTTTCAGAATATTTCTTAAAGGCAACGTTGACGAAATGGTGCATAAAAGTATCGATTTTTTCTAGTAGAATCCAAAACGTAGTAGAAAATAGGAGAAAATTCAGCGCCCTCTAGCGGCGACGACAACAAACTACGCCGGCGTGTCCTAGGGGCGCGGCGCGCCGTTTTCTTGCCGTCGTCGTAACGCGCGGCAACATAGGAAATCACGCACCCGATTTATTATCATCATTAAAATATCAATAGTGTAAAAATAAAGTGAAGTAATAATTGATATTATAGAATTAATATTCTAATTCAAGACTATAAAATTGTAGCGAAATATGAATTGTCATCGACAATTTTTATAGACAATTTATTATTGATCGAACCTCAATCAATCCCTAGCAACTGTTGGCTGAAATTAATAATAAATTCATGTACTTGATATTATTGTTTATAGGCTAGGGATGCTTTCAACGCAATTCTATAATGAATTACTATATTATTTTCTACCGATATGTATACAAGCTTTGTCTTTTAATTCCAAAACATTGCCACTAAACAGCATTGGTAAAAAGTGAGTTGTACCTGTGAAAATTATTATTATTCGGATTTTTACGCCTGCGTGAATCATACCCAAGCACTGCACAATTCGCCATAGTAAACTATGTTTTCTAAAAATAACTAAGTACTGCAATATGAAAGAAATAATGAAAATAAGGGAAATTTGTCGCTCGCTTATTTGACATATTTTGAAACTGATGACTAAAGGGCTTGTTGCGTATAAATGTTTGGTCACATCATGCATCTCGCTCTAGTATATGAGTTAAATAATTCTATCTCTTTCACATTGCTGATCAATGTTTTATGCTAAGGCTCATAGCGCACTGTCGATCGGTCGCCCAGCGATTGAGTTGCCAGGCGACCAAAACATAGGCGAGCAGGGCTGAGAGACCAAGCCGAGCGTAGTGTTCTTGTACATTCGTGCGAGAAGGTCTTCGAAGAACTTGCAACAGTAGCGTTACTAATTATTATAAAGAAAACAGAAGTAAAATAGTATTGGGTAGATCTTTGTTGCAAGAATAGAGATTAAAAGAAATGTTTAATATATTTTATAAAAACGTTAGAAACTACCCTCATATTTTTTTTTATTTCGCAAGAATATCAGTGCGTTTATTTAATGGACTATTGTGTCTTATAATACAATAATGTATAGCGTATAACAAGAGTGCTATTGTAAACGAATCCAGGTGGCAGTTTTAGCGAGTACAGACACGATGCAACTAAAAATTTTCCAAAAATAAGCGCAATGTTTTTTTTGTAATGTTTTAAATATCATTGTGTTTGGGTGACAAATGCATAGTTTTTGCTATAATTATAATTACAAGCCTCGCGTACTATAGCGTCTTTAAAATTAAAGGGTGTACATTTTTTTTTTAAAGAAAATGTTTGTATTTATAAAAGTGCGTGGTGGCCTGTTGGTAACGGACCAGACTCGGCTGCTTACATTTTCACGGTGGTCGCGGGTTCAAATCCCAGGGCACACCTCTGACTTTTCGGAGTTATGTGTGTATTGATAGTCAATCACCACGCACTTTAACGGTGAAGGAAAACATCGTGAGGAAACCTGCATACCGTAGCGATTTTAAAGAATTTCTACGGTATGTAAGTCCGCCAACCCGCACTAGGCCAGCGTGGTGGACTATATGGCCTAACCACTCTCAATCGATTCTCTCGTTTGTAGAGTAGGCCCGTGCCCAGCAGTGGGACGTATATGGGCTGATAAAAAGAAATGTATTTATCACCCAAATACGATGATAGAAAAAAAACCCTCGCTTTTTTTGTACCATTTTTAGTTGCATCGTGTCTGTAAAGACTAAAACTACCACCTGGTTTCGTTTTCAATAGCAGTTTTGATATAACCTTTATAATTTTCCTGATTTTCGGAATTTTATTTCCGATAAAATTAATATGGAAAAACTGAGCCATTTTTGTGCTCGATGTCCAGTCGCCTCGAAAGTCGCTCTCAGCGCGAACGCTTCCATTTGTACCCGTGCTTTTAATAGTTGCCGGCGACTAGCAGTCGACTTAGTGTCTGCAAGGCGAGTCACCGAGTCGCTCGGGCGGCAAGTTAGTACGTACGCTCCTATACAAACTATAGAAGTCACAGTCGCCGGCGACCGGTCGACAGTGCGAAATAGGTCTAAATCTATGCTTGGCAATGAATTTAGGAAGAGAGAAAAATATGTTGTTTCTTAATATTCATATTTTATTTATAGTCTATGTTAGTGATGGTATAATCTGGCAACATTTATTCAGCCATTGACCCTGACGTAACCTGTCAAGTGTCATTTGTCAATTTGGCAGTTTATGTTTATTGTGGAAGCGTTGTTTCGTGTTTGCCTTCTGTAATAACAAAATATATTTTATATACAATAAATATCGTAATTCATAACTTTACATCCACTCACTTTATTACAAAGTGTTACATTAAGATGTCTCAAAGGGAAAGACGGTCCAATGCGGGCAATCGCATGGCAAAATTGTTGGATGAAGAGGAAGAAGACGATTTTTATAAAACCACTTATGGAGGCTTTCAAGAAGTCGAAGAAGACCGAGATTACGAGTAAGTACACGATTTAGACGTATATATTATACGTAATGTTATGTATAACGTAATTGGCTTGTTTTGATATTAAATAGGTTATGTTGAGCATTCAGGCGGCAATTTTCGAAATGATGTCTAGGAATGATTGATTCACAGTTAGAATACTTTAATAAAGAAATAAATACTTTAGCCTGTCGTTTATACTTATTCTAAAAGATAGTTAATGTATCCACGAGACAAACAATTATTTCATTTTAGTATCTTTGTAAGTAACTGTTTATATAAGAATTATTCATAGCAATTCGTTTTCAACTATCGTATTGACGTATATCACACTGAGGGGTACGTATGGTAGTTGTTCTTGAAGTTTTAACATAGTTATGACTTAAATTCTTAATGGTCAATCTAGATTCTAGTATAGCTTTACTTAACTTTAAAGCTGCTTGTATCAATGGGTAGAACAACTAATTATTCATATGATTCCCATGTTCCAGACAAGAAAAAGAAATAGAGGACGAAGTGGACTCGGACTTTGATATTGACGAGAATGATGAGCCAGTCTCCGATAATGATGCAGACGACAAGACTAAACGGAAAGTTGGAACTAAAGCTTATAAGGTAATATGCTGTTTCAATCTTATTTTTTAAAAAAAGGACATGAACGTTTTTTTTTCATATGTATGATTTTATGGATTCTATTTATTATTCTTCTACTTCCACTTGCTGATTTGCCATTTTAAAGTGTTAATGTTATGTTATTCTTTAAGCCTCTACAAATAGCTACTGTTTCTTTTAATTATTGTACTTTTATGTTTTTTTTTCTTTGTTGTAGTACTAGTATTTTTTTTTTACTGTATTCTTGTTTTTAGTTGCATTTGTTATAATTGTTTCATTTAATTATATTGTGTAATATCATCAAACCACTATGCTGCTGTTATTTGCATTGACTTTATATTGTAACGCTAATTGGTTCAGACTACGATGTTCATGATGTATATTCTTATTTATTTTGCATGTGGTGTTTGCCTGTAATTAATTGTTGCTCTTATGATTTATTATTTAATTGTAGTCAGATATTTATGTAAGAATTAGGGTAAACAATTGTTGGCAAACCTTTTAAATAAAATAAAAAAAAATAAAAAAAAATGGATAAATCTCACTTTGTCACAAAATTATTTAGTCTTATATACAGTAAGGCCTAGTTAATCCGGACTCCCTCTTGTTCAGTGATCGCTATAGTTGGGTTGGGCAATGGGGTTCGTGGGGTAGGCAGGTGCGTGGGCTGCCATAAGGCGCTTTTTAAGAAGAATTTACTAATGTTTTTTTTTACTTACTATTCTTTTATATGCTTTTAATTTTGAACATGTACATTTTTGTCTTTATGTTTTAAGAAACTAAAGTTAAACATGAGTTTTATCACCATTAAATAAGGCATACTATAATCCGGATGAATGGATAATCCGCAAAAGGATTTTGCCTCTCCGTATTAACAAGGCCCTACTGTAGTTGTTGAGACATGAAAATACATAATAAGTTAATAATCTGGTGATTCTTTTCAGGATCCAAATAGGAAAAGGAAATCGGAGAAAGTAAAAAAGGTTGTGAAAAGATATAAAGAAGAGAAACCCAGAGAAGAAAAGACGGACAGGGAGAAAGAGAAAGCGGATAAACCGGAGAAGACGGAAAAGCCGGAAAAACTAGATAAATTCCTAGACAATACTAGAGGTATGATTTCAAATGTAATAGAAAATGGTATAAAAGACTAAATTAAGTCAAATTTATTGACAGTTGAATTATATTATTCTATGATACCAGGTACCAGAATTAAAGTGATGTTATTTTTTAGCAAAATGGATATGAATAACACTCGTCATTCTGTAGTTAATATGCATCAGTATTAGGCACCAGTTTTTTTTGCAATTGAGAAGATTTAGATCTCAATTATACTTATAGATGTAGTACACTGTAAATGTTGTTGAAATTTTTATGTACCAACATCAAATACAGTTCACTTCATTACAATATCATACTCATAAGTATATATATTGTTGTGTACTTTATTTCTAGAAAGGAAATCAATAAGACAGAGTACAGCAGTGAAATCAGCGGAAACACAACAGAGAATAAAGATAAGATCCGAGTTGAAAAGAAAGAAACCTAAAAAAGTGGAGGAAAAAATGCCAACGCAGGAGGAGTTACTGGAAGAGGCTATCATAACAGAGCAAGAGAATCTTAAAAGCTTGGGTAAACAGACATTAAAAATATTCTTTATTTAATTATATTTAGACAAAATCATCATCTATCACAGTCATGTTTGTGGTTCAAAATGAGAGTTTAAAAACTGTCACTTGACAGATTGGCTGAACTATCATAGCATTGTTTAATATATGATTGCATTATTTTTAATCCAAATTACATAGTTTTAGCATATTGGTTTCAAAACATAATTACTTCTTATTTACAGAAAGGTTTGAGCAAATTGAGTTGGAAAGGAAAAAGATTCGTCCAATAAAAAAAACAATCACTGGTCCTGTAATAAGGTAATTTATTTATTGGTTGGTTTGTTGTAATTCCATAGTTATTTAGATTGTGAATATGTAGTAAAGTATGTAGTAAATATTACTCAAAATATTACTATAACATTGTTGCCTCATTAAGTTAATTACTAAAGTGGATGATAATCCACTCGACAGCCTTCGTGGCGCACTTGGTTGAATGCCGGTTGTGAAATGAGAGGCCGCGGGTTCGATCCCCGCGCCGAGACAAATGTTTGTGTGAACCACAAGTATTTGTGTCGGGTCTGGGTGTTTGTGAGACCGAAAAGTCTCTCGTATTTCCGGATACCCACGACACAAGACTCGATCATAGTGTGGGGTCAGGACTTTGTATGTGACTGTTGGGTGTATTTATTTATTTATTATTTGCATGATAATTTGATGACAATAAGAATACAAGAAGCTGACGGCCAATTTTCAACACTGAAGAGGCAGTAAGAAGAAGAAGTATACAATAATAATTTGTAACAAATATTGTGATATTGCCCCGCCCCTTGCCACTTCAACTTGCTAATCCGCTGGGCTATGTCGGTTACTTTAGTTCTCCTACGGATCTCCTCATTTCTGATTCGATCTCGTAGGGAAACCCCGAGCATAGCCCTTTCCATAGTTCGTTGAGTGACTTTGAGTCTCCTAATAAGGCCCATAGTAAGAGGCCACGTCTCAGTGCCGTATGCCATCACTAACAACGATGACCTGGTAAAGGTCGCGTGACGTCGCTGGATGCAGGCTGCTTCCAACAGGTCACTATGGAAGTCATTGGGAGAGGTCTATGTTCAGCAGTGGACCTTCCAGTCCTTTGGCTGATGGATTGGATTGGATTGTGATATTTCAGATACCACTCATTCGCTGTGCCCGTTGCATCAGACATACCCGAGGATGATAAGAGCAGTATACCGACTCTCGGAGAACTCAATCTAAGTGATATAATTAAACATGAAGAAGGTAATTTAAAATAAATAACTGATACGTAATAATTACATAGTGTGCGTGCTGCAGTTCATTAAGGTAGCAGTTAATTTCTTATATTAAAGCGAATGTTACAATAAATAAAACGAATTCCTACGCATTTTATCACGAATTTGATTTGATTTTATAAAATTTTAATGCCTAAGATAAAATGCGTAAAAATTTTTTTTTTTAAAGGTAGCAGTTGTGAAATATTGTTTATATATTTTTTCGAATAGATACCCTTTTGATTACGTAACCTAACCAACAGTATTGTAAAAGTAAAAATACACTGCTAAAAAGAAGATCGTTAACTACTTCCTGCCATTTTTTGTGTTGTTGATAAGATAACTTAAGGTTTGTTTTCGTCTTTAAACATTGTCGAATGTTCTTCAAAGACTCTAATGCAAAATTTTATATTGATCCAGAATTGCTTACATCCGAGATGGATTTACTAGACCCGAAGCCTAAAATGGCAGAACAATGTACAGAGAATACGGAAGAGCCTGCCGAGACGAAAATGGAAGTAGATGTTATAGGACCTGATGAGGAAATTAAACTTGACGATATTAAACCGTAAGTTGATTTTTGTCTTGTCAAATTAATTACGTAGGTCTCAGAAAGAAAACTATACAATTTCTATAATAATATCTATGATTCACACTAATGTCGATGCAGAACTTACTTTAAAAAAGTGTTTTATCGTGATATTGGATCATTACAAAAATATATATTATTTTTTCTTAACAGCCTACGTGGCGCAGTTGGTTAGACGCCGTATGTGAAACGTAAGGCCGCGGGTTCGATTCCCCAGATTCCCACACCGAAACAAATATTTGTGTGATCCGCAGGTATTTGTTTCGTGTCTGGGTGTTTGTGAGACTGTAAAGTCTCTCGTAGTTCCTGATACCCACAACACAAGACTCGATCTTAATGTAGGGTCAGGACTATGTATGTAACTATTGGGTGTATTTATTTATTATTAACATTTTTGGTACCTAATAAATTTCATATTATAAGCTATTTTTTGCAGTACTAACCCTTGTATACAATTCTTTACAGGAAAGAAGAGAAACCTAAAATAAAGACTCAAAGCGTCAAGTACTACGAGCGGACATTACTATCGTTCGAGAATGACTTAAAGGACGAGGCTTTCAACTCGTGTTTCCCGAAATCACAGCCCAAGAGAAAGAGGCCCATGCTGTGTGCTGTCACTAAGTATGAAACATTATTTATTATATCAAACTTTAGTTTCTAATTAAGACATTGTGATGTAAATCCCTTATACCCGTTGCGAAGAAAAATATTTTGACTTTTAATATTCTTACGATATTTCAAAATTACTATTTAAATAACTAGCAGTTATACATTATTTCAGTTTATAGTCTCTCAAGTATTCTGTTTTCTTTACGGATAGATTCTGATAATATATTTTGAAAACAATATTTATTTACGAGTGCTTTTAATTACAAACGGAATCGACAGATTTCTTCAGGATTGGCCCCAAATCGCACACGACCGAACCAAATTTCGAAGGAAAGGGAGGAGGCCTTTGCCCAGCAGTGGGTCATTAACGGTTGATAATAATATTAATAAATTTAATTAGTTACTCATTTTGATAGGCAGCTGTATAATTATGTTATGCAACATTTGTAAAGATTAAAAAAACTGAAAATCTAACCAAAACTTTTTCTTCACAGGAGACCGGCTAGATACATAGATCCAGTGACCAAACTACCGTACAGGAGTGTAGATGCATTCCGTATAATTCGCGAAGCTTACTACCAACAGTTAGAGGCACGAGGAGACCGTTCAGACCCACAGGTAGCCAGCTGGCTGCAATGGAGACGAGCTGATGCCCCGTCGTCCTACGTCCAGATACATATCAAATGATATTAGCTCTTATTCCGATGTGGTAGGGCTGAAAATCGTGTGCACACACGGTGAACCTATGTCACTTGTTAATTAAAGGACTTTGTTGTTTTTGCTAAGTTATTGGTAAATATTGATGATTAAAAATGTAATTATTTATTGAGGTATTATACTAGAGCAGACATCGAAAACAAAATCATTGCGCGAGTATCTTGTGCGCGAGAAATCAAAAAATGTGAGAGAAGATTGTATTACTGCGTTGGAGTGAAAGAGATAGAACAGAGGTATCGGAATTTTTAGTCACTAACATTTTGTTCGCGTTCGTCTGGTATAATATCTCAATTTAATGACTTGTAAATATAATATTGTATTCTGATACCATGGTCGTATTCAAACCCAGAGGAGTTGTAAAATACAAGAATATATTTTGTAAACAATTGTAAGACTGATTTGATAAAGGAGGTCGTGGTTTGTAAATATGGATTAATATGAACAAAAAATGAATACGACCATATTTGCTAACATATTATGTTCGGAAATTACGTGGTAGTTTAAGTATTTTCGACGGTTCGTTATTCGCGGAGATTGTTTATCATAGCCTTTCCATTAGGATAAATATGTGTCCACTGACTATGAAAAATAAAATAAAATAAATTTAATTATATGCATTAAAGTAATAGAGAACAAAAAAATGCTAAAATTAGGTAAGTACATTTTATGAAATAATTAAATTAAAAATGCAATAAAAATATATTTTCTGCAAATATAATAAATAATTTCTAGCTACAGCTACCATGACAACCGAAATTGTATATTTCCAATTTAGCAATAGACTATACGATCATCTCTTATCCTGGTTTAATGGTAAAGTTATGCAAGTACAATGTTCATATAGTTTGCCTGCTACTAAATTAGCTAGCTTTAGTTCTTGTAAGCATTGAAATATCCATGTTTTTATAGGAATTTGCATAGAATTTTGTATTTAGTTTATAGTGATGTTACTACAATGAAATACAGTATTAACTGAACAAATTATATTTGATGTTTACTTGAAAATGAATTAACAGCTTTGCTGTTGCTTATCTTCAATAAAGATTGCCAGAATTCTTATAATCCCTACTCTTTTGCCTCTTCCTTTGAGAAAGATGAGGGTAGAATGAAGAATCTTGTCCTCAAATGTAGGCGATTAAACTGAGAATTGTCAAATAATAATGACGACAATTTATCGGTTTCCACTAGATGAATTGTAATCGTGATGATAAAACATCATATCGAAGGCATGTATAATGTAATAACGAACAGCGAAATGTAAAAAATAAAACAAATTGTTAATATTTGTAATTTTTATTTAATTTTAGAATAAATAGCTACAATAAAGTCTTAAAACTTAATAATTAGATTCAATAACTGTACAAAAATGTACAAAATAATATATAATTTTGACGCACGTAAAATTATAAGGATAAAGAAAATGTTATAGGAATGGCGGCTATACTACATAATGTTTACAAAGTATACTATAAAACGAATTAGAAATTACTTGATGGAACGAGAAACTAAAATATAGTACTTATGTGAAATCCTTGAGTATTAACTAATGTTAAGGTACTATCAAATACTGTCTTTAATTCATATCCCATTAAAATGTTATTGGTATTAACTCCATATAATACTCCACCAAAGTAAGGTTGGTCATGCGCTTGTGTATTGCTGGTACTTGGCTTAACAATTATCGTTTTTAGTACATACTTGTAATATTAAAATGGGATATTGAATTTATGGTCGAACATCTAAATATCCATGTCTAAATAATAGTGTTAGTTTATAAGTCTACAGATCCTCCTCAAACTTAGGATTTAGCCTCAAGTCAGGAACGCTATTTCTTCTAGGCCTTTTCTCCTTCAGCTCTTTAAATGAAATCAGACCAGAAGCTTTAGCGTCTAACCTAGATTGATATTTGGACGGATCGGTCGTAGGAAGATATGGATATTCACTTAAGTAAGTCTGGGCGTTTTTAATCCTATTTTCTTTAGCGAAATCATTAAGCTGCGTTTCAGCTATTTCGTAAGATGTAATTGGATTATCCGCTAAGTTTTCCATTGATCTGAACGCTTCTAGAACGGCTTTCTTATGGGGAATCCCTCTAAGACTGCCCTGACGACTGAGTTTCCCTTCCATTACATCGGTAAACAAGTCATCCACATTGAATTTTTCTGATATTTTGACTAATTTCGATGACCCTGCCTCGCCTTCATCCTGTTGATTCTCTTGTAACTGGTTCCATATTTTTGATATTTCAGATGAGGGCAGTGAGTGCGATTTTAGCTTCTTCTTTCGTCGAGGTCTGTCGTCTTCAGAAGATTCACTAGATTGTTTTAACAGCATTTCGCATTCATTCAATTTTCTTGGTTTTCTCACTTCTCTTAGTTCCTCCAAAGATTGAAAGTATTGTTTAGCCAATTTAAAACAATTCTTATATTCTATATGAGCTGCTACCGTCACCCTTTCAGGGGAAGACTCGCTTGATTTCTCTGGAGTACTTTCAACGATTTCTAGTTCTATGTCGGAAAGGGTTACGTATGTTGTTTCCTTGTCATCGTTTTTCGTAATTTGTATTTTAAGAGATTCACTTTCTGTTTTATCTGTGTTTTCACTGTCTATAGATTCTAAACTTGTGTAAGTAACTAACTTTTTCGGTGACTTCTTAGGGCTATTTTGTTTACTATTTGATTCACTCTTTAATGTTTTTTCAAGTTCTACAGTTCTGTGTTCAGCTGCATCGTATTTAACAGCATCTGTAAAAACAAAATTATTTTTATATGTTATTTGAAATTTTCTTGAATATCTTACCATTTTAATGTCTTCTTACCTCTCGTCTTACTGATGGTTTGCAGAAGCTTTTCTGAATCTACAGAACTTGTTCTATAAACTTGTTTGGTTGGTTTCGGATCAATAGCAGTCTTGGATACACTTTCATATAGTGAAATGAAGTTCTTTACGTTAATTTTGGGAAGTTCATCGCATGATTTATACTTATCTAAGTAATCATCAGCAGGCTCATTAGGGAATTTGTTAAATATATCCATTTCAGATTTGCTAAACGATTTTCTACGTAGAATGTCATTGTTTGTCACATACGCGCTTAGTGGTACAATATTGGCTTGCTCTGAAGGCATCTGGCAAATGGTTTCATCATCAATACTTAGCTTGTATGTTTCATTTGAAACTCTCTGTTCTTTTTCTTTCTCAGAGCCATTCTCATCCTGTTCTGAAAAATGTTTATCAATATTTTCCTTGATATTAAATTTAATTTTGCTTTCGATGTTGTTTGCGGTACTCGTGTTTTCCTGTGACATAGATAGCTTAAGTTCTGACAAAATTACTTTTTTATCACTATCCTTTTTTTGGCAAATGTTATGCATTGACTTTGATTTTCTTTTTGCCCACGGAAGTTCCTCAGTGTGAGATAAATTGTGGAATAGTGATATTCGACTAGATACCAGACCACTATCATAGCTAGCTTCGCTTACTTCGGGTGATGACTCTTCAGAAGAACTGGGCTTTCCAGTAAAACTGTCTATTCTATTTAAGATATGTTGTCGCGATGTTCCGAAGAACCTTTTTGGACTAGTTTCAAAAGCTTTGAATACTTCTTCAGGTAGCTCCTGTTTAACTGGAGTGCAAGTTGATTGAGTGTCTGAATCATTGTTTTCTATATTTTCATCACCGTCGTTAGATGATTCAACTGTCGCAACATTTTGATTACTTTCAGTTTTAGGTTTACTTGGGGACTTTTGTTGAGGTGTTACAGTAACTTCTTTTAATGTCGGAGTTCTAGGTTTTAGGCAAGGTGTTTCTATTTCTATATGTTCTTTCTCTAATTTATCGTCCCAATACTTTTTCCATTTTTCTACAAGTTTTTCATCACCTTCGATTGCCTTTGCCGTAGATATTTCACTCAGGCTTTGTGTAATCGGTTCAATCTTTTTGACCTCAACCTGTGTTTCGTCACTGGCTTGTGAAAACTTAGTTTGGTTATATCCACCAGCATTTAGGAAGTTCTTGATCATTTGTTTTCCTTTTTTCTTACTTAATGAATCATGTTTCATTTGTTTGGCGGTAATTCGTTTTTTCTTATGCATACAATTAGTTTCTTGTGACTTAGCTTCTATTTGGCGAATTTTTTCATCCCAATATTTCTTTCTTTCCAATACTATGTTACTTCGACTACAGTCACCGAATTGAGTCTCATCCTTATTTTCAGTAGACTTTCTACGATACTGTTTATTAGTTTCGTCGGGAAGGATCTGACTTACTGAAACAGATTCAGTGACATTTGACTGAACCTCAGAAATCGCTCCTTCTATTAGGTCTTCGTGTCTTTTCACATCTGATAATTTCTCAGACGCTGAATCGACACTCATTTCGTTTGCTTCAACCGTAAAATCTACTTCGATACTGTTAAGCTTATTATCTTCAACAGCAGCGACGGTAGATTCGGTCTCTGAACCAGGATAGTACTCTGTGTACATATCGTTAAGTTCAGCAAATGCCGCTGTAACTGGATCAGATTCGCGATCCTTCTCAATATCTGTGAAGTCTTTAGTTCCCGACGAAATATTTTTATCAGTCTCTTCGATGATCGGCATGAATAATGGTCTTTTAAACTCCATTTTGTGCGGCTTTGTTTCTTCATATTGTTTGTTATCATTTAATTCGCTACACGTTTGCCATATTTCTCTTTCAGCTGGACCCATATTGTATAGTTCTTCTTTTTTGAACCCGTAATTTTCTTCACTAGGAGAAACTTTCTGTTTATTGTTTGTCTCACACACAGCTGTATTTTCATTATTATTGGTATCGGGTGAACAATTATTATCATCTATACTTACATAGGCTGAGTCCCAGGTATCTTTTCGTGGTGTGGTATATCTTTCTTGGCCACATTCCATTCTGTATGGCTCATAATTGCCGTCGCTTACCGATGATGCCGAGGTTTCTATCGGTTCTGTGAGGTTTGATTCAAAACTTTGGAACGTTGGGGATATTGAAGATACATTATCCATTTTATGTGATTCTATTTTTTTCTGAGAGGAAGTAGTATGTACTGAGGGTGACATTTCAGTTACTTTAGCCTCACGTCTTTGTTTATGTTCCATAGCCTTAAAACAATCTGATTTCTCACTTCGTGTTATTATTAATGATCTCATATGAGGTTCAGGCGAAGTGGCCCTTAATATTGGCGGCAAAGAAACAGGTGCGCCGATTATAAAATCGGCTATAGGCAGCTGTTCATGGGGTTGATGGTGATGATGAGTAAAGAAGGGATTAATGAATTCATTTCCTAGCATCTCTTCCGGAATGAGTTCCGATTTAGGACCATCATAGGAAGATTCGTCTCGCGTTGTTGCTTCTTCCAACATTCTGAACATAGGCGACTTTGGTCTTTCTATGATCCTCACATCCTCGTCAATAAATGGATTATTCGGGGATATTGATGGCGTACAACGTGAATCAATCACGATTTTAATAGAAGAATCTGCAGTTTCTTCATTTTGTGAATTGTTGGTTTCGTATTCACTAGTAACAAAAGTTCCCAAATCTTTTTCTTTTATAAAGTTTTCCTCGCTTATATCGCTTAAGAATGGATTATTACCACTTAATGGAGTCATTCTGTCGATCGACATGTCATCTTCTAATAAGTCTTCTTGGGACGTGTTGCTTTTTTCTAAGCTGTCTGGTGTATTTTTAGTACTTTCGGATTCAAAGCTTGGAAGAGATCTATTGGATTCCATACTCGTATGACTCAATTCTTCGATGAACGGTATAGATTTTTCTGTTCTCAAAGAGACTGTGATACTCTCTGGTACAATATATTTATTTCTTTTTTCATTCACAATAAATGGATTTGTATTGATGTCACTAAATGTTGAATTCACTATGTCAGGAATATATTGCTGGCTTTTAGAATTTATGAAAGTCGAATCTTGTTCAATTTGAGATTGTTTTACAAGGTCATGCATAATTTTGCATACGCGTTTCATCTTTATAATATTACTCGCAGCTTTGTTGAATTTTTTAGACTTTTCTTTTACAGATTCCCCTTCTTTTGCGACTGGTTCTGGAGTCTTGCTTGATTTAAACATACTTTTATTAGATGAATCAGTTGCCATTAAAATGTTTGCTTCTTCGTCACTTATTTTTTCTAGTGCTCCATTTTCTTTCAGTAACATCTTTTCGGTCACGAAATCAACTATTCTTAAGACGACTTTTCTATCGTTCTTGACATCAACTATGTCAATTTCTTCGCCATCTTCTAAACAGAAACTGTCCCTTTCCAACAATCCTAGTATATTGTGTGAAGCTGTTATCATAAATGGCGATCCGACAATATTTTGTCCTCGACTAGTAATGAAAATTTCATACTTTCCTTCTATATTTACTTCGTAACTAATTTTCGCGTGATCTGGTTTCGTTTCTACATTTATATCTATATCATATTTCGTTTTCGGTATGTAATATGTCTTGTTCATATCATTCTTTCCATAGGACCTCAAATATGCTGCTCCTTGAGTGATAGGCAAGACATTCTCTGTATAATTTTGCTTAGATTGGAGTCCTAGCAACTTTTGTCGTATCAGTTGTGCTTTCCCCAGTAATGGAGGCAATACTGTCATACCATAGGTATCTTTAGGGCCTCTGATGAGTATAGTAATTTCACCAGGATCTAAACATTGTTGAGAGGTAGGGTATATCTTGAAGTTCATTTTGTTGTTTATTTGGGCAGCTGTTAACCCTGACCCTTTAGCTACATAGTCAAGGGTGAATTGGGTGGTTTCCGGAGAAGTTCTTTGTGATGCGGATTTGGAGACAGGTGGTGTGAGTTTTGCAAGCGCCTCGCGAATGCGCTCCAGATATGTTGCTAGTTTCCATTCTTGGTGTTTACTCAGCGAGTCATTTGACTCCAGCTCTTGGCGGGAGAAGACCTGGGAAGTCAGTAAAAATGTCTTTAATACTTCAAGACTGATGCTTAAATTCAATGTGATTAGTGTATAAACTGTAAAGATTAAAAACGGATGAGGCCACCAAATCTTTGAATCATAAGACAAAATATGCATCGTAACAACACTTAAAATACGCATGTGTACTTAATTACATGTTACATAATGACTGCTATAATATTGGCAATTATTAATACAATTGTAACACTCCGAAGTCTTTGTTACCTAGGGACTGACATACTTTTTTATTATCTAGGGACCTTCTAGAGAAGAGTCTACAAGTGTAGGCCTGCAACGTACCAACGATGACCCGTATGATGTAGAATGTAGGAGAATATGGACGGATCTGACTTCTTACCATCAGGTAACCCGTATTTTCGTTTGTCCTTTTTTTTTTGTGTCAGCCCATATACGACCCACTGTAGGGCACGGGCCTACTCTACAATCGTGAGTACGATTGAGAGTGGTTAGGCCGTATAGTCCACCACGCTGGCCTAGTGCGGGCTGGCGGACTTTTACATACCATAGAAATTTATACAAATTGCTATGGTATGCAGGTATCCTCACCATGTTTTCCTTCACCGTTATAGTGCGTGGTGATTGACTATCAATACACACATGACTCCGAAAAGTCAGAGGTGTGCCCTGGGATTTGAACCCGCGACCACCGTGAACATGTAGGCAGCCGCGTCTGGTCCGTTACCAACAGGCCACCACGCACTTTTTTATGTCCTACTCTATTAAAAAAAACCGAACAAGTAACTTACAGGTTCAACACCAAGATAATGGTCAGCGATGGCCTGGGCGTGTTTGAGGGACAGCCTCGTAGGAGGGTGTCCTGCGCATGCGCCGGGTAAGGCCGCGTCCAGCACTCCGCACAGGATCCAGCCGTGTCTCCACACCGTGTCCAGGTGCTCGACTCGCACCGGCCCTGCTTCCGCCAGCCATAGTAACACAGCTTGCTTCTGCTCTTCGCTTGAGAAGACGACTGAAATTAGAAGTAGCATGGGTTAAGTTGGTGCTTTTAAAGAAGAGACATTTATGAATCTGTCACATTAGGCTATCGGCAGTACCAATAAGACAACGAAAGTGAAACAATGTTATCTACGATTTATTTGGTAGCCCAAGCTACGTGTCTGTGTGAAGACATTAATTAATTCCCTCATAAGATTTTTTCAAATCGGAACTCAAAATATAAACTTTGTAAACAAACACTAAGTAGATACACGAGTAGGTTACGTAACACAAATGCAGAACGCATAATTACTAACACAAATTGATGGAATCTCACGATAAAACAATAAAGACACTAACATTAATTTTTATTCTCTCATCTACTCTGAATTCCATGTAGCATTAAAATCCATCCATTACACGAAATATTCCCAAAACTACATAACAGTAATTTCCTTTCTGAAGAAAGTTGTATTTCAAAAGTTTCTTATCACTTACAATATCGATATAACGCTCTCGGGTTTATCTTGAATAAGTTAATGTTTTGTTTACCGTTAGAGTCCACTGACCTGCTTGCGCTCATTAATTGCACTCTTATTGCCCAGGGTTAGTCTTAATCGATGAATTACGAAATGTGATTTCGCGTTTCAGTAGTAATTTGTTTCTGAGTTAAATATTTGGTTTAAATGTCTATGCTTTAAAACGTCTTATTATTACTTTTTGTCAGCATAGATGATGGTGTGCTTAATTTAAGACTACATGAGCTTCTAAATGTTTCTTGTTATTATTTTTGTCAGCATAAATGATGTGCTTAGTTTAAGACTCTATTTGTACCTATACGTAATATGTATGTGTGTGGCATAATTTAAATTTCAAAAATACTTATTTTTTAAGTAGGATGTTTTTGGCATTAATTTGTGGATTTTTTAAATGTTAGCCACGTTTGGGACTCTTTGGTGCTTTGAATTGATGTTTGGGTGCTGGATTAGTCGACAGTAAACTAGCTTCTAATCTAAAGTAAGTTATTAGCGTATTAGAACAACTATTAACCTGCTTACGCAGCAATTACGGGTTAGTTACCTTCATGCATTAGGTCAACATGGAATCCTATGCTTAAAACTGGATGTATAAAATCTGATTCAAGAACCCCAACATGGTACCCTATGTTGTTATAAACTTGAAACAATGTAAAAATATTCTACAAAACCGAAGATGAGGCTATTTTAAAATTTATTTTAATAGGAGGTTTGTATATGGATTACAAAAATAGTCTTTATGTATAAAGTTTCTTAAACAAAAGGAAACGAATATCCTACGGCAGATATCATGTGACCAACATAAATTGTGATATAAGTAGATACATATTATGAATAAGTATGTATGTAAATCAAATTTACAGTTCGCAAATATTGGCTTTATAAACATCGGTGCAGTGTATTTTTCACTAGCCTTAATCCGTTAAATAATTCATCGAGGCCTGTCAATGAACTATGGTCGCTCCGATCAGCTGTAGGTTTGAATGCATCGATGTATTTTTGCTTGTATATCTTCAAAATTCGTCATATTTGTTTTGTGTTAAAGTGATTGCGTTATGAATCATAGAGATAGCTTGTTAAGGTGAATGCATTGTGAATCATAGAGACTGAGCTCTTGTGTCAGGTCGGGATGTCTATTTTGTATCAATTTTGGTCTAAAAAAGTCTTATATCTTAAAAAATTATGTCCGATTACGATCCGATGAACCGATGAACTGAACTGATCCGTTACGATTTTGTGTGTTGTATTCTAATTCTGCGTGGTATAGTGATACTTTTTTTATAGCATAGGTCCGGCGAAACCAGCAAACAGGTCACCTGATGATAAGTGATACCTGCCGCCCATCAACATCCACAACGCTTGGATCGTGGATGTGTTGCCGTCCCATAAAATCGGGAGGGGAGCGGGAAGAAAAAGGGACAGGAAGAGGAAACAGGTATTGGGCATCCTACTATCTCTTGCATCTTTATCATCTGAGTGGCTTGTCCTCTATATTACTTCGATTGTATGTAGGTAAATAAGAATCGCAAACTATCGGCAGCCATATTAGAATTTTTGTCTATCCCCTTTGGGTATTTACTACGTAAATTTATATATCCTAAAAAGTATAGTATTGCAAGCACTGAATGCAAAGTTATTGCTATAATAACTAGATCAAGTAAGTCTTTGTAAGTTTTCAGTTAAAAATACAGTTTTCTTAATAGAGCTAATAAATAGTTCTCGACGCGACAAAAATATTGGTTCTCAGGTATCGACGGAAATACCGTTAAGGTAATTTGTATACAATTTGTATTAGGTGCACTTCCGATGTTTGTTTGTTTTATAAATGCAAAATATTTGCAGAATTGTTTCTTTCTAAATAAATTATTTATCGGTGCATATAATATGTCTAATCAATATTATGTAATAATAATAATATAATGCACGGAATTCTTTAGAATCGAGTTTTTGATTGAGAGGGATGAGGACCGTACTTTCGATAAACTATGGTCATCCCCTTCCATTGTGGATTGGCGGGCTTAACCATAGGTATCATGCAAAGATTCTGTCGCATTGCGGGATCAAAATGTATACATCTGGTTTCGAATAGGCCGACATAATTGTTTCAACCAGAGATAGTCCCAATTTGTCGACGGTCGATACTCGACTTGGATCGCTGTACGGTTACCATCAGGTGCCGGTGTGGTAACTTTGCCGTACCAGAAAAAAATGTAGTTAATCAGTTCATACACCCCCAACCGCAGGGCACGGGCCTCATCTACAATTGAAAGTACTATTGAGACGGGTTAGGCCATATATTTCATAAAAAAAAACACCGATTAAATATGACTGCAGTCTGGAAATGTAGTAATTTGAACTATTTTTACGGTACGTGACTACGTATTTGTCTTAAAACCTTATCTTTACGCGTTTATCTTTCCACACACAAAATTTATCTCGTTAAGCAATGTGTATTTTGTGGAGGTTTTCAAATTTTTTGTTTTAATGTTGCGCAGACAATGCTTTATATTTTTGTGACTGGTTTAATTTTATGTCATACATTATTCTAAGTGAAGTGCGTGGTGGCCTGTTGGTCACGGACCAGACTCGGCTGCCTACATGTTCACGGTGGTTGCGGGTTCAAATCCCAGTGCACACCTCTGACATTTCGGAGTTATGTGTGTATTGACAGTCAATCACCACGCACTTTAACGGTGAAGGAAAACATCGTGAGGAAACCTGCATACCGTAGCGATTTTAAAGAATTTCTACGGTATGTAAGTCCGCCAACCCGCACTAGGCCAGCGCGGTGGACTATATGGCCTAACCACTCTCAATCGTACTCTCGATTGTAGAGGAGGCCCATGCCCTGCAGTGGGTCGTGTATGGGCTGATACAATACAATACATTATTCTAGTTTTATACTTTAAAATACAGTTTTATATTTAAAATGCAGCATAGGTTCCACCGTCAGGAATGAATAATGCTGAACTAGTCCCTAGTCTAGCTATTCTTATCTAACTACGAAGACGAATTAGGCGAGGAAGAATTATTACAATCTTAAATAATTTAATTTTTAAAGGAAGCCGTTTGTCAAGCGGTAACAAGTAAAGATTCAATAAACAAAATACGTAAAATTTAAATTACAACGTAATCTGTCAAATTTTAAATTGTACTTTTAAAACTATAAATAATTAGATATATCTACTAAATCTACACTATAAAATGCTGTTAATTTTATAAAATTTTGAAGGTTATTATAATATTAATACTTGTGTAGGTATGTAAATAATGTGAAATTCAGTCCATTGTTTACTCGTCACCACGAGTAAAGCGGAACGGGTTTAACTTGCAGTGGAGAAATCGCTCACTTTCAATAACTTAATGATGTGGAATTAGTGCGATGAAAGTAAGACCACTGGCATAAACCTTGGACTTACCTTTTCATTTTTATGTTATTAAAGTTATAATATTAGAAGCCTAAAGCGCCATTTACACGGGGAGAGTTTCTCGCGGCGAGAATCGTATGCGATGATCGCATGACATAACCGCCATACATTATTATATAGTGTTCTAACAAACGTTTACAAGATGCAATTTTTTGAATGTTAAATGTCCTTACGATAATCGTATCTTCGAGGCGAGAAGCTCTCCCCGTGTAAATGGGGCATAATCATTCAACAACAAGAAAAGTCTAGCTTATGATTGTTGCATAGTTGATATTAGACCAGCAGAACCAGATTCTCACTCACTAACCTAATAAAAATCTCAAGCATATGATGTTAGATAAAGACAAACCTATACTTTAGTCGCAGACATGTGATATGTCATTGTCGTATAGCTGATGCTATTCATACGATACTCACTCGCTCTGAAGGCAGAGTCGATGTGCTTCAATATCTTGAAGAGGAAGCTCTGCTGGCCCCAGAAGAGCGTGAGCAGCGTGGCCGGCGCGAGGTACCGCAGCGTCGTCAGTATGGCGTCCAGCGCCGCTGACCACATGCCGTGCTTCGACTCGTACTCGGGGTACTCCGGGATCGTGAATAACCCTGGAAAGAGCAACAGCAAAGATATAAATACAAACAACATATATGACATACATAGTTCTGACTCCAAACTAAGATCGAATCTTGTGTCATGGGTATCAGAAACTACGCGAGACTTTCCAGTCTTACAAACACCCAGACGATCCATGGGCGAGGCCTATGTTCATCAGTGGACTTTCTGTGGCTGAAGAGAGAGAGAGAGAAAGAGAAACACACAGATCCGAAATAAATACCCGTGTATCACACAAATATTTGACTCGGTGAGGGGATCAAACCCGCGGCCTCTCGTTTCACAGCCGGCGTCTAACTAATTGCGCCACGAAGGCTGTCGAGAAATAAGTATGTGTACTTGGTAGGTTGGTCTCTTACTACGTCAGTGGGGTGATAACGTGTTAAATGCGCTCGTACTTTTAGTAAGATACTGGGGTATACAAGTTGTATTGGAGCGCTTCAGAGCACCATGCAGTCACTTCCTTTTCACGAATGCATCTTCAGTCCAACAGTAGCCGAGACCGAAAAAATCTCCTGATTGACATTAGTCAATTATTAAGAAATCCGGAACGGACATTGTTTAAAAACAAAAATATTTGCAAACATAAATATGTATTATTTATTATCATTTTCATTGATCGTTTTTCAAATGTGGTACGCAAATTCAATATTTGATTATCTAATTCGATTGTAAACATTGTAAAATGTGCTCTGATAACGGGCCGAATTTTCCAAATTCCTTAGTTTTACAATAGTGATTACCTCATCTATTTATTAGGAGGATTCATAAGTTGATATTACTGTCTCATCGTTATTATAGCTTTACATGAGGACCCTTAAAAATTAGAGATCTTTTATATGGAGCTTTAGTTCACTTCCAGCAAGTGGAGTAAAACTTTACAATTTGATTGGTAGGTAGGTTCTAAGACTGAGTTCCAGACTCCCATGCGAATTTAAAAAATTACGATATTTTGTAAATATTATAAATAAGAAATTCTAGATAATACTTTTATATTTTTTGTTAGAGAAACAACATATAAAATATTACATAACATTAACGACAACTAGAATTACACAATCCACAACAGTTTCCACAAACAACAACACATAAAAAAGAGCTGGTGCAAGTACAAACCCGAACGCAGAATCCATAAGATAGGTTTTTAAATATATGATTTTTTTTACTAATGTGTTTTATAAAATGTGCTGCGTAATAGATGTTCTTCCTGAGAGATATTTGTTCTTCAAACATGGCTATAAAAGTTACGGTCAAAAGGACGACTCTTTGTTAAATTAATCCGCAGTGATATCACCAAAATGATATTGTCTTTGGTGACTAAATTATGTTGAGTAACCTTTTAGTCATTAGAATTGAGCAAATATTTGACTTATTACAGTAAAGCCCCATTTACACCAGGAGAGTTTCTCGCCTCGAAGACACGAGTATCGTAAGGATATAAAAAAGTTGAATCGTGTAAACAAGAAAAAGATAATCTATGGCGGTTATGTCATGCAATAATCGCATACGATTCTCGCCACGAGAAACTCTCCGTGTAAATGAGGCTTTAGAGCTGTTTTGTTACATGTAACTACTGTTTTGGAACATTATCGTTTTGTAATTATATCCTCGTGCGACTGTAAACTGATATTTGATGGAAATATAATAATCACCACTCTTGGAAAATCTTAAGATTAAGTAGTCCTTGATGCGAATTATGTTTTTAGACAGTAGAAGTCCTGCACAATACCACAAGTCTCTTATGAATTATGCAGCGCTTAATTCTCTAAATAATGTAGGAAAGTAAAGCTATTACTTCTAAGATTGTGTTTCCACTAAGTTCCAACCACCCGATTGTTACTGTAGTCAATAGTTATCCTTTCTTAAAACCTATATTTTTAAATAATACAAACCAATGCTCCTCGGGTGTCGATTGCCGCCGACATTCCTGTTGTATATTCTCGCTAAATCTTTGATATTGTCCGACATCTTTGATGTTTCACTTTACAGCCTCCATCCTAAACCTTATTCCAGATTCGATAAGTACACAATTTTACGATCACTTTGTTTGTTGATATTTTAGGTCCATTGAACTGAGAAGGTTATGTCATTATAAAAGTATGATCACTGTATGCGAATGCCTAGTTTAGAACAGAAATTTATACAACGCAACGAGGGGCGTCATGTATTATAATTTTTGTATTTGCGTAAGAGGGCCGGCAGCGACTGGAAGTATATATAAATAAATAAATAAAATAAACACATACATACAGTCACATACATAGTTCTCACCCCACATTAAGATCAATTAAGTCTTGTGTCGTGGGTATCAGAAACGACAAGAGACTTTTCGGTTTCGCAAACACCCAGACCCGACACAAATATTTGTGGGCCACACAAACATTTGTGTTGGTTCGGGGATCGAACCCGCGGTCTCTCATTTCACAGTCGGCGTCTAAACAACTACGCCACGGAGGCTGTCAAAAATAAAAAATAAAACAGCAGACAGGGCTCTGAGGCGAATCTTGGCAGAGGCCTATGTCCAGCAGTGGACTGCAACGGGCTGATGATAATGATGTGAATTTGATGAACCCTGATATTTTTTGTATTGTATCAGCCCATATACGACCCACTGCAGGGCACGGGCCTCCTCTACAATCGAGAGTACGATTGAGAGTGGTTAGGCCATAATATACTATATACTATATATATACTATATATAGTATATATTACTTGTATCAAAGTAATTATCAAGTAAAATAACATTGCAGATCACATAAAGCTGTTCTAAATCGATATTACAAACATAACCAATATGTACAAATCAGTTTGTTAGTTAATTAGATATTGTAACACTAATCCGTTAGGTTATTAGTGCCGTGTATTGTGTGAAACCTTAATAGACCATTAACAGCATGAAATTGATCCCTTTGTAGATTATGTTGTCTTATGTTCTAAGGCTAATCTTGTTTTCAAATAGAACGATTGATCCATCCATCCATCCATCAGCCAAAGGAAGTCCACTGCTGAACATAGGCCTCTCCCAATGATTTCCACAGTGACCTGTTGGAGGCAGCCTGCATCCAGCGACGTCCCGCGACCTTTACCAGGTCGTCTGACCACCTAGTGGTTGATTGATTGACCAACGATTGATCAATACTTTCTAATTCAACTCGTTCTTAAGTTAAGCCCTATTTATACGGGGAGAGTTTCTCGCCTCAAAGATACGATTATCGTAAGGATATAAAAATAATTTTAAAAAATTAAACCGATTTCAAAAGCGTTATAAAAAGAGATAAATGAAACTAATATTTTAATATATCCATAATACCTAATATATAAACGTTTTTTTTGGGCTCGGTACCAGCCAAGCTATGCCTCGCGGTTTTACCCGCATAGTTCGTAGCGTGATGTTATAAAGATTAGTCAGCCAGCTTTGCAATCGTATCGTGGTACAACTACGCCATCGGGGCAATTATAATTATAATTACTGGAAAATGCGTGATTAATAAATATAATATAATCACACATCGGAAATTAATATTTCGATATTGCTAAAACATTATTGTACGTAATATATCAGGTACTGCATTAAATGTTTGATTAACAAAACGTAATTTAATATAAATACGATTCATGCAATATTACACAAATTAATCATTAATGAGTTGGTAATTAGTGGCGCAAACAGAACAATAATACGGCTTAATTTGATAATAGTGAAATTGGGCATAAATTGTATTTATTTGCACCTCCAAGAATTACAAACAATATATTAAGTTAATGTAGATTCATTAAATGCGTTCAATATTTTGTGAAACAAAACTTAGGGGGGTAGCATGATACATTTTTGGAGTAGTAAATATATAAAAATTGTACCGTATCAGCCCATATACGTCCCACTGCAGGGCACGGGCCTCCTCTACAATTGTGAGTACGATTGAGAGTGGTTAGGCCATATAGTCCACCACGCTGGCCTAGTGCGAGTTGGCGGACTTTTACATACCATAGAACTTTATACAAATCGCTATGGTTTCCTCACGATGTTTTCCCTCACCGTTATAGTCCGTGGTGATTGACTATCAATACACACATGACTCCGAAAAGTCAAAGGTGCGCCCTGGGGTTTGAACCCGCGACCACCGTGAACATGTAGGCAGCCGCGTCTGGTCCGTTACCTACAGGCCATATAATAATTGCTGCGGATTATTTCTTTTTTTTACAGTTTTCGATACTCATCTCACTAGTTACGTGTCTTAATTATAAGGTGAGGACTCGTTTGTGTATTTATTTATTTTTAATAATATTTTATTGTTAGGTACTGCTTTCAGAGAGAGGTCGCATTCGCTCGGCAGTCCCTTGATATTTTTTATTGCAATGAATGGCGAGACGAGCATGCCATTCGTCTGATGTTAAGCGATACGACCGTTCACGGACAGTAGCAAAACCAAACAACACACTGAATTACACAGGAATGCTTGGCATTCTTCTGCGCACGTCATCCTGAGACATAAGATGTTAAGCCTCATTATGTCCAGTATATTTGTTTTACAACAGTGCATTTACACTGCTGTTTGTCTGAAGAAATATACATGATATGGTTTTGTTTTAGATTACAGCAAACTAATCAAATGAATCAATGGTATATGTACTCTTAAATTCTAGTAACAAAATACCCACTATCCTTTAGCAAATATAATAAATAAATTATTTCTTTCCCTTCTGTATTCTATGTTAGTTGTTACCCTGGTCTGATTAATTAATTCTCACTTATTTATTTACGTCTTTATTAAAAATATTCTCCCGTTGAAAACTTCAAAACGCAATGAACAACTCACATCAATATTACTTACTAGTAAAAATAAAATCCAATAATCTCGGTATCATTTATCACAATATACACATCACTCTTATCTTTACAAAAAGCCAATCTTTTGTAGAGCCAATCTTTCGGTCTCAATGTCCAATCCGCGGCAAGGTAACCACCCAACTATTGTTTTTATTAGCCATCTCGACTATCGCTAATCTTATCTCGGCATGACCTCATGCCGATGTAAACGATAAAGTGATTGCCGGCTTTCCATGAATCAGAAAAATATCATTGCGTAAAAATCTACGTGTATACGTGTTAAACGTTTTCTTATTCAGTTTGTAGATAGAGTATTTCGCCATCTTGACAATGGTACGTTCAATTTTTTAAATCGATTCTAGGATAATGGGAGACTTTTTGGTGACAAGGATGGAGTTCCAAAACACATGTTTTTGATTTTTTTGTATACTTTTGAATGTTTGTCTTGGTGCGGATCGAACCTGTGGCCGCTCGTTTTAAAGCCGGAGTCCAACTAACTACGCGACGGAGGCTGTCGTTCATAAACCGCTTGTCACAAGTATTTCAGTAAATAAAGGCGTGAAAAGATACTTTTATTTAAATAGTTAATGAATCATAGATTATGTTCCAAGGTGCGTCTACAGAATGGTTTTGTTTATTTACCTCCGATAGTTAGTAGATAAGGTTAACGATAAAAAACGTTCGACATGTAATTTGTACTGGTAAAGTAGATTCATTGATGCTATTGTAATCTATTGCTTCGCTATGCTATCGCTTCGTGGCGTAGTTATACTACGGTATGATTACAAAGCTGAGGTCTTGGGTTCGAATCCCGGGTCAGGCAAAGTGATATTGGGTTTTTTTATTCATTATCAGCCCGGAATCAGGAGTTTGTGCCCGATATGGCGATAGGCTCGTCCCCTATCACATCATGGGACGAAATACATACGGCGAAACGTGGGTGTCCCTGATTGCACCTCTGCCTACCCCTTCTGGGAAAAAGGTGTGATGTTTATCTATGTATGTATTGTAATCTATAATATTGTTATTAATGTGAGTTGGGCGCGAGCTGTGAGGTAAAAACTATAATTTAACTTGAAGGGATTTTTTTACTACTAAAGGCTCTTTGAAAATTATTGGTTTTGTATTGAGTTTTAGAGTTTCAGTTTATGAAATATGTTTCAGTCATTATACGTCGAAAAAACACTGACTTTTGTATAAGTTACATGAGAAAAAAATAAAAATTGAAGAAGGCAACATTATTGAAATGTCACTGCCTAGTTCAATTTGAAAAGAATTCCGAGGCCCTTAAGCGCCATTTACACGGGGAGAGTTTCTCGTGGCGAGAATCGTATGCGATTATCGCATGACATAACCACCATAGATTATCGTGTTGTGACCACCGTTTACATGATGCAACTTTTTTATCCTTACGATAATCGTATCTTCGTGGCGAGACACTCTCCCCGTGTAAATGGGGCATTAGTGTGATCTTAGTACATTAGGAATGAATACTGCAAAAAATGTATTATTGCCTCGAATTCTTCGCAAAAGTAATAGTGGGAGAAATGATAATAGACACAGCAGGCGTGCAGGCGGGCATGTTTATGTGGCATTCGAGAATTAAGGTAGGAAGTCTTTCACAACATGTATGGATCATCAGGTCAAGGTGAAAAGTCGATGTGGGTGCCGCATTTCATCGGATTTTCAAACTTTTTTGTGCGGGAAAGAAAATTGAGACGAAAATAAATACTGTGACAATTTTTATTAAAGGATTATTTTGAGGCACATGGTTATTGCTGAATTAATGCAATGTTGATTACATTTTCTAATCATTTAATATTTTTAAAGCATAAGGACGTTTCAAGATAGTAAATAAGATTACAGATTTAATCCTCGTCTATGACCTTTTGGCGTGCGAATGCGTTGTTGTCAAAAAATTAAGAATATTTCATCTCTTTTCACACTTTAGAATATTGCACATGTTAATATTATTACATAACGAGTATAAATGCTTGTTGTTTATATCATAAAAAAACAAATCTCCAAAAATGAATCTAATAGATTTTTTAAAATTTTATATGTATTTCCAAATTTCGCCACACGCCATTAGAATTAAGACAGACGATACAAATTTTCAGAGAAGGTAAAAAAAAAACAAAACGCAAAAGAAATGTTAAAGGAAAGAGGTTGCATGCACCGACGTATATAAAGTTTATCCAATGAAGTCCTTGATAGGTTACAAGCAGATCTGTTTTAGTACATCTAGACTTATTGTTCTTAGAACGTATACTGTTCATTAATTATAATGTAAGCCGTAACGTTGTGATTAACCACTTGTGTTCATAATTGGGTCACACAAGAGCGATTAATTCGCACAACATTCGGATTTTGATTAGATATTAATCTGGTTGTTGTATCGATTCAGTGGCTGAATGTAGATGATTGAATGAAGAAATTAGTGGGAGGCAGTGTTTGTGGTTTATTATAGTTATAATGAAGCTTTACTGTATTAGCCCATACACGACCCACTGCAGGGCACGAGCCTCCTCTACAATCGAGAGTACGATTGAGAGTGGTTAGGCCATATAGTCCACCACGCTGGCCCAGTGCGGGTTGGCAGACTTTTACATACCATAGAAATTTATACAAATCGCTATGATATGCAGGTTTCCTCACGATGTTTTCCTTCACCGTTATAGTGCGTGGTGATTGACTATCAATACACACATGACTCCGAAAAGTCAGAGGTGTGCCCTGGGATTTGAACCCGCGACCACCGTGAACATGTAGGCAGCCACGTCTGGTCCGTTACCAACAGGCCACCACGCACTTATAATGAAGCTTTATGGATAATTAATTAGCGACTGAGGACATCGTTTAAATTGTAAGACAGGCTTTAAGATCAGAAGAATCTACACGTTTCAATGCCAATATTGGATACCTAACATTATGACAAGTCATAATTTTATCTATGGTAGTCCCTATCTTGGCGGATACAAAATTATACAATTAGATTTTGGATCTCTTGCTTTCTCACGCTCTTTCTTTTAAAAATAAAACACTTCATTACGTAAACATTGTATTACTCTTAAAGTACAAATAATATCTAATACCGATCCCCGTGGCAAAGCGATTTGAAATTAAAATTCGCCCACCTAATTTCGAAGATGGGAATCAATTGCACAACAGCAAATTAATTGAATAGATAAACGAAGTTCAGCGATGATGCAGCGAGTGAACAATGTCCCAAAAAAACATGAAGATGCAGATCTTCAATTGTTTGTTGTGAATGCTATTACGCCCACTTCGTGAGAGATTTCACAGAATTCACTCTTGACAATGCGTTAGTGGGATATAAGGTCAAGACCTACTTAATTGTTTATTGTTTTATAAGTTAGTAGTGATCCGGCTTAGTTTTCCTGAGCATTTTTTTTTGTAAGACGGCAAGTTACAAAAGATAATCACGTAGAAATAATTAACAATAATATAGTTATAATAAAATTACCCTAATTAGTAAAATCTGTAATTTATTTATTATTTATAGGAGTTACGAAATAGGTCAGTTAATTGAAATATAACGAATTCTTACGGATTTTATCGCGAATTTGATTTAATTTTTACATTTTTTTTATTTCCCGACGTTTCGATCACTTAACTTAGGGCTGTTAAATTATATAATATAAATAAATGATAAATGATGAATTTGTTATGTGATCAAATACGTCCAACAGTTCAAATTCGCTATGATTTTAATGTTTTGGATTTTTTGGATACCTTTGTAAACTAAAAATAAAATCGATAACATGTTATGTAATAAACGCTCTTTAATAATATGTCGTGGAGCGCGGATCGTCTCCATGATTCCGTTATACAGGGTATGTCAAGACTGCGACCGAAAACGAAGCCAGGTCGTAGTTTTAGTGATCACAGACACAATGCAACTAAAAATTTCTCAACAAAAGCGACAGGTTTTTTTTTATTTTTCTAAATATCATCGTGTTTGAGTGGTAAATCCCTAGTTTTTGCTTAAATTATAATTTAAACTCTTACGCACCTTTGTGTCTTTAAAAATAAAATGGTGTACATTTTTATTTTTGTAAAATGATGTATTTAATACTCAAATATTAAATCGTCGATAAGTAAAAATTTATCGTCACCACAAAAATTGTCGCTTTTCATGCGAAATTTTTAGTTGCATTGTGTCTGAAGTCACTAATACCAGGCTCACCTCACCTGGCTTCTTTTTCGGTCGCAGTCTGGGTACAGCTAGGTCCTGGTCCAGGGCCCATACAGAGATATAATTAATAAAATAAGACAAAATATTTCCTGACCATGAAATCGAACCTTTAGTTTAGCTCAGATAACATTTCTACATCAATACTACCAAACAAGATTGACTCAGATAAATGTTGAGTTTTCAATACCATCTCATATCGAAGATAAACTTATGATTGTGTCGAAATATGAATGATGTTCTGAATCACATGCCTTCGTGTTGGTTCAATGTTAATCATGTGAGCTAACTATATCTATGTTTTTTTATACTGGCAAGACAAAAATTGCATGTTAATGCACATCATATGGACCAATGATAGCCGAGACTTATTATGCCGGCCCGATCAGTTGTTTATAAGTTTTTTGCTGGTTATAAACAAGTGCAACGGCCAAACCTCTCTCAACCCTTCATTTCTTAAAAACTATTCTAGTGTTTTTTAAATGTAACATATTATGGTTTTACGACCACTCGACTGCTTATTTAATGTAGAATTTAAATAAATGTGGTTCTAATCGTTTTTGTAGTTGAAATGAAATGAAATTCGTTTATTGGTCACTTTTGCAATTAAATAGCTTTAATTATTAATATTTTTTTAATTACAGCATTTTATAATAACTTGACTGACTGACTTGATTCACTTGTCAAAGGACAAGTCTTTGACAAGACAGACTTGTCCTCTGACAAGTCAATCAAGTCAGTCAGTCAAGTTATTATAAAATGCTGGAATTAAAAAATATTTGATGTTATGTGGAGAACTAAGGAATTCAGCATTATTTATAACGATGTGTAGAAATGCAAATATTTATAATAAAACGTATATGCAACTCGACTTATCTTGTTCCATAAATTTTATCTTGCTTTAAACCTACTTCCTTGATATACTTTCTACATTACAGCGCAAATAAATGAATAACTTAATTGTATTAATAAATTAGCTTACCGAATAATCTTTAATTGTAAGTAAAATTAATCAAAATTGTAAGTATTGTATTGTATTGTATCAGCCCATATACGACCCACTGCAGGGCACGGGCCTCCTCTACAATCGAGAGTACGATTGAGAGTGGTTAGGCCATATAGTCCACCACGCTGGCCTAGTGCGGGTTGGCGGACTTACACACCGTAGAATTTTTTTTTTAAATCGCTACGGTATGCAGGTTTCCTCACGATGTTTTCCTTCACCGTTAAATTGTAAGTAAAAGAGATTAATCTGATATTAATTAATAAATATAAGCGTGATATTACGAGTCTCATATTGAGTGTATTTAATTAAGAGATGTAATAAAATTGTAATTAGTAACAAGATATCCGACTCCCACGCTTAAATATTGGATCGTAGATAATACGTCAAATTAATTTGCGCTTGATACGCTTACGTTGAGGTTAAGCAGGAATAAATTCAAAATCTTTTTCTTATTGAAACATCTTATGTCGTAATTTAATTAGCTAAATTGTGGATTAAAGCTCAGTTATTAAGTAATTTATTAACGTTGGATCCTAAGTAATGAAAAATGAGTATAAATAGATGAATTTTTTAATTCATTAAGTGCATCTTTTATCTGTTAATCAAATTATGTGTTGCCAAGTTAGACGTTTTACACAAAGAACTGTGTCATGAGATGTTATGCCATAGTATTTTAGTAATTTTTTTTTTTGCAATATTTACTAACAGAGGTTTTAATGAGAATATAAACTTATGTATTAAAGTCCAACAATTCAGCATATTTTCATTATAATAAAACAAACATCAAGGCGACGATTTCCGATGTGTTAAATAACTCTCAGATACTAATCTTGAGGACAAAGCTTCGCCACACACATTACCCTTACATAATTCATTCCACATAACGTGAATCATTATGATAATTACTTTCACTATTTCATTAATTATTCATTTACGAACGCGGCCTGGTATTAACACGTTTTTGGACCCAAAATACCAACACAGTTTTGAACACACCACACACTCGCGAGTACGGGAAGCCGACTGAACAATGTCTTATCTTTTATCAATTGTTTTATATCAGCAGACGATGGATGCGAAATTTACCCGGAAACTATATCCAAGATATAAAAAAGTATGCCTCAATTTTATGTTATTTATTCAGCTGACCTACTCTTCAGAGCCGATTACATTTAGCCCAAACGAGGCTGCAGTTTAGTAAACTAGAGTAAAGTTAGTATTAGAGTTAAATAGTATCTTTGATAATTTGTCTGGATCATAATGTATAGATTGTCTACGATCTTTTGGCGTCCGAATGCGTTGTTGTCATGCTGTTGTCAAATATTAGTAACAGTTTTTCTCTCTACACATTTTATTTAATTTGGACATGTTAATAATATTATTTTACGAGTATAAACGCTTGTTGTTTATATAAAAACATATATATATAAAACAATGCGTTAAATAGGCATTTTTAGATTTATAATTGTGGTTCCAAAATTCGCCTCACGCCAAAAGAATTGAGATGAGTTATAAGCTATATAGGTCCACCCACTAGGTGGTCAGACGACCTGGTAAAGGTCGCGGGACGTCGCTGGCTGCAGGCTGCCTCCAACAGGTCACTGTGGAAATCATTGGTAGAGGCCTATGTTCAGCAGTGGACTTCCTTTGGCTTATGGATGGATGGATGGATAAGCTATATAAGCAGTTACTATCCACACAAGTGTTTTGTGTTCCGGGATCAGCCAGTTTTCATCCGATTTTCGGATAAATCGGTATAAATATTTCAAGTGGTTAGAGATCTGAATAGCCCTGGATGGTTCGGCTATTCTAAAAAAAAAAAATTGCGCTATTTTAACAAAAATATTTGTTCAATAAATTTAGGTCAATATTTCGCATATGCCTTTAAAAGAGTGTTTCGATATGTATAGTATAGATAGATAGGTGTCTATATACCTACACAGTTCTTAAAAGAACGGAATACACAAAAAAAAACTCATTATGACATCTTCGTAACACATTTCTTAGATTTATTTTTTGAATATACTATTTATCCAATCCATTGATTAAATAAAAAGTTTGTGGTACGTCGATCGCACAAGTACATACGTACTGTATTCTAAACTACTTCAGAAATTACAATTCAAAAACACAATTTTACAAAGTCAGTGTAATTAATTAAAATGCAAAAGGAATGTACCGTCTACAACGATTAATCTTTGCGCGAGAGATAAAACAATTCGTGTCATATCTGATAAATTAACGTTGCTGTAAATATTTTAGATATTAGTATTTTTAGAACTTGCGTGTTTGTAAACACAAACGTTACTTATATTATGTGAGCATTGGATTTTTTTTTTTGAACCACTCTCAATCGTACTCTCGATTGTAGAGGAGGCCCGTGCCCTGCAGTGGGTCGTATATGGGCTGATACAATACAATACAAAAAAATTGGATTTTTGCAAAGATTGGTAAAGAATGACAAGGTCTCTAAGAAGAAGAATCTAATATTATGAAGTCCCGAGTTCTCAGCGGGCCGGCATGTTTGTCTCGAATGGTATGAGACTGCTGTCTGATGCCATTCGATACTCCGTCTAGACAGCATTAGCACTTACCATCAGGTGCAACGCAGTCACTATGCCGCGTCAGAATAAAAAAAAAAGGTACGCATAACTGACGTTTATACGGTGCATATTGCGTTTTCATAAATTATACTCATGGTAAAGAAATAACTGTTAAGAAAAGATACATAAATAGATTATAGTTTTACACGAGAACTTCGAAGAGCGTCGATAAACCTGTATTAGGCCAGTGTGATGGAATAAGGCCTAAACTCCTCATAATATTAGTGACAGTTTTATTGTAGAGGCTATATTATTGTAAGTAAAGCCCCGTTTACACGGGGAGAGTATCTCGTCTCGAAGATGCGAGTATTGTAAGAATATAAAAAATTTAAACTCTCTCCGTGTAAATGGGGCTTTAAACGCAATTTACACGAGGAGATTTTCTCGCTGCGAGAATCGAGAATAACCACCAAATGTTTACACGATGCAACTTTTTTATATCCTTACGATAATCGTATCTTCCAGGCGAGAAAATCTCCCCGTGTAAATAACGTTTAATTCTGCTCAAGAAATAATATTATAGACTAGCGACAAAATCTCTTAACTTCAGATACCTACTCTATTTGAGTAGTGACTGAATTTACCAACATTACCGTACATTTACTACCCGCATTGTAGAAATTTTGTAAGGCCAGTATAAAAAAAAAAATACAAAAATCATGTGTGCACGCGTTGCCGACGGTATTATTTTAGTTGGTTTATAGACTACACTCAATTGCACAAGTGCCGGAAGCGATCGCTGTTGCATATCGCCATTCGTCTTAACAACAGTTAATCGCATTTTACTTCCTCCGGTGTCTGTTACGTGAGTTTATTACGATTGTAATGAAATGACGATTGAGAACTGAGATTGAGTGGTAAAAAATGTGATGATTTTTTTTATTGCAATGAATGGCGAGACGGGCCTGCCATTCGCCTGATGGTAAGCGATACGACCGCTCATGGACAGTACTAAACCGTGCAGGGCACGGGCCTACTCTACAAACGAGAGTACGATTGAGAGTGGTTAGGCCATATAGTCCACCACGCTGACCTGGCGCGGCTTGGCGGACTTTTACGTACCATAAAAGATAGACATTTTTACAAATCGCTATGGTATGCAGGTTTCCTCACGATGGTTTCGTTCACCGTTATAGTGCGTGGTGATTGACTATCAATACACACATGACTCCGAAAAGTTAGAGGTGTGCTCAGGGATTTGAACCCGCGACTATCGTGAACATGTAGGCAGCCGCGTCTTCTGCGCTACTAACAGGCCACCACGCACAATTTTGATTGAATTTTGAATTTTGAAAACAATTTGATTTTTTTTTGCAATTTTAAATACATCTTCCAGTGTGCATTTGGATCATGGAATATTCAATATCTAAACATAAGTTTTTAAATCGGCTCAGCCGAAAATGCCATTTGCCATTCATTTCCAAAATTTCTGTGTGCGGAGCCATGATTACTTATTTGAAAAGTGGTTGTTTTGCTATGCTTATTTGTGAGGCAGGGTGACGTTTTGGTGTTTTTCCACCAGTAGTTAATCAGGTTATGACCAACCTGGGAAGAATAAGGGCCAATTGCACAAACTAATTTTGCCCATACCCTTAACTTTGGAAACGTCAAACCCATACATTAGCAATGTCAAATACATCTCAAGTGTATGGCGATGACATGGTCAAAGACGAAGTTAGTTTGTGCAATTGAGCCTAAGTTTTTAATTTGCAACTGTACCTCACTGCATTGTAGTCGCATCACTATAAAAAGTCGATACCAACTGAAGACCGGTTCTAACATCCGAACATAAGCATTATTAAACTTGCGAAATAATAAACAATTACATAGCTCACATTAAACGCGAATATATTTAAAATATTAGACAAGGTTCCCGAAGTGGCTAGCGAACCAACTTTCGATTCGTGGGCAAAGACCTTACATTTCATGAATGCAAATTGCCCGCTTTCGTCACAGTACAGTGAACAATATCTAACAAGTTTAAATAAATAAATGCAGGGTTTTTTACAAACATTTTCACCTAATTATTTATTCTCGCTTTACCGCTGTAGTTATTTTTGTTGCAAAGTTTTTGTGCAAATTGATGTAGGCAGCTCGGATTTTTTATTTATCAAAGAAATTATAACATTACCTGGAAATTATCAAGCTCCAAATGGGTATTTGCTACAAATAAATGTCGGTAGCTTTTACATTTTAATTGACCCAAAAAATAATATCTCGGAATTTGTAAGTATTTTGTTGGCCTTCAAGGTCGGAGGGTGGTAAGTATTTTAGTAGCATCTTAAAGAGACGACAATCAACGAGTTGTTATATGCAATGCGGTTCAGAGTATCCAACATTTTATATATTAATTGCTGTAACGATCGCTATTGTAGGATATTTACATGTGACTGTTTTGTGAATTCCTGTTTTTGCCTATATTTAAGTTACTGTTAGAGAACAGTAAATGGAGATTTATTAATAAAATTGTACAAAATAAAGTACTTGCCTGGTTGTATGCACATCGCAACCACACACACTGCTTAAACTCATCAACAAAAAGGTACTGAACACATCCAGCAAGAAGCGAACGATCATATCAAATAGCGAAGCTTCGTCTCCTTGGCGGAACCCACACTTAAACACCAGTACACTCAGTAGATACTCAACACAATAAAAAGAAACACAGTTGAAAAAATCGGTAATGTAGTAAAACCATTAGCACCTCTCTAGTTAAATAGATATTTTTTAAATTTTGATCTGCAGTTTCAAATTTCGTCACACGCCAGTAGATTGAGAAGATCTGTCAGCGCCTGCTAGTTTTTATTTATTGTTGAGTTCGTGATGGCCTGTAGGTAGGTAGCGGACCAAACGCGACTTCCAACATGTTCACGGTGGTCGCAGGTTCAAATCCCAGGGCACACCTCTGACTTTTCGGAGTTATGTATGCATTGATAGTCTATCACCACGCACTATAATGGTGAAGAAAAACATCGTGACGAAACCTGCATATCGTAGCGATTTTGAAGAGTTTCTAGGATATGTAAGTCCACCCACTCGCACTAGGCCAGCGTGGTGAAATATATGGCTTAACCCCTCTCAATCTTACTCTCGATTGTAGAGGAGGCCCATGCCCTGCAGTGGGACGTATATGTCGAAAATACGTCGATTTTCTGTGAGGTAGTTTCTCTTTAATATGGCTAGTCATTAGTAATTCTAGTTTAGTTAGAGCGTAATAATCTACCACGTTATTTTAATATTGTTAATTACTCTGCCCTTACTAACATGAGATCACAGGATTAATTTAATAATAAAATATATTATGAACGCTGGATCATGGATGTGTTGCAGGTCCAACAAATTGGGAGGAAAGGAGGGACGAAAAAGGATGGGAAGAGGAAAGGGGTATTGGTTACCCGGCAATCTGAGTTGTCGCTTCACGTCGATTTCCTGTGAGGCAGTGGTACCGCGCCAGACGAGCCTGCCCAATCGTGCTGAGTCATGACTGACAACAGCGTGGCTCTACCACTTCAAGAACCGTCATTTTATTCTTTTTCCTCTAAAGAATACAAAATAAATAGTGCCAAGGAATAGTTTTAAATTATATCCGACAGGGTTCAGTCTAGATTTATATCCTAGGCTATAAATCGTAAACTAGTGTAGGCATGAGTCGGCTAACTTTCCCTAAACTGTCTATACGAGTTAGAGTCTCGCGAGTTTTGTACTGTTTTACAATTTAGATTGGGATTTTTTGACATATGTTGCTTTACTGTTATATTGTTTGGTTCTCCTGTAGTCTCAAAGGATCAGTGACATAGCTGTTAACGAGGTCCCAGGTTTGATACCCAACAAGTGAACGTATAGCTTCGAAAGTCATGATGATTCCTATTCGGACAATTTAATACGTGGATTTTAAATTAGAGAAATTAATTTATTAGGGAATAAAAGGATAAGATTGAAGCCACGTATAAAAATATAAATAGTGTGTTTATTACATTTCAGCTATGAATGCTATTAAGTGGAATACAGTTTACGCCGTATTAGCAATTTTGAATATTTGGCCCTAAAACTCCGCATATGTAGGAAACATGATCAAAGTCAAAATGTATTTACCTATAGAATTAAATATAAAAGTATTTTCACTGTAAAAATCACACGAGTATTTTTATAACAAAATCCGCGCATGCCGGATTAGCGCTTTGTTTTAACAATAAAAATATTTTTCAACTAATACTACATTTTTTGTGAAATTTTTACGTACGTACTGCATTTTTGAAAGACCACTTGTCATTTAAAAACTGTTGAATCGATTTTTTATACGCAGTTACTATCTTTGCCATATTTCAACAAATGAATGGTTTTTACATATACGAGTTTACATAAACTTATGCCTTTTTACCAGAACGGGTAGGCAGAGGCGCCACCATGACACCCACATGTCGCCTTGTTTGTTCCGTCCCACTATATGATAGGGGGCGAGCCATATCGGGCACAAATTTCTTACTCCGGACTGATGATGAATTAAAAAATCTAATATAACATTCTTTAAATGGTTTTTATATAAAAAAAATTGAAACGTTTTATTTTTTGTCTCATTGACTTTATGTTATTCATATTGAGAAGCCGATATATTACTAATTTGGCTTTTACGACCTTCTACGTCTCTAACTTCAGAAATGACGTAATTTCCATACTTGTAATTTTTCTTGGTGATAAATTATTGTCATCTCGGGTCGGGCAACTTGATATTGGATTTTTTCTATTCATTATCAGGTCGGAGTCAGGATTTTGTGCCCGATATGGCGATAGGTTTGCCACCGATCACATAGTGGGACAGAACACATAAGGCGTAACGTGGGTGTCCTGGTTGCAACTCAGCCTACCCCTTATGGAAAAAAAGGCGTGATGTGTATGTTTTTATGCAAATAAATTATGTAACGTCCCTTTTTGTGATCCATACAGATAATAATTTTATAGATAGAAAATTCTACTTATCATCCATCCATCAGCCAAACGAAGTCCACTGCTGAACAAAGGCCTCGTCCAATGATTTCCACAGTGATCTGACCAACTAATATTACTACTAGAATACTACTTTTACTTCTAGATAAGGCCAAACCAGGATGTGCTCTTATATAAGGTATATTACCTGGACGTAATATACCGTCATAATGATGAGTTATTACGCAAAGAGAAAATAGTGATTAGTTTTATATAGGTTATATACGTTATGACAGTGTAATACATAATTACTTCATGTCATATAACGTCTTACTCGTCCAAAGATTAAACACTATATGCAAACTGGGAGAGCCAAGGTTCAAAGCATACGTTGGTGATTTTTAAATTTGAAAAAGCAGTTGATTACGGCGTGCTTGTGTTGATTGGTAAGAGATGATGGCCTGTGGTATAGCAGTTACCACCAAGTGCGATGCGGTCATTTTTCCATTAGAGGATAAAAAAGAACAATGTGAGGTTTTCATGAATATGGATGAATAACATTATATTTGACTGCCTCGGTGGCGTAGTGGTACTACGGTATGATTGCAAAAGCTGAGGTCTCGGGTTCGAATCCCGGGTCGGGCAAAGTGATATTGGATTTTTCTATTCATTATTAGCCCGGAGTCAGGAATGTGTGCCCGATATGGCGATAGGCTCGCCCCCTATCACATCGTGGGACGGAATATACAAGGCGAAACGTGGGTGTTCTAGTAGCACCTCTGCCTACCCCTTCTGGTAAAAAGGCGTGTGGTTATGTATGTATGTATGTAACATTATATTTACCAGGTAAGGAAGGATTCGAGACATTTTTCTATCATGGATATACCCTTTTTGTTGTCAGAGGAAAGCAGTTAATTTCCCCTTTTTGTGCTTCAGGGAAGGTCGCAAGGGGTAAGCCGGTGTCACTTGACTGTAAGCCTTACTCTTGCAGATGTTGCGGCTAGCATTATTAAATTCTCCCTTGTATATGGTACCACTGGTAGTATCATCACAAAAAAATACCCACCAGAGTTTAAAAATAAAAATATTCACTAAAATGAAATATGTAACTGATCTAGTTTAATGATGCAATTTCACGTATGTTACTGTAAACCAAAACACAGGCAAAAATAAATAAATAAAATATGTAAAAAGAATGGTTTTCGCTGATGCATCATGCTTGTTATGTCTCTAACAGTATAGGACTAGTTAAAAATGTGCTGACATTTAGATATTTGCATGAAAAAACAGTTTTGTGCTCGCATTTTGTTGATAGAACATTTTTTATATATCCAATATTTTTAGTGTAAATATTGCATGTGTGCTGGAATATTAAACGTTTGATAAGTTTGTATAAAACTATTGAATATATAAAACTATTGATTTGTCGATGACAAGGTATTTTAGTGCAATTATTTAGTTTATCGAAATGTTTTTAACTCAAAGTTTTGTTTATGTAAACATCACAAAAAATAGATAATAACATTGATGGCGAATACTACAGTTTTGTATAATAGTTTCGTTTTTTGGTCTTTCCTTGAGATCCTAGGTTCAACCTCGGGCAATCAACTTTATATGTTTTTTCAGAAAATTTAAAAATCAGAGAAGTTGCCCGGGGCTCTGTCTTCAGCCAAAGGGTGTCCACTGCTGAAAATAGGCCTCCCACAAGGATCTCCACATTGACCTGTTAGAAGAGGCCTGCATCAGTGTGTTTCTGGGGCACTGCATATTGATTATTTCTATAGACTAATTCTTCACGCAAATAACTCGGTGAATCATATGCTTAACTAGTGTCATTGAGATTAGTTAGACACTAATTAGCCTACCTCCTCAATAATACAACCTCACAAACCCCAAACCCCAACACAACAATAACCTTTCAAAACGCACATCGGCTTATAGTATCGAATTAAACACGGCCGCTTATAATTCGTTCACATTGATGCGGTTTACGTACGTATAATGAAATGCTGTATGCAGATAATTGATGTGTCACGTGCAGGTGGACGCATCGCGGGCCCTAACAATGCAGTGTAATTGTACTGTGGGTATTACACTCGCGGACATTTTGTTGCGTCACTTCATATTTTTAGATTGATGGTATCTACTTTTCCTATCATACAATGTACTCTGAGTACCTAGTCGAACGTCGCTACAGCTATAGTGGTTTGTAATGCCAACTTAATGACAGTTTAAATAGGGTACACTTTAACAGTCAATGTCAATGTAATCACAGCCTTATTGTAAGCTTAAATAGGGTATATTTTAAAAAAGCTGACGTCACATTGACAAACCATTATAGCGGTCGGGACGTTAAAGTAGATTTAGAGCCTTTGCACATGGCGTATTTTTAACGCGCCGAAAACTTGCAGAAGTCGCGCGTTAACTCGCTTTAAACGCAATATAGACGCGAGTAAACCTTCGCACATGTTTTTAGGTCATTTACAGCGCCATGAGCGTAAATATGTCGTGTGCAAAGTCCCTTAAATAAGATGGTGAGCGATTGTTGAATATGGAAAATAAGTAAATAGCTTACCGGATGTCAAGTGAATACCGCATATAAATATATATATCGCTCGAATTATCGTTCATATGTTGACCTCTTTAAATTGAAGGGAAAGAGAAAAACATGCTGGTAAACAGGGCGTTAAAATTTGAATAAAACTATGCCCAATTTTTTCATGAATAATTTATAATTTAGCCATTTAAATACTAAGCGTAATATTAACTACAAAAAATATGCGCACAAAAGCACGCATACATCAGAATTATTCACAAAAATCTCAACAATAAAAATTGAAGCACGTAACACATTACGTAAGAAAAATGGAGATAACAATCAATCGGCCGCCACTGCACGTCCGCAAACAGAATATAACGTGAGTAACCAGTTGAATGTCCAAAGCAGTTTGTCGGATGGAGAAACATTTACATATTGTTTAATCGGTTTTACATACGTGTTTATAGAATCATTGGTTAATTTTTTTTTCACCGTCACATCCCACTCTCAATCGATTCTCTCGATTGTAGAGTAGGCCCGTGCCCAGCAGTGGGACGTATATGGGCTGATAAAAAAAAATACACAGTCCTAACCCCACCCTCAGATCGAGTCTTGTGTCGTGGGTATAGGGGACTACGAGAGACTTTTCGGTCTAACAAACAACCAGACCCGACACAAATACTTGTCTTTCACACAAACATTTGTCTCGGTGCGGAGACAATTTACATAGAAATTTCACAATAAATATAGTAGTACAACCTTTTAATTTCATTGCATCTCCTACGAACCAGGAATGACAATGATACAAAGAAAGCAGCCAAACTCCATCAGTCTCTAAAGACACTAACTGGGTAATTGAGAACCTACATGATTCTCCACAACCCAGAAACAGGCGATTTAAAACGCATTTCCTCTACGAAGATCAATAAGCTAAATGCAAGTAATCAGGAAAGCAATCCATTTCCTACATTAAACGCAAATCTTATATTGCTTGTAATCTAGAAAAATAATGCACCGCGATCGTTTAATAAGACATTAAGAGCTGCATCGAAGCCGTGCACAAAGCAATATTACGGTGAAAGCAGATTACAAAATTAAGTTCACAATAAACACGTAGATCTAATAGATAATGTCGCCACATTAAGCCATTCAAGATAATTACGTCAATGGCATTTCTGTGAAACATTCATCGTATTAAGTCTACTGAGTTTATAATGTATTAAAATCACTTTCGGTTTCACGATAGCGTGCCAGATTAAACCGTGTAGTGCTGATGAAAGTCAACAGTACGACATGTGGAGTGTTGGACATTCGATTCTGTTTTTGATGTTCTAATTGTTTCTTTATTCAAATAATTGAGTAATTGCTGGTACGTTAGCTTTAAATACTGAGTCAGTTTTAAAATCATGTTTATTTGATGTACGATTGGTGTGATTAGTAGTTAAGACTCTGTTGCGATTATTTCGCTACCTGAAAATTAAAGTTAAAGTCAGTGGTTTTGCTAGTGAAAAAGTTCGAAAAACAGCGTAATGCAATTAAGCCAAGGTACCAGGTTGCCTCCTATTGTCTTTTGATTAGCTAGATTGTCATGGGTGTAATAAACTTTATTTATACATAGGTTTTGCATATTTTCTGTCTAATTAGTGTAGATCAGTACAGAAGAATGCTCAACAGTAAGTATTATTATTTCTATTATCAAATAAATAGGTCCCAAGCACCCGCAATAGACAAGCGTGTTGGACTATTTGGCCTAACTCCTCTCAATCGTACTCTCGATTGTTGAGGAGGCTCATGCTCTGCAGTGGACATATCTGGACTGATACAGTATTGGTCCCATGAAGTAGACACTAGAAAGCTGTTCAAACATTATAAAACAAAACTTTATACACCGAATTTTGCTCTAGATTATATTTTTATGTATAAAATTCGCTTATGTCATAATGGCGATGTAAATAAATAGATTTCTATGCCTTGACAATACTAAGCGGTATTCAAATAACCCAAAGTTTACCATGAAAATTGATTCTTTACGGTCTAATATTGGGCTATATAACTGTTAACCTTGAACCTTCAGTGTCGGCAGCGGACAGAATGATTTGCCAACAAATGCTATTTGTATTACTTTAAAAGGTGTGTTAGAATAGCTCTGTGCCTATTAATAGATAACAAATAAGGTGAATAAACACTATAATTTTTACAATTGATACGTGGTTTGATAACTAGTTTACACCAAATGTTATGTATATTCTTTTTATATAATATGTCTTATTGTACACCAAAAATGAAAGAGCCTTATAAAAAAAATAAAACACTTAAAAACTAAAAGCATGGTTACAATAGTTGGCCTTATCGCTACCTGCGATCTCTTCCAGGTAACCTTTGGATGAACTGGATCATTGTAATATCAAATAGACTGGATCATTGTGTTGTGGAGGCTGTGATTTTTTCTTATATTATTTCACTTTTTTTTACATTTTTGATTAAATTTTGAATGGTCGCCGTCGCCAAGTATAGGGATAAGGTTCTCTATTCATTGGTATTGAGAAACGCAGTAGCTCAAACCGAATTGAATTCTCAATTGAAAAGGAGTCCTGTGCCCAGCAGTGGCCAATTATGGGCAACAATGCAAAAACGTGTTACGTAACGAAAAATGTTTTGCAAAATACGGATACAATTGGTTGCATCGTGTTATCGTAAGTTTGTGTTGTAAGTGGAGTCCTACATACCGCACTGGGCTCATTAAATATCGATAAAGCAGTCTGTCATAATTCGCAATTCAAGTCATATTTTCGTATCGGACAATGTTTTGTATGTCAATGATGACACATTGATAGCCAAAATGTACTGGTTGTAAGAAGAGGTTTAACCTGATAAACTCTAAACAGATTATTATGGAGATTATTTTTTCTTAAAGTTACAATGTATTACGAACTTGTTTGGGTACATCGGTTTTGAAGATCGGATATATATTCGGATATGAAAATTTTATTTCACATCTTAGTAATTTGTTAAAAATTGTATGATGTATACTAATGTCTCGAAATGTTCGCAATATTTCCATCTTAAAAAGAATCATTTTTTATTCTTTTGAAAAATATTTACAGTTACCTAAACACAAATTTATAGTATAGAAATATCAAATAATTTAAATAGCTTATCCTTTACCTTTTGACCTACGTTTTAACAGCCTATCTGTTATGCCTTGTGTTGAAAGATAGCCTACTGTTCTCTCCGTCTGTTGCGCCGCGCAAAAAAGAACATGGATTAAACATTACACAGGCTGATGGTGATTTGTGATTATCAAGCGCTTTTTGCGCTGTTTACATAATTGTACGCAACACGCTATCAGCGTTTGACGTTTGAGCCAATTTACGCTCACTTCCTACATTTCGTTGCAATGGCTCTATATTTGCGCAACTTTAAAAAGATTAAGCGATTAAAATTTGAATAATTAAGCCTCTGACTTTTCCGAGTTGCGTATGACGGCTAGGTTTTTTTTCCACTCGTTATCATTAATTGTAGCCAAAAACATCACGAGGAGATCAAGATTATGTTCCATTCACGAGTTTTAAAAATCTTAGTTTCGTAATGTGGACTTAGGAGTGAGCCCAATTGTAGAGACTTTTTTCCTGTGTTGTCATATAGGAGTTTTGGAATGTTTAGCTGGTGAATTTGTGTATGCTCTTATGGGATGAAATATCTTACAAAGGGTCGGGCTAATCGTAGGGATTAAAACGTATAAAAATAGATATATCTTGTAACTAGGAATGGGACAATTGGACATCAGCCCATAGTTATAAGTCGTTGAATGCAGGCCGCTTCAGATCGCTGTGCTAATCCTTGAGGGAGGCCTAAGCAGTGAGTTTCCTACACTTGAAGATGATTAAGTCGCTATATCATTGATACGGAATTATTTAATATATATTACATCGACTTTAACAATTAATCTCAGTCTCTAGATGGCTGAAGAATCCTCCAGAGGCCATTTGTTCTAGGCAAGTATGAAACATGACCTAGAGAGAACCATGAGCGCGATTGTCACAGTGATTTCCGCTGATTACTAGCGATTAAAATTTAATTAAGTATGCATAATGACAAATGTAGGTAAGATAATGAGATTATGGTGTATTATGAAGCTACCACAGAAATAGAAGATGAATAAGATCTCACAGAGATCGGAGGTCCAAAAATATATTGTTTGACATTGTCTTTCTTTTTTATCGTTTCATTTTTTTAACGGCCATCAGCAAATCTACAATTCTCCTGGCATTTTTTAATTTTGCATATTATGGCCAAATTTGGAAACATGCCAATCAGAAACAAAAGTTTCGTACAACTGTACAGTAAATAAGAATCTGCTTTTATTAAACTTTGCCTCAGCTATTTTGAGTAATTCACGAACTATGGCTACAATATCTGTTAAAAAATTAATCTGAGCGGGGATCGAATTCACAATTTCGGTCTCAGAAATCTAACCACTGCACCAATACGAGTAGTCTGTTTTGCCCCAATTTTTTTATTCTACAAAAGGAAATAATACACTCACTTTCTATACGATAATTATTCTAAATCCGTCAAAATTAATTACAATTATTGTTTTCCGATCAACAGTTGGCTGTAACGGGGTCGCCGGCCCACGGTCCTCGCAAATGGAAATCCAACGGTACTCAAAAGACATTTGAGAGTACATCATTTGGGTTGACGCTTTCAACGTTTAAAATAAATACTTTTAAATAAGAGTAAAAGATTGCGGTTAAATGTTCTGAAAAAGTTTAAATGTCTTTAAAAAATTCGTTAGTGTTAGGAATAGGCAGATGACCTAAATTATATTCGTTTGCTCCATTCTTCCACAATACATGGGCCAAGCTCATGCCTCATTTCAAGAAAAGATAAGCAGTCTTCCTTAGTTCGCCAAGTTATTCCCGTCCCAAGGTGTGATAAAGACGGGCTTTCGCCTTTTCGCGCATAAGTTCAATTCCCAGACCACTCATTATAGAAGTGACCAACTGAAAATCGTATTAACAACAGATTGCCTTACCTGGGAATTCGACTCAGAATACTATGTGGTTCTACGCCTACACTTGCTGCCATTAGGCTATTGAGACGAATTCTTCTATTATATTAATGATACATCCATGGTGGTCTTAAGGGTACTATGGAATCGATATCGCCAAAGAAATATATTTGAAATTACAAGAATGATAAAAAATATAATGCTCTTTCATACAAAAATTACAGTTTGAACCAAAAGGATTAGGTAAACAGTAACAATGATGATAATATTTCACGCACACGCGTCAAAATGAGAAGTCACGGAACCGCTAATAAATCACATTCGAACTACAGACCGTTACGAATCACCCGTGTCATCGATTAGTAAACAAAAAATGTAAACATGACAGCTCACGCGCGATCCACGGAACGGTGTTTGTTAAAGGAAATGTCGAGTCACTTTCCAAACGGCTGTACTTTTTACGGCTATTTTTTAAAGTTCAATCTAACTGTTTTTCATTCATAAATCAAGCCATATAGGTATTGAGTTTAATGCTTTTAAATGTGACTAAAAAAAACAATTTTGGTTGAAGGTTACGAATGTACACACATGGGTAAAGTCATATTTTTGACTAATTTTCCTCATCATTTTTGTAATACGCGTGCTCTCTGTGTTTCATTCTGTTTTAAATTATATTTTTATTATATTAAATACTTTTTGCTACATTTTCACCTTTTTGTTTTCGGAAAAAAGAAAACAAAAAGTCCAAATGTGTCAATAAAACGTCCAATTTCGAAAGTGGAACGTTGGAATTCATTTGAAATCATCCTAAATGCCGTCTTCGATGAAACCTGCATTGGGTAAACGTTTGCGCGAATTACGTTGAACCCGGTAAGTTTTTGTCGTCTTCTTTTCACTTAACGACCTTAAAAGTCGACCGAGCGCCTAATTACCGGTCAATTTTACATTTCTGTGTTATCGTTTCATAGAGTTGATGAAATCGGAACAACATGAAGTATTGTTCCTCTTTAAATAAGAAATTTAGGATTCATTTAACATTAGGATCAAGATTAGATTTAATGTCAATTTGATGCTTCGTTTAGTGTTTCAATGAAGTGTTCTTGCACTGATTCTTAACTTTAAAGCCAACTATAAAGTAGAAAGCAAATATATTTTTTGTAGTTCAAGTAACCGATGGGTATAGACGGAGCATGACGAAACTGAAGTCAAATGACGTACACAGCAAAAAAGGATGTGCTCTTAAAACCAACAAAAAGACATGAATGCAAACACTATAAAAACGCATCGCTACATTGTAACAAAATCTCGTGACTGTCACATTAATGAATTATTAAACATAATTTGTATTGTTAATTAAGTAAAACACGGTGATATGGCAATAATAATTACGAAGATTACTGATCAGCGTGGTTATTTGGCTTGCTAATTCTGATACGTGTTACATATAAGCTGTGCTCAAGTAAGACGAATAATTAACATTGAAAAAATATGAAAGCATGATTAATGTACACGCATTAGTCGTTCAGGTTTCATATGGGTAACTGTGTTATAGATATCATATTGTTTGTTGTTGGACGAGTTTACACATTGTGGTTAAATGAAACCTGCAGTATTGGAGTAATCTTTCGGGTCCGAGGTAATTTCAACTGTCTACGATGCATCTTTCTAGCCAAAGGATCTGGAAACCGATTGAGCTGATCATCCGTCCGAGAGATGCCGTAGTCAAATGACAGCAGCCTTCTAGCCAACGGATGGAACTCTGGAAATCGATTGAGCCGAACATCCATCTAAGGGATGCCGTAGTCTAACGACAGGAAGCTTCATCAGCGCGAAAACCAACGCCCTGCAATTGTTAATACGCCTTATAAGCATGGCGCGTATTGGTAGCACGACCTCTAAAAGATTCCTAGGGAAGGTCTATACTATTATGATATTCCTATGGCTGAAAGTGTTGATAAAAAATATCTGTCAGGAAACCCAAAAATACTTAATTATAGGTGCGACCTAGCTCTTGAAGAATCGAAATATGTCTTGTTAGGGCTTTTCCTTCTATCTCGGTTTATTGCTCTTGAAGCCTGCCTGATGTATCACATGAAGAAAACTGGACTTGATGAAGCAGGTTTGCTACCGCGTTTCCCATTGTAAGTGAGATTACTGTAGGGATAACATCAGGACTTGTAATCACAACTTGTATAACATGCACTGGATGACTGATGACTGTTAAATTCTGGTCACGATGACTTGATTATGATCTTCCTGTCAACTTTGCGTATCATCATAATTTTCTGTGAACTCCAGTGTGGGCTACAAGACTTCTACTTTCTTGATGCATTGTAAAAATTTGACTCAATACAGGACGACAGCTGAGTACACGAACTGATTATGATACTGCAACGTTGCCTTAAGTTTTAAGGATTTCGAAAGGGTTTCACGAACAATAGACGAAGAACAACTTAATTTGATTTTTAAACATTGTAAACTTTGTGTTGACCCAAATTTTATGGTAGAGTATGTATATTATAAGAATATTGAAACAATATTATGAAACTTCAAAGTGATACGAGTATACGTTTGAAACTGGTTGTTTTTAAACCAATTTATTTCATGAATATGAGTATAAATTATTCTCTAAATAGCCACATATTTATAATAAAAAGAAGTATTAAAACGTTTATAAAATAATGATAAAAAGTGAAAACATAATAAAATAAAATTTATTATAATTTTAAGTACATTAGCCGACCACGTCTTGCGGAGAAAGTCGGTTTCATTACAATGTCACCACTACACCAGCGAGAATAACTTATCTGATTAAAGCGGTGCTTATCATAAAGACGCCTTTTGAAATTCTCGCGCGCGGAGAGATTTTGTATGGCTAAGCAAGTTTATGATGCAGAAGTAATAGTTCCGAGCATTGTTCTCGTGATTTACTGCGTTTTGTATTAGGATTTTTATTTAGTAGTTTGAAATATTTTAAGGATTATTTTTATTTTGTTGAGCTGCGTTATCACAATGTATGGGCTTTAAAATTACTCAGTCGAGGTCTCAAGGGCGACCATAAACAACTCAACATTGCTGGGCCGAAGTCCTGAGGGTCGACCAACAATACGCTGCCTTGGTGTCGTCAAGAAAGATATGAAAGTCAATGGTCACAAAGCCAAAAATAATGGGGTAAAAAAGAAGAATCTAGTACCGGTTGAAATTACGCAAACCGCGTTACAATTTCTTTTGGAAATGAAGGCAGCTGACAATAAAATATTTGTATAGTTAAGACCATAAAATATTGCTGGTAAGATCATTGTGTATTGCCAGTCTTTAACGATGTAAGATGGGTATTAACAGTAAAGCCTCCGGCATCAGAATTCATTTACGAAACGCAAGTAATTACTCACTCGAACCATTGCTGGAACATAAAAAAAGTGTTTAAGAATATAATGGCTGTGTAAAACAATAAAGAACGTACTCGTAATAGTATGTTAGAGAGTATCGATGTACACTTCGGTTCTAGACTTTGCATAATGATGCGGATTAGAAATCGAATTTGTATAATAATAGATTTGAGATTTTCTTTACGAGTCGTGCTTTTAGTTGCTGTATGGGTGTAATTATATAAAAAGTGAGTAATGGTTTAGTTGAGAATGAAATTAACTGTCAATCTTGATGTTACGACGTCGATCGTCGGGGCATGACTTTTTTTGCGTGTGAATTTTTAAGTACTTATCTATTGCATAGTATAGAGCCTCTGCTGATGGGACAATTAACTTTGAGTCACAAAAGTCTATGGTTATTAAGCGACAAGATTAAACAAAGGGAGATTTATGTTAAAAAATATATAAAAGTTAGTAAAAATATTCAACCGTTTTTTCTCTTTAAAATTATTGAACTCTCACCTATTTATTTTTATGATCACAATAAAGTAAAGGTATTTTGTAGAGTCAGTAAAGCAATAAAAAACGTGATGGGATCAATAAAGTTTATAACTACGGTTGTCGCTAATAGAAATTGATTTAAAAAAACAATAGTAATAGTATAAAAAAAAATAAAAAAAAATTAAATGACTCTACAAAATACCTTTACTTTATTGTGATCATAAAAATAAATAGGTGAGAGTTCAATAATTTTAAAGAGAAAAAACGGTTGAATATTTTTACTAACTTTTATTTATTTTTTAACATAAATCTCCCTTTGTGTAATCTTGTCACTTAATAACCATAGACTTTTGTGGCTCAAAGTTAATTGATCCATTATTCATTAAAAAATTGGTAGTAAAATGTTTGTTTCATTGAACCCACGGTCTTTTGTATTATGTTATGCCTTTTGCGGCGGAAACAGCAATTATGATTAATTTAATGAATTGTACATTAACGCCTACCTACATATTTTAACTGGTAGGTTTCTGATATAATGTGGCTGGGTAGGTACCATTGCAATGTCTATTTCTCCCACCGAACAGCAGTGTAAATGCACTGTTGTGTTCCGGTTTGAAAGACATTGTAGCCAGAGTAACTACCGGACATAAGATAAGTCTTATTAAGATGTTAAGACATCTTATGTGTCAGGATGGCGAGCGCAGTGGAATGAAGAATATTGCTTTGTAATTTATGGTGTTATTTGGTTTTTCTATTGTCAATGATTACTCGTATCGCTTACCATCAGGCGAATGGCATGCTCGAGTCGTCATTTATTGAAATAAAATAAAATCCCCACATAACAGTAATAGTTTGTTACAAAAAAACTTTTTTAAGTATAAGTATAAACCTCTATATAGTTAGAAATTAATTCATACAAACAGTTCTCAAGAGGGTATAATACGAAAACTTACAAACGTGCAAAAACCATTCCAGTTACGTCACCTCAGGGAAACTATTCTTGAGTTGAAATTGATTTTCAACATATCTACAAAGAATTACAGACAGAGATCAGCAATAAACTTAGGCAATAAAAAAAAACTAGGTTTTATGTGGAAAAAATATCATAAAGAACTTCGTAACGTGGCCTTGTTTTGACATGATCGCGAGTGAATGGGTTGTTCGTTCCGACAGATTGACCTAAACGGGAGTGAATGAATGAAGCGCAATTGGCTTTATTAAGTTGACGAAATTTCCGCGGATCGACGTTCATTGTGAATGGAACTTCGCGAATTGCGTTAACTTCGTTCCAATACTTTTATTTTTTTATTTACAGACAGATATATTGTTTGCAGTGGATTACAGCGTGACTGATGAAGATTGATTGATGCAACATTTCGTTTCCGCGAGATGTAATTCGCAATTAACAAATAGCTCTATTATACTATGTACATTTATTTTAATAAAATAATTTGAATATTGCTTAGAAAGCTATAAACTAGGATATAACATATAAAGCTCCAGTCATCTTTTGAGAGTGCAAAATAATTTTTCAAATATCTCATTCATATTTATATTTTAAAAGAGCACGCTTCCATCCAACGGATTTAATGCAAACGTTTCATAAAATTAATTAAATTATTATACAAACAAATGTCATGGAAATAAATTTGCAAAAACAAATGGGTGGCAGAGAACAATTCCCTCTATGGTTAATTAACCTACTTTCCACGAACGTATCAAGACAATTTAACATAGGATTTAGCGTGTCGAGCTCACATAAAACTTATTAAATAAAACGTAAAATAATTCACTGTTTTATTGCGTTGCGCAAATTATAAAAAACTCGACTTATTCGGTTTAAACTTTTCAATATTATTTAGAGAGAATGATAAGACGACCATGCCGCTCGTTTGTTGGTATGGATCATGCCTTTTGTAGGAGATACGCTAACGAATACCTTCCTGCAAACCAAGGGGGAAGAAAACAGAAAGGTTATGTCGACGTCAGCGTCCTCCTAATACGGCGTGTGGGGAGTCAGACAGGGAATACTCAGATGGAGTTTTGACACCTTTTTGCCACTGGATCCAACGCTAGATGTAACTGTCATTGTTTCCAAAAGGAGACGCCGGATCAGAGGAGTGGCGTCTGTCGGCAGCCAGCATAGTTTCTCACGCAACCCTACTCCACGCTCACCTTATGGAAGATAACTTGGTTAGCATCACGCCTGTACATAAACAAAATTGATACCACTCAGAACCTATTACAAAACACTGGACAAAATAGTATTGCGATTGATACTCCAAGATGTGTACATGCGTATTCTCTCCATAAATATCAGTTTGGCCCGCCAGGCGACTGTCAAGCAAAACTGTCAGGTTAACCCATGCGTGTACGGCTCATTACTTTGTCTCTGCGTTAGGTTTTACACCTTCACAGTGCGCAATGCTCAGTGTTTTTGCGTTCAGTCCACTAAACATAACGGTTCATGTATTATCCAGTACTCCGTTATACAATTAAAAGCCGCGTTTAGTTCATCCATTGCAAATCTTGGACGACGGGTTTTTCTCGTGGCAGTGCTGCCTGGATTAATTGCTGGCGATCTGTTTTTCCCGCATTGATGTGTACTTGTGTATTATTGAGCTCCATATCGGTGTGGAAGACAATAAATGTGCTTCAAATTCATTGAATTGTATCCAACGATGCAGATATTTGATATTATTTGCTATATTTATTTTAGATCGAATCTTGTGTCGTGGGTATCAGAAACTAGAGACTTTTCGGTCTCACAAACACCCAGACCCGAGACAAATACAATATGTGTATCATACAAACATTTATTTTGGTGCAGTGATCGAACCCACGGCTACTCGTTTCACAGCCGGTATCTTACCAACTGGGCCACGGAGGCTGTCACGCTAAAAGATTAAAAGGCTTTGAATTAATGTTTAAAAACTAACAAAGTTTTAAACAGATGTAGTAGTATTCTAGTGAATAGTTAACGTTGTATAGTTTTTGCTATCGGGAAGGTCATCTCGTGTGCCAAATTCAATTCATTTTACGCGGGAATTGGGCAATGAGCAATTTATTTTAAAACAAAAGAGCAACAATTAGAAATAAATACGATACTGCCCGCATTTGTACGTGATCATTAGATATGTATTACGATTTTGTGCGTATTTTTTGTGCCTAGTGTTTAATCTAACTTCATAGAGAAAATACCAAATATAATAAAATACAAGGGCATATAATATGGAAAACTGCATCCCATAAAGCTCTTTACAAGTATTTCTATCGTATGTGAAGTCCTTACGCAACAGGCTAGCGTATTCGACTATGACCTTAGTGATCTCAATCATAGATGAGTGTCCTTGTAGTAGGATGTACATACATACATACATAAACACATGCCTTTTTCCCAGAAGGGGTAGGCAGATGTGCTACCAGAACACCCACGTTTCGCTTTATATATTCCGTCCCACGATGTGATAGGGGGCGAGCGTATCGCCATATCGGGCACAACTTCCTGACTCCAGGCTGATAATGAATAGAAAAAACCAATATCACTTTGCCCGACCCGGGATTCGAACCCGAAACCTCAGCTTTGCAATCGCACCGTAGTACCATTAAGCCACCGAGGCAGTCAGTAGGCGAGGCAGTAGTAGGATGTATATGCTGATTTATTTTAAGTAGACATTTCATTGCGGATTATTTTATAATTAAACTGTATAGACATCACGGATCATAGTCCAGTACATCACCAGCTCAACAAAGTAATAAAATGGCTTGTAGAAAGTTGTAAAACCTAGAGCTATTGAAACATGCGCTGTGTCCAATGTAAAGACGTTGCAGTATTCGTTTACCAACCTCGGTTAGGTAACAACGCGCATTGCTAGGTTTAACTAACAAAAATAGGATATTTTAATGTTATATTGGCATTCTTTTATTGCTGGATGCAGGCTGCCTCTAACAGGTCACTATGGAAATCATTGGGAGAGGATGTTCGGCAGTGGACTTCCTTTGGCTGATGTGTGGATGGATGCATTAATTTAATGCACCTGATGCTTTTACTGGTGGTAGGTCTCTCATATCTGAGAGGCCGCCTGGCTAGGTACCACCGTAATGTCTGTTTCTCCCGCTAAACAGCAAAAGGCACTGTTGTGGCCGGTTTGAAGGTCATTGTAGCCAGAGTAACTACTGGACATAATGAGACTTCAATCGATTCTCTCGATTGTAGAGTAGGCCCATGCCCAGCTGTGGGCCGTATATGGGCTGATAAAAAAAAAAGAGACTTAACATGATATGTCTCAGGATGGCGAGCGCAGTGGAATGCCACGCATTGCTTTGTAATTCGTGGTGTTTGGTTTTGCTACTGTACATGAGTTGTCGTATCGCTTACCATCAGGCAAAGAGCATGCTGATCTCACCATTCATTGCATTAAAAATTATGTCGGTCCTCAAAATCCGTATCTTACAGGTTGACTTGACTTTGATTGACTCGAAAGAAGAACTATGGTACAACTTCTACAAGGTGGTCACTATCCGGATGTACGAATGTTTGCATAATATTTACAGTCTTTTTCCGTGGTTTCATTTCAAAATAGAATGATAAAACAGAACTTGGGTTCATTGACCTCGACGGCAAATGTTTTACGATTTAGCATAGCTGTAGTTGTTTGAATGATCTTGTGGTAACTTAAGAGACAGTAAAATGTGAAGATCTAGGTTCGATTGTGAAGTCCGTCAATCGACGTTATGTGAATTTATTTATTTAAATGAATAAGTATGACTTGGGCAAAATCTTTGAAACTACGGGGGAGCCATATGTTTTTAAAAAGAAGAAGAAGAAGAAGTATGACTTGTCGAGAACTGGGGAATTTGGTAAAAATACTCACACAACGAAGGCCGTGAAATATTCTAAGTTAGCTAGATGTAATTATAGAACAATTTAGATAAAACAAGCAAATATAAAAAATATATAATACTATTTTTTTTACATTTCTTAAAATGTAATTTGATATAAGATTGGAGGATATTTTAAATTAACATTTTCCTGTTCATTTCATTTCTTTCCTTATTATGTTTTGTTTACTTACTTTCACAATTTTTGATGATTTGGTTGAAGTAAAAACAACAGTATTTCTCAGAAACTTTATCTTCCTTGTTTTACAAAGAAACGTTACAATTTCAAAAGTATTTATTGTGTTTGTAAAAAGCATTCTGAATTGGACCACTCGTGTATCTAAAAAGGTATTATTTACACAAACCCGATAAAAGACCTACAATAACAGTATCGGGGCTTGTTAATTATGTGTTTATGTACTTACTAACAGAGCCATTGTTTTGTCACGGCTGTATAAACAGACAACAATAGCCTTGACGCAATTACTAATCTAAAATAATTAACACTGACATTATGTTACTTCACTGATACATCAGACGGCCTTAGAGTGTTATGTTTATGATATAGAAGGAGTGCTGGTCCTTTCAAAATCGTAGATAAAAATGGTGGTGCCGGGCCACCTTTTTCTGCCCTCCCATTGGCTGGTATTTGACAGATTGGCCAATATGCACCAATTATTTGAAAATAAAAATAAGTGGCTTAGTTGTATTACAGTACGACTACAAAGCTGACGTCTCGAGTTCGAATCCCGGGTCGGGCAAACTGATGTTGGATTTTTCTGTTAATTATCAGCCTGGAGTCAGGAATTTTTGCCCGATATGGCGATAGGCTTGCCTCTTATCACATCTTGGGACGAAACACACAAGGCGAAACGTGGGTGTTCTAGAAGCACTTCTGCCTACCCCTTCTGGGATGCAGGCATGATGTTTGTGTATGTATATTTGTATGCATGTAAAAAAATATAATCATATATTTTTGGAAAACAACAGCAATGTCAAAGTTTAACGCGATAATATTGCTTCAAATATTATCGGTTGGATATCTGAATAGGCAGGTTCATACTAAGGTTACATGCATTGATTTTGGCGCATCTTCTTTAAGAATAAAATATTTTTTCAAAATAAAAATCATACGTATCCAGCCATTGCATTAGCTAAATATAGCTAAATAGAAAATACGTTGTCTTATATTTAAAAAATGGTAAAAAAAAATATAAAAAGATGTTTTTTAATCAATAAATGCTTTGAATATAAATGCTCTCCGAGATTGCGAGTAACATCTGAATAAAATATTTTTTACGGGACATTTTATTGATTCACAAAATATTATTTTAAAATTTAAAACATACATTTTACGCCGTGCACGACATATAGAGAAGTTATTTAAATGTCTACTATTTTCTTAGATAAACTTCTATCAAAAAGTTTTTTTTTTCATTAATACTTCTAATACAAACTCTTTGTTATCAGAATACGCTGGTTTTTACTGAGATTGCGACTGAGGCCTGAATAAATGGATTCGTTTTGGCACGTTTTCTTTACATAACCGTACATTCATGTGTAGGACCTTGAGTTGCACAACAATACATTTCTAAACAAAATCCGTCAATATTTTTTGCAAGTTACAAAACGTATGTGGAGGTTTTTTGTACCGTTTTGTTAGTATTGTCACTTTTTTATTGATGTATTGTAGAATAATTCATGCTAATGATCCGTGCTAATGTATAGTTACCAATCAAATACTACATAGCAATGTGGAAATAAATAAGGCAGGTGTTTATATATGAGAAAAATACATTAAATCTATTTCATATTTTTAATGAAATAAATATTAAAATAATTTCATTGTTATTCGCCGATGGCGGAAAAGCGTGTTTTAAATTTTTTGACAACAAAAACGCCTTTTAGAATATTACAAAAAACAATGTTTAAATAATTTATTATGAGGAATTTACGTAAAACCTTATATACAGTGCTGTGATCATAAGTGAGTTAAAATAATCTCATTATTGACTTGCTAATTATATGTACATAATTATACATAAATAAAAACATGTTATTTCCACAATTATTGCTTTGTTCAAGTTTATAAATAAAATGAACCTTGTAATGCATTTATAAAATTAAATTAAATTAAGAAACGTAAATTAAAATACTTCATGGGAATGAATGTTATGAATATCATTATTTTTATTACAATATTACTGTATAAATTGTCCCCATAAATTGAAGAAAGAAATACCAAAATAAACAAATTGGAATCTTGTAGGCTGTACAAACAACGAACCTTTCCACCGCAAAAAAAAAACAACCATGAACAAACAAAAAGCGCCTTAACTTACCTTTTACGCTAATGACACTCCATTTCTTCAAGCGCCACAAATTCACAATCCGAGTCACAATTCAAAAACAGAACCCTTTAACAAAACAAAAACTTGTACGTTTACGTTACAACATATACTTATTATTGTAGGCAACGTGCGCGAAACGTTTACGCGATCTCGCGCGGTTACAGAGTCGAGATGGCTAACAGAATGCGCGGCCGCATAGAAACTATGTTATAGCGAGAATGAGCGTCGTGTCGGACCGCTGTGACGTTGCAACAAATGAAATTAAAAAAATAAAAATACCGTAGAAGCTCCAGTAGACAGATCTATAGAAACGTCGCTTTATCGGTAACAAGAGAAAGTGTCCGTCTCAGTGGGACATTCGAAAGTGAGTGCGGGAGTGCAATAATAGCTCACTTGATGAACTCTGCAGTGTGTTTATGTTATATTTGCATGCGATTTATTAAACAACACTTAGAATTACCATAAATACTGATCAATTGGTAGCTGGCCATTTACGAGTTTAATTTAAAATAGGTGCTGTTATATATTTTTCCTTTTTTCTAGTGAAGTATAAAAAGTGACACATAATACACTAATACAACGAATACAATAGATACAAGGTCTTATTTTGAAAATTCTACATTGTTTATTACGTTAATTTTTTATTCACAAGATTCCTTTTTTAAGTTACTTAACTCTTTTAAAATTCAATTTTAATTTCCTAGGTATATTTTAGTGATTAATTTATTTTGTAAATATTTATAACCATTAATTACTAATGTAAATCATTCTAATTTATTTATTTCATTGATAAGACCACACATTAAACATGATAATTAATTAATGTGAGAATTTATTACCTCGCCTGGCTTAGTGACACCGTACATGGTCGTTGAACTGTTACGTTTCGAGTTCAATTCACAGATCAATAAATCTGTTTTATGTGATTTTTTCTACTCGTAATACGTTACTTGTCTATGTATACAAAAATTGGTATTGTCGTTAGAGAGTCGTTAATTAAAAACGAACTGCTTTTGCGATATACATAACAAAACTCAGATCCAAAAACTAATATTTGTGATTGCCACATAGTTGATTTGGTGCTGGACCTAACTTGCGACGTCCCATTTCAAGGAGGGCTTTATAATGAACTGTATCACGGTTGCTGTGACGCCATACATTTATCACTCTCTCTCTCTCTTCAGCCACAGGAAGTCCACTGCTGAACATAGGCCTCCCTCAAGGATCTCCACATTGAACTGTTGGAAGCGGCCTGCATCCAGAAATCGATATTCTACAGTCCAAAAATTTATGAATTAAAATTCGGGTTTAAACGTAATTGGGCTGTATTTTTGTCATCAAAATGAAGAATCATGGACATACAAATGCAAATGCAAGGATTTTGCATATTCTCAGTAGTTTCACATTAGGATCAAGGATCTTCACATCAACCATACATATCATCAATCATTTATATCACTTTAGTTTTCAAACTAAAAGAAATTTAAAGAAAAGACTTTTGAAGAAATCCATACTTTCGTAATCTTTAACATTGTAATTAAATTCCGAAGCAGGCAAATAATATTGCTGTGAGACAATAAAAATAAGAATTCGAATTTCGGAGAAGATAATTTACAAAATATTGGTCGACACGCAACCCTAATTCCAGGTCAATCGATAATATTAGCAATTCAGATACAGTGAGCGTTTATAGTGATTTAAAATCCTAATTTAATATATTCAGCAATACTATGTTCATGAGAGACAGCAGCTGTGAGCCTGTCTCTTTTTTTCGTGATTTAAAAAATATAATATTGGGTAGGTTTTGATTTGTTTTAAGAGAATGATCAAATTATGTTTTTATAGCATAGCTCGGACAAACGAGCAAGCAGGTCACCTGAAGGTAAGTGATCACTGCTGCCCATGAACATCCACAACGCTTGGATCACGGATGTGTTGCCGGCCCATCAGATCGGGAGGGGAGCGGGAAGGAAAAAAAATGATAATAAATTATGTGTGGATGTATAAGAGACTCACCAAAACATTCTAGAGTTCAAACTAAGTTAACTTCTTGTTGCACCCTGCTAGTCTACTGACGAAACTCTGGCTAGTGACCAATAGCAGATAAAGGCGATTTGTTTTTTTATCAGCCCATATACGTCCTTTTGCTGGGCACGGGCCTACTCTACAATCGAGAGAATCGATTGAGAGTGGTTAGGCCATATAGTCCACCACGCTGGCCTAGAGCGGGTTAGCAAGGCGATTAATATATTGTTATTTATTTAAGCTGTACACAATAGCATTTTACAGACGGATTTAATTCCTTTGGTGTTTTCTTCCAACTTTTGGGAAATGCGTAGATGAGATAAATAATAAATATTATAATTATTTGTAAATATCTTGATATGTATGAATATATTTCCGCGGGTCTATAAATTATAGTTTGGGTAATAATTTAAAGATCTACGTAAGATTATCTAGTACAATCTACTAGTCTTACAATCTAGTACTGTTGAGAAGAGATCATTCACAGATGTGCTAAGATATGTTAAGTGTGTCGTATTTATAACTCTACCTGTCAGATATATCAGTAACTAGCGCCCGAATACACAAACGCTACTTAAATATTATCTTGCATTTAACTACACTAGTTCCGCTTAAATGTACTGGCTAAGTAGAACGCGGGTAGTTAAGTAGAACTTAATATTTAAATGGCGTTTGAGTATTCGGGCATTAATATAGTTATTTATAATTATTATCAATAACGCTCTATATCGATTATTATATCATTTTTTAAGTCTTATTTTGTACGACAAAGGTACTATACGAGTGTATCCTCTTGCATTGAACTGTGACGTAGGGAATCAATTTATATTCTTTCTACCAAAAAAAATGCACCTTAAGAACAAGGCACCAGGTGTCGGGTTAATTAACGTACAATTTTAGACGAAATTAACATAAACGTTATAAAAAAACGAAAACATTTTACCTTCTTTTTGTTTTTGCAAAAACTTTTTCATTCCGACTGAATGGTCCGGTACTTTCACACAACGCGAGCGTACAAAAGGCCTGAATTCGTCATGAGAACGGAGTTCGGAGTTAATGACTTCCTAATTTTTGCGCAACTTACACCCGTTTCTTCGGTTGTGTAATGAATGTTCTTGTGTTGGACGGCACACCCGTAGTAAATGGACCGTTGTTGGTAAGTGGGTCTTCCACCTCATATTGCGGTACTAATGGACAGTACTTGAAGAAATATACATATGTTAGTTATCATTCTTACTTATAACTTTATACATACACATACATGCATTAACTCATGCCTTTTTCCCAGAAGGGGTAGGCAGAGGTGCCACCATGACACCCACATTTCGCCTTGTATGTCCCACATTGTGATAGGAGGCGAGCCTATCGCGACATCGGACACAAATACCTAACTTAGGGCTGATAATTAATTGAAAAATGCATTATCATTTTGCCCGACCGAGGATTCGAACCCGAGACCTCAGCTTTGCAATCGTCCGTACTACAACTACGCCACCGAGGCAGGCACGATTATATTTATAAAAAAGTATTTTCAGTGCGATAACATTTATACTTATAAACGTCGGGAGGCATAAAAAGAATCCATATTATCCGTAGACAGCCTTGGTGGTGCACTTGTACTACGGTACGATTGCAACACTAATATCTCGGGTTCGAATCCCAGGTCGGGCAAATAGTAGTAATAGTCGGGGTTTCTATTCATTATGAGCCTGGAGTCAGGTATTTGTGCTCAAAATTGCTCGCTTCCTATCACGTCGTGGGACGGAACATCCAAAGTGAAACGTGGGTGTCTTGACAGTATCAACTAAGAAACATTCATACATACGAACATACATACATATGAACTTTCGCGTTTATAATATCAATATCGATTGGTGTAGTTTCAATATGGCCGATCTTTCCAATTCTATCGTTCACATACGCCTTGTTATCATAGCTAATGCACTTACGAGTACTCTCATACAATTACTGCTTAATAAATCATTGATAAATGGTCGTAGTAAAAAGTTACGAATGAAAATGCAGATTCATTGAACCATGTTTGCGCTAAAATGACTTTCGTTTGATTTCACTTATTTCGATCATCGTGCTAACTCGACTTCATATGATAGTGTTATTGAGATATAGATTTGTGATATAGGTATCTTTTCTATTAATTGTAATTTTCTTAGTAATTTAAGAATTTAAAAATAAACGCCAGGGACATAAGTTTGAATAACATTGGAATATTTTTGTAAAACGTGGTTTAAATTCATGGAATACCATAAGGTTTTTGTCACAACAATAAAATTTACAAAATATCATTAATATAAAGAATAAGCCAATAAGAATAACATTTAGAGAATACAATTATTTTTCTTTAAATGGGCTTCCAATGGAAATTACAATGGTTAATGGACTTTTTATCCTACTTATACAAAAGATCATGTCGCTGGCATAAAAAAATGCTAAATAACAAGTTCTTGATTCATATTTTTCATTCCTTATCCAAAGAGTTTATATAATTATAATAACTTACAGGCCACATAGAACAACCGAAATAAGAACACAGAATATTAAAAAAAAGAGTTCAAAACAAAAGATTTGAAATTCGAACTGGTTTAGACTAAGCTACGATTTAAATAACGGTATGGGAAGGACGTGACAGTATCATTTCATACAATTATGCTTCCGAGCCGTATCGAGATTACCGCAGTTGTTCCGCGTGCGGTCCAGATGAGATCTGTAATCTGTGCCTTGATTATAAAAGTAACATTGACTGACCTATCAGAGTGAAAATAAACAGTAAAATATGACTGCGTGATTACGGTGGCCATTGATTAATGCAATTTTATTGTCTGTAATTTATTTTAAAAACGTGTTTTTGATACGTAGAATTAAACAATTGATTACATAAAAAAAATGATTGTTATTTTATTCGACTTAAAAATATTTGTAATAATGTATATTTTATTCCCATACAAAAACAGTTAATAACTCAAACTATTTTACTTATTATTTACCTATGCTTATTAATGTATGTTCCGTAAAATCATCAAAAACATAATGAATCCAAAAATTATCGGTTATACAAAAATGTTATGAGCTACACGGGTTGTCACTGACATAACCGTAACCAAGATTGCCATCAGCCAAACAATAAAGCAATTGTTTTAATTTCCTCTCTAAGTGGGTCGTATCACGTAATAAAATAATACATTTCTTGACTCGTATCCTTTCGCTTTGAATGTTAATTGCAGCATCACTCGGCTCACTTGGTGTTCTAATCACCCTTACGCGGTAATATGTGAGATGACGCCCCTACCATATGCTTTCTGTAGTTAATCGAGTTGTACTCGATGGACTATGTAGTTAACATTTCTTTGACGATTTTTATGGTATTGTGGGTGATTGTGGGTGGCGGTGACCAGGGAATATGATGTGGCCTGTGCGCTCACTTACCTCCTATTGTATAATATAGAACAAGCAAATTACTAAAGCAGTTGTCGGTATGTAACCATAAATATTCACATTTGGAGGTGGCATGTGCATTGTGCATTGACGAATATCAAAATAGATTGGAAAATATATGTATAAATAAATGGAAAAGTCTCCAGCAAAGACGAAGTACTCTGGAAAAATATTAATAGGTCAAATAGTCTGCGGTCCAAATTTCAATTACAGAACTAGGTTTCTATTAGATTCTATTAGACATGCTTATAACGTCAACCCAATTTAATAAACAAACCACCAGAACCAGTGTTCTGGTATTATATCCAATTTATTCAGTAACAAATTGAGTGAAACCGCAAATATGTTTCCTGTATTCAGTCCGACAAGGGGATATTATTTTTCATATTTCAATTATTGGCCTTTACGCTGTTAAAATCGCCAGAATTCAAAACTGAACTAAAACCTGTTAAATTGCTATTTCGCATATTGAAAAGATATTTCATGCAAAACTAATGAAACCTGCGTGACTTGACGCATGTCTAACAGCTTTATAGATAGTACCCGAACGTTGTTACAGATCCATAATTTACACACACAATTGCAACAATTGACATTTACCGAAATTAGAAATCACGTACGAACTTGGTATAGAAATCATGACCTTGACATCAAAACTCACTCACTTTCGATTTTGCCACCATGGTAGTGGCTAAACGATCGACTCTCGTGATGTGAAAAAAACGCATTGTTTCGACTTTTCCCGTCGACAGTGCAATTATAATCGATAATTGTAACTAATCGCTTGTAACGGAACAATCGGCACGCAATGTATGCAAAACGCGACTAACTATCGAGATTCAATTACCATTGAATCTCGATAGTTAGTCGCGTTTTGCACACATTGCGTGAAATGGAGCAATACGATATACTTCAATTTGCCAGTTCCGTTCGTGTGTTGTGAAAATAAATACGGGAATAAAAGTTTACGAGCGTTTTTTGTCTATTATATAAAACGTGACATGGTTCACGCGAAACGCGTTGTCAAGCTGTCGCTCATTTGGCGGTTAATTTTCGTGTATTTTTTACCACATAATTGCTGGTGATTTGTAATTTGTTTTATGTAATCGTGAGGAAGTAATGTGGTTTTGGATTTGGATTTTGTAAAAAAACATACATAAACATCACACCCTTTTCCCAGAAGGGATAGGCAGAGGTGCAATCAGGACACCCACGTTTCGCTTTCTGTGTTTCGTCCCATGGTGTGATAGGGGGCAAGCCCATCGTGATATGGGGCACAAATTCCTGACTCCGGGCAATTATCAAATTAATTGAAAAATCCAATATCATCAGCTTTGCCCGACCCGGGATTCGATCCTGAGACTTCAGCTTAGTAATCATACCGTAGTACAACTACGCCATTAAGGTTTTGCAAATTAAGATATAAATAAGGTTATCGATATCATTAAATAAAATGTGATTACTTTTGTCAAGCATAAAGTAATTTACAGATTAAAATGTTAATTAAAATTTAATTTTTACACACGCACTACTGACAGAGTGAGAAAATATTGTATGGTAATTAATTAATTAAATAGTGCTGTAAATGCAAATTAAATATTTTTAAGATAATTTATTCATCTTTATCTAAAATAATTAATGACATTAATTTATTACAATTGAAATTTGTACAAAGTGGTAGGGGTGACAGCTTTGTTGCCATTTAGAAAACGCTACTGACTTCTTAAGTTCAGAATCTATACATTACATATTGTTCCCTAATTTTCTTTAATTGATCCAGAGCTGATTATCAGGCCTTAGATCTTTTGCTCTCGGCTCCCTACAGCTACTGGAAGAAAGAAGAAGTGCACTGCGGAACGTAGAGCTCTCCCAAAGATACCCATACCAACCGGTTCTTGTTTTCCTACTATCAAACACCTACTAAATAGTTTGTTCTTCATAGTAGGGGTCACACTCAACACCCAAGTTACGATGTCGATAGCTATAGTGACGAAGCATTTACAATCAAATTTACTATTCATTCATTGAATTATAAAGTACTTTCGAGTTTTCTCCACCTGTCCATCATAAAGCGTTAGAGAAATTGTAGATTTCATTTTTATGCAGGCATAGGTGAGGTTATAATATTTATAACTTCTATTGGTTCGTAATACTGGTCATTTATTTATAATAACTGATACGAAAAGTTAAGTTAAGACGTTGTTGTCATCTGTTTCGTAGATAGACAGCATGTCGAGCACCGTCTGTTTTTTTATTGCGATGAATGGCGAGACGAGCATGCTCCTCCTGATGGCGATACGACCACTCATGGACAGTAGCAAAACCAAAGACCATGAATTACAAGGCAATTCTTGGCATTCCACTGCGCTCGCCATCCTGAGACATAAGTCTCATTATTTCCAGTATATTTGAATTACAACAGTTCATTTACACTGTTTAGCTGGAGAAATAGACATTGGGTGGTACCTATCCAGACGGCCTGTCACATATGAGAGACCTACCACGAGTAAGAATCAACCATGTTTTTTTATCATTATCTTCGTTCCTGAAATCCTTGGAGAAGGCTTGGAGAAATCTTTTGGGTGTAAATTTATCAATGATCATATCATATTCCTAAGATAAAATAAGAGCAAATCAGTAACAATTCGCTTGACCACTCATGAACACCCAATAATTGTGTTTGTTTGTATTATTTTTTATATTGTAGTAGAAAAAAATATATTTTCAGCCTTTCTCTGGTTGAAAATTCTAAAAGTAAAACCCGATTTGTATTTTCTTTTTATAAAACAACAAAAAAGAGAGTCATTAAAATGATGGCGTCCATTGTTATGCCTACGTGCTCTTGTAGTATATTTATCGAGGCTAAGCTTTACATTCTGTATTTTATAAAAATAACTGTTTTTTTGTTGACCTACATTTAATGACTACTTCATCTCATTTAAAAATGTATTTTTAAGGTGGCAAGTTCTATTCAGAATGTAGATTTTGTCGTTGATTGCAACTCCCTGTAGAAGAAAAATATCCCAAGGAAACCCGGATTTTTCAATTACTTTCGATGACTATAAAGAATAGTAATACAAGCCCCATAGCTAACCTTAATTATCTTTTAAGGATAAGTTATATAAAATAATTTATACATGGAATTTAATTGAATTGATTGACACATTGAATAAAACTAAACTAAGTAACTAAAAATACATTACATGTAATTTTTTTAACTTCCTGACGTTTCGAATACTTTACAGCTTTCGTGCTCCAAGTTGAAAAGTCTTTAGTTTTATTCTAAATCACTACATAGTTTAAAATAAAGTCGCTTCCCGCTGTCTATCTGTCCCTATGAATGCTTAGATCTTTAAAACTACGCAACGGATTTTAATGCGGTTTTCTTTAATGGATAGAATAATTCAAAAGAAAGGTTTATATGTATAATACATACATATTATGTATGTGCTGTGCAGTCGAATCAAAAAATATATGTACCCAAGCGAAGCTGGGACGGGCCGCTAGTAATAAAAAAAACCCGGAACAGTGATCTACAAAATTTTGTAACGTTTTAGGTTCAACTTATGTGTAGTCGGTATCAACCAGGCCGGCAAAATTTTGTCGACTGGGAGAAATAGTTGTGCATAGAGTATAAATCCATTTGGATTGTATTGCAAGGTACATTGCCACTTAATCGTGCCAATATTAAGATGAATTAACATTTCTGCCAAGTTAAGTAATTGTTTGTCTCTACCTGTCTTTAATTTAAATACGAGAACACGCCAAATTACAACACTAGTGTACGTAGTAATCGTTAATCAGCTGGACAATACCAATTCAGACGTGTTACTGAATATTCAACTAATTATGTACATTATTTTTCATATGAGATTAATAAATAAACGAGATGCGAATAATGCGGTTTAGCTAATCTTTTAATCATTGTGGTAGTGCTGGGTGTCCATTAGGAGTGCAAATTTATGGTGCATATTAATGAGCTAGTGGGTTAGTCAATTTTAATAAAGTATGGTCAGGGATGCTCCTATCTAGTGGTCATGGCCTATCCTAGAATAGGTGCTACGAGTACGCGACCTCGGCCCCCCGAGCTACTCAGTCACTACCAACCTTACCTTCCGTGACTGCAGTATCCACTCCTACAGGCCATATTTTCCTTTCCCATATTATCCTTTACCCACAAACTATATTTCCTTTCCCCGGTTGATGACGGGCAGCAGCGTCATCAACTCCAGTCCCCTCCTGCGCTCGCCAACCCGCCTGCCAAGCGTGGCGAGTATTGGCAATAACCTCAGAATGAGCGAAACCAGGACCAGGCCCCAGTCCCCGGCAGCCCCGCTATTCCTGGCTACGGTAGCGGCCATGGTTAGGGCGGGGCAGGGGGTGCTAAGAATCCCCGGGTTGGCCCCGGCTACCACCCCCGACGACAACTGGCCCTGGTAACACACAACATACGCACGATGAGGACAGACGAGAAGATTGTCGAACTGGAAGAAGAATTGAGTGGGTTACACTGGGACATTCTGGGGTTGTCGGAAGTCCGAAGAATCGGGGAGGACACGATAACCCTGAAGTCCGGTAACCTGCTTTTCTACCGGGGGGACGACCAACAGTCCCGAGGAGGTGTCGGATTTCTCGTCCACCGGTAGAGACCTGTGGACAACATAAACTCATCTCTCATAAACTCTCATAAACAACATCGTATCCATCGAAAGTGTGTCGAGCAGGGTCGTGTACCTTATACTCAGAATATCAAAAAGATATTCGCTGAAGGTCATACAGGTATACGCGCCGACCTCGACACATCCAGATGAAGAAGTAGAGGAGATGTATGAGGACATAAGTCGGGCCATACATACTTCCAAAACCTACTTCAATGTTGTTATGGGGGACTTCAACGCAAAGTTGGGCATGAGAAGCGATGCAGAGCTGAAAGTGGGGCAATTTGGACATGGGCAACGGAACCTCAGGGGTCAGAGGCTGGCCGACTTTCTGGAGAAAGAGGGACTCTTTGCGATGAACTCTTTCTTCCAGAAGCCGCCTCACAGGAAATGGACCTGGCTGAGTCCTGACGGTTCTACGAGAAACGAGATAGATTTCATCTTGACGACGAATAGACGGATGTTCAGTGATGTCTCTGTGATCAACAGGGTGAAAACCGGCAGTGATCACCGAATGGTTAGAGGCACATTGAACATCAATGTCCAATTAGAAAGGCGTCGCTTGATGAAATCTACGCTCCGACCTACTCGCGCCCATGTCCAAAACCCCGAGAGCTTTCAACTTGAACTGGCAAATCGCTTTGATTGTCTCAAAGAAAACCTTGCAGTGGACGAGCTAAACAGCGGTTTGGTAGAAGCTGTCCATACGGTGGGATCTAAGTATTTTAGACCTCGCCGTAGAGATAGACCCCAAAAACTCTCGATCCACACTCTCGACCTCATGGCCGAACGTCGATCTATGGCGCTGCAGTCTTCCGATGACGCCGAAGCATATAGGCGGCTCAATAGACGGATCTGGAAGTCCTTGCGACACGATGTCCGTGCTCACAATACTGTGAGCATAAAAGAGACAATTGAGCGGAACGGAGGCTCCAAAGTGTTTGCAAGAGACTTGTCTATTGGGCAAAGCCAGTTGTCTAGGCTGAAGACGGACGGCGGCAGCGTAGTGTCGACGAGGGCAGAGGTATTAAAGGAGATCGAGAGGTTCTACGGACAGCTTTACACCTCGGTTGCCGAACCTGCTGTTAGCTCGGCCGAAGACCCGAGAGCCGAGTTGATCCGACACTTTAGCGATGATATCCCGGACATCAACCTGTGTGAGATTGAGATGGCCCTGAAACAGCTTAAGAACAACAAGGCGCCGGGTGAGGACGGAATCACTTCAGAGCTTCTGAAAGCGGGCGGTATGCCGATGCTGAAAGTCCTTCAGAAGCTTTTCAATTCCGTTCTCCTCGAGGGCTCAACGCCAGAGGCATGGAGCAGGAGCGTGGTGGTACTGTTCTTCAAAAAAGGTGATAACACTTTGCTGAAGAACTACAGGCCCATCTCGCTCCTGAGCCATGTCTATAAGCTGTTTTCGAGGGTCATCACAAATCGTCTCGAACGCAGATTTGATGACTTCCAGCCTCCCGAACAAGCCGGTTTCCGAAAAGGCTTTAGTACCATAGACCACATTCATACGCTTCGGCAAGTTATACAAAAAACCGAGGAATATAACTTGCCGCTTTGTTTAGCGTTTGTGGACTATGAGAAAGCCTTTGATTCGATCGAGACCTGGGCTGTGCTTCAGTCTCTTCAGCGGTGCCACATTGACTATCGGTACATCGAAGTGTTGAAGTGTATATACAACAACGCCACCATGTCGGTCCGAGTACAAGATCAGAGCACGAAGGCTATTCCACTACAGAGAGGCGTAAGACAGGGAGATGTCATATCTCCGAAACTGTTCACTGCCGCGCTGGAAAACGCCTTCAAGCTCTTGCAGTGGAAACGATTCGGCATCAACATCAACGGCGAGTATATCACTCACCTTCGATTTGCCGACGATATTGTAGTCTTGGCAGAATCGCTGGAAGACCTTAGCACTATGCTCGAAGACCTCAATCGAGTCTCCCAACAGGTGGGTCTTAAAATGAACATGGACAAAACGAAGATCATGTCGAATGTCCATGTTGTGCCCACCCCCATCGGAGTTGGGGGCTCGACTCTCGAAGTTGTAGACGAATATGTCTATTTAGGACAAGTGGTCCGGTTAGGCAGGTCCAACTTCGAGAGAGAGGTCAATCGTCGAATCCAACTCGGTTGGGCAGCGTTCGGGAAACTACGCGACGTCTTCTCGTCCAAAATACCTCAGTGCCTCAAATCGAAAGTCTTCGATAGTTGTGTGTTACCAGTGATGACATACGGCACCGAGACGTGGCCTCTTACTATGGGCCTTATTAGGAGGCTCAAAGTCACTCAACGAGCTATGGAGAGGGCTATGCTCGGGGTTTCCCTACGAGATCGAATCAGAAATGAGGAGATCCGTAGGAGAACTAAAGTAACCGACATAGCCCAGAGGATTAGCAAGTTGAAGTGGCAATGGGCGGGGCACATAGCACGGAGAACTGATGGCCGATGGGGCCAAAAAGTTCTCGAATGGAGGCCACGAAGCGGAAAGCGCAGCGTGGGACGTCCACCCACTAGGTGGTCAGACGACCTGGTAAAGGTCGCGGGACGTCGCTGGATGCAGGCTGCCTCCAACAGGTCACTGTGGAAATCATTAGGAGAGGCCTATGTTCAGCAGTGGACTTCCTTTGGCTGATGGATGGATGGATGAATAAAGTATGTATCAACCTTGTTTATTTCACAAATTACGTCATAAATATAATATTTGAACCAGCTCCTTCATGGTCTAGTTTAAATTGTTATTCCGTGTCTCTACCATTTATCTAGTCCACTTATTTCGCAAAATATTAAGAGGAATGATATCAAAAATGATCTTGTGTTAGCAAACCGATTTGTAGGTAGCATTTCTGTCCCGCTTTGTTCGATAAGCTGGATAATATAAAATTCATGTCTACATATTCAAAGGTGGCTAACGGGCCTGTAATGTCCCTGATATTTCAAATAGTTTTTCGTCTGAAACCTGCCTTAGTGGACGCTAAGCATTACCAATAAGTATGTTAAGTGTTACAATTACTCGCGCGTACGTCTAAAACCATTTAGCCGCCGACAGATTTACGGTGTTACGATAATGCGTTGGTTTTTTGAACTCTTACGTACATTTACTATGGAAATTTATTGTAAGCAATCTTGCTGATTGTTAACCAATAATGGTATTATGAATGAGGCTATTATAGCTGGAGGGAGATGAAAATATGCTGCAATTAAATTATGTTTCTAAACCTGAATAGTTTCAGGCTTATAATCTGTTTTTCTTTCTTATCTGCTCTTATGAAAATCTTGTGAGGGCTTAGCATTATTTTATTTGAATACAAAAATTTTTTTTAGTTAAATCTTTTAAGAATTCGCGTAACATCAAAAATGTGGCAAAATTAACTATTTGATTTTGCTCATGTTTTCCGGGTGGTATCAAGGTTCGTTTTCCTACAGTATATCCATCACGTCGCTCAATTGGCAAGGTAATCAGTTGAAAGACTATTGACTCTTATATCATGATCTGGGAACTGATCTTTTGGGTCGACTAAAAGGTATTTATCGCTCAATAATTGGCACCATTATGCTAGCCTGGTAGAAATCGGATAAACCAGACTTCAACCTGAAACGGAATATTTTGCGTAAGGTCTCTGTGACGGATTTTCCTTCAAAACGTATTATGGCCGCTGCTGCACATAAATTTAATTAATAACAAATGATAACATTTGAATAATGAATCGAAACTTAAAGAAAACAACTAGTATTTACCATTTTATTCAACCAATAGCAAGTGTATTCACAACAGGAAACAGAACTAAAATAAAACAGACAAGAGGCAAATTCTTTGACGCAGAATATTATTTGCATAAAATTTTCATTTCAAATTTTATTATCATAAAACAACAATATACTTTAACGACACTGAGCGATTGTTACGCGAATGGGGCGGGTTTGATTCCCAGCTGGAGTATTTATAAAAATTATGAGATATATTTTTAAACTTGGCTGTTAAGCTGGAAATGTCTCTTGGGAACGCTATTGTTGTCATTTTGAAATGGCATTCGTTTTATGTTTCAGTGAGGCTTCTGAAAATGTATTTAGTGATTATTAATGGGTAGCAGTTTGTGTTATATAGTTTTTTTTGGATCGTAAAGGTTCGCCCAATATAACACCGTGGGACGAAAAAAAATTGGCGAACTAAAGGTGGTAGTTAAAAAAAATATGGTGAGGAAACCTGCATACGATAGAAATTTGCAAGAATCTACATTTGTTCAGTCTGATTGACTACACCCTTATTTCGTGTCGTATTAATAATTAATGACCTATTTTTTTTTAAATATGGTAACATATGGTACATAAATATGGTTTATACTAGGGTAATCTGCTCAATATGCTTTAGAAAAATACTGATATTTATTATTAAATGTTTACCAGTATGTTTGAATGTGTTGGAAGTGGTTATTTTTGCGAAAAACGTTGAATATTGTGTCTACTCTAAGCTAACTGTATTCTCATGTAAATTAATGTAGTCTTTTTTAGAGAATAAATTTCTTTAAACCTTAAACCTTAATCTCTACCTAACTCATCACAATTAAAATAACTGTTATAAAACACAGAGACACTTTCTGATGCGTTGTAAATAAAATAGACTAGGTCGCAAACGTCTATTGTAAGGCTTGCTCGCTGTAACACATTTGTAATGCAATTATTTTCCAATCTCATAAGCGCACTTGAAGCCATAGTGGGCGTAATACTGTGTTATGCACAACGCACTGCGCGTGTAAACTGAATATTTTAATGTAATTTTAAAAGACTTTTGACTTCTTACTCTCTCTTCAGCCACAGGACGTCCACTGTTGAACATAAGCCTGTCCTTCACAACACAAGGATTTTCACATCTATCAAGTAGAATATAAACAAATAATTGCCAAAATATATTACGTAGTATATTTTTAAGTGTTTTTTTAGTAATAATATTTTTATCTTGACTATATTTGAGTGTGGGATTAGTACATCGTTGACTAGGTGCGCGCATTGATGAAATATAATACTTATCATAATTATTTAAAGCCACAGTTAAGTAAAAAAATCACATTCATTTCCAAGAATAATAATAAATAATTTCTTACGTCAATACTATGTTATGATTGATAAACAAATTTCTCATTCAAAATTCCAGTCCTTAACATAAACCTCCTCAAAACATCCACAGCGACCTGTTGTAAGCCACCTAAAAATAAAACCTTAATATTTTCGCCTTTACCGTTTTTATATCTACTGTTTTATTAATAAAATACGTGACCTGCACTTTTCGCGTTTAATAATTCCTTTGTTTACATCAAAAACTTCAGGCATTGGCATGAAGCAATAAACCCGCCTATTGACGTTCGCCTTTGTGAAGTACCACAGATAACATTTCACAGTAGTTGAAATTTCACTGCAAACGAAACTCTACCTTATAATCCGAAAATAAAGTCCAAAAACGTCCGTCACAAAATTTCAGCCTAAGGATGGCAAAAAGGAAGAAATAAGCGAAATAACTTTCCTAATTAAAATTTCATCGCCCACTGGAAACCGTGCCGAAAGAATAAAACAAAAAGATCTTTTTTTTTCTCATCACGGCTCGGCAATGGAGTTAATTCCCTTCGGCTGATAAAGCTCTGCCCGTGACGGGGCGGCTAGTAATTATGAAATCCTACGCCTACGTATTATCACGGTTATTCATTAAGCTCAGTTTTTTTCTATTAGATGTACAAAGGTTATTTTTAGTTAATAAAAAATGGGCTTTGCGATTAGAAATTACGGAAATTATAGTTTTTTTGTTTTTAGCTCAGTGTGTCACTAAGATATTTCATGAATTAAGAGTGCGCGTAGGGGCGCAATTGTTATGAGCAACTAACAAAACAGATGTATTTAGATCATAAAAGGTATTGATCTTTTGGGAATCAAATCTCTTACCTTTTTTCTAAAAGTAGCTACTGCTTTAAACAGTAGTAAAAATGTTTACCACTTAAGCCAAAATTGATAGCAATCTTTTACAATAGTTTATCGATCCAAAGTTAATAGAGACTTCAAATAAAAACCCTAGTTAATAATATTCGACAATATTATTTAAATAAATTACAAAAACCCTAAATGGGACATTTCATGTCAACATCCTAAAAGCCGTGCATCGCAAAATTGAAAATGTTATTTGTTTTTACATATAAAATGAAATTTCCACCTTAAAAATGAAAAATCACAACATACATAAATAAAAAAGCAACCGACCGTGACAGGACTCGAACCTGCAATCTTCGGATCCGAAGTCCGACGCCTTATCCATTAGGCCACACGGTCTTATTTAGTGTTGGCCTATTTAACTATGAGATGCTTAACTATCGTGAGGTTTTGTAGATCGGTTTAGATTTCAGCATTTTACATATACTTTATATGACGTAATAAATTTGCGTTTGAATTACGTGTGAAATCTTTATTCTTCAGTTGGCCCGGATAAAGCGAATATTAGCTGGGTTGTGGGCAAATCATTATTTAGTAATAAACAATCTGGGATGATTATAATGAGTTAATTTATTGGAATTAGGTTTTGTACTAAAGGTGGCGGATTGGCTGGATGCAGACCGCTTTTAAGAGGGCGCTGTGAAAATCTAGAGGTGAATATATTGACGATGCATTAGTGTTTAGGACTTAGGACCATTTATTCATTCTGATTACACGGTGTCCCGGCTAGGGTCCGCCGTCCAGATGAGTCTCCTCCATTTCACCCGGGCCGTTGACCGGAATGCTGTATTTAATTTTAAAATTTTCGAAGAGGCTATTCAGCAGTGGTCTTGCAGCTATTGACGAATGTAAAATGTTGTCTGTACATGTATCCGCTCATAAACGTCACGGCACGGGCCTACTCTACAATCTAGTGTGATTGAGAGTGGTTAGGCCATTTAGTCCATCACGCTAGCCTAGTGCGGGTTGGCGAACTTTACATAACGTACAAATTCTTCAAAATAATTGCGGTATGCAGGTTTTCCCGTGATATTTTTTTTTCACCATTGCAGTGATAAATTAACTTGTGAATACAAAAACACGCCAATACTTATTAATGAATATTTAAATGCAACTCCCGTTTTGAGGCTAATTGTCAAGAGACGTGGACTTCTTGTCGATTTTCTATGCGACTTGCCCATTGTTACTACAGTCGAAATTAAATTTAGAAATACCTACCATTTTTAATAAAGGAGGCGTGGCGCAGTTGGTTAGACGCCGGCTGTGAAACGAGAGGTCGCGGGTTCGACCCCCACACCGAAACAAATATTTGTGTGATGTGTATTTGTTTCGGGTCTTGGTGTTTGTGAGGCCGGAAAGTCTCGTAGTTTCTGATACCTACGACACAACACTTGATCTTAGTGTAGGGCCAGTACTATGTATGTGAATGTTGGGTGTATGTATGTATTAAATACCGATCAATGCACGAAAAACATTTCAAACAAAAATGTAACTTTTTTATTATGAAAATGAAAACAGACCCGTATCACTGCGAACTTTTTTTTATTAAAACCATCCAAGATTTATAGCTTAAGTTTGAGAAGTGTCATTCTGTCTAGCGCGGTGTCTTTATTCTAGAAACTTCTATTACTGTCTAGACGTATTGTGGGAGAGAATATATTTTCATGTTTTGCTTTGGGGTAGGTCAAGTTGAGGGTAATTACGTAGTATATAAGAGAGAAAACTTAGTGTTCAAAATAGTATTGGGGGCCAAGTGTAGTTTTTTTTATTGAAGTAAATAGCGAGATAAGCATTCGTCTGGTAAGCGATACGACCGCTCATGGACAGTAGCAAAACAAAACAACACCATGAATTACAAAGCAATGATTGAACCTGAGACATTAGATGTTAAGTCTCATTATGTCCAGTAGTGGCTATGGCTACATTTACAGCTATTTTAGTGCAACTACAATAGTAATGTCTCGCCAGGGGACACAATTATGTAAGCCTGAATCCCGACGATAATTCATCTAAATTCTATCGGCGTGTGGCGAAATGTATAAATACAATTAAAATTTTAAAAATATTTTTTTGCGCATGTTTTCACATATATTTTCATAATATAAACAAAAAGCATTTATACTCGTATAATAATAGTATTATCATGTCCAATATAGTAAAATATGAAGAGAGAAAAATTGTTTTTAATATTTTGACAAAAGTATGAAAACAATGCATTCGGACGCCAAAAGATCGTAGAGGATCTATACAAAGGCTTGGGAAACGCGACATACTTGTGGACTACAGTGAAACACTTTCCACAATCCTGAACGCTGTTTGTTGCTGTACTGTATCAGCCTATATACTTCTCACTGCAAGGCATGAACCTCCTCTACAATCGATAGTCCGATAAAGAGTGGTTAGACCATATAGTCCACCACGCTGGCCTATTGCGGGTGGGCGGCCGGTACATACCATAGAATTCTTACAAATCGCTTTGGTATGCACCTGTTACGCTGTTGTTTGTTAATATTTTAATACAAATATGCAAATTACTTCCAAAAAATCTGATGAAAATGTTGAGAAAAGATGTAACAACAATGATATTGCATGATTCTGGATATACCGCTGTTTATAGGACTTCACAAGGGCGAAAATGCGTGATTTTTTTTTAACACCTATCTTGCTTATATCTTTATACTTAAGGATCCTTGGAACATCAAAGGGCATTAAAGAGGGGGTGCCGTTTATCCCTCTTAAAAATACTTCAGTTGAAAAAACGTAGGGTACGCAGGTTATTTTCTAAGCTTTTTATAGTAAGTAAACGCAAAAAGTTATTTACATCGCAATTTCTATGTCTAATAAAATGTAAATACCTAATAAAATGACTGCTTCGGTGCGGACTACGGTACGATTACAACGCTGAGGTCTCGGGTTCATATCCCGGGCCGGGTAAAGTAATATTGGATTTTTCTATTCATTATATATCAGCCTGGAGTAACGAATTTATGCCTGATATAGCGATAGGCTCACCCCATATCAAAACGTAGGACAGAAACACACGGCGAAACTTGGGTGTCCTGGTTGCACCTCTGCCTATCCCTTCTGGGAAAAAAGCGTGAGTTTATCTATGTATGTAATAATTGAATCCGTTAAATGAAATCAAATTATGGACGCCGGGGCAGATGACTTGCATGATATTACGAAACTGTAAAAATCCCTCAACGATTTAATTTAGACAAAGTTATAAAATGTTGCATAAAACCTCATTAGTTTGATTAAACGTTGATTTTTAATTTAGATAACCGACGCTGGCTTGATTAGTCGTGTAATGTTTTAATGTTATTTACTTTGCTTGAGTTTTTTGATGTATTGCTTGAAAGTAGGACTATGGTGATATAATTTTTAATTAAAAATTACGCTACGTAACCTTAAGTGTACCTCTGAAAGCTTATATGGGAAAAACATGATTCATAAATAATATGTTTTGAGTACCAAATAATTGAGCTCTATACTTGGCTATTGATTTTTTATTGTGGACAAGGTTCTAAGCAAAAATTGCGATATTTTGTGTCGTCAAAATAATATAATAAATAATAGCTACTAATTAGTGAACATACTGTATAAAAAATATTCTGACGAATTAAAGACCTCCTTTTTGAAGTCGGTTTAAAACAACTGAACTGACGATAAACCTTTGCAATTCTATATGTTGCATTGACTTATCAGAGCTTAGAAAACATAGGAGAACCCCTTAAGTATGCAGATACGTCTTCGTGTTTTCCTTCCCCATTCAAGTGAAATAACAATGCATACAACATTTCCAAAATTTAACAGAATTCGAACCTCGAACCTCTTATTAACCCTTCCACTAACTGTACTACACATTCAACCCTATAAAATTACACTACAACGTGAGCGTATAAGTCACTAACAGTATAAGTTAACACAGATTTCCATTTTGCATCAGGTTCGCTTAACATCATTACCGTGCCGGCTAAACCGATCACCATCAAAGGTGAAATAGGTCAGCTGATACGATACTGTCACAGTAAATAGACTAAATAATGGAGTTATTATGGGACACGACAGGTTCGAAATAGGTCCATATTCAGCTGCTATTTTTGAACTTAAAAAAAGGTCCTACTGAACTGACTTTGTGTATGTTTGTACGCGGGTATTTTGAACAGTACCAGCCATATTTGGCTTTCGTGGCGTAGCAGGTTAGACGCCGGCTGCGAAACGAGAGGTCGTGGGTTCAATCCCCGCATCGAAATAAATGTTTGTGCGATACACAGGTATTTATTCCGGTTCTGGGTGTTTATGACGCACGACACAAGCCTCAATGTTAGTGTGGTGTCAGGACTATGTATGTGACTGTTAGGTTTATTTATTTATTATATTTTGATGAGGAAACAATTGGTGGAATAACTTTCTGACAAGGTAAAAACCTTGTATCTAAAAAGATACAAGAATTTTAAGTAAATAAAAAATACTATGGCGTCTTCAAAAATTCGACAACATAATAATTTCTATATGCGATAAGACCGCTATTTGTATTTTTTTAGGTACAATAAAGATTTAAATAAATAATTGCACACATCCTATGTAATTATGAAACAAAGAGGGTTTATTTCGTTTCACTTTACGTAAACTCAAAACAAATACTATTGATCACATAAACATTAAGTCGGAATAGTTACCGAACGCGACTGCCAACATCTTCATGGTGGTCGCGGGTTCAAAACGTAGGGCACACCTCTGACTTTTTGGAGTTATGTGTGTATTGATAGTCAATCACCACTCACTGTAACGGCGAAGGAAAACATTGTGGGGAAACCTGCATACCGTAGCGATTTTAAAGAATTTATACGGTATGTAAAGTCCGCCAACCCGCACTAGGCCAGCGTGATGGACTATATGGCTTGACGCTTCTTAATCGTAATCTCGATTGTAGAATAAGCCCGAGTCCAGCAGTGGGACGTATATGGGAATAAGCCCATATCTCATATCAGCTCGATAACTGGATCTGTTGATATCGAATCTGTTATATGTATGAATAGAAAAAGCCAATATGACTTTGCCCGACCCGGGATTCGAACCCGAGACCTCAGCGTTGTAACCGTACCGTAGTACAACTAAACCACCGAGGCAGTCAACTTTTAGTAAACTTTTATATTAGCTAGCAAATCCAGCAAAATTAAAACATTTTCCATCTCTGTCTACGCCACAAAAAGTAAAAACACTAAACAGTAAGTATGTAAATACTTAACACAACAAACCGAGCGGGGCAGTGTGGCGTTTTAAAAAATTCTCAACCCTCGACTTTATTTTTGGCATTTAATCACGCTCGTGTTTGTTATCTAGACAGGATTAACACTTCAAATGCAAATGAGGTTGGCGTACACGTGGCGCGTTGAGATTAAATCCATACTAATATTGTAATTCGTTTATGTTTGTTTCGTTACGACTAAATCTCCGAACCGATTAAATAAATTTTAAATAAATACACCCAACAGTCACATACATAGTCTTGACCTACATTAAGATCAATTAAGTCTTGTGTCGTGGGTATTAGATATTACGAGACTTTTCGGTCTCACAAACACCCAGACCCGATACAAATGTTTGTGGGCCTCACAAACATCTATCTCGGTGCGGGGATCGAACCCGCGGCTTCTCGTTTCACAGCCGGCGTCTAACCAATTGCGCCACGGAGGCTGCCAAAATTGTAATGAAATGTCTATTTCTTCCGCCAAACAGCTGTGTATACGCATTGTTGTGTTCCGGTTTAAAGGACATTGTAGCCAGCGTAACTACTGGACTTAATGAAATTTAACACCTTATGTCTCAGGATGGCGAGCGCAGTGAAATGCTAAGCATTTATTTGTAATTCATTGTGTAGTTTGGTTCTGCTATTGTCCGCAAGAGGTCGTATCGCTCACCATCAAACGAATGGCATGCTCGTCTCACCATTCATTGCAATAAAAGTATTAAATTTCATGATGTGGTTACCATAAATGTGCAGAAAATATAGGCTACTTTTTATTAGTAATTTCCTTCAGTCAGTGAAGTAATTAAAGTGGGAATATAAGTGAAGGATACAAGAGTGGTAGAGACATATTGTAGTTAATTTAGGCCGCTGAAGTTGGTACCACTGTCTCAAAAAAACTGACCTGAGCTATGGCTTAAAGTTAATGCATTTGTCATACTCCCAGTATCCCTTTCTTTCTCCCATCCTTTGTACTATCCTAATATCTCCCATTTTTGGAAGACGACATTGAGCTTGTGAGTCAATAGGGATGTTGACAAATTTTTGGATTAACTTGTATATCATAGATAGACTTCAACTGCAACTTATCGCCCGACTCGTGACGTCATCGCACTCCGATCGATGTTTGCAGTCACGTGATAATGGGTCATGAGGAATGCAATTTAAAATATTTTTATTTAATTTATGACAAACAATTTGTTTCTCAAAATATTATATTAGGTTTTAAAGTACTGTCTTCAATATGTAAAAAATAATTAACACGAATTTGTAACATGAGTCAACATCCCCCTACTCTAGTTAAGATCGCTATTCTAAGCAATTATAGCCGGGCGTGGTCGGGTCACATCGCTAGTTAATATAATCTTGCTCAGCGCTCGTTTTTGGTTGTTATTAGGAGTATGATTAAGAAATTGTGGCTTGATGCGGTTTTGCGTACAGATTGTTTGGCTGTATCGATTACTTTGAACACAGGGCGTACAAACGTAAGATAAGGTACGATTAAGATTAAGTTTTAGAGGAGAAGACGAAAGGAATTTGATGAAGAATATGAAATAAGAGAGTGTATATACAGTGTAGATCTTGAACCATTGTAATTAATTCCTAAATCTGGAGATCAATTTGTCTGCCATTAGATTTAGTCAAGCTATTGTGAAAAGTTTGCCTGGTTCGTCCTATCCAAATGTAGGACGCTTTTAGTATAAAATAGAGATAATTTAGTCTAAACAAAACAGAAGAAAAAATGTCTGTCCGTAGATTTATTCAAATAAAGAAGTAAAAATACTCAGAACGTTGGTCAGCTGCTTCGAAATGCATAAGCAAAAAAGGCGCGAAAAACTTATGGTATATTAAAAAAAAGAAAATGTACCCTCATTTAAAATTCGTCTCTCCATATTGTGGAAAATAAAGAGAGTTTTAGCTGCAGTCCTGTCTGGGGAAATATGAATGGAATTAAATGCTTGGCGAAAAACTCGACTGCTGAGCAATTTTCACAGAAACATACACTGCTAGTGGCCAGTCATTTGTATATGTGACTTTGAAAGTAACTATGAACTTATATAATTGAATTATGGGAATTTAGATCTTCAGAAATAAATCTAAAGGGAAAGAAAGAAACTAATAAACATATTTTATCTACTTATCCCAGAATTTGTTTAATCTATTGGATATCCTGAGAAAAACTATTAAACAGTAACGGGCTTATTCATAGACAAATTTAAAACCTATTTTAATTATCGAAAGTTTTGTCTCTTTCGAACGACTTTATAATTCAATTTGAGCGAAGAAGACAAAACATTCGTTAACTAAAATAGGTTTTCAAATATGAATAAGGCCGTTAATTTATTTTATATCCTGAGTTACTGTAATATTGGCCATTTAGCTATATTTGTTTATGGCGCCATTTATTTTTTTTTTTTATTTATATATACTTTATTGTACTCCATACAAAATAATACAAACAAAAACATTTAATTTCCTGCGAAGTCTGTTCACCTTTTAGGTGAATGTCTTTACACGTCGCGTCGTTTGTCGGTATGTCAATAATGCAGAAATATTCAGACCTATTTTCCCTTAGCATAGGCTAGTTAAAGCAGCTTAAAAATATATATTTTATCTATTCAAATCTTCATACATTGTAGAAGGCTCGACACCACAAATTGTTGCGTAAGTCAATTAAAAAAAACGCAATAGATAAAATAAAATTTCTCCACAATAAAAAACGGTTGGAATAAAAATTATGCAGATTTCTAAAGCCTAGTCTGCATAATAAGTGCCTTGCGCGCGGCCTACAAAGTTGCAGGAGAGTGGGATATAATTAGTTATATGAATTGTTTGATAAGATCGTATGAGATCAGATTAATTTCTTAGTAAGTAGTGCGTGATGGTATGACAGTTTCTATAGTATTGGTGCTTTTACATTTGTTAGATGGTTTAAATAAGAGGCCTTGTATATAGGTGAGGAAATACATTGTCTCATATATTTAAACAGGATATTTTGTAAACGTGGAGGGAATATTTTGAATTAACATTTCAAGAGAAGAGAATTTGGTATATTCCATACAATGTCAGCCACCTCAAGTGCCAGGGTTTTGCCATATTAAAATGAATAGCTTGTTGATTGTAACAACGCACAGGCTTCGCACAGGACATTATCCCGCAAGGATGTTTGGATATCTCATGAGGAAAACAGCCCTAACTGTGACAAAGTAACACCGTTGATGAAGATCAACACCGCTTGGTGAAGTGTTCCATAAATAGTTCTTTACGGGAGAAAATTGTAAATAAATTAGGATTAAACAAATTAGATATAGGTTTGATAAAAAATGTTCTCGCATCAGGCTCTATGCAAGCCAAATGTTCTATAGTTTAGTGTTAGAGAAATATAATCCATTTGAAAAATATGTCTCATTATTAAGCCAATATCTTGTATAAGGGTATGATGGAACTAGCATGTTCATTGGATAACAAGTTCTCAAATAAATAAAAGAAGAAAAAATACATTGTATCTTTGATTAAGTTGGTTAAATTAACAGCCTCCGTGGCGCAGTTGGTTAGACGCCGACTGTGAAACGAGAGGCCGTGGGTTCGATCCCCGCACCGAGACAAATGTTTGTGTGAATCACAAGTATTTGTTTCGGGTATGGGTGATTGTGAGACCGAAAGTCTCTCGTAGTTTCAAATACCCACGACACCAGACTGAATCTTAGTGTATTATCAGGACTGTATGTGACTCTTGGGTGTATTTATTCATTTATTTAATTATACTAAGATATCTCTTATTGGCTAAATGTACATAGTGAGCGCAGTTTCAAGAGAAAACAATTAATTTACATTTGTTAACAATACAAGCTTCCAAGTGATGATTCAAAACTCACTGTGTTTGTTTTCATTTAATTTAACTTAACATTTGTGTGATAAATATTTCTATATGGTAGGATTTCTATTATTGTTTTGTGATGATTTGTTGTCGGCTATACAAAAATATCGTTATTGAGTCAATAAATTATTTATTATTTTACTTTCCAAACGAATAATTAATTGATAGATGTTGCCACATAAATCGAAGGATGTTAGAAATCTACTCATTTATTTATATTTTATCGTATTTTTTCTAGTATAGTATTTAGGCATAGTTGAGCTAAATCATTTAATAAAGTACATATATAAAATAATTGATATAAAAATATATTTGCTTGATTAAAAATATTTAAAACCCATGTTATGATGAAATAAAACGAATTCTTATTTGATTTAAAATTAAATCAAATTCGCGATAAAATCTTTAAGAATTCGTTTTATTTCAATGTGTAACATTCGCGTAAATCTTAGAAACCACAATTTAATGTTGTCTACATTAATAATAAATGTAAAATCGGTGTATCGTACACGTAAATAAATGTATTTCTGATCGATTGATCCGCAATTTTAATTGATCGCCATAATCGATTTGAAGTTATTTTGTGCGCGTGCCGAAACTGAAAGGAAAACGGGCGTTTCGTTTTCAAATGATACCGGATTTATGAAAGTATTTTAACTCAGCTGATTAAAAATTATGATTGTCTTGCAGTGGGCTGTGGGTTAGGTAGATTGGGTATGACCAGGGTCAATGCTGAACTCTAAGGAAACTCTTGATTATGGTGCCTTGCGGATTAAGTTAAGCCGTTAGTTCATAATTTAATATTGGCCATTTATAGGTCGGGCATATCTTTATATTGAACATCTATAAGTAAGAGTCGATTATATTTTTAATTCATTTCTTTTTTCACTCTTTACTTTCAGGTGCGAAATGGACATATCATAAAACATAACCTAAATTGTTATATAAATATTAAATATACTAGGATGATAAAAGTTGGTATAGGCCAGTGTGGTGGATTATGACCTAAGCCGTCCCAATCGAACTGTCGATTGTAGAGGATTTCCTTGGTTTGCAGTGAGCGTAATAATTTAACTCATATAGCTCCAGGATATAATAGTGTTCTAGGATAAAGTATAAATGAAGGTCAAAACGGTTAAGGCAATTACGGTTACCTCCAATATTAACTCCTCTGTGGCGGAATTGGTTAGACACCAGCCGTGAAATAAGAGCTCGCGGGTTCGATCCCTGCATCGCGATAAAATTTGCGTAGCCCTCAATATTTGACTAATGTTTAAGACTGAAAACTTTTTCGTAGATTCCGAAATCCACAACGCAAGACTTATATCTTACTGTGGGGTCCGAACTATGTATTTAATAGAAAACATACTATAACAGCCCATATACGTCTCACTGCAAGACACGATCCTCTCCTACAATCAAGAGGACGATTGAGAGGGGTTAAGTCATATAGTCCACCGCGCTGACCTAGTGCGGGTTGGCGGACTTTACTTACCATAAAAATTCTTGCTAATCGCTTTGGTATGCAGGTTTCCTCAAAATGTTTTCCTTCATCGTTATAGTGCCTAGTGATTGACTATCAATACTAATGACAAGTCAGAGGTGTGCGCTGGGATTTGAACCTGCGACCACCGTCAACATCTTGGCAGCGTCTGCTCCGTTAACCAACAGGCCACCACGTCCTTACACTTACTTTCTTTACTCAGCTGGAAACATATGACCAATTAATTCTTTCTTTCCAACTAACCAACCTAGTTACTCTGACAAATCAAGCAGCAAATCTGGAGGCTACATTTCGAGTAGTCGACGATGACTACTGAACATAAGCCAGTACTTGTTTGCTTCTCTAATTAGCCTCCATTGAAATTGGGACGGACGCGCCGAGCGCCGGACGCGATCGGACGTCTAATACGACATTGTATTAGCAGCTGTGCAGATTTTGCTACATATGTCTTTGGAAAGTATTTTAAGATGAATCGAGTAACTAATTTCGCTGTTTAGATATTTGTCCGGCCGAGAACGACCATCGTAGAGAGTGGTTAAGAACGCGTCATATAAGTATATCGCCATTTGGATTCAATTTGCCATCCCATTTTGAATAGGTCAGCAGAATTGTGTTACATACATACATACATAAACAAACGCCTTTTTCCCAGAAGGGGTAGGCAGAGGTGTAACCAGAACACCCACGTTTCGCATTGTATTTTCCGTCCCACGATGTGATAGGAGGCGAGCCTTTAGAATTGTGTTGAGCTTGGTAAATGCCGTGTCAGGACTACACTGCGTTTAATGTTTTTTTGGATTCACGCGAATTTTACACACTAAAATAAAACTATTATTGACGTAGATTTATCGCGGTTTTGGCTTAATTTTTAATTTGTTCAACTTCCAGATGTTTCGATTACTTTCCAGCTTTCGTGGTCACGGGGCGGACTGAGTTTACCTATGTATTGTAGTCACTAAGCCTTGCCAGTATAAAAAAGAGCTGTTAAACGCAACTGGTGCGCTCCCTCTACGACCAAGAGGTATTTATGCCTTAGTTCATTTGCTGTAATCTAGTACGCTTGGTAAGACTTCACACGCCTTTTGGAATTCTTAGGAAAACTCCCAAGCATTCAAGTTTACTAGTGTTATTTTCTTTTACCTTTAGAGTAAGGATATGCTATGAAATACGCACGTTATAAAAGTCAAATGATATTATGTATGTTTCGTTTCAAAATACAAATTAAAAGTGGAATTTAATTGCCTTAAAGTAAATAGTTCTCGAATGGAGACTACGTAGCGGAAGGCGCAGCGTAAGACGTCCGCCCACAAGGTGGTCAGACGACCTAGTAAAGGTTGCAGAACGTCGCTGGGTGCAGGCTGCCTCCAAGTGGACTTCCTTTGGCTGATGGATGGAAATAGTGGATAGCATGTGCGTATTAGCCTTTTAGTATTAGACCAGACGCGGCTGCCAATACTCGTATGTTCACGGTGGTCGCGAGTTCAAATCCTAGGGTACAACTTTGACTTTTCGGAGTCATGTGTGTATTGGTAGTCAATCAACACGCACTATAACGGTGAAGGCAAACACCGTGAGGAAATCTGCACATACCATAGCGACGTGCACGGATTTCTATGGTATGTAAAATCCGCCAACCTGCACTAGGCCAGCTTCGTGGACTGTATGAGTCATTTCATTCGTACTCTCGTTTGTAGGGGAGATCCCGCTGCAATGAAACGTATATGGGCTGATACAGTACACAACTCTTTACCATTACTCCAATAATTGTCAATATGAATAACATTGTCTAAAGAAAGCGTGTCACGGCTGGCATGAAGGTTAATCGCCAAATCCAAAGGATTTAGCGTGCCGGCAGCGCGGTACATAAAATTTAACAGATCGTTGGCACAATCAGTACCGAAGTCTATCAGTCACGTTTTGTATTTGTTGAAATGTTTGAGACATGCCACGATTTAGATTAGTATGTTGCTTTGTTTCTTATTTAGGAAGACCGCTTATTCATAATGGATAAGCATAAATAGTTAGATTGCATCTAATTATTTTTACTGGAGGTATCTCTCATATATGAGAGGCAGCCTGGGTAGGTACCACCGCAATGTCTATTTCTCTCTCCAAACAGCAGTGTAAATGCACTGTTGTGTTCAGGTTTGAAGGAAATTGAAGGCAGAGTAACTACTGGACATAATTATACTAAACAACAGACATATCATATGTCTGTTGTTTCGTAATTCATGGTGATGTTTGGTTTTGCTAAATAACTGTCCATGAGCGGTCGTATCGCTTACCATCATGCGAATGGCATGCTCGTCTCGCTATTCATCGCAATAAAAACCAGATACGTTATAAGAACAAGTACATACACTGTGTATATAATATTAATGTGCAAGTTCCATTATATGTGGTAGGTTCATAACTACTTCATAAAAACATGCCTGTAAAGTTAAGCTCTGGCGAATGACACAGAGAGTACTTGAAGACTAAAACTAGTTTTTGCGCCCGTGTGATGATATGATGATAGATTTTCACATAGTCCGTGTGTTTGTATTTATTGTATTTATTACAAGGAATTAGAAATAAATTTTAATTTTTTACTATTTATCATAGCACATTGACAGATGAAATTCGATGAACTATAGAGATAGCTAAGAGTATTTATAATATAGAGGGAGCTCTGGTATTTCAAAAACGTAGATAAAAATGGTGGTGCCGGACCACCTTTTCCTCCTTTTGGCTGACACTTAACAGGTTGTCCAACATGTACGAAATATTGGAAAAGAATAAATTAAAAATATTGTTTAGGGCTATTGAATTCCACTCAAATTTGTTCATGACGGATAATAACTAATTATACTTTCGGTTACCAACGGAATTGATAGCAATTTGTTGTAAAATAATTCGTTCAATTTTCACTAATGTAGCAGTGATACCAACATTACAAACAAAAAATATGTACGTTTTTGAAGACGCATATGACAGCGCTTCCTCTATATAATAAATACTCTATGATAAAAACTAAAACGACTGGATAAAGATGTCTTCAAACTCGCAGAGTCCAATTCTAAAGCAGCAGATTTATCTCAAATAATAAAAAAACCGCAACAAAACCTACTCATGACATTGAAACAATCATAAAAAACCTTTACGAACGTAATGTCCGTAGCAATTTGGAGTGCGAAAACACGCTAACGACAAGATCTCATTTTCCATGATAAAATCATTTTACAGCTACAACGTGTCCGAGCCGTCTCATTTTACTGCAAATAATGTGCCGTTAGCGTCACTTAAACACATACTTTGTGCATATAGCAATAATGATACTCATAACGCACCGACACAATTGAAAGTTTGTTATGATACCATGCATATATTTGCTGTTGGATTTAGCTTATATCACTCTTACCCCATTAAATATAGAGTCGATTTTCGTTTGTGGTAAGCGTAAATGTAAATTAGTTTTTCTACAGCCGCTTAAACCTCAAACCGCAGACACCTGGTCGACACGAAATTATTACGTCGCATAGTGCATGCGTTCTTCGTACGAGTTGCGGAATTGTGAGTAAATTGTATAAATCAATTTTAGAAATATAATGTTATTACGATTGAGTTCGCTTATTTAGATATTTTATTTTACAGTTTAGTCCGTGATCTTAATGAAGAGAGCCGAGAGGTGGTAACATTTTAATCAACATATATATTTTATACAGGGTATATCAAGAAGGCTACCGACAACGAAGCCAAGTGGTTGTTTAAGTGACTTCAGACACAATGCAACTAAAATGTTTGCAACAAAAAGCGAAGATTTTTTTGTTGGTGAATACTTACATTTTCCTAAAAAAATAATTTACACCATTTTATTTACAAACACGCTATAGTAAGGCTTTAAATAGTATTTTTTGCTAAATCTATGGATCTACCATCCAAACACAATGATATTTAAAACATAAAAAAGTCTCGTTTTTTTACAAACATTTTAGATCATCGTGTCTGCAGTCACTAAAACTACCACCTGGCTTCGTTTTCGGTAGCATTTTTTATATACTCTTTATATGGGATGTCGTTCATTCTGCAAGGCGACTTGATTAGCCATTTTTTTATGTACAACTAAAGAGGCCAACAAGCATACGGCCCGCTTGATGGTAACCAGTCACCGTCGCCTACAGACGTCTCATTTCTAATAAGGAGAGCCTAATACTCCGTTCTGTCGATATAAGTCCGGCTGCAGAGTACAAATCTTCTTTACTATTGAATGCTATTATGCCGCCTTATTCCATTTCGCTGTTAGTATTATTTGATTTTAGCATAAATTGTCAGAGTAGGTGCACATCTTTTTGGAGTACTTACTTAAGGAGAATTTTCAGGTATACAGTCATTTAACGTTTGTTTTCTTAATGTTTTGGGAGTTAAAGAGTATGAGACTGGCTCGGTGGCGTCGTTGTGCTACTGTGCCGTTACAATGCTGTCTCGGGTTCGAATCCCGGGTCGGAAAAGTGATATCGGATTTTTCTATTCATTATCAGCCTGAAGTTTGAAATTTGTTCCCGATATGGCGATAGGCCCCTATCACATCGTGCGACGGAACACACAAGGCGAAACGTGGGTGTCGTGGTAGCACCTCTGCTTACCCCTTCTGGGACAAAGGCGTGAGTTTATATATGTATGTATCTATGTAAAAGAGTATGTTTTGGGATAGGACCTTTATCATCGGGCTCAATAACATCGCTACAAAGGAGGTACCATTTTCCTACTTTCGCGTCTGTCTTCTAGCAAACTCCACATCAACCGTTAAATTTTCAGCAGAATCATCCACAATTATCGAAACACAAAACAAACCCTTTTTACTGTAAATAAATTAACAACTCCGACTTCACGTCCAGCGAGAATAATAAAGCAGTCAGCGAATTCCGCCGGCTAGCTGATTTAATGCGCCATATTGAAAACTGTCTAGACCGCATTAAAACATTATCTAGTGGGAGGAACTTTTACCGCACCAGTCAGCCATAAGGGTCGTATTTTGCATAACTTTTGGTCATACAGGATAAGTAGCTGGTTTTATGTTAGTTTTTTTTATAGGTACCAGGAAACGAGCAAACAGGTCACCTGATGGTAAGTGATCACTGCTGCTCCCATGAACATCCACAACGCTTGGATCATAAATGTGTTGCCAGCCATTAAATCGGGAGGGGAGCGGGAAGGAAATAAGATGGCAAGAGAAAATGCGAACGAAACGCGACAGCAAAGCTGACGCTTCAAGTCGCTCTCCTGTGAGACAGTGGTACTGCTTCGGACGAGCCTGCCTATTCATGCAGAGTCATGACTGACAACAGCGTGGCTCTACCACAATAAAACATTCTTTATATGTTCAAATATTCAAACATTCATTATATGTTTTTGCCACGGAGAAGTAGTAATAATAGTAAAAAAAAAACAAAAAGATTTGTTAAATTCCTTCCTCAACATAAATTAACAGAAATTCACTTAATTGTATGTACCTACTTAGGCTAAATAACAAGTGTAATGAGATTATTGCATCGTATGCTGCGCTTTTTATGGATGGGCTTGAGAAAATAATTAGTCTACAGATTTGACCATAATTATGATAAGGCCAGTGTTGTTCAGGTATCAAACATTTTCAACTTGGCCAGTCGATACAATTACAGCAATTGGTTTAGTTTCTTCAATCTTATTATATATTAAATCGAAGCTGGAAATACTGGGTTAATGCAAGACATAATGACGTCATTATTGCGGTCCGTACTTGCTTTATTATCAATGTAAACCTACGTTAGTATTTTTCCTGTTTTCTCGTTCATTTTCCTTATATTTTTTTTTCAATTTCATTATGTCTTAATGGTAAAAGAAGAAGTACCTGTTAAATACGGTTTTAAATTGAAATAAAACGAATTCTTACGGATTTTATCACGAATTTAATAATTTAATTTTTACATTTTCTGGACTGACAGTCCGCCCCGTGACCACGAAAACTGTAAAGTGATCGAAACGTCGGGAAATTAAAAAATTAAATTAAATTGGCGATAAAATCCGTAAGAATTAGTTTTATTTCAATGTGTAACATTCGCTTAAATCTGAGAAACCATTATACGGTTTTAAAATTCATGAACTCAAAAATAGTGTCATTCAGTTTTAAAATAATGACAATGATTTGTGTTTGACCTGTATTTTGTTTCTAAACATCCATGGAATACATTATGATATTCCAAGCTCAAGTCGCATATAAAGTACCTATCCCATCTGCGTAATTTATATCATTTCGTAGTTCTCAGGTGTAAGTTTTCGCCTGGGGAGCGCTGGTTACCGCTACCATAATGAACCTTGACGTTCTGTGCCGGTAAAATAAAGCTCAAACTAATTTTGATTTTCTGCGAACTGTGGACCGCTGTAGCAGTTTTAATAGTGTTGACTTCAAAGTCGGGTTAAGTGTTTATGCAGTTAACATTAATAAGAAATTCAGCTTTGTAATTCTGAAACATTGTGACTGCATGAATGCAACAATTTGATATTGTGGAGTTTTCTAGGAACTTCTCTTTAACTTTGTCTTTGTCCAACTTTGTAAAGAGGACGACGAAAAATAACCTTCTTATATTAATTAAAATACTCTTACTTTCTTAGAGTTTTTCTACGTCTTTATCACTCTTTATGTACACATCATATTATTAACCTCTTCAAAATTAAATAATTCCAGTATATTTAGGAAAGCAAAATACAACAGCTTACCTGATGGGAAATTATTACCATAAAAATAAATCGTATGGAAAATATGAGCAATTATAGAGACTAAATGAAACAGTTTGAGATTGTGGGATGCCCCATACCCCTTTCCTCTTCCCATCTATTTCCTTCCCGCTCCCCCCCCAACTGGACCGCCAACACATCCAAGATCCAGCGTTGTGAATGTTTATGGGCGGCAGTGATCCCTTACCATCAGGTGACCTGTATGCTCGTTTGCTGGACCGATGCAATTAAAAAAAAATGTATTGTACTGTATCAGCCCATATATGAACGTCCCACTGCAGGGCACGGGCCTCCACTACAATCGAGATAACGATTGAAAGTGGTTAGGTCATATATACGTAGTCCACCACGCCGGCCTAGTGCGGGTTGGCAAAAAAAAAACACTACAGCAAAATGAGAGACTAAACGTTTGATGTAGAAATTCACACATATAAGCTAACACTAGTATCCCCGAAGGTAGAGAGAGGTATCACTAAAACTAACCACAGTCGAGTTTACTTCCTTCCCAAGATGTGATAGGGTATGAGTCTACTACTAGGCACAAATTTACTCCTAATTGCCATTCTCTCTCTCTCTCTCTCTCTCTCTCTCTCTCTCTTCGGCGTCAGAAAGTACACTGCTGAACATAGGCCTTCTCCTCATTGAGCTGTTGGAAGCGGCCTGCATCCAGAAATTGATATTCTAAAATCCGAAAAATTATCAATCAAAATTCAGGTTCAAACGTAAAAGGCTGTATTTTTGTCATCAAAATGAAGAGTCATATATACAAATGCAAACATATAAGAATTTAGCATGTTCTCAGTAGTTTCACATTAACGGTGCATGGTGCTATAAATCGTGGTTTCTCGTAAAGCGAAGTAGGATAACTGTGAGTACGGTATCTTCGACATACTACGTAAACTTTAGTTTTAGGTTTATGCAAAACTTTGGCAAAACTCTTGAACGGGGTTGAGGCTGACGTAAGGTCTCCATTAATTTGTTTTTTTTTTGTTAGTCTAAATTTTTGTGGAGTAAATAAATACACCCAACCGTCACATAGTTCTGACCCCACACTGAGATCGAGTCTCGTGTCGTGGGTATCAAGAACTGCGAGAGACTTTTCGATCTCACGAACACCCACACCCGAAACAAATACTTGTGGTTCATACAAACATTTGTCTCGGTGCGGGGATCGAACCCGTGGCTTCTCGTTTCACGGCCAGCGTTCAACCAACTACGCCACGGAGGCTGTCATAAAGACAAGCATACGTCTAGAATTACTCAAGTATTGATGGTGCCCCTCGAAGGTGTTACTAATGTTCCATCCGTTCCATCTGTATCTCTCTACAATTGAGAGTAAAATTGAAAGGAGTTAGGCCATAGAGTCCGCCACGCTGGCATAGCGTAGGTTGTTTGTATCAACCCGTATTCGTCCGGCTGCAGGGCACGGGTCTCCTCTACTATCGAGAGTACGATTCAGAGCGGTTAGGCCATATAGTCCACCACGCTGGCTTAGTGCGTGTTGGCTATTCCATCAAGCCAGTTATTTCGCTAATTCCTGTCTTAAATTATAAAAAAAACGCAGTGCAATTTATATCTACAAAATATATTGCAAACTATCACGTACCACCATTTTGAAACTATTAAGAACTTTCAAGTTACGCAAGTAAGCTAGATAACGTGGGAACTGGAATAAAATTACATACTGCCAAAATGGTTTGTTGCCTTTATCAAAGGTTAATTGTGATAGACCGCCATGACGCCAGGCAAATAGCTAAAGGCGAAACAACTACATCTTAGTAGGACTGCTGCTTATTTGCTGGTAGTTGGATATTAGACTGCCTCGGTGGCGTAGTGGTACTACGGTATGATTGCAAAGCTAAGGTCTCGGGTTCGAATCCCGGGTCGGGCAAAGTGATATTGGATTCAATCAGATGGATGGATTCAATCAGGAATTTGTGCCCGATATGGCGGTAGGCTCGCCCCCTATCACATCGTGGGACGGAATATACAAGGCGAAACGTGGGTATTCTAGTAGCACCTCTGCCTACCCCTTCTGGGAAAAAGGCGTGTAGTTATGTATGTAGTTGGATATTGGTATCCGACCGGAAAGCGTCATCCGTGCATATTGGTGTAAAAGGCGCCATAGCGACCTAATAAAGTGTGTCGAGTTGCGGGATCAGGGGGGTTACTCTATGATCCGAAACGTAACTCGAATGTTCGGACGTCGCACGTAAAACTGTACGAATTTGCGTAGATACTCCACAAAATGTTCGAATCCCTCTATCTTAAGTCTTAAATGTAGACTTAGTTCCGAGTGAATGATAAGTATTATAGTGAATAGTGTTGATTTTTAGAAGTGGAAAACTTATAACTTACTTCAGATGTCGATCGTCCGAACATTCGAGTTTCGTTTCGGATCATAGAGTAACGCTCCAGCCTGTCTTTCGGTTCTGAAAAGACTGGCATAATTGTCGGGTGTTTGCAGCAGGCTCTAAATAGTAGCCAAAATATTCACGGGTTTATTTGTAGACAGTTTATAAACCAGTTATAGTTGCGAAATGTTTTGTCTTCTTCGCTCAAATTGAATTCAAAAGTCGTTCGAAAGGGACAAAACATTTGATAACTTAGCAGTGTAGCTTGTTAGCAGTGTAATGTAAGTTTATTAAGGATATTTTTTATCATATTATGTTAAACGGATCTTTTAAATAGAACACATTGATGAGGCATGGTAACACCCATATCGATCAGTTATTTTGTTACCCTGTGTAGTCTATAGTCACATATGTATTTTATATAATTGTTCCTCAGGATTCCCAGACTTCGACCAAAAAACGCTGGCTTGATGTAGCCAAGGAAGATATGAGAGTCAATGGGGTTATTATTGAGGATGCCAAAGACTAAGTGAAATGGAGGACTCAGCCCGGAGGCGGACTCTGGCACTGGCTGGAATGTATAGTGAATGATCAATGACACACATAGCTGGTAGAGGAAAATTTTGATTTATAATTATATTTAACCATCATTACGATGGCCGGTTTCAGTATCCTATCTATTTTCAACAGAAGGTTAATAGAGCTGCCATTATTATGTCGATACAATTCTACGCTTTAATAAACAACGATAGACATATATACTTATCTTACCTAGTTATGTATAAATATATACACTATATCTATATCTCTCTACCCTTTTTACTGAGACATTGAATTAGTGTCCGACCGAAACCAGTTTTTCAGCCGAAACCGAAACCGAAACCGAACTTTCGGCCTTGCTCTCTGTTTCGGCTGAAACTGAAACCGAAACCGAAACTGATTAATTTTTTTTAAATTACTATTATTTACTAAAAATCACTGTTTTTTTACATTTATTTGCATATACGAGTATATACATATAGACAATTCAATAATCAAATATAGCTGTATTCCGTGCTATGTTTTTTTTTTTTTAGGTTTCTAGCTTCCTAATGATCCTAATATGTACTGTTAGATAGTTTGCAAATAGCTTTAGAGAAATCGCTAATGCTTTTTAAGAAACTGCCAAATCGGATTTTTTTTGTGACATTTTTACCTGAAGTAAATGAAATAATAATAATTTTAGATTAGAGTAATAAAAAATATCACATACGTAATTCACATTATTATTAAGAATTAATTGCCAGTAGGCACAAAGAATTCAGTTTTAATTAGCGAAATTTTATTGGAGTAAACTAAAACAAATTTAATTTTTAATATAAAAACGCGCGGTAAACGGAAAAGAACGAGGCGAGATGACTGACTAGGTAATTCTCGGGAGCTATATCTTCCAATTCCTTTATAGTCAAACAAAATTAAGAACTAATAGTCGTTTGGGTGAGAAATAATGTTTAAATAAGGATATAGTACGTAATTCACCAAGATGAACATATATTAAATATGCATCGTAATCTAAGTTAATCTAAATCCAATATATATAAAATCCAATATATAAAAATAAAACTCAACAAAATAATGTTCAATAATAATAAGTTTACGATAATTTAATGAGATAATAAAAATATAATGAAACGAAGTACCAAAAACAAAATAAATACTTAAATCAATCGCTAAACATAACGTCAATTCACGATTAAATGGACGGTGGCGAACTGAGTCGGAGCCGCCCCGGCGAGCAGGCACGAGTTAGCTGCGAAATATACCAATCGACGCACGAAAATTCACGAACACTCGAGTTTCGGCCGGGCCGAAAGTTACGGCTATATTGTGGCCGAAACTAGATTTTTTGGCCGAAACTCGCCGAAACCGAAACCGAAATTTCGGTCGGCCAATTCGAAATATCTTATGAAATCTCTAGTTAAAGATAGATAGGTTATAGAGACCGGCCGGTAATCAAAACAAAACTATACCATAATATATTTACATCAATCTCCAACAATTGTTGTTTATTTTGAAAACATTTCCCGTCACTGGTATCGCGGATCCGTTTATAAACAAAATTACACAATCATAATACCTAATTAGTTACTACAAATAATCAGATGTAACGTTAAAGAAAGGCAAAATATGGAGTCTTCGAAACCGACGAGCGTATATAGAGATTAATGACAGTTGATGAAGCGAAAGAGATAAGTATGTATGTATGGACTGTAGCATTTGGCAATTTATAGTCTCTGCCTACCCCAATGGGACATAGGTGTGAGTTTACGTTTTTATTAAACAATAGATTTTTAAATAATACGCTAATTTAACTTTACACCTCGTATTTATCTGTGCGTAGATCAAACAGCATTTGACGCATCAAGTAATCTTACTAGTGTTAATCGTAGTGTGTTATATTTGACTTACAAAAGGCTATATAATATAGCAAATAGCAGTATAGCGTGTTTGGTCTATGTTAATTACAGGGAAGTTATATCGAGTCGGAGGGAGTGGTCGAGGCGTGAAGGAACACCCTTTAATGATTGCTTGACGATTCGGTACAGTCGGAAACAATTTTTTTACATAATATTTTTTTATTTTTTGCCTGGTGAATTGGATGGTAAGTGATCATCGCTGCATAAAAACAAAACTACTGTGAACGGAAAAAGACGAAAGAAGAAAATGCAGATAGAAAAAAAATTAACTGAGGATTATTGAAGCTTTGGATATGTAACTTAACAAATGAGATGTAGTTTTAAAACTTATTTTTCGTGTTAGTTTTGTTTGAAAAAGTCCCACTGACACGCTCTTTTCGGCTAGCCAGCCTTATTTTTATATAATAACAATATATAAATCACATCAAATGCAATTTAATTACTGCGACCCGAAGTAAATAAGTATCAGTTGTGCTAACTCTTTTATTTTAGTAATACAAACATACATACATAAACTCACGCTTCGCCTGGTATGCTTCGTCCCAAGATGTGATAGCGAGCCTTTCGCTAAAACGAGCACAAATTCCTGAAACCGGGCTGATAATTAATAGAAAATCCAATATCACTTTGGCCGACCCAGGATTCGAACCCGAGACCTCAGCTTTGCAATCATAACATAGTACAGCTGCGCCACCGAGGCAGTTAAGTAATACAATCATTAAATTAGCATTATACCTTTTTATTAGATTACATCGAAGATTTCAACGCTTTGAACAGTGAGCGGTTCTGGACTAATAAATTCACATTTATACAATTTACGAACATTGATGTTGGCGACTGTACCCGTCAGCGCAAAATGGATTAGTTTTCAATTTGGCACACTAAAGAGTCAAACGACGTCGCCTCCGGTCGTCAATGTCTATTTACAATTTCTAATTACAAGCGAATAAATCAAATGTAACCAAGGCGGCTCATTAATCATCTGAATAAAAGACAGATTTATGCACAATTAATTTAGAATTTAATGTAAAAAAGGACATAATGATTTTTATGCGGTTTTTTTAAATATAGATGTGTTTTTTATTTATTTTATGGTTTTGTTTTTTAGGTAATAAAGGAAGTTATAAGATGTTTAATCAAATTATTGTTTTTCATACAGGATGTATAAATTCCTGTTTGTTGATCGGCCTGGTGACACCATCTTCGCCTCTCCCAACTATTCCGTCTATTAATGATGGCAGCGTACCTACGACCTCTCAGGAGTTGTGGTTTTAGGCCACTTCCGACGGTTGCGACAATGGAAGGCGAAAAGCGAATTGTATACGAATATTGAATACGGTTGCGGATATCTGGTTGTGTCGCTTATTAATCCTGTATCAAATACTTTTTGGTGATCGTCAGACGCTTTCAACGATTTTTCTGTGAATAGTCTGTCATCATTTATCGTTTCTCTAATAGAACAAAAAAATAGTTTCATTCAAAACAGGAATATTTACTGCCAAGCCAATAAATTAAGGGCACAAACAGACAGACCGCACAGTAACTGCCCGGCGCAGTTACCATGACAAAGGAAGGTTGGTATAAATTTGCTGAAGTAATTCTTACTGTTAGTGGCAATACATTTGAAGAAGCGGGTGTGTCGATGGCTCTCCATGGATTTATGTCAAATTACCTATCCCATAGCTCCGATGTAGCCCATTGACCTCGTTTGTAGGGTGTGTGTTCTGTGGTATGAGCGAATTGATGTTACTTTGTATTTAAAAGTTTTTTTTTATTGCGATGAATGGCGAGACGAGCATGCCATTCCCCTGATGGTAAGCGAGAAGTCTACTGATGGACAGTAGCAAAACCAAACAACACCATGAATTACAAGACAATGCTTGGCATTCCACTGCGCTCACCATCCTGAGACATATTAAGATGTTAAGTCTGATTATGACCAGTAGTTACTCTGACTACAATGTTCCTCCAACCGGAACACAACAGTGCATTTACACTGCTGTTTGGCGGGTGAAATCAAATTGGTTTAGGAGGAGAATAGTTTCATAGGATGCAGGTCGTTGTGGATATCCTTAGGGGAGGGTAAGTCCAGCAATTCACAAACTGTGGCTGAAGTAGGCAGTAGTAGTAGCAGGAGTTTTTCTCATGGATATACTACAAGTCATAGATTGTAGAGTCGCAATAAAGTTGTTCTTGACAAGAACATGAACACGCTATCCTAACTGCGCATGTACTATTTCGAATAAAATCGAGGTGCAACTTTCCTGTCGTGTCTTATATGAGTGGTCAAGTTTTTAGAGGCTAAAATTATTTTCCATGAATTTCACATTCCCATTCAGCTGTACTTTAAAGGTAAGACTATTTTTTTAAGTTTAGGAAGTATTTGTCGACAGCAGACTACCATCACATGAGTTCCCTGTTTATTCGCACTACTACACTATAAAAAATAAGACAAGAATAATAAAATAAAAAAATATATAACAGTTATTATTAATATCCAAATTTCAATGCTAATTACGCAAATAGCATAAATCAAATGCTATAGTAATTTACAGTATTTTCCTAAACAAAAATATTATAAATCTTTTAAAACGCTACTCGCTTGTGACACAGACTTGTCTGAATATTCCGAATTCCCTTTTTCATTTATTACCGTCGAAGGACTATGATTTATGTAATACCTACCTACCCCCTAGATTTTATTGCATAAAGTAGGTAGAATTTCTCGGGGGAATCCCATAACGTTTTATTATTACACAACTTTACTGGCGCAATACATAATTATTCGTTTTGTGAAGTTTATTACTGTGATTTTAATAATTACGTTGTGATGTGTGTTCATGTTAATTTTCAGGGGTGTCGAAGTTAATAGAAATGATTCATTTTGAAATACATTGAGCTATTTTATTTTATGAGACCAGTAGTTGCATAAAGGGCTCGATATTTTTGATAATCTCTCGCTTTGAAACTTTGAATTATCAGATTCCACAACATTATTACTTTTTGAATTTGGAATTGTATATACGTAAATTTAAATGGTCGTTGTCTGACAGCCTCCGTGGCGCAGTTGGTTAGACGGCGCTAGTAAAACGGGAGGCCGCGGGTTCGATCCCCGCACCGAGACAAATGTCTGTGAGGCCCACAAGTATTTGTCTCGGGTCTGGGTGTTTGTGAGACCGAAAAGTCTCTCGTCGCTTCTGATACCCATGATACAAGTCTTAATTGATCTTAATATGGGGTCAGGACTATGTATGTGACTGTTGGGTGTATTTATTTATTTATTTTCGTAGGGTCTATCTGCAATCATCCATCGTTCCCTTTACCCTTATATCTCCGATGTTACATTCTTTAAGTGTTTTCTATTTATTCATGAGCTGTTGTAAGGTGTAAAGGATTCCGTAATAGTTTTTGAATTAAAATTACATTTTACGCATTTCATCGGGGATTAGGTTAATTTTTACATTAATTAACTTCCCGGCGTTTCGATCACTACAGCTATCGTGGTCACAGGGCGGTATATATTTTTTATCAAGGATATTGTAATAACTGTAACTACTCTGAGTAAATATTGCAGCAATTTTATATCACCAACGATAAGCCCTATTAGCATTACAAAAAATAGGTTAAAACGTTTTCATAGAGGTGAAGTACTCGATGTTTGCGACTGAAGGTTACAATCCCTTATCACCTCTTATCTCCGTGTTCGTCTCTCAATTTACATAAACAACGCTTATTTGAAAAATGAAAATGGTTTTAAATATAACAAATTTAAACAGTATGCATTTCAGTAGATGAGTGCGTTGAATGTAGGTCATACTGAAAATCTTTGAGAGATTTATGCTCAGCAATAGATCTCAACTGTGGATTATATTTTTGTGTGATAATTGCATTGTAATCGAAATAAATATCGTCGATGATTTTCACTCACTGGCAGATACAATTATGCTGGCCTGGTCAAAATCTTCTACACAAAGTTTGAACTCAAAACCCTTGCGTGCGTGTGATAGGTTTTTTTAATACACTGGTCGCTACCTAAATGGATAAAAACATGAACTATCCTGCGCTTATATGCGCTTAAACTTAATTTATAAATCATATTTAAGTATACTCAATCATCGTCATCATCCACAGCCTGTAGAGTCCCACTGCTGGGTATAGGCTTATCGCATATTATGATTGTGTGGAGCAGTTGGTTACACGCCGACTGTGAAATGAGAGGCCGCGGGTTCGATCCCCGTACCGAGACAAATATTTGTGAGCTCACAAGTATTTGTCACGGGTCTGGGTATTTGTGAGACCGAAAAGCATCTCGTAGTGTCTGATACCCACGACACAAGACTTAATTAATCTTAATGTGGGGTCAACACTAATTATGTGACTGTTGGGTGTATTTGTATTTGTTTACGCCACCTTTCTCTGTTCTTTGTCAGTCGCATTCAGGTTCAGCCTTTTTTTTTTGTTGACGCGGGGAAACCTATTTACCGCTATCGTCCCACCTTGGGGGAAAGTGGAGCGATTATTTTGGGTTCACCGGTCTACGGCATACCAACCAAAACCCCGCGTGGCCCTCTTCGGCACAAATGGAACGGCCCCGGGCACCCGAAGCAAGAGCGATTCAGGTTCAGCCTGCGACTTTGACAATGTCGTCGACCCATAGTGCCGTCAGACGGCCGACGCGACGCTGCTATGCGCTGTATAGTCAATAGGAGAGTGTAATTATTCGTTGCTCCTTAAAATAAATAAAAATAAAAATCCTACCACCAGCAAATATTTTCTTGTATTATCTTTGCAATTCATCAAGGACACATCACGTGTTTGTATAAACAATAGACGTCCATTTAGGTGCATATGAGATCGCTTTTATAGTACCGTGGGGAACGCTCAGGCTTCCGGGGTAAAAATACAGAGGTGGTTAACCCGAGCGCAATAAATCATTCTAATCTTTTATACACAATATTCTGAGTAAAATGCTTTAGATAATATGTTGAGTGATTTGTGTGTAATTTTGGTGTACTTTATGCAGCCAATTCTTTTTTCTTTCTTTATAATTATTATTAATAATTATTTCTTTATAATTATAAGTATTATTGAATTTGAAATTATGATATTGGGAAGGTAAAAATTACATAAAGTTAGACCTGGGTAATCTATGACTTAGTGAGTGGTCCGGTTAGGCAGGCCCAACTTCGAGATAGAGGTCAATAGTCGAATCCAACTCGGTTGGGCAGCGTTCGGGAGACTACGCGACGTCTTCTCGTCCAAAATACCTCAGTGCCTCAAATCTAAACTCGTCGATAGTTGTGTGTTGCCAGTGATGACATACGGCACCGAGACGTGGCCTCTTACTATGGGCCTTATTAGGAGGCTCAAAGTCACTCAACGAGCTATGGAGAGGGCTATGCTCGGGGTTTCCCTACGAGATCGAATCAGAAATGAGGAGATCCGTAGGAGAACTAAAGTAAACGACATAGCCCAGCGGATTAGCATGTTGAAGTGGCAATGGGCGGGGCACATAGCACGGAGAACTGATGGCCGATGGGCCAAAAAGTTCTCGAATGGAGGACACGAAGTGGAAAGCGCAGCGTGGGACGTCCTCCCACTAGGTGATCAGACGACCTGGTAAAGGTCGCGGACGTCGTTGGATACAGGCTGCCTCCAACAGGTCACTGTGGAAATCATTGGGAGACGCCTATGTTCAGCAGAGGACTTCCTTGGCTGATGGATTGGATTGGATCTATGACATTGCAGACTTTCCTAGCTGCGATGTCATAAGACCACGAATGTAGTTGCAATCAAAGAATAAACTAGAGCTTCTAAAACATATGCTTCTGTTTCACAAGTATTAAACCATTTATTTCTTCCACACACACAATACAAGTAAATAATAATATAATACAAGGAAAAGGTCAGGTCTACATTAATATCTATTTTGCTGTAAGATGTGCGTAGAAAGGATACCAGCTCAGTATACGCTATTTTCCAACAGCACTGATTTTCAGCTGGCTCCGCAGCCATCATAGTATAACAATTCTACTATACATGGGGTCGAAAAATATAACGCAACAAAAAAAAAAAACAAAAGAAAACAAAAAAACACAGGCGAGATCCAAAATAACAATAAAAAAGACAGTATTAAATAAGACAAATCGTTGGTGTACATGCATCAACTAAAGAGTATTTTTACAACTTTTCTTTCCAAGACATAATTCCATTTACGAATCGACAATATGCTATTGAATATCTTGATGGAATACTCTCTTGTTAAAATTGTTTTATTTATCATAAATCCATAAAGCCCCATTTACACGGGGAGAGTTTCTCACCTCGAAGATACGATTATCGTAAGGATATAAAAAAGTTGCATCGTGTAAACATTTGTCAACATGATAATCTACAGCGGTTATGTCATGCGATAATCGCATACGTTTCTCGCTGCAAGAATCTCTCACCGTGTAAATGGCGCTTTGCAGAGATAGCGATTGTAACAAAATTTGCCTTGCGTGCAGTTTGTAAATGACATATACCCCCGGGATATATATAATCAGGCAAAGCCGCGAAATTCCGCACTGAACCGACGCTGAACAAAAGCTCGTTGCTCAAACAGTTTTGCTCATTACTGTTTGTATTAAGGCCTTGGAAACTTCGTTTATAATTTGTAATGCTCGGGTCATAGTGTTTTATTGGCAATCTGGAAAGTTCGATGAGGGTCATTGTAAATGTAAGCTCTGGAATGAACTACCTGCATCGGTGTTTCCTGAACGCTATGACCTGTCCTTCTTCAAACGAGGCTTAAAGAGAGTACTTTCCTTAAGGTAGGCAGCGACTTTGTTGTGCTGGACTCCTGGCACTGCGGAGTTCTATGGGCAGCGGTAGCCGCTTTCCATCACATCAGGCGGGCCGCTAGCTCGTCTGCCTATAACGGCTATAAAAGAAAAATATTGACGAAACATAGGATATTTCATTTAGATGTTTCATGTTTAAAATGTAAATCCGTTATTGGCCGTAAGATAAGTAAACAAGTTGTACTCGTATATTAGTATTAAGGGCTGTGGATTTTATGTGAATAAATAAAAGTAGTTAGTCTAATACAGTTTATGGCCTATGCCTTATTCTTCTCATCTCATCTTCAATTCATTTGATAGCCACTGTCAGTTAGACGCCGGCTGTAAAACGAGAGTCCGCGGGTTCGATCCCCGCACCGAAACAAATGTTTGTGAGATCCACAGGTATTTGTTACGGGTCTAGGTGTTTGTAAGACTGAAAAGTTCTGACTGAGAAGTTCGGTTTTCTTGATATCCACGACACGAGGCTTGATCTTAATGTGGGGTCAGGACTATGTATGTGACTGTTGGGTGAAGGTATTTTATATTTAATTATTATAAAATTGTGTGTAATGTTTTCCATCACCGTTATAGTGCATGGTGATTGTCTATCAATAAACACATGACTACGAACACTCAGAGGTGTGCTGTGGGATTTGAACCCGCAACCACCGTGCATATGTAGGCAGCTGCGTCTCGTCCGTTACCAACAGGCAAAACTCGTAAACCAATATTCCGTGCTATTTCCTTGACTATAATTCACAATTGCATTTCCATTTAAAATAGAAAGCCGGTATGTTAATAATAAAACAACTTCAATTTTACAATGTAAGTAAAGCACTCGTGTGTCAACAAAACATATGAGTAATGTATGCGTACGCGTAGATAACATTAAAACGATGTTTCCCCTTATCGCAAAACAACGCAGCTCAGAAGGGTTAAAATGTTACATGTTTGTATGGATGTTTCAAACGGGTTATCTTCTATCGCTTATTTCTATGCGATGATTATTCAACAATACCGCAAAGAAGTAGGAGGGAAGGTAAAATTAGCGAGGGTAATTTTTTTTACCATTTTTGCATTTTGCCTAAAAATACTCTTAAGGCCGCCACACACGTGACGATACAACTGTGCAAGTCCGAGTATGCATTAGTATACTGGAACGTGTGTGTTAAAATAACTGCGCAAACTTCGTTCTAATTTCGATTCGAGACTGGTGCAAAATCGCGTTTATGCAAACGCACTTGTATGTGTGTGGTAGGCTTAACTATGAATGTTCATGACTCGCAGTCAGCAACGCAAATTATTGAGTCTTTTCGCAAAATAATATTTTTGGATACTGCATGTTTTTATACGAAATCATGAGGAAAGTAGAGCAAATAGGGTTTTAGTGGTATTACAAAATGTAATTCCTGGCTTTGTTAAAAATATTTTTCGCAAAACCACAACACTTACTAAATTAGTCACAACAGCATACCCAATTAGTGCACTCTTGCAAATCCGTACCAAGAATATATTTTCTTTATTTATGTGTATTCAGTATTGAGCTGTCTGTATTGTCTTGCTTTGTGGCGCGGTGCGGAATAACAGCGCCTGAAGGTAGGCAAAGGCAATTTGCTATAAATCTACACCGGATGGGACCGTTTCAGGCGTTTTTCGGTTTGCGATTGTTTTCTTTCCACAAATATGCCATATTATTAGGGGAGCATAAATTTAGTGATGTGTAATGGGGATATCTGGGAGTCTGTTGCAAAGATTAAGGCATGATGTTAAGAGAAGTGCGTGGTGACCTATTAGTAAACGGACCAGACGCGGATGCCAACATGCTCACGGTGGTTGCGGGTTCAAATCCCAGGGCACACCTCTGACTTTTCGGAGTCATGAGTGTATTAATAGTCAATCAGCACGCACTATAACGGTGAGCGAAAACATCGTGAGGAAACTGCATACTATAGCGATTTAAAAAAAATGGTATGTAAGTCCGCCAGCCCGTACTAGGCCAGCATGGTGGACTATATGGCCTAACCACTCTCAATCGAGCTCTCGATTGTAGAGGAGGCCCTGTAGTGGGACTTATGGTCTGATACAGATAAGTGAAGTCGTGGATGGTGGTTAGAAAGGCAAAACGAAGATAACAATACAAAATATAAGATGAGTAGTCTTTGGCTTGCAATGTACATATTTGCTAATTCAATTGTACCAAACTTAAGTATATATACCTAGGGTGTATCCGAAACGCAATATACGTACTTGCACTAAGACAAGTTTTTCATCACCATGGACGATATTGTAGCTTTAACGAACTGCATTAAGACTCTACTATACTGAAAATACTGGTCTTTTGTTAGCAAAAGAAGGTGCAAATTCGGCCGCCATCGACATTTTTTGTCTGTTTTTTTTATTGCATAGGTCCCGCAAACGAGCAAGCAGGTCACCTAATGGTAAGTGATCACTGCCGCCCATGAACATCCACAACGCTGAATCATGGATATGTTACCGGCAAAATTGAGAGGGGAGCGGGAAGAGGAATGAACTCACCGAACGAAACGCGACAGTAAAGCTGTCGCTTCATCTGTGAGACAGTGGTACCGCCCCGGATGAGCCTGCCCATTTTTGCTAAGCCATGACTAGCAAAAGCGTGGCTCTACAACTTCCAATAATTTTGTAATATTTGTTATTTAAGTTTGGAGAATTTTTATATATAATGCCCAAGTATTTATTACACCTGAAAATTTTGAAAAATATAGGTATATATTATGTGATTTTTAACAGCACCTGTGTAAGCGGCTGTTGAATAAAAAAAGTTTTAAAACGAATCCGATTAGCACAGTTTTAACTCTTTAATTTTCCACTGACACATTTTTCGTATTTGCTTACGTAAATAAGCTTAACGTATACAAAATATACAGCGGCGCATTAAAATAATTAAGCCCATAATTTGGCAGACGACACGAAACTCAGTAGGAACATCTGCGCGGGTCAGAAAACCGCGATGAAGGGTCCGGCTACACATTTTTGCCAGACGTGTAATTAAGATCGCTAGGGGGCTGTACCTCCCATTAATAGCTCATGGTTGATGGATTGACATAACCGCCATAGAATATAATGTTCTGACAAATGTTTACACGATGCGACTTTTTATATCCTAACCATAATCGTACCTTCGAGATGAGAAACTCTCCCCGTGTAAATGGGGCTTAAATGACATTAGGACAATATTTTGGGCCCCAAACTTAAATCTAAATACACCTCTGCAGTGAGTTGAACAATAATGTGCTTTGTTTTAATACGGGGCGTTTAAATCTTAATTAAATATGCGTTAGGGATGCGAGGGGCAGGTCTGCCCTCTTAAAGTTAGAAAATCTCTTTCGCCTATTGTTAGCATTTTGTTTAGATCTATTAGTGAAACAAGACGGATTATACGTTGTCTGTTTAAATTTGTTAAATGTAAGATGTTTTCATAATATATTTACGTGAACTGTTAAGCGTAATATTGCAATTACGACACGCAATATATTAATAAATTAACACGTTGGCGCATAGTATTAACATCTTTAGCAAATTTACGCCTCTACGTAAGGATATGGGCTCGAGGATGATTACATAAATATGTTTGATTGTATGTGTATGAAGCACTAGAAATTAAGTGGATTTTTTTATTGTTCAATATATAGCAACAATAAAGTACCTGGAATTGTTGTTTTATTACCTATGTGCATACATAAACATCACGCCTTTTTCCCAGAAGGGCTAGGCAGAGGTGCAACTAGGACACACACATTTCGCCTTGTATGTTCTGTCCCCGATGTGATAGGGGGCAAGTCTATAGCTACATCGGGCACAAATTCCTGACTCCGGGCTGATAATGAATGGAAAAATCCAATACCATTTTGTCCCACCCAGCTTTGTAATCTTACCGTAATACAAAATATTAAGATACAATAATCACAAGGACATAATTACGCTACACCGAAAAAAACATTGAACAAAAACGACTTCTATTAAACAAGACAGTTATAAAAGAAAAAGCAATATTCGAATATTAGACATGCTGTTAACGTAATGAACATGTACTCAGATGTAAGTACGTCGTCTAATTACCTCGTAAACAACACGAAACGCGCTTATAATAAAACCGATAGCATCTTTGTGAGGTTACAGCCGGAAAAACTGGCCAAGCGCGAGTTCGCTACTTTCTCTGGGTTTTACTGTTTATGGCAATTTCTCTCTCTCTCATTATTTTCAGGGCTTATGTCGATTTCTTGCTCCCTTTGATCCCTAGAAGTCAGGTTGATTGGTGAATCTAGGCCTCTGCCAAGGATCTCGCCAGCTACCTGATGTCATTTATCTCTTGGACATATTGAAAAAAAGATATAATCACGATTCACGGATATAAGAGAGAAAGAAAGATTACAATTAATTTGGGTAATAAAAAAGTTTACCCAACTCAACCACGTGATAATGCCGTCTCAGCATTTCTATTGTGTTGGTATCAGAATCACAAAACAGCGTAACTTCAATAGCCACCTAAAACGACGTCCAGATCCCCGGGTAAAAATCGTAGTAGAAGGTTTCATTTACATTTTAGCCAAGGACCCCCAAAAATGTTAATTTACATTCTCATTTTTTCATACCTCATACGGCAGTCTGACGCATCCATTAGTCCGGAGTAATGGACTCTGTTTGTTGGGTTTAGGAAATACGAGCGAAATAAACTGAAATGCGGCCATCCGGTCATTTTTCTCTAGAATCTTGCTTCAGTGGACATGACTGGGATTATTCCAGAGTGCTCTTGTATATTTTTAATTTTTTTTCTCTCTTCTTTCGTGATGTTATCCCAGCCAGTGCCCGGATCGGCTTAGTGTTTCTATTTTGTTTTGTTTTTGTTACAGTTATATATTGTTTTCTGCCTACTGACCTGTTAACCTATCATTATGCTGTGCATTTTCCTTAATGGTAACGTAGACAGACGGCTAGACATAAATTCATAAATTGTTTTATCTTTCTGTAGTATTCATCAAAATCATTATCCGACTACCCAATTATTGTAGTTTTTATTTTATTCTGGGTGATACTTTACGTCTTAATCAATAAACGGTATTGACAAGCTTATAATTTTGGTTGATTTTTTTCAAGCAATTTTCTTTTCTTTTGTTATTCTGTCACAAAGTCTTCACAAGCAGCAAATGTTTGCGTCAAAGCGCCTGCCACTTTTGTCACAGCAATTTCACATGTATGTAACAAGCCACTATCAGGACATTCAAAGGCGTCCAATCTTTCATACCATCAAACTGTCCTTTCACATGTCAAAGGGTCTGGACTCAGACAATGGTTGTTTCCCATTATCGTCACCGCTTTCAATGAAATTTCTACGTCAACCTATTCTGGCTTGCGGTTGAAAGCAGATATTATCGATCATGACACGTCATGTTCCGCAACGGTAGTGTGTGTGGTTGAAGTTATTTGTACGGCTTACATTGCGGGCTTAGTGCAGCATGTCATTGTTTGCTATAATGTACTACGCAATGAATTTTTGCGCTTCATATAAATGTTAAATTATGAATCTTACTTATCCCGAAGATTATCCCGGGTCGGGCAAAGTGATATTAGATTTTTCTATTCATTATCATCCTGGAGTCAGGAATTTGTGCCCGATAAGGCGATAGGCTCGCCCCCTATCACATCGTGGGACGGAATATACAAGGCGAAATGTGGGTGTCCTGGTAGCACCTCTGCTTACCCCTTCTGGGAAAAAGGCGTGAGTTTATGTATGTATGTAAAGACTTATTGGATTTGTTGACTGTATACAATATTATGTGTAAATTAATATTTATCTACATTGCATGTAAGATGATACGCCTCTGCCTAATATGTGTCATGGTAATTGTGCATTATAATAAATATTTTTGGCTATAATCTGTCTGAAACGTTGTTGTGCACTCTGTTTATATTATTAACCAAACTTAATATCCAATTAAATCCTTTTGGCTATTTCGTTTAAATGCATCCCTGCACTAGGAAATATCTTCTAAATGCTTTTTACTAATTACCTATAAAATAATCTACATTTCTAAGCATTAAGAGACTTATCGCCAAATATGTTGACAAAGCCAGTTGACTATAATTCAGTGCTTAATAATGACTTATGAGTTATGAGTAATGTTGCTCTTGTTTGTAGACAGGCGTCACGCATACCAGTAGGTGACAGATCTGCTACTCACGCTAATAAAACAATGTGTTTTGGACATTTGCTGCTAACTAGCGTATATTTTGACGTCCAAAAGGAAGAAACCCAATTGATTACAAAATATGTATTTAGTTTATCATGAAATAACTCGCTGGTTAGTAAAGTTACTAAAACAACAATCTTGTATAAAAGTGCACTTTGTATAAAAGTCTATATTTATAAATTATTTTATAAACCGTCAATGTAATGCAAATTCCTCTAGAAACTCTATAAGTACGAAATGTGTCGTGGTGGTGGGCAATTAGATGATGTAAGATAAGAACGCTTAGGGTGCATATTTGATCATTTTTGATGGAAGTGATTTCGACGGCGACACCTGTAAAGCCTTCTCTAATGTTGCTTTGTGGACAAAAATTGTGTTTATTTTGGTGATGTGAAATTGACTGTTTTATTATTTGTAAACATTATTTTCATCATCATGAGCCGCAGGTTGCCCGCTGTTGAAGATAGGCCGTCAATAAGTATTCATAAAACAAACCATTGGAAGCTGCATCCTGTAGTCTCTTCCTTCGTTTATTGATTGTATTGATAACATAATATTTTGTGCAAGCAATATTATATCTATATTACATGTTAGTATCTCTTTTGAGACTGTTTTCTTTTTACCACACTCAATTATATGGGAAATAAATCACGACTACCTAAGATCTGCCTTTTCTCTGCGATATAATAAGCTGTTTTATGAAGAAATATCAGGACATTGTACGAAAAAATATTAAAAAGACACGTTTCATAAACATTGACATAATAGAAAAACCTTTTTGTATTGTATTGTATTGTATCAGCCCATATACGACCCACTGCAGGGCACGGGCCTCCTCTACAATCGCGAGTACGATTGAGAGTGGTTAGGCCATATAGTCCACCACGCTGGCCTAATGCGGGTTGGCGGACTTTTACATACCATAGATATTTATACAAATCGCTATGGTATGCAGGTTTCCTCACGATGTTTTCCTTCACCGTTATAGTGCGTGGTGGCCTGTTGGTAAACGGACCAGACGCGGCTGCCTACATGTTCACGGTGGTCGCGGGTTCAAATCCCAGGGCACACCTCTGACTTTTCGGAGTCATGTGTGTATTGATAAACCTTTTTGATAAACGTAGAATTAATCAACTCTAAATTATTACTTACTAGGGGCCGACCCGGCTCCACACGGGTGCAGGTGAGCTCAGTCCACATCAGCAACATAATATTTCCTGTATTGTTTTATTCATATTCAAACTCTATGCCGTCTGTATTGTTTTTCCCGTCCCGTCTTGTCCCGTTATATTCCGCCCTGTCCTGTCTTATTCTGATTCAAGGCATGCGATCCACTCCCATACCAACCTTTTAAGTATAAAAAAGTAACAACTATATCTTAATTCCTTCCTCATCCTACGGGAACACTACATATTTTGGAATAAAAGTATTAAAAACCGTTTGTTTTGGGTTCTCTTACGTTAATACAGTCCCCCCATGCTAGACTTATTTTTTATCTTCGTTATAGAGACATCGATCGGTTCCAAATTTATTATTTGTATAGATATAGATAGTTTTAAAATGTAACATTATTAATTCCACAATGAATCCACATAAATAATATTGAATTACATTTGTATTAGCTAAATTTGCATGTCATAAATTTGAAATGGCTGATGTGTTGACTATTGAACTACGAATGCGTCCACAAATTATGCAAATAACCGAATTTGAATTTGATGTTTAGTTTCCGAACTTTTTACCTTACGTTGTTCATTTATTGTATTTTATAATGACCGGTCGATATCGTGTTCCAAATTCATATTATATACACTTCGTTCTATAATATCTAATTATTTTTTAGTATAAACGTTATATTAAGTATACATACTAAATATGACGTATCGTTTTCCTATCTGAGCAATTCCTTATGCATAGGTAAATACGTTTGAAGACAGCTCTAGTTAATGTTATAATTACATACATACATAATCGTCACGCCTGTATCCCATAGGGGTAGGCAGAGACTATGGATCGCCACTTTGCTCGATCCTGACATACTACTTTCGCTTCATTCACATTCATCAATCTCTTCATGCATACTCGTCGGTTCAGGGTACTTCTGACCTGGCCCTTGTTGAGGATATCACCGATTTCGATGATGTAGGTTCGGTGAGGTCGACCCCTACCGACTCTTCCATTCACCCTCGCCTTGTATATTTGTTTGGTTACTCTCCTTTCATCCATCCGCTCTACATGACCATAATTATAATAATAAAAAAAAAATTAAGCTGCGTTACATGTTTTGCCTTAATAACTAATTTAAACAATTAACAAAGTAACTTAACACTAATACTTATTTAACAAGCTGTGGTTTGTATTTTGCACTAAGCACAATGCTTGTATTTTGGGTGTCTGAGTTGGACTATCGTTGAATGAAATTTGAGGAAATCTGTGCGTTTTGCAATAGGTAATATTTTTAAACTTATTTAATTTTCAACATGTTTTAATTGTAAAATAATTAAATAAAACAACCTAATTAAAAGGAGCTGCAAACAATACACTAAATTTCTCGCTTTACTAGTTTCTTGAGTAATTCAGTTTAACTATATTTTATAAGAAACCATCCAGAATCGAACCCCAAACCTCTAAGCTTTTTTTTTTTCATGGGGAAAATCCTCTTGGATACCCGCCTTAAGCAAGGTATGACGAATTTTTACCGGCTAAAAACCCCATGTTACTCCATCAGCACAAACCTCTAACCTACTAACTAAGCCACACGTAATTTACATTTTAACATTGTATACAGTCAAATTGATTTCCTGGTTTGGTCCCCGTTGCCGATAATAGCCCGACTATTACAGCCGGGTCAACCTCCCTGAATGTAATTAGACCATTCATCTATTATTCGGGCCCACAGGTGTTGGGTCAGTATATTTTGCCAACAAATAGGTACTATAGGGCTGCCAAGTTCTATACATTATTATGTTGCTTTGGGTGTATTGTATGATTGTGAGAACACTTTTAAAATTGATTTCGAAGATTGTTACACTAAGATTTTCAGGACTTTGGTTTTTCTTTTTTAATAAATGTCAGTGTTTTTGGAAGTGGTAGAGCCATGATTTTGTCAGCCATGACTCAGCATGAATGGGATGGCTCATCCGGGGCAGTACCACTGTCTCACAGGAAATCGACGTGAAGCGATATCTCAGCTGTCGCGTTTCGTTCGGTGAGTGAGATTGCCGGATGCCCAATACCCCTTTCCTCTTCCCATCCTTTTTCCCTCACGCTCACCTGCCAATTGGGCTGGCAACATATCTATGATACGGTGTTGTGGATGTTCATGGACGGCAGTGATCACTTACCATCAGGTGACCTGTTTGTTCGAGTGCCGGACCTATGCAATAAAAAACGTTGATTTATACGTTTTGATGGCCAAAATATTAACGTAAAATGTATCTGCTGTATATTGCTTGATAGATTATTACAACATTTTTGGTGAACAATTTGGAGAAAATGAAAAATAGTACCTTTGTAATCGGTTTTATATCTCCAAGAAATGCTTACGTTAAAAGGATCAAGATATTTTGTAGGAACTTATAATATTCATAGTGAAATATGAATTTATTTTATGCATGTCTCAATATATTGATCAATGTTTTTTCGATCAGAAACTTATCAAAACCGCGTGTTACTCAACCTGGGAATCTATTCAGAATCTCATGGTTCACACCTCAAACTACTGCGCAATACACCATGGCGGCAACCAGAAACATTATATTTAATATTTACTTTATTATTTTTGTTGGAGTGTGGACACTTGAATAGATAAAGGTCTCTAAGTTGAAAGGAGCTCAAGAGTGTCACGAGAGTTCGTGAGTGGAAAACTGTCCTTAAGGCTTATTGTTGATTGATGTTTGGGCTTACGAACTTATATAAATAAGGCCGTTAATATACAGTAATATACGAACAAATAAAGTATTTAATGTTGTAAGTGGGATGAAACTTTTTTGTGAAAGGCTAGGTCCAGATAGCTTGTAAGTACCGCATTGCCTATTACTGAGGTCAAGCAACTGTATGTAGGCATTTTTGTATTTAACTTTGAAAGACACTGTAGCCTCTGATTGCTGGACATTAATATCAGACAGTGCTTAATAATAATAGTTAAGTGCTTCTGTTTCTGTCAACCTGCACTAGGCCAGCGTGATGGATTATATGGCCTAACCTTTCTCAATCGTTCTCTCGATTGTAGAGGAGACTCGTGCCCTGCCATGGGACTTACATGGTCTGATACAGTATTATTGTATTGTACGGTACAGTTTCTGTTTATGAGCAAACGTGATGCTCATCGTCAGACGGTTAACCTAATAATCTTGTTCTCGCTCATAAATAAATTACAATATTCACGATTGCTCTACCACATTATTTAAATCAGACGTCTATTCATGCGTATCACAAAAAATACATCTATTTTTGGAATCAAAAAGCTAGTATTTTTGTGGACCAAATAAACATTTGTGCTATATTTGTCGGACCTACGCGAAAACAGCATATTCGAAGCATAAAAACACAAAATTTAAATATAAAAGCTATGATGAGTAATTCCGATGTAAGGTCAGCCCTAACTTGGGCAGTATTAGTTACAGTTGCCCACCGGGAAAGTAAAGGGCAAATAAACAAGATGCTTTTACTGCTACCACTTAAGGGTTCCGTTGGAAAAGACTGCTAAGGTAGGTGTGGTGCTACTTTCAGCGATTATCTTAAGGAGACCGAGTTGTATTTATTTTGGTTATTTTCCTAACTTCTCTTCCGAATATTTTTATGTATAAAGCCCCATTTACACGGGGAGATTCTCGCCCTAAAGACTCGATTATCGTTAGGATATGAAAAAGTAGTATCATGTAAACATTTTTAGAACATGATAATCTAATAGAGGTTTTGTCATGCGATAGTGACATATGATTCTTGCCACGAGAAACTCTCCCCGTAAAAATGGCGCTTACATGTGTAAATTATCCTATAAGTATTTTATTTTAAGCAGTAAAGGTTAAACATTGAAGGATTTACCTCAGCCAAGTGTGTGACAGTTTAGTATAAAATGTGACGGAATTCTCTGATAGAAGTTATGAGTTTGAAACCAGGGCGAACATTTTCGAAATAGTATATAAATTGAAAATTCCTATTAATAATACCCCGTTTTAACAAGGTTTTGTCATAGATGAGTTTTACTGAATATTTTGGAAAGTATGGGAAAATTGTCAACTAGCATTAACCCCAAACTAAATTCATTTATCTTAATTATTTTATAAGCATGTGGAACAATCCCTATTATATGTTTTTTAATGCAAACACAAAGTTGAATGCAGCTATTCACGCGCCGTCAATATTTGGATTCTAGCGATCTAAGGTTAGAGTTAGTTTTCTTAACCCATGTCTAACAAATCCACTCGCTACCAGTGCTGCCACACCTCAACATTGCGGCGACATGAGAAAACCTTAGTAATTTACCGTAGTGTAGTTCCCTACCTAACGAAACACTTTATTATACAAGCGGAAAGTGTTAGGTCGGCTCTGTATAACTGGCATTATTATTTATTTCAAATGTTTCTCTTTACGATACAAAATATACCGAAAAAATATTCAGGAGAACTGGCATAATATTTTCAAAGGATATTTTGGACGAAAGGAATGTTAAAATAAACTAGACATTAACAAAGTATTTATTTGAAACTTCTGGGAATATGGAGGTAAAAAGATTTTTCTAAACTAATACAGATTATTTTTTTGGGTTTATCTAGACCTAAAAAATAAGTTACCGGAATTATTTGGAAATAGATAATTAAAAGAATTTTTGCTCATTGCTTCGGCATTAGATTAGTAGTAAACTGTTTTTTGTAAGTAGACAATAAATCGCTTTGTTCGTCAACAATGACGACATTAATTTCCAAACTGACATTATTTTTACATAAATTTTGACTCCCTCGGTGGCGTAGTGGTACTACGGTACGATTGCAAAGCTAAGGTATCGGGTTCGAATCCCGGGCCGGGCAAAGTGATATTGGATTTTTCTATTTATTATCAGCCCGGAGTCAGGAATTTGTGCCCGATATGGCGATAGGCTCGCCCCCTATTACATCGTGGTGTTCTGGTAGCGCCTCTGCCTACTCCTTCTGGGAAAAAGGCGTGTGTTTCTGTATGCATGTATTTCCAAACTATCAAATAACCTTTGTAGAAAATGAGATATTATACAGAAACTATAACCACTGAAATAACCGATATACTATCGTTCTATATCACATGTATGTTAACTTTATCCAGGCCTCTGCGGATTCGCTCCTCACCTCACAGAAACTTCTGTTTTATAATGTTCGAGAAATCTTTTGACGTCTGCACGATTCCGCTTGTATAGCTTTGTCTACTTTTATATGTGTATGTGTGGTATTTGTTGTTAGTTAGAATATTTGGGTGTAGTTTGGTTTCTACAATTTTTATTGTTTGCAGGATATAGAGTGATTTTTAGTTGAATGACTTTGTAACTAACTGATGCTTGTACGTGGAAGATATTTGAGAAAAAATATTAAGGGGGACTGTATGAACGTAATAGAAGCCAAAACAATGGTTTTGAGAATTTTTGCGCGATGACCTTAGTAATGGCTTAACGGATTTCTTTAAAATTTGAGATGTAGGTAGCTGACACCAGACACAGAATTAACATTAAAGATCATTTTTATCCCGAAACTTGTAGTGTTCCCGTGGTATGAGCAAGGAATTCAAATACATTTGTTACTTTTTTAAACTCGAAAGAAATGGTATGAGACAGGATTAGAGTCTTGAGTGAGAATGAGACGGTATGGAGTGGTATTTAACGGAACGGGAAAAGTAATACAGAGGATGGCATTGAGTTTGAATATAATTAAAACTTTGGAACTGGACTCAAAAATTATCCGCACCCGGGCGGGGCCGGCCCAGCCCCTAGTATCAAAATAGTTAAGAATAAAAGAAGAATAAATGTAATACTATAATCGAATTTTTCCTAGACTTAACTTATTAGAGACTATTGGACGATTAAGTGCAATTAGAAGCCTAAATATTAGTGAAATTCAATTTTCAACATTAAAATTAAAGGCACCCTAAAGTTTTCGTCTGAAATTGGGACTGTTCAGTTCGTGTTCGATAATATAAAATATTCGGGGCGCGTTGTTCAACTACCCTTATGTGTGAGTTCAGTTTGAGGTCGAAATATAGTTTGTTACGTTTGGTTATTGTAGATATTATTATTGTATTATATTTTTATTACACAATATCTCAATACAGGGAAAAATTGCGCTCAATTTTTGTTGAAAATTTATAATTTAAATTAGTAATGTAAATGTTTAAATAATTTGTTTTTATTATGTTAAAGTCTTAACATTAACAGCTCTTACTTTAAGTTTTTATAATCTGTGGAAACTGTTTTGGATCGTGTAATATTTTAGTTGTTTTAATTTTATGTATATCGTATCTGTTTGTTTCCCAAATAAATAAAAAAAAAAATAATAATAAAATATTTGTTTTTGATTCTTGTTTTATAGCATAGATCCGGCAAACGAGCAAGCAGGTCACCTGATGGTAAGTGATCACTGCCGCTCATGAACATCCACAACGCTTGGATCATGGATGTGATCAAGATGCTTTCACTGTAGCAGAAAATTTTACCATTCAATCAACTATTTTCCTAAATCACTTTATCCGAAGCATAATGTTTTTCTCATAGAAAAGCTTCACTAAGTGAATTGTTTGACCTAATTATCGATCCTCAAATTATTTCTCAACTAATAGTATATTTTCTATAAAGACAATGAAGCGTTCAGCACATTACCAACCTTTCAAGAAGTAGGCATACCGAACAAATATTTTAGAAATCACATACAAGAATATAAAAATAAACACACAAGAAAAGTCATATATTTCACATTGAAACGTCGGAATACTTCGCATCCCACCTCGGAGAGATCAATGTCATTACACAAGAAACATAAGCCGACTGGGAATCGCGCGCTGACAGATTGCGTTATGAATGAGAAAGTAATCCTTGACATGTGGCGTGTTGAGGAAGTCGGAAATCTCCTGTGTTGCTTGATATAAAATATGTTTTGATTTTATGTATTAGAAAGCGTATTATGAGGAATTAAATGCAAGGTACCTGCGTCAAGACATCGCTCTTTCTGCGTAGATCGGATTACAAGCCCTGTTTTTGAATAAAAATTTTGATTTTATGGTTTTAAAATGGAGGTTATTGAACACTTGTACGATGAAACAGTCACTCGTTGAATACCAGACGTGGCTATCAAGTAGGTGGCTGTGGGTTCGAATTCTAGGGTCAGAGTCGTGTGTGTATTGGTAGTCAATAACTACGCATTTTAAAGACGACAAAACACATAGTGAGGAAACCTAAGATAAGAGCATACCAAGATTTTCTATGGAACGTGAAGTTCGTCCACCTGCGCTAGGTCAGTGTGTAGGACTACGCCCTAACCACTCTCTTTTAGCGTCTATGTTGTAGTGACGTTCCGTGCCCTGTAGTAGGACGTATACATAACATCATCAGCCCGTTGCAGTACACTGCTGGACATATGCCTGAGGCCTCTCCCAAGGTACGCCACAGAGCCCGGTCTGCTGCTTTATGCATCCAGTCGCTGCCGGCTCTCTTGTGCAAGTCGTCCCGCCATCTGGTCAGAGGACGTCCCACGCTACGTTTGCCAAGACGCGATCTCCACTCCAGAACACGCTTGCTCCAGCGGTTATATGGACGTATATGGTCTGAATTATCAATTGTTAGCGCAACATATTATTATTCTAAAAATATAACTCCAAAACCCACCCGTGGCGCTCACATTTCTCATTTATATCACTCTTAATTATCATGCGATAAAGTTTACCTAACAAACATTAGAAACTCTTTGTTGGAGCGACAAGCGCCGGTGACTCTGAAATTAGTTTTGTTCTAATTACTTTCCAAAACTTCATTCATTTACTTTGCGATTCATAAAGGTTTCAAGAGAGTTGTGTTGTGTTGTTGTTTCGTGTGTGTGAATTTTAATTGCTTGTTTAATCTAACTGAGGCTGTGGACCGCGAACTTCAGGTCAGTTCATAGGTCAAATGATTAATTATTACCTATTTCACAAATACGTCAAAAGGTCATCGTCATAGGAATACGTTTCTGAAAGTATTGATTGCAAGTAAAATCAAAAACACATGGAATATTGGTCTCGTAAAATAGAAGAGGAAAAACAAAGGAAACTTGACGAGATGAAGAAAAAAGTTATGGGTTTTTGGCAATCTCACCTATATAACCCAACATGGCAGCACAGCCATCGCTTCACGTCGGCTATTTGTGAAACATAGCTTGGTCAAACTGTACCAATCCTACAATGGTCCACGTGTGGCTCTCCAATTTGGACAGTTGTGGCTTTCAAATATGTATACATTGGTTCTTGATTTATTCATAAAGTATCAACTTCACCAGTCACAATTATTAATCTTCTCATTTTTGATTGAACATAAAATATTAATTATATTCCCTTCACTTAAACTGATGAATACAAGCCGTGAGCAATACGACTTTTTGAAATAAATCTTCCTTAAGGGGCAGATTCTTTATGGTTAGAAAAGTAGTAAAACACTGACTAGCCGAAAAGTTACTAGAAGGATGATCTAAAATAATATCTATTATGTCTTAACATATCCAGCTATTGCGGTTCGCATAAACATTGCTGGACATATTTCATCAGGGGAGCCATTTGTTAATTAGTTGTGTTTTATTATTTATATACTTGTTTCAATTCAACTACTTGAATGAGCTTTGTATACTTTTTACATTGAGATAAATAAATACACCCAACAGTCACACATAGACCTGACCCCACACTAAAATTGAGTCTTGTGTCGAGGGTATGAGGAACTACGAGAGCCTTCTCGGTCTCACAAATACCCAGACTCGAAACAAAACCTCTCGTTTCACAGCCTGCGTTCAACCAACTACGCCACGGTGGCTGTCAATGAATGATGAATGTTAACGAATAGGCTTTTTATCCTGTCAAGCTTATGTAGAATGAATATGCGTTTGTTATTTGAGACTCTGTACGTTCTGTCCGTAATAAAAACCGTAAATACATGACAATATTACCTGTAAAAATGCAGCAGTTTGGCAACAATATACAAAATCTATACTTTATTTCTCAATTGGAATTTAATTTCCACCCTAACAGCGGAGACGAGCGCTCGAAAACCGTAAAATGTGCCAATATGAGCCTTAAAGTAAATTCCTTGTTAAAATCGCGGGAATGCATGCAAGGTATGCATACATCTAGTGGGATTATCAACAGGTGCGCTGAAAATATGCAGTCGATTGCTCGGGGCCTAGTTTTTATATGGGCTTCGTGCGAAATTAATTCATATTTTATTTCCATCCATCAGCCAAAGGAAGTCCACTGCTGAACATAGGCCTCCTCCAATGATTTTCACAGTGACCTGTTGGAGGCAGCCTGCATCCAGCGACGTCCCGCGACCTTTACTAGGTCGTCTGACCGTGGGGGCGGACGTCCTACGCTGTTTTATTTGCTTAGAAATATTTTTAGGAGGTTTGTAGGTTAGGAGAAAATTGTGTGACGCGGTTTTTTAGGGTGGAGTATGTATGGTATTCAAACCATGAATCATTCTGTAGGTTTGAAAGGAAGGTAAGGTTTTGTTGTCGGTTGTTGCTATTGGACAACGGTGAAAATCGAAATGATTAGAATAATATAATAGGACAATGGCCGTAGAAATAGGTGCTGAACTCGCCCCCATGGTAGATGTCGCGTTAATTACTATATTATTGTACCTGGAAAAAAATGCAGCACTAGAATGTTCCAAAATATTAAAACATATGTACTATTTATACATATAAAAAAGTAACCGATCGATGTCTGTACTTGGAGGATAAATGATAAAAACTGATATGGGTGGACTATATTAACGTAATAGAACCCAAAACAATGATTTTTAGAATTTTTGTCTGTTTGTCTGTGCTGTTGTGCGCGATGAACTCAGAAACGGCTTAATGGATTTCCATGAACGAAGGTATGGAGGTAGCTGACACCCTGTATTAACACTTTGGCTACTTTAATCCCGAAAAATGTAGTGTTCCAGTGGGATGAGGGGGGAATTCCGATATGTTACTTTTATGTCCTCAAATGTATGGGATGGGACTGGATTACATATCTTGAGTCAGAATGAGACGAGACATGGCGCGATATAACGGGATAGGACGGGATAGGATTTTCTTTCCACAGATAACCACGCAAACGGAGTTGCGGGCAGTAGCTAGTATACTACTATACTTACTTGTGCGGTAGTTGAAAACGCTGTCGTCATTTAAGAGACTAGTTAAAGAGCACTACCTTTCTCATTAAGCACACTTTAGTATTTTTTTAACTAATTCATTGGGCTATATATATATATTTATATATATATATTTATATTTCAATTTATGTTATTTAAGATTATATGTTATGTATGTATATTATGTTTGTGTATTTATAAGTTTAATTAGCATTATTTAGCTTTATTCGTTGTTTTTTACACTGCCTTACTCTTTTTTTAAATCCTTCCTATGGTTGTCTGTCAGATATTGCTGCAGAGCGATAAGACCACCATTTGTTATTTTTTAAATTATTGTTTCTGTATAGTGTTTTTGTTTATATTTGTGTACAATAAATTATATTACACTACACCGAATCCTAAGCACAATGCAGTCAGACCGTGCATCGTCTAGTGCGATGCAATTACCTCTAGCCATTCATCATAATTTCGAATGCCAAAATGCTTTAATCAGATATCAACAGACTTTGGACAGAACTCCCATCCACCATCAAACATACTATGCTCATATAAAACACACGGCTCCCACCATCAGCGAACATCGCACGTTTAACTCCCGATTTATGAGGCTTGAGCTGACCATACGTCACACGTAACAAATAGCGGACACACAGCCAGCCACGATAATGAGCAAGCGAATCAACAAAATAACGAGCCTTGAACATACACCATATACTATCGTCGAGCAAAATGCTTTGAATATAGTACTATCGTTGAGCAAAATGGCGGAAACGTAATTTATAAGCAATGCAAATCTTGGACCCGCGAATTTATTGCTAGATAATTCTTAACGTTAGATTGAACTATAAGGTGTAAAATAAAGCATAAATGTTCTTAACACGAAATATATTCCCGAGTGAAAATGACTTCAGACACACGGGAAAGGCTAGAAGATTGTTACTTTCCTTAACAATAAACAAATCTATTATACAATATTGCAAAGATAGTCTTACATTTGTAGTCTCGATGTGGAGATCATTCGGGGAGTTCTATGTTCAGCAGTGGACTTCCTTTGGCAGAAGAGAGAATGACAGTCTTACAATTCTGAATTTCAGCCTCCCTCCTCTAATTATTACGTCCTACGTTGTAATATCTCGGTGTTTAAGAGCACCATTAATAGCTTACGAATATTCCTGGGCCCAAGTACTGATATTTGTGCGTATCAAACTTGCAATCTCCAACACATAAACACATTGTTTTAGCCACTGGATCAACCGATCCACAAAAAAACCGTTTGCTGATTGCAAAGAACTATTAGTAACCCTTAGACAACAAGAGTCAAAGCCAGAATTCACGGTACTAATAAAGAAATCCCAAACGATCGCGAACTGTGATCTGGCAACGCTTTGGGCATTTTAAAAAAACATTCGAAGAATGTTAATGTCGAACTTCAGTGGACTAGTTTTGAACTTCTTGAGCAGTTTACAGGGAGAGTTCATTAAGAACGTCGTTACTTTAACGTGTGCTCTAAGGATTCTGGACGAAGCGATTTACATAAACTCACGCCTTTTTCTCAGAAGGGGCAGGCGGAGGCGCTACCCGGACACCCAGGTTTCGCTTTGTCTGCTCCGTCCCATGATGTGATAGGGGGCAAGCCTATCGCTACATCGGGCACAAATTCCTTACTCCAGGTTGATAATGAATAGAAAAATTCAATGTAACTTTACCGTAGTAGATCTGCGCCGCCGAGGCAATGATACTCGAATGTACGAGATGGTAATATGGGCCAGATATGAACGGGCTATATAAAGTTCGTCGGCATAATTTGTAGGTCTCATAATTTATATACCTGATTTATTGGAAATCTGTTTGATGATCATGATTTATCTCTCTCTATTCATCCACAGGAAATCCACTGCTGAACATAGGCCTTCCTCATGATTTATCCAAATGAACATTAACGCAAAGTAAAATGTATTTTGTGATACAAATATTCAGACTTATTGGTATTGTAATATATAAAGCTATTTCGCCATTAGTAGGTAATATAGGTAATATTAGATACTACAGTTGTACATACTTTATTTCTGTCCATATAGAAAATAATGGCCATCCATTATATATGGCCATTGTAACTGATTAAACTTTAATTCCTCTATACTATCGGTTCTCTCTTATCGAATGCTGTTCAATCCGCCAATCGCCTGTACAGCTACCACAAGCGGTCCAGAAGAAATACTTCACTTTCTATAAGTAAGGAAATGAAGTTTTACCCACTCGGGCCTCGTTTAGACTCCGCTGTAATTGGACTCAACTTGGCATTGTTTGATGCCATCTTGAAACGTTCCGCGCCAATGTTTGTCTCTGATTTATTACTCTTTTTAATGGTTTGATCTAGAATTAAAACTTTGTAAAGCCAGGGATAGGTAATTTGGGTGGGGATCGGACAGCCAAATCGGTTGTGGGTTCAAAGAAACCATAACAGAATTTTCAGAATTACGATTGTATTTTGGGCAATTGTCGCTTGCGTTATCGATGGAGGAAAACTGTCGCAAAACCTGAAATACTGAGAATTCTCTATAAGATTTTAATCAATATAGTCCGTCTCATTGTGAATGTTGAGAAAGTGTTTTTTTTTGACTTGAAAAGTATCACTTGGATTTACCAGGATTCTAACAACTGTCCTGTAAATGATAGATTCTCACCTTTTATCACGTGTTAGAACGTAAACAAGCTACGTTAATTGTAGGTAATACTAAATATTCCATCCCTACATCAGCCAAAGGAAGTCCACTGCTGAACGTAGGTCACTCCCAATGATTTCCACAGTGACCTGTTGGAGGCAGCCTGCATCCAGCGAGGTCCCGCAACCTTTACCATGTCGTCTGACCACTTTGTGGGTGAGCGTCCAACGCTGCACTTGCTGCACACCACATCTCATCATTCTATACTACATATTATTATGCCTTAAATCTAAAATTGTGAATTTGTATTCAATCAGCCAACTAGTATATTGAAAGTCAATACTGTAATATGATTTAATAAAATATGATATTTTCATACGGTAATTTAAATTCTGGTAACATTTATACAGCTGTGTTAGTTTTACTTTGTGTTATTCGAGTAAGAATTAATTAATATATTTGTAGAATATTTAATTATTATAAATTCATCCATCAGTCAGACACATAGACCTGACCCTATAGTAGGACACGTGTCTTCTTCTTGAGCCATAGAAAGCCAGGAATTCCGCAGTGACTTTCTGCAATCTATATCGGGTCGTCTAGTATAGTACGCGACAGGTCGGCATGACGTCAATCAGTTACAAATTGTAGATAAAATATTTTGTCATATTGCATATAAACTTGACTTGAAAAATATCGATATAAACTATTTGGAACGTGATAATACAAAACTACAAAGTTGCCATGTCGACCTATCGTGTATAGTAGATAGGTTATGTTCAGTAAATAAATTAAGATTTGCAAGCCCCAGAAATTGATCCATAAATCAAACTTTGGATTTTTTTGCGTCCAAATTTTGTTACCAGTAGATTCCAATGAATAATCATATGCACTGATTCAATGTTATTATAAAAATAATCTAGGACCAAAGTCACGATTCTACATGGACCAACTTACTATAAAGAAGCAACTATAGGCAATTTATTACAAAGAAAACAAAAATATAAAAAAGAACACAATGGAATTGTAACGACGTCTTGACTGTAGATCCTAACAATGAAAACTATTAAGAGATCCTCATTATTCTCCGAGTAGTTTGATGAAAAAAGTTAATTGTCTATTAAATACGAACAACAGTGGCGCAGTGGGCAAGTTGACTGTGACACAGATAGTAGGTGCGATTCCACTTCGATATAAAAGTTTTGTACACCTCACTGATATTAATTTCGTATCTGGGTGATGTGATACCAAAAAGTCCAAAAAACGAGGCTTAAAGAGAGTACTTTCCTTAAGGTAGGCAGCGACTTTGTTGTACTGGACCCCTGGCACTGCGGAGGTCTACGGGCAGCGGTAGCCGCTTTCCATCAGGCGGGCCGCTAGCTCGTCTGCCTAAAAAGGCTTAAAAAAAAAAAAGTCCCTCTCACTTTTTGATACCCTACGTGTACACTTTGAACAAGTCTGTGGAACCAATACCTCTTTCTTGTTCCCATCCTTTTTCCTCCCCGCTGCCCTCCTAATTGGACCGGCAACACATCCATGATCCAGCGCTGTGGATGTTCATGGGCGGCAGTGATCACTTACGATCAGGTGACCTGTTTGCTCGTTTGCCGGACCTATGCAATAAAAAAAAAACAAGTCGCCCGCGGTACTACCCGTACTGCCCAAGTTCCGTCATTACATTCACGTGGTTTACATGACGGGTCCTTAACTGCGTTCAGTGGTCACTGTCCGGGTAGGTACCAGTATACCACCAAAAATTATTTACAATTATGACAACAAATCTACGCGCGATGACATAGCGTGATGATAATTTATTAAAAATATACTCAGTTATACAAATAACGCAATGGAAATCCTGGAAACACATTATGTCAGAGTCCGGTTACGTGACGTTAATTAACTATTGTTCTAGTGGCAGCGAAAAATCAATTAAAAATCTCATTTCGTGGCAATAATAATTTGTAGTCACACATGGATTTTGTACGGAAAAATGTGCGGTAATCGTATGGTGTGGTGTTTGCTCTTCCTGTTGAATTGTGTGTGTAAGTGCATTTATTAAATATATTGAGTCGAATTTAAAATATTTTTTTCGATTTTTCGTGTTTTCTATTTTTTTTATTTTGCGTTTTTGCTTTGTTTTCTTTTCGACTTTTTAAGTAGCTTTAAATAAGGAATAGGTTTTTGTCAAAAGTTGTCAGTAAAGTGAGCTAAACTTTTAACACCATTAGAGTTTTACGAGTAGTAAGTCCAATTAATAATGCAAACGTAAATGGTTTAAATATTTAAAGTGAGCTTTAAAAATGTTTTTAAAGCTTGCATTTAATCCTTGTTTAAAAATTGCGGGTAAATAAAATTTGAAATTATAACACGACTATCTCATAAAGAACGTTAGCACTTTTGAATATTCTCACTCCTAATTCACTTGAAAATGCGCAATAAAATGGGCGCGTATGACTTTATTTCATTCCAGCTATTTTTTTTATATTCACATAAGTGGTAGTTCCCAGTACCTATTTTAGAACTATATATAGTAACACATATGGAACTAAATATACAGGATAGTATTGACATATGGTATTTAATTTAAACCACATATTCCTAGCCACCCCATGTAACATTGTACCGAGTTTGAAAAAGAAACTACCTGGTGATTTTATTTTTCAAGGCCTTTGATCAACCCGTATGTTACGATTCTTTTTGCGGCTCAGGTAAGTTCCCGAACCGAACTGAAGTTGAGCTAAGCGGTAAAAATACTCGTATCTGTACGGGGTGGTCAAACATCGTCAAACTAAATCCACGATTTTTGACAAATAATCATCTCCGACTTTTTTTAAATTTTGCACAATATCACTTGGGGTGATGAGAAACATGTGGATTAAATTAAGTAACATATTATTTTAATATCACCCGGTATAGTATTGTATTGTTTCTCCAAAAACATACATTAATTAATAAGTCTGTTGATATTGCGTTTTAATAAAATTAAAATAAGCGAGAGTTAAACTACCGTCATTACGTTTTTTTCCTATCCATTTTCAAAGACCGGTAAATCAATCATGATTTAAAAGTTGGATGAATAGCCTATTTACTTGTGGAACTAATTTTCAGAAACAATAATAATAAAAGATCTTATACGTTCATATGCTGGGCTCTGGGCTGTAAGTATCAGGAACTGCCAGAGACTTTTCCGTCTCAGAAACACCCAGACCCAAAACAAATATCTGTCTATCACACAAACTTTTGTCTTGGCCGGGGAAGGAGTCTATGGCCTCACGTTTCACAGCCGGCATCTAGCCAACTGCGCTACGCAGGCCGTCAAAATAATTATTTGCTCTTTCATTTCCACAGTTGCCGACATCGATACAGAATATTTCTTCGGTAGTTACCTGCGTGGCAAGGAACTAAACTGTGATAATGAAGAAGTGAAGTTCTACTGCGAGATGAAATGTGGTGATACCCACGCTTGCATGTTCGGGAAGTGTTTTTGCCTGCCTGAAGACGGAAATGATGGTAACTTAAACTATGACACACTGAAAGTGGCATACTAAACGTATAGTTGCTTAATTTTATCTCTCTCACTCTCCCGCTTCGGCCATAGAGTCCTGTGCTAAATCACCTCTCCCAAGGATTTCAACAGCAAGCTAGCATCAAAAAACTATCATGTTTTTTAATGTGATCTTTCAATTATTTTTTAACGTTAGTGTTAACTCTATGTCTGTTTGTATTAGCCTACTATCCTATCTGCTATCACTACCAACCTCCGTGGTGCAATTGTGTGGACGCCGCCTGTGAAACGAGGGGCCGCGGGTTCGATCCCCGCATCGAAACAAACTTTTGTGCAAACCACAAGTATTTGTTTCGGGACTGGTGTCTGTAAGACCGAGTCTCTTGTAGTTTCTGATGCCCACGACACAAGACTAAATGTTAGTGTCAGGACTATGTATATGACTGTTGGGTGTATTTCTTTACTGTGGGCCCCTGCTGAGCATGGGAATGCTCTACCACCGCGAGTACGATTGAAAACCATCACACTGGTCTATTACAGGTCGGATTTCACACACCACAGATAAGTAATATCTCTAAGGTATACCTGTTTCTCACGATGTTTTCTCTAAGTACTCGTATCTTATACAAAAATCTTGAAATTCTCTTTACCGTACAAAGTTATGCTTTAACTTAAAGCGCGGCAACCGCTTCAAGCGCAGCTCGCGATCTCCAAGTTCTCCGAGCGTACGTAATAAGCTATTTCCTTTCTGCTATGCTATATCCAAACAGGATCTATAAGTTTAATTTTAGCAAGTTTCTCTCGCGGGGTCGCGTGGATTACTCGTGTAACTTTATTAAGATAGAGTGCGTGCTTGGTGTCTGTCTGTAACCCAAATATGCGGGTGATTTATATTGTAGTTAGATTTTGCTGTTGATTTTTGATCAGCGATGGCTTTTTTTTTTGCAATGAATGGCGAGACGAGCAAGCTATTCACCTAATGGTAAGCGATATGACCGTTCATAGACATAGCATAACCAAACAACACTATGAATAACCAAGCAATGCTTTTACACTTACTGCGACATAAGAGGTTAAGTCTCATTATGTTCAGTAGTTACTCTGGATACAATGTCCTTAAAACCGGAACACAACAATGCATTTGCACTGCTGTTTGGAGGGAGAAGTAGATATTGCAGTGGTACCCAGGTGGCCTCTCACATATGAAAGACCTACCAGTAAAAATAGATAGATAATCTAACTATTTCTACTTATCAAACAAGAATAAGCTGTTTTCATAATTAAGGAACAAAGCAACATTAAAATCAAATTCTTAATCGTGGCATGTCTCAAACATTTTAACAAATACAAAACGTGACTGATAGACTTCGGTACTGATTGTGTCAGTACTTAATTGATGATTTGCGGTAATGTTCATGCGAAAAAAATAAAAATGCGTTTTAAAACTGTTATCCCACAGTTACGCAGAGCAAACAAGTATTTAAATACGCTTTAAAATTATTTATGACATACACAATTACTACCTTACTATATTTTTTTATTCACAACAAATTTACGTAAATTTAAAGGGGATTACACACGCCGTTGAGGATTTTAAGACGGAATAACGGGTATTAAGCCTTACTTGGTTTGTCCAGCGGTTTTTAACGTTAAATCAACCAATTTAAAAACCAATCAAAACAGTATATAAGTTGAAAATCTTCTAGATATACGTGATACGGTTACGGAATTTTATAATAGTGACATTTCCTACTGTTATTGCCATTGTAGAGTGCTTATAGAAAGACACATGCAGGTTGATGGCCTAAATATGTAAATGTCATCGCATTGGCAACTATTATATTGTAAGAGATATATAGAATGTAAGAAATGGTAACATTACATACATAAACATCGCGGCCTTATCCCAGAAGGGGGAGGCAGAGGTGCAACCAGAAAGCCACGTTTAGCCTTGTGTGTTCCGTCCCACGATGTGATAGGGGGCGAGCCTATCGCCATATTGGGCACAATAACCTGATCCGGGCTGATAACGAAAAGAAAAAAACCAAAGTCACTTGGCTCTACCTAGGGTTCGAACCCGAGACCTCAGCTTTGGAATCGTGTAAAATATTGGCAAGATTTTTGTGATGCATTATATTATTATTCTCATCATATTTATAAAAATGCATATAAAACATATGTTTCGGTTGTAGGATATTTCGTCATATTTTTAGGCACAACAAACTCATGTACTGGCATGTTTCTTAAGTATAAGATAATTTTTATTTCAATTAAATCTCACTAATAAATTAAATTTTATTTCATCCTTGCAACCCTCTTTTTTTAATTTGTCTTCCCAATTAAATAAGTTTATTTCAATCGTGTTCAATTTAAATTAAATTACAATAATTATTTTGTTTCTTTTTCTAGAACAAAAGGAGTTTATAGAGAAACTTCATCATAAGGAAGACAGTTTTTTGGATTTCGATGACTACGTGGAAGTGACTCGTAAGACATATGATGACTATTACTGAACTGTTTGTCTTCTTCTTTCTATTTATTACATGGTAAGATAATATTTATCACTTGTATTCACCTTCTATTTTTCTAGCATAGTTATTATTTTTTATTGTAACCATTACTGTATCTGTAGTAACATAGAAGGAGATATTTTTTTATTTTGTTGAATGGCGAGATGAGCATTCCATTCGCTTGATGGTAAGCGATACGATCGCTCATGGACAGTAGCAAAACCAAACAGCGCCATGAATTACAAAGCAATATTTGGCATTCCACTGCTTTCCATTGCTTTCTTTTCAATAGAACTTTCGTGTTCTTTAGAAAATATGTATTTACTACTGCACCTATAGTATGTAGTAAACTTAATACTGGTATATATATGTTTTCCTTATTTATATTTCTGAGCTCCAGACTTCACTACACAACTTTTATAGTTATACAATCAACTTAGTAATTATCGTTTTTTCATGTAGGTTAATTATTTTGTAATCTTATGGGTATATAAGATTATAACACCCAGTAAGGTATATCCAAACTGCGAGCAAAAACGAAGTCAGGAGGTAGTTTTAAAAATAAGAAACTCTCTTGACATTTTCCTATTTTTTAATTATTTATTTATAAATTCTTCCCAGCTAACAAAACATATCACAATTTATTCATACTAAACAATGCGCCAATTATCATCGTGTTTGTGTGATAAAATCCCACACAGTTTTGCTAAAATAATTGCGTCTGAAGTTACTAAAACCACCACCTGGCTTCGTTTTCGGCCGCAGTCTAGACATACCCAGTATTTTCACGTTACACCATGAATACATAAATATTCAAAAACCGATTTCCAGCACCTGTAATGCGAGCAGACACCTACCCCAGTCGCCCAGCGTTACGCCACCACATCGCGCACTTCTGCCCAAATCTAGAAGAAGCTAGAAAATGCATCAGAACCTGCATGACGCAAGGCAAGCCGGCGTTCTGCGGTAAAGACCACGTGTGCTACTGCGGACATAAGTACGACACTCCTGATGATGAAGAGCAGGTGGATGTGAAGGACATTTACGCGCAGTTCAGAGATCTGTATCAGAAGTACTTCGGCTCTGCTGGTTACCATAGCGATCATAGCCATGAGGATTATTAAAGTTGTAGTTTTTGTGAATTTATTTATAATTTAAATTTAAACCTAATTGCAAAGCGATGAACATGTCGCAGCCAAGTAGCTTAATTAGCCGTTCAATCAACAGCCTAGCGTCTTTACTAAACAGGGACGTTCAACTAGCGGCCTGAATGATATTCAGCCAAATGACTGTCATTTGCCTAGCTGTTTGATCAAATGGCTGACAAATTTATAATTTGACACCTTCACCTCTAATATAATCCTTCCTTCTCTAATACAGTAAATGTCAGAGCGAGCAGATACTCGTCAAAATCTCCTAGCCTTACATTACCACATGGCCCACTTAGATCCATGTGTAGAAGCTAGAAATTAAATAAATACACACAACTGTCACATACATGGTACTGACTTCCTTACGAACCTAGACTTTGGTTCGTGGGTGTCAGAAACTATAATGAATCAGGAATTACATGACGCAAGGCAAGCTGGCGTTTTGCGGTAGAGACCACGTGCGCTACTGCGGACATAAATTTATGTTTTTTGTGATTTTATATTGAAAGCAGTTTGCAATTAAATAGCTTGGTTGTGGCGCGACCGTTTAAATGGTGCTGTCAATTAATTGTTAATTTGACATTATTCTCTCCAGTGTTATCTTTCGATGAATCAAAAACCGCATTGTTATCTCTAACTACGCAAGCAATGAAGACAATTCCAAAGAAATATTCCAAAATCTCGATACAAGGGTCGCGACGCGTTCTCTCTGATTTATATGCCGCGAACAGAGCCGCTGCCCCGCTGAATTTTAATTACAAACAACCCTCGCAAGTTGCGCACAGATATAAAGTATCAGATAGGACTGGAGAATAGTATGAGCGTACATGACTTGCGCCTGGTAATTTTATTATATGGAATACGGTTTGTGTAATGTTGATATATGTTAATATTGGTTATTATTGGGGAGGACTCTATACTTATTTGTTTCAAATTAAATGGTGCAAAAAGAATACAGTGATAATTTAGATTTATTTTTAGCATCGATCATCGATACTTCACCAAAACAAAAAACACCCAACGTACGAGTAAACGGCTCATAAGATAGTAATTTATTACCGTTGCCCTTGAACATTTAGCACACTTGTATCGTAGGTGCGTCGCCGGTTATTCACAATTTAGACTATAATTTAAATTACTCTATGCAAAATAATTACAGTGTGGCTCAACCATTCTGATAGACTAGATCATGTAGATATAAAAAAATACAAATAATAATTTGTATGGACTGCCTCGGTGGCGCAGTTGTTCTACGGTATGATTGAGAAGCTGGGGTCTCGGGTTCGAATACAGGGTCGGGCAAAGTGACATTGGATGTTTCAATTCACTATCAGCCCGGAGTCAGGCATTTGTGCCCGATATGGCGATAGGGTCGCCCCCTATCACATCGTGGGACGAAAAATACAAGGCGAAACGTGGGTGTCTTGGTTACACTTCTGCCTACCCCTTATGGGAAAAAGGCGTGTTTTTATGTATGTATGTATGCAAATAATAATTTTACAACTCAGATTAATTTAGTTGAGACAATTATCATGAATTATAGAGTATGAAGAATGAACTACTTTTACAAGCTATTCACGTATAGTTTCAAAAGCAGACTCAATACCTTAGCGAGGTATTATTTACTTCCTAGTCATCTAAGCAATAACAATCTATGTTAATAAACTTAATGAATCCTGAATTCTATTCTTCTATTTTCCTCCCCTTCATTATGTATTTAAATGCACCACCGCACTCCCACATGTCATAGGTGTTTATGCGTCATTAAGAGTGCCGTTTGCTCATTTATGCTATAAAAACATATACTAGCCTACTAAGACTTGGTTCCGGCCCATAGCATACCATACTATACCATAATATACCATACAGCATCAGATATAATGACACACCCTATGTGCTCAAATAAATCAAGTTCTACAACTGCAAGTATATTAATATTTTTCGTTGTAACCACAATTTGCTAAATATTATTCGGATTATTTTTTTCCATCAATTCCAAATGCAACGCTAATTAGGTCCATGGGAACCATCCTATAAGTTATTTTAGACAGAGACATACGAAAAACGAGTTGGTCCTAAATGGGTCCCGTGTTTCAATTTTAGGTATGGCATCCTAAAATAGGCCTCTCTTAAGGTACGCCACAGACCCGGGTCTGCTGTTTTATGCATCCAGTCGCTGCCGGCCCTCTTTTGCAAGTCGTCCCGCTATTGGGCCAGAGGACGTCCCACGCTACGTACCTTGGGAGAGGCATAGTCGTCTGTACATTGGTCCAGCAGTGGACTGCAACGGGCTGATGATGATGATGATCCTAAAATAAATTCCAAATAACGTCATCGCAATTCTACATTGTCAGTATGAGTTCTTCTACGTTTGTTCGAGTTCATATAAATATATTTAAATTAGGCGCATCCAGTTAGTTTAAGCCTTCGTAATAAACTTCACAAGTGTTAGGCGGGATATTTATTGATTGTGGAACATCGTATTATAATACTCAATCCCTTGCTTACATTAATTCTCTTGAATGAAGCAATTCCTTCGTTTATTTTGAGGTTATTTCATTACAAGTTGATTGCATTCATATTTTTTTATTCCAAGTTAAAATTGTTTCTTAAAGAACAACATAAAATATAGATTTAGAATAAAAATTTCAGGGATCAACACCCAGGATGGGTACTTTGGAGAATAAAAGTGCAAACATCGTGGTTATTCTTAACTAGAAATAATAGACATTTGAATAATTCATTGTAAAGAACTTAAAAATTCAAGTACCAGAATAAAAAATAAAAAGACTTATAAAACTTATCAACTAAACACAACCAAAACTATACAAGGCCTTTACAAAGCCGCAGCGTCAACTGAACTACAACAAAACATTTCCACCAAAATATATTTCGTACAAATTGCGGGGAAGAAAATAATCGTCCCCATAGACTTTAGCATTAGACCGTCTTAACCAAACTAGGAGAACAAAGACGGAATTATGTGCAACTTGTAACAATGTACGAAACTTTGACAAAGACCTTTTGCAAAGATTTCGTGATTATTATGTTGCTAAATACTTGCTTGTTGTAATAGAAAATCTGAGGTACCTAGTTGCTTAGAGGTTTAAGTAAGAAAAGACAGAGTTGTTAACGTCTTTTATTAGTGAGAGGTATTTTAAGAGGTACCAAGTCGTAAGAACAATGTTTTGAAATGTAATGCATGTTCCACAGTAAAGAAATCTAAAATATATTACGTTTCTTAGACTTACAAAACCTTTCGTGTCCAAGCCATTTCGAAATCTTCGTGGTACTGGCCAACGAACGAGGCCCTGTCGAATGATATACTAAGTCGGGATAATCATCGCAAAGATAGCGTAGGAGACTGTCCCCCCCTCACACCCGCCACTGCAACTATAAGCCAGGATGAACCGTGGCATGCATTTTAATATCACCGAGCATTGAAGCTCAGGGAGTCTCTGGGAATGTCTAAAATGACAAACCAGCCGCCCAAACAACAAGAACCGGGTGATGGCGGTATGGTCACCGATACAAAAAGCCATACCCTGCGTTCATTAAGCGTGGGAAGTATTGTCATAACCCTCCAAGTTAATAGGAGGCCTAAGTTCAGCGGTATTTTTCTGAGACTAGAGGTTATGGAGAGATTATGACGTCACACGACCGATCGAGGAAAAAAGCCAAGATTTACTTTATCACATTACATTCAAGAATTAATTTCATGACATATATTTGGCCTTTACTTATCCTGACCCATGCACCCTATATCCATAAAGACATTCCAATCCATAAAGACATCATTATCAACATTGGGATTTCTTAGGTATCAAGCATTATTTTCCATAAACTAAACAGCTTGTTTACCACTTCAATACAAAGTACATACACGCAGGCAAACAGACATAGTAAACAGATTCACATCCATCCCACGATGCAAAGCAAAAAGTTCACACACTGAACAACGCGCAAAACCCATCCTTATATTAGCATTAACATTGTATTCTCACTCTGCTCTATTGTTAAGTGGCAAACAGATGAATGTAATATTATCCAAATTGAACCTTGTGTGCAAGGTGGAAGGTTAGTTTTCAGTTGTTGAAGAAAATAGTGAATGCTCTATTGATTTGATTATTTTTATTTTATTTTATTTTATTTTTCACGGAAGACCAACAGCTACTACATTATATTAAACAAATGAGAAAAACACAAATAAGCCAATTAAAGGTCCTCACTAATATACAGCTGTATAAGACAAAACACAAGTGTGAGTTAAAGTCATACAAATTATCGACTAATACAACAATAGTAAATACAAGACATTTAGGTCTTAATTATACATTATGTTCCAGAAAAAAGTCCTGGCTCAGCACCCTCCTCACAAAGTTAAAATTAGAATTGAAAATATCAATGTCGTGAAGTTTACAAGCTCTGTTAAGCGTGTCACATGCTCTCCATAAGAAAGTATTTTGCCGGTAATTAGACGGTGCAGTGGGTAATGAAATTGGTGCATAAAATTTATTTATCTCTTTTCTATCTGATTTGATATATATATATGATTATGTATCTCTTTTCCATTTTCGGGTATATTGTTCTTTCGTGTTAACCACTGTTTTCGTTGCAACGCTGCTATCCCTTGTGTTTGTAATTATGCACAATATAAAAATTATAAACAGGAAAAATAATTTGTTTTTAATTATTGGTGAATATTTAGAATTTTTCTGAACTACGAGGGTCAAAATTAGGCTAAGAGGAAAAAATAAAACTTGACTGGTTGGGAGAGTAGAATTTACAAATATTTATCATAATAACATTTATCCTGGTGTGAGGATAAAACCCATGGCGTCAAAGATATGCAATGTCTTAATGAACTGTACCGCGGAGCCTTTCATCTACATCTTCTATTATTCTTCAATCCATCCATCCATCCATCAGCCAAAGCTGAACATAGGCCTCAACAATGATATCCGCAGTAGCGGAAAGCGCAGCGTAAGACGTCCACCCACAAGGTGGTCAGAAGACCTGGTAAAGGTCGCGGGACGTCGCTGGATACAGGCTGCTTCTAACAGGTCATTCTTCATCTATACATACATATAATAAATTTGTAACCGATTGATGGTCTGTTCATGGAATATAAACGAGATAAACTATGTAGTATTTACTAGTATTACTATTTTAAACTCGAAAGGGATGGAGTGGGACAGGGTTACATGTCTCGAGTGAGAATGAGGCGGGACAGGGCTGGATATAACGGGACGGCATTGACTTTGAATATAAATAAAAGGGTATGGGAGTTAATATGTTGCTGATTTGGACTGGACTCGAAAAGTACATATCTGCACCCAGGCGAGCCGTGCCAGCCTCTGGTAATAAATAAAGATAAATATTAAATACTTTTATGGCTTTCATAAACAAACAAATTCATAGAAAGTAAGCTTTTATCATAAATTAGTTTCCATTTTAATTACCGTTTTCATAATACGGAAGTGTTGACTTCAGATGTCCATTAAGTTATAGAACAACGCTCGAAGCGCTTAAAGCTCTCCACTCGGAACCGGAAGCTCATCGGCACTTCCTAGAAGGGTGCGTAAATAAAATTACGTTCCTCTAATGTACCTCTGTATAAGATAAACTTTCTCAAGTGCGGTTTTGTATGAAGTCTAGCGATCATTCGCTAGACTGTGTTCTTATCAAATATGTCGAGGAATTTTGTCGGATTTTTCAGTCAGAACGATGATATCCGGTGGTTATTCAATTAAGACAGTACTGTACTAGGTAGGTACTAAAAGATGCATGGAACAAGCGAGGATGTTTTTTTAGTTCAGGCAAAGTGGAGAAAAATAAAAATAGAGATTTTAATTTCACTGTGACTCAATACTGGATTTTATAATTCCTGTTTATCGCGCAGACAAAATAAGAGTAACAATCCATGTAGAATTTTTATTCATAAATATTTTTCTTCAGCCACAAAAATTACACAATCCTCTGAAGGATCTCCACGACGACCTCGAAAGGCAGCCTTAAGTTGAAGCAAATAACTATTTTCTATAAAACCCTTATTCAACTGTTATGTTCTGTGTTTAAAACATTACCCAATTTTATCTTCACAAATTTCAATTCGATCCAATTGCATATGAAAATGAAATTTAAAAAATAAATCACTTTAGAATTTGATATCCGCCGTCTCGGAGCTGATTCCTGATAAGCCACCGGCAGACACCCTAATTCTATCTTCGTCTCAGCAGGGGTGGGATGGCGTGTCGCGAACATCAATGGGACCGGATGGGATTGTTATAAAAATTGGATGGATGAAGAATATATTTCTGTATCGGATATTTCTGGTTTCAATACCTTTATGGAGGCTGTGTTAAAATAAGTTTTTTTGTGGACTTCAAAGTAACCACCCGCAAGGTGATCAGACGACCTGGTAAAGTCGCGGGACGTCGCTGGATGCAGGCTGCCTCCAACAGGTCACTGTAGAAATCATTGGGAAAGGCCTATGTTCAGCAGTGGACTTCCTTTGGCTGATGAATGAATGAATGAAAGTAACCAGATTACTCTTTATGTTAGGTGCAATAGGTTTACAAGAATCAATTGACAAAACAATTATTTCTCCCTGTTTGGCGCATTTATGACGATTTTCTTGAACTGATGTAGGCTGGTTAACCGAGAACGTGACATTTGCGCGGGTCTCCATGGGCTGTGTTATAGAATAATCCATAAACATAGTCACGGGATAAAAATGTTCATTCTATGTTTTTTCATACTCGACAAAATAAAATTTATCACACTCTTAACTATCTCCTAGCAAAGATAAAATTCCGACGAATTAGTACTTTATATACCAATAATTAATTCTTCAGAAATTTTCAACAAACACGAAAACAACATTTTAAAACAATTTCCATTTAATTCAAAGACAAAGTGGCCCAAGATAAAGAGCGTCAAGAAACGGATTAACCCGCAGCAACTGCCGTCACAGGAGTCAATTAGCAAAATAAAACATAATTCATTTCAATAATTCAGAGAAAAAAGTTTAGCCTTGTCTCCTGTCCCTCTCGCACGGTAGCTATCTCGTTCCCTCCCGCTACAGTCGGCTCAATAGCCTTGTCCTGCTTCGATACACGCTCAGAATTGCCGAACTTTAATGTTATCTCCTTTTCTTGCCGCTCCAACGGCCATGCTCTGGATGTTGCTCTACTTCTTGGTTTTTTATTTAATGCTACAGCTTTTATAAAGCAAAAAAAAAAACTGCTACTACTACTATTATTTATTTTATTTTTATTGCTACTTTTATTTAGAAGTTTTAGATTATTTACAAGGTAGATGAGAGATTAAGCTCAACAGTAGACCGCAAATATCAATATTGTTTTAATAATATTTGGTACAATCTAACATTAACGGCGAATTTTATTTTATCGACGAATTAAGTTTGAATAATGAATCTCAGAATATAATGAAATTAATATGTTGGCTTAATTATTTTATTTTATACTTTAAATATGTTTATTAGAATCTCTACTTTTTACCGTACTATTTACCGTATAAACTCACAAACGTAACACTGAAACAAACATTTTATATTAAACATCGTAAAGTTATTTTTTCAAACGAATTTAAATAAATAAAAACTCAAATAGAGCATACTCTCATCTCGCGCAGCTTCACTTCGATTGGCCACGGATCCCTCGTAGCTCGTAGCTCGTAGCAACGTGAGGCTGTCGTACGGGAGACCCGCTACGGAGCGGACGTCTACACCGTAGCGGTGGTTGGGACCTTGACACGACTGTCACACCCTTACGTATCTCGGATTACGAAATTTTGTGATACGCTTAAAGACAATGTATGCAGAGATAGTGAATCTAGATACGATTCTGTAGAGATTTTTTGAGAAAAAAAATACGAACCGAAAATTCGAGTGTTTGTTTTGTGTTAGTGCGGACTGTTTGCTGTGCACGTGGAGTTTCACAGGTGAGTTTTATGGTTTTTGTTTGATGTAAAATATGATTTCTGTGTGAAAAATTCGGCTACATTTTCGTGAGCGTGAAAAAAAAAACTTTTGATTGGAAATTTTAACTTGAAACTCCCTTTTGAATACAGCAACGGAATTTGGACTGACAACTGCTGTTATCAAACTTATTATTACTTTTTCTCACTTATAAACACCGATAGTTTTATCAAAATTATTTATAAACACCACCTTCTTAAAATACAGTATCAATTTACGATTTGCTATATCAGAAAAAATACAATATATTTTTCCCCGGCCAATTTCCCTCATGACGCAACTACAAGAGCTATTCTTTAACTGCCAGTTGCCAAGAAACTGAAGGGTTGTTGTCGGACTTAGGACCAATAACTCTTGGTCAACCCTCTTAGTACGACCTTGTGCTAGTTGGAAGACTCGCTAATTCCACGAGCTTAAGCTTTCAAGTCTTGTCTGACTTTTAAAGTGAGTGCTTAACGCCGGGGGAATGATACTTCTATAAGCTTTTTAGTTCGGATTTTTCGAGCAAACATTTTTTTATGAGTTGGGGTTAATTATGTCGCTAATTGGATTTTTATTTGGGTATTGTGTATATTTTTAAATAGCGTTTCGAGTCAAAATTATGAAGTACTTTGGCTTTATTGAAGTTGTATTTATTTAATCTTGATTCATGAGTAATTTGTTATATTAATTGTTATTTTAGTGATTTTAGCTCGATATTTTAAAAGATGATGATAAAAAATAATGTATTAATACTTATAAAATAATTTACTTTATATAGCATACAATAAAAGAATTTGCCATGCAATTAGGTCTTTTGGCGCTATTTTAGCCTTATCTTCGATGTCTTTGGACTTAAGTCCTTATAACCTTAATAAATTATATTATTAATTAGGATATTTTTATACCAGCGGTATAAAGCATCGTATACTTTATATCCTACATGAGTATAAATCTTTAAAGAGACGATACTGGGTTGATTTTGATTGAGCTTTTATTTTATTGGGGTTTCGGTTACGACGGGTAACATAATATGGGCAAAAGTCGAGTTGTAAGTGAAACAGAACCGAAACGTATGTCGGTCGCGGGATCTTATTTAAGTGTATGTCACTTATTATACTGATTTATTAAATGACGTGAAATGTTTTAGAAAATGCGTCGATAGCATAATATGGCTAAAGTGTTCTAAGTTAAACAGAAAGCTGAGGCAGGTTGTGGGTTCTAATTTAAGGAACATATCTTGACTTTTTAGAAGACTTATATGTTTTGGAATAATATCGTAATTATCAACGCAAATGTTTTACATTTCGAGTTTAGCATGCTTATACCTGGTGAATTGGCTAGAGAAAATCCTCTCTTTTGTCCATTTCTCTTGTTGTTGCTAGTATGAAAAGTCTTCGTGTTTTAATCATTATTGTTTTATCACGGATGAAAATAAGGGTGGAGGAGATTTGATTAATGGAGGTTTTATCAAGGGACATTGAAATAAATATAAACCGAATTCTTACGGATTTTATCGCGAATTTTATTTAATTTTTACATTGTTTAACTTCCCGACGTCTCGATCATTTTACGGCTTTAGTGATCATATTAATCATTCACGATAAAAATCTGTAAGAATTTTTATTTCAATGTGTAACATTCGCGTAAATTAGACATTGAAATGTTGGCGTAGTCTACCTAATTACACTAACCTAGACTTAGGATTATCCTGTCTTATTTTTTGGTTGGTTAGACGCCGGCTGTAAAACGAGAGACCACGGGTTCGATCTCCGCATCGAGAAAAATATTTGTGTGAACTACAGGTATTTGTTTCGGGTCTGGGTGTTTGTGAAACCGAAAAGTCTCTCGTAGTTCCTGATACCCACGACACAAGACTCGATTTTATTGTGGGGTTAGGACTATGTATGTGACTGTTGGATGTATTATTTATTTACTACGGTATATTTCGCGGTTGCATGGCTCACGTCGATGTAGACCCGTGCAAAGAGTTTAAAAATTAAAATGTTAGAAAATTTAATTACAAATATTTCAGTTCCGCGTAAATGTTCCGTTCAGCAAAAATTAATTACACAACCAAAAAAGTAGTAAAATAGTTGCTTCTAAAGTTTATATTACATATTTAGTTTACCTTTTAACATAAAAAAAGCTTATGCAAGCATTAATATATATAGCATACGGAACATGCCAAAGACACTTACAGGAAACTTGAGGGAAAACGTACAAAAATTCTTTATCACACGAAAAAAGTTATAAATTACTGGCACGCTTAGAAAAATACCTGCGAAGCCTCCGAAGGTTATAACATAAAACTGCTGTGAAGGAAAACAAAAAGAATAAAAGGGAAAGGGCTACGCTCGCAGAGGGATATTGTTTATTTTATAGCTTTGGTACAAAATATGTTTTATATGACCCAGAACATGTATGGTTAAGGGCTTTTTGATAAGTCTAGGCAAATAAAAATTGAAGAGATATTTGTTGTATTTTATTTTGTGCCCGTTGATTAAGGACGTTTTGATCAGGGAAATTCAGATGAATTTAATGGGCATGATAAAATGTTATGTATGTATGTATCAGCCCATATACATCCCACTGCAGGACACGGGCCTACGCTACAATTCCGAGTACGATTAAGAGTGGTTAGACTATATAGTCCATCACGCTTACATTTTTTTATTGCATGGGTCCGGCAAACGAACAAACAGGTCGCCTGATGGTAAGTGATCACTGCGGTCCATTAACATCCACAGCGCTGGATCACGGATGTTATGCCAGCACAATTGGGAGGGGAGCGGGGAGAAAAAATGATAGGAAGACGAAAGGGGTATTGGGCATTCGGAAATCTCATTCACCGAACGAAGCGCGACAGCTAAGCTGTCGCTTCCGGCCAATTTCCTGTGAGACAGTGGTATCACCCCGGATGAGCTTGCCCATTCATGTTGAGTCATGACTGAATACAGCGTGACTCTACTACTTCCAAAGTGAATTGAAAAGCTGGCCTAGTGCGGGTTGGTGGACTTTACATACCATAGAAATTCTCACAAATCGCTATGGTATGCAGGTTTCCTCGTGGTATTTCCTTCATAGTGCGTGGTGATTGACTATCAATACGGACATAACTCCGAGAAGTCAGAGGTGTGCCCTGAGATTTGAATCCACGACCACCGCGAACATGGAGGCACCCGCGTCTGGTCCGTTACCTGTTGTTAACGGCCACCACGCACTTTCCAATATAATGTTAATTAGATTATATTTCAACTTATTTTGTAGATGTACAAGGAAGTGGTAATTACTCACAACCGGGTGAGCTGTTTGTTCGTTTGCCGGACTTATACAATTTAAAATATACACTTACTGTTAAGCGCCATGTACACAGGGAGAATTTCTCGTGGCGAAAACTATATGCAATTATTGCATGACATAACAGCCATGAGATTATCGTGTTCTGACAATGTTTAGACGACGTAACTATTTATATCCTTACGATAATCGTATATTCGAGGCGAGAAACTCTCTTCGTGTAAATTGGGCTTTAATGGAGAGGTATAGGTGTTAAATATTTCAATAATATTTTTGACCTTCTCGAAAGTTTATGGGAGGTAGGAAACGTACAAAACATTTCGCATAATTTGGGATCAAAATAGAGAACCCGACGGAATATATCCATACTATCAACTCTTACGTTTTCTATAAATGTAATAATAAAAAAAAACTATAGATAAAAAACTTCTTGATATACGTTAGAAAACACACAGAATGTAGAAAACGGCGAGGTACTTTCTCGTCGGTCCAATATTTCATTTTAAACTGTTGTTAGAACTAACAATGAATAATAGCCTCGCGGTTCATATTTCTATGGCCATGTTTGTTTGTAATTTATGTTTCCCTAGTATCAAATGCTTTAGTATTCGTTAGTACATGATTATGAGTATAAAATAAAGTTTTAGTTAAATACTAGATTTTTTTATAGCATAGGTCCGGCAAACGAGCAAGCAGATCACCAGATGGTAAGTGATCACTGCTGCCTATGAACATCCACAACGCTTAGATCATGTATGTGTTGCCAACACATTAGTTCGAGAGGGGAGCGGGAAGGAAAAAGTATGAGAAGAAGAAAGGGTTATTGTGTATCTGGCAGTCTCACTAGCTGAACGACACGCGACAGCAACGCTGTCGCTTCACGTCGATCTCCTGTGAGACAGTGGTACCACCACAGACGAGCCTACCCATTCTTGCTGAGTCATGGCTGCTAACAGCGTGGCGTTTCACTCTCGCCGCCTTATTTAATTCAACTATTTCGGTAAATAATATAAATGCTTTGTATCTATATAATCACAAAGAGTGATATCCTCTAAATCGAACACAATACTACACGGTTCATAGATAAATTAAATCGCTATGAGTTCACAATATCTACTGAAAGGTCATTTAGTAATTTTCAGCAAATTCATTCAAACCAACACTAACGGGACATGACACAACGCATAATGAAACGCAAGAATGGCGTCACAACTCACAAAGCGTCACAAAGGGTTTAAAGCAACTTCTAACGAACAAAATAAGAAAAAAGAACCGCCCACTAAGACATAAGTTTTGCTCCATGGGTATCAGAAAATACGTAAGCATTTCTGTCTTATAACACCCACACTCGAAACAATTTATATTTGTGGAAAAAGTAACATTTGTATTGATCTTGCATTGAATTGCCACTAATGTAATTTTCATACATAAACTCTCGCCTTTTTTCCCGGAGAGGTAGGCCGAGGTTTCCTTGGTAGCAACCAAGACCACCCACATTCCCCCGTGTATGTTTCGTCCCACAATGTGATAGGGGCGATAGCTAATTTCACCATAAGTAATTTTCAGTCAAATTATAAGATTAAATGAAATACTAAAATATCACACAAATAATTTTCAAACGCAATAATGATTTACGACATAACAAAGTCATTATTCAGAAGAACTAGGGCATGCAGCGGATTTATCGCGAGGGAATAATAATATGACCAGCAGTCACATCAATATAATATATTGTATGACAAAAAAACCCTGTCCGATACAAGACGCGCTTTTGGGTATCTCAATTGCAATTTAAAAAAATACAAAAGAATATATAACAAATGATAACATAGTTAACGTAATTTACGTTAATAATACACATTTTAGTATTAATATTACCCTAAAATCTAACAAAGTTTTAAATTCTGACAACAAGACACATTCTGCAATTCTGAAACGTCACAAGTTGCCTATTACTAAAGCGGTTGTTAACATTGAAATGTGAGTATCCCTATTTTTTTATTTATTTTATGAAGGATATTTTTATCACATTATGTGAAACGGATATTTTAAATAGAACACAATGATGCCTAATAACACCTTTATCGATCGAACAGAGTTTTTTTGTCACTTTGTATATATATCTGCCTCTTCAGCTAAAAAAAGTCCACTACTGAACACATGGAATTGAACACTCTCGTTACAGAGCTTAAACCCACTGCGGTACTTTTCAGTCAGTTTGTACACCCAACTAGCATTAAAACTAGAATAACACAGGCCACGAGCTATAAAGTACTAAAGCGCAATAATGACGTCACGGCTTAACAAACTCATCGTTCAGAAGAACTAGCTGTAACACACATAAAACATCGCAAAGAAACGGCCCTCCAGCTGATTTATCGCGAGGGAATACGGCAGATTTGTCACGGGGCTAAATAAAAAGCGGTAAGTAGGGTTTTCGCCTCGCAAAAAAACATCTAAATGGGCCGCAGTCGGCTTCGCGGAGTCGACGTTAGTGTCAAATCGTGAGGGATCCGATTGTGACGTTTAAGTGCTTTTGAGGACGTTTTAATTCCGCATTTTTTATGGAATTTTTGAGGTTTATATTAGCCAGTTCACCGTTAGGAAAATGGGATTTTCAATACATATCTATATGTGTTATTATGTCAAATTTTGATTGAGATGTACATACATGTTTTTATGTAATAACCGGGTGACTGTAAATGTATTTTTTTAACGAAAATCTTACTAAAATTGGATTGCTCATGCTAGCAACGGAATCCTTGAATTTATAGGTAGACCGCACCGTTGTTTCTAAAAATCTCTGTTCAATAAATCACGGACTTTTATTTCACAGGAAAATTCTTAACCAACTGCGCAATGAAGACTTTAAAAATTAGGTTCCTACTTAGGACTACATTCTTTTTTCAAAACAAATGGTTTGAGTAGTGGTTGGTGTTATAGTCAGGTGTTAGAAAATTTATAAAAAGTGCCAAATGCTTTCAGCGTGACGTTGAATTATATATCAAAGTGGTAAGCATACGACCCAAGTGTATTGCGTAAATAAAACAAGCTCATACAAAATAATATCAAACAACACATTACTTAAAAAAAAAAGAACCACAGCAAAATCTCACGACCGTTACCTCACTCTTTTTTTAAAAACCTGTCCACAGTATTCCAAATTTAAAATGCAATTATTACTTCACATGCAAACAAAAACCGCAGTGCAATCAAATTTTGTTTCTTTACAAAGACGTTGCCGCAAAGCATACGATTAAATATTAACAACGGGGGAAACCGCTTTGTGTTCGAGGTGCGGCATCTGTAGCTGGATTTTTTTGGTGTGGAAGTATGGCCTGTTATTTACTTATAAATATTTATAGGTTTTTTTTATTACAATGGAAGGCGAGACAAGCATGCAATTCGCCTGATGACTGCCTCGGTGGCGTAGTGGTACTACGGTATGATTGCAAAGCTGAGGTCTCGGTTTCGAATCCCGGGTCGGGCAAAGTGATATTGGATTTTTCTATTCATTATTAGCCCGGAGTCAGGAATTTGTGCCCGATATGGCGATAGGCTCGCCCCCTATCACATCGTGGGACGGAATATACAAGGCGAAACGTGGGTGTTCTAGTAGCACCTCTGCCTACCCCTTCTGGGAAAAAGGCGTGTGGTTATGTAAGCGATACAATCGCTCATGGAAGTAACTAAACCAAACAAACCATGAATTACAAAACAATGCTTGGCATTCCACTGCGCTCGCCATCCTTAGACATAAGATGTTAAGTCTCATTCTGTCGAGTAGTTACTCTGGCTACAATGTCCTTCAAACCGGAACACAACAGTGCATTTACACTGCTGTTTGGCGGGAGAAATAGACATTGCGGTGGTACCTATCCAGGCGGCCTCTCCCATAAGAGACCTACCACCAGTGCAGTGGTATATTTATATTTGTCTGTGTCAAATACTTGAAACATAATAAAGACATTTATTGTCTTGAGTATTGACAAGGGTAAGTGGCTATACTGGATTTTATGGTAATGTAGCATGGTTCGAATTCAGTATTAACTAGTTAATAATGATTATATGTTTTGCAGCCATAACTATGTCGGTTGGCAAAATCGGATGTATACTGGCTGATGTTAATCTCATTGTTCATTAAAGTGAATTGCATTGTACATGTTGATAGACGCCTCAGTAATTGATATGCAAATAAATACAATACAATTACCCCATCATTAGAAGATAAAATATTTGAATATGTATCAGCCAATATACGTCCCACTGCAGGGCACGGGGCTCCTCTACAATCAAGAGTACGGTTGAGAACAGAAAGAAGGGGGATAGAAAAAATAGATTTATAAATATTTTTTTACAAAACTCAAGGAAACTTATCTAAACCCAAAAAATACCAATCACAGAGAACCCAACCATTATTATTGCTCAAAAAATTCTTTACCACTTTTATATTCACCAAAGGAGTTTCAAAACAAATGTTTTGACGCAGAAGAAAATATCTAAAAAATACCTTTAAAACTTCTAAGGTCTCTCATAAATGTGAAAGCATAATCTCCGCCAGTAGATTCAAACTAGAACATCTGTTGTGTTTGTAAACAGTGGCTAATTAAAAAATCTAAGAGGAAAACTATCTTTTTTATTTATGTTGTGCCGTGTAGCCATGGTAGAGTTTGCTCTACCATGCAAAAACAGACTCTAAACATACCTGATAGAGTATATTTTGGTATGTAAATCTCACCTGTTTATTCAGCCTTGCTGAACATCGTTTGGCTTTCCTTATTTTGCTGAGGTGGTTCTTGTTTTAGTCAATTTTAGAGATAAGGTATTTTAGTATTTCCCCTTAGTCCAAGGTAAATAGATTTTTGACTGTCCCTTGAGTGCAATTTTTCTTTACAACGCTTGATAGCATCTAAGTTAATAATGAATACTGATAATAATTATTTAAAATGAAGTTTGAATATAGATATTAGGCTGTCAACTCAATTTGTGTGGCAATGTACTAAGATTAGTCTCTACGAAAAATCTGAATAAAAAACGCTTATTTTTAAGCCAATTGAAATTAACATATTTACTGAGAGGTTTGTGAAATATGTCCGTTGTATTATTACGCTAAAATATGAATTGATGATTGATTCGTTAATTTTTATTTTATTGTTCATTTTATACGTAAAATTAGTAAGAAGTTAAATTGTCTTGTTTAGTTAAATGGATTGTTTTGTATTAAATAATTTGTAAATATATGTATATTTTTGGAGAACATTAATTTACTAAATAAATAAATAAGACAGATCTCTTGATATTCTACCTGCAATTAAGTGGTAACCAATGCCATTGAACATAAACAATGCCAGGAGAACAACCAAACAATCAACTTAACTATCTGCCTAGTTTCTTTTATACCTCGCTTAAACGACATGTCATTGCTTAGGAAACAAATCATAGTTTAGAGTCCATTCCAAAGTATATATACAGGTGTGCAGAAGGAATGAACTCTGTAAACGCAATGTACTGGAAATACGTGCTTCAGGTAATAACGATGAACTCTGCTCAGTGGTAGTTGATGCAATGATATAAAAAAGGTAGTGCATTTTTAATATATTTTTTGTATGATTTAGGTCAGAATATAATATAACTTATACATACATACATACATACGTACATACATAAACTCACGCCTTTTTCCCAGAAGGGGTAGGCAGAGGTGTTACCAGGGCACTCACATTTCGCCTTGTATGTTCCGTCCCACGATGTGATAGGGGGCGAGCCTATCGCCATATCGGGCACAAATTCCTGACTCCGGGCTAATAATGAATAGAAAAATCCAATATCACTTTCCTCGACCCGGGATTCGAACCCGAGACCTCAGCTTTTACCGTAGTACAACTACGCCACCGAGGCAGTCGGTAATATAACTTATAAATATTTAAAAGTAGCCTAAAACTTTAACTTGCAATTGTCACATTATAATGTCTATTTACTTATCAATATGCATAATATTATACAAATCTTTCACTTTAAAGTAATTAAAACAATATTTAAAATATACACCGAGATCATTTAAACCTCATTTAAAATTTGCCGATCCCAGACATTTTCAATAAAGAATCACCTTCTAATAGTTGTAGTTCATCAAAACACGAGTAGTTGGGCTAACCCTTTATCGACCGCGCGAGGGTAGGTCTGACCCAACATGTAAAAAATTCAAAACGCACCATGAATATAAACTTGCCGACTGAACTATAAAACTGGTAGTGTTGGGTCGAAGGGCTTTTATTAATATGACAGACCCAACTACAAGCGGGCAGCGGCAAATTGCGCTTTATTATGTATGTACGCAAATGATGCTCCTTTATCTACGCATATGTGATGAAGTAGTGATGTTGCTAGCAAACATGCGTTGTTTAATTTTTTTTGGATAGGCTGGTACACGATTGAAGTGTGATATTTTTAGCCACACCAGAAATATATGATTTCTTGAAATATCTAGATTATTTTGACCACAGCTATTCGTCAAACACCGAGTAATGGGCTCATTTGGTTGAACTAAGGCAGTCTCGTCATATAATGCAGAAATATTAATAACTATCTTCACTTACGCTACTTTTCTTAAATCTAAGTGGCGTAGAAAATGAATGTAACACAATCTATTATACTAGAATTATTTATCAAAGTTCACGCTTGTCTGCACAAACTAAAGGTCAAAAATCGCGTAAAAATATATTGAAAAATAAGTTCCAATATAATATTTTTCACTTGAAATTCACTTTGAAGTGCGCGTTAGACCGCCCTCGGCCGTGGCTCAGGCCAACGCCCGCCCCGAGGGCCTGAAAGACCGCGTGACCGTAAGATTTTTGCAATCACCACCGCACCGCCGCCGGGGGTTATCTTTACGCACAGTTCAATGTCGTTGTGTGATTATCGTCTAGTGACGTTGGGACTTTGAATCAACGTTCTTGGTAGGGTTATAGTGCTTTCGTACTTTATTGCCCCCGCGGTACTTACGACCGCAGTTACAGTATGTGCGGTTAACTTTTGTTTTACGCGTATAAATTATAGTGGAGGGTTGAAATATTGTTTTATTATGCTGACGTTTTTAATTATTTGGTAGGTACGTAAAGTTTAATTACATTTTGAGACTAGGGGCGAATTCGGCTTCACCCGGGTGCAGGTACATATTGAGTCCAGTCCAAATCAGCATCATATTATTTTCCTCACTGTTTTATTTATATTCAAACCCAATGCACTCTGTACTGCTTTTCCCGCCCTGTCCCGTTTCGTTCTCACTCAAGGCATGTAATCCTGTCCCATCCCATCCCTTTAGAGCTTAAAAAAGCAACAAATACATTTGAATTTCTTGCTCATCCCACGGGAACACATTTTTCGGGATAAAATGTAGCCTATGTGTTAATCCAGGGTGTCAGCTACCTCTATACCAAATGACAGCGAAATTGGTTCAGCCGTTTCTGAGATTAGCGTACACAAAGGCACAGACAAAGAGTCAAAAATTCTAACAATCATTGTTTTGGATTCTATTACGTTAATACAGTATTAGCTTCTCTCATTTATTTCCATGACGTCGCTGGATGCAGGCTGCCTCTAACAGGTCACTGTGGAAATCATTGGGAGAGGCCTATGTTCAGCAGTGGACTTCCTTTGGCTGATGGATTGGATTGGATCTATTTATTTTCATGCACAGACATCGATCAGTTACTTTATAATATGTATAGATATAAAATAATTATGTTTATAATCTCACTCCTTTCTACCAAATATCTTCTTATGTGCGTCTATCGTAAACATGTTTGGTAAAATATTTTCTTTAACATCTATTATGTCATACGCAGAAATAGTATTTCATATTTACCACTATTTTTCACAGCCTCTAGCAAAGTTCAAAGGGCGGATAATACTTTATAATGTTACCTGTTCCATACAAATTTACTTTTTACTAAAATGTGGAAAATTAGCATAAAATTTTTCATAAAATTTACTACTCTTGTGGATGGTCTCAGTCTCCTTTTACGGGAAAATATAGTAAGATTCGCAGGTTTTTAGGTCAGTTAGAGATTACGCAATCTTTTGCATGTAATAAAGAAACGTGGACGGGCTTACTTTGTAATAATGTTGAGCAGTTTGGCAACTATATAAATCGGGAAGAATGTTTTGGATTTTTTCCGGGTTCTATCACCATTTCGGCTATTACTTTATATTCAGCACCAGCTTTTGTATCTTTGTAGGTTTTCCTCATTTTTTATAAACATACATAGATATCACGCTTTTTTTCCCAGAACGGGTAGGTCGAGGGTCAACCAGGACATCCACGTTTCGCCTCGTGTTTACCATCCCCTGACCCAGGATTCGAACCGGAGACAGGTTTTATTATTATAAGGGTAATAGATTTGCGTCCTGATTATTCAACTTAATTTACATTTTATTGGTCATTAATAAGTATCGTGACAGTTAAAGGTAGAGGGGACCGCGTAAAGAATCCTACAAACTTAAGCGACCTCCATAATAATTTTGAAAGTATTTGAATTCCACCAGCCCGCATTAGACAAATACAGTGGACTGAGGTTCCGAACCCTCTCAATCGTACACGAGACCCGTGTCGAGCATTGTAGAGAGTCCGATATTAATAAAAAAAATCTTTTTTTTACCAGACAGCCGCTCCAAATAAAAAAGGGTTTTAATAAAGCCCGCACTAAATTCAACTAGACCCGAATCATTTTTTATTTCGCCACTTCAAGTTCTTTATTACTTGTTTTTCTGAAACTTATTTCTGTGCCTCTAAGTCAATAAACTACTCGAAAAATCACTTCGGAATGTTCGTCTACTGTTCACATTTCGGCAAGGTCAACCCTAGTTGTGATACTTATATTACAGCTATGGTTTATAAGACCGCTGAAAATCTGCTTGTTTTATAACATTTACAATCAACATTAATATTAATTGTGTATAGAAATTACATTTATTTTTAGCATCGAATAATCTTTTACGCGATGTATTTTATTTGGCTCTTATGTGATCGCTCATCTAATTATTTCGTCATCTAGATCGATAACTTCCTTGACTAAAGGCAGCTGAGATTGTACATAATGAATGAAACGTAATTTAATTATCATGATCGAGCAAATTATGTTTCATTTCTGCTTACCCCGATGGGACATAGTCGTAACTACCCTATGTATGTATGTATGTTTAAAAGGAATACCTAAAAACTTTCAGATAGTTTTCAGCAAGTTAGCGTACTCCCGAGCTTAACGTTCACGACACATTTTACCTCAACTTGCCAAAGTTCCCGTGAAAATTATCATAAAGTTAAAGCACTAACGACCAGTAGTTAATGTGCACGAAAAAGTATTCCCGGACAAACCCATTTACCCGGGACGGATATAAAAGAAATTCACCGATTTTAATTTATCTCTCTCCCTGATGTAACCTTATAAAGGTTTATTAGTTAAATACCTGCCGAAAGTTGGATAACAAAAGATTTGTTTTTCCGCGAAATTCGAGTTTTGTGTTATTAATATTATATCGAACAACTCTTATTGTTAGAATAAACAAAGGCTTTAAGGAGAATTTGTTTCGAGTTTTATTAAATTAATTCCGTATACAACAAAGAGTTTAAATGTAACGGGTAAGATATCAGTTTCCGTACCGAGTTTTGACGTGATTTTACTTTATTTGTTAACCGACTTCAAAAAAGGAGGAGGTTCTCAATTCATCGGAATCTTTGTTTTTTTTTTAGATATTGAATCTCTAATAAATATGAAAGGGGTATTCATTTCAGTAGTGTGTTATGGTATGTCTTGCTCGAAGCTTGAGCTTAAAACTAGAAAACTAAAACCCATGTTACAATGCTCACAAAACTGGATCAGTAAAATGTACACATTCTAATAAATAAATTTAATAATCTTCGATTTTTATATTGTTTCATGGACTTTAAACAAGACGTTCTGTTTGTTTTTGGAGGATAACTGTATACACTACTAGCTATCTTGTAATTGTAAATCAGGAATACCACTTAACCAATATTTGATTTAATTAACGTGTAAATAGATACATTGCCTAGAGCGCCACTTGTACTTTTTTTTTAATTTCTGTACTTATATTGTGTGTCATTCTTGTGTACTATTGTAAGACTAAATAAATGAAAAATAGATTACGGGGTATGTCCTAAAAGTCAGTCCGTGTGATAATTATCTGTAATTTCCAACGTAGGGATTACCTATTCAGGTCATCTTGTAATCTTTGTTTGACATACCAGGTTTACTAGCTTGGGTCATTGATATAAAAGTTTAACAGCGTTATTCATAATCAGTTTTAAAACCTATTTTAGATATCGAATGTTTTGTCCATTTCGAAAACTTTTGAATTCAGTTTGAGCGAAGAGAACAAGACGTTCGATAACTGAAATAGGTTTATAAACTGTCTATGAATAAGGCCGTAAGAAATTACCATCATACTTATATATTTGTTTATTTAGTTTCAAGATTACTTTTTGGACAGTCTTCTGAAAAGGTTTCTAATATTATAATATCTTCATGGCGAAAAATGGATGCTAAAAATGAAATAAAAATCATTGGACACATCGTTTAAAATATATGTTACATCTAGACCTGAAACACTGCTTACTATAAAAATATTTAAATCCATGCAAAGATTGAACTGGGTATATATTTCATAGATGGATTCTCTACCATTGCGCCACGGAGGTTGGCTATGGTCAATTTAACCCAGCTCGCTAACTTGGGTGTAATTTAGCACCGTACCATATTGCAAGGTAGACCGAGTATCCCGATGATGTAAGAACAAAGGAAAATAAACTTTAATTAATTGTAATAGGTTCTAATTTAGGTTACGAAGTTCGTAGCACTTTTTGTCCTGTGAACACAAGCCGCAGTGTTCCTCCAGCCGTTGTCTTAGCCTTCTATGGTTCTAAATTGAATTAATTAATTACGTAAGTTTATTTATTGTAACAAAAGCTTACGTCAGAATTAGGATAATTTCATTCGTTCATGTTGGTTTAAAAGATAACAATTTTATCGATAAGGCTGATTGAAGTTTGAAATTCCTAGTTTAGTTTGTTTAACTCCGTCTCATTTCAATAACTTTGTATTTTCCTTTTGCACATCTATAACTTTAAAATAGGTGATGTAAAGATTTTAACTGTAGAAATTGTATTGCTGGTAATCAACGATCGATTTTCTTGTAATATTTGCAGACTCGCCAATTTCACAAACGGCAACTTCTGAATAAATGTGTCTTAGTTAATTTTATTAATAACACATATCATTAACCACTAACGCTATCATTTCCAACAAAAGTAACCCTAAACCCTTCCATTCTTCCTCAAACCCTTCAAAATCTTCAGTCCTTACAAATCCGAACATACATTTTGTGTGAGACATCTGACAAGACGACTTTGGGGTATTTTTATCCCATTTGAAAAGCATCGGGAAGTCCATTTATTCCGGCACAAGATTAGACCGCTGTTCCAGATAAACGTCAGAAATGTTTTGATATGTCCCTTAAAAGGTTTGCAGTAGATACGGAATGTCTATGTCGGTATGGGGATTAATTCCTTTCGAATGCTTTTTTTTCTGGATGTATAAAGCAGCTGACTGGGCCTTGTAGCGTACCTTTGGAGAGGTCTGTGTCCAGCAGTGGACTGCAATGGGCCGATGATGATGATGAATGTGTTTTTGAAGCTTGTAGTTAATTTGTCGTCAAGTAATAGCTAAACGGATATCAGCCCCAAAATTTAAGACTATTCTGCTAGGAATGCGTTGGATTTAAAACTTTCACACTGACATATTGTAGTTTGGTACATTTCATATTATGCTTCCAAACTTCTTGTGATAAATTTTATAATATAATATTGTTTTGGAAATGGTAAAGCCACGCTATTGTCAGTCATGACTCAGTGAAATTGACGTGAAGCGATAGTTTCGTTCAATGAATCAGATTGACGGGCGTCCAATACCCCCTTCCTCTTCCACTCTTTTTCCTTCCCGCTCTCCTACCAATTTGATGGGTCGGCAACACATCTATGATCCAGCGTTGTGGATGTTCATGGGTGGCAGTGGTCACTTACCATCACGTGACATGTTTGCTCGTTTGCCGCACCTATGTAATAAAAAAGAAAAAGATATGCAGGTTTTCTCGCTGTTCCATCGAAATAAGTCCTGATCATGAACTAACACTAATCTCAAATAAGGCTAAAATGTCAAAGCTGAGACTTTCACCTCAGTACAAGCCACTGTAAAATAAAATCCAAATCCCCGTGCTCAGCAAATAGGGCAATGTTTTCAAGTTTTACCTAAAAAAATGAAATATAAAATAACACAGCACTCAATCATCCCTTACTTTCACTGTGATGGATTTACACACTGGGAGATCGATCTGATGTTATGCCTACGTCATCTTTAAGACGTGCTTAATCATTTATATACATCTTTGGAATTATTTTACTTGCTAGTATTATATGTAATGTACTGTTCTGTATCAGCCCTGATACGCCCCACTGCAGGGCACGAGCTTCCTCTACAATCGATATTAAAATTGAGAGTGGTATATTAGTATTATTTATGTGTTTTTAACTAATTACCTAATGGTAGGTCTCGCAGTATCTGGACTCTATCAATAAGGGGACGACCAGATAAACGTTGGAGGAAGTCAGTTCAGATAGGATTGATGGCTATGCGGTTGGATCAAATACCCACCTCCATCAGTTAGGCGTTCAGTCAGACCACCATGCTGACCTAATGCGGATTGACAGACTACACATACAAATTCTTCTATCAAAGAATGCAGTGTATCAAAGAGTGCATGTATGGAACATTTCGTTACCATGACAGAATGACCATTTGCATACTTGGATTATGCATGAAGTGAATGACATTTGAAAAGATTTTGTAAACACCGCTTAACGTGTCTGGGGCAGGTCTTGTTGCTATGAATTCTTGATATGTGTAACTACTACGTAACAATCATTTTTGAAGGTTTTTCTGAATATGTCAGGTTTTCTTTTAAACGATGACTTCATTTCTTTTTTTTTTTTGCTGAATCGTGAGCATATTCTTTCACCTTATCATAACTTGCTAGAGTTAATAAAAATTAAAGTAAGGTTTTAATAATGTAGGTAATTAATTGTACTAGTTAGTGAGTTTTTAATTCGTCTTCAATTATTAATGTATTTTTGCATGACACAAAATAAAATGATGATACTAGGTGATTATTGCGTCTTTATTAATGCTGATTGAATTTCGTTTCCATATAAATAAGTGTCACGAAATAGCGTCCAATACAGATTTTCATGTGCATCATGAATTGACCATCAAATAAATAAGTATAAAAATAATACCCAAAGAACTCAGTAGAATAGCACAATATCGATATTATCCTTTTTGTTCAAGACACCTTTACATTGTACTAGAAGTGAGAAATAAATCAAACTTTGAAATCCCAATGTCTTCAAAAATCCACGACGACAAAGCCAGCCAGTTGGCGACTGCAGCACTGTTCCATTTTCAAGTATTGCTCAGTTTGTACGCTGAGATTGCTTAGCTTTAGAACTTGTCGGGCTTAGAACTTAGCTTCTTGGACTTGCTTTGAGCCTTCGTGTTGTAGTTCTTCGATTCTGGTGTTGTTGAGCCGAGATCTTTGAAATATTTTCATAGCTTCATAAAATTATGTCAGTATTGTTTTAGTAATCATTGATGCCAATAAAATTAAATGAGCATTAGAAATCATTGATACGATTTGAGCTCCTAACACAGATCAAGATTCTTTGACTCCGTATTGATTCGGTATTCTAATTTATTGTACGAAAAATATGAATTGAAGCGTTGTTATTTCACTACCAATTTTGCTTCTACATGTATGTCAAAATGAAGATGCAATTATTTTATTAAAAAAAAGATTCAAAGTGCCTGCATTCATTATAAAAATAAAATCAATTTTGTTCATTAAACGTAACGGTAATACTTGTACTATTTATATTTTCTGACAATTCTAGGACGACTAGGAGTATATCCTTTATTAACTCGAACGATAACTTAGCAGATATACCCAAAGATACTGCATCTAAAACGCCGTCCAATTTTCATTCAGCTATGAATTTACGGACGGCACTATATTCATAGTAAATAAACGTAAAATTAAGCGGGATCCAAAGCAAGTTTTACGACTGTAGCTTGATTTATAGTTAAGATATTAGGTACGGCTTTTCGCTTCGCCAGTTTATATTCAATTTCTATAGCCTTCATTCATCTTTGTACGTTGATGGAATATACATCGCGGGACGGAATAAATAAGGCGAAACGTGGGTGTCCTGGTAGCACCTCTACCTACCTCTTTTGGGAGAACGGCGTGAGTTTTGTATGTATGTATTCTTTTCATCACTACCATAAACTTCAATCACAGGAATTCCGCTGTCATACGCAGGCTTTCACAAAGGATTATAGCATCATATTAGGACATTTCACCAATATCCACGAAGCTTCGCAGAATGATTGGCAAAATTAAACCCACAATGCTTTATCATAGAACTACCACAATATGATTCCCGATTTAGTTGAACATAATATACAAATCCAAAAAGCACAGTCACAGCATCTCTGGAAATTAGTCTTTTGAATTACATTAAAATGTATTCAACAATTTCACCATTTATACAGAAAACGTACGTAATAATGTTGAGTTTCGTTTAACTTAAACGGAATTCGCAATGAAGATGATATTTCAAAGGTAAGTGGTCTGACTACTTTGAAGTCTGGATTAACGCGAAGGCTTATGAAATGATACTTAAAAGTATTTTGCAGCTCGTCTTGAATCTCCAGTGTCGTAGTTTATTAAGTACTTTTGCTTATTGAAATGAGGATTGAGTTGGGCAGGTGTTACGGCTTTTGTGATTGAAAAAATGCGTTTCTTTTATATCCATCCTAAGGTTGCCTGGAAGATTGCCTTGTGCAATAAGGCCACCGATTGCATTTATTTTAAATGTAGTTATAATCTCTGTTTTTTTTTCTGGAGTACAACAAAGAAATAAATAAATGCGTTCAGACAGCCTCCGTGGCGCAGTTGGTTAGACGCTGGCTGAGAAATGTGAGGCTGCGGGTTGGATCCTCGCACCGAGACAAATATTTTATATATTTGTGTGAACTACAAGTAGTTGTTTCGGTTCTGAGTGTTTGTGAGACCGAAAAGTCTCTCGTAGTTCCTGATACGTACGACACAAGACTCGATCTTAGTGTGGGGTCAGGACTATGTATGTGACTGTTCGGTGTGTTTATTTATTTATTAGATTTAGATATTATTGAGAGGTGATAACCGAAAATCTGATCATCTACTTGTCACAGCTATGACGTGCATACTTCTTTCTTTTTTTCTTTTTACACCTATACTTGTATATCGTTTTCATTGCTTGTGACGAATAAAACTGTTTCTCTTTTCTTTCTTTCTTTTCTATATTGATTATTCAATTATGTTAGTAGAATGGAGATTTATGTAATTAGATGTGTGGGACGTATATTGATACGTCCCGGCTGGAAGAAATAATCTTTATGAAAACATTAATTTGAAATATTATCTTTTTTTGTATGAAGCACAACCCACTCAATTTGCCGCCATGTTACTTATGGTATATGAATCACTCATAATATTTGATATCAGAAATATTAATTTTGCTTTCAATTTGTATTATTAACTAAATAAGACTAATATAGATATATATTAAGCTTGGAAATGATTCGACCTACCTTGAATAACCCTAAAGATATTATTAAAAAATATAAATTATTGTAAAGTACATACGAGTATACTTTTAACATTACAAAACTAACTTTATTACTAACAACTGCAAACAAAAATAAATTTAACAACCAACGCGAGTTTATAAGCGTAGAAAAAAATATTAACTTTCAATAACCATTTTCTAAAATGTAATTGAAAAATATCAGTCTCCAAGATAATTTTATCCGGGGCATCGAGTCGTTGTGTAATGGGCTTCCGCTGGTGCTCATAAATCGATCAAACGTCAAGTCAGCTTTGGCCGAGCACTTTGGCACAAAAACCGCTGCCCATGAACATCTATGTATGTATAGCTATCGAGCTTGTATCGTTCAAGTTAGTCGTTTGTAGCGGGTTGTTTTTGAAAATCGAATTTGTTTAGTGTAGTTTGTAGGTATTGTAAATAAGTCGAAGAAAATTATTGAATTTTAATAGTAGTGTTGAGTATTTGTAACTAACTCCATACGGGACAAAAAATAAGCCTGATTTTTTAGTCATCATGAATTTCTTCTCCGTACTTGGACCAAATCGACTGATCTCCTTCAATAATTAATCATAGATTTTCATTGATAATTTTCAACTGCCGTTGTCTTCGTCGTGTCACACATATTTCCGTAACGCTCTCGTCATGCGTTCACCAGTTTACCCCCCAAGTCAGTTAAATGTGTTTTACTTCAAAACAGATACTTTTTTGGGTTGTTAAAACATATATAAATGTATCTATATATCTACCTAATTTATTCATACTTCACATAAGGATGGGCTATCACTATGGCGTTTATTATACAGTGGCAAATTGTAAAACTTTTTTCGTGTTCAATCGCAGTTCTTACGGTTTCAAAGATTAATAATGTTTATCGTTACATTCTGATATTTATATCTTTTATTAAATACATCACCGGGTAAATAAAGAAATATTCTCAAAGCCCCGGACACGAGGCAGTAATGTATCGTAAGTTTATACTTTATACACATTGTTACCGTACTTAAGGTACCCATATGGCGTAAACTTGTTTACATGGGTTTAATGTCTTATTCAGAGGACGTTTATGGCGAAAGCCGTAAACAATGTGCCAATAATTACTTATGCCTTTCTAGTTTATGATTTCGTTAATATTTAGCAACTATAAAAATGGTGTGTTTGGATAGTCAATGATTTTCGTTATTCACAAGAAGTTGTTTCAAATTTGTATATTAGAAAGTGCGTGGTGGTCTGTTGGTAGACAGATTAAATGTGGCTGCCAAGATGTTCACCGTGATCGCAGGTTCAAATCACAGCGACACCTCTGACTTGTCGGAGTCATGTGTTTATTGATAGTCAATCACCACGCACTATAACGGTGAAGGATGACATCGTGAGGAAACCTATATACCATAGCGATTTGGAAGAATTTCTATGGTATGTAAAGTCCGCCAACCCGTACTAGGCCAGCGGGGTGGACTATATGGCCTAACCCGCTTTAATCATACTCTCGATTGTAGAGGAGACTCGTGCGCTGCAGTGGGACGCTGATAAATTACAGTAACACAAATCTGTATTAAATATTGGAAAGCTTTATACACTTTGCCTTATTTCTATTAAAATCTCTCCCGCTTCTGGCACAGTCCACACCGACGAGTATCTTGTTAGGGGAGATTAGATAACAATAACATTACTTAGTTTTCATGCATGAGCCTCTACTCTGTTAGTTTGTGTTCTCTTCTCATAGACATGCACTTTAACTCACATCTCTAACCCGAATATATAGCCACATGACACGGTACTATCACCCATAGTTCTTTAAGGTTAATTTAATTTCATCCATCCATCATCCATCCATCAGCCAAAGAAAGTCCACTGCTGAACATAGGCCTCTCCCAATGATTTCCACAGTGACCTGTTAGAGGCAGCCCGCATCCAGCGACGTCCCGCGACCTTTACCAGGTCGTCTGACCACCTAGTGGGTGGACGTCCCACGCTGCGCTTTCCGCTTCAATTTAATTTAAACTGGTATAAACACGAATCTATTATCGAGCTAAGCTTAAATTTCAGTTTCAGGCAACTCAATAGAACTTTTCAAACCGAACAATCTGATAAACTGAACCTAACCTGAACTGACATTTCTAGGAGTCATAATTATCTTTGGGAATCATTTCAGCCTAAGCCTATACAAACGCTTGTCTTGTTAACAATTACTCACTTTTCCTGAGCGAGCCCGTTGGTGATCTCATCCAATATACATACATATGTACATTAGCATGAATTCTCTATCCATGAAATTAGGCAGACAAGATTTTAGTGCCTACCACTCACAGTTCTTCGTACATTACCGTCTTAAATGTAGTAGATGCGAGCCCAATCTCAGGGCATGGTGAAAATTCCAGAAAACTCATAGTTTCCAACCCGGAAATTTCAACAAAATCGATTATCTGGACTAGAATTTTGAAGACCTCACAATTAACAATTATTAAGTAGTGGTTGGTTCCCAGCTGGCCTAGAATTGGTCGTCGAAATCTCTTCCGCTCCTGACACAGCCCATACAAACGCGTGTCTTGTTAACAAAGGCTAGATAACAAACAATTACTCAGTTTTCGTGAGCGAGCCCGTAATCTGGCCGTTTGCGTTCTCTACTAACACGCTCCTCATATTTTCAAGCGGATGTTTTGTTTTCTTTTGTCCGGAAAATTTCAAACTAACAACTGTTGGGATAATGAGTTTGATGTGAGGGTGTGGGGAAGCGAGGGTCGAAAAATGTGCATTCGAGTGTGATGTGATTTCGGTTTTGGGTCATACTAGTAGCGTTTATGATATTGTACGTCATTTATCACCAATATACTTAATTTGAAATGGTTTAGTTATCTTTTATTGAGGACAAACAAACAGTTGTACTATATGATTATTTCTGAAGATTTTGGGGTTGTTGACTTGGAATTTAGTATTATCTTTCTCTTCAGTCACAGGACGTCCACTGCTAAACATAGGCCTCCCCCAAGGATCTCCACATTGACCTGTTGGAAGCGGCCTGCATCCAGCGACTTCCTACAACCTTAACCAGGTTGTCCTTAACCTTGTAGACGGGCGTCCGATACTGCGCTTGTAGTATTCATAAATAATAAATAAATACACCCAACAGTCACCCACATAGTCTTGACCCCACATTAAGATCAATTAAGTCTTGTGTCGTAAGTATCAGAAACTACGAGAGACTTTTCGGTCTCACAAACACCCAAACCCGAGACAAATACCTGTGGGCCTCACAAACATTTGTCTCAGTGCGGAGATCGAACCCGCAGCCTCTCGGTTCAATGCCGGCGTCTAACCAACTACGCCACGGAGGCTGTCAATTCATTGATTTGGTATTCATTCATACATACATACATACATAACCACACGCCTTTTTCCCAGAAGGGGTAGGCAGAGGTGCTAATAGAACACCCACGTTTCGCCTTGTATATTCCGTCCCACGATGTGATAGGGGGCGAGCCTATAGCCATATCGGGCACAAATTCCTGACTCCGGGCTAATAATGAATAGAAAAATCCAATATCACTTTGCCCGACCCGGGATTCGAACCCGAGACCTCAGCTTTGCAATCATACCGTAGTACCACTACGCCACCGAGGCAGTCATTCAGTGGTATTCATTCGTACTTTTTATACCTATAGGATAGTAGAGATGCCCTGCACTCCTTGAGTAGGATCACGCCTCTAAGAGGTGGTAGACAGAGGTGCTACTAATGTCATATTTCACAAAGATTATTTCAATTCCAGAATGTGAATATGGAAAGAGCTTATCGCCGTGCCAGGGACAAAACTGACACAAAATAGATTGCTCCGATTGGGATTCGAACCAAGAACTTTGCGTTTCACAACCCATACGTGCTATCCCTAGAGATGAGGATATTATTGGAGTACAAGCTTCTAGTAGTGCAAGCGTAGTGCGTGGTGGCTTGTTGGTAAACGGACCAGACGCGGCTGCCTACATGTTCGCGGTGGTCACGGGTTCAAATTCCAGGGCACACCTCTGACTTTTCGGAGTCATGTGTGTATTGATAGTCAATCACCACGCACTATAACGGTGAAGGAAAACATCGTGAGGAAAGCTGCATACCATAGCGATTTGTATAAATTTCTATGGTATGTAAAAGTCCGCCAACCCGCATTAGGCCAGCGTGGTGGACTATATGGCCTAACCACTCTCAATCGTACTCGCGATTGTAGATGAGGCCTGTGCCCTGCAGTGGGTCGTATATGGGCTGATACAATACAATACAATACAAGCTTATATTCAACAAGGATAATATTGCTTTACCAATTACCACACCATTTCGATCCATATGAAAAGTGAAAACACATACACGATGGATCAATCAACCAAATATCATTTAAATAAGCCTAGTTCGAATATTGAATATGTGACGTATTCGTGACATTGTATCGCTGCTCATGTGCTCTTAGCGGCACAAAGCTTTGACCACGTCAAAGGGAATGCCAGGCCCCGCACTAATTTCCGAACAAACCGAAACAAAATCACCTACGTCCTATGCCCTTCATTTAGGCCTGAAAGCTCTTGATAAAATATAGTGGTAAAATATTCGTGTTAGGATAGCGACCTTCGTATAGTAGCTAATGGGTCGTCGTAGTGACCAAATTGTGTCACATTCTGGGTTAAATCTGTGTCTAACTGGTCGAATAAGACCGGCATAATTATAATATTGTAAGTATAAATGGCTTTATAGTTACAATATTATAATTATGCCACGAAGCGGAAAGCGCGGCCTGGGACGTCCACCCACTAGGTGGTCAGACACGATAAAGATCGCGGGACGTCGCTGGATGCAGGCTGCCTCCAACAGGGCACTGTGGAAATCATTAGGAGAGGCCTATGTTCAGCAGTGGACTTCCTTTGGCTGATTGGATTGGGTTGGAAATGGCTTTAAATAAACAGAAAAAGAAAGAATAAGAAGACAATTCGTGTTGCTGAGGGAGTACTTGCGGCGTTTCTTCTTTACAGCTAGAACACGTTCCGAAGCGGTGGGAGCATTAATTAACGATTCAAACGATCTTGTGAAAGACTATTTAAAAAAGAATATTTTAATTTTGACTCACGTCGTTGGATACTTTATATGCATTAATGATATTACTCTGCATCTACCTTCGGGTGCACCGTACTATGGGGCAGTACTTATCGTGTCGTGTTTTATTCTGATGTTCATTAGAGGTGTCTCTCAATATAAATGGGTTAAGGGATAGGTATCCCATGGGGGTCAGCTGAGGCAAAATCACAGAAAGCTAGAAACAACATACATACATAAACATCACGCCTTTATTCCAGAAGGAGTCGGCAGAAGGCTACAAGCCAGACTTTGTAATCGTACTGTAGTATATTACGCCACCGAGACAGTCGGCATAGAGGAAACAAACTAATTTTACGTTATACTGTATACATATACTATGCGACAAGTCAAGATGACGTTATGGGCATGAGGTGACGCGTGGGGGAGGGGACGCAACGGATTTTGATACAGTTTTTTTAAATAGATAGAGTGATTCAAGAGGAAGGTTTATATGTATAATACTTATACAAGGTATCCCAGTTTGTACGAAAAATTACGTGTATCAGGTGTGGAGTGGGATTAAAAAACATCTCTACCAAGGCAAATTTGAGGCGGGTCGCTAATTGCTTATAATAAACATGATTTAATTATTTTTAATCTTATTTCATTGGGTTGCAAAAAAAATCGATGTAAGCTTCTTGGTACATCACTACATCACTAGAAAATTGCCATGTCGACCTGTTGCGTGCTAAAGGGCTAGACAGGAGTGTTACCAGGACACCCAAGTTTTACATACTGTGTTTTTTTTACCTTATAAAGCTTAATTATAAAAATAAGAATAATTTATTAACACACAAAAGGTTGAGTATACAAAAGACTACATTTTATAAATATATACATTCTTAGCACTAATTATCATCGTTGTTTTTGGTTGAACTCTGATATCCAAGGAAAGATTTAACTCGTCTTAAATCTTAAGCTTAAGTATATAACCGTACCCATAATATTGTAAGTGAGAAAAGGGTAAATAGCATAAAATTTTCGGAATGTAAAAAATGTATCGTCGAAATTCATCAAGTCCCCTTAACCCGCATTATTTAGTAGCCCATAAAAACTTTATTTATAGCATCCAATACAGGAATTCAAAGAACTTCAACCCGTAAATATTTAACGAGCCGACAAATCGTTTAACCCTTCAGCACATGTTTTTATTCCGGGCACAAACTGCGCATTCACCTGTGACCCGGCTTTTCTTTATGAGAAAATGTCTCTTTAGATCTCAAAGCCAAATATACTCGACCCCTTTATATCTCGCAAATTAAAAATAATTATAATAAGTTTTTAGTGTCGAGTGGTTCAAGCTACACTGGATGACCTTTATACTCGGCCTGATTAAAAGTTCCATGGTTTTACGTTCCTTTGAAACAAAATAGGCTTTTTTGACGCGACACTGTCAACTAGACCGAGGGTAAAAAGTTTTGAATTTTTAAAAGGAAGGCTTTGGTGCGCCCTGTTTTAAGAGGCTAAATAATCAAATAATTTGATGTATCGTATTTATAGTCGCGATACAGACATTTTTATATTTAAATGAGCAGTTCTTTAGTTCAGTACAATGGGAATATGCAGTAGTGGGCAAGTGCGTGGGAAATTCTAATATACGTAATTTTTTTATTTATTTTATGAATGTGGTGGACTATATGGCCTAACCACTCTCAATCGTTCTCTCGATTGTAGAAGAGGCACGTGCCCTGCAATGGGAGACGTATGTGGGCTGATACAATACAATACATTATGAAGACGATTGAAAAGTCGAAATCCTTCGGCTAAATGCGCCTCTTTATTATTTTCGTTCGTCCTTAACCACAGTTGGATCAAAACTTGGCTCACGTTGGAAAAGTAATTTCCATTGGCCTCCAAACCAATATCGTTGTTTTCGAAAACTCTCTGCCAACAATTTGCGGATTCGTTTTCCTCAGCGGGAATAAAACTGTTGTGATCGTTTCACCCTACATTGTAATAGTTAAGATATATGCGTCGCAAATTTGCTAATGGATTTGAAGCCCTGTTTATTGTGTTGGCTTTAATTTATTTGCTGTTGCTGTTTTGTTTTTTTGTTATGGGATGGGAAACAAATGATTCTTTTACTAAATGAATTTTACAATAAATATTCTACTAAATTCTACTGGTAGGTCTCTCAGATGTGAGAGGCCGCCTGGGTAGAGGTACCACCGCAATGTCTTTAACTCCCGCCAAACAGCAGTGCAACAGCACTGTTGTGTACCGGTTTGAAGGACATTGTAGCCAGAGCAACTGGACATAATTAATGTAAATAAGCAACACGAATGCAAAAGTTTCATTATTAACATTTTTATCACACAATTATGATAATCATTTACAGCAACTGAATATCCTTTGTTAGACACAAATATCCTACTATTTCTCGAAACCTGTATAAACTGTTAAATAGCCTATCAAATACACCCAACAGTCATATACATAGTCCAGATTAAGATCAATTAAGTCTTGTGTCGTGGGTATCAGAAGCTACGAGACACTTTTTGGTCTCACAAACATCCAGACCCGAGACAAATACTTGTGGGCCTCACAAACCTTTGTGCCTGTGCGAAAACCTGCAGCCTCTCGTTTCACTGACGGTCTCTAACCAACTGCACCACGGAGGCTGTCACATAAAATATTAACCAAAAAAGCCTCTATCAACCCTAAAGTCTAAACCGCATCAATCCACTGCCACGTGACACTGCAATAAACCAAAACTCTAGACACATTTTCCGCCACCAAACTAATAGGCCTTAATAACTCGCCAATCAACCTCTAACTCGCCGTAAAACTGACATATTGACGTATAAAAAAGCATAGTAAATAAACATGACTGCCTCGATGGCGCAGTTGTACTACGGTACGATAACAAAGCTGGAGTCTCGGGTTCGAATCATGGGTATTTTTATTTTACTATTGCGATGAATGGCGAGACGAGAATTATCGCCTGATGGTAAGCGATACGACTGCTCATGGACAGTAGCAAAACCAAACAACACCATGAATTACAAAGCAATGTTTGCCATACCATTGCGCTCGCCATCTTGAGAGTTGAGACATAAAATGTTAAGTCTTATATGGTGATATTGGATTTTTCTATTCATTATCAGCACGGACGAGACGGACGGAACAGACAAGGCGAAAAGTGGTTACAATGGTTCTCTGCCTACCCCTTCTGGTAAAAAGGCGGGAGTGTAAGTATATATGTAAATAAACATGTGCAGTGGAATTTATGCGGCGGCAGAAGTGTCGGCTGCGAGTCGCGCGACCCACTTTTGTAATACAAATATTGTGGGCCGTGTTTATTCCCCGACACGGACGCGGCCGACAATGTTTTATTTGACGCCAGTTATAGAGACGTAGCGTTAATAGCTCATGTGTTATTGGATGTTTGTTCAGCAATGAATGACAGCCTCCGTGGCGTAGTTGCTTAGACGTCGACTGTGAAACGAGTGGCCGCAGGTTCGTTCACACACCTTGTGTTGGTGTTGTTTGTGTGGCCCACAAATATTTGTGTCAGATGTGTGTTTGTGAGATCGAAAAGTCACTCGTATCTTCTGATACCCACGACACAAAACTTAATTGATCTTAATGTGGGGTCAGAACTATGTATATGATTGTCGGGTGTATTTATTTATTTATTAATGAAGAGTTTGTTTCCAACTCCTGTTTGTTTTCATTTCTGATATAAGTATTTCGATGCGGGTTTAGACAAGCGAGTGTCCCTAAAAGACTCGCCGGGCTCCGGAGCTCGGTGTCGATTTTTTTCGTGCCACTGTTGATCTTGGCTGACAGGATTTGCTGTGGTGGGTGTGTGGGCGGGAAAGTCTTTAGAAATGGAGAGGTTGTGGAAGTCATTATGAGGTAACATTATGGACAAGGCTTTGCAATTGCGCGTAAGTATTAGGGATTTCCCCATCCATCCCATAAATTCACAAAATAAGTTCAATAGATAGTTTGATAGATAATAATTAAACAATGAATCTTGATTCTTTGTTTAAATTATTTGTAATGTAGAAACGCACATTTTTAAGCTATAAAAAAATCAGCATCTCGCAGAACAAGAAAAAAACTGCAGTTGTTGGAAACAAAAGTTTGTTTACCTAATACTATCCAACCTTAGTAAAATAAGTTTGATTCAAATGTACTTAGGGACAATTACGTCAATATAGTAAAGATTAGTCAATGAAGATGAGAAGATAATAAATAATCAAAATTATAATATGTTATTCATTAAAGATAAGTACATAGAAACTTAATACACAAAGATATTTTAGACTCGCATTGAAAATTCAATTATAACAATAATTTGCGCTTAGAGTATAAAATATCACTGAGTTAATTAAATATGCGGAATTAAGTAAAGGCAACGGTGTTTTAAAGCAATTTCCTATTCCGAAAGCATTCTACATTTTGTGCAAACAATCTGCGCTATTTAAAACTATAGTAATGAGACTGCAACGTCGAAATGCTTCCAGTAAGAACCTTGCGCGTTTTACTTTAAGATATTTTCATATTTGAAACATAGATTTTAAAACTCCTGGAAAATATGTCAGTTTTTAATATCCACTAGGATTGACTGTTGCAATTGAAAGACAAAGGAAGTGGTACATTCAGATAATGCAAAAAGTGCTATATAAAATACATACCCTTAATTTACAAGCATGAATAGAGAAGTGGTTTTCTTCGTAGTCAAATACAGAAACAAGTATATGCGTAAAAATGTGATGTTCATTTGTTGATACATAACTTGAAAATGTACAGTAGGTAGTCAGAATGAAGAAGACATTTTTTTTTTTAACATTAACCATACGGTTATTTAGAACTCACTCGTCCCAGCTTCGCCTAGATATTTATTGATTGCACTCCATACCAGAAACATTATGTGTATGTATTCTACATTTAAACCTTCCTGTTAATTCACTCTATCTATTAACAAAGCTGCATCAAAATCTGTTACGTAGTTTTAAAGATCTAAGCATACATACAGACAGCGAGAAGCAACTTTGTTATATACTATTTAGTGATGTGGAAGTTACAATGGATGCTCAACCACCAAAATTAATATTACTACAATAACACGTCCAAGAATTGTAGTAAATACCAGTAGTACTTTCGTAGTAGAAATAACAAGACTTATTTTAGTTAATACCGGTTCTAAGAAGCTTTTATACGCCAACGTATTGAAGACTTAGTAGGTCACGAAAATTTGTACCGAAGACCTACTTTAGCACACGGGGATGTTCAAAGCATGTTATTCACAGTAAATTTCTAAAACCCATTCAATGCGAAAACATCAGTGCAACGTGGAGTGTCGCACGTTTTTCAAAAGCGGTTCATCGCGGGACGAACTAATTTACGTGCATCCTTTTGACAAATGTTCAGTGCAAAATTTAGCCAGAGCATTACCCAGACTCGTTTCTGCTCCCTCGTCCCCCATAATGCCGTTCAGGGGAGAAGTTGATCCGCCCTGAGCGATTAAATTCGCGCAGACCTAGCCCGAAGGATTGAAAAATGGCAGAACGCCACGCATTTCGCTGGTGACAATTTGCATAATTTGATCTTTGCTTATTTCGTTATTTCTTCGATTGTTTGCGTCTTATTTGGACGGAATGTACTTTGTTTCACATGTTGGGTAATGCAATTCGATATTGGTTGGTTATTTGTTATTTACAAATCAAAAATAATTTTGTTACTATTCATTTCTGATCGAACGTTTAGATCACTTTTTGGAATTTTATGAGACGTATTATCCTGTATGCGACATTCACTGAATTGGATTTGATTTTTTTCAAATAAGTAATAATGAAGTCATTTCAAAAAGCACGCTTTTGAAATAGTAGCAGTAAAGTAATAAAAATGTTTCTTGAGCGCTACGACCTGTCCTTCAAACGAGGCTTAAAGAGAGTTCTCTGCTTAAGGTAGGCAGCGACTTTGTTGTGCTGGACCCCTGACACTGCAAAGGTTTATGGGCACCGGTGGCTGCTTTCCATCAGGATAGGCGGGCAGGTAGCTCATCTGCCTATAACGGCAATAAAAAATAATAATATATAAAATATTGTAAATATGTATTCAATATCAAAACGAAAATGCTATTTCCCACTACCTGGAACCCAATATAATATCAGGTTCCAGGAACATTCACAATATATTCTTTCTCGGAACAGTAATTACTTGGAAATTAAAATCACTCGAAACTCAATAGGAAATCAGCAGAACTCGACTCAATCACTCCCAATCAAGTATTGATTAAAGTAACCAGCCTACGTAATTGAAAAACAAAAAATTCGCACTTACCCGTAATAGTCGAAATACGGCTATAGGTCTGTTTGGACGTTCATTTATAATTCAATTGTGCGTCCCACGGATTATTTGGTATAACAGAGATGAATCAATTATTCACGCCCGGCCTGCATTCTATTTACCGGTTTCACCCTTCGTCGTAAAACAAGGTGACATCCAACAGCTCTATTTGTGGATGTGAATTTTAAATATTTCGATATTTTAATTGTTATTCACGGGTCGTCGTTCGGAATTATGTTCTCCCGTGTTTCCTTTCAGATGTTTTAATCTTGTTATTCAAACGCGTTTGTTTTTGCTTTATTAATATTTTCAGTTCTTTTGCTTTGTTATTCATTTCATGTTTTAGGTTTTGTATTGCTTGTATATTTTTAGTTGTATCTCTTAATGTTGCACGATCATTAGTGTATTGTTTAACATCTGGAGATCTATTATTATTATCAAATGTATCTTGAGTATTTATATCTAAATAGAATTTGTTTGAAAAACACACACAATAATCTGATATTCGCAACTTTCTACAATATAAAATCGTTGATCTAACATTTCCAACATCTGGCAAACAGATCTCCTAAAGCGCTTGAAAATAACACAACAAATACAAAAGCTACTAAAGCATTTATTCACTCAACAAAACGGAGCAAATAATTGAGAAAGTGCAGACGTCTGGAAGAAGTAAAGAAATGTCAATAAACGACAAGAAAATTTATCTTTTCCGCGAGGAAATTGAAATTTGGACCTCCGCTTGTCACGACGCCCGTTCGGTGACACCGCAAACCTTTATGGTAACACAGAGGGAATTTTAAGGCTTTTGAAGTGAGTGATTAAACAGGCTATATTCAAAGGTGGGAGGACAATCGCTTACCACTTCAAAGGGCTTATGATGATGTTATGAAACTTAATTACATTCATAGAGTTCAATCGATTTTCTTTAATAGCGGCTGTGATTTCATCGGACTTGATGAGTAAATATTGCTATGCTCAAGTTGAAGTGTTGTTTAGTGAAAGATGATAATATCGTGGACACAGTCTTGTCCGCCTGCTAAAAATGGAATATATCGAGGGGTTTCTAATCTCTCATATAATAAGCCAGTCTATTTTTGCTTGTTTTGTTTTTCAAACCTTGACTCTTAGTGTTTGACAAGACTGAAAACAAACAAAATGCAACTCCTCCCAACTTTAGGGTAAAAACAGCTATTTAAACATTATCTGTAGAAAAAATGAAATAAATACATTAACAAATATATACGTCCTCAATTTTAAGACATCATAATCTAATAACTGCAATACGAAATCGAATTCTCCCCACTCACTATTCAAATACAGAGATTTCGCCGAGCATTCGCATCAAATCCTGTGGCCGCCCCAGCACGTGAAAATTCTTGATATATCGACAGGTCACGACCTTTGGAGCGATAATATCGATAAAATTATTCATGAACACAACCACTAGACCGCAGTTTATCCTTCAGAATACTAAGCTTTCGTAACAAAAATCCAAAGGGAACTTAGATTTTTACTACTAAGCGAGAAACGATGAGACCTTTCGCCTATGTAAATGTTGTTTTACTGGCGATTTTCTTTGTGAATTGAATTCGGTTTATTCTCTCGTCGAAATTATTTTTATTCGGTTTTTCTGCTTCACGATGTCTTGATAGGTCTATAAACGTTGGAACAGCAGGATTCAGCCTACATTATCATTGTATGACTTTGAAATTGTTTTTTTTTTAAATAATTGTTGTTAGTGTTAAGGCTTATTTAAAAATCCTACGTCATCTTTGGCGACATCAAGTCAGCGCTTATTGTTGTTCTAACTTAACGCTTTAACACCATTACATTGATGCTCAAGCATTCAATATAACATACACCTGTGGTTTCCTTAAGACGTACGAACCACCACAAGCAATATTCCTCTTTATGACCCACATCACCGACACGCGAATCATGTACATGCTATCAAGCGTCAATGGTGCCTAAATTACCGTGCAACACCCATCCATATAAACCAACTCATCGGCGACTAGTCGGCACCGGAATAATTCATACTTCCATTAGACTCGATGAATATTACTTGCCTAGGCGTCTGAACAGGCGAACTTTTCGCAAATACTCGTCTTCCATTTTACATCCCTTCAAGAAGTTCATCTTCAGAATGTAAAGTCTAAGGATGTGCTAACAGTATAGTTAGAGATAGTGATTATTTCAAAAATGACCTATGCTTTTTGCTATGTTCAATATTTTTGAAAAATAAAATAAGACTTATGATTATTTTTTACCTTTATAGCAATATCTTTTTTGTTTAATAAAGCATGCTTTTAAATATAGCTAAAATAAAACCTTGAAATAAATTTACTGTTCAAAATGCTATTAAAGTCTCAAAACAATCTTATTGCCGAAATTCCTTCAGCATTGTTTCCGTGTCAACAATTCGATGAGTTTCGATGACTCAATTCCAATATTTGAATCATTTAACTGGGTATCAGAGAAGGGACCCAAAGCCTTTTAAAATAATAGGCTTTTAATGAAACGTATACTCAATAAGAATGCAAGAATGATTCCGATATTTTAATTTTTCCGGATCTTAATATCAACTGAGGTGAATGAAATTAAAAACGTCCGTATTGACTCAAAATGAAATTGCGTCGAAACCCGTGAATCAATTGCAAGATTTATTTTCATTTCATCATATTAAAAAGGAACAAATTAAAACTTATTTTTGGTTTATAAGAGATTGGTTCGTGTGGTTGAATTGAAATTTTCTGGCATCATTTCAAAAAACAAAATCGTCTCATAATGCTTTCTGTTTCTATCAAAAGTGTTAAGCCGTCATAAAACCTAATTTTATGAATATTGTTACTATACAATGCAACAAAATTTTTTCCAAAAAGTTTTTGTTGCATCGTGTCTGTAGTCACTAAAATTACCACCTGTCTTCGTTTTCAGTAGCAGTCTTAATATACTGTGTATATTAACAATCAATCTTCAAAGCAATTTAATTTACCAAAACCCCAAGAGAAATTACGTTACCAAATCTCACTACTAGCAAATCCATCTTGTTATTTCTAACATCCCGAGCTTTTCTATGTTAACAGAAACCACAATCAAATCAGTTTGTATACAAAACCCTGAATTCCAAGTAAAGGGCTTTGTTTAACCTAAGATAATGCAGAAAACAGACGTACAATTACGATGATATTTAGAGAAGACATTGCAAACAAAATCTGTGCGCGGATCAAACACGTGGGAAATCATTAGAGTGAGTAAGAAGATAATGTGACTTCGTAAGAGTAAAAGAGACAGATACACCGATTGCGGTACGGTACCGCACTTTTTCTTACAAAATTAGTTCGATTTACCCCTCTATAATTTCTCAATGTATAATTACGATAGAATACCAGAGATCTTCCCTTGGGGCGCGGCATTAATTTCCTCCTTCGGTACACAAGAAGCGATCAGACGTCTTAATATTATATTAAAGGTCTATTACTGTAATATTTTATCAGTTAATTTATTATTCCATTTGTTACGTTTGCCTTGTCTTGTTGGCAGTTGATATTGGTTATTGATATAATTTTAGTATTTTCCTTGCGTGCTCTCAGTAAACGGTGTTTACTCTGAAATGCGATGTGTTTTTTGTAACTTAGATGAAGATTTACCAATTTTATTTTTTTGGTGCCTTAACAACGTTGAACGTCGATTCCTGTTCACTTAAAAAAATTGAATTTATTACACCGATGTATGAGCAACAATAGTCATTAAATAATAATAGTTTTATACTATTTGTTAGTCTAGAATTATGGTAATAATGTACGCATTGTTCCGTTACAAATTAAGAGGACGGTATCTATATTTTTAATTCAAGAAAGTTAGAACACCTTTGCTCAAATACTCCTATGGTAACTCTTAAAATTTTATTCTATAATACTTAATATTCCGTCCTTAAACTTTCAGACCATATTAAAAAACACAAAGGTATCCAACTAAAAACTAAAAACAATGTTTAAAGCTTGCGCGGGAAACGTAGCAACCACAGGACCTGGTAGAATGCGCGGTCAGAACTCCACTGTACTCTCAAGACTTTAATACAGTACATTGTTTGTTCAACATATTTTCAGTGGGTGGTATTTGAGTAATATTTTGTAAAATAAGATTATAATTAGATACTAACGGCCTTATTCATAAAGACATTTTAAACCTATTTTAGTTATGGAATGTTTTGTCTTCTTCGCTCATAGTCGTTCGAAAGGGACAAAACATTCGATAACTAAAATAGGTTTTAAATATGTATATGATTAAGGCCGTAATAATAAAAAAAAGTTGTAAAGAAAATTGGTTTTGTCTATATTTGCAATTGGTTAATCAGTCACCGGCATCATTAAGTTATGTAATTTGTTATGTTTTCCCAGAGATAACAAATTCTTAAGCTGTTTCTTGTAGGCTTTTGATAGTTCCCTATTGGCCTTGAAAGTACACCTCTAAAACATCTTTTTTTTTTTGCTAGTCTAGGTACTAACCTACTCTTACATACTAAAGTAAGAGTTTAAAAGTTCAAGTCTCAAGAGAGCTTCAAGTTGTCTATAAGCATACTTGACATTTGGCATTCCTTTATCTGATCCTAAATAAAGTTTCACGAAAGAAAAACCTACTAAAATATTTACTTGGCTAAATGTCAAAACATGTTAGATCTGTTTTTAGAAGACTGTTGCCTTATAAATGTAATGTACCTACAGTTTTTTATCAAGTACGTAACCACGTTTACACAGTATCGCATGCAGTTTATTGAACCCAAGTTCAATACCTAGTATCATAGAAAATGGCGTAGGCGAGCGGTAGATCGATTGATTGATGGATTAACGAACCATGACCCAGAAACTCTGAAAGGTATTCTCATAGCTCACCTTCCGAAAATCTAGTCCAACGCCGAAAAAGGCGCATGTAACGTGATATAATCCTGTACTATATCGCCTACGTTTTCACTGGTAAATAGGGATGATTCCAGTGTTTAATTATCAACAATATTTAATGATCACTGCAAAATATCTTTTATAACCAACATTAATTTGAAACAGCATTAAAATTTGTTGTAAAATGATTGACTTAATAACAATTTAGTAGTGTAGTGAGGACACTCGCTTTCTCTTTCGCACGCACGCTTCTTGTGGAAGATAACGTAATAGTTCGATAGTTGTATCTTTTTCTATTACTTCTACGACCAAATTTGAAATATTTGTAAGTTGTTAAATACTAAAAGGAATTTTAAAAAAATCGTCCTGTTTACCTTTCGGCATAACGTAGCTATTCGATTTACATTTTTTTTTGTATCAACCCATACACGTCCACTGCAGGATACGGGCCTACTCTACAAGCAAGAGTACGATTGAGAGTGGTTAGGCCATATAGTCCACCATGCTGGTCTAGTGCGGGTTGGCGAAATATACATACCATAGAAATTGTTACATTAACCTATGGTATGCATGTTTCCTCATGATGTTTTCCTTCACCGTTACAGCGCGTGGTGATTGACTATCAATACACACATGACTCCGAAAAGTCAGAGGTATGCCCTGAGATTTGAACCCGCGACCACCGTGGACATGTAGGCACCCGCTCGTTTTTTTTCTATTGCAATAAATAGCGAGACGAGCATGCCATTCGCCTGATGGTAAGCGATACGACCGCTCATGGACAGTAGTGAAAACACCATGAATTAAAAAGAATTGCTTGGCATTCCACTGCGCTCGCCATCCTGAGACATAAGTTGTTAAATGTCATTATGTCCAGTAATTGCTCTGGCTATCATTTCCTTCAAACCGGAACACAAAAATGCGTTTACATTGCTGTTTGGCGGGAGAAAAAGACATTGCGGTGATACCTAAAACCTGCACAGGTGGCCTCTCACATATGAGAGACCTACCACTAGTTACCAACAGGCCACCACGCACTATTATTAAGTCAATAACTATTGCGTCTCCAGTCTAGTATTACACAAGACTCGAATAAGATTACCAGTCTGTATGTTCCTTTACGTTGTGTTTGTACAGCAGTGAGCTCACAGAGAGCCGGAAATATTCGCTGGGATATTCATGTATTTTCTGAGTGTAAAACTTTCTGTTTACTTAGGTGTAATGTTGAGTTTTTTGAGTGTTCTGTGCTTGTTATTATTAGATATTGGTTTAACGAGTATTTTTTCGGCTGTGAACTGAAGTTTGAGAATTTTTGCTATGTTATTTTTTATTAGAGGAAAGTAGAATGATTTAAATAATGCAAGAGACACAGCTACTGCGCACCGAGTAGGTGAAGCTTTTGTAAATTGCAATAATCATGAAAATTACTGAAAATCATTGAATATATTTAAACTGGTGGAAATAGTTCTGTACTGTATCAGCCAATATACATCCCACTGCAGGGCACGGGCCACCTCTACCATCAAGAGTAAGATTGAGAGTGGTTAGACCATATAGTCCACCACGCTGGCCTAGTGCGGGTTGGCGGACTTACATATATTTTTTTTTATTTATTATAACCAAGAATATTTTACAAAAAGAAAGTAAGAAGTAAATGTATAACTACATAAAAAATACATACACATTACAGTGAACACTAACGTCTAAACTAGGCCGCATTCATACCATAGAAATTTACACAAATCGCTATGGTATGCAGGTTTACCACAATGTTTTCCTTCACCGTTATAGTGCGTGGTGATTGACTAGCAATACACACATGACTCATAAAGCCAGTGGTGTGCCCTGGGATTTGAACCCGCGACCACCGTGGACTTGTAGGCAGCCGCGTCTGGTCCGTTACCAACAGGCCACCACGCACTAAATAGTTCTACTACGTTAAAAATATATCAGTGCACATTAAAAGACGAAAATATCATGTTAAATATCTGAACTTCACACAATGTCCCCAATACTAAAAAAAACGCCAAAAAGAAGCATTTAAATCCCATAAAAAACACTACACAAAAACATCCGTTTCTGTTTACTTGAATGTTAATTTATCCCTCAACAAAAAAACTTGGCACCGAAGCAATAAAATTGCTTCCTAAGTGTTATACGGTTTATGTGGAAACACATTTAAATGTCCTCGAAGGATAACTATAGCAAAACGAAAGAGTAGGAATAGGGGCGTGCATTTGGCGCGGTGGTACAAGACCGGCATCATCCGGGCTTAGCGCAAACGTTTCTGCAGAAATACATTACTGCCGATAGAATGGCGCCACAGTGTATATGGCAGTGAGGCAAGTCTGTTTTGCGTGACTTTGGGTAAATGTTTCGAGAGAAAATTGTTTTAATAGGTATTGCACTTTTTACATGGCTTTGTATTACAGCACAATTACACTTACAACAAAAATGTTTGCTTTTGTCAGTATCGTTTATGAGTTGAAGGCTTGATGCGTTATTTGAAGTTCACTAGTCTGAAAGACTTGCTTGGATAACTCCAACATTATAAGACTGTTGTTAAACAAAACATTGGTATTAATAAGAAGTGGCGTATCATTTGCTTACAATTATTATTCTGCCTCGGTGGCGTAGTGGTACTACGGTATGATTGCAAAGCTGAGGTCTCGGGTTCGAATCCCGGTTCGGGCAAAGTGATATTGGATTTTTCTCTTCATTATCAGCCCGGAGTCAGGAATTTGTGCCCGATATAGCGATAGGCTCGCCACCTATCACGTCGTGGGACGGAACATACAAGGCGAAACGTGGGTGTTCTGGTAGCACGTCTGCCTACCCCTTCTGGGATAAAGGCGTGTGTTTATGTATGTGTTATTCCACATTTGTATCGGGTCAGCAGATATCTTTGGCTCCCAACTTTTATGACTAGAGGATTGCCTGATATCGGTTTTATGAGATCGCGCTCTTAAGATTTCATGAGTTGTACAAATTATTATGTTCTGACTTTTGATTTTCAAGTCATATCTCTTGTTAACCCCTCATACCAGAATTTGCTTTATAATTTTTACCTACTGTTAACCCTCCAACTGCGCCACTGGCGATAGAACGGTACATTAGGCCGGCTGCAGATGCGCGACACGGCACAGCTCTAGCACAGAATGGGCTATTCTCGCGATAACGGCATTGTACACAAAAACTTTCGGCGGGAGTAATGTGCTCATAAAAATGTTTTGTTAACTTATTATGTTGTTGATGATGTCTGGCTTTATGTGATAGTTGTGTTACTGGGAAGATATGAGGCGGCAGATGTTTTGAAGTGTGACGTCATTACAGTAACGCATGTTTGGAAATATAGTGGTTGAATTATGAAAAAAATATCTTAACTATTATTATTTTGTGTTGGGAACAGGACTCCTTTACAATATTCAGTATGATTGAGAAGGATTAAGCCTATTTCCAAGGGTCTGAGATGTGCCCTGGGATCCGATCTTTTGACCACTTTCGTTTTTGGTTCGTCAACAAAAGGCTATCGTGCATATCGAATAATTTAGGTATCGAAAAACTGCAATAAAATAAGTTATATTTTCAAGTTTAAAATACTACCACGGGCAGATACATTAAGATTTAATTTTCTCTCAGACTGGCGTCCGTACTTTTAATCAAAATGAAAACAAAGTTGTTAATGGAATGATGGGATAGATTTCATGCTCTGTGGGGCTTTTAAATTTAAAATACTGGGAAAATAATGGGGATCGAATACGCGGGTTTCAATTTCACTGACAGGTTTTTCCCAATTACGAAACGACAGTTATTTAATATTAAATTATTTAACACATAAATATAAACACAGTTTTACACCTGAAACATACATACATACATTCAACACTAAGTACCTTTCAGCCCAAGTTAAAGTGATGTAATACCTATTACTGAACATAAATTCTAGACAGAATCTAAGTCGTAACCCCAACTAGACATTAATACATCACGTAAGGTTCATAAGTTATTCACTCGCAATTTTATGTAGTAAACCTACCTGAACTTTCATCTCACCCTTAGTAACTTTGCTAACTTGCAAACAGTCGTTCCTGATGACTTGTATTTAGTTTTCTCAACACGTAGAGTTCTAATACAACACAACCTTGTATCTTTTTTATCCGTATCTTTCCTTTTACGCAGTAATAAAATGGCCCTCTGTAAGTGTGACGTGCGTTGGAATCCAATATCTCTATTGTTGCTTTGTGTTATGTAGCCTTTAGGACTTCATTAGGTTCATGGAGAATTCTTACGAGAAAGCCATCTTGATTTGTTTGCGTATCTTTTTTTTAAGATATTACTTGTTCTATTGAAGTTGTGTTATGTAGGTTTAGATATTATTCAAAAGAAAAATGAGGTCAACGTTATCAGCAAGTGCTATGAATAAATAGCGTACCGTAATGAAACAAATATTAGGACTCCTTATTTCAAAGGCCTGAAACGCATTTTTTAATTTCAATACTACATACATGCTACAGTGTTCTTTAAACAAACTATGTTGCGGCGATCATATGTAAGTGTAGGATATGGATAGTCAAAAGAAAACAGGTGCAGATCTATATAGATAGACTATTGATAGATGTAGGATGATTTTCCTCTCGACGGCCTTAGAAATCCTATCGATAGATGATGGACGATTATCCTCTCAACGGCTTATAGAATTACATTGGCTTAGATACATACATACATACATAAACTCACGCCTTTTTCTCAGAAGGAGTAGACAGAGGTGCAACCAGTATACCCACGTTTCGCCTTGTATGCTCCGTCTCATGATGTGATAGGGGGCGAGCCTATTGCCATATGGGACACAAATTACTGACACCGGGCTGATAATGAATAGAAAAATCCGATATCACTTTGTCCGTCCTGGAATCCGAACCAAAGACCTCAGCTTTGCAATCATAGGCTGCAGTGCGCCACCTAGGTAGTTCCGGTTTAGGTACTCAATTAAAAATCCTGTTACAAAACAAAATTACAACCAATTGAAATATGAAATCTAAAATTAGTTGAATCTAACTTGGTCTCATACGGCGATTTGATTTAACACGACCATTCATCGACTTGAACCGTTGCAAAGTTTACTCATTCTTGTGTAGTCAACTTAGCACATTACATAACTTGTAATATTACTTGCAGTTCCGGGAGCGCTCTAATGGTTGCAAAGTTTGCGACCACAACGTATTGTAGGCGATTGTGTTGATATTATCTGAACCGGGGGACAATTTGACCATTGTAGAAGCGTCCCATTTTTATTTATTTTTTAGTTTAGCGTTTTAGATAATTCCGCCAATCTCAGTGCAAGGGGGGTTACTCTATGATCTGAAACGAAACTCAAAACTTCGGATGTCGCAACTAAAACTATACGAATGTGCCTAGATACTTAAAAATTAATGTTCGAATCCTCTATTGTACGTCCTAACTATAGACTTAGTTCGAAGTGAATCCGAAATATAATATAGAATAGTGTCGATTTTTAGATATGGAAAATTAAAAACGTACTGCAGACGTCGAACGTCCGAACATTCGAGTTTCATTTCGGATTATAGAGTAACATCAGTTGTCATTGTATATCTGCATCAGCCCATATACGTCCCACTACAGGGCACAGACCGAGAGTACCGAGAGTCCGATTTTGGGGGGTTAGGCCATAGTCCTCTATGCCGGCCTAGTGCTGGTTGGCGGACTTTGCATACCATATAAATCCTTACAAATTTCTATAGCATGTAGGTTTCTTCACGATGTTTTCCTTCACCGTTATAGTGCATTAGTATATTGTACCGGTTATTGCAACCCTCCAGCCGGCGCTAGGCCAGCGTGGTGGACTATATGGCCTAACCACTCGCAATCGTATTCTCGCTTACAATGGAGGCCCGTGCCCTGCAGTGGGACGTATATGGGCTGATACAATACCGTACCGGTTATTGTATATGGTGTGGCTAAGATATAGTTTCAGCCGTTATTTTCTTAAAAGTTTAAATTGAAACATCGAAGAGGTATTTGACGAAACATAAACCTTCTTACAAGTTACCTCTCAACGTTTTCCTTTGCTGTTGAATCTTGTTAAACAAAGCGATAATTAACTACAAACACGGACCTAACTTTGAAAACTCTCTCGCGATCTTCAGTACTCCCAACTAGTCTATTACACAAGCAATTATGAATATTTCCTATGAAAATTCACAAGCTATAAGCTTATACTAGGTGCTGTATACATGAATACAGCAATCTATTCTTTTGTATTCATATTAACGTTATCGGAGGAACAGCAAAATCTACCTTCTCTTTCGCACCCACCCTTTGTTCTAACGTGTAAGTAAGACAGCAATATCTATGATTTCACCACACAGGCGTACATGAAATATGCTTTTAAATTAGGTCAATTTATATTCTAGCGACGGACGAAAACATTCTTCGACGCACGACACTCCAACCACTTTTATTATTTACTTGTGGCAACACCATCTTGTGAATTTCCAATGATATTCAAACAAACGACTTTATATCGTGATGGGGGGAATAGGGATTTTTTTATTGAATTTCCAACACGTTCTGACTTAGAGGTTGTTGCGGTTTGTAATTAGGTTTGCGCGTGAGTGTTGGAATTTTTCTGCAGTGGCTTATCCGTGCCAGATTTTTAGCACGTTTTATTTTCACTGTTGAAGGAATATCACATTATTATGAGTTTTATTTAGGACATAAAAAGTGATATCTTTACTTGTAAGATTTTGTTTACTTACATCTTTTGTAAATTTACCTAAATTTAATAATAATATTAACAAAAAATATATTAAAACAAATTAAATAAATTAGCTTTGTTACAAAATTACTGAAACAATAAACAATATTACTTAGTTATTAATAGATATCCGGCAATTATCTAGACAGCCTATTTCTTTAATTATCGTTTGATATCGTCATATAATTTAATTCTTGCTCAAACATCTTCACCGAGGATTTTTGTTATTTCTATATTCTAAATTTTAGAAACAGAGTTTCCAAAAATGAAAACATCATTTCCAAACCGATCTGTAAAATTCCATGTAATAACCAGCGTAGAAATCATTAGAATCGGTTACGCCATTCGTTTCCGAACACTATAACACAGTTTGTACCCACAATTGTGAATTCAATTACAAGAACCAGTTTTTGGTGTAGTTGGAACACTAAACCTCCATCTGCGAAACTTGTAATAACAGACAAATGATTTCAAATTCCCTTATATGCGATGTTTGAAGCAACTAGTGCAATTATGGAGTTTGCTCTCGTAAATGCGTCTGTGTAGTCTAATTTGATGCTGGTTGGAAGATGTAATTAATTACTATTTAACTAATTGTGCCTCGTGGCTCCAGTTACCTTAACGAATACTACGACGTCAAGGAGGTTGGTTTTCAACTATATACTGGCACTTTACTGGTATTTCACTGGTCGTAGGTCTCTCGTTTATGTGAGAGGCCGCCTGGGTAGGTACCGCAATGTCTCTTTCTCCCGCCAAACAGCAGTGTAAATGCACTGTGTTCCGGTTTGAAGGACATTGTGGCCAGAGTATCTACCGGACATAATAAGACTCAACATCTTATGTCTTAGGATGGCGAGCACAGTCGAATTCCAAGCATTGCTTTGTAATTCATGGTATTATTTGGTTTTGCTTTTGTCCGTGTGCGGTCGTATAGTTTCATTGTAATAAAAAAGTTACAAAGCGACTATTATGCATGTAATGGTAAGTACGCTGTAGTCCAACGTATTCACCGACGTGATATGGTTGTCTCTTTCGACCCAATCATGCTGGTCTGATAATAAAATTAATAATAAATAAATACACCCAACAGTCACATACATAGTCCTAACCCCACTAGGATTTAGTATCGTGGCTATCGGGAAATTCAGGAGACTTTTTGGTCTCACGAGTACCCAGACCCGAAATACCTGTGGGTCACACAAACATTTGTTTGACTTCTTTACAGAGTCATTATTTTCAGAGTCCAACACGCTGGCCCAATGTATGTTGGCAGTCTTCTCAAACGAGGCCTCCTCACGATGTTTTCCTGCACCGTGAAAGATGACGAAAATAATCTATATTTCTGTTTATCAGACGTATAAATGTATTAACAATGACAGTACTGACTCGTGACATGCTCCAATAATATACAGCTAGTGTAGAGTATTAGCGTTAATCCGTCCAGATCTTCCTCACAATACGGAACAATAATTTTATTGGCAATTGAGGCGTAACAAGCAAATCTATCGGAAGAAATCCCCACATACATGGAATGACCCAAATTCTCCTTCGCTAAGGCTTACGGACGCGGCTCAAGTTGCAAACGGATGATTTGGTTATCAACTAACATTGTTCCTTTGAAAAATATACTTAATTTAATAGATTCGTTTTGATAATGAGTTCTTTATCAACACAAGATTTTACGAAAATGTTGAATATGCTTGAATCATTATTTTCTTTTTTAAGCTATATTGATATTTAAATTGTTTCACGCCATCTGCTTCAATGCTTTTAGTATCTACTGTTAGTACTTAAGGTATATAAACTTAGACACCTCGATTTACTTAGAAAAAATACCTGTTTGACTTCCTGAACAATGTCTATGTTTTTTTTTGCAATGTGTCATTTATACTGTCTTTTTAGACAATAGAATAAGGATTAACGGATAATACAGAATACTTCTTATGCTATCAGCTTATAACTCAGCGCCAACTTAACGCATGTATTGTTTTGTATGATACAAATCCCTAGGGGCTTAGGGCTTAGGGCAGTGCATTGTACGTTATGACGTCAGACCATCGGGCGATCAATTCCGCGAAGCGATGCAGCATGAACTCCCCAATACTCAAGTCCCGATGGGCTTATAGGTACATTATGGCTGAAGTTCTAGGAAACTGAGGGAATTAAGGAGTCTGTTTAGGATTTATTTAGGTGGAAAAGTTTTCATATAAAATGGTTTACCATACCACAGTCTGTGAGTACCAAAAGCACTGTAAGTAGGTGTATTGATTTGAAAAATATGTTGTATTGCCATTAAATGAATTAAGTTTGAGGACAGGCCAATGGTCGATCTTATTATCATAATCTTATCGGACTGCTCTAGGAAAACAAGGTTGCTTTTAATTGTTGAAAAATTTCTAACGGTACGATATATTATGTGTTCACGCGAAAGAATATTAATAATTCACCAGCGAATAATCACGAAAATAACTAGTTAACTACTAATAACCAACTCAATAATTGCCCTTCAATTCAATCTGTTTGTAAACAGTACCATGTAGATTATATTATAATGTTAATATAAATGAAAATAACCAGGAAATGTATATAAATTAAGCGACCCGCAAGGGTTCTGCGTGCCCTATTCATATTCATGATCTGACCCGGCCGTTTTGCTGCCGATCAATGCTACATGTGCGTGATAAATATTCTTGAAACGTTATTAATAAAACACTCGTATACTATTTTTTTGTTTATATTAAATGTCTTGTTTATCTATGCCGGACCTTTTTTATTTATTTTTTTTCTGTGGTTTTATGAAAAATAAAATATGTCCAGCTACTTTTTATTTGTTACAATAGGGTTATATAACTCAGGGGTGTTTATAATATTTAATCATCATCACCATAAGCTATGGACATTGTTAAACCTAGGGTTATGTCATCCTGGATATCTTATTTTTTCTTCCATGTTGGAAAAGGGTGTTTACGAAATGATCTTGTGAACCAGTCTCATAGATGCTGATGCTATATAATTTCTCTTCACCATAAATAATTAATTAACTATTCGTACACAATTAACTTCAAAGTCATATTTTTATACTCAGCATCAATGACCTTCACCGTAACCTTCATCTGATCACTTAATTTCGCTTCGAACTAAATTACCGCTCATTTTGTATGAATGATTAATATTTGAAAAGGACAAGAACACATTTGTTTGGAAATTGATCGCTATTACTCTTTGAAGGGCCGAAGGGCTCGAACAAGGAAGTCCCTTCAATATTTTTATATTAGCCCTTGAACATTGCCGTACTAAATTGGGACTTGAGAAAATTGTTGAGTTCTAAATGAAATATGACAGGGACGGTGAGGCTTAGATTAAAATTTTGTTGAGGTCTGGTAATTTAAAATGCAAAATAATAATTTAATAATTGAGGACTTTGGTGGTGAGACCGAAAAGCCTTCCGTGATTTTTGTCACTCACCACGCAATGTTAAAGTACAGAATTACCTAGATGTGACTGATGCACACATATATAAAGACACCCCTTTTTCCAGAAGGGTAGGCAGAGGTGCAATCGGGATACCCACGTTTCGCCTTGCATTTTTCCGTCCTGTCAAAGTCAAGTCACGCTAAAGGGTGGCTTTACCACTAAAAAATATCTTAACGATCACCTCATTTTTCTAATTACAAACCTTCACCTGCAATTTGAATAATGCGATTTGTTGTTCAAATATTTTTTTCGATTACACGGATTTTCTTAGCTAAATGGTTCTGTAATAGCCTATATCTCATTCATTCCCGGGAAGCTTTTCGTACAGCCAATTTGAATTGCTTGACTATATACATAGATGGATGGAATAAAATATTCCGAAAAATACGAGGAAAACATTTCGTGATATGGATATCCTGCTCGCGGAATCTATGTTATCAATATTTACGTGTTGGTTCGTCGAACCGAATTTTGTGCCTCGGTGTGTTAACATGGAAATTATGCTGGTATTTTGCTGGAGGATTTAAATCTGTTTTTTTGTATTGGAATGGCAAATGAGTACGCGGCTTATCTGAATTCCATAGCAATTGAAGATTCATAGGCGTGCTGACGATGTAAACGAAAGAGGTTGTCGAACTTTTTTGCTGTCGTAAACTGATTAATAGATCGTCTGATGCCATTTCATATCGCGAATCTAATCAAGTAAAAGGACAATATTAATGAGCTAAAATGCTTATGTGGAGCTACTTAGAACATTCTAAACCTTTTAATGGGTTCCACATATAAAAAAGCACTTTAGATGGACGATAGAACACATTGACATCACGTCTTATTAAAGGTTTGTCATATAATTCATCATAATAAACCTTAAAATGGTGTACACAACCCCGACCTTTTATGAATTGAAGTCAACATAAGCTCATCAAAGACGCAAAACCAATTCTGAGAGGATTAATAACGTGACATTATTATTTCGTATTTAAAGTCAAAATAAGTCTTCGATTCGTCTTTCTTGAGATGGTTTTTTAAGCTTCTTTCATAGCCTTTGTTTCATTCATTCCTTTCACATTGAGTGGGCTTACGGTTTTTGATATTCTTATTGAAATATTTCCATTGATTTTATGTATTGGTAAAGAATTTATTGAGAAAAAGTGCCATACTAAAGGAGCGTTGGATTTTGTTTTAATTTTGTGTACTTTTACCAGTAACATGGAGTGACTACAATGCGCATCATGATAAGCAAAGTGAGAGTATAAAAGCAACTTGATAATATACACAGGCTGAAGTGGTAGTACCACACACTAGCTTGGTTCAATACTTAAATGAATTATAACATCTATGGGTCAATATGAAGGAAATTTCCATCGTTATATATGGTGAATGCAATCGAAAATCTATTGCAATTATACATTTTATGATTGTTTGGGGTCATTATCATGTTAGTCGTCATAATCAGTTGTCGGCTACTACCTATTTTCAAAAAAAATAAACGCGTGTTGTGGCGTGTAAATGGCTTAACATTGGCAATGATTAGAACATACTAAATTGAAATAAGACCACAATATTGAAATAAAACAAATTCTTACGGATTTTATCGCGAATTTGATTTAATTTTTAAATTTTTTAACTTTCTGACGTTTTTCATGGTCACGGATTGGACGGAGGTATTAGTCATCCGCTTATTGACTGTTAAAATGTAACTACCCTTAATTTATAATTATTAACTTAAATTTTAATAAGTTAATTGGTTTTTGCAATCCGATTTAAGCAGAAGGAGCTCACTGTGTCTTGAGGTTTTATTTCAATTTGTAACATTCCCGTAAATCTTAGAAACCATTAAGACCACACTACTTTTAGTGGTACTATTTCACGGGTTTTTATAAAGTGCTAATAGGAAATTTGGAAATTTTTTGATTGAAGGCTACTACTACTTATGTTATTTTCAACTCTTCTGTCATAGTAATTCCGCAAACTTCTATCATGTTCTTAAAGTTGTATGCATAAAATGAACGAATGACATGACTACGTGTCTCAAGGAAAGCTTAATATGTTTGTCGCGTCTACGTAAAAGCAAGACGCCAAAAACTAGCGCGTCTTTGGAACGTGAGAAGAACTCGCAATTTTCACATGAAAAATTAATATCTCTATGACACCATGGCCCGTTGTATTTCAACATGAAAGTAATGTTTTGTAGTGGTAGGATAATCGGTATATACTTGCATACCTACCCCTTTAAACGATTGTTAAAGCCTATCACAGCGAAACAAATAGGTAGGTATACTGCGTTTTGGGTTGAGCTTGTGTATTGTCCTTAGTTTTGAACCAAAAGGCATAATAGTGTCGATCGGCAAAAGGTATCTTTCGTTCATTTTGATCATTCTGCACATAACATCTTAACCATAGAATCAAAATATTTTTTCGCTATTAAATCCACCACATTCAAGACCACAATATTTACATTTATGCAATTTTTTTCAGGTCAATTTACCACGCAATATTAAAGCCAATTCTATAGACACTAAATGAAATTCCATCAACACCTAATTATCCACATTCAATTTAAGGAATGCTGATGAGACGGGAATCTTCACACTCGGCGCGAATCAAAAACATTCCAGTCACGTGTACAACAAAGCGACAACTTCAGACCAGTGCGAACCCTCAATTCGAACTGCTTAATGAAGTTAGCCGGGGATCGTTGTGAGACGCGTTCGAAATAACCAAGCCTGAAAGTTGCATGGATTTCGCCACCTTTTGTTTTATTTATGGTTGGTTAGTGACCTTGTTCGGGATTGTTAGGGTTTTTGTATAGATAGCTTCTATTGTTCATAGTTTATTTATTCAAGAATTTTAAGTAAATAAATAAAAAATAAACACACACAACAGTCCAGGCCCCACACTGAAATAGAGTCTTGTGTCGTGGGTATCAGAAGCTACGAGAGACTTTTCAGTTCACACAAAAAATTGTTTCGATGCAGGGATCGAACCCGATATTGGAAAATATTATATCGATATTCTGTGAGTATGTTGTTCATGTTAGGTTGGAGTAGAAGCTATCTTTATAAAATGTTGCGGATATTTTACGGAAGGTCTGATCGATCATAGATCCATCAGTCAAATTGATGTAATTAAATTAAAATGCTGACGATATTAGTTTTAAAGTCATGGCTTCCCATAACGTCAGAATAAACTATTTATTATCCTAGATCGCAAATTAAAAATCCCGGCAAACCTACGCACTCTTTCTAGAAAGCATTGTAATTACCACCGAATACAATGTAGCCACTGACATCCCAATAAAAATACACAAGTAATCACATTCTAAAACGCTTTTATGGAGAACGATAAATTCACGGCAATAATTTAAAAAACACCTTCGGCTGTGTATTCCGAATTTTTAATTCCCAACTTCGCCTATAAACTTCACGGTGGAGAAAATGTGGGAACAAACCGTATTTTTTCCTTTCAAACATTTTATCGTTTTTCTCTTGTACAGCGGGCATCGTAAACTGTGAACGGAGTGGGTGAACACCTTTCTGTACGTTTTTTGTTTGAAATAGTACGGAAAGTGCCACAGTTTCTTTGTGAATGTAATGATTTGGGGAATTGAGTTTTTTCATTAGCTATGGGTTAATATGCAGATTTTGGATTAACTAGGCTTGGCGTACAAAGAGATATAATAAACTATATACAATTATTTCGTGCAAAGTTCAAAAAATTGCGTTAGGTAAAAATAAATTGAATACATTTAATACAGTTATTATCAGATATTTACCAAAAAAGCCCTTTGTAGTTAGTTCAGAACTTTGTACAGAAAACATAAAGGAATATTAAAAAAATGTACTACAAAAATATGACCTACAAAGCAATTCATGTTCTGACCATTTTTTGATTAGTTCTATTCCATATCGATGTAATTTCCCTTTTCTTTTTATTGCTCTCCAGACAATTTCATAGTTTGTTCGATGGGAAACAGTGCCGGCAACTTTTTAATTGTTTTTCGATCTCTTCCAATTTCGGACTAACAGACCAGTTTCATCGTTTGTATTTTTATCTTTTTCAAACTGTATCGAGTCTTGTACTGAACGAGTAACTTCGGTATCCGGCTTACTCGCGCCAATAAAGATTTGTTCATCGGCTGAAAAATTTAAATTCCACGCAGATATAGCTCCAGCATTCGCGGAAGGAGCCAAAAAAATCGTTTCGCATTGTAAACGGTAAATTATTTCTCCTTTGCGATTCTTTCGACGGTTCATAAAACGCCTTCACTCTTTCGAAATAAGGTCGTGGGAACGTAAAGCGTGGCTCATAACACGGCAGATGCAAATTTGTGGCGCTGTATCGAAATTTATTGACGGAGATACGTTCAAGATTTGCATTTACGGCCATATTTAATCTTTTGTTGCTCGTTCGGGAATAAATTTTATTCCATCCTTTGTGTTCGATGGAATTAATTATAGGGGGCTTAATGGTGTATTTACATTAACAGCTATGTTAAAATTCGATAAAATTAATTAAATTCCGCCTTTTATGAAGCATCTATTAAAGACAGAAGCTGGTAATGGAATTGCAAATTCAAAAGAAATTATTAAAAACGGTGTCAGTTCTCGTATCCGAGTGATTCTTGGAACGGAAAGTTATGGAATAGATGAGAGAAAGGAAGCAAGACTAAAACAAGATTTCTTTGTTGATGCGAGAAATATTTCAAGCGTGAATAGTATTGCAGATAGAACTTAGTATTTCATGATTTTGTAGACGTTAAACTATAAGCTGTGTCGGCTATATATTCAGTTTTAGTTAAGGTTTTCAGTTTCAATGAACAATATTAGTTATTACACAATGAAAACTGAAATAACCTATCAGATGTAAAAGTTCAAGTAACATTTTTCAACTCATTTATTTAGAGTCGTTTAATAATTGAATCACATAAATTTTCGCTACTCTAGATAATGCAATAATGAAAGCGATAAATAATATCAATTTTGTAACTCCAGCCCCGAAAATGAGTCTATAAATTCAAAAATTTACACCACAAATTGTGTAATGCAAAGTTGTGGCATGCAAAGCGGGCGCCTTTAATCAGGCAGAGAGGAGCGAATGCATAATTCATAATACACGAACGGAATCATTCACTCACACGTCGTGTGATAATGTCGGGAATGAATGAATGTAATGATTCACGACCGGTACATGAATGTTTATCGTTCAGTCATTATTGCGCTTTGGGGTGTAAAATTAGTTTAGCCTTTTCATAATCCTTTGAGAGGTGGAAGAATAGTAAAGTTCAGTTTAGCATGTTGTTAGGTTTGACAATAGTCTATGCGAGAGCGTGTTATTGGCATTTATAGAGAGCAGTTAATACTAACCACGACCGAAGGCAACGTAGGTGTGATCTGTGTCATCACGGCACATAGCACGACCTTATGCTCCGGGTGGGATAACACTAGGAACAAAGAAAGAAAAAGTTACAATTCTATTACTACAACTGTGTTACAAATTATAACAATAATGGTGTATTATGAAATACCTTCGAAATGGAACATGCTATATAGATAGACAACGTTGAATCAAAATAAAACAAAAATGAACAAACAGAATAACAGTAGCGGCAACAGCAAAATGAATATTTAAATTGTTACCAAAAATGTGAGAAAACAACACAAGTAGGTCAGATGCTTTAATAAAGCTACAAAAGGAACTACGATGCAGGCGAAAGCATAAAGAGAGCTAAATAAAGAATATTCCATAGTGACTAAATATTTTCGGAAATATTAAGATGCTTTATTTATCATTGTTCGCCAGTTCTTAAGATTTGAAACATGTTACAGGTGCGAAAGAAAAACAATGATACATACTCTTTCACCAGACCAAACTGCTTCCTTTTCTTTTTTGAATGAATTTTTAAATTATAAACCTAAGCAAGTTTGTTGAGTTTGAATCTCCGTCACACAACTAAGACTGATTAACCATGACATATTTATTTAAAGATGAAGAAAAATATCCTTAAAAGGTCTGCAAAAGTGTTCTCTACCTGAATATCAATTGAATGTAAATTCCACTACAGCCCAGCCGAACACTTGCCTATTTCAGCATAATAAATGAAAAACTAGCTTCGCTCAATCGTGAAGAAGGCCTGTATACAGAAGCGAATATTTCACAGATCTGATATTACAATTTATTTTCATCTGAAATCCGTGACAAGAGCGCTGTGTTCAGCAATGACACGCATACGGGCCGATATAAACTGTCAGAATTCTGAAACTATAACATTTTCAGTGAAGTGAACAAAGATTATTTTCATGAAAGCCAACAATTCATCAATTTACTCGCTGATTGCGCGTGCATTATTTAAGGTATGCAAACGTTATTAAAACTGAACTTGCCACCGGTGCTAGTATGTCGTTTTAACAGAGAGCACTTTGAAAAATTACAAGGATTTATAGTAACTAATATTGGCAAAGGCCTATGTTCACCAGTGGACTTCCGTAGGCTGATGGGTTGGTTGATAGTAACCAATACCAACTCCATATGGAGATATTAACAAAATATTATATGGTATGTAAAGTAAAGACTGCCTCGGTGGCGTAATTGTGCCACGTTATAGGTATAAATATGAGGTCTCGGGTTCGAATCCTGGGTAAGTGATATTAGATTTTTCTATTCATTATTAGCTCGGAGTCAGGAATTTGTGCCCAATATGGCGATAGGCTCACCCCCTAGCACATTGTAGGATGAAATATACAAGGCAAAACATGAGTGTGAGCTACCAAGGAAACATCTGCCTACCCCTTCTGGGAAAAGGCGCGAGTTTATGTATGTAAAGTGGACCAAACTGCACTAGGTCAGCATGATGGACTATGGCCTAATCTTTCTTTATTAAACTTACGGTTTTAGAGAACTCACGAGCCCAGAAGTCGGTTTTAGCGACTAATACAATATAATATAGTATTATTTTAATATTTAGGGCTGTGGAATAGAAGTGTCTGATGTAAAAAAAAAATATCGAACATATAATTCATCTAAATTCTATCAGCGTGTGGCAAAATTTGGAACTAAAATAAAATTTTAAAAATGTCTAACTTACGCATTGTTGGAGGTATGAAGCATAAAAAGCATTTATATTCATAATCTAAAAGTATTAACATGTCCAATTTAACAAAATGTGAAGGGTGAACTGTTCCTAATATTTTGACAACAGCATGACAACAAGACTTGCACATAAGGTCCGGCAGCGGCTGGATGCATGTAGCAGCAGACCGGGCTCTGTGGCGTTCCTTAGAATATGCCTAGGTCCAGCAGTGGACTGTAATGGGCTGATGATGATGACAACAACGCAATTGGACGCCAAAAGATCGCAGACAATCTATACCAAACCTTACTTGTTAAAAGAGCCGTATTAATTAACCCTCGCCGATTAATACATTAATTAGTATACGAGTACTGTTTGTTTATCTTACGCTAATGTGATGCCATTATGCTCATACGATTACCCTTGAATAGGCCTGAATGTGCTCTAGAGCCCTGTAATAGATACATCTTTAGGTAATTATTATGTATTTGATAATTACCACAATATGAACCAAGAGTCTCTCTCTCTCTTCAGCCACAGGAAGTCTACTGCTGAACATAGGCCTCCCCCATAGATCGCCACATGACCTGATGGAAGCGGCTTGCATCCAGCGACTTTCTGCGACCTTAACCAGGAGTATTCAATATTAATCAATCTCAATCAGATTAAAAAAGAAAAAATAAGGTTTTATTGAGAATAATCATGTATGGGAAATATGATATGTTGATTTCTTTATATACGAATATCCAAAATATATATTTTTATAATTATAGTTAGTATCGCTCACTCTAATTATGTCGGAATACGTTGGGAGGAAACCCAAATACCTGTGCTTAGGAAAGTCCAAGGTATATGAAGTCTTTCAATACACTGACACTGACTTTTCGGAGTGTGTGTATTGATAGTCAATTACCACACACTATAACGGTGAAGGAAAACGTCGTGAGGAAACCTGCATATCATAGCAATTTGCAAAAGTTTCTATAGTATATAAAGTCCGCCAACCGGCACTAGGCCAGCGTGGTGGACGTAGAGGACGTGTAGAGGAGGCCCGTGCCCTGTAGTGGGACGTATCTGGGCTGATACAGTACAGTGGTACACCAAGACCTAAACTCCTTTCATCGGTAAAAGAACCTTATACTCTGCAGTCATGCGCGTAATAAGAGCTAATATTAAACCAATGTTGGATAAGTATGTTTAATGTTTTAATCAATTTAATTCACATTTCAGGTAAGAAAGAACTCCAAATTTTTCCACAAGCGAACCGTAAGTCTATTTCAACTTTCATTTTGGTATTAAATTGCATACGTTTATACATCTACGTATTTACTGATATTACTCTAGCATATTACTTGGCGTTATTTGAAAACACTTTTGGCCATTCGTACTTTTGAATATTTCATACCTTTTGTGTGTATTTTTGAATCAAACTAAGAGCTTTTGTAAATATGAAAACGGTAGTATTGGTTTGTGTTCGGATTGGGAATACCTGGAATTTGTTTTAAAATATTTTTTGAGGAATGAACTGCAATATTTATTGTAAAAAGATTATATTTAAAATCGTAGAACTGTCCGCTAGATTTTATACTATTAAGATACCAAAAACAGGGTTTATTATTTTATAAAAGCTTTACAACTAAATTTAAAGCAGAAAAACAAATAAGCGACAGACAACAGCGTTTTATTTTTTAAGGCAATGAACGGCGAGACGAGCATGCCATTCGCCTGATGGTAAGTGATACGACCGCTCATGGACTGTAGCAAAACCAAACATCACCATTAATTACAAAGCAATGCTTGGTATTCCACTGCGCTCGCCATCTTGAGACATAACATGTTATTATGCTTCACTATGTCCAGTAGTTACGATAGCTACAATGTCCTTCAAACCGGAACACAACAGTGCATTTACACTGGTGTCTACCTACCCAGGCAGCCTCTCAGATATGGGAGACCTACCACCAGTAAAAATTAAGAAAATAAAACTAGTCAATATTAATTTCTTTTATTAAAAATATCATTAAATCGGACAAACCAAAGCATATTTTTAACAAAAATTATTACCACATCCCATACGTCATTACCCATTAATACCTCACATCAATAAAAAAGTCATACTAAACCTATAACATGCGAACTCTATACTAATATTAATAAACAAGAAAATAAAAGCACATTGTGGACCATTTCAGTGGCTCCCAGTGTATCATTATGCGCAGTGGGCAGACCGCCAACCATATAAAGTTAGTAATTGCTTACCGAGCATTTTACGGCAAAATGTGTTAATATGGATACGTATAGAAAACAATTACAATTTAACTGCTTTATATTCTGAGGAAATGAACGTTTTAGCGGCTATTTTATGGTAAAAGTGAGTTTATTAAAAAGTTAATTTAGACACTTGCATTTTGTTAAGGTTCGTTATGAAATTTTGCTAAATTATTATTTTTTGTTTTTTTAATTTTCCACTCTCTTTTATGAGAAAACGTAGCAGCTCTGTTTCCCAGTTTTTACCTGTCAGCTGGCACCTGTTAGTTTCTCTAGAAAAACTTTACTGGGTTCCTTTGTTTTTTTTTTATTATATTGTTATTAAACTAAGGGCAATACACGTAGTACTGTAAACGTATATAAAGTGCTTCATAGCATCGCTTAACTATAATCTTATTTTCGAAAAATTTAATACGATCAAAATTTCAGCCATAATTGCCAACAAAATTCGCTCAAATTATTTGCAGATAAATTGTATTTTTTTCACAATTCTAATGCGTTCATAATATTAATATGTTGAAGGTAATATTAACGAGATTAATGGGCGTTATTTTCCATCCACCACGCTCCTTTAAACCAGGTGAGTAGCTCTCAAACGGGCAATATACAAATTTCGAACAACTCCTAAGATACAACCCAAAGAGCATCAAAAGAAAACTCACAATATATTTGTTAAACAAAACTCCACGTAAGGAGTGAAGTTTGTTATAAAAATATATTTAAGAATCTCCTTTCAAAGATTCCTTTCGTTGGATACAAAACAAAGTTTTCAGCGAGAACGGAGCTTAGCAAGCACTTAAGGATATTGCTTTCTTATTAAATATTGATGCTTAAAGCGTATGATACGTGTGCTTACGCGTTTCTGAGTATATGATGATGAAGTCTAGATTATACTTTGTGCAATTGAGTTGTGGAAACACTCAGTTAGTACTCGTATATACGGAGTAATGAATGACTGAAGCATTATTTTTGCTTGCTTTGGCGAATGATTTAGTGAAAATATTTTAGGAAAAGAAAGGAAAAGCTATGCCGCATGTGCTATAATATTAGAAACATATTTACCTCCTATTTTTTGCTTGATGATTTCCACAACTCTTTGAGGTCCTAAAGCATCATCATCATCAGGCCGTTGCAATCCACTACTGAACATAGACAGGGACCTAGGGAGAGCCTAAGGTACGCAACAGAGCCCGGTCTGTTGCTTTATGCATCCAGTCGCTGCTGGCCGTCTTGTGCAACTCGTCCCGCCATCTGACCAGAGGACGTCCCACGCTAAAGCATATCAGATACAAATTTTGGACACAGTAACCGCATTGTACTTCGCCATCCCTTCAGCATATATTAGTCCATAAACCCTTTCAATTTCGATATTAAGCGTTCATTGAAAAAATTTCAATACAAATATTGGGCTGGCGGGTTTGTGAGCGCGGTATCGGAACTCTTTCGCTAGTGTGGCTCCTGCCGAGTCTGCCTACTAAAAAGCCCTATTATTTATTAATACAGCTCACTTACCGTCCTTAGATATTTCTATTACTAGGAGATAAGCTAGTGTCCTTGACAGACTAGCCCAGCTCCGGAGCTTGGGGCCAGAGTTTTGCGAGCCACTGTTAATCTTGGCCGACAGTGGTGCGTGGGCGGGAGAGTCACTAGCTCTGATTAGTAAGATGGTGGTACCAGGTGGTACTTTCAGTGTTGAATCCGATATAGACTCTACCGGTTTAGATGCTTTATATCTAGAGGAAACCAAAATTCTTTTTTACATAAATCTTTTTTATAGATTCCAATTCAAATCACAATCCATCATAATGTATCAGGAAAATCTGCCACCTCAGCGGAAAATGTATAAAAATATTCCCCTACCTTGACCCGGCACTAAAACAAAACGTACCATAATCTTCGCAAGAGGCAAATTATATATTGCTCCATTAGATAAGGCAAATGATAAATGTAACATGCCTTAGTTCGCGTGGGATTTACGGCCATTTTGTGTGAGGTGGTTATGACCTATTTTCTTTGTTGTTATCTGCAACTAACGTCGGCTTTTATTCGGTGGAGCTTCGTTAATAGGCAGGCAGTTTACGGTCTTTGAGGTTTACATGCGGATGTTTGGACTCTAAATTAGGTTCAGACAAAGAAATTGCTGAAGAATACTTTCGTTTTTAGGTATTAAGTTTTATTGGTTGGAAATTATTGTGATTGGGAGGATCTTGCTATTTGTTTGGATAAGGAATAACTAAGCTATCTTTTAAATAGTAGAGTTACAGTACTAATAGCGCGGTTCGGTTGTGGTGGTTCCACTAGCCTTACGAAAACCAATCTATAATAACAGCTGCTGCAGGATGCCCAATACCCCTTTACTCTTCCCATCCTTTATACTTGCCGCTTCCCCCCCAATTTGATGGGCCGACAACACATCCATGATCCAAGCGTTGTAGATGTTCATGGGCAGCAGCATTAGGTGACCTGCTTGCTCGTGCGCCAGACATATGCTATACTAAAAAAAGAAAGTTTTTCTATTGTGTTTTATTCAGTGAATGAAATTACAAAAGACAACAGTCGAGGTAGTGTATTTTATAATCATAATCAGCTACAATATCTCTTACACATTAAATTAACTGCGCTTACAGATTTCGTATTCTCAATTACAATTTTAATTTCCTCCACATTTTCTGCCATTTTATGTAAAACAATATACATTCCATGATATAACAAGCAACCCAGCGAAGTCTATCTAGTAATTTTAAAATTTTATATAACGACATCTTTTGGCACATGCCCAAACTACTTTCCGGGAACGCTCAGTCGTCTAGGGAATAAGTTAATTAATTAGACGTTGGTTCTTGTTATTGAAAGCTTGTCTTGGGCAAGTACAGACAATATATTTGTTGTACTAGAGCAATTAATTAATCCGTATTAATTTGGTAGCCAACAACCTACCACTAATTAGTATTATTTCATTTCTAAGAGTGACATTGATAATCTCGACCTTAACATAATATTACGATAACGTGCCATTTGTGAGTGAGTATAAGAAAATACATGATATTTTTTTGCACCACAACATTTAAGGTCTAGACTAAATTCTAATATAATAGATCACACAAACATTTGTCTCGATATGGAAATTGAATTATTAATAGCAACTCTTAATATAGTCCGCTTGTAATAAGATTTTGAAAAGCGATCTTAGAACGCTTTAAGATACCCGATACACAAAAAAATAGTAATATAAACAATGATTTAATCTGAAATCATATTAAAGATAACAAAAGGCAATAACACTGGATAATTTTTGAAACACTGAAACTGGAACATGGCGAGAATTTTAATCGCGCTATTCCCTCAACAGAATTTAAATAAGGTCTGTTGTATTAAACATCACATTAGCACTGGGAGCTCTTTAATTTGTAACACTATGACTCTTTGGCCTTTTGTTATTTTGTTTATTTTCACAACCCTACTTCATCTTTTGATGATATTGGAATTTTATATTTTTTTTATTCATTCAATACGTCTTTGTTTGTGTCATCATTGTGGGGGCATTTGCCGTTGACGACCTAGTAAGGGTCGCTGGAAGTCGCTGGATGCAGGCCACTTCCAACAGGTCAATGTGGAGATCCTTGAGGGAGGCCTATATTCAGCAGTGGACTTCCTGTGGCTGAAGAGAGAGAGAGATTCAATAGGTTCAGCAAACGAGCAAACAGGTTACCTGAACATCTACTACGCTTGGATCATAGATATATTGCTCTTCCATTGGAAGGGGAGCCGGAAAGAAGAATTATGGGGAAGAGGAAAGGGGTATTGGGCATGCGACCATCTCACTGACCGAACGAAACGAAACAGCGAAGCTGTCACTTAACTACGATCTCCTGTGAGACAGTAATACTGCCCCGAATGAGCCTGCCCATTCATACTGTATCATAAGTGACTGCGAGCTCTACCACTTCCAGAACATACTTAAATGCATTGCATTTCGGGTTCATGTGTATGTCTGGACTCCGAATACAATCAGATCGGCATAACCATGGAGTGCAAAGCATTTTGTATTAGCTGCATTAATAAATGCACGCAACAGTTACATAAACAGTGCTAACCCCACACTAAGATCGAGTCTTGTGTCGAGTTTATCAAGAACTACAAGAGACTTTTCGCTCTCACAAACACCCAAACCCGAAACAAATACTTGTGGTTCACATCAATATTTGACTCGGTGCGGGGATCGAATCCGCGGCCACTCGTTTCTCAATCGGCGTCCAACCAACTGTGCCACGGGTACTACATTATACTTTTGACGAGCCAATAAAAAAAAATCAAACATCAGACATATTTTTTCTGTTTTTGGAGATGATTTATCTTTAATGTCATTTACATGTGGCTCGAAGGACCATTTGAAAGGTGAATATTATCATTCATAAATCATAACACGTTATCTTCTCAGAATGTGAATCAAATATTCAGTATTTCTTGCACGTAAGAATTGCATTTTGATTGGCTATAAAAGTGTCAATTTCGTATTGATTTTAACCGTCTACGTGTTGTGCATTGCTTACAGCGTACATTTCTACAAAAATCATAAGTATGTGATATTATATTGTTCATCGTTAAAAACTATAATTTTTTATATAACTATAATGTTTGTACTAAGCAATAAGTAAAACAAATAACAACAATGAGCTCCTACAATCATAAAAAAGAATCGTATTATAGTTGACTTGAGTTATTTGGCTATTAGTTGACTTACTTATGAAAATATAAATGACTAATCACGAGCTTAAAAATCATACGATATAAAAATCATAATGTATTTATATTTATATTTACAGATATCCAAATAAATTAAATGCACCAAACAAAAAAGAACGCAAACACATTTCCTCATTCGGTTCAATTATACGTGAAAATATTTCCCGTTCCTGCATTCAGTTCTCCGGGGCGCTATCGGAATGATTTTCACGATGTTTAAAATGTAAAGGACGGCGCTACGTTGGCGCTCTGAATTTGTTACCGGCACGTGATGAAGCGTTTAAGTAAATTGCCGATTGCAGACCGTTTGCTTTTCCAAAAGACAGATAGGTCCGATTTGCTGTTAAAGTTTTAAAAAATAAATTTTGTTTGCTTTCAGAAGAACGGAGTTAGATGTCGCGATTTATGATACGTATACAGTTTCAAGTGTACACCAGTTTGTAATATATTTACTACAATTTCTTCAACTACTGTAAAGTCCCATTTACACGGGAAGAGTCTCTCGCCTCAAAGATACGATTATCGTAAGGATACAAAAAAGTTGCATCGTGTAAACATTCTTGGAACACGATAATCTTGTGGCGGTAATATATTGTGATAATGGCATACGATTCTCGCCGCAAGAAATTCTCCCCGTGTAATTGGCGCTTAAGTCCCTGCTGAACATAGGTGTCTGTTAAACTGCCAGGGTTTGGGGCCTCATGTGATATTTGTGTGCACCTGGCTTTTTGCCAGGTCGAGGGTTGACGAGTGCAGGATACAGGAAACAAGTTCTCATGCTAAAGGCACTTTCCTACAGTCTGATATATGGCTATGCCATTTTTTGCGATGGTTCCGACATAGTTCGGTTTTAGGAATAATACAACAATAACTAAAATATTAACAACATTAAAGAAGCCTTCAATACCTTTGGTTGGAAAGATAGTCTGAATATGAATCAATATGCAAAATTGATATTGTTTCATATTTCTTAGCAGTAACCTTGTAAGTTGTTGCTTCATTTTAACTTTATTCTGAGAAGTTAGAATTCAATAACAGTTACCTTTATTGTAATAGATAATAAAACCGAATTGGAGAACGTTATAAACTAAGTTCTCAGAACGGCAATTGATATCAATAAACAAAATATCTAATATACACATGAGTTCACACAAGCCCAACAATCGAATGATCGTGTCAATGGTTTCCTTACTAACCTCGCTTGCTATTCCATTCGCTAAGAGTATGTAGGTATTGTTGAAATAGCGATCTATTAAAATATCTCGTTGTTTTCCTTCACCATTAATGAATGCAAAGCAGTCAAATAATAGCCCCTTCCAACAGGTCTATGTGTCGAATCCTGGGGGAGGCCTATGTTCAACAGTAGACTTAATGTGGCTGAAGAGAGAGAGAGAGAGTCAAATAAACAAACATTTTTATATATTACGTACTTCTCATAAATCAAGGTAACACAAAGGAATGTACTTGTTTATAATAAAACTTGTCTATGCAATAATACGGCTGCAAAACACCGCCTGTAGTCCTCTAGAAGTGTTTACGTAAGAAATAAGAAAAGCTAATTTCCATCCCTTTAGTTCAGCAAACTTCTTAAGTTTACTCAGACTACCTTTGTATTCGGAGAAATTTTCAAAGGCACAGACAAGACAAATCCCACTCAGAACAACCAATTAGTTCTTTGAGAAATATACGTCGTGTTGGAAGTTTTATTGGAGCTATCGACCTGTTTTTAAAGGCTCGCTTTTCCAAAGATGTGTTTTGACATCGGTGTAAATGAGCTTGGAAGTCGCAGTGCTCGTAAGAGAAAACGGTGGGAAATATATTTTTGTTTTGATTTCCACTAGTTAATGACATATCTCTGGGCGCGATTTTAAATCTTCATTCGAAAATTAATGCAGACTTTATCAATTTATTTGCATTGAAAGCTTTATGGCAAAATAATATTATGGTGCATTTCATGTGCGCTGTTGCGTCCTGATTGCCGCATTATCGCTTTTGTGGAGATAATCCGTCCTCATAAATTTTACTAGTAACTAATTTAGTTTATGTAAAGACGAATTTATTTTTGCTAGAGTTGTTCTTATCGTTGATTATAAATTCAGAGTTATATTCGCCGGCTTTTTTTTTCATTGATTTTTTTGATTTTTTTGTTTGATTTGGTCGTAAACTTTGTCCATATACAAAAGGCGTATAGGTTATTCACTACGCAGTAAGAATAATTAGCAAATATAATGCAAATGTAATTTAATTTTTATTCGATAAAATATCGGAATTTATTGAAATAAAAATCATTTTTTAATTTTCATAGAAACTCTTAGTACTTGACAGTAACAACTTGGAAGCAACTAAGGCTTGAAGCTCTAAAGGTAATATTCGTTGATGCGGAACGCCGAACAAATGGAGTTGAAACTGACCTTAGAGTACGATCGAAGGCGAATGCATAATCCATTGCTCCTTAGAGTGCATCTGTAAAGGACACTCTTGGAAAATTGTATTTCCTTCACGTCACTGGGTCTTGCAGAGTGGATGAAGAAAGGAGATATATTTTTTGTTATTCGTATTATTATTTTTAACTTATGTACTATTTTATTTCACTATAGTGCATTAGGGGTTTTATTTTTATGTTAAGTGTACTAATGTTGCCGAGTTCCTGCATAACACTGTGGGGAGACAGGTGTGGTGTAGAAATTTAAACTAATATAAGGCATAGGTCTTACATGCTTGGCTCTTGGCGGCCCGCCTTTAATTTGTTGCGCATATATTTTCATTTCTTGGCTAGTCGAGTCAATAAGCAAACGAATCAACACGTACAACAGTGGTATTTTTATTTTTTACTTCGTAGTGGTCGTTTTTTGTTTTAAGTCGATTGTTTTAAATAATTTGTTCCGCATCATTACTTCCCGATTTGGTTATACGCTTGCCACTTTTCACACGTTCTAAAGGCAGTATTGGATGAAGTATCGTCTCATTAGTCATGTGGTAGGCCAGGCAATTGACTTTGGGCGAGGTTCGCTTTGCAACACGTAATTGGCTGGGGTTATACAATTTCAGGCGGATGACAAATGGCCTACAATTTATATAAAATATATTACAACATTTAAATTAATGAGAGTTAAGTAGATATTCTAAATAATATTACACGTATTTTAAAATTATCTCCGACTTAATGCTCGTCTGCCTCGGTGGCGTAGTTGTATTACGGTACGATTGCATAGCTGAGGTCTCTGGTTCGAATCCCGGGTCGGGCAAAGTGATATTAGATTTTTTTATTAATTAACTACCCGAAGTCAGAAATTTGTGCCCGATATGGCGATAAGCTCACCACCTATCACATCGTGGGACGGAATATACATGGCGAAACGTGGGTGTTCTGGAAGCACCTCTGCCTACCCCTTCTGGGAAAAATGTTTGTGTATGTATGTATGTTTATATATCAGATACGTGTTTATCTATGAATGTTTTAATAATTACAATTGTTCAATAGCCTTTTTAACAATCTCATTTTCATTTATAGATGCCTATTGTATGTATGTGTGTTCATATAACAGATACGTGTTTTATCTATGAATGTTTTAGTAATTACAATTGTTCAATAGCCTTTTCAACAATCTCATTTTCATTTATAGATGCCTATTATCGCGATGTCGGCGTGAAAGCGTCTCATCCAAAGCGTCTCGAATTGATTCCTTAACTACTATTGTATTACGATTTGGAGTAACTATTATTTTACGTAAGCCGATTTGATTTCTAATTTCCGGGAATTAATTTGGAATCAAGTACATAGATAAAGAAAGCTTTCAAGCTATCATGGTTATTTGATATTTATATAATGTAATAATAATTTCAAAAATCAATAACGGTGTATCCACAACTCATTAAAATTTTATTCAGTTTTTTTTTTTCTTAAATGTTTCTCACCAACATTTCAAAAACGAAATGTTATTTATTTAAGTACATGTCGCCGTGTTAGTTATATGTTATGTTAGATACTACTGCCTATAGATCGCCATATAGACCTGTTGGAAGCAGCTTGCATCCAGTGACTTCCTGCGACTTTGTTCAGGCCTATGTTCAGCAGTGGACCTCCTGTGGCTGAAGAAAGAGAGAGGAGGAGAGATATGTCATTCGCCAACCTGCATTAGGCCAGCGTGGTGGACTATGTGGTTTAACTACTCTCAATCGTACTCTCGATTGTAGATGAGGCCCGTGCCTTGCAATATGCATCTACAGATGGTATTCCGATGTATTATTATGATTGGTTGCTCTCTAAATTATATTTTAAATACAACTCGTCATAATGTAAGGTAATTGTAGCACAAATCTTACAAGCATCTCTATACCCATGACTTAAGAACAAATGTGGACAATTTGTCGTCTTTCGTACAATGACCCTAAATAAGAGGGGAACAAACAAAAGCCATTGAAACAAAATAAACCCATTACACGCTGTTAGGTGTGGGAAGGAAGCTTTTAATTTAATTGCGAGACAAAAACCATGGGGATGTTAAGTGGGCACGCATTCGGGGTCATTAGGAGTGTTGTGGATCTAAATATTTTATTGGTTGACCGAGGATAAGTAGTGTATAGTTTTGTCGTAATTTATAGATTAGATATAATTAAAGGATTGTTTTTTAATATTTACGAGAATATACTTTAAGGCCAATCAATTGGCCACAATCAATTAATCTTATACGAGATGATCACAATGACCATGGTGACATGTGTAGTTATTTTTAAGGGTGTTTCTCACTAGAAAAATCTTTGAATGATCCCACAAAATATGACTTTCATTCTCAAAATATGACTGACTTTTTGGCCATGGGGCCAAAAAGTTCTCGAATGGAGGCCACGAAGCGGAAAGCGCAGCGTGGGACGTCCACCCACTAGGTGGTCAGACGACCTGGTAAAGGTCGCGGGACGTCGCTGGATGCAGGCTGCCTCCAACAGGTCACTGTGGAAATCATTGGGAGAGGCCTATGTTCAGCAGTGGACTTCCTTTGGCTGATGGATGGATGGATGGATGTAAATTTGAAGCCACCGCTGGTTGTCTAAATAAATGAATAAATATCACTCAATAATATTACAAGTCCAACGTATGGTCAAAAACGACAGAGCGATTTTAATACTTGCCTTTGTTGGTTATTGATGCACAAACATCTTCAGTCATTACAATAGAGCTGTTACTTCGGGCTTTGACGCGTACCTTAGGAGAGGCCTGTCCATCAGTGGACTGCTACGGCCTGATGACGATGATGTTACTTCCCCAATATGCTGTGAGAAAGTGCTACAACTACCTAAAATGATGTGGGAGTCACCAGAAATAGACATTCTCAATCGCGAATCACAAATATTTGCCATTAGGCTAAGTGAAAAAATATTGTATTTACGACAAATATATTGATAGATGTCCAAAAACAATAATTTCATCACCGTCTAATATTATCAGTAAGAACCTTTTAATTTAATTGCACGCCAACCATGGGGCTGCTTAAGTGGCTCAGCGTCCACCGTTTCATTAAAAGCATTCTCCTTCCATTAAATCTCATAAAAGCAGCCTTGTTTTGATTCCGCTACTTTCCTTTGATGTTGTAACACCGGCTTTTGTTTTAAATTAAAATAATGCGCAATTTGTCCTACCTGGTGCGGGCTGTATGAGAAAATATTGTCTGAAAAGATTTTCTGTGGTCACGTTAGGTATCTTCGTTGATGTTAATGGTAATTAATGTTTTTAAAGATATACGACTTCAGGGATCTTAGACCGGTTATATATTGAGAGTGGTTGATGTAAAAGCTTGTTTATTTGTGGGTTCTTGGGGTAGGTTAGATGAACTCGCTTTACGAACCGGGTGGTAGATCAAAAATGACTGAATCTAAATGATATTGAATGTTTTAATGATTTAAATAAATTATTTGCATTTAATTTCATTTTAACTAAAAATTGTAATAGTAAATTAAATCTTAATTGAGCTATAACTTTTATGTATAAAACAACGGGAAACAATAATTTACTTACAGTAAAATATGATGAACACAATGACACATAAATACCAGAGTTCTGCAACGCATATTTCGCGATCAGTCTGTACAAAGTAAATAATGCTGAAGCTGATCGCTCAGCAAAGTCCACAACTGACGAGTATTTATCACCGCAAACCAATATTTATAACGTGCTGTACACTACATCAGCAGAGAAAACATCATGATTCAACATTGTGATACCAGATTTATGTTTCCAGGGTCCTATACCACAAATAAACATTATAGGGTTATTTCGTTGACCGGTATATCAAGAAAACGTACAAGGTACTTTTTCTAACCTGGAATAATTTAGTTCCAACTCATAATATTATAACTACTCCTATACCTTTGGATTTCTTCCTGTAGATCCGAAAAATATATAATTTAAACTCAAAACATTATATTATGGTACATAGGTGAAAATACTGCTATATAGGTTTTTGCTTTGATCAAATGGTTTTTTTTTTCAACAGCTACGACCCTTCTTATTGGCATACAATAATTTAGGATATAATCACTATAAGACTGACATGTATATTTTAAAATTACAAACAAACTTACACTGGAAGATGTATGGCAAGGTACGAGTTATATTTAATCGTAAATACGTGAGCCCAATTCACTCTTTGTTTTTATAGCACGCGATTAACAAACGAGAAAGCCCTTACCTGTTGGTACAAGAACTCATGCATGAAGATCCACACATAGGGAACTAGGTGCTGTCTTTGTCTATTGTCTTTCAGAGGGGAGGCGGGTAGGGATTGTTAGGACAATTGACACCATAACCCCGCTTTATGCTGAAGAACTTTTGAGTGCATTTTTGTTTTGTAATAACAGTACATTACGGTCTAATACTCGTACTATTTATTTATACTCTTTATTGTAATTTAAGTTACATAATAATTAAATATAAGAAATAAACTTAAAGTAGTACAATGGGCGGCCATATCGCATTGAGCGATTTCTTCCTGGCAACCTTTCCAACCTACTAGGGATGGGACTTTTAAAATTAGTACGATGAAGTGAATTCTCCATGCGATTGCCTCCAAAAATAGTTCCTTTTGGTAATAAATTATCGTCTTTTGCCAGTTGAAACAAAGTGGACGGCTTACTTAACTACTTCCTTAGGCTGTGTCGAAAAGACCCGGGAACGTAGGAGGGAGAGAACACGTTTGCCGGCAACCCGTTCTACAACGTAATGTTGTGAGTATGAGTTTGTTTTGAAATCGAGAGTCTGGTTGAGAAGGCTGGGCTAAAGTAAATCACGCTGGACTATTATTGGTTGGTGGACTTTGCACATAAATTATTGTAAAAATCTCTAATATATGCACGTTTTCAATGTTTTCCTTCACAGTTAAATCCGCACACGGAAAATTTATTCTGAATGTAAAATCCTGTGTATTTCAACTAGATTTTTATTCGCTCAAAGCCTTAGAGATTAAAACGTTATACCGTCACTCCCCCAGCATTTTTCTGTGTGGAAGTTGTGATAATTCATTTGGAAGTCAATTCACCCCTGGATTTACAAGCAAGGGTTGCACCCCTCGTGTAAACAGACTTGGAGTTCGCATATTTTAAACACAGTTATGACTACGATCAAAATAGTGAAGGTTGGTTGTGATTTTATTTATTTAAAGGATTGTCAAGGGTCTCTACATATTTCGCTTGTCATTAGGTTAAAGAAGATACCAGCCTCAATGTTATAATTAATATAATGACGAAAAAAGAACAGGTTTAAACCAATTTCTTTTCATGCAGATATTTGCAAGTGCAATAAGTTTTTTTCGGCCAAACGATTTGGATTATAATAAAATAAAATCTGATTCTTATCTTTGAACAAGAAAGGTGGGGCCAATTCACAGCATTTCAATTTAAAACTTATCAAAAACACTCTAAAACTTTTAAGATTATTTTGCTCATTTTCTAGCACAATGCTCTTTTGTCCCATCAAATTAAATTAAATGTTCACCTTCAAATATTTATCGAAATAGTGATTTTGCATTTTCGCCGCCGAGTCGGACAAAATCTAATTTAAATTCCAAAAAAGCTTTGAAACTGAATGTTACGCGGCACCATTTTTGTTCCATCGGCTGTCAATATAGGCTACAGGGGTTGCCAAAAGGACTTTGTTCATATTCAGCCCACGTAACGATATGCGTGTTTTATATTATTTGTGTGTGTAAATTCTAGGGCAGACGCGTATTTAGATGTAGGGGTTTCAAAAATATTTTATTATCGAATTATGCTTGCAACATTTTGGACGCTTTATTTTGAATTTTTCTGAACTGTTTTATTTCTTTTTATTGCGATATAATAATTAGGTAACTGTTTTAAATATGACGACTTTTAGTATAATTTCTAATCTCCTATTTTACCTCCTGAAGATATATATTTGGAAGATCCCTTTCGTGTAAATCAGTTGCCAATTTTTGTGCAGTTGATTTTATATTCCTTCAAAATTAAAAAATAGTTTAACTCTAATATATTTTAACTAGTACTCACATTCTGTTAGCTTTAATATTAGACAGTATAATCTACCGAAGTTATTAAAGTTATCTCAAACTTTATATGGAATAGTTGGAACAAGCTAATATGAAACCGTTGTCTATGATTTTGTAATAGATAGTACATCACATAAGTTAGGAATAAACACAGTGTTGAAAACATGTTAACTAAGTATATATGTATAAATGTTTTGATAATCATATTTTTGCTTTTTATTCTATAATATTCCTATGGATGAAATTCTGTATCAACCTATATACGTCCCACTGCAGGACATGAGCCCATCGAGAGTACGATTGGGAAGGGTTAGGCCACTTGTTCCACAATGGCTGGCGGACTCTACATACCATTTTTTTTTTCAAATTTACAAAACTTTTACAAATCGCTATGGCATGCAGGTTTCCTCACAATGTTTCTACGCTACTACAAGAAAACAAAACGAATTCTGCTCCTAAATCCCAAAATAGGTAACAATTAATAAATACCTATCGACAATAGTCTCGCGTAATTTTTTTCTAATGTTTGTATTACACAACCTACAAGAGCTGCAACCTACCAAACAGACATGTTGTCAAAGTGCAACATACTCGTAAGTGTATTTCAAAGGGTTTGCAACTGGGGGTCACGGCACCCAAGCCGTCGGTACGTCCTTGTAGTGGCTCTGTCTCGTGGGAGTCGATAAATATGTATGTATCGGACACACTGCGTCACCTGGGATGCCGTCATTGCGTTTCACTCACAAATTTTACACATATGACTGTATTTGTTTAACGTGGATTTGTAAATCGCGAAGCTTTAAGATATTTAATTTGATACTTGAGGGAGGGGATTTTGTTTTTTTTTTTTAATATATTTACATATTTTTTTTATAGTGGTAAGATAAGGTGACTGCTATGCACTATTGCAGTGTATTGTGGGCAGTGGAGTCCGAATAGGGTAACCACTGGTGAGGGATGGTTACCTTTTACCAGTCGCCATAATTATGCCGCCCTGGGTGAAACCGGATAAACATAGGCAGAACACAAAATGGAGCACTGTTATTCTTTACCTAATTTTTTTTACAAGTATCAGTAAGATTAAGTTAGTCACATTCTATAGTCTATGTGAATTTAGTTTCAGATCATGCTGTATATTTAATCCTTCTACCACAACTACGACCAAGTTCGCAATTTAAACTAAACAAACATTGATCAAACATTTACCCCAATTAAACCAACATTGATCGAATTCAAAATTGATAAAAGTTGGACCAAGTTATTGCCGGTAATAGTTGGCGTCAGCATTCAATAACTACGGAACACCGGCGCCGTATGAACGCGGAATAAGCAGAAATTTCGTCCAATTTCCCCCAATGTCATATATTTATTGGCGATTGGACTTCTGTTCGGAAACGCTGGCGTGTCTTGTTCAATTGTAGTATTAACGAAGTGAGCTTGACGTATCATTGGCCAAGTTATTGGTGTGTTAGTTTTGTTGGTGGTTCTTGTGAGATATTAACTTATTTACCGTGGATATTTGGATATATTTTTTTGATAATTTTCCCGGGCTATGTTTCGAAATTATACTACATCGGGATAATCCTTTTAAATAATGAGTGAAGTAATAATTTTGGGTTTGTTACGTCAGGTTATAATTACATTTATTCCAACAACATTGTACGAGTATCGTTAATGAATGGTGTTGATATCTGTATCAGCGCATATAAGTCCCACGGCAGGGCAGGGGCCTCCTCTAAAATCGAGAGTAGAATAGAAAGGTATTAGGCCATATAGTCCACCAGGCTGGCCTATTGCGTTGGTGGACTTTGCATACCGTAAAAAATATTTAAAATCCCTACGGTGTGCAGGTTTGCTCACGATGTTGTCCTTCATCGTTATAGTGCGTGGTGATTGACTATCGATCCACAGATGACTCCGAAAATTCAGAAGTTCGCTCTGGGATTTGAACCCGCGACCACCGTGAACAAGTTAGCAGCGCGTCTAGTCCGTTACCAACAGGCCACCACGACACTAATATTATGGTATTATTCATGGCATCGAAAAATATAAAAATGATTTAATTTTGCTTTTTAACTTTTCTCATACTAAAATTCTTTAAGTATAAATTACCGTAAAAGGTCTGTATTCTTGTAACACAGAAACTACAAGGACCTAAGGTTAATTAGGTGTCTGGGTCGTGCAAAAATCTTGTGAACAAAACTTGTCCTATTATAGAAATTACGTTCGTCTGTGACGTAAGAACATGTTAGTACAACTTTACTAAAACTAAACTGGGTACTAACTAGATGCCTTATTGTTCTTGTGGGACCAGTATGGGATGTGAATCGTGAGCTCCTTGATTCGAGTCTTATGTCGGGTACTTAACTTTGTGAGAGTATTTTGATTTGAATTTCACGTGAGTCGATTTGCACTGGATTTTGTACACAATATGGATATAGCCTGGCTCCCTATCTCACTTTGGGTGGAAATAATCTCAAAATGTTGATAGGTTAGTTGATGTTAGCGACACCATGTCTACTTTAAAGAATATAGCCAAGACTATTTATTATTTTGATTAAAACGTTTTGAGTCTGAAATTCTATATATTTAAAAATAATAACTCAACTATTTAATCTCAATTATTATTTCCTAAATTCTTAAATAGGTACGGCAATCAAATCCTAAATATATCCATCTACTAACAGTTCGTACAGAATCATTGTATACGTCCCCCCTCCCTAACTAACTGCAACTTTTAACTATCACCAATTGGTACCAGACACGAGGATTAGTTTTATTCGGTTCTTTTGTAGTGGGACCAAATAGATGCATGCATTTGGCGTTGGCTCAAACCGAGAACCCTTTGATTGGCAAAAAGAGTATTGTTTGTTGACGCAATGCCAAGCCACGTTTGGCGGAAGGTTTAACGTGAGGCGTATGTGCCAATGCCAGTTTGTGTTGATATAAATAAACATAACAGCAAATGCTGGGCTTGTATAATCCGTAATCACTTCACTGAGAATATTTGCAACAAACTTTATTCATTTATTTTATTTTAGTCTTTATTCAGCCTCTGTGGCACAGTAGGCCGCGGGTTCGATCCCCGCACCGAGACAAATGTTTGTGTGAACTACAAGTAATTGTTTCGGGTTTGGGTGTTTGTGAGACCGAAAAGTCTCTCGTAGTTCCCGATACCCATGACACAAGACTCGATATTAGTGTGGGGTCAGGAGTATGTATGTAACTGTTGGGTGTATTTAATTATTACTTTATTGTACACTAAGAAAAACATTACAACACAATAGACGTAAGATGTCTCCATATGTCTAGAAGTTACTCTGGCTACAATATCCTTCAATGTTTCCTGAGTCAGGAAACTCCATCACTACTTAAATCAACTACAATGAAACCATGCCTACTCTTATTTTTAACGAAATAACCTTCTTAAACAAAAGTTCCTTTGTTATTTAATAAGTTGCAGACAAAAGAGTCGATTAAAAGTCACAAGCTGAACAAAGTTATTAAGATAAGGAAAGCATGGCGCTAAAAATAGTCCTCGGCAGATAGCGGGCCTTTGTGGGTCGAATAAAGTTAGGTTTCGGCGTAAGTTGTAAGTTGGGAGCGAGTAACTGGATGAATCATCAGCCCGTTGCAGTCCACAGCTAGACATAGGCCTCTCCCAATGTGCGCCACAGAGCTCGGTCTGCTGCTTAATGCTTCATGGGAATTATAATAATTAAATAAAAATAGATATAAATTTTGATGTCTTATATAACCTAAGTTTTACTGTGACCTACAAAGAAATACCCAAACACATATACGTCATTAGCTAGTCTAACTATCTAGTACAATCGTCGACAGAATAAAATTATTATAAACCTAATAAACAAGAAGACTTCTGTAAAACAAATTAAATATATTACGAGTATATCTAATGTTTTGTAAATAGCGATTAAGTATTATGTATTGACTTGTCATAAGAGCTATTTTGCCTACGTAACCAATAAACGAATTTCATTTCATTGCATTCCAAAAAAGACTCTTACATACAAATATTCAAAATTTTATTATAATGCCGTCCCACTCCCGTCTTCCATACCTCACACCACCCATCAGAGGCGAGGAGTTAGCCGCGAGCTATTGGCAATTATAGCAGCCTATCGCACTTCAAAGAGTCGGCGGAACAGCGAGATGAGAAGCTTTTCACGCGCTCAACGCAACCTCCGCAAACAGGTGTTGATATCCGACAAACTGACACCCGTAGTTTAAACTTGCCAGTGTCGCACTACGTTATCTCGGTTATTAGCTGTGAGTGAGACGGTTTATGATGAAAAGGCTTTCTATGGCTGAAGAGAGAGAGAGATGGGGAAAATGGCAATACAGAAGCTGATTGCAGAGAAAATAATCCGGCCGAATAGTAATGATACATCATAGAACATCCGTCTAGTAATTTAAGCAAGTAAAATTAAATGTATTCATGGTCGGTGACGGAACGATTTAGTCGGTTGGGTGACATTTTGTCATACGTTGTTATAGTCAGCAGTAATCCAGGCAAGTAAAGACAAAATATAATGGTCGGTGCCGGAACGATCTAGTCGGTAGGGTGACATTTTGTAATAATTCCTATTTTTAACCGACTTTAAAAAAGGAGGTTCTATATTTGTCGGTATCTTTGTTTTTTTATACGTTGTTATAGTCATCAAAATTTAAATGTCAAGTTAAGACAAGATTATTTTAGATCCTATTTATTGTAGGGGAGGCCGGGGCAAAACAACGAGACGTATATAGGTTAGCACAACGAGATAAACGTTTTCTTGCACCGTAAAAACTAATAAAAATGATAAACAGCGTCTTGTGTGTGCAAAAATAAGTATAAGGTTTAATTACACGACAACACAACACACACAACGTCTTTTAGTATTCCGTAAAACTAGTGGATTAAAGAAACCTTAAAGAACGCTATAATATTAGATGTCATTGAAAATATATTCACATAATAACACATTTTATTAAAATATATTTACCAGCATACCATACTAGGTAAGTCTATTGGTTACTATTTTTCTAGAATTATTATCCTTTGACATTTGATAATTACTATCTACCAGGGAGTATATACCTAAGTGTGGTTGTAGGTTTCTATTAAAACAATACATTTCAAGTAGGGTGACTGCGACGGTGGCGTAATTGTGCCACGGTATGATTACAAAGCTGAGGTCTCGGGATCGAATCTTGGGTCGGGGAAATTGATATTGAATTTCTCTATTCGTTATCAGCCCGGAATCAGAAATTTGTGCTGGATATGGCGATAGGCTTGCCCCTTATCACATCATATCACGAAACGTGGGTATCCTGGTTATACGTCTGCTTATACCTTCTGTAAAAAAGGCGTGATATTTATGTATGTATGTATGTATATTCAAGCAGGGAATAAAAGTCACCCATTCAACCATTCAACTTCAAAAGCAGACACCAACCAAAATTGCTCTATAAAACATTCCACTCAATTCAATCAAAATAATTTCACATTCGACGGAACCTTCTAAGTTACAAAGTTCACAGATCTATAAATTGGACAAATGTCAGACATAGGACGCAGACGGGCACCTTACCATCGCATTGTATAAATACATTTGTTCGAAATAAAATAAATATTATTCAGGAGGGTCATTAACCCCGATGGATCTTCGCAAGTATTAATTAAGCCCGACTAGTAATTGCTTTGATTTCGATTAATAGTATTGCGTTTAAATGCTAAGTAATTACTGCCATTAGATATCGTTTTTGTTCGATTAATTATAGTAATGCGTTTAATGTTATTGGTTTAGTATGTTTATAATTAATAAAGCTGTGTTTGATAACCTATATCAAATGAACAACTATAATATGACGCTATTTTCTATCTACTAACATTTCAAGTTACGTGTATGTTCATAACGATGTGATAGGGGCGAGCCTATCGCCATATCGGGCAGAAATTTCTGGCTCCTAGCTGCTAATGAATAGAAAAATCCAATATCACTTTGCCCGACCCGGGATTCGAACCCGAGACTTCAGCGCTGTTATCGTACCATAGTACAACTGCTTTATCAATACAGTCTATAATAATTGTAGACCTATTTTAATTTATATAATATTTTGTTATAAGAGATACAGATTAGATATAGATTAAAATCAAATTAATGCAAACGCAACACAAAATATGATTCCCAAACGACCAGTTTGAAAGTTAAGTCTTTAATTATAAATGCAAGCCATTTCCGATAGCCAATCTGCAACAAGCGGACCACAGTCCAGAGCTAACGACTCACCCCAGAGACCCAATCAAACGTCGGAAACTAAGTTTACTAATGTTACCGAACTGCAAACTACTGCACTCTCCAAGGATGTTCTTATTACCTTGTTGTAAATTTCAGTTTCCCATCGGATCTTTTGCGCACGCTTCGACTGAGGGCAGTTGGGGAAACAAGTTGAATTTATGCGAGAATTAAGTTGAAATCAACAATTTTGTAGGTAGAGTTGTTTATTATTAAATGGGTCGTATCTCAGAACGAGCTTTACCAGCAGTAGTATTTGAAATGGTGGCAAGAGATCGGAATTGGGTGTAAAACATTAATTGGTTTTATTAACAACCTCCGTAAAGCAGTTGGTTGGACACCGGCTGTGAAACGTGAGGCTGCGGGTTAGATCCCCGCACCGAAACAAATATTTCTGTGATCCACAGCTATTTGTTTCGGGTCTTGGAGTTTGTGACACCGAAAAGTGTCTCGTAGTACCTGATACCCACGACGCAAGACTCGATCTTAGTGTGGGGTCAGGACTATGTATGTGCCTGTTGGGTGTATTTATTTATTTTATTTCTTATTTAAAACGCGGGGAGATTAAGATTGTTGTGCCTACGGGAATATTGCTCACCAGACAAAACACAATTCATATTCTTTATTCGATTAGAGTTTAGACAATTTTGTCCTGCTACACATTTTTCAAAATTACTTTTATTTGAGATACAAATATTTTTATTTTTTTTATAGTAGCTTGTCAGTACAGACATTAGTACTTTGACTTACTTACTTGTTAGTACTTTAACAGTACCATACTAAAAATACACATTATTTTATTTATCACTTCATACTCGTATAATATTGTCTCCTCCCGACTGCATTAACCATAAGTCTAAGGCTTAATTGGTTAGCTGCCTAGAGACACGTACGCGATGCCATCGGCTGGAGGACCGACAAACAATTGTCGCCTAACGAACCCCAATTAGGGCCTAGCCGTTCCCTGCGGTTAGGCAACTCTTGAGCTATGAGGATGTTCACTTTGATAGTGATAGTTCAATTATACATTTAATATTGTTTTGTGGCAAAGGGCGCTTTTTAGCAAGAAACTGAAGGTAAATGACGTATTTTATTAAATTATGGTAATGTGTATTTGGGAGGTACATACCATCATGTGTGTCCTCAAAGGCCAATTTTCTTTCACTTTAAACTCCATGGAATCGTACTAAAAATAAGTTTTTAAGATACATAATATGCATAAGCTTACAAAACGTAGTTTTAAAGCGGTAGAGCCACGCTGTTTTCAGTCATGACTTAGAATGAATAAGCACGGTCGTCCGGGGTGGTACCACTGTCTTACAGGAGGCCGCCGTGAAGCGACAGCTTCGCTGTCGGATTTCGCTCACCGAACGAAATCCGATTGGGCATCTGCCCAATGCCGCTTCCCTCTTCCCATTTTTTTTCTTCCCGCACCCCTCCCAATTTTATGGGCCAGCTTCACATCGATAATCCTAGCGTTGTGGATGTTCATGAGTGGTAATGATCACTTACCATCAGGTGACCTGTTCGTTTGTTTGCCGGACCAAGTGTAAACATATAAAAAGGGAAGCCGACAGGAATCGGGGTATATGGACACTTCGCCACTGGTATTAAGCTATTTTGAACGTGGTGTTGCTTCTTTTTATAGACATGCGTGACACATAGGTACTATCATGCACACTAATAAATAAAAGAGTTCTGAAGTTTACTTGTCATTAGTTTGCAAATCTATAAATGACGTTAACAAATCAACAAACACTTTCGTTTCGACAGTACCAAATGTTTATTGACATGTATAAACTGAACGCATAATTTGTACTGTGCCAATATGAGTAACGTTAACATCAGAAGTGTACGCAATGTAAACAGGCATTGAGCTAATCAAACAGAAGGGTTTGTGGAGCCCGCCAGCCAGTTTGATGGTTTACAAACATCGTTTATTTTGCCTTCCGCACTAATACAGCCACTTTGAACTGTTATTAATCTAAATTAGTTTATTAATTGATCGCTGGATTAGCTGTTGCGTATGTTGGTTATGAGACGTGAAGTATTCTATTCAATTTCTAAAATAAAAATACTTTAACACACGAATAGTCAAACCAAACGTACTATACATAAGTTGCTCTTAACTACGCAAGTCCCGTTTAAATGTATTGATTAAGTGGGACGCGGGTTGTTAAATGCAACTTAATATTTAAATGGCGTTTGAGTATTTGACTGCCTCGGTGGCGTAGTGGTACTACGGTATGATTGCAAAGCTGAGGTCTCGGGTTCGAATCCCGGGTCGGGCAAAGTGATATTGGATTTTTCTATTCATTATTAGCCCGGAGTCAGGAATTTGTGCCCGATATGGCGATAGGCTCGCCCCCTATCACATCGTGGGACGGAATATACAAGGCGAAACGTGGGTGTTCTAGTAGCACCTCTGCCTACCCCTTCTGGGAAAAAGGCGTGTGGTTATGTGTATGTGTGTTTGAGTATTTGGGCTTAAGAATTCTCTTTCTAAATGTATATTTTATCTCATAAAAGATCTTCTTCTAACTGTGTTAGACTTCAATGAAAATATAAGTTAAACTATGTTGTAGCTAATCTACCTTTAATATGGTAAGAAGTAATTTAATATGCTCATGAATCTACGCCAGTAACAGACTACGTAACTACGTATAATAATGTGGGGTCAGGACTATGTATGTGACTGTTGGGTGTATTTATTTATTATGTATGAGTATTAAGTATCTTTAGAAAATGTTTTCAAAAGGCCTAAAATACGATTCGGGTAAAACAATGTAATCTAAGTTAATTCAAACTGCAGAGAATGTATTTATTTAATAATTATTTTCAATTAATTCCGACGAAAAAAATACCATCAAATATCAGAACTAAAATATTTTTGCCGCAACTCATAAAAAAGAAACGTCGCAATATTTTTAATAATGAAATAGACTTTCTGTAAGGATACGACTAATTGGCCGGCTGGGATCGGATGGCGAAACATTTACCGGATAAGCCGGAGATAGTTTCACGATATCTGCGTCTCTAATTAACGTTCGATGTTTTATCGCAAGAGATGTTTATATTTGTTTAAGATCTGAGAAAATTGCCGGCGCATTTACCGAGAATATTTACATTTAAATGGAAGAAAGAATTATTTTATAATAGAAGAAAAAGTCTTTTATAAATAAAAGAAGAAATAATTCTTTTGTAAATAAAAGTAGAAAGAATTCTTTTATACCCGTTTGTAAAGATACTGGATTACTATGAATACAGCTTGTGTAATGTTAAATATGCGAGCATAATTGCTGGATTATATTAGAGTTTTTAATTATCGTTTAGTAGGTTAGTTTTAATTACTGTAATTTTATTTTTTTATGAGGTCAAGGCGTGAGGTTCTTTTATGAATTATAATATATTAAACGTGTTCCGCCCTTGACAACGAAGAACTAATTGCGAACACTGGGATAATACCATTAATTGGCAAGAGACAATAGTGTATGTCGAGAAGCGTCAATAGCGGAAAACTACATCCTGCGTTCGCGAACCCACCTGACTTATTTATTTACTAAACTCCTCCAAATTCATCCTTGAATGAGGTATTTATTCAACAATGGACTGACATTGTTTGTACATAAGAGGATATGTATTATACAGCAGTAAGAATATTTTTAGAACTATCCCACAATCGCATAGCTGTCTACATTCCCACAGTAATCATTGTGTAATATGCTGGTAGACACAAATCACAACCACATCCCATCTCACCAAACAGTATCATGACACTACACTACCGCAGGGAAGTTACCAGGAAATCCCATTGTACTGCGTGAAGGCGAAATGTTAATTAGTGAATTAATGTCGGGGTCGCTTCCTTCATGAATACGTATAAGCTAACCTACATTTACACCAATATTGATCCGGCTTCTATTTGCTGAATTTAATGGTGTTGACACAATGTGGAATTAAGTCATCTTGTCTTTTTATGGTGCGATACAAATATTTATACCATTAAAAGACAAGTTGACTTAATTCCACATTATGTCAACAGATATTTGTATCTGCCCTGATGGTACACATGGAATAAAATGGTAGGAAATCCATCATAGGAATCCATGCAGGTATATCGTGTTTCGGGTACAACTTATGAAGAATTGGAGCGAGTCTGAATTCGTCAAAATTTTGTCGTCCAGTGAGAGATAACCAACCATCTTTCGCTGCAGGATATCTGAACTGCATTGCAGTCACTTTTATCATGCCAGTTTAAGAAACTGTAATTTTTGGATGGTTTATGAACAATAAGTGAGATAAATGGAGAGCGTCGAGAAAGATCCTCCATCTAGGTCCAATGATCCATCCAACATTCAAACTATCAAAGGATATTCATTTTTAATTTTTCAGAACCGAGATTATGGTATAATGTTTTTGTTTATGGCCCATTAACAGTCAAATAACCTATTATAAAAAGTAATATGCGGCATCAGTAAATCGACGTCATTTTCGTACTGGAAATCGCTCTCCATTGTTTAAAACCCGAAATCGACCGTGTCATTGTCATCGTCCGAATAAACATTAATAACGTCTGCCATGTTTATAACCGTACTTGGATTTATTATCAGAAATCCGAGGCCCATGTCTATCCGAGCGCTATCAATACATTATTCCTTTGACACTACACTGATAGCGGGTAATTTATGACTTGATAAGGGATACCGTTTTCTTAATGGATTGCTTCGTTGTGTCAAGAATAATTGTTGGGGTTTTGGTTGAATTTTCATTGTTCTTCAGTGGATTGTATTAAATATTTTGGACGTCTGAAGTCTGGACTAGTGTGCAAGGTTGACTGATGGCTTGACAAAAGACGTTGGAAATAGCTTTTAAAAATACGTTGTAGAAGTATTTGGTGGAAGTCTTATATGTATTTAAAAATTACTAATCAACCAACAAAATCGGATTTTAAGCTTAGGTCAACTACGTCAAGCGTAGAATTGATAGCTAGTTGATAATCTTCAATAGGGATTACCAAGAGTAATCCTGGACGTCGACTCAACATGATGAAAAAGATAAACAAGATGTCGTCTAACAAAGCTCGCTTCTATCAGTCAAACCTGGAAATCTTTGACGATTCAGGACTTGTGGAGACCGTTCCACTCACTTCTGTAAGCCAGGATCAACAGAATGTAAAAAATTACACAAAGTACCACGCCGTAGGTGCTAGTTTTTAATCCGCAAAGTTATTGAAAAGAAAAATAAAAAGAGTTAAAACTAAAATATAACATCGAATGTTTAATAATGTACACCCTGAAGCGAAAGCAGCGTGATGAAATTTATCCATGCCCGTAAATTTCTGTTTAAATATTTTTGCATCGGAGCAACAATTAATCGGTTTAGCTGGGTAATCTGGTTTGCTCGTAGTCTAGCGAGCTGATATAAGCTGACCTAGTCCGGTCCCATAACGATTAGATCATCTCTATACTCTTGTAACGTATGGAGCCGATGTTATAACACGTATTGCTTCTTGAAATTTAGTCTTAACTTGTATGGAAATATACTTTATTTAAGTAATTTTACTCGAGACTATACACTGTCAATTATTAGTTCGTTCCTTTTACAAACAGCTGCGTGAATGAACCGTTCCAAAAACTACCTCAGTGACCAAATATTTTTTCTAATGCCGAACTTACTCAGACTGGGTGAAAGGGTTTTCTTTATATTACACCGTTTTCTTTGATTTCTTTGTTATCTTAGCTTTGCAACTCTTGTATAACGATTTGTTTGCCGGACCTACGTAATAAAAAAAACTTATTGTTAGACATATGTCTCCTCTAAGCAATATCCCTTAAGACTAAAAGTGTACCATTTAACGAGAGCTAAATACACATAAAACCAGTGAATTTCACCACGCACTACAACCTCGTTAGATAATCGTGTTAGGTGCAAGTGAAGGGGCTTGAGGGTGATATTTATAGAAAAACGTAGGCTCCGCTGATCATACGCGTCAAGTCATGTGTTATTGATTCGCTGAGGGTTATTGAGAGGCGAGGGTGATGGTTTATTTTATGTTATATCTGTTGCGGTTCGTGTAGAGGCGAGAGCGGGAAGCATTGAAAAGTATGGAAACTGATGGATAAATTGGAGTAATTTGCGAATGTTATTGAAAATTGCTGAGACGGTACATACGTACATAAACAGCACGCCTTTTTCCCAGAAAGGGTAGGCAGAGGTGCAATAGGACACCCACGTTTTGCCGTTAGTGTTCCGTCCCATAATGTGTAGTGTGTGTGTGTGTGTCCCATATGTGTGTGTGATAGGGGCAAGCCCTTCGCCACATCGGGCACAAATTCCTGCCTCCGGGCTGATAATGAATAGAAAAATCCAATATCAATTTGCCCGACCTGGGATTCGAACCCGAGACCTCGGCTTTGTAATCATACCGTAGTACAGAGGCAGTCTGAGGTGACAACATGTACTTGTTCAAGGTAATAGACACTGAGTGCTGTGATGTATTTTTCCATATGGACTCTTGAATCTAATGGCCATAGCTTACAAAAATATAAGCATCAAGGCGAATAATACTGCGCAGGTAAATATATATCCTTGGGGACTGAAAAAAACTATTTTCTTCTAAATTTATTTTTATCAACAAATAAGTTAGGAAAAATTGATAGTTTGATGCTTAAGTTGTTTACCTAGATCTTCCCGTCTACTCAGAGAATTGTTAGAAGTTATACACTTAAAAATATTGAAAACGTTTAACTTGCCAAGATATTTAGATACCCTATTGTTGACAAATTGGCAGCTATCTAACAAAAAATAGCCGGATTTATAACTCTAGATATCCAGCAAAAATATACGCCCCATTACTCACCTAGTGATCTAGACAACACAATAAAATACTTTGAAATATGAATTTGACACAGATTCGTAACGTAAACACGAAAAAACTTCTCGAATAACAAACATCGAAATCGATAGATTTTCGGTCCCCTCCAGTCGTCATGACTACTCGGCACATTAACTCTCTTTGAAGTAAAAGGTGAAGGAAAAGATCGTGAGGAAAATCACTGGTGGTGGGCCTCTCATGTGTGAGAGGCCCCCTGGGCAGGTACCACCGCAATATCTATTTCTCCCACCAAACAGAAGTGTTAATGCACTGTTGTGTACCGATTTGAAGGACATTGTAGCCAGAGTAACTACTGGACATATTGAGACTTAACATCTTATGTTTAAGGATGGCCAGCGCAGTGGTATGCCAAGCATTGATTTATAATTCATGGTGTTATTTGGTATTTTACTAATCTGCATTGTTTACAAATAGGCTATTGCTTCATTAATTATATTCTTGTTCCGACTATTCCTGTGCATTTACATTGGATCTGGGACTCACGTTTCTCTCATTTCATTCCCACCATTTCATATACACTCTTTACTGAACAGTAGCCTTCTCTGCGATTGGAAAGTGATGTTCTTATACAACACCCGAACTAATATTAATATATCGAAGACCTAAATCCCAAATCAATCAGCAGAAGCAAACAAACCTTTCCTCCTTGGATGCGCAAATGAATTTCGAACTGATCTAATGCGGATGTCCAAGTTCTGTCCGGTTACATTGCATTAGCGCGCTGTCTGCGAAGACAAATGGTGTTTGCTCGACAAATTCTCCGACGTTTGATACTTTGTTTGACTCTTATGTGGATTGTTTGAGTTGGCCAACCGCTTCCCAATTTAAAGTGCTGTAATTTCTTGGATGGGGGTTTATTTGTTGTGAACATTAATTTTGTTTATATCTTGATTATGAAGAATTCTTTATTATTATTCACACTTGTAACATAAATTTTCCTTTCATTAACTTTTATTTTCGCAAGCTCCTCTATACATGAAGTATGGAGATATTGGGTTAATTATAATTATTGTTGAACGTGTATGGATCACCGATTAATTATACATTTGGGTTGTCATGATGATAATGAGAATAATAATTCTTTATCCTTAAGTTGCCTAGAACCACAAAGGTAACATATATTTCATCTAAAAGAGTGGTAGAGCCACGCTGTTGACATCCATGACTCAGCAGGAATGGACCGACTCGTCCAGAGTGGTACCACTGTCTCACAGAATAGCCACAGCGTTTCGTTCGGTGAGCGAGACTGTCGGATGCCCAATAACTCTTCCCTCTTCCCATCTTTTTTTCTCCCCGCTGCCCTCCCACTCTGATGGGTCGGCACCACATCCATGATGCTGCATTTAAGCCCGTTGATTCACCTGCGTGCCCATGTTCAACACCTAATTGCGGATATGAACCGTGTGCGCATCATATATTTTGGGAGTACAGTCTTTGGCAAAATAGACGTAAAACTATGTTGAATAGTATGCAAATATCATCTGGAGTTGTATACTACACGGACGTAGTGGCGACTTGGACGAATTTCCGTGCTTCTAGGCGTTTTTGCCATACCTATTATTGGAATCAAGTATAGCAGCTCACATAATAGGTCCCATTAAATATAGTAATTTGATCCGTGGTGCTTTACAGCTGGCTTCTCTGGTTGTAATAGTCTTTTCATCCGAGTTATTTACCTCTTTAGTTCATTGTTTTGTCACCTGCTTTGTTGCGGAGGGAAGTGGACAGAAAAAATTCTAACTCCTCCTACATCATAAAGTGAAATTAATTTCACTTTATGATTAACTTTGTTGCGGGTTAAAGACAAGTTAGACATTCCCGGAGACTCACTGAGCTTTAATGCTCGTTGTCAATAAAATGCGTGCCACTGTTGATCCTGGCTTACAGAATATGCCGTGGCGGGTGTTCATGGGCGGCAGTGATCACTAACAATCGGGTGAACTGCTTGCTATGCCGGACCTATGCTATAGAAAAACCTGTTATATCTCACCAAAAGTTTTCCATGACCTTTACCTTACATTTTAATTTTATTTAGACTAAGTTAATTTACACAGACATAAAAAGGTCCTGCTACGGAACTTGCGCAACTCTTAATTTTTCTCAGTTAAGTTTAATTAGTTTATTTTTTACTGAATACAGCTGCGTGCTCACAGGTGCATTTAATATCATTACACTCGGTTGTTTTTTAACTCTACGCATTTTAAACACTTTGTGCTTTCAGAGATGAAATAATTTTATTATGTTTGTGTTTAAAGATTATAATAAAAAACCCAACCAAAAATAAATACATGCCACTGGTTATGTGAAGTTATGTGTATTCTAAAGGTACTGACTGGTATCATGGGGCGTAATGCAACATGTTGCACGACAAACAAACAAACAAGCGTGCATTCGTCCAGTCAGTACTTGGAAACGAGCACGAACATTGTATAATTACTAACGATTTTGGCTAGATTCTACGCTTCTTAGAACGAAGTAAATATTTGTTGTTCATACGTGCACATCACGGATGTATTGGGACGGTTGTACTACGATAAGATTGCAACGCTGAGGTCTCGGGTTCGAATCCCGGGTCGGGCAAAATGAATTTGGTTTTTGAACACACAAGGCGAAACGTGGGTTTGCTCGTAACACCTCTGCTTTTCCCTTCTGGAAAAGGCATGAGTTAATACATGGATGTTTTCAAGACAGCATGCAAATTGCACTTGATCGATCAAGGCATAATTACCAAAGCAGAGGCGACATTACCCGTCAAGGAAAGTAAGTTACCGCAGTTGGTAACAATGAACCGTATCACATAAAGCTCTCGGGTTTATGCCCGCATTACGCTAACCGCGCCGCGTGTGGTCCAAGACGAATTTTTATTATGTTAAGATTGCTGTTGTTTGTATGATTACAGTGATTTGTGTTTGTAGTATAGAAATGGCTGCATGGAGGACGCTTGAAGAAAGGTTTTATGTAGATTCAATGTTTGTGAATGAATTTGTGCAGGTTAGCCCGAATATATTAGTCACGCATGTTGGTCACAATCTTCAGTCCAATCTTTACCCAACGTCATCTGTAATGGTTCTATTTATCGTTACGTACGATAATAATAACTATCGCTTATTTGCTTTCTTAGTACGGTGAAATCTTATAGGCTAAAAATAATTTTAAAAATACATTTTGATCAAAAAATAAAAGGTGTCTCACTTATGATAGTCAAATTAATTTTCAAATAAATATAATATGATACTTATTTCGGGCCTAGGTTTTGTAAAACAAACTGTCGCAGATAGTTCTTGATAAAAAAAATACAAAAATATTTTTCACAATTGATTCAATTCAGAGTTGCAATATTGTGTCTAGATTTTAGTTGTATTTTAAGATAATTATCTTCACTTCTAGTAATTTTTGTGCCAAACATAGCGCTCCCATATTTCCATCTAGATCTTTTAGAAAGTGCTCCTAGTCCATGATGTAACTATACTGTACTATATCAGCCTATATACTTCCCACTGCAGGGCACGGGTCTCCTCTACAATCGAGAGGACAATTGAGAGTGGTTAGACCAAACAGTCCTCCGCGCTGGTCTAGTGCGGGTTGGCACGATATAAGATAATTTATTATTAAAAATTCTATTTTTAAAACTATATACATTATCAAATCCTACTCTCGCTCGTCTCCAATAACTCGAACCGTACTCACAACAAGAGCACGGTAATTGGACACATTCAGATATGCAAAAAAGGGCGGTTCCTGAGTACCAAATGGCCCTACTGAAAAATTTATGTGAGCCCGTTTGATGCCGCGCCTATGGGGTTGTTGGGACCATTTTTAACCCAGATTAATGTGTGGATTTATGACATCAATATTGCTTACTCTGGGCTTATTTCTGTATCAAAGGGATGACCGTGTTCAAAGGATTTTTGGCATGGAATTTAAATATATATTGTCGTACATGAAATATACGAATTACGTAATGTATACGACAGTGCTCATAGAAGTCGGCAGTATCAATTTTAGTAAGTAATAATACTCATAAATACTGGTCTTATCAATTTGTCTGCAATATGACGATTACCTACAAAGAAGGGCACAATGCGTTCAAGCGGTCAACATCTGCTCTTTTCTAGGTTCAATTAATTATTTTTATCCATAAATCCTGAGAAAATGTAACCTTGGAAGAAATCTGAAAAAAAAATTGTGATCTTGGCCAATCAGAAACCTGAACGAAAATATCTACAAACCTCAAGACAATTCTGTTTTCCAACTACATTTCCACGCTTACTCACCTTATGGCTGAATAGGGAGTACTAACCACATAACTATGTTTATTGCCTGTACCTTAGTAGCCTATTGGACTAATACGGTGATATATACACACATAAACTCACTCCATTACCCCCTACGAGGTAGACAGAGTAATAGTTACGCCTACAGTGAAATACTATAATCATATCAACAATCGTGGCCCATAACGCAAAGCACATTGATAAAAATATTTTTATAACTAACCAAATTAGACGATGAATTTTAACCGCCATTATCTTTTTCAACGCAATTTTTTTTGTTCCTAATATCTTTAACCTTTAATAAACTTTAAACGTCAATTTAGTATTTGTAGGAATAAGATTACGTTTCTTGTTACCTTTTCATTGTACCTACCATTTAAAGAAGCTATTTAAATATTAAAAGCTGCTTAGTACAAAAAGCAAAAAGACTGTTGTTCCCATGAAAATAGTTTTTTATCCCATCTCAAGGATATTTATTATAAAAGTGTTTCTTTCTTGAAATTCATTTTTATAAATGTTTCTATAAAATTCTTAGATGTTAAATTACTGATGTTTTTATAAATTATTTTATGTCAGCTTTTTGCCTTTTGTTAAGGTCACTTGTATGGAGTAATATTCATTTAATGCTAGTACAGACTAAATTATACTTATACTAATTGAGATGCAAGAACTAAAATATTTCTTCTGATATGTGAAAACGTTATAAGTATCAGTCCTTTATATAAATAACTCTGGCCCAATGAGGTTGTCTGATAGATTTCCTCAATAAAATGAAATAGCTGGAACTATTGCATGATGCATATCTTAAACTTAATATAATCCCAGATTTTTTCGTTCCACTCATTGAATCACTCCTCGTGAAATTAGCCCTTGTGTAAATACAAAAATAAAAAAAGCAAGTCACAAGCATCCTAGGATATCACAATTGAATGTTAACTGCCTATGCAAAATGCAAAGCAATTTAACTTCTCAAGAAAACTAAAGGCACTCGTAAATCCATCACCGAATTTAAACTTGGGACTAATCGTGCGTCAACCAATACGGGTCAAAGGTCGTTCATACTTAATCGGGGTAATCCATTTGGCAGACAAGTTTTATAAACCGGCCAATTTACATTGATCTTCTCTTGCCCTCTGGAGCGAACGGACAAGTACAGCACAGGGGTAAACCGATTTGTCCCGAGAGGTCTTTTGTATTTGGTGATGTTTTATCAGGTCATAAATTTGAACGGGTATCTGGCGAAACGTCAACTTTTAGGACGGTTAGTACAGAATTTTAGTGGAAAAACGAGCGTCGTAGTTTAGCTGGTAAATACGATCTGTAGATAAAGGGTGTAGAGGATATTTGCAGGGAAAATAAAGAAGAAAGGAATATCTTAGAACCGGCAAAACGTGTTTTTTTTTGTTTTTTCTTTAACGAGAGTAGCACACACTATATTATTAAGGGGAATCTAAATATCACTTTGTAGAAGTAATACCAATTTATTAATCTGATTTTGCCAGAGAAAGATTACTATACTAGTTCTCTATACAGTAAATAATGTCGATTTTACAACTATAAAAAAACAGCCTTCCAGAAAATTACCACTTACGTTACAAATTCCAATTTCATAAATATCTAAATTAAAATCTTTTGTTGTAGAATAGTCCGGCTATAGTGTTACGTAGTTACATAACGACGTGAGGGAAAAACCTATTGTTGTGAAATATCTAAATCAGAGCAAACTATGAAATTTAAAAAAATGCAATTTGGTAAAAAACACTAAAAACTTTTTTAACATAGTATCGTCTCCAGCCAAACCCGAAAACGACATTCTCGGAATATAACCTCTCAAACACTAAACTTCCTGATAAAATATTTGACAGCAAAAAAGAACCTAACATACTGAAATCGCCACGAATGCTACCCTAGCCACGTGAAACCGCAGCGGGTGTAGTTTTATACCTCGAAAGGGTGTGAAAATTAGTGCGTTTCACCGCACTAGACAAAGTCTAAAGTGGTGCTTATCTTCATAAGAGTGCGGGTGAATGCTACATACGGGCGCGCTTTGATGGCGTCCGCGCTTGAAGCAATTTACGACAGTATTTTTAAGTATTTTAGTGAGAACGTATTTTGAGTTTTTGGTGTGGTTGTGTATGTTGTGTTAATTGATAAGCAACGTGAATGTCACAATGTTGATTTCACGTCAAAGAAAAAGTTCGTTTATTTTAGATACGATATACTAGATGGTGTATACCGATATTATAATCAGTCGAATATAAACTATTATGTAAAGAACGCCATCTACGACAACTAAGGCAATACTTAATTGTTAGATCAATTGCTGTATTAGAACCTAGCGCCACCTCTTGTAATACATAAGCAACACGATTAAAATGTCAGTCTCGTTACGCGAGTTTTATTGCGCATCAACTTGGTAACCATCTAAGTGTATTTATTATCATATACACCACTAGTAGTGTAGATAAAACGCCTTTGTACAATATATACAATATTGTACGAAAAAAACATAAAATCTCTATATTTAAGGTATTTGTTAATTTAAAAAACAAGCTTATTAAGCATGACAGTAAATTCCACGGGAACTAGAGACCATTTATAAATAGATCAAATAGTTGTGTTATTTAACAAAGGTTATTGTTTGTTCGAACTTCTGTGTTTGTCTCTAGACCTCTAAGTTGTCGAAGTAAATACCCATTCAATCAATCCGTCCTAATTAAGTGTTTGATTTAGTTTGATTACTTCCACAATATGAATATTTTATGAAGTTGCAAACAATTTTAGTATTAAAATAGGATTTTATCGATCTCATATTTCGAATAGATATTGGTTTGGTTATATTAAAAATAGAACGCATGTTCATGACAATTGAATGATTAGAATAATCCAATCCAATCCAATCCATCAGCCAAAGGAAGTTCACTGCTGAATATAGGCCTCTCCCAATGATTTTCATAGTGACCACTAGTGCGTTGGACGTCCACCCACTAGGTGGTCAGACAACCTGGTAAAGGTTCTGGGACGTCACTGGATGCAGGCTGCCTCCAACAGGTCACTGTGGAAATAGAACAGCCACACATAAAATACAAATCAATTTAAATCAAGCCCTGACTCTCATCCTGGCCACGAGGTACAACTAGTGGCTTCTTAGGCTCACAACAGCCATGTCATTTAGTAATCAATCTCTAACTAAATACACAATTTTAACAAAACTCTCCAAAAAATATCTAGACTACCACGCTACCCTACCAAGCAACTATCAATAAAACATTTTTTTAATGACGGTGAATGGCGAGACGAACATGCCTTTTGCCTGATGGTAAGCGATACGACCGCTCATGGACAGTAGCAAAACCACACAACACCATGAATTACAAGGCAATGCTTGGCATTCCACTGCGCTCGCCATCTTGAGACATAAGATGTTAAGTCTCATTATGTCCGAGTTACTCTGGCTACATTTTCCTTCAAACCGGAACACAACAGTGCATTTACACTGCTATTCTGCGGGAATATTTCCAATAAACACATATTTACTACTAAAACCGACGCGTTTACAAACGCAAAACATACCCGTGTGTACACAATGTGTGTAAAGTTCGAGCATCGCATTACCCCAGTACCGCCGGCCTAGTTTTATGTTAACACGTCCTCGGCGAGTTTATAAAAGTTTTTAAGACCACAATGGTCTTGGCAGTTAATGAAATATAATCAGGTCAAGTGGCGAGCCAGCGCGATGTTTTGCTAATTATCTTCGTTACATTTAGAGTTTGAGAAAGGATTGAGTGAAATTATGGATAGTGTCTTAGCAGTTTTCTTCAGGTGGTAGACTAAAAATATTACGTTTGATAGGATATCTGCTTGTTTCTATATTTATTACACTTTTGTGATATTAATATGGGAAATTACACAAACGGCCTTATTCATAGACAGTTCTAAAACCTATTTTAGTTGACGAATGTTTTATCTTCTTCGCTCAAACTGAATTCAAAAGTCGTTCGAAAGGGACGAAACATTCGATAACTGAAGTGTTTTAAAACTGTTTATGAAAAAGGCCGTTAATCTTTTGTGCCTTAAAACTAATGTTTTACCATTATTAGATTTATTGTTAGCCGGTTTTTAAGGGTCACTGACAACAAAAGGTCCTTTAGCAACTATACTTGTTATAGTAGTATCTTCACCACCACATTTAATCACCCATCCCCCGCAGCTTTTAAAATATCAACTTTAATAAATTAAAAAAACATCTCGCAATTCAGATAGGAAATTTACGCGCAATTACGTAAAACATCAACATGCAGACATCAACAAATTCCGTCGCATTTTTAACTTCAAAGTTACGGAACCATTAGCCAGAGAGGCGAAGAGTACTCGCTGTGAGGGTCGCCCTCCCGGCTAATTAATAAAAGTGTCGCAAAAAAGTTGTCTCATAAATTGCGACACTGCTGCCGTTGTGACTTCACAAAACGTTTTTATGTCGCCTTAAACGATACGTCAGGGATAATTGTTTTTTTTTTAATATTAGATTACGGTTTGGGTAGATGGTAAGTTTTTCCTGAAAATTTGATTTAAATTCTTGCGGGTTCGATCGCCGCACCGAGAAAAATGTTTGCGAGGCGAGGTATTTGTCTCGGGTCTAGGTGTTGGTGAGGCCGAAAGGTCTCTCGTAGTGTCTGAAACCCACCACACAAAATTAAATTGATCTGAATGTGGGGTCAGAAATATGTATGTGACTGTTGGATGTATTATTATTAAATCGCGGGTCGTAACAGAAGACTCGCCTCCCATTTCGAAGCTACGTGGGTTGTCATAATACATTTTTTTATGTAATAACTAATATCACATACAGCGCATCTGATGAATCATGGTAAAAAATAATCACGCAGAGAAAACCATACGTGATGTGAAAACATCTGGAGGGTTAATAATATCTATATATGAGGAGAGCCAGACTGCATTAGAAATACAGGCTTGATGGAACTGTAAAAAGATAGAGAGAAAAATATATAACCTAGTGCCTATTAAATATTATAATGAAAACTGATGGAGTGCTCAAATTCATAGTATATTTTGGATATTAGGGCAAACGAGCATATGGTTCACTTGAACGTAAGTGATCAGCATCGCCCATGAACATCTGCAACACCATAGGGCATGGAGATGTGTTGCCCGCCTTTAAGATGGGAATGCGCGTCTTTTGAAGGTCGCTAGGTCGTACTTGTCCGAAAGTGCCGCTGTTGGCAATTGGTTGCACAGATTTGTAGTATGGCTGAAATGTTTTTATATTCAAACCAAAATCGTTTTTGAAACAACAAAAATATTGTAGCCTATTTTTTTCTTACAAAACTCGAGAACACAATATTCGCCAGCCCGTCAAGGTCGAAGAAATCCCGCTTTACTTTTCCGGTTAGCGCATGGAAGCGGAACGCTTGCGACGGCGCCATGCTCTCAAGGCTCCTGCTTTATTCTCTTGTACATCTCAAACGCTTGGTTATACACTCAATAACTCCCGCATCATTTAGAACGTTGCTCATTTTCTTTGTTTTTTTTTTAATGGAATGTTTTGTGGGACATTGTCAGTAAAATATTTACCTGCCTCGGTGGTGCAGTACTGCGGTGCGATTGCATTGAGGTCTCGGGTGCTCATCCTGGGACGGGCAAAGTGATATTATATTTTTATATTTATTATCAGCCCGTAGTCAATTTGTGCCCGATATAGCGTTAGGCTCACTCCCTATTGCATCGTGGGACGGAATACATAAGGCGAAAATGGGTATCTTGGTTCCACCTCTGCCTAACCCCCTCTGGGAAAAAGTTGTGCGTTTATATATGCATAATATTAACCTGTATTTTTATTAACCTTGTACGTCGCTGACTGAATCACCTCTATGATCAGTTGTAATTTTGCTACAACCACAATAATTCTCAATGTTGGTTGGTAGACTTAACATATTTTTGAAATTCTTTAGGCGACTTCTTAAGTATGCCGCTCTTTAGTCGTAAAAAATCACATTCGGTGGAGATTGCGTAAAATTGTCAAGGTTGAGTAGGAAAGCGGAGCCTGAGAACGGCCGATATAGCGTTAAAGAGAACGTACTAACGTCGGCCATATAGCCTATCGACGGTGAAATGCCAATAACACCTAATTGACAAGGTCATAAATTCACACAAACTTAAAAAATTGCTTTAATTTTTGATACCTAAGTTAAATGGTTTATATTATTTATATTACTTTATATATTATACTTAAGAGATTTCACTAAAACATGCGCCCATAACACCTTGAAATTCAAAACGATAAGAAAGTGAATTTCTCAAAAATGTCAGGAGATATTGGTACTTCACCTTCGCTATATCACATTAAAAATAACCGCATGTACACACAAATACAATATTATGCTATTTCTAAATGAAGAAACAACAAAGAAAATCATTAGTAACATATCAACCACAACATCACAAACCCCAAACAAACGGTTCCGTACAAAAACACTGCAAGAAAGATGGCTTAATTAATTATCTTTTCATGACTCAACCGCTGCCGCTGTATGAACGCCTTATGTCCGGGGACGGAGCGGAAAGGATCCCCGGGGGCACGGACCCTCACAAATTAATACGCGAGTATATTTTATGAACAGACCTTGGCAATTGACGGCGAAATATATTCGGACCAACCTGAGGATAATTTTATTATTTTCCGCATACTACATACGTTATCTTTAGTATATAAACACAGCGAAGTAAATAAACTAATAATTAAATAAAAGTCTGCCACAACCAAGGACTTCAAGATTACCTTGTCATGTCTTCAAAGGCAATAAAAAAATATTTTAAAAAATCCACAGATTCTCCCGCGCGAATAAACAAGAATGTTATTTTTCTCCTTAAATTGAATGTCTGCGGATACTGACTTTCTCGGAGAAAACCATGCGTCATGCCATGTAGATTCTTTAAATTTCTACATAAAACACTTATCAACCTATTGCGCAATATTAATTGAAAATATTCCCATTATTTACATTATGATATCTCATTACAAAGGTGCTCTGTACAATATCTTAGCCTGGAATTCCGTCGACTACTACCATATACAACACTATAATATCCGCGCGAAGACGACAAAGGGAATTATTGTCACGCCCCTGACAATGTAATTCTTTTGTCCAATTTTATTTCCCCCAAACCATTGATTACGGCCCTGCCACGTCATTACTCCGACCCTAGGGTACTTTTGTAATATGTGTCCTCAAAAGGGCCCCGCAATTTATGTTTTACCTGTCTTGCACAGCTGAATGCGGCCCCTTATTCAAATCCTTGTTGGGGCCTTATACGCTTAACATCTCCGTGCGCGAGAGCTTTCGTGAGTATGGGTACAGATTTTTCCTTTGTAGTGTACTCGTTCAATTTCTTTCGCAAAGGGTTGTAATTTTTTTTTAATGCATTTAATCCCGTGTGCTTGGGTTTTAATAGGGAGGTTGATAACGTTTTCTTGACATGACCTTTAAGTTACGATGAGAGTGTGGGTAGGGTCTCTTTGTAGTATAAAGTTTTAATGACTTAGGACCTTCTTTTTAATAATTGACAGGTATAGTAAGAGACACAATAGAGTTATTTTTTTATTAATGATAGTATTACAATTAATTTATACGTCTAACAGTCATAGTGAATTTACCTTCCTCTTGAAAAGGCCACATACAACAAAAAATATTAAAATAATACTAATGTTAAGTTTTAAAAATCAATGAATCAAACAACTAGTATGTCACGTTGCATTTCAATTGTGAAAATCGCATGAAATCGCTCGAAACATCCGCTCAAGCAATTAGAAGAAAATGTCCAGCAAATTCTTTCACAGGCCACCTACAATGCTTTTGAGTAAATCGGATTCACTCAATCGCCTCCGTAGTTTCACTGTATTGAGCTAGTCTCGATACAATAGTCCAGCGTTTGTGATCGAGCGGTCCCATTGTATGGTCTGTCTAATTGAAATTGTTCGCTGCTCATTGTGTTAGGAGAAAGATAATACAGCGCAATCTAAAGGACGCATGTAGTTCAGATCTGCGCTTTAGGAATTTTGCTTGTATTGGTGTGGCATTTAGCACGAATTTTGCAACTAGGCTGGAGGTGAAGTTCTGTTATAGATTTTTAGAAAATTATGTGTTTTAAAAGTGACTGCAATTAATTCATAGTTATATGTGTACGTATGTTTGTTTTTTGGGATACCCCGAGCAGGAATGATTATTTTTAATCCATTTTTTTTTCACTAATTGGAGTTTCGAATTATTTCCCGAAAAGTGTCACAAAAACAACCGTCCATTAAAGCTTTACGTATATTAACGAGGAAAATACAAAACCGAATTAAAAAAAATGCTACTACAATAAAAAAAAATCCAGAACAAAATATTTAGATTTTTTTTTACAAAATGTTTACGTATTCCCTTGTTCAATGGAACAACATAATATTTTATGGTATGTGCGTATATTAAATCATTGTATATTTTGTATTATATTACGCAACACTCTGCATTACACAACAAACTAAACGACACGATTTACAACCAAGGAATATCATTAATTGAAATTGTTAATTAGCACAAACATTAATGAGAGAATCGCAGGGGAATCATGTTAATCACAGTTTCCCGGTAATTGTTCAACCCCCTATAATTATACCCTCCCCCTCCCCCTAGTAATTTACACCAACCTTCTTCAACTTTACCCTTTTTTACGTCTTTTTTACAACGATTACTGTGAAGTTGCAAAGGTTATGTCCCTGGCGAGAATTCTTTGAGTTTGAAGATTTAATACCCCGTATTCTTTAGAGTTTGGGTTTATTTCATTGTTACTGAGATGCTGTTTTATCACTGGACGTCAAATAACGTAGTAATTAAAATATCTAATACTTTGGAGTTTTGAAAATGAATTAATAAATAATAAAAATAAAAATAGTTTATTTCCATTAAAACTAGACAAATATAGAGAACATAAAATGGATACAATTTATATGACAGTACAGTTAATATTCCGTACATAAATAATTATATTTTATGGTTTAAGTTGTTTCACGTGTGCTTGCTTTGCATTGAAAAATTTATTGAAGATATTAGACATTTTCTATAGAATTTATTAACTAATATACATATTATGACTGCTTGACGAATACCATACCCCGTGTAATTTTTATGCTATTTATAAGTCAAGTAATTATATTTCATTTTTACCAAATTAATGTCAATCAATTTTTTTAATTCAAATATGTATTATTCACGTGGAGAAAAATGGTGCAAAAACTCCTTCAGCAAAACAACCTCTTTTTTCTTTTCGTGTTCTCAACAGCAATTTTTTTTTCTTTCAATACATTTAGAAGCATTATCCCTATGCTACAAGTGCTAGTCTATATCCATCAATTATCTAAGCTAGTGATCGGCCACTAACCGCCCATGTTGTTGCAGATTGCGGCTCGACGCGGCAATATCCTGAGGAAATGCGCTGACCTGCTCCATAATGGCTGCGGAAGCGTTCATACTACTCGTGCATCTGGCACTGGCCAGCGCGGGGAAATGTACCACGTAAGTAGCTTTACTAGTTTAATGATAAACCGTAATTTATGTATAGATTTTGAACTTTATATAGACTACTGAAGGAGGTATAACTTTGATTAAAACTGCGTGTAAAATATTGCGTCAGCAGTTTTTATTCCAAATATTTAAATTGTACTTGATGTTATAGCTAATGGATATTTATTTGTACTGTACTGTATCAGCCCATATACGTTCCACTACAGGGCACGGGACTCCTCTACAATCGAGAGTACGATTGAGAGTGGTTAGGCCATATAGTCCACCACGCTGGCCTAGTGAGGGTTGGCGGACTTTATATACCGTAGAAATTCTTTGAATTTACTACGGTATACAGGTTTCCTCGCGATGTTTTCCATCACCGTTATAGTGCGTGGTGATTGACTATCAATACACACATGACTCTGAAAAGTCAGAGCTATGCAATGGGATTTGAACCCGCGACCACCGTGAACATATAGGCAGCCGCGTCTAGTCCGTTACCAACAGGCCACCACGCACTTTTTTATCGTTCATTTATCTATAGATTTTATGCTCTGTATAGACTAGTTAAGGAGGTATAACATTGATTAAAACTGCGTGTAAGATATCACGTAAGCATTTCTCACTCCAAATATTGAAGAAGTACTTGATGTTGTAGCTAATGGATATTTATTTACTAGGTAGATTATAATGAGATCGATTATTGTAGAAATATTTTCGCAGTGGATTTATTGGGGCTGAAGAGAGACAGAGACAATATTTTGTTATTCGAGTTATTAGAAAATACATTTTATTGAGCATACATGAGAATATACATGAGAATTGATGCGTGATAATTATTATAATTTTTAACAGTGTTGTTGAAGTTTAATAGCCTAATTACTCAGTGGTGCAAGCTGCTTAATTGTCTTCTGGTTGGTCTATTATTATTAGACATACATACATATGCCCATTAACCAAGAAGAGATGGGTAAAGGTGTCGCTGGTATAACCCAATTTCGCCAAATTTATTTTCATCCCAAGGTGTGATAGAACACGAGCTCGTTACCATACAAGTTCAAAACCTATGCGCCCAAAAAGCTTACATGAAGTTGCTCAAAGTCGCTCCAATCCCAATTCAGGGTGTCGAAAATACGTAATAGGTTGTTTTTCCGAATAGAAACTTGACCCTTCAATACATTTCCGTGTAGCATGTTCATCAAAGTTACTTAAAAACACATTTTAAATCCCAAGAAACTCCAAGACCGCGCTTCTTAAACACGACTCAAAAAAGGTTCATTTAAAGACTTAAACCTTTTCACTTTCGTTAAAAGTTCCGAATAAAAACCACTTGACCTTACGCGGTGTGTGGGAACCTTTTGGCCGCGTGGAGCCTCATTCGGGCAGTGGGCCGGGGGCGAAAAGGGGAAAGGGAAGGGGAGACGGGGTGGAAAGGGGGGAGGAAAAGTGAAAACGTGTCAAGCGCCGCCGGCACACACTGCACTGTTTTAACAAGTGCAGTTACACCGCCACTGGCGCAGAATGTTTGCGTGGTTTTAATTCGTTGTTTATTTGCATGGCAGGTGAAAAAATGAAGACAGTTAACCCACTTAAAGGATGGTCAAATTTTGTATGAAAGTGTAGAGTATTGTTGTTTCATGCGATTTTCAGTTTTCAGTGGAGATTTTACAGTTTCAAAAATGAAGGATGTGAAGATATAGCGTGTTCACATCCTTTATCTTTGAAACTTTATACAAAATTAGAGATGTAGAATTGCGTATAATAAAAAATTCTTGGCCATATTTAAATATAAGAAATTGAAGATAAAATATGAGGTATTACTTATCAAAACATATTTTACATATTACCAAAAAGTCGAGTGTATATAAATATAAAATATACGAATTTCTACAAGAAAAAATCCGCACACCAATAAAAATATGATAAGGCGTATTTTTTATTTTGTAGATTCCTTTTTTTATTCGTTCATAATATTGCATTTGTAAATCATATTTTAGTCGATTTAGTGTAAACATTGTCTTATTAGATATACTTAGCCTTAGGGGTATACGGAATAACCTTTCACAAGATGACTAACGGGTGAAGGAAAACTTTAGACAGGTCTCACATGAGTTTAAAGTATAAAGCTGTCTTATTTCAGCAGCTCGTGTGAAAGCTTTAAAGAATTTCCAGCGCCATGTAAATAGAGTTTAAAATTAGTTTTGCTTTAATTAAGTAAGGGCATGATGTAAAAGCTTTAAAGATAGGATAAGCACGGCTTAGCTCGAAAATGGCTTTATACATATTTAATTATGTGAGCTTCTAGTGTAAATGGCTTATTTATGTGACTTTAATGACTAAGATAGAAAATAAAATATGGTTTTTTTTTATATTTAAATATATTATGAGGGACAAGCGGGCATACGGTTTACCTGATGGTGAGTGATCAGCGCCGCCCATGATCATCTGCAACACCATAGGGCATGGAGTTGCGTTGCCGGTCTTTAAGGTGGAAATTCGCTCGTTTTTTGAAGGTCGCCAGTTCGTACTTGTCCGGAAATGCCGCTTTGTTCTGTTGTTGGCATTAACTATATATTAATGTCTGATTAATGCAAAATTTGGGTTTAGTTTTTTACGCCAGATGTTGCAGGTTCTGTCTCTTGAATTATGCATATTTATACATACAACAACACAACAACAACAACTTTTTTATTTTTCTCTATTGTATTTAAAAATTAAGAATTTTCAGGTCAATGAAAATGCATAAGTTTTTTACCCGACGACAGATGGGCTTTTACGATCATGATCAATGCGTGTCCCACTAGAATTGCATTGCACTTAATGTCAATAGCATTTTTATAGCAATAAAAAAAATATATTTCTTTTTTCTTTTCTTTTACTTAGACAATACACACGACCGTAATACGCCCATTCATAAACTAAATAAACACGCGAGCGCGCGCCTGTGTATAAAAATTACCAACGACCGTGCTTGTTGTAAGTTGAGTATGAACATTGATTAGGATATTATGAAATGGAAATGAATAACTTATTATGTGTAAATTTGAACATTTTCCACCATGGTTTAATCAATTTTATTCCCTTCAGTTTAATAAAAAATTGTGCAGACTTTTAAAAATATCCCTGTGTACACTCGTATCACACTCCCATCGGGCTACAACTTTCTAACTTAACCGCCGACGTCACACTATTTTTAATTTAAAATTTTCCTTCCTTCTCCACTGGGAGGTATTAGAAAGAGATGAACGACTTGGTTTTAAAATAATGTGGGCATATACTACTCGTATACTCGTATATAACCACTTTTCAAAACTGAACGTTAAGTTCCAAATAATGGAATCTGTTGGTTTATTTTGTTTTTAAACGCCATTAGATTAGTGATAATTATATTAATTGAGGTACAGCCTTGCTTATCTAGTAGCGACATGTGCGGCTTATGAGCCCATAACTTGCGAGTTCGAATCCTAACTTGGATGATTCGCATTGCAACAGGTTTAGACTCAAAACACGACTTCTCAAAGATCACATAACTTCTAAAAGGGTATCAAAGGGTACCTTTCGTAAAAATACAAACCCAAAATATTAAATTTTTGTATAATCATAAAAATACCGAGTTTAATCGTGGATATCACATATTATTAGGATAGATAACTACTAGGAGATTGCTAGGAGAAAATCTTTTTCATTTGAGAGACTATAAACCAGCCTGAACGATTTGAAATTATATTACAAACTATTGAGTCAATGTTCAGTAAATATCTCTTTATTGTCTACAAAATAATTTCGCCCGTACATTATTTGCATAAAACATAATTATATATGTTAATTAAACAAACATTCACCGCTTTAATGTACTTTAACGTGTATTTCGAACGCGCGATGCGTTTAATAATTTTTCGGATTATAAAGCATTTATCAGCGCGGAATTGCCACGCTTCAAAATGTTCAATTTTATCTTGATCATAAGCATATCGGATAGTGGTTTGTTATTCCGAAATTGGGAGATAAATGTTTATTGTTTATTGCTAGTAGGAATTGTAAGGATGATGGTTGATTCCAATGGGTTGCTATGGGATAATCGAGAAAAACCTATGTTCAGCCGTGGACTTCTCGTGGCCGAAGAGAGGAAAGGATATCGTAGAATATCGTTAGCTGACCGGGCAGAAATATGTCTTAATTAGACTATATTTTAAATATTTAGACTTTATGCTATGAACATTCGATCAGGGTATACATACGAAATATAATATGTACGTATAATCACGCCGGCATAATAAACAAATACACCCAACAGTCACATACATAGTCCTGACCGCACACTTAGATCGAGTAGTGTCGTGGGTATCAGGAATGAGAGACTTCCGGTCTCATAAATACCCAGACCCGAAACAAATACTTGTGGTTCACACAAACATGACGGTGCGGGGAACGAACCCGCAGCCTCGCGTTTAACAGTCGGCGTCCAACCAACTGCGCCACGGAGGCTGTAAATTGTTCTATTTACTTATCCTAGTTAGTATAAAAAGAAATAACAGGGATTTTGTGTATATACCAAAAAGTGCTAATTTATATAAAATATATATTGTTCTGTATTTTCAGCGTAAAGTTTGTCTCAGTATTTCGTTATGTGCGTATCGTTGTCTTGGTTGGCGTTTTGATAGATGGATCTCTTGCTAATGATTTCGATGCCTCGGAAGCTACGACACAGTACAGGCAGTGAAACAGTAATATAAGCTGGAGTGTTGTTAAAGAATAATATAGTTGCAAAAGGCCAATGATCGCAAATTTATTTTTTATTGAGATCACGATGTTTTGTCATAATTAAATTTTAGAAGGTTTTAATAAAAAAAAAACTGTATTCATTTGTATTCATTCCTCTGGTTTTGTAGACGTGTGCACTCAATCCGTAATTATTTGAGTGCTACTGTAATTAATATATTTTGGTACAAACGTTTTAAAAGCCATTAAAACGAGTATTTATCGTAATTATCAGAATTTTAATATTACATCACATAATTTTGTGTAACATTTTAATTGATACGATACAATAATTGTTGTGTTCAATGAGGTAGTCATTAAATAAATAAAATATCTGATTTGAGTACTTGAATAAAACTGATCTACTGCTTAAATCAGCACTGTGGCGCAAGAAAAAAAGGTCAGACGATTTCTTTCATCTGTCGCCTCATTATGATACGTCCATTTGACATTTCGCTTCGCACGAACAAACGGAATTAAGAAAAATAACAGACCATCCGCCGAAATAAAGGGAAATACAAAAAGGGAACTGAACTTGAATTTTTTTCTTTTGTGTTCTTAACGATTTTGAAATTACGAATTGCAAATAGGCAAGAATGTAATGTCAACTCTCTTAATAAGAACAGGATTTCGAGCAGGAAGTAGCGTTATGGCCATTTTTAATGTTTATTTTGACATAGTAAATAATCTAGATGAGAAACGAAGAACACGAGAGTTCAATCTTTACATTGAGAATTCTCAGCACAATAATAAATATTTAGAAAAGTTATTCATTTATTCTGATACTGTATTCAATTTCAAATTGGGACCGTGTATGTACTAAACTATGCGATTAACGTTTAATAGAGCTCAACTTAACCTTGACACGACTAAAACATGATTCAAATGCAAAACTCTAAGCCAAATGAAAAACGGTATTTTATAAAAGAGTGTTCATTTTGTGAAGTTTTTTATCCGCGACCACATAAAGCGATTTATATTCAAGTCTAAATTAATGTTTGTTTATAAAACTGGGTCAAGTGGAGCTCTTACCCCTTTTAAATAATTTCTAACAATTCAATTTACAACGCTCGAGCACATCTCGTCTATTTAATTTAACAGATAAATTAATTACGTCAAGAATAATTAGAAAATTAAATCAAACACTCAATTATTGTCTCGCTAAATAAAATGGAAAGTTAATTTACTTTACTTTGTAATTGTATTTGCATTATTTAGTGTCCATGTAGGACTTAGTATAATATTAAAATGATATATTTGGAGTTCAAAGTCGTGGGTGAGATGAATGACAAAGTACCTTTTAAGAAAGGCTAGGAAGGTTTGAGTTTGTGAATAAATCGATAATTTTGAAAATAAATGAAGCAGACAAAGGACTTACAATGAAAACTCTGCTTACTATAGATTTTGGATCAGCAAACTTCTTTTCCACCGATAGAGATGGTACTGTGTCAATACATTCTTTAGACAAAAAATAAATCAACACTTAAGATGTATTCGTTAGCCTTCTATTACTACAATTCGAAGCCGCGTTCTTCCACTGGATGGACACTTCTTCCAATGGATAAAAATATCACATCTTAATCGTATTAAGCCGCTAAATTGCTGACGTCAGCTGTACACTATGACGTCATTGTTTACTTATAAAAGACGAAGCTGTGAAACTGTACGCCTACGTGTTCCCTCCAAATAATGCTAGGTCATTCAAGAGCTAGAAAAACAATTAGATTAGATAATTAAATAAAGCCTCTAGTTGGCGTTCTATTAGAACAAAATGTGTACTTGCCATCAAACGTAAATTACTTTACCGAAGTCTGCCACGCCATCACACCCGCCATTTCAACTCGTGTAAGCCAGGATTAACAGCGGCAGGATTTTTATGACATAGTGCACTGGAGCTTAGCAAGTCTTTGGGGGTGTCTAAGTAGTCTTTAAAACGCAACGATTAATCAATTACTAAAATGAATAGAAGAAAAGAGGGTATTAAATGATTAATATTAAGTTTCAAGCGTAGCAAGACAAGATGATGAACCAAAGAAGTACAGTCACCGCCAAAAGTAGCTGAACATATTCAAAACGCCAAAAGTCATACACACATAAAGCATCAGAAGTAGGTGACCAGTGTCGGCCACAAAAATTCATGAACACACTAAGGTTACAAAAGTTGGTGAACAGCAAAAGCAACAAAATTGATGAACACGTCAATTGTACATAAGTCACTGAACATTTATAAAAAGTAAGATTGCCGTAGATGTGTTCACCTACTTTTGTTGCTTTGTTATGTATTCGTTGTAAATTTTTTTTTCACAGTTTATATTTTTAGTTTCTTCTCTGCATTAATGTATTGTCTTTTACGTTTTTGTGAAATACCTAACCAATATTTATTTTCGTAGAGTTTAAATGTCGTGTTAGTCTGTTGGCGTGTGTGCTTGTATTAAACAATGAATTTTTATTCTTATAGGTATCTAATTTTATTTATATCGTGCTGTTGGTGTTCCATATATAATAAATACATAAAATAAGAAAATCAAATATATCTCTGTGGTCTTGTTCCGTGTTAATAAATGATAATGTATGACAATATTGGCAACAATTTGTGTAAGTATGTGCTCGATTTCAATTTTGTATATGTACTGTACCTCCATGGTGTGTACGGTTTTGGTGACAATTAAAATAAGTAAATACAAAAAAAATATTTAAATTTATTAAACAAAAAACAAATTCAACAACAAAAATAAAAATATTAAATTGTTCAAAATCTTGTGTGGCCTCCATTTGCATCGATGACGGCCTGTAGTCGGCGTCGCATAGAAGATAACATATTAGCACATACATCTCCCCCTCTGAATGTGTCCCACACGCGTTCCACGTGCCTTACAGTGCCTTCCTATGTGCGTGGCGTGTCGGGCTCCCAGGCCTGGACAATGAGACCCCATAGATTTTCTATAGGGTTCAATTCTGGACTCTTCGGTGGGAACGGCATCTCGATAATCGCATTTTCGTTATTGCGGATCCACGCTTGACATCTTCTAGCTTTATGCACGGGGCTGTTCTCGTTAATGATTATTTTTTTGCTGCGAAATACCCTACACCTTTGGACGAGACGGTGGGAAACCGAAGGTTTAATTCGAACGTCTAAACGTACTGGTAGACCGAAGAAAACTAGCAGAGATCAAGATTTTGATATTATTCGGCGGTTCCGAAGCAGTGGCTTCAGGCGAGTATCGACGGTCGCAATAGACATGGACATATCAGGACATACAATTCGCCAGCGGCTGAAAGAACACGGCTTCTACAATCGAGTTCCAGCAAGAGAATTTATTTTAACTCCACGGCACAAACTGAAACGCCTGCAATTTCCCGAATGGTTCTTGCATTTCGATTCGTCGCAAGTCATTTTCGCCGATGAAAAAACTTTTCAATCAACGGAAGATGGACGATGCACTCTTTGGCGGTTAACTGGTCAGAGATATAACCCGGAAAATATTAGGAATAATCGATCGGCGGGCCGTATTAACGTTGGCTTTTGGGGATGGGTGAGTGCATCGGGCCCCGGTGAGCTGACGGAAATATCGGGCCGCTTGAATAGCGAAGGCTATTCACTCGTAGATTTGTTGGAAAACACATTACTTCCTACGGCGAGAAAGCACGTATCGGAGCCAATACACCTCGTCCACGAGAACAGCCCCGTGCATAAAGCTAGAAGATGTCAAGCGTGGATCCGCAATAATGAAAATGCGATTATCGAGATGCCGTTCCCACCGAAGAGTCCAGAATTGAACCCTATAGAAAATCTATGTCTCATTGTCCAGGCCTGGGAGCCCGACACGCCATGCACATAGGAAGGCACTGTAAGGCACGTGGAACGCGTGTGGGACACATTCAGAGGGGAAGATGTATGTGCTAATATGTTATCTTCTATGCGACGCCGACTACAGGCCGTGATCGATGCAAATGGAGGCCACACAAGATTTTGAACAATTTAATATTTTTATTTTTGTTGTTGAATTTGTTTTTTGTTTAATAAATTTAAATATTTTCTTTGTATTTACTTATTTTAATTGTCACCAAAACCGTACACACCATGGAGGTACAGTACATATACAAAATTGAAATCAAGCACATACTTACACAAATTGTTGCCAATATTGTCATACATTATTATTTATTAACACGGAACAAGACCACAGATTTATATTTGATTTTCTTATTTTATGTATTTATTATATTTGGAACACCAACAGCACGATATAAATAAAATTAGATACCTATAAGAACAAAAATTCATTGTTTAATATAAGCACACACGCCAACAGACTAACACGACATTTAAACTCTACGAAAATAAATATTAGTTAGGTATTTCACAAAAACGTAAAAGACAATACATTAATGCAGAGAAGAAACTAAAAATATAAACTGTGAAAAAAATTAACAACGAATACACAACAAAGCGACAAAAATAGGTGAACACATCTACGGCAATCTTACTTTTTATAAATGTTCAGTGACTTATGTACAATTGACGTGTTCATCAATTTTGTTGCTTTTGCTGTTCACCAACTTTTGTAACCTTAGTGTGTTCATGATTTTTTGTGGCCGACACTGGTCACCTACTTCTGATACTTTATGTGTGTATGACTTTTGGCGTTTTGAATATGTTCAGCTACTTTTGGCGGTGACTGTACAACTGAACTGTATCAGCCCAGATACGTCCCGCTGCGGGGCACGAGCCGCCTCTACAATTGAGAGTACGATTGAGAGGGGTTAAGCCATTTAGTCCACCACGCTGGCCTAGTGTGGGTAGGCGGACTTTTACATACTATAGAAATTCTTGCAAATCGCTATGCTATGCAGGTTTCCTCATGATGTTTTCCTTCACCGTCATAGTGCGTGGTGATTGATTATCAATACACACATGACTCCGAAAAGTCAGTGGTGGGCCCTGGGATTTGATCCCACGACCACCGTGAACATGTAGGCAGCCGCGTCTGGTCCGTTACCAATAGGCCACCACTCTAAAAAGTACAACTATCGAAGATAGATATAGGTGTCAACTAGTAAAATAATAAGTACCAAAAACAATTTCCGCTCAATACTTCCGCAACACATTGTCACGTTAACGACACTGAATCCAGAAAATTCTGTTAGTCATCACACGCTACGGCTCAGCACAAAATCGATTAATCATTTTGGCGCTAATAAAATTTACTACTTGACGTCGCCCCGGGGCCTCCGAAAACTGGATTTATTTTACAAAGTCATCTATTTAATTGAGGGAACTTTGCAACTCGGCGAAAAGGGCGGCGGTAAGTCCCTAACGCGATTGCCGAGTTCCCCATAAGTTTTTTTTAAAGGGATAACCCTTTCGGGGTTTCGGGTGTAGACGGTACTTTGATCATGAAATGTGGTTGCCTAAGTGCCATTCGCTTTTGCTTCGTTGCATGCGCATTTTCTTTCATTAACTTATTTTGTACTTGGAGGTTTCTAAATGGCGGGTAATATTTTGGTGGGATTTAATGTTTTGGGTTGCCGCTTTGGATTAGGGAGTGCGCAGTTGTGCCTTGGCGGTTCTAAATTGAGACTCACATTACTTAATGTGAGTGGTCTAATGCGTATTGTAAATGTTGCGAGAATTTGGGAGGATTTCCATAATATTATTTTTGATATTAGGTCGGTAAATTGACAATGCACTACTCCTGCAGCTATTTAATGGACCTCAACACTTATCTCGAGAGACCAAAATATGTTGTTTTAGGTCAAGTATGCATACATACGCAGACAGAAGTGCTACTTTAAAACGCATGTTTCTTTGACCAGGTCCCAACAGAAGGAGTTGCACATAATGGCTTGCTAGTTCTGAAACACAAATCTAGGACCTCGCAATTCACAACTCATCCACGTTGCCACGAGACAATTAGGCGTTTAATCCTACATGATAATTGATAACTGGGAGTGTAGGAGCCACGCTGTTGTCAGTCATGACTCAGCATGAATAAGCTGCCTCGTCCGGGGTGGTACCACTGCCTCATAGGAAATCGAAGTGAAGCGACAGCTACTCTGTTGCGTTTCGTTTGCTGGGCGAGATTGTCGGATGCCCAATACCCTTTTTCTCTTCCCGTCCTTTTTCCTTCCCGTTGTCTTCCCAATTTGATGGGCCGGCAACGCATCCATGATCCAGCGTTGTGGATGTTCACGAATAGCAGTGATCAATTACCATCAGATGACCTGTGTGCTCGTTGCGGACCTATGCAATAAAAAATAATAATATCGAAAGCTAACTTATGAATACATGTTATACGCAGTATATAGCATATGTATGATATCGGAGCGATGTTTTCCTTAGTAGGGTGGTAGGCAAACGTTCCAACACCCCCTAATGCCGTCAGTAGTCGTTGGAACACGAACAGACAAACATCAATGACGTTCGAGCTTTGATATCGACGCCGTGGTGCTTTGTGAAGTTATGTTTACTAGAAGCTTTGCTTTTATTCGAAACTTAACTGCTGTAGGGAAGCAGTATATTCTAAATTTAAAAAAAAATCGCATCATTAAGGTAACTTTAAGCGTTGCTTTTTAAAAAAAGCTTTATAAATGTGTAATGTTTCTTTTTTCATTTTATTAATTATAGTATTATCATAGGAATTCATTAGTCTCTACCTTTTCTGGACTTTATAATTCTTTAACGGTCAGCAATGTACCTTTGACACCCTAGGAATGGTAATTGTTACTACCGATATAAATCACCTAGATAATCTATTTGCATCTTCATCGAACCTTCTACGAAATATAACCTTACAGATTCGAATCCGACGACTTTCGCTCCACTTCTGGCTTCTTAACCCACCGCACCGCACGTCGCAATGCCGAAATCCAAATATCAAAACCACCACTGTCAACAAATACACAACATCGGCGTCCACAGTGAATGTGATACGTTTGTTTCAATCCTCCATATTCAGTAGTTTCACGAAATATCTAACAAACGCTGCGGTTATATTGGCGTGTGTATGTATTATATCAAAGCTATTGTTGAGATTGGCAGTTGCTTTTGTAATTTTTAGTTACGTTTCATAGTCAAGGTTGTAGGAAATTACTGGATGCAGGCAGTTTTATTATTGCTTGGGCCCGGCAAACGAGCAAACAGATCACATAAGTGATTAATTTATACAAAATACATACATTATAATATATACCTACAATATAGATCTTCTAACCCATCTCAATCAAACTCGCGGTGTCTGAAGAGTCTCGTGCTCAGCAGTTGGCGATAATGATACAATACAGTAAAGGTTTTAAAATAAATGGTGTGTATATAATAAGTAAAGTGATCGGATAGATACTTGATGGTATCGGTGGTGCGGTCTAAGTAGTGTATGGGTAAAAATCATTTCGACTATCTCTCACCGGTTGGCACAATAATGCCGGCTTATTCGATGAACCCGAAACCACCTTTAGCAATATGGTGTGGCAATTTATCAATATTAATTTATTCCGCTGAAAAAATAATAGATTTATCACTATAGAGCAATTTTTGTGAGCATCTGTGGCGTGTTAAAAATATTACACAAGTAACATCATTTTTTCTCAACTATTTTGGCGTAGACCAATAGGTACAGTGAATAAAAATATATCCTTTTAGTATTTCAGACACTAGACAGCTGACTTGTATAAAAAATGAAATATTACATCTAGACTTATCAATGGCGGCCCGATCTAAAGGCTTCAGGTCACTGGGCTTGAGAATAATGGGGAAAGGAGAGCCTAAGTTGACAGGTGTGTATTGAGACGTAGACGGCGGGTTATTGATACCTAAATTCCTTTATATTACGCATTAAAACTAACACCAAAGTGGGGTGGAAGGTACAAATAATAAATAAATACACCCAACTGTCACATACGTAGCCCTGACCCCACATTAAGATCGAGTCTTGTGTCGTGGGTATTACGAACTACGAGAAACTTTTAGGCCTCACAAACACCCAGACCCGACACAAATACTTGTGGTTCACACAAACATTTGTCTCGGTGCGGGGATCGAACCCACGGCCTCTCGTTTCACAGGTTTCAGGTATTTAAGTTAACTGACCGTTCCTTTAGTCTCTAATACGTATATAGCCTTATTCAAAGACAATTTTAAAACCTATTTCAGGCATCGAATGTTTTGTCCCAGTCGAACGACTTTTGAATTCAGTTTGTGCGACGAAGACAAAACATTCGATAGCTAAAATAAGTTTTAAAACTGTCTATGAATAAGGCCAAAAATTTATAAAGTACTGCTATACTTCTAAATAAATAGGCAGACATTTTTTCAATTGATGTGGGGGATGCAAGTAGATAATTAAGATTTGCAAATCCAACGTTGGAGTATAATATATACTAATTGCACAATTTAAATATGAGAATTGTAATATTACGTCAAACTTTTGCCAGTTTAAACTGAAGTTTGTTAAAGATTAAAACTACACCAGTAATTTATAAATACAAACACAACTTAGATTCCACAAAAGGACTTATTGAATTGACAACTTAATACAGTATTTAAATAATTTGGCGCGGATCCAACTCCCAGTGCGCCTCTGCGTCTAGCACATGAATTATTCATTACAACGTAATGAGCCGCTGGCAAGCATTTAGTCACACTACACAAAATCTATGGCAGAGCAGGCGACCTTAATGATTTTACGAAAAAAGTGTTGAGCTTCGGAGTTTTCTTCACGAATGCGAGCGGAATTACGATTGTTCGGTCGTGTTTTGGTGTTTTTTTAATTTTATTTCGGGGTTCATTTGGTGGGAAATGCGGGGTGTATGTATGTAGGTAATATTATAAGAATGTATTTTTTATGTGAGTATTTCAGTGTAAGGATGTGACCATTGTTTTGAACTATGAAAGAGTTGAAAAGTCAAATAGTAATGTTGGCATTGATCATGTTGTGAAGTGTTGCTGATTAGTATGTAGCACGCTTGTTGTTTTTACTATTGATATAGACTGTTAAAAGTAATGTAGAAGGAACTAAAGGTTACACAAGTAATTATAAGCTAGAATATATTAGCCTCATTATATCATCAATGGGAGTTGCTACGTATTGCTTTATATATAGAGTTCGATTTTCTATCACCATGGTTGCGTTTGCCTCCCTAATCCAATGAATAATAGTTTTAACATTGTTTTTGACCTATATTATACCCTAGTTATGCTCATATGGACGTCGGCGCATCCTACATGCATGCCTATTGTAAAGAATTCTCACTAATTAAAAAAAGCTTCGTTGACGGATCCCGAATTTTTATTTCCCAAATACCATTTCACACGACAGCAGTTTAAAAGATTAAACCAGTACATTTAATTTCCAAATGCACTACTTTTAAAATTACCGTTTAAAATTTAAAACACATTACCCAAAATGAGTTTAAAGTTTTGACGCGTATATTCAAAAAGCTAGTTTAAACCATAGTTGAATAAATTAAGCTGGTAAGCAAGTTAACATGCCCATTAATTCAGCTAGTGGCAGGTAATTGATGTATTCACGTCAAATTGCTAATATTGCTGGTGCATGAGCGTCGCCAGGTGGCGCTGTTTGTTGATGTTCCATTAGTCAAACGTGTATTAAAAATGGAGGTGGTTTTCGCGCTTTAAATTTCTTCTGCGGCCTAGTGAACTGTTTTTGCGTATTTAATAGATGATCAGAGTTTTATTTCAAACTTCTTTCAAATAATAATAATAATAATAAAAAATCTTTATTTAAATAACATTACATGAAACAACTAGGTACCAGAGGTATCCAAACTAGGCAAAGCCTGTAACTTGGAATACCAAAAACGAATACAAAATGAGAATTATCATATAAGGTGGCCCATTTAAAGGACTATCTCTTAAACAATATAAAAATAAAAAAGGCTAAGTAAAAAAGTATGTAACATGTTTCCGTTTGGACCATTTACAGGATTTGTTAAATAAGTAACTAGAACGAGTATTTAAAATGCTAAGCCTAAATAACTAAACAATTATTAAAATATAAATAAAGAAGAGTAGTGTAAAATATAGAGAAAATGAATATAATATATGCATAAATATATTACAGAATTTATCATAAATATATATATATATATTATGGTATCAAAATAGTGTGTGTTACCAATCGCTCTGTTTCCTCATAATCAAGAGTTTCTAGCCAACTTAATATTTTATTTTTCGCTTTCTTAACGGGATCGTTCTTTATATCACAGTATTTTAAAACATTATTGTATATTAATAAATGAGAAAAATAAGGGAATCTTTTAGCAAAGTTTGTATTAATTGATGGTAGATCAAGTCTGTACACTCTACGTGTTAGCAAAAAATCATGAGTCGGGGAGTTAAGAGCCAGTTTGTGAGCACAAAGACATGCTTTGAGAATGTAAAGCTGACGTACTCTTAAAACCTTTATTTCTCTGTAAAGAGCATTAGTGGGGAATCTGTAAGGTTTAAATAACATAACTTTAAGAACGGCACGTTGAGCTCTTTCGACAGGTAGCACAAGAGTTTTGGCTGCGCCGCCCCAGACTCCGATACAATACGTTAACAGTGACTGACACAGAGCGTAGTAAACGAGTTTGCGAGTATCAATGCCAGCTGACCTGCGTAACATCTTCATTATGCTTATAATTTTTCGGACTCTATTTGCAAGGGTGGCTAGATGACACTCAAAGTTCAGGCGTTCATCTAAAGTAAGACCTAGATATTTTAATGTGTTTGTTCGCCCAATTGTAACACAGCCACAATTAGATGGGGAGGTGAAGTCGCATGTATGAATCTTGCAGTCAAGAGAGCAGGATGGTTGTGTTCTGGGAGACTTGTGGAAACACATGTATTTTGTTTTGCTAGTGTTGAGTGTTAATAGGTTTTTCTGCATCCATTTTGAAACCAAGATCATTCCCTTTTCTGCCGCAGCCTTTGCATTATTCCAATCTCGGCCATAAAACACAATCGCAGTATCGTCAGCGTAACATACTATATCAGCGGATTCTAAGTGGAGATCATGGATATCGTTCATGTATATAATAAAAAGTAGTGGTCCGAGTATACTACCCTGGGGCACGCCGAAGGTGATGGGACGAGTGGAACTGTGTAGTTTATCTATCTTAACTAGCTGCCGTCTGTCGGATAGGTAACTGTGAAACCAATCTAGACTGGCACCGCGGATTCCAAAATTTTCCAGTTTTCTTATTAGAATTGGTACTGAGACAGTGTCGAAAGCCTTGGCGAGATCGAGGAACACGCCTAAACAGTTAAGACCTTTATCCAAGTTAGAAGCTATACAGTTGACAAGCGTTTCCACGGCGTCTTCTGTCGACTTGCCTCTTCTAAAACCAAATTGCCGCTGTGATAACAAACAGTGATCTTCCAAAAATCGAGTCAAACGTTTGTTAATGATTTTTTCTAGCAGTTTGGAGAACACACTCAAGAGCGATATTGGTCGATAATTGCTAGGCTGGTCTCTAGCCCCTTCTTTGTGAATTGGCGAGACCGAAGCAACTTTCCAAGCATCTGGGAAGCATCCTTTGCTGAAGCTCAAGTTAAAGATGTGAGTGAGAGGTGATAAAATGTGGACTCTGACAAACTTTAATAATGAATTCGAGAAACCATCTAGACCAGGGGCGCTGTTATTTTTTAAGTTACAAATCAAATTTTCGACTTCGTCATTATCTGTAGGAGAGATATAAAAAGAATTTAGTGGACCATTGGTGATGCTAAATTTAGAAGCTAAACTATCTTGAGATTCCCTTGTTTTTGTGAGTATGTTGTTCGCCAGATTTTGTCCAACGGAAACGAAAAAGTTATTACACTCATTGAGTGATTCGGAAGGGTCCTCACATTTAGATAATAATCCAAAAGGTGCATTATTCTTCTTTTTGAAATGACATATTTTGCTGATGGTGTCCCATAATGCTTTAGGATTGCTGCTATTTTTCCCAATTTCCTTTTTTTCAAAATCGCATTTTACTTTCCTTAACAAGTCGTTACAGAAATTTCTATACCTCAGAAATGAGGTAGTAACAATGACATTGTCCGGATATTTTCTAGCTTGCATGTGTAGACGATCCCTATGCCTGATACAGCGTAGTAAACCCGGAGTAATCCATGGTTCTATGTTATATTTTGATCTGCTGGTTTTGATACGATGTGGTTTTTTGAGAATTTGACTATGAATGTTTTGAAGTGTTAACCCTTAGATCCCTTGTTCACACACGGTTATTCGGCATCAAAATGTACAGTTAATTCGCCGTGTGTAACAGTTGTTAGTGTTGTATGGATCAGTATGAAAGCTTGTTGACATACGCCGTAGATTTTCACGCCGAAAAAACGTGTGTGAACGAGGGGCCTTACGGTTTCTAACCCTTTTTGACAATTGTGATGCGATATATATATATATATATATACATATATTAATAACACATATGAAGGTGTCCCGCAAAAGATGGTGGGATGAGTCCCACAGCCCCAGTCCCAAGTTCACTCTATCAAATGTATTGAACGGATAATCGTATCCAAATCACACTAGCATAATCGTATCCTGATAATTTCCACCAACTGAGCATTAAACCAAAGTTATGCCAATAGACACATTCAAAGCCTCACAATACGTGCATTCGGCAAATTGGTAAGTTTGGCAAAATTAATTAACATCTGCCAAGACATGTGTTATTCTGCGGCAATTTCCAAATATAATGGGGTTTAATCAGAGAGTTTGCTGGCTGCTCCGCCAGATGGCACCACGTGTATCTCGGCTTATTGTATCGTGCTCGATACGTTTCTAATAACGCTCCCCCTGTAGGGGAAAGGATATTAAATCAGGGAAGTATTTGAGATTCACTACACGCGATGCCTCGGAGATAGTTGCTTTTAAGTAAGAGGCTCTGGTGAATATTGCTGGGTTAATTTGAATTTTACAATATATTTCGTTCGTGAGTGAAGTCACATGTGTTGCCTTAGTGACAAATTAATTGGTTGACTTGAAAGAGGCAGAAGGTACAACTGACTCACTAAATACGACTAGAAGAATAGCTTTATTAGCGCATTTCGTTTGCTCAGTTACATTGATTGGTCTCTTATCAATAAAACACCAGTTACCTGGTACCCAATCACTGTTAAAATAATAAATTTCCTCAATATTTTATGAATAGTCAGAAGTGATTTAAATTATAATTAAAAAGCTTTTAATAATACTGTAACTTGTAACTAAAACTGATGATTCAACCTACGCACGCAACTATTAAAAGCAAGACAGGGTTAATTCGATATATGCCACATACAATCGGGTACAAAAGGTCCACGCACCATTTTTACCAATCTGTAGCCTTCTCACGATAAGCAAGCCCACATAAATAAGACGGCGTATTATATATGGTTGACAGGAGACTGCCGCCCGATTGGGATATCACGTATCAACCATTACCATTTATATTTATTTGCAGCTGGGGCCGTTTTGACCTGAATCAAGTATCGGTCCGACAATGGAGTCACGCGCAGAGACCACTTCCATACCGTTCTGAAGGGTTAAAATATAAACACAAATATATTTGGCATGTGTTTAATGGGTTGAGAAAGTCTTTGAGAATCGCGATTGCCCATAAGTCAACCCTTTTCGGAGGAAAGGAATAAAGGAAAAATATGTCGAATGCAGTGATTGTTTCTGATAGTTTATTTAAATAGTATAGAATTTCGGTGTATTCTGGTATTCTTTTCTAATCGTTCTTGATCATAATTATACATATAAAATATATTTTATCTTATGGTTTCCATGATAATATACCTACGAGTGCGCTTAAATTAAACATAATGTCAGAATATGAAATACATTTTACGTAATAAGTTCCATTCATGCAAAAACATACAAGCAATTATTGAGGTCGAGTTCAAACACAAAAGCGTAAATATAAAAACGCTAACGTAAGCTTAAAGGAGGCACAATACAAGTCCAGCACCGAGACAAAAATAAAACCGTCTAGAAAGAGACATACTTGTGACACATTAAACTCCGACACGCTTTCATGCTACTGAAGAATTAGTCACATTTTTTTAGTTTACGTTCTATAATGCAGATAATTTTATTTAAAATTTTAGCAATCAAACCAACTGATCTAATTTTTAATTGGTAAAGCTTTAAAGCCGCAAACAAACAATTTACCAGCCTCCGTGGCGCAGTTGGTTAGGCGCCGGCTGTGAAACGAGACGCCACGGGTTCGATCCCCGCACGGAGTCAAATATTTGGTGGGCCCACAAGTATTTGTCTCAGGTCTGGGTGTTTGTGAGACCGAAAAGCATCTCGTAGTGTCTGATACCCACGACACAAGACTTAATTGATCTTAATGTGGGGTCAGGACTATGTATGTGACTGTTGGATGTATTTATTATTTATTATAAAAAATAAATAATTTGTAAATTGTACATGACAAACGTGATCATTAACACCCGCCATACTTAGAAATTTCACGCATGTACGGATCTACAATAGGCAACAACACTACTATATCTCAAAGCTTTAGTTACTAAGTATACTAATGGACTTTCTAATAACGTAATTTTTAAGCATAACTAACCCTAAATATTATGAAATAATAATCATTTTGCTCATTAAATGGACGTAGAAAAAGATGATTAACAAAGTATTGTATTTTAAACTTCAGATAAATTAGTTCATTAACTATTCTCTTGCGCGGCCTACCTGTCACACATATGTAGCTTCGCGTCGCGTGTGGGCAATTTGTCCCGACCTTCAAAACGTCCTACACATTGGACTAAGTCTGAGAAGCAATCTTTTCTGAAGCGTACGTATCGATTGAGCCAAACGGGCCTTGGCAAGTGTCCATTTGCAAGCCTTTTGTTATGCGAATATCTTAGAATGTAAAGGAGGCCATGTCGATGTTTTCATGGTGTGTACGGAAAAATACGATGTGTGATAAAACTGTAGTTTTATTTATGGTTATTTTTTGTGAATTTTATTTTATAGTAGTGGTAGTTATTACCACTTCGTTTCTAAACCGTTAATATAGATTATTAGTGTTTGTTAGTTTATATGAGCCCAGCTCCCGTATAACACCATAGGGAGACTCGGGTGGCTGAAAATCAGCGCTGTTCGGTGCTAAATTGCGGATCCGTATAAGCTGAGTCATTTTCTATTGCACTACAGATCATTCTTAAATGTTTTCTTTTGTAACTAATTTGAAACAATAAATTGGTTTTGTTTGTTTGTGGTTTTCATATATGATATGAGACACGTATAAATAATATTTTTGTAATTATATTACTACTAGATATATACATTGATACGAGTACATTGACTCACCATAGAAATTATGACACAAGTCCGAATTGTATGATATTTGGAATAAATATTGATGTTGCTGAGAAGATATACTAAAACGGGTTTGGTTACAGCCCTATCAAAAATTTTGCGTAGTACAGCAGATAGAGTATCAAACGATAGATGATAAATTTAGTCCATCTATAGCAGTCACGAAGCGGAAAGCGCAGCGTAGGACGTCCACCCACTAGGTGGTCAGACGACCTGGTAAAGGTCGCGGGACGTTGCTAGATGCAGGCTGCCAACAGGTCTCTGTGGAAATCATTGGGAGAAGCCTATGTTCAGCAGTGGACTTCCTTTGGCTGATGGATGGATGGATGGATAGCACTCACCGGAATCTAGCTCCCGAAGGCTGGACGACTTGACAAACACGGTGATTATTGTAGCACTCGACATCACTAGCACTGTATTGTCCACAAAACGCTCTAAATTAGTCAAGAACTATAGCGCAGCAACGGAGCACGCGCCATGCTTTTGCATGCGTTCACGAGAAATTAATCTACGGTAAGATGGTGGAATATAAATGTAAAAACTTCCCTCGACTAATAGTTTTTTAGATTTACGTCAATTTTACACATTGGAGTAAAACTATTTTTAACGGATTTTATCGCGAAAATATTAGGTTATTAGGTTATTTTGGAAGAATAATTTGGAAAATCTATAGAAAATCTCAGAAATACCACGACACGTTTTTGTTGACAGTTCTACTGTGATCCATACTTAGAAGGTTACAAAAATGATTTTTTTTAATCTTTATATTTATTGGCCTTAGTCACTATGTAACTATGCCGGCCCAAAAATGAATTGAAAGCGATATTTCGGTGTATAGTGTAAAGTGAAGCTAGGCCGGAGTACTAGCAAAATTATTTTTATTAATACTACCGAACTATTTAACGTTATTTATCTATTCTCCAACCGCAATATTCCTCAAAACCAACCTTCCAATACCTATTCCAAAAACAAAACACAAAGACAGCCATCAGTACTGCACTCACAACCTTTGTGAGCCAAAAGCACAAAGCTCGCAAATAAACCAGCCAAGTTGTCCCGGAAACCTCGCCACTGCCTCCAAATAAGTTTGCCGGCCAGCGCCAACTTACTGGATGTGGCGTTTGACGTTGTATTTGATGTATATATTGGACTTTATAAGTTTGTTTCTAACTAACCTATTACCGTTTCCTTATTCTGAACAGTTTGTGGGACTTCAATTTGCTATATTGCGTTCGAGTTTGCTGCTTTGTTTGCACGTGTGTGTTATGGTATATAGAGCTTGTATGGATTATATAATGTTTATTATATATTATATAAAATTTTATTGTATTATATAAAATTATATTGTATTGTATCAGCCCATATACGACCCACTGCAGGGCACGGACCTCCTCTACAATCGAGAGTACGATTGAGAGTGGTTAGGCCATATAGTCCACCACGCTGGCCTAGTGCGGGTTGGCGGACTTACATACCGTAGAAATTCTTTAAAATCGCTACGGTATACAGGTTTCCTCGCGATGTTTTCCTTCACCGTTAAAGTGCGTGGTGATTGACTATCAATACACACATAACTCCGAAAAGTCAGAGGTGTGCCCTGGGATTTGAACCCGCAACCACCGTGAACATGTAGGCAGCCGAGTCTGGTCCGTTACCAACAGGCCACCACGCACTTTTTTAAAATTATATAATATATGTAAATGAATACAAAGACAATGTAATCCTAGACCTTAAGCAAGAGACGAATACTTACTGACCGCGATCACCTTTTCAAACTTTAGTGCGTAAAGACTATTGACTATGACAGCCTCCGTGGCGCATTTGGTTAGACGCCGGCTGTGAAACGTATGGCCGCGGGTTTGATCCCCGCATCGAGACCAATATTTGTGAGGCCCACAAGTATTTGTCCCGGGTCTGAGTCTTTGGGAGACCGAAAAGTCTCTTGTAGTATCTGATACGATACAACACTTAATTGATCTTAATTAGGGGTCAGGACTATGTATGTAACTGTTGGGTGTATTTATTATTTGTTTTTTACTTTTGAATTTAGGCTTCCTCGCATATTGCGATTATTTTTATGGCTTTTCATGTCAAATGGCAGAAAATACAACGTATTTCAAATACATCTCGTAATTGTTACCTTTTGTTTAATTATGATAATTCAACTACATTTTAGTATCACTTACTATTAAAGCAAAATGAAATTCTAACAAAATATATTCAGACTACTATATTTCCAACAATAACTTTCGTAAGCACTCACAAATTTAACTAGCCCTGTCAATACAAATCAAGAAAATCCACCGAAATAACCGCAAGCCTTATTTGATGGAAAATATAAAAAAAGATACTAGTACGATGGGTGGAATCAAATAGATGTGCACTGGACACATCTACTCCAACCCTTATCAAACGTAGACATTATGTAGCCATTCGTTTAATAAAATATAGTTACGTAAACTAGACGCCCGTGACCTTTGCGATAAGAAATTCCTTTTTGCGTTGGATTTGCTACTTCAGCTTGATAAATGATAGCGAAATATTTTGAAATATGTGACAGTTGGGATGTACGAGTCGCCCATAGGAATTGCAATGTGGACTAATCTTATATGATAGAAATAAAATATTGTCCAATATTTAGGCTATGAATGGCTCGGCGGCGTAAATGTATTACGGTACGATTGCGAAGCTGAGGTTTCGAAGGTCAAAGTGGTAATTAATTTTTCAATTCATAATCAGCCCGGAGTCAGGATTTGTGCCCGATATGGCGATAGGCTCGCCCCCTATCACATCGTCTGACGGAACATACAAGGTGAAATGTGGGTGTCATGGTGGTGCCACTGCCTACACCTGCTGGGAAAAAGGCGTGAGTTTGTATATATGTATTTAGACTATTGCTGTAACTGACTATATCAGTTCTTTTACGTCACAGATCACCTCTAAGATTGACCAATGTTATTGCTTAAAATCGCCGGCCCATTGTAGAAGGTTGAATGTCGTATACCCTTTACATTCTTGCGTAAATATTTGCGTTAATAAATACATACGTAAACATCACGCCTTTTTTCCAGAAGGTTTAGGCAGAGGTGCAACCAAGACACCCACGTTTCGCTTTATGTGTTCATTGATTCCCAGCTCTTTGATTATCAATTCAATTAGAAGGAGGAATTATTTGTCTATAACTCGATAATATCTACAATATGAACGTATATTTGGCTCAAACATACAAAGCATTGTATGCAAACATAGTAGGCACGGCCGACCTCGTCAAAGCTCAGTATTCAGTTCACACGTACGAGAATACAATAATTCGAACGTGTCCAAACGATTTGTCGCACTGCAGCCCCTGCTTCGAGACTTTTCAATGTTCACGCCTTAGATATTTTGGATTATTCTTTATTATAAAAAGGCCTTTGGATACAATAAAGTATTATATAACAATAAATAAACCGTCTTCACGAATTAACTAGTACTAAAACAATTAAACAATTTGCCAACCCGCACTAGGCCAGCGAGGTGGACTATATGGCCTAACCACTCCCAATCGATGCTCTCGATTGCAGAGTAGGCCCGTGCCCAGCAGTGGGACGTATATGGGCTGATAAAAAAAAAACAATTAACCAAAAATAATTAGATGTTAGAATTAGAACCTAATAATAAATATAAGGACGCGATCACAATGCACAATCGAGTAGTTATTTTGTGAGTAATGTTGTTGGGTATATAATTAGGTAATTAATTACAGACCGGGCTCTGTAACGTACCTTGGGAGAGGCTTATATCCAGCAGTGGACTGCAACGGGCTGATGATGATGATGATATAATTAGTAATAGTTTTAAGTTACAATAAGTCGCTTTATTTTTATTGTATACCGGATTTAACTCATTTAATAAATTAAAAAAAAAATCAGAATAATTATCTGTAGCCCATTTAAATATTTATCAATGGGGTATTTAATGCGCAACCCCAAACCAAAACACTCACGTCAATTAAAGTGCTCCATCCATGAACTGAACTTAAGACTTCAAGGTTCTAATACACGTAGATCCTAGGCTAAGTAAGCAATGTGTCAAATCTGGAAACACAAATAAATTAGGTAAGTCTATTTTCTTTCTAGACGGTAATACACCTAATTTCATATAAATGTATTCAATTCTGTAGAAAAGAAAATATAATCAGGATATTTCAAAGAATGGTATTAAAAAAGCCTTTTAATTTGTGTCTGGGTTGGCTTCACGCCCTCTGCTCTTGACATCAATCGGATCTGACGCGTTCAATTTATTTGCGCCAAGGAAAGATTGGATGTTTAGTTACTAAACCTAATCCCTTTTCATTTCAGATTAAAAATAATAGAATTGAGATATTTTCCACGATTAGTAAGAAATGTAAGGTTATTTACCGCGCTAACTTCTCCGTATTTTTCGATAAAAAGTTTTGTCAAACTAGAATACTTCCTATTATAATATTATGGTGAGTTTGATTTACAAACACAAATTCTTTAGCGTTAGGCCTAAGCACACCTCTGACGTTTAGGATTCATGTGTGCATCGATATTCAATTACCAATCAATTTAACTGTGAAGGAAAATATCTCAAGGAACCCTACATACCACAGTTTTCACAAGATTTGCTATACGAGTACTATGTGAAGTGCGGTAGCCCACACTACGCAAGCGTGGCAGACTTTGTATTGTATTGTATCGGCCTCCTCTACAATTGAAAGTACGATTGAGAGTGATTATGCCATATAGTACACCACGCCGGCCTACTGTGGGTTGGCGGACTTTACATACCATAGTAATTCAAAATTACAAATCGCTATAGTAAGCAAGTTAAAGGTGAGATGGTGATGTTTTCAAGATGTTTTCCTTCTCCGTTATAGTGCGTGGTGATTGACTATCCATACACACATGACTTATGAGTGGTCGACTAACCCCTCTCAACCTAACTCTCAGTTATAGGGGAGTCGCGTGCATAGCAGTGATACGCTGATACAGTATACAATAAATATCTTTAGTTGCTGCGCCAATCCGTCGTAATTAATCATCATGATATTGTCCATCTAGACTCTCACCAATAGACTTCTCTTTCTTAATATATATGTTATGTTATCCGTTTACATTTCTGTTTGTTTGGTTATTGTTTATATTACGAAATGTATATTAACGTTATCTCTTTGTTCCCAGGGGCTTCTCCGTGGTGGCTCCAGAAGTCGCAGTACCAGGGAAGACTACAGCAGTCCTGGTAACTCTTCATGGCAGAGCTGGTGATGAGACTCTGGATCCACTCAACGTGACCGTCAGACTAGAGACCCAAGATGACGACAATGATGTTAAACTACTGACTACTGCCAGCCAGATGATTACTGGTGAGTTATTAGAAGTAGAAATTAGTAAGCAAAATTTTATGTTTGAATCAATAAATTGCTATATCAAGCTTATCTATTACATATTATATATAAAGCTTAAGTTATTTATAAACCTACTAGCTGACCCGGCCACGCGTTGCTGTGGCTAAAGTTTTTGTTATATTACATTATAGTAAACAATCTAATTTGACTCCTTATTTGACTTTCTACTACTATAACCCTTTAGTACAATGAAATTATTTACGAACAAAGACGAAAATGTTGATGTTGGTATACAAATTCACTGGATTGAGATTTGAAGGGGAAGTACGTTGAACACAATTAATTAAAATGTTCTTACACTTGATATTAAGCAGAAATCAATAGGTACAAAATAAAAAAATATCAGATTTATTATTTCCATTTATTTTATAACAAATATAAGTATATTACAGTATAATACAGTAAATAACATGTGACGCTTAAACTCATAAATGAGGTATGCAAGGCAGACAGTCTTAAACTTTTAAACGTTAATATCTATTTTTTTGAATTGTAAATACTTTCAATTTCAATTTAATTTAACACCAATCGGTGCACAATGTTTTTGGTTAACCTGTCTTTAGCTAACACAAATAGATTCGACGGTTTCCCAACACGTGAACACGCAACATATAGTTGCCCATGAGAAAAACATGGATTTTCCAAATCTAAACCACAAATGGACATTGTTTGACCTTGAGATTTATTTATAGACATGGCGAAAGCTAAACGAATTGGAAACTGTAGCCTTTTGAAGGGTATGGTAGAATGTGATGGTATCATCGGAATACGTGGCAGCAGGACCACTTTTCCTTTAAACTTCCCAGCCAAAATGGTTGCTTCAAGAATGTTTCCGGTGATCTTTTTGATGACCAAACGCGTATGACCATGACGTATTATACGTATTATTTATTTATATAAATAAGAATTGAAATACTAATTTAATCGTTCAAATATAAGAAAAAAAATCTGAAAAACTTGTTATCATAGCACATTGAAATAATATGTGCTAAATATTTTTTAATAACGGTTAAATGAAAACAATAAAAAAAAAATTGAAAAAGTGTAGGAAATTGTGTATCATTTTTGCATTGACATTTTAATTAAATTTTATAATTATTTGATAATACTTACATCAGTCTAAGTAACACGTGGCCGGCTATGCTAACAACAAAAATTAAAAAATTGGAAATCATTGAATTATACGGTATTTCGTTCACTACAAAATAAATTTAATTTATTTTATAGCGTCAACAACACGTGGTAATTATACTGTTAAAATGTAGCTTATATGACACGTTCGTAGATTTACCATAGCAGCGCCATCTATTGATTACTTACTCAACCCAGTCGAAAGGTATCGACATCTGTTAGAATCATTTGGAGTTAACAGATGATTGTGACTGTCAAATAATAACAGACAAATAATTAGCAATAAATTAAAATTGCGACTATAATTTGAGATTTAAACTATCCTATCTCTCAAGTTGGATCGAACTGCACATGGTGTGCAAATTTTATTATAATCGGTTAAGTAGTTTAGGAGTCCATTGAGGACAAACATTGTGACACGAGATTTATATATATTAAGATAAGCGGTTAAACGAAGGTATTTCTGTCTACCAGGACATCAACTTCATCTATTCTATAAAAGACGTAGCTAGCAAAGAAATATTATTCATCGAAGTAGAGAAATAGTTTATTTTTTTATTTAACCGGTCTTCTTCACTCTGCATCTCTTAAAAGGAAAATGTTGTACAGATTTCAATATGCTTACATCGAAAGTGATATGAAAAATATAAAATTATGCGTTGATAGTCCTGAATTGTTATATTTTGCTTAAATGTTATAAATTTCGAGTTATTTCATACTAAAGTCCACTAAAACTTTGAAATGAGATTTGTATAAAAGCTCTACAAGTTACTATTTCTAAAAAGCTATCGCAAACGTGTGTAATTATTTGAGATAAAAAATTGAAATAAAATCTTTCTATCAAAATGTCAAAATATTGAAAGAAGATATGAACCAAATATGTCATAACTGATTACTAAAAACGAATGGATCGTGAATGCGGCATTTTAAGCGTAAACATGAACACACGTCGCCTGGTAATCTAATAAATTAAATAAAAAATTCTTCTAATACAATTTCGAGACTTTTCCATCCGTTGAATCGCGCCCCAGATTCGATCAAGTTATTACTACCTTAGTAAAAATCTCATTTCGTGCGCCCAGACGGCACCATTGAAAAGTCGACTTATTGCCAAACAGACAAACTGTGTTCAAAATGCACGTAATAGGAAGAATATTTCCTTGCCCGTATCGAGGGTTGTTCGCCAAGACGGTATGCAAAGCCTTTGAAGATAAATTGTGTATTTTGTGAAGTGGTGAGTTTCGAAATTGCAAAGTCATAGTCTGAAGACGTGCTGTCGTAGATATTTATTGTTTCTCTTATATACGAAAATAGTGTCAAGTTTGCATGAGGTCATCGATTCTGATAATGCATAGTGCTTACAAGATTTGTATTTGTATTTATGAGTTCCAATGGAGTTTCTATATTGAGTTTTATATAAAGGATGGAAGCAAGACGACAGGCGGAAGATATTTATGGTCTGAGAGTGGTAGTGTTAGCTCACGCCGCGCATCTTTTAGGATTACATTTGAGACGAACTGAATAGAGTAGTATTTTGTCTGTTTGGGCGAAGTTAAAGAGAATTAGATTGATGAAATTAGTAAAAGTAAAACTAAGTGTCTATCAATATATAGTCGTTGAATAGGCATAAGTTTCTGACTATGGTTTATATTATATTTTAATAGGTTTGACTGGCTGATTTTTTGTATAGAAATATGGTTTTGTTAATTTTAAAATCTTCAATTTTTTTTAACTTAAATTATATTACAGTAACTAATAACTATGCTGCAACACTGATAGATATTACAGAATTAACTTATAATATTTTGTATTTCGCTTTTACAAGACAATTTATCGCCATACCTATTAGTGTTAACAGAATCTTCAAACGAACTTCACCCACCCCTACCTACTTTAAAATGTTGGCACCGCAATATAAGTTCATACCTCGTTAAAATTTGTCACGTAGCCGAGAATGCACAAAAATACAATTTTATATCGCAAGTCGTTAAAGCAAGATCATATCATGTCAAGTTTTAATATGAAAACTTTTATATAACCCTTGTAAAAGCAGCCAAAATTTATGTTATTCTTGCTATTAGACGTTAAATAAATGCGGTAGAGGATTCCGAATAAATATCAATTTACGACGTCTCCGGGTATCATAAAGACGTTCTCTGTATAGGAAACTTGAGGCGTACTATCTCCCGAATAGCTTCCTTCTGAAGTTTTCCTGCGAACGAGTGGTGCGTTTAGTTTCTGCTGTCGCTTTAAATTGTTTTTTCCGGTGCATTCGTGTCTATTGTTTAGTGCTTTACGATTGAACAACTACAAAGTGTTGCTGGACTTTGGTAAAGTTGGCTGGTGTTAAACTTTGTGAGTTTTTTGCTGGGTTTGAAAGTTTCAAGAATTGTAATAGTTTCTGAAATCATTATTAAGTTAGAACTTTAGTTAGTGTCTAAATCGTTTGAATATTATGATCTAAAATGATTATTATATTGGGATAAGAAGTGTCGAAATAGTCGCAATTACTACATAATATATTACAAAAGTCTACGACTCAGACAAAATACACTTACAAAAAATACGAAATATCATTGCCACTTGTACATTACGAAGAACAACAAAACAAAATAGTGCAACACGAACCATACACTATCACATTGTGTTTGTAATTCGCTTAAGTAAAACGAGTAATATTCGTGACAAAGTCCAGTTAAATATCGAGGAACAAATATGAGAAGTATTTACATTTGCAACATTTGCAGGATCATTTGTAAAGTTTGGTCTTTAGCGTTGTCGCCGGTTTGCTGAATTTTTTACCTTGGTACTATAAAGTTGGCTTTTACTTACCTATTGTCGAATAAAATACTTAATCCATTGAATAATAAAATATAATTTATAGGGAATATTTTTTTATCTCCCCATTATTAACTATTATAGTTATTGTATTTACCATATAAATAATCCAATTATAAATCCGCAGAAAATATTAATTATGTTCTTAAACGTCGATACTGTACTTCATTTTAAATTCAGGTCCCAAAGACATTTCATTTTTTTAGACAATAACTCCACCCCTCCTTCTTCACATAAAACATCTGATTCCCTACGTAGCAATAACGAAACAGATGCAAATTTTCTCAAAGACAGATACAATACTGACGTACGATATAATTCTGATGACGTATCTGATGTAGCCGGCATGAAATTAAACGCGGCAACCGTCGCGTCACGCCACGTTGGAACAATCTCGGGCAGAACATTCATCTACGTCGAGATGGCTCGGCCGTCACGGTGCACCGGCACGGTTTTATTGTTATTGCCCTCGTACAAGCTGAAAGTTTTTTAAATTCAATGCTCTTTGCTGGTTTACTGTGTCACGCTTTTTCAGCTGGAGTAGGTTAAATGCCACCGGTACTTTTTTTGAAGAGATTACGCTGGATGTTACGGAGTAATGAGAGCAGTGCAGTTTATTGTCGCTGCCTTCCATTTAATATGAAAATAATTTTTATGTTAACTAATATTTTACTCAGGCATGAAGAAATAACTATAATTTTAATTATAGCAATAATCTTAAAAGCCAATCGACTATCCTTCTCAATTTTAAGGAAACCAACGTCAGCTATAATCGCCTTTAAAATATTCACAATGCAAATCTCTATCCATGTTACCAGTCTATAAACCATAATGCATACACTATCAACCCATATCAAAGCGAAATCCAACACCAAGTGTACAACAAAAGGTAATAACCACGATATTCCGGTTCATTGCAGTGATTACAAACGGAGGATCTGCGGAATAGATACCGTGGACCGTGCTTGCATTCAACAGCTCCCCTTTATCTTAACTAGGTTAGGCTGTTCATCTAGATAGGAAGCGTCCTACATTGCGCTTTACTTTGCGAGGCATTGTGCTCCATCTGCGAGGACGGTTTAATATTCCGGTAAAAATAACTGTCTTTGTAGGAATATTCATTTATAAATGGATGCTTTTAGGGAGGGTGACTGAACAGTTTGATTTCTTCAATGATAAAGGATTTATTTAGATTTCAATCTTGTAATTTTGTACCAAAAGAAATAACAAAATTTATATTGCAATTTTTTTTTATCAAATTCTCTAATTAATAAAAAATATATTTAAAAATACGCATTCTTTTTTTATAAATCGTCCATAGTTACACCATTAACACTAAAAGGATTGAAGCGATCATTTACTAATACCAGTAAAATATGAGACTATAGTTAAACACATAATTAGCTGGTACCACAGATAGTAATACCAAAATGACTATAGTTCAATAAGATATGGAGCTGTAAACAAAATTACGAGGCTGGAAATGGAGATCGGTAATGAAGATTTACGCAAGTCGTAATCACCGTAGGCACTGCAGACTGAACAAGTAAGTGCAATCATTACCGACGGGGAATTCGGAAATCAGAGCGTTAATAGCTCAAAGCGATCGCCTATCCCCTCAAAGATATCCGATCGAGCCCTAATGAATCATGATTGCTGACTAGTGATGGAACTGTGTCGATAAATTGCAGTAAATGCAGTTTGGAACTATATAGTATCTTGCTTGCTTGAATCTACTGGTAGTATTGATGTTATTATGTTGTTATAAACTTTTGGTTTTTCATTATAACTTTAACCCATATACGTCCCACTGCAGGGTACGAGCCACCTCTAAAATCGAGAGGTTAGGCCATATAGTCCACCACGTTGGCGCAGTGCGGGTTGACGGACTTTACTTACCATAGAAATTATTATAAAAAACTTCTACTCATCAACGACATTTACCCGATACCCTACGTATCGGTAAAATAATAATAATGCTTTAGTTTGCGCTCGTTATCAATCATTCTCCAGACTTATTAGTGACGCAGTGTAATAATTAAATTTGTATGATGAATTAAAAATATAAGTGAAAACTGATAAAGTGTGGAATTGTGTTGTAACATTCTCTAACTTCTACAAGTAATCATTACCGTAGAAATTAAATTCCTCCACATCACCCTATTTGCACACAAACAGCTGTTTACAACATCTATAATATCCAACATCAGGTGTTAATGGTACAAAGCGATTGCTAATTTCATCTCAAAGAAATCGGATTGCCCCCCGTCTGGAGCGCAAGTGTAACGAACCGTTCGGCCGGCATCTGCGCCGTCTCATCAGATGAAACGGAAAAATTAGATCTCGCACGATGTAAAAGGAAGGCGCTCTTGTTAGTCACCTCGTTATGTATGGTGTTTGTTTTATGTTTGTTAGTGGAATATAATTGTGAGATCTGGAATCCTTTGTAAAATTGAAAGAAAGAAAATTGCTAGTGGGAATGTGTGTGTTGATTGTGTAGTCGAGCATTGTTTTGAAGTGGTTGCAAGAAAGCAGAGATATTGCTGGCTTATGAGGGAAAAAAATGTCTGTAACTTTAGATTTGAGGTTAATCAGAACCGTTTCTATGTTACTAAATAATTGAAGTAATGTTGCAGCTGATACAAACATTTTCAATATAATTAGAAGTGTTTTCGTTCCTTTAAATAATTTAAACAAAACATTTGATTTTATTCACAGAGGGTAACAGCACTGGTCTGATTGACTTCAATCACGAGGGGAGAGGACATTAACATATAGAGAGACATCGCTTAGGGACCAGCCTAATTTCAAAGGAACTGAAATCAGTGTACAGTGCAAAAACCGTTTTATGTTTTGCACAGATGGTCTACGATTCCGTACATTAATCTTATTGCAAGGATTAAAAAAGAAAGTCATTATATTGATCCAAAGCTATATTTAGGTTTGAAATAATCTAATAATGTGGCAGAGCCAGTAATTGGAATTCGTTTGAAGTATATGTTTTATAGTAAATTTACGTAAGTAAGTATTACGATACATATTGTGTGAAAAATGAAAGAAAATCGAATACAAGAACACTCTAAAAAATCGAATGATGAATAAAACAATACACAAACAACGTGATCTAAATACCCCTCACAAGAAATAAATAAAAGAAACAAACAAACACTAGAAAATAAAAACAACGCGGACGTTAATCCGCTTCGCGCAGTTCTGGAGCAAAAACAGCCTTTCATAACTTTCATTCGTCCAATCCAATCGTTTCCTGTATTCAGTGGTGAATGCCTTTGAATTCAAACTCTGGTTGTTTGTGCGTCCGGACAAAGCCAATCTGAGATTTCTATGCAAAAGACTTGTTCTGAACAAAATATTATTGTATATTGTTGCTTTGTGCTCATGGAAATTTTTGTGTCGCCTTCAATATGAATGGATTTTTTTTAATTCAGCACCTTTTTGGTGGTCGGGCCCTCGCTGTTGATAAATTTTAAGTGATTTGGTGGAAGTTAAATGGTTGAGGGATGGACTTGGAAGTTATTTTATGTATTATTGGTTACAAAACAGATAATTTTAATATTAATTTTTTTTTTTTGATTTCAATTATATTTATGGGACTTTTATATTATGAAACAATACATGCCAGTCCCATCGTACCTTAATATTAATAATAATAATATATATTAATAATAATTTATTATTAATATTAATTTTGTACTGGTAAGTTTAATATAATGGTATTTTAATGATCAACGTACATTCTAGTTAATGTAAAGGCTGTCTGCGACGAATCAGTGAGCGATTCAACCGTCAAATTTTGTTTAAAGTTCTACGTATTAATATTTTTTCACCTATTTTTAAAGTATACATTCAAGAATAAAAATAACTGTTCTCACAGTTATTGCTCGTGTCCAATATCTCAGCGTAGTCTCCTTCACCTCATAGTTTATACAAATAACCCACCCCTTACCCTCCTATATGCTTCAATCACCTCATTGCCTTTAGCAACAGCACGCAAGGCCACCCATGGTGTGTTCGGTTCAGTTCCCAAGAAGGACAATACATGTTTGCAGTGAACAAATTTTTCTGTACGCTAAATGTGATTGGTTGATTTCTGACGGTCGGTTGAGCATCCAACAGGTACAGTCACCGCCAAAAGTAGCTGAACATATTCAAAACGCCAAAAGTCATACACACATAAAGCATCAGAAGTAGGTGACCAGTGTCGGCCACAAAAATTCATGAACACACTAAGGTTACAAAAGTTGGTGAACAGCAAACGCAACAAAATTGATGAACACGTCAATTGTACATAAGTCACTGAACATTTATAAAAAGTAAGATTGCCGTAGATGTGTTCACCTACTTTTGTTGCTTTGTTGTGTATTCGTTGTTAATTTTCTTATCGCACTTTATATTTTTAGCTTCTTTTCTGCATTAATGTATTGTCTTTTACGTTTTTGTGAAATACCTAACTAATATTTATTTTCGTAGATTTTAAATGTCGTGTTAGTCTGTTGGCGTGTGTGCTTGTATTAAACAATAAATTGTTATTCTTATAGGTACCTAATTTTATTTATATCGTGCTGTTGGTGTTCCAAATATAATAAATACATAAAATAAGAAAATAAAATATATCTCTGTGGTCTTGTTCCGTGTTAATAAATGATAATGTATGACAATATTGGCAACAATTTGTCTAAGTATGTGCTTTATTTCAATTTTGTATATGTACTGTACCTACATGGGAAATTGCAGGCGTTTCAGTTAGTGCCGTGTTGTTAAAATAAGTTTTCTTGCTGGAACTCTATTGTAGAAGCCGTGTTCTTTCAGCCGCTGGCGAATTGTATGTCCCGATATGTCCATGTCTGTTGCGACCGTCGATACTCGCGTGAAGCCACTGCTTCGGAACCACCGAATAATATCAAAATCTTGATCTCTTCTAGTTTTCCTCGGTCTACCAGTACGTTTAGACGTTCGAATTAAACCTTCGGTTTCCCACCGTCTCGTCCAAAGGTATACGGTATTTCGCAACAAAAAAATAATCATTAAAATATTATTGACTTCGGTCTACAGACATTAGTAAATTGCAACTTATGGGATTATGGGCTCAGCAAATTGTGTGATACTATTGCGTGTATTTGATTATACAGCAAGAAAATTTATTTTAACACCACGGCACAAACTGAAACGCCTGCAATTTCCTGAAAGGTTCTTGCATTTCGATTTGTCTCAAGTCGTTTTCGCCGATGAAAAAACTTTTCAATCAACGGAAGATGGACGATGCACTCTTTGGCGGTTAACTGGTCTGATGAGTGCATCGGGCCTCGGTGAGCTGACGGAAATATCGGACCGCTTGAATAGCGAAGGCTATTTAGATTTGTTGGTAAACACATTACTTCTTACGGCCAGAAAGAACGTATCGGAGCCAATACACATCGTCCACGAGAACAGCCCCGTGCATAAAGCTAGAAGATGTCAAGCGTGGTTCCGCAATAATGAAAATGCGATTATCGAGATGCCGTTCCCACCGAAGAGTCCAGAACTGAACCCTATAGAAAATCTATGGGGTCTCATTGTCCAGGCCTGGGAGCCCGACACGCCACGCACATAGGAAGGCACTGTAAGCCACGTGGAACGCGTGTGGGACATATTCAGAAGGGGAGATGAATGTGCTAATATGTTATCTTCTATGCGACGCCGACTACAGGCCGTCATCGATGCAAATGGAGGCCACACAAGATTTTACACAATTTAATATTTTTATATTTATTGTTGAATTTGTTTTTTGTTTAATAAATTTAAATATTTTCTTTGTATTTACTTATTTTAATTGTCACCAAAACCGTACACACCATGTAGGTACAGTACATATACAAAATTGAAATAAAGCACATACTTACACAAATTGTTGCCAATATTGTCATACATTATCATTTATTAACACGGAACAAGACCACAGAGATATATTTTATTTTCTTATTTTATGTATTTATTATATTTGGAACACCAACAGCACGATATAAATAAAATTAGGTACCTATAAGAATAACAATTTATTGTTTAATACAAGCACACACGCCAACAGACTAACACGACATTTAAAATCTACGAAAATAAATATTAGTTAGGTATTTCACAAAAACGTAAAAGACAATGCATTAATGCAGAAAAGAAACTAAAAATATAAAGTGCGAAAAGAAAATTAACAACGAATACACAACAAAGCAACAAAACTAGGTGAAAACATCTACGGCAATCTTACTTTTTATAAATGTTCAGTGACTTATGTACAATTGACGTGTTCATCAATTTTGTTGCTTTTGCTGTTCACCAACTTTTGTAACCTTAGTATGTTCATGATTTTTTGTGGCCGACACTGGTCACCTATTTCTGATGCTTTATGTGTGTATGACTTTTGGCGTTTTGAATATGTTCAGCTACTTTTGGCGCTGACTGTACATTATTTTTGAACGTATATGATTTTTGTGGCAAGCCAATGTTTTGTAGAAGTTCAGTAGTGATAATAATAAGCGGCGATCCCTAATTCCTAGTGATGAATATCTACAGATGATATAGCGGTAGTTCCATTCTACGATAATAGTATTTTTAATTTATGTATTATGTTTATAATTAACAATATAAAAGCACTTCAAAGGACTTCAAAGGCACTGAGTAAAATGATCAAGTGACACCTACGAACAACCTATTTATAATCTTAAAATCCATGGCGTCATTGCTATTTTCAGCCTTAATATGTTTATATATATGTTTAAATTTCTACGGTATGTAAGTCCGCCAACCCGCACTAGGCCAGCGTGGTGGACTATATGGCCTAACCACTCTCAATCGTACTCTCGATTGTAGAGGAGGCCCGTGCCCTGCAGTGGGTCGTATATGGGCTGATACAATACAATATATGTTTCATAATAATATTTTGTACCAAACACGTTTAACATTATCGTTCCATGTGCGCAACTCTTTACACTGGACCAATGTTATTTCCAAGTAGTTTTCACGATATTCAATACTGAAGTGCTTTTTGTGAACCAGCAAAATCTAGCTGCAAGTAAATAGAATTCCTTGCAAAATGTTCCAATTTTCCGTTCACAGACGGATCCGCGTTGTATTTTCCGATGAAATCTTGGCAGCATTTGTACCGCGGGCAATATTTTTCACACGATGAAGTGGCGTCACTCCAGTGTCAATACGGAGCGTTTCAAATATTTTGTATTGATCAAAGTCGGTTGAAATGTTTTGAGGTGAAGTAGGTGTGAAATTGGCGGGGTGCTTTTTGTGTGAAACGTTTAGTTCATTCAGGGTGAGGGCAATGTACTTTGGATTTTTAAATTGACTTTTTGTAAAAGAAATCAATCTTGTCCGATGGGTTTTACATTTTTAAGCGTATGTATGCGTATTTCTAAACATATTTAGAGCATTAATGAGATGGATGTATGTATATGATCTACTGAAATTGAATGATGACTAATTTTGACAGAAAAACACGTCATACACTGCTAGTAATCGAGATTCAGCATGAAATAAAAAATGGTTAAATGAGAAAAACATACGTCAGTGTGGCAGTGACAACATTTGGCTCAAATCTGGTCTATAATAAAAGTTTGACTTAGTAGTTCATTAAAGTCATAATATCCTCAGCTTCATCTCAAGATATCATTAAAACAATAAGGTGAATCGAGGTGGAATGCTCAAAGCTATCTACATTTCGGTCGGGACGCGAAACATGAAATATCGCAGTGTTTTAATATGACTGTCTTCGTTTTAATAATATCATCTTCATAATACTGTCGCCGCCCTGCCGAGATTCCTTTCGAGACAACTTATGTTTCACTGTATTATTAGATCCATTATTTTTTGTCTGCATAAAGCAGCTATATTATGTTTAATGCGACTTCTTTAGGATAAATCGTCTATAAACTACCACCACAGTACACCACAGTAAAGATACCAGAGGTTTAAACCATTATTAAATAACGATAAATAATATTAACGCCCGATTGGAACACACATGTGAGCTTGCGTGACAGAGTGCGGACTAGCGTGGTGATGAAAACTTGTGGAGTGAAAGAGGATGTAGTGACGAGAATTGACAAAGGGATGCTACGATGGTTTGGTCATGTAGAGAGGATGGATGAAAGGAGACTAACGAAGCAAATATATAAGGTGAGGATGAATGGAAGAGTCGGTAGGGGTCGACCTCACCGAACCTACACCATCCAAATCGGTGATACCCTCAAGAAGGGTCAGGTTAAAAGCACCCTGAACCGACGAGCATGCATGAAGAGATTGATGAACATGGATAAAGCGAAAGTAGTATGTCAGGATCGAGCAAAGTGGCGATCCATAGTCTCTGCCTACCCCTATGGGATACAGGCGTGACGATTATGTATGTATGTATGTATGGAACACACATGTAAATATAGTCCTGACTTCAAATTCAGAGACCACATAACGTGTTTCGGGTATGCAGTAACTACAAGAGACTTTTTGGTCTCATAAAAACAGACTCGAAGCAATATTTATTGCCCTTCTTATTTGTCACGATTTTTAAAGTCTTTCAAAAAGTTAAATGCAGGCCACTTCGAACAGATCAATCTGGAGATCCTTGTGGGAGGCCTGTGTTTAGCAGTGGACTTCCTGTGGCTAAAGAGAAAGAGAGAGAGAGAGATGTAGGCATTCATTCACTTCAAAAACATGTATACAATTATAGATTTTTCAAATTTGTAGTAGATTACAGATTACATTGTAGAGACAGCGTACCTAGTATTGACTAGCTTTGATCCTGAGTCTTAATTTCTATGAATTTGTGTAATTTCCTAAAGGCTCGTTACGTGCAAGTCATCTATTCAGTTATAAGATCTTTTCATCCTTTTATTATGCATATTAAACTACATTTACCTGGAGCACGTCATCGAACAATACCGAGAAATGACCTATTAATAAAAACACATTATAACGTAATTTAATTTTCATATATTCTACTAAAGTCTCAAAGCAAAATGCACCTCATATGCATTCTGCTTATATGGCCACGGAATGAAACGTTAACACGGGTATATCTGTCGTGAGACTAATAAATTCAAGATAAGCTTTATGTTTCAGACCTTGCACGTTTCAGCTGAATGTTCTTTGAATATTCTATGAGTTTTACGATCTTTGATAGTTACTGTTTGGAAATGTTTGTTATATAAATTAATTTATTTACATTAATAATAATAGTTACTGAGCTCTCTCAGTAACTCAGTTAATAATAGGTTTTTTATTGACCTATTGGAGACGACCATGCCATTCCCCTGATAGTCAGCGATACGCCCGCTCATGGACAGTAGCATAACCAGACAACACCATGAACTACAAAGTAATGTTTGGAATTCCACTGCGCTCGCCATCTTGAGACATAAGATGTTAAGTCTTATTATGTCCATTAGTTACTCTGGCTACAATGTCCTTCAAGCCGAAACACAATGGTGCATATACACTGCTGTTTGGCAGAAGATAGTTTATTTTTTAATCGACTTCAAAAAACGGAAATTATTTATCAAGTAACCTACGATAATGTTTGTGATATTAATGATGACACAGTGATTGTAATATGGATAACACAACCTATAATAATAATTAATAAATTGTTTACGGTATTATCTTTATGCGAAGTTCTAATTTCGCATTTTTACTACGGAATACCTGCATACTATAGCGCCTTATCTCTTATTGTATGTAATGTCCGCCAACCTGCACTAGGTCACAGTGGTAGACTATATAGCCTAACCCCTCTCAATCGTACTCTCATCTTAAAGGAACATCGTGCCCTGCAATGGGATGTATATGGGCTGATACAGTACCGTACCTCAAAATGCGTAAAAACAATTTTACCTTTTTCTATCTTGGAAAAACGAAAGAAGCTGCCAAGAAAATTGTAATCCTGTGCATACGAAATTATTTATATTTTTAATCAGCATTTATAAACGAGACGACGGTACAAGGACACCCTACAGCCCATAAGATTAATGACGGCTGTGTCCTGGGAATTAATGTTAGTTTTGTAATAGAGTATTCTTTTGTCGTATGAATAATTTCCCTTTTCTTTTATTTCGCGTACTGTCGCTGACGTCGAGCCCAGACTGTGAGGTTCTATTATGTTAATTTTTGAGCATAAATTGTTTGGATTATAATTTGATGTACACAAATAGGTTGAAACTTTGTGCATGAATAGATTTACTCCACGGAAAGTTTCACTCTAACGCATTTGATTCTAAGGTATTTCATTAACCTCGTAAGGCTTATAAAATAACCCTCTTCAAATAAATTGCAAGGATATTATTCTTTTATGGACTCCAGCAGTAAAGTAGGTATACCTACCTTTGTATTCGCTTAGTCAATTATTTATACACAGCGGCCCGGGTGACCATTTACCACCAATCCAAACATAAGCTACTCCTTCTCAACAAAAAAACATTAGAAAAACGCAGCCCAAAACTTCCGCTTAATTCACATAAAACAGCGTTCCAACTATTACTCAAATTCCGGAGCTAGTTATCGGTGCACTTTCGCGTTTTCTGAATTTTCATAAAAAATAAAAAAATCCCGGAACGCCTGGTTATCTGCCAGCTCGCTCGTTCCATTGTGGCTTGTCTTTTTTTCGTTGCGAGTGCGGTCTTCAAACGTGTAATTTGTAACGCTCATCTCTAGAGGATTCTCGTCTGTCAAGTGAGGAAAAAAAGTGACTTCATTATTATCGCGACCTTTTTCTTGTGATATGTATTGTGGTTTTGATGTTGTATTAGTTTCGCTTATATAATTGTACTGTGTAGCTGGTATAAAAATATGCTTGCAGTATTTTTTTTTTAATTTGCAAATTTTAAATAGACTCTTCACTGGCCCGATAAAGATCCACGTAACATAGGAACTAGATAGGTAGTTAGAAGATGAATGACATCTGAATGATCCCTGCCGCCCACGCACAACCTTAATATCTTGGGAATTCCATAATGTGGTTGACCTTTGAAAATTGGCGGAACATAAATACAGGAAAGAGCAAAAGGGAAGACGTGTCAACATTAGCCCAGAGAAATGTTACGGTAAAGCTGTTATTTTACGCCCATTTTCTTTAAACAATGGTATAGCTATTCATACTCCATTCTAAGTTTAGTATCGCATCTTAATCAATAATAATAATAATAATAATAAAACATACTACAGCCTTGTTTTTAATCACAAAAAATAAGTAATAAATCCAGGCACGCTACCTATAAAAATATTTTCAGTATAATTTTTATTGCCAAAATCTTAATTTTATTCTATGTAAAAATTCTAAACATAAAAGACCAAGTGGAAATTGATAACGAGCAACACTTTATACATCGTCCAAATGCTATCCGAACGCAAATAATCCGCGCGAGAATTCGTCGTATACAGACCGCACGCGTTACAGCAATGCGGATACAACGCTCCCGCAGTTTTATCTGTTAAACAAACCTAGTTGCGGAATCAAGTTCCGTACATCAGACGCGTTGATAAATTGCCCGATTAATCTACCGCCGGCAAGTTTCGTACGAAATAAACTTTTATATTCGAATGTGGTAGATGTGTTCTCTATTGACAAGACTCGCCAACTCCAAATGAGTGCGGTGAATTTTTTTCGGCATCTGTCATTAACGAAGGGAATATTGTGAGCGTCATTTTTGTTTTTTATTGCACAGATGTTGCCTGTTTTCTCTTAATTGCCTGTGTAGGCGATTTTGCTTCCTTTTGCTTAGTTTTTATGAGTTGATTTTCCTTGATGATGCTTCTTAGCGATGTGATTAGAGAAACATTGATTACAAATGTTTTTCTCATAGTGTCATGTGTTTATGGGTAATTATAATTGACTTTTAACATTTACGTAAGCCCACAACTCATTTGACATTTCGGTGTAAAGAAAATACTTTCTAAGTACAACATGAAATAAAAGTCAGGCACATAATTGCAAAATTCCGCAAACTGTATTCTAATACCAGCCGTTAAATTTTCCCCGTTCTTGTGTTAAGGTTAAAACAACGTGAAACCTCACTGAGACTCTAATAGCCGCAAGACCGAAACGAAATTTAATTCGCTCCAACGGGAAACTTTTAATTGAATCCACCTTCGATGAATACTTTTTTAATTGCTCTACATTGAGATCAAAACGGTAGAGCGACACATGGTAGAGACAGGTTTCGAGTACAAAGAAAACTCTCAGAATTACTTATATTATAACTTTTGTCTGAGGTTTTTGTAATTGGTTCGGATAAGTTTGTTTTTCCTCTTCGTTTTGATTTGTAGAGAAAGTTTTTCGGAAATTTAATTTTGCCGTGACACGTCTTTTGACTCTAACTTTTAGATTTATACTAAAGAAACATAAGGGTGAATATTTTATATACTTACTTTAGGTATTATTACATATAGGGACATAAACGTTTGTAAAAAAAAAACAGAAATATTCGAACTAATCAGAAATCGTTCTCAGTGATGAAACCAAAGACATTTTTAATTGCAACGAATGGCGAGCCGAGCATGCCATTAGCCTACGCGATACGACCGCTCATAGACAGTAGCAAAACCAAAGAACACCATGCATTACAAAGTAATGATTGGACTTCCACTGCGCTCGCCATCTTGAGAGATAAGATGTTATGTCTCATTGGGACCAGTAGTTACTCTGAATACAACTTTCTTCAAACTTAAACAAAGCAGTGCATTTACACAGCTGTTTGTAGGGAGAAATAGACATGACGGTAGTACCTACCCAGGCAGCACATATGAGACACCTACCATCACTAAAAAAAATTATTATTTCTATCCATTCATGCAATAGCGAAAGGAAGTCTACTGCTGAACATAGGCCCTAATTATTTAATTTGATTATATTATTTGAATGGCCTGAATTAAAATCTATACTTATGCATTGTATTTTTTTTGTTTCGTGATGAAGTTTATTCATATTATAATTATCCACAAGTAATGTAGATAGTAAAAAATAAACAATATTCACAAGTTGAAAACAAAGTTTCTCATAAGTGATCGTTTTCCTTCCAAACCCCCCAAACAAAGTAACAAAAGGCTCATTACAAGCCAGAATATGTAAATGCAAATAAAATATTTAACATTAACGACGGAGATACACCGCTGCTTACAGACGACGCGATTCATCCGGCGGTCTAATGAAGTCGCCAGTGATACTAATTTGCTAAATTGTATGCAGCTTCAAAATTAAGGCAACAGCTGTGAGAGCTTCAATTTAGCTCGCATTACGGTTTCATGCGTTGGCAAGATGATACTGACATTTTATGTTTATGGGTAGTTGGATGCAAGGTATTGTGTGTTAGGTTCTGGTGTAATGGAGACTTTAGAATATGAGAGTTTTTCAATACGTACGTAAGTGCATTAGGCCAAAATAGTGCCTTAAAAGGTCTATGGTTAAAAAAATTTATGGCAGACAGGCCGATTGTCATAAAATTATAAGTATTTTTTTTCTAACAATCAATAAAAAAAATTAGAAAGGTAAGGAGTGACTCTTAATACTTAATATCTTTGTGTAGGTAGAAAAATAAAATATTGTCAATCATCGAATAACTTTATAAAAACAATGTTCTTTAAACCGTTAACATCCATTAACATTAATAATAATGACATAAAAATATACATCATAAAACCGTCAGAAATATGTAAAATCAAACTTCGTCTAACGCCTGTTAATTAAATTAAAAACACCCGTATAATCCGGACTCGAGTCAGCGATAAATTAGACAAGTCTTCGTCAGGGCGCTTGATTAACAAGATTACAGCGATGGACAGCCGGAAGAATATTCGAGGTGATTTAATTACCGCTCCATGGGACGTGATTAGGCATGTTTCTTCGGGATGCTTGAAAATATCTAGATGTTTTGAGTAAAATACTTTTATAATGTGGTACATAAATCATGATTTATCAACTCGTTATTAGACAATTTTATTAATATTTTAACTCGTACATGGAAAATACAATAACATTTAAATAAATATCTGTATCAGCACATAAACCTCCCACTGGAGGGCACAGACCTCCTCTACTACCGAGAATACGATTTAGAGTGGTTAGGCCATATAGTCCACGACGTTGGCCTAGTGCGGGTTGGCGGACTTTACATACCATAGAAATTCATACAAATCGCTACGGTATGCAGGTTTCCTCACGATGTTTTCCTTTACCGTTATAGTGCGTGATGTTTGACTATCAATACACATGACTTCGAAAAGTTAGAGGTGTGCCCTGGGATTTGAACCCGTAACCACCGTAATCATGACGGCAGCCGCGTCTAGTCCGTTACCAACAGGCCACCACGCACTTCAAATCAATATCTGTATCAGCCCATATACAGCCTTCTGCTTCCGGGCTTTTTCTACAATACGAGAGTGTGATTGAGAGAGGTCACGCCATATGGTTCACTATGCTGGCCTTGTGTACGCTAATCCGAACTCGAGTCAGCGATAAATTAGACAAGTCTTCATCAGGGCGCTTGATAAATATGATTACAGCGATGGACAGCCGGAAGAATATTCCAGGTGAATTAATTACCGCTCCATGGGACGTGATTAGGCATGTTTCTTGAGGATGCTTGGTTGTAAACATATAGATTTTTTGGATAAAATATATGTATTTCTGCTAGATAAATAAATTGTGAACAATAAATTATTTCCGAATCCTCCTATTAATTACATTTATGATTGATTTCGTTGCGGGTTAAAGACAAGTTAGACATTACCGGAGACTCGCTGAGCTTCAATGCTCGGTGTCATTACAATGCGTGCCACTGTTGATCCTGGCTTACAGGAATTGCAGTGGTGGGTATCAGGGCGGGACAGTCTCTAAAATTAAATAAATTGTGAACACTTAGAAAAAAATATTTATGTTTGGACTCTTCCTACATTGAGAATAAGATAAAGTAGATTTTTATTTAAAATATAACAAAATACTGAATATAATTATAACGTCACTATGTCAATTTCTGTTATATAAAAGTAACTTTGCAAATCCTAATTTAATAAGGATAAATGCTGAAGACCATAAAATACGTCTTTCTGGAGATATCGCCTCTGTAGTTTCATAGTACTAGAGTGAAAATACTCAACTGTGGTACAAATATTTTTCAGAGTAATTTATACATGGTTAGTTATAAAGTGCGTGATTGTTGGTAAACGGACCAGACACGGCTGCCTACATGTTCACGGTGGTCGCGGGTTCAAATTCCAGGGCACACCTCTGACTTTTCGGTGTCATGTGTGTATTGATAGTCAATCACCACGCACTATAACGGTGAAGGAAAACATCGTGAGGAAACCTGCATACCATAGCGATTTGTATAAATTTCTATGGTATGTAAAAGTCCGCCAACGCGCATTAGGCCAGCGTGGTGGACTATATGGCCTAATCACTCTCAATCGTACTTTCGATTGTAGAGGAGGCCCGTGCCCTGCAGTGGGTCGTATATGGGCTGATACCAGTCATAAAGGGTCATAAAGCTGAAAGGGGGATGCTATACTCATCATAATGAACAACTTTTACTATGGGGCCAACCCTGAAATATAAAAAAAAACAACAGCTGTTCCATACAAATATATATTATAATCGCTTGAATCTTCAAAATGTATGAACAGTTGATTTTCTTTTTGCGATTTTAGGATTGCCCCCATAGTAAAAGTTGGTCATTATGATGAGTATAGCATCCCCCTTTCAGCTGTATGAACCCTTTTGACTAACCCTGTATTTTTTTTTTTATTTTCATGAATGTCTAAAATCCTACAAAAATTTAACGCATGTGAAATCTTCCGCGCTAGGGTTCGCAGACCAACTAATTTGAACCCCTTAACAGCATAACCACAAAGCCAGCAGTGCGTCATATTGTTAACAATACAAAACAGAGTATTCGCAAGACTGAAAATCTTGGTCGTGCGATATCAGTTAACACTCGGCTGGCTTCAACCAACACGTTCTGAATTGCTTCGGTTACATCGCAGTGTCTTCAACACATTGTACTGAATACTTGTATTGTATTAGTAACGTATTGTATGTTTTGTTTATTTACTGGTTTTATTTGCCAGTCACGCTATGTATTGTTGAGCCACTGTGAAATATTATTTATTATTAATACACTAACTAATAATATAATTTTAATATTTATTTCCTGATCTTGATTTTTATGACGAATTAATTAAACTGCAATGATGGTAACATACATAACATATTCGTCTGTGCAAAACTTCTTTGAGAATTTCTCCAAAATGTCCATCCATTTCAGCATAACAGCTGGCTTTTTCGCGCCGTGTAGCGTGAAACGTGTGAGGTGTCTTCACTGACTTTAGAATTTATGATCAAGTGCGGTTGTAACAATTTATTTCTTTAATATAGGGTATATCAAGACTGCTACCGAAAACGAAGCCCGGTGGTAGTTTGGGTAGTAGTACATACATACATGTCTGTAGCTTACTACAGACATGATGCAACTAATTTTTTTGCAAAATACGCGACGATTTTTTATGTAACGTTTTAGATCTCATTGTGTTTGGGTGGTAAATCTATAATTTTTGCTAAAATTATAATTAAAAGCCTTGCTTACTATAGCGTCTTTAAAAATAAAAGAGTGTACATTAGTTTTTAGGAAAATGTATGTATTTATCACCCAAATACGATAATAGGAAAATAATACAAAAAATCGTTGCTTTTTTTTGCATAAATCGTAGCATTATGGCTGAAGACACCAAAACTACCACGTGGCTTTGTTTTCTGCAGCAATCTTGATTTGGAACATTCTTATTCATAATAATAAATTAAAAAAGCTGTGAGTGTGTTGGCTTTAATCAAACGATCACATCGATTATTGTAAATTGTTTAATATTGACATTTATTTAGTATATTGTAATAAAACTATAATATTAAAATAAGACAATTTAAAGATAACTAGAAAATAACTACAATGTATAAAAACGGTGACTATTGTTTAAGAAAATTGTACTCTTTTACAAAATTAAGAAATTATTTTGTAAATTACGTATTTATAAAAATAATGCAAATAAACCCGCTGAATTCGCGAAATAATCATCGAAAATACTGCTTAATAAAATAATAAATCAATAAAATTAAACGCAAAAAATATACCAAAACAAGAAAACGAACTTCGTTAATATTCTTTCAAATGTCTAACGAGACCAATTATTCCACCGAAATACGCTCGAGTCTATTGTTTTTGAATATAATAATTCCTCGGTTAGTCAGCAAACAGTCGTAGTTCCCCGAAGGAACGTTGTCGAATGGCGGCTCGTTAAAACTCAAAGCATTGTGTATTGATGAACTTGTTTGTAAACGTAATCAAGTAGTTGATCTTCGTTGTCATTTATTTGCTTGTAATTAATAATATTTTGAAGGTTTAGATTTGTATTCGATTTAGTGTTTTTGGTAACATTGTTAGGCTAGACATTTATTTTAATTTAAAATCTAAAAAAAATAATAACAGAGAAGCACATATGGTAGAAAGAGCTAACTTGAGAGAAAGAGTCATTGTAAAAGAGGGAGAGAAATAGAGACAGAGTCATATTAAGAAAGAGATCTATTTGATCCTTGATTTATATTAGAATTCGACGGTCAGTCGGCGCAAACATTCGTAGTTCCTCGAAGAATTTTACTCGAATGGCGGCTCGTTAACTCTAAGCATTGTTTATTGATAAACTTGTTTGTAAACGTAAAAAAGTAGTTGATCTTCGTTGCCGTTTATTTGTATGTGATGCATATTGTTTTGGAGGTTTAGAATTTTGTATTTTGAATTGTAATTGTATTTTAGGAGTTAGTTTAAGTTGCTAATATTGTATTTACGTGTTTTAGTTTATAAATTAGAATCCGTTGCAAACTCCGCAGTAGAGACAAACAGAGTTGGGGGATTTTGGGCAAAAGATTTTTGTTGAAATCAGAATATCAATTCCAAACTACACGTGAATATTGGATAAAAATAATCGTTATGCCAACGTGTAGTTACTACATTCGATTTTTTTGTCCTATCCAAAAACTCAGTTCACTAAAACAAAGCAGCATAACAGCCATTTTAAAAATAAAAATATCAATCGTCAATATAAAAATTTTCCTCTTGCGTATTTTCATGAAAAAGCATCATAACAAAGGGGAGATAGTGCAGTGAGCCGGAACCGGAACATTCCGTAGCACCGCACGTAGCGACCGTAGCACGTGTATTCACCTACGCTGTAGCCGCGTAGCACCGTGAAATATCATTTTGAATAAAGAGATCGTAAAATATTCTAACAAACGGTTTCTGCGATTTTTGCTCACGAATAGTTTTATTTTTATTTGACTTTCTAAAGAGAATGGAGCAGTCAAAATGATTGAAAACAAAAGTATCTAGCGCAAAGTTTACTGGTCTCACGAGGGAAATTCAAGAAGTAATTTAAAGTAAATTGAAAGAGATGCTGGGATATTGTTGTTTAAATAATATTATACGATCTGAAGTTTGTTTTGCATAGTCTATTCTTTGCTCGTAGGGTTGCCTCTACATGAGGCATGTTACAGAAGAATCGAGTTTTCTATCTGACAGTGGCATACTTGATAGAAATTCGTCAACTTCATCAAATAAATCGGCAAATTGGATAGCTCATGCCATCTAACTAAAGTAACAACTTTATTTATCCTTTTTGTTGTCTGTAAGACATTGCCTTTGAGCGCTAAGACCGCCAATTGTATGTATTGTATTGCTTTTATATTTTATTGATTACTGATTGTATTTTTTTTTCATTTTTGTGTGCAATAACATGTAAATAAATACATACATACATACATAACCACACGCCTTTTTCCCAGAAGGGGTAGGCAGAGGTGCTACTAGAACACCCACGTTTCGCCTTGTATACTCCATCCCACGATGTGATAGGGGGCGAGCCTATCGCCATATCGGGCACAAATTCCTGACTCCGGGCTAATAATGAATAGAAAAATCCAATATCATTTTGCCCGACCCGGGATTCGAACCCGAGACCTCAGCTTTTGCAATCATACCGTAGTACCACTACGCCACCGAGGCAGTCGGTGTAAATAAATAAATATCAATATCAGCCGAAAATCACCAACTGCTGAGCAGAGGACACTTCTACAAACAAGAATTCGATTGAGAAGGTCATGCCATAGTCCACCAAGCTGGCTTAATGCGGATTGGTGAATTTCACATAAAGGAGAAAACCTTTTTGAAATCTCTATCGGAATGTTTCCCCACCATGTTTTCCATCATAGTAAAAGTACATACACACGTACATAAACATCTCGTCTCTTTCCCTTAAGGGGCAGGCAGAGGTGTAACCAGAATACCCACGTTTCGCCTTATGTGTCCCGTCCCATGATGTTACCCATCACAGCATGTCGCCATATCGGGCACAAATTTCTGACTCAATAGAAAAATCCAATATCACCGACATTTGAACCCGACACCTCAGCATTGTAATCATACTGTAGTATAACTACGCCACTGAAGCAGCAAAAGTAAATAGGAGCGTAATATACTGTCCAAAAATATTACGCAACCATTTAAAAGATATAAAACAAGATTAACTGTCTACGAATTTATCCACTCTTTTTAAACTGGAATAATTAAAAAGTTCAAGTAAATACTAGCAGCAATAAATAACCTGAGGACTTGAGCATTTTTTTGTCTCTCGAAGATATCTCAGTGTTTGTTTTATTACACCATCTGGAGTCTGATTACTTGTTTTTTAGTTCACAGTTAATTTACTGAGTTGCGGAGTTCTTTTCAGGCGTTGTAATTCTGTGTAGATAAAAATACCGTCTTAGGTAAATTAGTTTTTTAAAGTGGTAGAGCCACATTGTAGTCATGGTTGGCTTGACTGGTAATAGGCCATCGTGTTACAAAAAGTCATATTAAATTTCAATTTTTTTTATATTTCCGACCTATCATTATACCTACACTATTTATATTATAATGTATTCATCAACTGCACTACAGTCACTTCGTCCGGTGTTTTGCAGACACCTAATTAATTCGGATGATTGTATGGAATGTCTGACGGCATTAAGGTGCAATGCAGTCACTGAGCCGTGCCAGAATAAAGAAATATCTTTTGTTCGACTGGTAACAATCGTGCTGCAATTAAATGACGTCACATTGAAGATTAAGCTTATATGTTTAGATGGTAATTCGTATATACTCTATCCAACGTATGTTATTACAATCACAAATGTTCAAATTTAATAGGCGCCAACCGAGGCACGAACAAAAAGGAAAAACACTCCCCAATGTTATAATAACTCTTACCTTTTAATAGTGTCTGGTTCGTTCAAGTGCTTGCTTGCCGTTGCCTCGGAATGTTCCTTCCACATCTTTCCATTTGGATTTGGTCCAAACGGTTTTATTGTCAGTATCGAGGACTCGGCGATTTGAAATGGAGTGCGCTGGTTCCATTTATATTGTGTTACTTTTTTCTATTTCACATTCGAGAACGTGCTGTTGCTGTTGGTGTTACAATTAATAGTGCCACGGGTTGGCTGCTGGATTTTTATTAAATAAATACAAACTCATTTATTGGCCGGGCACATAGCGCGAAGAACTGATGGCAGTTGGGGCCGAAAGGTTCCAGAGTGGAGGCCACGTACGGGCAAGCGAAGTGTCGGACGCCCGCCTACAAGGTGGACGGACGACCTGGTTAAGGTTGCAGGAAGCCGCTGGATGCAGGCCGCTTCCAACAGGTCAATAGGGAGATCCTTGGGGGAGGCCTATGTTCAGCTGTGGACTTCCTGTGGCTGAAGAGAGAGACCGTATTCATCCCGTGGTTTGGAGTGAACTTAAAATTAAGATAATTTGGTATTTCATATTTGCCTGTTGCCATTTGGTGATCGTTTGATTTTCGATTTTTGGATTTTTGAGAATTAAGGCTATTTCTCCATTAAGTTTGCTGACGGCATCAAACCAGTCGCTACCGACTTGCCAGCCCCTCTTACTTCCAACCAACCTTTAGCTAATTTTCAGTTTACTTATTATTATTTATCAACACAGCGCTAAATAAATGGAATTCATAACAGCAACCAAGAAAGAAATGATTCACAACAAATAAACCGAAATTCGTATTCAAACCGTACCAATTGCGGCTAAACATTATACACTCCGACCTTTCCACTTCGTAGTAATATTAAATCCAAACCATAAAACTCTCTACACTTTGTTACAATAATTTTATGAACGGATTTAGTCCATAATACAGCGTAATAAAGACGAATAAAGCTATTATGACGAAGAATAGTATATAATAGCTCAAATCTGTACAAATGAAGGTAGTTAAATGGAGTTTTCTCCTGGAATATTCACATGTTAGAGTTTATAAGCCACGCTGCACTCCGCTCTGCTCCAATCGACATAATTTGTTCACTAGCTTAACCGTTTTGTTCACTTTCTTCATTATTCTCACTGATTTATTCTAAGACTTCGGATAAAATGAGTTGAGATGTGGAAAGATGTGTAGGAATGGGTAAGAATTAGTTTTTGTTCGGACGTTTTTTTTTACCGCCTCGGTGGTGGTACTACAGTACGATTGCAAAGCTGAGGTCTCGGGTTCGAATCCCGGGTCGGGCAAAGTGATATTGGATTTTTCTCTTCATTATCAGACCGGAGTCAGGAATTTGTGCCCGATATGGCGATAGGCCCTATCACATCGTGGGACGGAATATACAAGGCGAAACGTGGGTGTTCTGGTAGCATCTCTGCCTAGCCCTTCTGGGAAAAAGGCGTTTGTTTATGTATGTATAGTAGTGCGTGGTGGCCTGTTGGTAACGGACCAGACGCGGCTGCCTACATGTTTACGGTGGTCGCGGGTTCAAATCCCAGGGCACACCTCTGACTTTTCGGAGTCATGTGTGTATTGATAGTGAATCACCACGCACTTTAACGGTGAACGAAAACATCGTGAGGAAACCTGCATACCATAGCGATTTGTATAAATCTCTATGGTATGTGTAAGTCCGGCAACCCGCACTAGGCCAGCGTGGTGGACTATATGGCCTAACCAGGAGGCCCGTGCCCTGCAGTGGGTCGTATATGGGCTGATACAATACAATATGTATGTATGTGTTTTTTTTTGTTGTATATTAATAGCGTATATAGTCTAATCTACACTTTGCCTTGTAAACTAATGTCGATATCCTAGTTTATGTCCCTAACAAGGCCGATGCCCTGCGGTGCGACCTGTTTGGTATGACATAAAAATAGATTTGTATTTTTTACTAATAAATGTAATAATTATTTCGTTTTTAAATTTTGATGTAGATAAATTTTAATAATTAATAAACCGATCATGAATCCATATTGACTATACGTACTTTAAAACTCGGAGCACTTCAAAACTTAAATATTATGTGCTAGATTGAGGCTACATTGCATTATTGGAACATTTTTGGCCTGTACTTCGTGTTGGCACATGTTTAAACTAGTCTTTTCTCGGCGAATCTCGGTCAATCAGCTTCGGAACGTTATGCAATACTCCAAGCCACGTGGAATGTAATTGGAATGTGGTTCAAGAAAAATTCCGTATCGGGTAATGCGCATTTCTAGTATATTGCTAGTGTAGGTAGAGCGGTGCTACAACTTGTATTAATGACTTAGTCGTAAATCTTAGAAATGTAGAGAAGTTGAGATCGTACTACTGAAAAGGGGTTTACTTCGCACGTTAAAATAGAAAAATTTCGTACGTTTCAAGCGGGAAAAGTGCAGGTTGTACATGAAAGTATATAATCTAATAAATTGGTGAAACCTTAAATCCTTATTTGTCAAGAATCCAATTGCCAATTAATTTCAAAATAACGATAGCTAAAGCTGATACTATAGCCTAAAAATTGACACACATTTTTTTTTGTTACGCGTGATCTTCTTTAGGCCCAACTATTTTTAGAAATTGGACATTCCTCTTCACTCAAAATTACCTCTCAAACTGGACCTGTTTTTTACTCAAGATGTATTCTAATATTAAAATATAGAAAATTGGGAAATTCCTGTTTGGACACAATTGCGTCTCTATCTAAACAATTATTTACCCAATATTGAATTCTAATATAAACATTTGTTCCAGGTTACGGCATAATTCCACTGAAGATACCATCGTCTCCAGCGACTCACTGCACCCTCCACACCACAGTCGGTTGTGTTGGCAATGAGGAATGCACTGCGAAGAGCCACAGCGTCATCAGACTCTTGGGTCCCGTCAGAGATGTCATCGTGCGGCCGGCTAGACATTACTATCGACCTGGTGAAACTAGTAAGTAATAATTGTATTATACTAGTCATGTATTTATGTCAGTTATATTCCCCCAATGCCTTAGGGGAGGTGCTTAGCAGTGGACGTATTGCAGTGGAAAAGAGACAAAGAAAGATAGTAGGAAAGAGAGAAAGAAAGAGAGAGAAAGTTAGTTTGAAGGAAACTGAGGATTATATTCAGTTGGCATTCGTGAATGGTAAACTATTTAAAATAATTTAACTTCGAAGCTGGTTAGGTTCCTACACACTACAGCAATGTTTTTCGGTTTAAGAATTTTTAATATTATGTTGTGATTGAATAATTTATGTTAAAATCTCTTGTAGTTTCTTATACATCGGAAGTATAAGGGCAGGGAACATATTGTTAGTACTATACTATATTGTGTAAATATTATACATACTTATTTAAATAGTAACGTACCAAATCGACTATGCCTGGTTTTAGTTACTCTTCGATTCCTCTCAACGCAAGTCTACTCATCTTCACACATCTCCTTTCATTGCCCTTCATACATTGCTTACGACACATCAAAGTAAAACGATCGGTAATAAACAAATGAACACTGCGTTCTATTTATGTAAAGGTTTTATTACAATTGCCTCGTTCTTTTTAATTCTCATGTACGTAAAACAAAATCCATCAGCAATTCGCTCGCTTATTTCAAGTTTACAACCAATAAAAGGAGCGTAAACGCACCGACGTGAAGAACTTAAAGTTTATTTAAGGTTAATCTATACTGTCGTGTCAGGACGAGGTTAATTTAGGAATCAGGGTTTTATATATAGGAATAAAAAAGCAAGCGAGTATATTGGTAAAAAGCTATCACCATTTACTGGTGGTAGGTCTCTCATGTGTGAGAGGCCACCTGGATAGGTACCACCGCAATATCTATTTCTCCCGCCAAACAGCAATTTAATTGCACTGTTATATTTCGGTTTGAAAGGCATTGTAGCCAGAGTATAAAAAAAACAGTTTCATAACAGCTGATCGTTTGATGCCTATGTCAGAGGCATGAGCAGACAAACTTTCAGCTTTGTCTATGTATATCTATGTATGTATGTACCTATGGCACATAACTATTGTTGGTAACAAACATAACTTTACTAGGAATTGCTAATTGTTGATCGGATAGTAACTACTAGGAAACCAGTCAATTAATACTAGGTACTCGGAACTACAGTGAACTAATAATTTACACTAAATAATTCAATATGTTAGTGTGAATATTAAAACTAATAAATATCTGATGGAATGTTTGAAATCATTTGCATTTAATGAAATGTTTGAACTCAATAAATTACTTGTAATTACGATGCACTATTTAATACATAACCCGCTTCTAACACATAGCTGTGACAATATTTGAGGCATACATACTTACATTTAGCAATGTACTGTTGTGGCTGAAATTTATGATTATCATGGGTTAAATCCAGTTGCCAGCGACTGGATGCTTAAAGCAGCAGACCGGGCTCTGTGGCGTACCTTGGGAGAGGCCTATGTCCAGCAGTGGACTGCAACGGGCTGATGATTATGATGATGGTGATGGGTTAAATATTTTCAAGTCCTATCAGACATTTTTATTCCTTACTTAAATTCGTGTAACTATTAAACTTGCATTGCAAACTGCATGCACTTTCAAACTTGCACTTATGTATAAGAAGACGATTACACTTGCACATAATTACATCTATGTATGAGTAAATACTCCTCTACTGTCCACCAATCTCTCTTATTTTGTGCGAAGGTTTTGGGCCATAATCCACCACGTTGGCTTAATGCGGCTTGACGGACGATGCAATTTATTAGACTAATGGCCATTCTGGTGAATTTTAAAGCCACTCGTAGGCTTTCTGACGTGGTTTACTGTCCGCATGGCAACAACGACCAAGTGCGATGAAAAAATTATAGCGTGTTTTTAAAACGGCATTCTTGCATTTATACCACGTGTCTTTTTCTTTTTACACTCGTCTGTTTTACTTATAATGTCCGATGTTTAAACTTAATTCGTCAATTTGCTAATAGAATATAATATAGAAAGGGGGGTTAGGTTAATAAAGAAACAATTGCAATTTGTTTCGAAACAAAAATTGCAGCAACGGATGACAAAAAATCATTAATTGTTGTTCCATGTATAGCCCGTGGCGTGGTCGGCATTTATCCTCTTTTTCGCCTTGTCTTTAGCATCCTCAAAGTTATGACTATTGATGTTCAATTATGATAAACCTATCCAGTGCAAAAATACCTCATTGGAATACATGGTATGTATTAATACAAGTATCAGGTAAAAATATTTATAATGCACATTACGATATTCAACTTTTAATTGAGCTACAAAATCGCACTCATTTTCCTTCATACTGATTGTGTAGATCCAATTACGTTTTCGAAAAGCGGGCACTGCCGTAGCGGCGAGACCACATCAACTTTCCGATTATCGTGCAACCCTCAACCCCTTCCACTCGTGATTAATCACACAACACCCTTCAACAACTACTTCACGCTCATTTAGATATAAATTGATTTTGTTCATTTAAGAACATTGTAAATTAATATATTATGGAAAGCTCTTGAGGAGGTATTGAAACATAGGCTGATTAGGTAAATGAACACACGCAATAGTAAATAATAATTATATAATAATATGAAAATATAAAAAACCGTTTTTAATATTAGGAGCCGCTTCTTCGTTTAACAGTATATTTTATTAAGTATATTTTAACACGAGCTCAATGCAGAGTGTCCACCGGAGAACCATGGCTAAGTCTCGCCTGTCGACCCAAATATTTCGGCATGCTTAGAAACAGATAGGTATACAGGGTGATATTGACGTGTTATGGTATGTAATTCAACCCACATGTCTTACATCACTCCAGGGTGATACTGTACAAAATTTTGAAAAAATCTGAGATGATATTTTATCAAAAATCGTGATTTTAGTTTTTACCATTTTTGGCCACCCCGTATATATATGAGTATTTCTACCACTCACCCGAACTACGGTTAGGTTCGGGAACTTACTTATGCGGTAAAAGACTCGTACCTATACGGCTTAATCAAATCCCTAGAAAATTTAAATCGCGATTTTTAGACAAAAGTATCAGGCAGTTTCTTTTTTCATACTTGGTACAATATTATCCTGGGTGGTTAGGTTAGGAACACGTGATTTCAATTAAATACTATATGTTAATATCATTTTGTATAAAGGCTGGATCCGAAATGCATCACACTTGAATGTGTCACCAAGACTGATTCCATCGTGTATGGTATGTTTCTTTGTGTGAATTATTTGCTGGTCTAAAAATATTTGTTTCAAGTTTTAACATGGTAAAACTCCTCTTGATTTCAATAAAACACATATTTCAGCTTTGAATCAAGACTATAAATATGTCTGAATGTAATTATTCATTTCATAATAAGCTCTTTGTAAAATTTACTTTATTGTACTCGTAGCATTGCTATTTAATTAACCGTGTCACACGAAAAGCTTTAAAGCACTAAAATTGCTGAAACAATACAAATATTGAACACGAAATGAAACAACAGCAAATGCCGACGCTATATATTTTATTAATGACCGGCCATCGTAAATAGCTCAATACATAAAATCATAAGGCAACGCTCACATTTACGAAATAAAGTCGGCGCGTTTGATAGCGGCTTACAATGCTGCCCACATTTTATTGTGTAATAAATATTTAATCATTCATTTCGTGTTTATAGAGGCCAGTAGTAAAGGCTTTGAAGTATAAGGATTCCGACCGAGTTAATGTTTTGATAGATTGAATAATTAGTAATGCTCTTTAAGGAAATGTCTCCTAATTTACATTTCTTGACAAGGATTCCTCACGTCACTTGAAGCACTATGAAATGCGCAAAGCTTGAGAACAATGACAGGTTCCACTTATTAGCAACACAAGGGTAATGGTACTTTTGATGCGTAATTTTCTCTTCCTTGTGAGAGAGTGAGACCTATAAGAAAGTAGTGTACTAATTTTCCTAGGAATTAACTACGCATCTCATAATTTAGTAAGGAGGACGTTTGTATGTAGAGGCAATTACTTAACATACTTGTCAAACTTAAACCATAAGTCACAGTAACAAATAATGAGAGATGTAATTGTATTTAATTTAAAAGTTTTGTCGGTCAAACACGCGTCGTTTTAGTCCCTGTGGTGTGGACGCGCCTTAACGATTTGTACCTGTATCGAATATCTCTGTTTTTATGTATTTCCTCGTGCCCATTAATTTTTACGGAATTCTGTGTTCGCTTTACGATTTTGTTTTATGTTTCCGCTACCCTAAAACCCGACCTGCATGTTTATGGCGCCCAAAATTAATGTACGGCGAAATTACATTCCATAATTTCGAATTTTTATTAGGATGTTCATTAACAGTTTAGTTAAATGAACGTAAATTATTTTCAAGCCATGATTTCTAATTAAGGTGAAAAATATTATTTGCCTTTTCCTGGGACGAGGTAATAAAATTTACATAACCACCGCGCAATCAAAATTACGAATAATAGGGAACGAAATTTACTCAGAGAACAAAGGTGTTGGCTTGAGACGGAGGTTTGAGAAAAGCAATTAATGTACTATATTACGTGTGTAGTTGAGTCATATAAATCAGACCCGTGGTCATGCTCTTGCTTATTGAAATGCCTGGACTATAACTTATATACCATAGTTTAATAGTAACACATTAAACATTCTTTGTTATTAGTGTTATCGTCGAGTTTCCACACATTGATTTATCGTGTCATTCATGATCCATGCTAGAAGATCCATCATCTACTTAATTTCTAAACAAATCTCCCACGTTTTAGGTGTCATGTTTTCATCATACAAAAGTAGCTTAAAAATACTCATCTGATTAATACACAGAATATATTCACCAAAACCTGTCATAATGACCGTATCATCCAAAAACTTTCCAAATCAATTCACAAATCATTGAATCTCGAATTAATTCCAACATATTGTTTCAGTAACCTTTTGGATCCTGGCGCTCGACCACGACCTGCGATTAGTTCGGGGGCAATTAGCATATGTTGCACTAAGCGATCCCGCCGGCACTAAAGTGGCCATATGGGAACAACTGTCTATGGATGAAGGTGAGTGGTTAATTACTGCAAACTTCTGTTGGGTAGTTTAATATTCATGATATGATTGTAAGCAATAATACGTAGTTTAGGTAATTATCTATATAATTATAACATGAGTTGTTTTTGCGAAAATTCCTTTATGCAATGTTCTTGCAACTAAACACAGGTTGTCGAAAAATCTATTACTAATATAAACGATGTAGGAGCACTTCGAAGCAATTCCAATTAAGCAAAATTTTATTCAATGGACTAAAATCGCTTTGTAAGATAAAGACACAGTCGATAATTTTATTTGATGGAGTAAACAGAAATTTAGAGGAGAGAATTAAGAAATGAATTTTAGGATGTTTTGGAGAACGACAAAGGTTGGATGCGATTCTTGTAGGTGGATGATTAAAATCAACGAAAATATATAGAATAGTTGTGAAAGTAGGTGATGTAAAGGTGTTGGATATGTCAATATTAGTGAAAATGGAAATCCATGGTCTCTCCCAGTCTCTCTATCTCTTTGAGATGCAGCCGACATGTTATGACATAACATATGTGCTTATAGAATTGTGAATTCATAAAATAAAATGTTAATTTGTAATAACAAAGTTTCGAATAGAGACCAAGCTTTATTATTGTAAACAGTGGTAATGATAGCATACACAAACACGGACGAATTTAATGTATTTGAAATAAATAAAGTTCATTTACAGTACACTGGCTCAATTAATTTTAATAATTATTTTGTTTTTATTGTACCTGCGGGTTTTATTACATACGAATTCATTAACCAATTGTGTAATGGGTATGGGATTCATTATTTCGAAATTTATTTTAATTTCACATACCTACGATCACAGTATCCCCGAAGGGATCGGTAGAACTCCGGTAGAACACGTTCGCTGCAGCAAAATTTTCAGAGGACCTTCAGACAGTGTGTTAGAGACCTACTAGAACTCGTAACCGTATTAATCCGGAATGCATTAGTTTTTACACCTCGCACTGGCTGAAAGTTTCATTAGGGACCCTTTGGATACCGTAACACAGTAAATGTGTTAAAAACTGTTTATCGATGTAATTTCGGTTTTGAGATATGATAAGGGCGAGTCTATAACTATGAAAATCAGAAATTCCAATTCCAAGCATCTGATCTGACATTTTTGAATTCATATTACTCATAATTTTTGAAATTGAATTGAAGGAGTCAATGTTTGTTCAAGTCATTTTTTTTAATCTTATAATTATAGTTATCTTACATTGAGGTTATATTGCGTAGGGTATATTGGTTGATACTGGAAATAACAAAGATTACATAAAGATGGCAACTGGCAGTTTAGACACAGTCGTAGTTCTAGCACCAGTGAGTGATTTGTAACCGGTTATCAATGTAAGTGAAAATACGCCGTTTTATTGTAAATACTCAATTACTCAATATTCTTCACAACGCATGTTTTCGATTACCAGCTGTAAATCGAGACAGATGTTTGTGTGGTTTGTTTTGAGTTTGAAAGTTATGAGGCCGAAAAGTCTCTCGTATTTATTACCCAAGTCGCAAGACTTGATACCTTATTATGCTATCAAGACTGTGTGTATATCGAGTGTTTATTTATAATTATTGACTCGAACCCTCTGATGAAGCAATAAAATCCGTATTCTCATCCAAATTACTTCACAATACAACGTTTGGGTTTACGTAAAGTTTCCCTTTCAAATCCTTAGCTATTGGTTACGCAACGCAAACAACATGTCCCGGTACACTTAAGGTGATCCGACTTTTAAAAGCGTTCCCCTGTTACGTCACTGTCGGATCAAGCCTCGTTTCCTGCTTGACATATTCAATTTCCTCATACGAAAAGTCACAATCTTTGTTTGTAACTTACATACTCTTGTTTTGGTATCATTAATTTTGGCATTGATCTTTTTATTATAAAAAAAAATAAGGATAATCTAGCTCTGACAGCCTCCGTAGCGCAGTTGGTTAGACGCCGCCGGTGAAACGAGAGGCCGCAGTTTCGATCCCCGCTCCGAGACATATATTTGTGAGGCCCACAGGTATTTGTCTCGGGTTTGGGTATTTATGAGACCGAAAAGTCTTTCGTGGCTTTTGATATCCACGACACAAGACTTAATTGATCTTAATGTTGAGTCAGGACTATGTATGTGCCTGTTAGGTGTATTTTATTATTTATTAACTAGGATTGCCTCGGTGGTGTAGTTGTACTACTATATGATTGCAAAGCTGAGGTCTCGGGCTCGAATCCCGGGTCGGGCGAAGTGATATTGGATTTTTCTATTCATTATCAGCCCGAAGTCGGGCATATGTGCCCGATGTGGCGATAGGCTCGCCCCCTATCACGACATAGGACGGTACACAGAAGGCAAAACTTGGGTGTCCACCTCTGCTTACCTCTTCTGGGGAAAAGGCGTGATGGTTATGTATTTTATGTATGTTGTAAATTCACAACAATAAATTTCACCAAAATCTGGTTACGATTATCCTTATAAACTTGACACCAATTTAACTTAATTAGGCCAAAGTTCTGTTCGAGGTAAGGTCGACCAGCGGTTGACCTTTGGCTTTCTCGTTTGTGCATCCAATTTCTGGTTCTATTGACCTACTTGTTCTTCGAACTAAATTATAATCTAGCATTCATGGTGTTAACCGCAGTGTTGTTGGTTGGCCTTTCTTAACAAATGCAGCTATCTCGAATGCAGTAAAATTTTAAGTTTAATTAAGAGTGTATCATTTGAGCCATTGACACGAAAGAAGAAGAAATAAAAATTAAACAATTAATATAGTTGTCGTCGTGTACTTTAGTCTGCTCTCTCCTTCTCCCTTTTTTAAATGTAAAGGATAAATAATATGGTAGTTAGCGCTTGAAATTTATTTTTAAACGTATTATCACTTGTTCATTAAACCAATTATAAATGTTTTAAATAATAGTCTTCGGATGAAATTGCCCACCGAAAAATATCTAATTAGATTGTAGAGCTTAATTCCCTGGCCCAGAAAACCTTTGGACTTTCGAATCTCTACAATTTCTGGATTCCATACAAACTTATATTTGTATTACTACCTCAACTATAAACTTACATAAATAAAGGACCCGTTTATAAATATAATAATAATTTCCAAATTTATCACAAAGATGAAATTTTAACAAGAAAGCCACCTCCCAGCAATTCCTATCAAAGCTTGAACTTAATTAACCCGACGTTCATTAACTTCGGTGCTCCGCAAATGAGCTTGCAAAGTTTAAGTAACAATTTAAAGTAAAATAGTTCTGTGTCACGCCTTGCAATAAGTTTAGGTGTGAAGTTATAGTCTGTTTGGTGATTTTGTAGTTCCCGTGTCTAGGTAGAATTAGGTTTGGTTTACCTAAAGTCTAGATTTTCTTATGTACTTGTTTAATTCCCTACATCAACTATAGGGCTTGACAGTGACTAGACTTTCGGTAAGTACAGTTATTTTGCTGTATCGACCAAAGAGTGTCGACATGATTGACTGGATACTGTTATGCCACGCTACTAACGTAGATTCCATTTGCTGAAAAGAGAATCGGTCGTGTGGAATATTTATTGAATTTCGCACCTTATTTTGTCCACACTAAAGTCGATGTCAGTTTAGCTATCAATATCCTTTTTCTTAATGGCTTCATTCACTACAAATGTCTGAAGAAGTAGAAAAGTCGAGTCGGTGCATAAAAAGTATACCGAATTACGTTAATAAATTTTACAAATGTGTTTGGCTTTAATAAAAAAGGATTAAAACTTACATCGACTGAATACATCGACAAATATTCTCAATAATGTGAGTCACTTTTAGAAAACCCATTATACGAGTATGTATATAAATAAATAAATAAACATACCCAACGATCACATACATAGTCATGACCCCACATTAAGATCAATTAAGTCTTGTGTCATGGGTATCAGAAGCTACGAGAGACTTTTCGGTCTCACAAACATTTGTATCGGTGCAGGGATCGAACCCGCGGCCTCTCATTTCACAGACGGCGTCTAACCAACGGCGCCGCGGAGGCTGTCATTAAATAGACATACATAGAGTCAAACGCAACAACACATTCAATAACCTTGATGCCTAATTATGGAATCATGTTAACATCGTCCCAGACTAGGTTAATAGACTCAAGCCAGCCCAGATTCATGTTGAACCGTAGCAATAGAGCTAATTAATGTTTATTAATCGCGGTGTAACGCCCCCTGCTGCATATTGAATCGTGTTGCTCACACAGATTTAGATCTAATATTCACTGTAGTAAATTCAATAGAGCTGATTGGGCTTTATAGTTGAGTAAACGCTAAGTGTTTATTTACAGTATCAACTGCACTGCGTATCAACGCAGTCACTATTACTGTACTGTACAGTACTGCATCAGCCCATATACGTCCCACTGCAGGTCACGAGCCTCCGCTACAATCGAGAGTACCATTGAGAGTGGTTAGGCCATATAGTCCACCACGCTGGCCTAGTGCGGGTTGGCGGACTTTTACATACTATAGAAAGTTATACAAATGGTTATGTTAAGTTAACTAAATTTGTTGTTGTTATGTAAAATTTTTAATTTCATGCATTGAAGAAAATGTAGAAAAATATTACTGTAATTTTAATTACGGTAAATAATTATTTGATAGATATTGGTAGTCAATACGAAGATAGAGTACAAAAAAGGCTGGTGATCCGATAGGCTAAATAAGTAAACATACGAGTATACACATGTTTAAAAGAAATCCCACGCTGCTCTTTATTTGTGTCTTAAAAATCAAAAGATAAACTTAATTCTAATAACTAACAATAAAATCAGTATTTTGTGATACCCAAACATAATATTCACACAAGAAGAGCCACTGAAACACAGCTTTATTAAGTCAATTAAGTATGTCGCTATCCAGAAGAGAAAATATAAAACCAGTTATGTTCGAGTTCCATTACGAACAAATTGAAATGCAAAAAATACGAGCACAAACAAAACCAAAATTGATTTCGCTCGTCATTCGCATGCATTTAAACATGAATTGCAAGACAATCATATTATGACCAGTATAACTTGAACTCCATAATTATGAAGCTATTTAGCAACTACTGTAAAGTACAGAAACGAACGGCGGGCGCAGGGACCAACGTCAACTGGTTATACAACTGAACAATCTCTCTCTAATTGCCAAGTAACTTTTGTTATTGTTGCTTTCTGACTAGACAAAGTTATGGCTGTGATAAAAGTAGTTGGTCGAAAATTTCTTTCATATAAAAGCTTTCGGATAAAAGAAAAAAAAATAAAACATAAAAAAATATTTAATTCCATTTTATAAAACAGGAAGATGAAATTAATCTTATTTGGTTTTATTTAACATATTGAATTCTTAATACATGCATTAATATGTAAGAGGACATCGATTCGCAGGACCTTTCCAACAAATCACTTGAGATTATTTTAGGAAAGCTTTTGTAAATACAAATTTCCTGGAGATTAGATTAGATGAGTTAAATAGTTTCCAATGAATTTCATACTCATAAGTGTAAAGTCAACTGTCGATAGAGGATATAAGGTTGAAATAGAAGAATAAATGTTTCCGGGAAACGGACTTACTTCATGGCAAAAAGTAAGTTAAAAGCAAACCTGTTACTCCCCTTTGCGTAGGGCTTAAATAAATAAATGCGCCCAACAGTCACATACATAGTCCTGACCCCGCACTAAGATCAAGTCTTGTGTCGTGGGTATCAGGAACTACGAGAAAATTTTCGGTCTTACAAACACCTAGACCCGAAACAAATACTTGTGGTTCACAGAAATATTTGTCTCGGTGCGAGGATCGAACACGCGGCCTCACGTTTCACAGCCGGCGTCTAACCAACTGCGCCACGCAGGCTGGATTATGACAGCATCACTATTGGTAAACAACATTTAATTCGTCATTAGTTACACTGAACATACTTCGTTGTTATACAATAAAAAAATTCCCACAAGTTTTCGGTTTTATCGCCCCCATTCAGCCGGTTTACATATACCGTCATCAAAATTGCCCACATCGCAGTTACAACTTTAAAAAACTGCATTTTAATTTATTCTTCAAATAAAATAATTATTTTGCAATTTTTAGTTATCGAAACGTCTATTTTGATCGGTTCGACAAAGCGCCGTAGAAAGCCTTTCCGTGTCACATCGCGCTAACCCGCGTCAAATTTTGATAGATTGGATCGGATGGCCGCGGTTGATTGACTCGCAACGGATGGTTATTATATAGTCAGTTCGATGATTTCCATGGCATTTTATCAGTCCGGTATTGGTTGCGGTTGTACTTTATTCAGTGAGATTTGCATTTGTAAATTATAAATCGATTTAATGATTGGGTTTTTGAATGATTCTATCATCACGCGCGGTTGCGGCTGTAAATGATTCATATTATTTTGATGATGTTGGTTTACGATTTCCATCATCGAATTATTGCTTTTATGTCGTACATTCAATATTGACTACCTCTTTGCTAGTACGACCTTTGCATAGCATTTACGCTTTCATTTATTTAAAACGTTATTGTACACAAATATTAAAAAAAAACATTATACAGAAATAATAATAATAAAAAAGGTACATTTATATCTGAAAATGCTTGCAGATTTATTTGAAAACCTTATTCCCACGATGCATATTTCGAAAGTCATCCGTTTAAAAATACCGCGAACACTTCCCGTCGATCTATAAATCATACACCGAAATCCCTCCGAAGACATGGAAATTCTTTTAAGGAAAGGTGGTTTAACTTTACCTGAGTCGGCGCACCCTTCTTCGCGACAAAAACTTACCCTACCATGATTGATTTGCAACATGACAAATTATTTTTACAAATCTTTCGATGTTGGGGCGTTGGAAATTTTATTATGTTGGGGTTCTGTATCAATAATGGAAAAATTGGGCCCTTGTAGAATTACTTCGTAGGACGTCCGTCTGTTTAAGAAGACTACAGGTTGTTGTCTATTGAAAATCATTACATTTCGACAAAAGCTAGGTCTCTAATTAGAATGAGAATATGGCGATAGACTCTCTCCCTGTCACATCGTAGGACAGAACACACAACGCGAAACATGGGTGTCCCGGTAGCACCTCACCCTACCCCTTCTGGGAAAAAGGCGTGAGTTTATGTATAAAACCGAATATTCAAAAAATCTGTTAAATTTAAAATATTTTGTAACATAATGAACTTACACAAATAGATGTATGGTATAAAACGGTATCGTATTGTACAGAACCCTATCGTGCGAGTCCAACTCACTCTTCGCCGTTATTTTCTGGTCAAACTTTTGATGAAATTTGTTGACGTGAACAGGAATATTGATCATGGGGTGTTGGATTTCATATTTTGCCAGTTTTATGCCTGAAACATGTTTTTGTCTAAAATTAATGAGGATGGGTGTAATATCAATATTGTTTTCACTGTTATTGTTTTTAAAATATTTTGGCATAATAAATCTGATGTTTTTACGCATGTTTGCAAAAAGCGGCAAATATGATATTTGGCGAATTAATGAGAATGGATGTAATGTGAATATTGTCTGCGTGGGTTTTATTTTATAAATATATCGGCCAACTTCATTTGTTAATTTTTTTTAGTTTCATATACTGACTACAGTGATGAAGCAGCAGGTGTATGTATAATAATGTAGAATGCGTATGTAATGAAATTATGATGTTTGTACTTCTCTGTGATTTCATACGTTGATACTAAATCATATTATGGATGCCCGATTAGTCTTTCGATTATTGTAACTAATTATGAAGTATGAACCTAGTCAGGTTCTTATTGTTTTATCAATAACACAAAATCAAAGCCTTCGGCAAAGAGCGTATAAATGATATTTGCATACTAGTTTTTTAATGTTTTTTTTTTATGAGATTCTTGGTCTGAGTTCAGTAGTGGATTTCCTGTGAGGCAGAATTTTTAATGCACAATTTCATATACAATATGCATCTTTAAATCTATCGACAAATATTGGAAAGTACGAGGATTTTTCAGATAAGCTCGTTTAAAGAAAGAGTTAAAACTATAAAGTATTAGCCGTCAAAAGTTAAACGTCGACTGCCTCGGTTGCGTCATTGTACTACGGTATGATGGTATTGCATATTGTATTATAATTATAGGTCTCAGGTTCGAATCCCGGGCCGGGCAAAGTGATATTGGATTTTCTATTAATTATCAATCCGGTGTCAGGAATTTATGCCCGATATGGCGATAGGCTCGCCCCCTATCACATCGTGGGAAGGATACAAAGCGAAATGTGGGTCTCCTGGTTGCACCTCTGCCTACCCCTTCTGGGAAAAAGGCGTGAGTTTATGTATGTATAAGTCAAACGTCAATATTATCGAAGCGAAATATATAGAATATCGTTGGTATAAATCTTTGCTTAAACTGAACGTGTCTCGGGATTCTCATCGAGACTTAAGTACTAATCTGAAATGGAAGAGCGTTTCTAAACAACATTCCACGTTTAAATTCCAACTCGGCTTTTGAAAGTTACATCTCAAACAAACTTGAGAATTATATTGAAATATTACATCAAAGCGAAGTGATTTGTATAAAAGATGATGTTTCAAAAGGGGCTGTGATGCCAAATTATGTGTACTAGTGGCATTTTGGATTTTGTCCTTTTCAAGTTGATGTCAAGTAGCTAGTTCAGTTAAATAAGGTGACAAGAAATTGTTTTTTTATTATTATTGTAATGAATGGCGAGACGCGCATGCCATTCGCCAGATGGTACGCTTAGAGGACTTGGACAGCAGCAAAACCAAACTACTCTATGCATTACAAAGCAATGCTTGGCTTACCACTTGGACGTTGTAGCCACAGTAAATACTGGACATAATGAGACTTAACACCTAATGTCTCAGAATGACGAGTGCAGTGGAATGCCAACATTGCTTTGTAATTCACGGTGTTCGTATCGCCTACTATCAGGCGAATGGCATGCTCGTCCCGCCGTTCATTGCAATAAAAAAATTGCATAAGAGTACAGATAACACAATACTTCGAGCAGAAAAACATGTATGTTAGTAACATACGTCCATAAACTTCCATGTCCCAAAAATTGGCAATGCAAGTGAGCGATCAAAACTTACCTCATACGTATTCAACTCGGCGGCCAAAAAACTTGCAGACGTCAGCCGGCTGAAGTTTCCATATAACCTGTCACGCTGTGAGTCGGGTTTCATGTACGTTTGATTAATTACATTTACAGACCCTCTTAAAAGTCAAATGTCATAACTGGTGGCAAAAACTTGGGGTACCTTTCATCCGTCCTCTTGTATTGGAGAAGTTTGAGTATCAGCTAGTATGAAGATACTGACTTTTAGGTTTTTTAGACTTCTGTAATAGTGTCAGGTGAATAAGATTCAACATTGGGATATGTCTTAGCTTTTTCTTAAGCCATTTTGTTATTCTAATATTTTAGATGAAATTTTAATTGATGCGCGTTCTTAATTCTAGTTTACTTATGTCACCAGTCCAAAATGAGTTGGTTTCCAGCTATAAATGCCTTCACTTCAGTTGTTTTGAAATCTTCTTTACAGCTTTCAGGGTGGACCCCTCTCCGATGTCTCTTAAATTCAATTTGCATAGAACACATGCGAACGCTGTTCTTGATACTCCCATTTTCTCGTACTATAGTTTTGTTGTATCAAGATAGACTAGTTGTTAATTTTGGTAAATATTTAAATGATGTCGTTGGCTTGGCCACCAATTAAATATCTGGCATATTATCCACATCTAGCTTTGTATTGTATCAGCCCACATACGACCCACTGCAGGGCACGGGCCTCCTCTACAATCGAGAGTCCGATTGAGAGTGGTTAGGCCATATAGTCCACCATGCTGGCCTAGTGCGGGTTGGCGGACTTACATACCGTAGAAATTCTTTAAAATCGCTCCGGTATGCAGGTTTCCTCACGATGTTTTCCTTCACCGTTATAGTGCGTGGTGATTGACTATCAATACACACATAACTCCGAAAAGTCAGAGGTGTGCCCTGGGATTTGAACCCGCGACCACCGTGAACATGTAGGCAGCCGAGTCTGGTCCGTTACCAACAGGCCACCACGCACTTTTTTTTGCACGCTAGCTTTGTATGCGTGATATTAATCTGTTTTGTAATTGAACGTGCCATAAACTTTTCAAAAAACATTTTTCTAATTTATATATCAGCCCTTATATACGTCCTTATGTAGGGCACGGGTCTCCTCTACAATCTAAAGTACGATTGAGAGAGGTTAGGCACTACAAGTCTACTGCGCTGGCTTGGTGCGGGTTGGCTTTATTAATTTTAAATTTAACGAAGGCCAAACTTATCCTTTCTTCATTCTCCAGGTGTTCGCAAGCTCAGCGCAATACTGGCAACTGGAGCTCGTTCCGGCACGTGGCGTATCGAGGCTCATTGCGGCGGAGGGTCGGCTCGTGTAGACCTGACTGTTGGATCAGGGTCTGGACTCTCAGCCGCAGCAGCACCGGCCGCTGAACAGCACTATGTGGAGCTGAGGTTCGCTGACAGCATGCGGAGGAGGTACAAGCCTGGACTGCCTTTTGTTGGACGGGTGAGTAATTTTGTAACTATTTTGAAAGTATGACTTTTTATAATACGAGTAGTGTAGGACAGTTCAGATAATCTTGTGCAATTTTCACTACATTTTTGGTTTAGATTATTGTTATTTTTTTGAAGTTTTTAAAATACTTACAGTATTGCTTTTTACGAACCCAATTAGAAGTAAACATATTTAAAATATTTTAATTTGAATGAAAAAAATATATATATATTATTGTACTGATAGTATCCAGTCCGAATATACTGAATACAAAACATGCTGAAGATATAATCATTGATGATAGAAAAAAAAAGATTCCGACGAATTGAGAACCTCTTATTTTTCGGAAGTCGGTTAAAAATACTATTTAACTACAAACCTAGTACATAACTATCAATTGAACAAACTACAAACGACTGCTACTTCTGCAAGTAATAACAAATTCCCCTCGTCTAAATCCCTATTATTACAACGCCAGTAGTTTTTCATCAAGATGCATTGTCCGAGTGTGCAGTGTCGATTGTGAGAAAGTGTAATAAATGGTCTCTCTTCAACTAATAGTAGCAAAGAACGTTCTTGATGTTTTTTCGTAGTCTTAGTGTGGTCATTTGTTCATTTGTTTTAGTTAAATCATTATACTTTGTAAATAAGCCTCAGCATCAGCCTCCGTGACGTAGTTGCTTAGACCTGTAAAACGAGAGACCGCGGGTTCGAAACCCGCACCAACACAAATGTTTGTGAGGCATATAAATATTTGTCTTGGGTCTGGGTGTTTGTGAAACCGAAAAGTCTCTCGTAGCCTCTGATAACCACGACACAAGACTCGATCTTAGTGTGGAGTCAGGACTATGTATGTGACTGTTGGGTGTATTTATTTATTTATTTAAATACCACAGCCTCGGTAGCACTGTTGTAGTACGGTACGATTATAACGCTGAGGTCTCGAGTTTGGATCCCGAGTCGGAAAGTAGTATTGGATTTTTTTATTAATAAACAGCTGAAAGTCACGAATTTGAGCCTGGTATGGGGATAGGCCCGCCCCCTGGCACATCGTGAGACGAAAAACATAAGGTGAAACGTGGGTGTTTTGAATGCTACTACCAGAAATTGATAAAATTAATAATTAATAATGGGCGATTTGTTAAAAGTGCAGACAGAAGAAATTGCAGTTTCTTATCTTTTAATATGAAATGTGCTGTTTTATTTTTCGTTAAAACTTTAAAGCTCAAGAAAAATAACGTGAAACCCTTCGTATAAGACTCCACAAAGATAAAACAAACTTTTTAATAACTAGGAAATATCTGTGTCGTGCGGTGTAAAAAATCATCTTCATATTTTCCAGAACGGCCTCTTAACCCTGTCTTCCGGGAAGTGAGAAAATATTAATTAATTTTTATTCGCGGAAATAAAATATCCCTATTAACCTAATTTATACAAACTCTTCGAGTTTTCCGCTATAATAAATTACAGAGGCGATGTAACAGAGAGCTTCCATATTGACAGCTTTCGAAGCCTTTTTTGCGTCGGTTTTCCTCCTTTAAATATTCTTGCAGTTTAAGAGCTAGTACTGGCAACTCTAATTTTTATAAAAATTTAATTGATGACGTAGTTTTATATTTTTATAACTATTATATACGCTGAAATAAAAAAATTAAACATAATTTTATGGATATTCAATTAGTATTTATAATAAAAACATCTCTACAATTTAATTGTTCTCCTTTATAATTTCACAAGAAATTGGATAAATATATTGTTTCTATTTTTTTAATGAACAAACATACGAAGCCGATACATCTATTATCACTTACCTATACGTATAATACATAAACACCACGCCTTTTCCCGGTAGAGGTAGGCAGAGGTGCAACCAGGACACCCGTGCTTTGCCTCTCGAGTTCCGTTCCACGTTGTGATAAGGGGCGAGCCTATCGCCATATCTGCCACAAAATCCTGACCCCGACAGATAATGAATAGAATAATCCAATATCACTTTGCCCGACTCGAGATTCGAACCCGAGACCTCAGCGTTATAATCGTACCGTACAACTACTTTACCAAAGCACTTACATATTCATATAACATTTATTTAATCATAAATTGAAATAAACTAATAACATAACACAGTGTTTAATTACAACAGTAATTCATATCGGTCTCCACTGTCGGCACGGTTTGGAGTTAAGCCAGGTTGGGTGGCTAAACTTAATGGCTTAATTAAGTCTTAGGTCGATGTCACGACTTTGCTCTCATTCCGGTTCGCTTATAGTGAATCTTTGTAACAAACTTACAATGCGGTAACCGTTTAAATTTATCAAGGGCGTTTGAAGGTTAATCGTCGCTTAAATTATTAATACATTTGTAAGGTTGTTAACACGGAGTAGATTAGCTTAGATCGAGTATGAAAATGTATTTTCACATTATTCTTGTAGTTCTAAATCTGCTGAATAATATGTTGAAATTAATTAGTACATTTTACAAAATTGGTTTAATATGATAATTACATTACTCGTAGCTTAATACTACAGCAAGAAAAAAAATACGACTTTTTTCATAATTCATCAACGTAGTGACTACAGTATACCTACTAGTAACGGCTAGATAAAGTATCTACCATAATTTATTTACAGTCGACACAGTCATTTCCGTCTGCTAAAATCGGAACACACGCAGACAACCCGAAACGCGGAAAACTTGCATTACTCTGATAGATTTTATGCAGGGAAATGTTGACATTATGTTTCTTAATTTAATCCACATGTTTCTCATGACCCAAGTTGACATTGCACAAAATTTAAAAAAAATCGGAGATGATTGTTTGTCAAATATCGTGGTTTTAGTTTTCACGATTTTTGCCCCCCTCGTACAGATAAGAGTATTTTTACCATTTAGCTGAACTTCAGTTCGGTTGAAGAACTTACCTCAGTCGTAACAAAAATCGTACTTATTCCGGTTGATCAAAGGCCTTGGAAACTAAAATCGCGATTATTGATAAAATTACCAGGCAGTTTTTTTGTATAATCTACTCGTATTGACCCCCTGTTTTTACCATAGGTTGAAGCCATGAGCACTGAGAAGCGTGTCCGCGTCCGAGTGAAGCTGTATGACGACAAAACTGACATCTACAGCCAAGACATCGACATGTCGACTGGTGAAGGCGGCTTCATCGTTCCCACTGTCATGGCCAATGCTCCTTTCGTGAACCTTCAGGTAAGTCAGTTATTTTTTATATGCTGCTAATGGTAAATGTATAGTCAGGAAGTTCGTCTCTAAATTATGTGTTAGCCTCCATGACGCAGCTGGCTAGACGCCGATTGTAAAACGAGAGGCCGCGGGTTTGATTCCCCCACGGAAATATTTATCGGGGATATAAAATCAAATTTGTGTATCATTCTATCTGTGAATTAACTCAGAAAAGAGATAACGAAAAATAACAGAGGGATAAATGGAACTGGCTGGACCCATTGTTTCAGAGAAAACCGACGTGTACCCTATTTTTTTACTTGTCGTTTTCCGTTCGATGACTGATATAGCCGGAGGCCTATACCCTTTTTCTTCCCAAAAATATGATTTCGAAAACAAGCAACATATACCTAACTTTAAAAAATATGAACAGTTCTTGATGATTATCACTACACAGTATAAAACAAAGTCGCTTCCCGCTGTTTGTCTTTCTGTATGTATGCTTAGATCTTTGAAACTACGCGACCGATTTTGATTCGGTTTTTTTTATAGATAGAGTGATTCAAGAGGAAGGTTTATATATATACTACATATATAAGATGTCCCAGTTTGTACGAAAAATAAAATGTATCTGGTGTGGAGTTTCCACTACACATCATTGATTCCTCAAAATATATACACAGCCAGGCGAAGCTGAGATGCGTCGCTTATTACGTAATAGTTTATTATTTCCTACAATTTTTCTTTTAATTGACAATCACTTTTAGCACATATATTCGTGTGAATATACCTAGGTGTGTACCTAGGAACATATAACCTATTTTATACGAGGCAATTGCTAAATTTTGCGCCGTTTCCTTTGTATTCCAACTTTATACTCTAGACTAGTTTCAGTGCTTCATTTAAACTTACTCTGGCGGTAAATCATACCATTTGGCACACATTTTACGTGTTGAATTTACTTTAAATTTATACCTTTTAATGTTCTTTCTATTAAAACACCGTTATAAATTTATAATTGCTGATGTACTGTGTATTTCCTAATTAATTATCTGTCGCTTTTATTTAAAAGAAAGCCATAAGCCGTAAGAGTTCAGAAACGTTTACAAAATTGCAGATTTCCAGATCATATTATTTTGTCGTAGAAGATGAAAGCGTATTTCGTGTTAATCTTAGAGGAAGACCGCGTGGTCTTCCGTGGTCCTTTGTGCGTACAAAGGTGGTACATTTTAAATTTTAGTTATAGATGTTTTGCCTTCTTCGCTGAAACTGAATTCTAAAGATGTTCGAAAAGGACAAACTAAATACCGTTAGTTGGCCCCACGTAGATAAAATTGGGGTAATTGATATTTTCGATTACAATACTATCGCTGCTGCAAATATATCTAATTGAAAACATACAAATTGTTTTATATATTTATATATATCAACTTCAGGACCGATTTACTTTAATATCCACGTTTAACATGTTTATTGTTCGAAATTGGACTGATTATTGTAATAGTATAATAACCTTATTAAGCTTACAAACGTCGATCACACAGAATAATTATTCAGAAACTAACCGGACTTCATTCCCCTCGATACAATACGTGACTTTTTTATTCGCATTATGAAGTATGTAGCGCACACCAGGACAAATTGCAATTTTTTAACAGTACGTCCGCGAGTTGGGATTCCGGTACAGTTTAAAATTAACTCCACATGAAAACCAGCGTGGAACTACCGTCTGAATTTGTAGCGACATTTTTTTTAATTACTCGTGTGGTATTTTGGAATATTTTGAACATTGGCGAGGGATTGCATTGTGGGAGGTTAACATATTTCTTTTTTTAACGCGAGATAAAAATAGAGTTTTATTATTTGAATCTGTTGTGCGTTTCATATTTTGGCTGGGTACTAAAATATTACACACCTTTTTTGTGTGGTTTTTAGTACTGTTTTAATAAAATTGCCGCTTGGACTAGTTATTAGAACAATAATAGCAAGTAGTCAGCACTCGTTAGGTTCACATTTATTTTTATTTTTAGATCCCTTAATTACGATAGGACCTATTGTATTATGATAGTTGAACTTATAACTAAAAATATGTTTTGAAGTCAACATCTTTTTCATTCTTTAATAGGATACCTTATACCCAAAGCATTAACAAAATTGGTCCCAGCGCTATAACTTCATACATACCTATAATTCCGATAGCGCTATCCAAAGAACAACCAGTCCCAAGAAAAACTTCATTATCTCCAACTTCTCTCGCTGTGGTGAAACGAACTTCTGTATAGCAAACAGTACCGAAATCCGTCCATTTGTATTCAGGTCGAGCAACGATTGGCGTCCCAACGGTATCGAACTTTACCAAGTTCCTAGCCCAATTAATGAGCCGATTAAACAGAATTAGCTCTGAGGCGCCAACGGCCTATTTGAACAGAGACAGATCTGCAGATAGTGCGGTCCGACATTGATGGCTCGGGGGATTTGCCAACTAAATTTAAACAGCATTAGCGGTTATTCGACTTGGACCGAATAATATTGTAATTCAAATCTCGGAAAGCACGAATGATGCAAAATCGAGGGGGTTGATAACGAGATTTTTTATGAATCCATTAAAGTTTATTGTCTTTTTTATGAATATTTGTAATGGAGAAATAATATTGAAATAATTTGTTCTAATCTAAAGGAGGCAGGGGAAATGACTTAATATTCTCATGATAAATCAACAATGGTAGCTAAGTGCATATATATTTTAAAATGAAACAGACACTCCAGATGTTTCCGATGTTTGACGAGGATACTTCTTAATGAAGTTACATATTTATTTCTAGGTAATTTTCTTCACTGAGATATCGAATGAATTACTTGTGTAGCAAGTAAATTCCAAAAGAATTTCAAAGGTATACATTTACCAACCTCCGTTTACCAAACGGAATTGACTAAGTCGCACTACCTCTTGTAAAGACCGATGCTCACTAGCATGATAGATTAAAAACAAGATAACATTACTAATAAAGCAAATAACATCACCGAATCTAATCACAAACCCGATAATTAAAAATGCGGAACAAATTGCACTATAATAGTTGAGCTCAGTAGGGGTTCGTTGAGACCCAACGTCCATTCTAAATATGATCGCAAGGGGAAGGCAATTACAAGGCGGCGACTGGTTATGACAGCGTGATGCAAACATCTCGCCGCGGATTGGCAATCCGGCTAAAGTGCTTTTAGGCCCCTGATAACTATCTGATGAATTATGTGAGCAAACGTGACCGGAGACATACGGTTAGCTTGACCGGAGTGGAATTTGTTTCTGAAATAGGATGGGAAAGGAGTGATAAACCCCAATTTGAAATTGATTGTTTAGGAAAAAATCCGTGTATCTGAAACTATAATAGCCACAAAATTAGTCTATTTAATTCATCGCATTGGGTTATTGGAATATTTTTCATCCATGGCTTAAACCAATTTAATAATAATAACGCAAATCAATGCTTTAAAAAGGGATGGATGGGATCCAATATTAATATGAACGTTGCACCTTTTTAGTACCAAATCAGTTTTAGATATTCACTAACTTATTTAACATGCAAAAGCTTATCCACAAGCTCACGCTTACAAATCCCCGGGAGGGTAGGTAGAGCTGTTGCTAGTACTATGCGCAGTTTGCCAAACTTATCTCCGTCCCAAGATATCATAGAGGGCGAGCCTACTTCTTCAGTGTTAGGCATCTTAGGTGTTGGGCATATTAATAATGAAATATTTCAACACCAAACTTCAAAATTGCGCATAAGATATTAACCCATAAGACCAACTATTTTATAACTATCCGCTATTAAGTCTATCTTAATACTTATAGAACAGCGTAAATCGGTACAACTTAATTTGCGGGCACAATTTTTCTTATTTGTTTATCGCCAGTGTAATCTATTGACACAATGTCATGTCATATCTGTCACATAATCGCCGGGGCTTTGAATATTCATGGGTTGGCCACGTCCATTGGAATTAACGAGCGCTGTTGACGTAAAATCTACACAGCAATTTCTATTACGAGCCGGGGCTCCTATATTTAACGGTGGTAGTTAGATATTATTAAGGATTTATTAGAATAATTTATGTGATGTAAAATTCTGCTGAACATCGGCCTTCCCCAATATTGACCTATTAGAAGTGGCTTGCATCCAGCGACTTCCTGCAATCTTAGCTAGGTCGTCTGTCAACACTGTAGGCGGACAATTATAGTGTATTGTTTGAGGTTTTTGCCACACTAACTAGAAATAAATTTGGTACAAGAGAAGTAGGCAAAAAATCCAATCCTGACTGGAATAGCGTAATATTTGTTTAATTTCTTTTCTGGTTAAAGAGAAGTTAGAGATATCTAGACTCGCTGAGCTTCAGTGATCGATGTCATTAAAACGCGTGCTGCTGTTGAACTTGGCTTACAGTGGCGGGTTTGAAGGCGGAAAAGTATCTAGAATAATTAATTGCATCAAAGCTGATTATCTACCACCTTTCCACTCATGCATCTTCAAAATACCTTTGAAGAATAATCAGGTATAAAGATTTCATTCAAATCAAGAGAAACTGTCTCTGAATCGAAGCTAAAAACATTGACTCAGAAGTTCCCAAAAAATGTGTTGGTTCTACCATGGATTCTTTAGTGATAAGTAGACTCGTTTTATCCATAATTACCATCTAAATTTGGTAGCCTTCGTTGTTTCTATCTGAAGAGGATTATTTTCAAGAACACCTACTTGATAACCATATTAATATCAGAGTTTGTAGTATTTGAAAAGTCTTTATGATGTATACTAGCAATTACAACGATTTCTATGATTGTTTGTCCTCAACAAAATCATAATTTGTTATTAAAATTCGCCAACTGTCGCGGCCGTGTGTAACTTTCGGAGGCTAATGGCTTTGTACTCATCCAAAATTAGTTGCGTTATTGCTTTGTGAACATGTGGGAAATTTAGTTTGGATTCAATTACATTGAAACTTTAGAGCCATTATTTGCTAAAGTAATCCCGCGAATGCGTAAAACTTCGTTACATAATGTTACGTGATTGAGAAATTTGCGTGGTGGTAGAACATGCGAAGTATTGTGTGAAATTTAATTAGGGTTTTGTTTAAGTGTTGGTTCAATGTTAATCGTTTTAAATATTAAATCATCAATTTCTATTATTTTTGTTGAATTGTAATTGTAATTTGTTGAAAAGTTTTGTAATCAAGAACTTTCACAAGAATTTCTTTCATATTTTTCATCGATTTGATATTCAAGTTTATACAATACTCGTACCTACGTTTTGACTCTCCATATTAATTCATACAATTTGTGCTGTTTTCGTAAATGTTTCGATCAACAGGTCATTTGACATAAAAGCCGCAGAAAAATTAGTTCTATAAAGACTTTATCGCGTTCAATCACGTTTTTCTATATTTTAAAACTAGGAGCAAATATTAAACGTGATGCAGCCGTACATGGCTAAAAACTGACTCAAGAACTATAAAATACAATTTCGTGTAAAGCTAAATTAACTATAAACAGAGTTAGTAACTTAGGTAATAGGCCACCCAGCCAAAAAAAAATATTACAAATGGACGAACCAAATTATACATTTTACATCACTTGTACATCGCTTTAACCTCCCACGAACATGAATATGATCAAAGGTTGGTAAAAAGGCAAAATATCTGACTAGACCCTGCTTCATTAACAGACCCTCCATTAGTAAATTAACATTGCAAACCACAAGGATTTACTAATGGAGAAGTATTATTAAGCAAAAGTTTCAATTTAGAAACTCAATAGAATTCATTTGATAGTCCATATTATAAAAACACTTCAGTGGAAAGGGATGAGCGAAATAAAGTTGAAAATAAAGAACTTATTGAAATTCCAATAAAAGATCTAATTCTCTAACATCACAATTGTCTTGGCTACTCAGTAACAATTTGTTTGAATCGCTGCGATACCGAGCGTAAAGCGGATTCTTTTTCACACATGGCTTGGAAACACGCGACCCGTAAGCTAACAATTGCAAAGGGTCGCCGCAAATGGTATGACATCTTCTAATTCTCCAAAAACCACTTATTCAACGTCATTTCTCCCGTTTCGTTTGAAAGCAACTTTTATATTATTTTTACAATGGTTTTCATTATTCATATCTCGATTCTTTTTGTTGCTTTGTCGCGTAAAAACGTCTCTTTTATCGCTGGCCATTTTTTGGACGTGATTCCCCGGCCTAAGCTTAATTCGGCCAGATAAATTATGCCAAGATAGGGGGGCAAATAATCCGGCACTCCATTAAATCTATAAAATGTGAACGCTTTTAAGAAATTAGCAAACTAATCCCGCCACTGGTTTTAGATGGATTACGTTTTTGTGGCAAAAAAATGCTTGAATTTAAAGCTGTGTTGTGTTTTAATTCAGGAATATAAATTGTTCCGGTTATTGCGCGGCACGTCAATACGGTCGTCGGACTGACAAAAACTTCGTGTAATTTACATGGTTTGAAATGACATGCTCGTTACTTCGAATGCATTTACAAAGAAATAATTTCAATGATTATACAATTTTAATTTCGTAAACCAATTATTCTGAAAAATAAGTTGCATCAGTAACATTTCAAATATCATCAAACTATTAATTTTATTAATTTGTTATTTATTTGTACTACCTTAATGTTATTCTATTCTTCAGTTATTTTACTTTTAATTGTATAATTGTTATGTTGTATTATTTTATTATATAATTAATTTCCATTACGAATGTTGATTCACGCCTATAATTGGCAAGTAGACCAGGTTTAAAATTGTATACGTTTAATTTTGCATGTTTTGTCTATTTGCTGTTGGTGTGTCATATAATAAAAATAAATAAATAAATAAACTTTCGCACAACATTTTCAATGAAATGCAGTCCTATCTTTGCCAAAACATGTATCTAATCCTCTTATTAGCCAAAGCCACGAATAAAACCAGCGTATCATGCTAAACTGGCTTCACAAACAAACTCATTCAGTAATGGAGTTTAGACATTCGAGGGGAGCTTAACTAAGATCGTTACCGCTGGCTGACTCGTCAGCTTACCGAGTCCACCATCAGTGCTAATTATGGTAATCACTTTTACCATACCATCGACGTAGTACATGGGATTAGAGTTCGCCGAGCCAGCTTAAGTTAGGTTTGATTGGGTAATTGAATTTATACCGTCTCTTGGCTCGGTGAATTAGTAAGTTGTTTTAATTAAATTGAAACAGAATGCCGTTTTATTAAGTGCTCGGAGTGTTTTTGTTTAATTTTTAAGGGAGAGTTTTCAGTTGGTTAGGCGTGGTTGCAGTGGATTTTTAATATTCATTTGAGGCTAAATTTAAATAATAACAGATATGAATGTTTTGATGAAAATACATTTGCTAAACAGGCTGAAAATGTTGCAATGTAGTAGTAAAAATAATTAGTCTTTTTTGTAAAATTGCTAATTTCCTAATGCTATTTAGAAAGCAAGTTCATAATAATAATACAAAATATTCTAAAGCCTACACAGGACTACAAGTCTTCAAGTTGCCGAAGCTCGCAACACGAACGTACGTTCACAAAGAGTATTAGCAAATCAGAAATTTACTCGGCAACCAATTCATTTGCCAGATTTGCAGTCTGCGGTCCGACCTCCAGATCATTAATTGAAGTTGAAGTCTTGTTCGCCTTTAGATAGGTGGCGCTAGTGAACCTGTTTGCGGTTCTCGATGATGGAAATAGTTTGATATAGTTTAATTCAAAACCTGATTGGTGTTCAATTCGATTGCACCGGCAAAAGCATAACTAATCTTTGTTGCGGTTAATTGACTGATGAAATGTCTGTATTCTACAATGTGCGTGTATGAAATTTGAAATTCGTGATTGAGTTACAATGTATTGTGAAATGTAATATGGATTCAAATGGGGTTGGAGTAACCAAGTGTAACTTAAAACATTGTGTAATGCAAATAGACATAATAATGTAGTGTTTGATACGGTTTTAGCTAAAATAATAAAATCATAAATATTCCTACGCATTGCCATCCAAGAAAAATCTACATTCGAGAAAATATTTTATTTTAGCAATTTTATCTAAATTTGCGAGTGCCAAGTATAATTTGCGTGCGACAAGTAAACTTTTCACATGCAATATTAAAATGGGCAAACGGCTCTTTCAACCGCAACAGCGAGCGCCAAGATACTAATTTTCCCGTATGAGTATTTATACAAAATATTTTACATTCAATTCTTTCTTAAAATATAATCATGATTAAAATCTTGTTAACAATGGTTAATGGCGACCAATATAATTTAGGGAACCCGAAGTTAATATTTTCCACTATGAATAAAATCAGTTGCTTCTAGTTCTGCGTGAATACAAACACAAACGATAGCATTTTAATCTTAATTTTACTATCCATCCATTAGCCAAAGGAAGTCCACTAGAAGAACATAGGCCTCTCCCAATGATTTCCACAGTGACCTGTTAGAGGCAGCCCGCATGCGATTAACGACTAACTAACTAGCGCAGAGAACTGATGGCCGATGGGGCCAAAAAGTTCTCGAATGGAAGCCACGTAGCGGAAAGCGCAGCGTAGGACGTCCACCCACAAGGCAGTCAGACGACCTGGTAAAGGTCGCGGGACGTCGCTGGATGCAGGCTGAATTATACTATACAAAAACAAATTCAAACTCCATTTCTTAAAGAGCAGCTCAGCTATCTATAAATAGAATCTTTAATATAACACACTTCTCATAAACTTTCCACACAGCTTATTTTCTTTGCATCTTCAATTTTAGTTTTCAATTTTCCTCGCAATCTAATAGCAATTTGCGTATCCACTTTTAAAACGTCATTAACTAAGTCCTTTCTCGCTGCGTAAATAAGAATTTTTAAAGAACATTTTCCCGGGCTGAGGGAATGTTTTATTCATGTTTTGTCACAAAGTGATACGACGTCTAGGCACGTAATCCTTTGAGATAAAGTACCTAAATCCTCCAATCAAACCTTCTGCGGTTGCGCCTGGCGTTGGAAACTTCGTATAGTCATATCAGGTTCCCTTTAGGGTCGGTAATGCGAACGTATCTAACATGGGCCTATCTGAGACGGTTCAGATATATTACATTCATTGTTGTATTAGACTCGTATTACGCCATTGTGTGAGATTATTTACTCAGTGTATTTTCGGTTTGAAAATCTTTTGATTTGCATAGTAATGTACAATATTTATTGCAATGAATGGCGAGACTAGCATGCTATCCGTCTGATGGTAAGCGATCCGACCGCTCATTGATAATGGCAAAACCAAACAACGCCATTAATTACAAAGCAATGGTTGACACGTCACTGCTCTCGCTATCCTAAGACATAAGATGTTAAGTTTCATTATATCCAGTAGTTACTCTGGCTGCAATGTCCTATAAACCGGAACACAATATTGCATTTTCACCGTTTTAAGAGAGAAATATACATTGCAGTGGTAACTACCAAGGCGGCCTCTCACGTATGAGACACCACCAGTGTATATATTTAAAAAGTGATGTAAAAGAGTTGCTATGAAGGAAAAGGTCGTACATATCCCAACACACCCTAACACACATAACACCTTCGTTGAGTCCCTTTGTAAAAACTCATAGTCTGTCCCCAGTGTCCATAGTGACTGCCATGACTTCCAAGGATCCCTAAAGAAGGCGTCGATTCAAAAGGCGCAAGTAAAATAAATCCATAAATTCAACGAAGTCTCATATTATTTTGAAAAATGATAATTAAATAATTAATTGCAGTTCCTGAACGAAGTACTTTTATGAGAGTACGTGTCTTTTTGCTGCTAGTAATTATATTAACTTGGCTTGGCCATAGTCCAATTGTCACTTTGCTACATGAGCTCATTTTATTAGTACGAAAATGCATAGTAAGTAAATTAACGGCTAACACTAGAATTTTGTATAGAGAATAATCTTTTTAAATAATTAATTGATTCCCGTAATTTTATATAGCTTCAATATATTACATTAATAAGTTTTACATTTTTTTAAATACGTATTTTTGACATTATATCGACTATGTATACTACTTATGCCAACCCGCATTAGGCCAGCGTGGTGGACTATATGGGCTAACCACTCTCAGTCGTACTCTCGGTTGTAGAGGAGGCCCGTGCCCTGCAGTGGGTCGTATATGGGCTGATACAAAAAAAAATACTACTTATTTTTTTATTATTATAATCCTTGTTGTTTCCTATGTGTATAACATTTTAAAAACTTTGTATAGAAAAACGGGCATCGTGATATTTTTATCATCCAAATACTGGGAATCCAAAAAAATATATAATCCATTCAGCAGATTTTGCGTGTCTTGTGAATTACGATCTGTATAGCTATCAGTCCATATACATCCCACTGCAGGGCACAGGCTTCTTCTACAATGGAAAGTACGATTTAAAGGGGTTAGACCATATAATCCACCACGCTGGCCTAGTAACTATCAATGTGAACATAATTTTAAAAATGAAAATTTCACTTAGTTAAAATACTCTCGCATTTAATTCATACAACGTACATACAAAAACCTATCAATACTTGAAAATAAATAAAAACCTGAATAAACGGTACAAATTTTATCCCGGAATTGAATTTTGCTCCCAAGAGATAGCTTTCAATTGCCGTGACTTTACACTGCTGAAAAAACTTGATGAATTCCAATCGGTTGATTTTAAAAGGTTTTGTTCAACCTGTTATTTACTCGTCGTGCTATAAAAATGTTTGCTTAACTAGGTCGGATGTTCTATTTGAGAAATCAATGTAAAAAAAACTTTTCAGTTGTATACTATTACACTACCATTTTCACACTTCCTTTCCATTACTAATACAACTTCAAAGCACCCATAACTTCTCAGATCTTGTTGGCGTTTATGATCGGAAACAAAAAGTAATAATAATAATAAATTACTTGATCCGTTTTTACTTGGCCTCTGTTTAACAACTCCTAAAGCGCGATTTGCACGGAGAGAGTTTCTCGCGGCGAGAATCATATACCATTATCGCATGACATAACCTTCACAATCATTTGTCTCGGTGCGGAGATCGAACCCGCGGCCTCCCGTTTCATAGCCGGCGTCTAACCAACTGCGCCACGGAGGCTGTTATTATTATGCTTATATTCGGATGTTTTTTATATCTTATATGGCCTACCCAAGCTCATCATAATTATGTTTTTTTTGTATTATAAAAAATACCAATTTTTCTCTAGCCTATTTCACAAAGGTGATTACTTCATTACTGCCCACATGTCTCCCATCATAAAAAGTTATGGGGCGCAGTCCACTATTCTGATCCAATGACCATTATTGTTATGAATATTTAATGTACCATGAAATTATATTTTCCGCGCATTACGCCCAGAAAGGTTTCCTTTTGCAAATATTACATCAAAGTTTTTTGCAACTGAAGCCTATTTATTTGGAGTGTTGTTACGAATTAAATTTATACAATATTGATTCAATTTTAATCGAAATATAGCGTTATAATAGAAACTTCGGACCACGAATATGCTAGAAAAACATAGGGTTTTCATAACTATTTAAAATTAGTAACCATATTTTTGTGTGCATAAGTATGTACTTATGTACCTACGTGTGGGCCGAAACTACGATGATGGTGTTATTTTTTTCGTACACTATTCAAAGTTTTTAATATTCGCAAGAACATGTCAACGTATCAATCTGTGTAGATTAATTTCATATCTACTTTAGGGTGAATCTTAATTATTCGAGGCCTATGTTTACTAAAGCACTTCTTGTTCTGTGTATGATATTGTGGTTGACATTTTCCATGTAGAACTGTCTCAGGCCAAGATTTAGTATTTTTGAAACATAATATAAAGAAACAGTAAAATAAACATATATTTTTACGGTAATACTTCGTAGCAATAACAAGAAAACCAGTATAATATTTCAAAAGTGCTGAAAAAACCGAAATCAAAAACCGTCATATAAAGACATGACAGAAAATTCCCAATATAACCAGCTTTACTCCGATGGTGTCGTATTCCTAAAGCCTCAGATGTCTATCACGTACATTACATAAAAGAAGTGTTCCGTATATCAAAAGCAACCGAACCATATAATCTTGTATTGACAGGTAGGCACAAAGGATTCGGTGATCGAGAGTGGGCTGATTGTTATATGGGATCCTTTAAGTGATTCAGCTTGAAGGTTGACGTTGCTGATAGTAAGAGATCTGGGAGTACTCGTGGGGAAACAAATAGATTTGGATCATATAAACTTAGTTTTTTTTTTGTAATTCGGCATAGCAAAATCATATTGCACAGCCATTGACGATAGGGACACTACAACTTTGCTTTCGGCATTTATTGTACCATCTTGAAGCCCCTTTCACACGGGTCGAGTTTCTCGCCTCGAATAAACGATTATCGTAAGGATATAAAAAAGTTGCATTGTATAAACATTTGTCAGGACACGATAATCTATGGCGGTAATGTCATGTATAATCGCATACAATTCTCGCCGCGAGAAACTGTCCCCGTGTAAATGGCGTTTAATTCTGGTTAAAAATATAACCAAAAATAGTTCAATAAAATAGTCATAGAAGATGGACAGTAATTGTTCTATATTTTTTGCTTAATCTCATACAAATAATGACAAACAAATATGTATTATCATAGATTTTAATCAAAGCACTAAAATTTTGAGTATGTGGTAGAACTTAACAACATTAAAATATAATGAAAATTTTATTATACTCGCAAAATGTGAACGTATAATTTTAAAACTCAAAGAATCGATGCGATGCGACTCTCATCTTTACCCTGCCCTTGTTAAGAGCCAATATCCTGTGGTCAATTACGAAACTAAATGCCAAGAAGGCGACCCGGGTAAATCCAATCAATTGGGAGATTAATGAAATTAGAACAAAGCTGACTCAGCTGAAGTTGCTTGCGGTGATCTCTGGTGCTAACGAACATCGTTTCACGGTCACAAGTTTGTTCCTATACTTACTTTAAAGTTTTGTTTTTAGATGTCTAGACGGATTCTAGACTGGTATCGGTTTTACTTTATGAAGCCCTTGGATGTCGATAGATTGGTGTAGGGTAAGCAACAGCACAATAAAGCTGTACTTTTTTTTTTATTGCTTTCTCAATCTTTGAGGAATAGTATATTAACGTAAATATAGGTTTTTGTTAGTAATTATCAATAATTATTACACAATCGCATTATATTTCTGTTTTCTCGTTTTTTTATGTTTTACGTCTTCTCCAAATAATTCATAATATGGCTAATTTATAATACAATTATATAATCTACGTCCGTATATACATTTCTCTCATTCTCTCTCTCTTCAGCCACAGGTAGTCCATTCCTGAACATAGGCCTCCCCCATACAAGTAGGAAGTCGCTGGATGCAGGCTGCTTCCAACAGATGTGGCGATCTATATACATTTATTAATTGTTAATATCATATAGTGTTAATTACTAATGACCATTGATATTACAACGACCCGTTAAAGGTCGTGGGACGTCGCTGGATGCAGGCTGCCTCCAACAGGTCACTGTGGAAATCATTGGGAGAGGCATATGTTCAGCAGTGGACTGACTTCCTTTGGCTGTTGGATTGGATTGGATTGGATTGATATTACACCATATCTTTTAAAGTTTTTCTAATATTCGAATCGTCTATCCTTCCACTAATCTTCAGAATTTAAGATTACAAACTACTAGCAAGTTTGAAAGCACTCCAAACTAGTGCGGGAGTATCTAACTTCCGCGCACTTATAACAATTAAGGTCTTAGATCACTTACAAGATGTTTTGGTATGTTCCTCTAATATACGCCGGTGAAATTGAACCAATTTTGATACATTTTTGTAGTAGTTAAATGAATGCGACAATTTATTCGATTAAAAGCAAGGGTGTTCATTAGTTTGCCTGTATATTTATGTATGTTCCGCATGACTTAGATGTTTATGAATCGATATAGATGATTAGTTTGAAAATTTATTTTCCATAAATTATGACTAAAACGGTAAAAGGAAAACATTGTGGGGAAACCTGCATCCCATAGCGATTTTTAGAATTTCTATAGTGTGTCAAGTCCGCCAACCCACACTAGGCTAGCGTGGTGGATTATATGGGCTAACCACTCTCAATCGTACTCTTGATTGTAGAGTAGGCCCGTGCCCAGCGGTGGGACGTATATCGACTGATACTACGAGTATATAATACAATCAGGAGTTCGTATATTCAAAGGTATAGGTATAGGTACAAATGAAAAATTATAAAAAAAACAAGGGGTATTTTCTTTCACTACCCTAATGGTACTTGATTTGTATTTATTTTATTAGGAGATTGGGATAATGATTCACGCTTTCCATAACTTATTTTCCTATATGGAACATTTGTAACCTTGAAAAAATATTTTAAATTAAAACTACCACACGAAATGTGTGAATACTGAAAACGCGGTGTTAGTTATTTTTTCAGCTTAAAAACATTAAAAACAACCTTATTTGTACGCCCGTATGTTCTATACGCGATGATGTAAATGAAACCAACTACCCTAATAGAGCTTAGAGAAACGCGTATTTAACCAGACGAACATTTATAACAGCGTCAACAATTTCAAAAGCACATTAGTGCGAATCGATTAGCACTTAGCAGAACTAAACGCGAAGTTTTAACAAGTTCACATTGGACCCTCTAACTTGCCCAGTCACCGATTTGTAATGAGTCTAATAGATCTTAGTTTTTGAACTGGTTTTCGGCTGAATAAATCATTGAGCCAGTTTTTTTTTTAAATATAAAATATTTGTTATCATTTTCCGTTTGAAAGGTCAACTCAGGGTTTTCTTGAAATAATCGCTACTTTATCAGGAATTTACAACTTTTATTACAACACAATCTTGGCTGTTCCTTACATATTTCTGTATATTCAAATTTATCATATTATGTCACCGTGAAAAACTAATTCTGTCTCTCACGTTAAACAATCACAGAGTATTAAATAAATAACATTAAGCAAACCTCTTTAAATAATATATCGTAAAATGCGCGCATTATACAATATTAAATGCTTACACGTAATATTTCATAAGTTTTGAGCTATTTTCTTATACGTACCTAACGCTAAAAGGATTTAAAAATAACACAGATAGGCTCAATTCAGAAACTTAATAACAGATTCCCCTGATGCGTCAGTCAACTACTTTACACGTAATTTTATCACGCAAATACGTTCTCAAAATAGACAATTCAATTTCAACAGAATCGCATTAAGTCTTCCAAATAAGCAACAAAAGAAGGCAATAACTTAATTCCAAGGAATCCGTTGTGTCACTATCGTCTCGTCAAATTGTCAGCTTGGCAGGCGAAATGAATATTGAGGAGCGTCGAAAAATGTAGGAGGCCGATGTACCTATCAATCACCGGGCTCAATGCAAGAACCACTTAGGACATCTCGCCTTTGTTTCTGTTCTATGGAACGTGGAATATAAATTGATCACTTCTTTTCTACTTTCGTTGGATAAGTTTGGTAATGGTTGGATTGATGAGCTGCTGGTGTTTTTCTTGCAACGTGTGATTTTGAAAAGGCATGACGTCATAGGTAGGTTGTATATGTTTTCAAAAAGGCCATATCGCAGAATATAAAATACAACAAAAAATAAAATAGAAAAATATATTGTTTTTAAAGTATTTTCAATGTAAAATAATAAAATACTTTTCTATCAAAAAAGAATAGAATGATTGTTGAATATAGTGCTTTTAGCATGTATCGAGTAGTAAAACAATTTTACAAATCCTGAAATGCTATTACTCGTAGCTGGTCTCTGATATGTGAGACGCTGTCTGGGTAGGGACCGCCGCAATGTCTATTTCTCTCACCAAACAGCAGTGTAAATGCACTGTTATGTTCCGGTTTGATGGACATTGTAGCCAGAGTAAGTACTGGAGATAATGAGACTTAGCACCTTGTGTCTCAGGAAGGCGAGCGCAGTGGAATGCCAAGCACTGCTTTGTAATTCATGGTGTTGTTTGGTTTTGCTATTGTCCATGAGCGGCCTTATCGCTGACCATCAGGCGAATGGCGTGCTCGTCTCGCCATTCATCGCAATAAAACTAATGCCATAATTTATTCACGAGTCAATAAAAACAACAATAAAAGGACTGAACAGTAGACAACATTTACAAAGATAACTATTTTGACAGTAATTTAATATTAACCACCTCTCGAAGTAAACATTGAACAGGCAGAAATCAAATGATAATTTCTCATCAAAATCCCCTTTGATTCGTAGAAACATCAAGATCAGAAACTCCTTACGGCAAGAAAACCGCACATTCCCTAATGAATATTTCATGCCTTATTAATTGCTTTTACATGTAAGGGCGAGGACACAGGAATAGTGCGAATCTGTTTCTAGTAATCGAGAGGTTATTATACAGATATTTCTCGTAAGAGATATTGTACGAGATACAAGATATTGTTCGCGCCTTCGCCCACGTGCACATATGTCTCAAGAACAGAATTTTTTTATAGATAAGTTTTTCCGGATGACTGTCTAATCATTTATTTAATTATTTCTTTGTATTTCAATTCTTTGTTCATTCTATACTTTACACTTTAGACTGGCCTTTGTTAATATTTTTCTTATATCCATCGCATGGTTGTATGCAAGATATTATTACCTAAAGCGACAAGGACGCCACTTGTACTTCATTATGTGTGTGATTCCTCATTATTTTTTTGAGTGCCATTAATAGTACATAAATAGACTGCCTCGGTGGCATAGTTGTACCACGGTGTGCTTACAAAGCTGAGATCACGGGTTCGAATCCCAGGTCGGGTAAAGTGGTATTGGATTTTTAGGATTATTGGATGGAACTCTACCTACTCTTGGAAAAAGGCGCAATGTTTATGCATATTTATCATATCAATCCCTCGGCAGTTCTCATTTTCTAGATAAAAAAATAGCCTACGTCATTTTCTGTAACCCTGACAACGTGTGTGCAAAATATCATGATGAGCGTATAAGTAGTTAGAGTGTTAAGTGACAAACAAACTCGCTTTCCCATTTTTAATATAAATTAGAAAGGATTTTATGAGAACTATTAATCCGGCTCGGAAAGTGTAGCTGGATTTACGTGCTGTATAGGTTATTTATATGAAGATAACATAATTTAACATGTAAAGGTAAGGAATAATTGAATAGTGGTAATCTGTTTCATGTAATCGAGGCGTTATCATACAGTTGTTTCTCGTGAATTCGCGTGGGAGATGTCGTAGATGTTTTGTGAGAAATGTAAATCTACCACGAATTGTGTATCTGGAATTGAGTATGGATCTATATTGAAAGGTAATATTTAAATGGACAAAATTTATTTGTACGTTAACAAATAATATAGTTTCTATAATTGAGATAACATAGTAGGTTTTTTAATACGTGATTTTATATTTTTTATTATTAAATGTAGCTACTAATGCATTATAGACAAAGAAAATAATTATTAAAATGACTCCCATTTCTTTTAAACTAGACTTTATTTTTTCATAGAACGAACTTATACCAAAACTCTACTGCTTACACCACAAACATTCCATCACTTTAATAAAACACAATATTAAAGTAAAAAACCTAGCAGAAATTAATTTTCATTATGAAACACAATTGTGGCCGCCGCTTCAACGGAGTCAAGTGGTTCGACCGGAGCAAACTTCATTTGTAGTTATAATGAGGCCTGTGGCTTCTAAGAACGGAAACCTTATATCGACACTGCATGGTGGAAACAAACCAGTCTTTGTATTTTCCTTTAAGAGCAACTACTGGGGTTGTTCCTTAGTTCCTCCTGGACTTAGTTGTAAACATTTTATAATACCCATAGTATTATTTATTTATTTATTTATTCTTAACTGCACACAGAAAGGAAAAACATACAAAAATTTTTTTTATAAAATAAGAAAAAAGTACAGATGGCGGTCTTATCGCTCTAGGCGATTTCTTACAGATTTATTTCTAGGCGATTTATTATATCTATTAAATATAATCTTGGGTCCTTCTGTCATAGCTTCAAGAAGCAATTATTTGGTGATGATGTGTCAAACGACAGGTGATGACTAGATGTAGCCAATCATTAGTCTATATCCGTAACAGCCTCCTTGGCGCAGTTGGATAGGCGGTTTAACAGCCGAAACGAAGGTCGCGGGTTCGATCCGCACCGAGACAAATGTTTGTGTGGCCCACAAATATTTGTCTCGGGTCTGGGTGTTTGTGAGACTAAAAAGCCTCTCGTAACTTTTGATACCCACAACACAAGACTCAATTGATCTTAGTATGGAGTCAGGACTATGTATGTGGCTGTTTATTATTATTATTATCTGTACGGCATTACACTTACCATCAGAAGAAGCAGCCGCTTTGCCGAGCTAGGGTACGACACGTATTCTTCTTCATCAATATTATTTAATTGATATAAAATATATGTGTTAGTAAATTCTAAACCGGCGATTTTTTGTAAAATTATAACATGTATACTACGAACAGCAGTGCTACGCCGTAGACAGCCTTGCTCAAAGCACGAAATAATAAACGAGCCGGAGCTACGCCGTAGCCAGTTTGTGTTAAGTTGTAGCAAAAAGTAAGATCTTAAAAATATAACGCATTGAGTTCCTACCATGTGATGTTTTTATGTACTCTATTTTATATACTTCTTCATTATACCTAATACCCTCAAAACCTCAAAAAAACAACCAATGTTACACCAAACATTCACTCAATATTTTATTACCAACGATACCATATCCAATGAAGTTATACCTTCCCGAGCAAAAATTGGCCTACCTTTCACTTAGAAGACAAAAATTTATCTAAACGACCGTGAAGCCATGGTCCCAAGATATTATTATTTAGGGAAAAGTTTTCCTTCGCTAGGATAAGCATGTTAAAGGGACACGATAAAGGAACAATGGAAAGCAAATGAGTTGTAAGTTATTCACCGCTTCTGCGTAATGGGACCGGGAAGGGCGGGTTGAGTAGAAAAAAAATGGGGACGTTATGATCCTCTTTTCAGAAATCCGGAAATTGTGACGCTGTTGACGATATTCGTATTGAGATGGTAATAAGGTGAAATTCATTATTTCGGTTTGGGATTTTCTTTAGAGTATCGTTATGTTACAATTTTTTGTTGCAGTTGAGTTTATAGGAATAGAATGGAGGTTACACTCAGCACGTATAAGGCACTATAGCTTTGATTTTTTTATTCTCAACCTCGAATTTCATCATCATCATCAGCCCTTTCGCTTCCACTGCTGGATATAGGCCTCTTGAATGGCACGCCACTGGTCTCGATCTTCAGCCCATCGTCTCCAACGGCTCCCAGCCATCTTACGAATATCGTCGCTCCACTTGGGTGGAGGGCGTTCTATACCACACTACATATCCAATTTGATTGACAGTAAACAATATTCAATTTCAAATTGAGCCATCATAGAACTATGTCCAAAAGCAGACTGTTATGGATTTATAATGATAACAATATTTTGAAATCGTGTTAAGAAATAATCCACTTAAATTTTATAAAGAAGAAAAAGATTGCATACTTGTTTTTCGATAATTGTTATTGCGTCAGTAATAATATAATCTTGAAACAAATTCTGATAATCTACTAAAGATATTTTATTTTTCAGAGCTCGAAATAACGCGCCATATTGACCTGATCGGTTCATAAACGCGAAATTATATCTTTAAATGGAATACGGAGTGTGGACCCGCCATTTTGTTTGGCACGTGATGTCTGTCAACAAAGATTTTTCTGTAAAATCTTTTAAGATACTTAGAGTTACTTCGGTAGTTAAGATATGTGGAATTCGATCTACGTTTTAGATGAAAATGTAATAACAAACATTTTATAATAATAAAACAATAGTTTTTGGACATATACATACATACAATCGACTTTGTAGTTATGATTTCATAGCTCATTTACCCGAAGCGGATGGTTTTCTGATAAACCATATATTTTCCCAAATTATTCAAATCATGTTGCATCGATCCTTCATAGATGTGATTCAGGCAATAGAAGATCACTGTTGATTATTGTCTGAAGTTCACCGGATGCAGGTTGGTAACAACAGATCATTTAGATTATTTTTTTCAGCGTTAGTCATGGTGTAGTTGATGACGATGTTCGGATGTTTCTCCAATATAAATCAGTTTTTCAAACAAAGGTTGTTTTCATCAAAAAACATTTGAGGTTAAGTACTCAATTTCGTGGGAAACGTTTATTTACCAATTTACATGCAAATTTGATTTTACTCAAATTGAATTTTAAATATTAGTTGATATAACTCAGGGTTCTTTATTAATGTCGGATAAATTTTGAGGGAAAATACTTTTTTTACAAAACTGAACTTTGTAAATTAATAAACCCACACTTGGACATTGGGCTCTTCTACGAGTGAAAAGAGATCTTATGAACAACATAGAAAAGTTTAATATAGGTTGATAGGCTTCACATGTTTTCCATAGTTACAGGGAGAACGATCAGATATGCAGTTTCCCTTACTGTATCTTCTTTCATCGATGAAGTGCAGGATAATCTATATACACGTAAATCCCAAAGCAAAGGCGTGCCCTGGAATTGAAAGTTTGCAAACGAATAACGCCTATAAGCCACAGTGTGACTGTATCTGTATCAGCCCTTACATACGTCTCACTGCAGGGCACAAACCTCCTCTACAATCGAGAATACGACTGAAAGCGGTTAGACCGTATACTCCATGACGCTGGTCTAGTGCGGGTTGGCGGACATTTACATACCAAAGCAGTTCTTCTGAATCGCTATGTTATGCAGGTTTCCTCACGATGTTTTCCTTCAACGTTATAGGTTATTTAGTGACTATTAATACATGATGTTTAATGAGCGCCGTACATGATGTATAAAACCCGTCATAATAATTACCACAGAGGTGTGTGGCATTTCGGTTTCATATATATATAAATATCACACCTTTTTCCCGGAAGAGATAGGGAGAGGTGAAACCAGGACACTCACGTTTCGCCTTGTGTGGTCCGTCCCATGATGTGATAGGGGGCGAGCCTGTCGCCATTTCGGGCAAAAATTCCTGACTCCGGTCTGATAATGAATTAAGAAATTCAATATCACTTTGATTTTTGGGTCCAGTCTGTAGAATATGTAATTTATGTATATGGTTTCGAGCGGCTTTGCGCTGCAGTGTCCACCAGCAAAAACTGCCTCTCTCTTTCTCTCTATCACTTACCACCAAGATAACACCAGTTACTTTCCGCCTACACAATAAGTATCCCCCATAGGTTTTTAAGTTAAAGTGAAACGTTTCCAGATCGGTTCATAAATACGTAATAATCCGCTCTATTTCTTGGCTCGCAAGCTTCTTACAGCATTGCAATAATGGTCACTTCTATAACGAGTTTTACTTCGCCATTTTGCAGTCACTTATAGAAAATCCCCGGGCGCAGTGTGTTTACGTAGTTTGTTCATTTGGTTGAACGGTTTCTGATTTCTATAGTAAAAGTGTTTTGATTCGTTTAGAGAAGTGTATCGTGATTTTCCTGTTAATTTATATTGACACGATGACTTCAATTGAATATTTTAGGCTTAGTAGCTACTACTACGCTGGTTTTAAAACTAAAAATATAGTTATACTCGTAGGTGGATTATTTGTTAGCTTTAAGCGAATTTACTGCAATATGAACTTACCGTGTATTATTAGTGATTAATAGTGAAGTTACAGTCAGGTTTACGAACAATTTTGCTGCTTATTTATATACGTATGGATAGTTAAGGTATCCAGGTCTGCTATAGTAGCATTTCAAGCCAGTTGACGTGATTGTGCCTACCGAGGACAAATAATCGTCTCTTATCAGACTGTACCCTGCATATTAAGCGACGCCACGTTGCAATATCAATGTCACCAAAGAACAAAAGTATATGCATTTAAAATCGTTTTTTATTCTTGTTTTCTTCAACAAATTATTAAGGCCTGTAACGCATCTATATCTAGTAACAAAAGGTCTAATTTGCAACGAAACTTAATAATATCACCAGCAAGCTTATATAACACAACATAAATCCTAAACCTGTCTCACATAAAACATAATTCCCGAAATCCAGCCAGTTCCGTATCCAACCAAACTTCTGAGTCGTCAAAATAAAAAAAAATGCACAACATTGTATTTTTATCTGGGATCGCGAAGTTCCGTTGTTTTACAGCTTCCCCATCCGGAATGTCCGTCGTACGTTTCTCCGACGTGCACCAAACAGATTTCTTTCGGAGTAGGTTTCCAGTAAATTTGGCACAAGCGCCTTATGACGCTGTGGTGCAAGTTAGAAGCGAATGGCTTGTTACGCAACGGTTATTGGTTTGAATATATGATAAAATGGGAATCATTTCTTGTACATTACTTATTATATATCTATGTCATATTAAAAATGTGAGTAGCATTTGTGAACACCGGAGTCTTTTGTAGGATTCATTGCCATCATGATCCCAAACCACAGAAAGCCTACTGCTGAACATAGTCTGTCGAAGATTCTTCCTTACATCTAGCGACTTCTGCAATGGTCATTAGGTCGACTGTCAACCGTGTTACCCTTTACTACCACAATACAATAGCATAAATATCAGTATGTATACATCTACCAAAGCATTAGGATTTCTTCCACGTAATGTGAAAGGATTTTTTAATTTAATCGCGCTAATGCTCTTGCACGTTCTAAAGTGTATTAATTTAATGTATGTTACATAGTCAATTTGAATTAGCCTTATGGTATCATTTCTCCTACAAAAGCCGAAATCATAAATGAAAGCTATAATACCCACTGAACACTAAACCCGCTATCGCTTGCCCAATCGCCTACACAGCAAATGGGGCTCAGTTGCCGAGTCCTTTTTCTATTCAATAATAATTGTAGTAAGCCTATCGGAAATTGTTTGGCTAAAATATTATATTTCGGTAAATGTAACTCATGATATTGGATGCCGTAAAGTAGGTAAATTTTCTGCGTGACTGCTTATTTTTCGGACGATTAATAAATACCGGATTTTATTGAGGACCATTTTTTTGCATGACACAAAAATGTTGGTAAAATGTAAGGGATGATAGTACGAGTATAAGTAATTGAATATTTATATGAAAATAGTAGTTTATGTACGATAGCCTTATTGGTTTCGTGCCAACGAACTTTGATGTAAGCCATTTGGTTCTCAGATCGAGCAATCCACTCAGAGAATATTTTTCGATTGAAAATTATGATAATTATCAATTCCTTGCCAAGAATTGTCATGGTATGAATTCTTTAACAGGTTTAAATACCTCTTATTAAAAGCTTTCTTCTGTTTAATAGGCACCTAATGATATACTCATTTATTTATGAAATTAAGGGGTAAAAAGAAATTTATTTCTCATGAACAATTGCATACATCATTCACTTACTGAAAAACAATCGTTAAAACTAAAATTAATAATTAGAGCACACAAAGGTACTTACATAGAAAACAAAACAACAAATACTAACAAAAATGTGGGTAAACAAATAACTCAAGCAATAACAAAGCTAAGCTTAGAAAATAATAAAAAATAAGCGCTCAAATTAAGACAAAGTATGATAACTACGTGAAACATCTCAAATAATTAATCTATGAAATTATTTATAAAAACAATCTAAGCAATCAAACGTTTAGAAATTTGTCTCGACACAATTCCAATTAAATAAAAGACGGTGAAAATACTATACACTCCTCGCGAAATTGTCCAATAAAAATAAAATGCAATAAAACGTTTATCAGAGCAGTACAGGCTGCGCTCAATATTTATGACGTGGGGCTTAGAAGGGCTCTCGGAATCTTATTCCACGTATTCTTTATTGGTAATATATTTTGTATTATAATACCGCAACTTTACCCTTGTAGAATCCAGACCTATCTTATAGGATCCAGCGGTTTTTCTGGAATAAAAAGTAGCGTAAATCGCTTCCCGGCAGAAAGAGTGTCTACGCGTAAAATCATTTCAATTCGTTGCTAAGTTTGGGTGTGAAAGAAATACTAACAAATACAGCTTCGTATTTACTAGTATGATACATAATATGATACTATTGGATGTTCAAAATGCGTGGTCTCCAGTGGCGAAGGGTGATTTTTTTAAAAAGGGAAGCCGAAGCTCAATACGCGAAATAAGTGTGTGTACACCTACTGGTCCTACATAGGGAAGACAATGCGACTGATACTTGATAGTAAACATAGTGCAGTCCGGATTGAGTAGATCAACTTATCGTGAGATGCTTCAGAGAATTAGCCCGAAACGCGACACATTTACATAATATGTACGTGTATCCTTATATCCGGACGTTTGCGAATATCCAACCGCCAGCAAATTATTCCTCTGACAATCTCACTCACCAAACGAAACGATTGCGTTTCGTATGATGGCATCTACGTACTGCGGTCGTCAATTATATTTTAATATTTCCAATATATAAAAGTTGCAATGTCATCATGAAAAAATTTTAAAAGTATATTTTTAAACCGCACGTGAATATAAGATTAATAAAGAAAAATTAATGATCTAGATACAATGTTAACAAGTACGTTAGCCGCGCTTTTATTTGTTGTATTATTAGTAGTCGAGCACTTCCTAAAATCTAAACAGTAACGTTATTTCCGAAATTGACAATCTAAACATGTACGTCCCTCACGATTATTAATTTCCATTGCAACATAATAATAATATTAATATTTATGTACATTTTGTAATTTAAAACATTAAAAACTAAATGCGTGAACCAGCTAATACTCGTATACTGTCAAAATGTTAATACAACACTTACAAATGCAGTGATATCTACACAAATACACACATAAACACACAAAATGCTGAAGAGCCGCAGCATGCCTCCTGCTTTTTTAACGGAAATTGAACCTTAAATCATTACAAGTTTAAGGTACAATTTTGCGTGATTTGTTGCAAACTACACAACCATGTCACACCAATGCGTAACATGCAGCCGACGCGGGCGGTCGGCGCACGGGCCGCGCCATTGTTAATCAATAAGCCGAACAATTTTGGCAGTAATTCGCCAGAGGTCGCAACGCGGCGCAATCTAATTACATGTTTGCTATGCGCCTCCGCAGTAATATTTACCTATGTGGCCGACAGATGTCGTTGAATAAAATGAGTTTAGATATTACATAACTAATTTTGAAAAATTTGCTTGTTTATAGTGTAATGATAAATTACAAAAGGTAAGCCGCAGGGAATCGAGTTATATGGAGCCTTCGCCACTGGTGGTCTCTTGGTAAACGGACTAGACGCGGCTGCGAACATGTTTACAGTGGTCGCGGGTTCAAATCTCAGGACACACTTTTGACATTTCGGAGTCATGTGTGTAAGGATACATACTCCTGACCCCACACTAACATTAAATCTTGTGTCGTGGGTATCAGAAACTACGAGAGGCTTTTCGGTCTCACAAGCACCTAGACCCGAAACAAATACCTGTGGTTCACACAAATATTTATATCGGTGCGGGGATCGAACCCGCGGCCTCTTGTTTCACATCCGGCGTCTAACCAACAACGCTACGGTGGCTATCACTACATTGACTCCAAAATGTAATCATGCACCAAACAATTTGCAATACATTTTTGGCAATGTATTCTCTGGGTATAAATCATAAATTTTGCAATTCCGCGTGTGCAATGCCCACATATTTTAACGTAAATATAACAAACCGAATATTATTTCAATATGATTTACGTTTGTAAAACGTCGCAAAATTCTAAAATTCCAACCGGGTTTACTATTGCAGTGGTGCAAACTATTATGAAAATGTTTGTTCGTCTAGACTCTAGACGTACTGGCCTCGGACTTTTACAGCTGTTACGTGTGGTTATTACCTCTGTTTTATTTAAATATAAAAATGAACAGGCCATTTTGCACCACATTATAAAACACATTCAGCTAATATATTATGATGCTTTGAAGTTCTATAGCTTTATATTTTAACCGTAGTTTTTAAAGGGTAGAAATTGTGGACTGTGAGGCCAATGCAGGCAGGTTTTTGGAATTTGTGCCTTAGTTATCTATACCGGGTACATCAAGACTGCTACCGAAAACGAAGACATGTGTAGGTGGTAGTTTTAGTGACTTTGGACAGAAAACAACAAAATTTTTTGGAAAAAGAGCGACGATTTTTTTACCTATCATCGTATTTGGGTAGCAAATACATACAATTTCCAGAAAAAAATATGTACATTCTTTTATTTTTAAAGACGCTTTAATACTATGGAATTTCCACCCAAACACAATGATATTTAAAAAATTACAAAAAAGCGTCGCGTTTTTTACAAATTTTTAGTTGCATCGTATCTGTAGTCACAGAAATACCATCTCGCTTCGTTTTCATTAGCAATCTTGATACACCCTGTATAATATCAATGATAAAGCTACGAACATTATATATACGAATATATTGTGTGGATATATACTAGTGTGGATTTCTACAACGCACGGCATTGAATTTAAGATTTTCAAAGTTTTATAGAAGCTGATGAACTATAGTGGTTCCTTTCCATCTTAGAAAGCAATAAATAACTAATATATTTAAAAAAAACATGTTGCATTTCTAGCTAGTACTTCGACGAAACAAAAGGTTTAAAATAAAAACAAAACTAAAAACCAAAGACAACAGACCGACATAGTCTTTCCAGCTCCATTAAAGATTTAACAAAGGGATTAAAGATGTTAAAAAACTGGAAGCAGTGAAATGTTTTAGTAAAATAAGTAAGATTGTCATTTTCATCCTGTCTCGACTGCTTAAGCTATGGGGACAACGTCAGACAGTTGATGTAGACAGATTCACATCATGTGCTTCGTCTAACGAAATTGTCAAATTTTCGTTATATAGAGAAAGACTATAATATTAATGTGAATGGCTTAATGTCAAGTTATTGTATGAAAACACCAATGGCATGTATCAATCAATATCAAAATCGATTTTATTTAATAAGAGCAGCTCATTGCTGGCACAATAATTGGGTAAAAAAAAATGTACAAACCTATTTAGTTTTACTTAGAGTTATGCCAATATTAAAAACTCTACAACAAGAGACTTTTCGGTGTCACAAACACCCAGACCCGAGACAAATATCTGTGGGCTTCACAAACATTTGTCTCGGTGCGGGGATCGAACCGGCCTCTCGATTCACAGCCGCCGTCTAACCAACTGCGCCTCGAAGGCGGTCAAATAACACCCATATACTTAATACATCACGAAGTATATAACCCCCTTGCCCCCTTTCCCAAAGGATGGTGTATGTATGGTGATACAAAAAATCTATTTTCAGTGTAAAAGATACAGCCATTGACTCAACAAGACTCGATAAGCGATGATAGATCGACCTGCCTTACGAGATTCTTTGTAATCTGCTAATGCTTTTATATCAATTGTGATGATGGATAGGCCGTGTTATATTCTCTCGAGAATTTCTTTCTATATTTTTTAAGGCGGTGTTATTGAAAATGATTAATGGATTGTTTAATTTAATAATTGTAATATTTAAACTTTCTTTAAGCGCTTTGAAACATTTTTCACTCAATATAATTAATTTATGTGACTTTATTTTATCCTGTAAGAAACTGTGCTATAATTATATGATATAGGTATCGCATATACTTCATAATTTCTTCATAATTCATGCAAAACTTACCAAATTGGCTAACTTAAAGTTATAATTACTCTTCAAGAGTCACTAGACGTTATATAAGTTTCAAATACTTAAAAAACTCATTTAGATTAGTTCTATAACTTCTTTGAAAGCAAAACGAATAAATTGTATCAAAAATATACGAAAATAGGAGAATGGTGCTGTGACGTACACGTAGCGACGTTATTGTACAGTAGAGTGCTAAAAGTTGTTTCTGAATGTTGATGATTACCTGTACTGTAAACTGTAACAGCCCATATACGTCACACTGTAGTGTAGAGGCCTCCCCTACAATCGAGAATGCGAATGATAGTGGTTAGGCCATATGGTCCACCACGCTAGCCTAGTGTGGGTTTGCGGTCCTTACAAACCACAGAAATTATTACAAATCGTTATGATTTGCAGGTTTCCTAACAATGTTTTCCTTTGTTGTAGTGTGTGGTGATTGATCAATATACACATGTTTACAAAAATTCAGAGGTGTGCTCTAGGATTTGACTCCGCGACCACCGTGAATATGTATGCAGCGGCGTCTAGTCCGTTACTAACAGGCCACCACAAACTTGCTATAATTACCTACTTAGTGTTCTTTCAACCGAGGTTATTTACCTCTGTATTTCCTCGTTTTGTCACCCGCTATGCTACGGAGGGAAGTGGACAAAAAAATTACAACTCGTATGATTGATTTCGTTACGGGTTAAAGACAAGTTAGACATTCCCGGAGACTCGCCGAGCTTCAATTCTCGGTGTCATGAAAATGCGTGCCACTATTGATCCTGGCTTTCAGAAGTTGCAGTGGTGGGTGTGAGGGCGGGACAGTCCCCTACTTAGTGATTAATAATAATTGTTTTTTTTTTTGTTGCAGGCTGAGTTAGTAGCAGTCGAAGGCAAGGAGATTGAAACACACTATGTGCTAGCTCGAGAAAGGATCCGCAGATGGAATTCAACCTCAAAATGCTACTTACTGGTCGAAAACCTTCCAACGCCATTACAGGTAATATTTGTATGAAAAGCTTTACAAGTAGTTTTAAAGAAAAAGCAAGATTTAACTAACAAAAATATATTTTGTGATGTCATAGTTTTTATATCATGATGTGGAAAAATATTTTTAATATTAAAATCTTATCCCAAACGGATTATTGCTCCCGAATGGAAATCATTTACACATTTTGTCACTAAAAATAAAAATAAAACATATTTCTTTTATAGTGGATCATGGAGGATTAAAATGAACTGAACATAATATTTTCAAAAGAGTAGTATAAATTATTAATGGTGTCTTGCGTTTACGCAAATGTTACACATTGAAATAAAACGAATTCTTACGGATTTTATCGCGAATTTGATTTAATTTTTACATTTTTTATTTCGCGACGTTTCGATCACTTTACAGTTTTCGTTGTCACGGGGCGGGCTTAGGTATTAGTCATCCACTTAGTGATTGTTAGGGACTGCACTACACCAGATCCTAAGTGCAATACTGTCCAGATATTAAGTTTAGTCCAGTTTATAGTTAATAGTAAGTTTATAGTTAGGATGTACGAGGATTCGAACATTTTGTGGAGTACATAGGCTCATTTGTATAATTTTACGTACGACGTCCGAACTTTCGAGTTTCGTTTCGGATTTTATGAGGGCAGGCCTATGTATGTGACTGATGGATGTTTTTTTTTTTGTATTGTAAGCAGGCTGGAGGCATAGCAAGTGCAAGCGTATGGTCGTCCTGCGGCTGTCGACAGCGCTTATTGGCAGCGGTGACCAGCGGTGGTAGAGCGGTGCACTGGGCCGCCGTACCAGCACCGAGCCCTGCTAATGACTCCGACCTGTGCAGATTTAACTACACGTAAGTACATATTACGTTCGTTTGTAACAAGTGGTAGTAATCGTATAAACAGTAAAAACCACCACAAAGTTTATTGTAAGTATGTCACATCTTTTGATGGTGAGTCAATGTGGGATTCAATTTTTAAAAAATCGGTGATAATGACAAGTTGACATTCAATTTATATAGCAGTATGGTTGACGCCGTGGATGAGAGATCATCTCTCTACTCCAATAAGAATCAAACCCGAGGCCTCTCGTTTGATAGTACGCATTAAAACAACAAGGCCACGGTTCCTTAAGTTACCCAAAAACAGTTACTTACCCTAATAAATGGCTTTGATCTCGGCAATATTAAAAGGACACAAGCAAACATAATCACATACCCACACAATACCATTAATTAAATAATTATAAACGAAATTACAAATAAACTTTATATTTTCATTATTCAGCTAATTTATTTCCAATTATGTACGATATAATTTATCCATTAACAATTAATTCCTTTGCGATAATTAGTCTTTGGCAAATCCATTAGCCGAACACTGGCTAAAACAGGTAATAAATAAACTCTAGGTAATTAAGAGGAAGCATACTGCGGCGCAAAAACGAAGATTCAATGAGGGCGTTATTAAACCATCTATAAAATATGTACAGACCAAAAGAGTTTTAATTGGATAGCGACAGATACTTTTTGTTTCGTTTATGCGGTTCGAAAAATGAGCGTAAATTGGTGAACGTTTTTCGCGATTATTAAAATGTGGTAGGAATAAATATGTCTTAAGGCACAGTTTTCATAACAAAAAGCGGTGAGTAATGTCTCAATTTTAATTTACAGTTTTCTACTTAATAATTAAAAAAATAGAATGGTCGAAAAATGGCTTATAAGTTTAGTTTATAAGTGGCACAGACTCTTAAATGGCTTGTAATTCATTGGAATACAATGTAGAAGAGCATGACCGAGCCAACTGCGTGTCTACATCGGAGATATGTATCGCTGTCCCAGAGAAAACCGTACATATTCTAACTAAAAGCTTCGAATAAAATAACTTATAAGAATAATGCATAAATATTTAAGTATAATTATTTACAGCACTTTTCTTAATGGATTAATCGGATTTCCAGAGCGACCTGTTAGAAGTGACTTGCACCTTCTGAGACATGTTAGTAATAAACACTAACATAGCCTATATAATCTTTGTAACTTAAGGCCCAGTTTCATAACAATCATATACCACCTGGCTGAATGCAAAACAAAAAATAATAAAAATATCGTTCAATGTGTCTGTGTCGGAACGGAAACAAGATAATGGTGGTTTTGACGGATAACCCTCGTGTGCCATAGTATTGTACGTTCGCTTAGTAAGCTTTTTATTTTTTTAACCTTCCACTGCAATTTCATTTACATATAAATTTTCGAAACAAAATATTGTTCGCGAGCGGTGGAGGGTTAAGCTCCGTACCGACGAATTTTCAGTTGCTTAATTAAATATGTACGCTTTGACTGCGAATGAAAATATTCTCTTTAATGATATGCTCCATTTTATTTCCATATTTCGATTTCATTGATATTAATTATCGTCAAAGTGCTGGTGAATGTTGAGGAGTATATAAATTAAAGTTAACGTTTAACAGAAATATTTATTCTGTGAAACACGTTTTTTACTTAAATTACCATAATCTACATCATCTCACATTAAGGGGTTCACTTGAGGGGTATTTTCTATTCCAGACTTCAAACTTGTCTTTCACAACTCCTTTTCTTTCCTACTATGCTAATGAACTGACACATTACTACATTAACAATCACTATAAAATCTCATGTTTATGACAAAAAACAACACACTAAACCAACCAAAAACCTACCCAATATCCAAATAACCATCCTGCTTATACATCACAACATGCATTCAATTAATAAAGCTCGTACTGAGGCAACAATCAATGTCGCAAGCATTGGATACGCGCCACGTCGCTTCGAGTTTCAAAACAATTTGTGATCCTGTCAACGTGGCCGGGCTCGGTTTCCATGTATGCATAATGTACATTAGCTTGTCAATATACGCGTGTGTTTATTAATGAGTTGGATACAGATGAGAATATTTGGAACATCAGAGTCAACATTTTGGATGAGGTCGATGGTATGGTTTAGAACTGATAAGATTGTAAAAATTGGTAGTGATATCTCGTGAGTCGATACTCAATGTAGCATGTGCTTTCGATATCAGGTGTGTGATTAGTTACCTTCCTTTTTCTCTTGCACTTAGAGACTTTCTTTTTCTTCTTTAAAGGATTGCTGCCTCCCCCGTATATTCGGAGATTTCACCAATGTCATGGACTTGAGACTTTATTAATATCAGACACAATCAAGCTGCTGCCCTATCTTGTAAATCTTGTAGTAAGAAAAAATTTAGTGGTTTTGAAATATTCCAAAAATAAGTAATTATAAATGGTGGATAACCGTCACTAAAGAAGTGAAAAGGCACAACAGAACAAACACTATCAATATAAATATTTTTATATCCATCCAAAAAGAAGCTCATCATAATTGTTATTTTTGAAAAACTTCTTACGATATTTGAATCGCGCCATCAGCCTGTTATTTCACAGCCACCTCTTAAATCTACATGTGTTTAATAAAACGTCCATAACTCAAGATGTAGAAGTCATGCCCCGAAGGCGTATCCATCACCTGCCCTGTCAGCCGACCTTACGCAGGATTATGCCCTCTTTTTATCAGATCAAACTGGGAAAGTCGTGTTTTTTGTATGGATTTTTCCAGCGTTGTTTGTTTTGATTGCGGCTCTTTTGCCTTTGCAAATCCTTTTATTTATCCCTTTTGTCAGGCGATAAAAAATACTCCCGCTCTGAGTGATTTAAGGTCGTGCTCAGTTCAGGAGATTAGTTGGGTGTGATTCATTTTTGTTTTGCGCGTGGTTCGTTACGTCTACTCTTGTGTGGGGATCTCGGTCGTGTGGCATTTTGTTTCGTATGCTAAAAGGGATTGACTTTTAATGATTTTGTACTTGTCTGGTTTACTGATAGTCGGATTTCCATACACGCTTAGAAAAGGTCATCGTTTGTTATGGTGGTTAATCGGTCTTTGTGACCCACCCAAGTATCGCATTTCGGATTCAGCTAGTGTTTTATAGTATCAAGCAGGGTGTCATGATTGTCTTGACAATACATATGATCTGATGCATTGCAGTAATTTTGTCGTACCAGTAACAAAACCCCAGATAGAGGTAACAAGTAACAAGACTTTACTTTTGCAAAATTTTAACAAAAAATATTGCAAAAGTAAAGTCTCCTTTGCCCATCAATGAGTCGTTTAAACTACGACTAGTATAACTACAAAAACACCGCTTATCACCCATTCATCATTCGAAATTACTAGAACCTAACTCCGATCCAAACAGCATGTCCAGAACTTTCTGCAATGCCTCATTTCGCGGTGTCTGTGACCGGCTTGTAATGGGATAACTTCCTGATGGCTCGGCACATTGAATAATGTCACCCCATCGCGTCAGGATAGATTGTTTTAGTTGGGAATTGTGCGACGCGTGTCACCTGACGTTTCCTCTATTGACCTGACTGATGGGATTAACGGATGGGTCATTTGGTTTAGTTTAGTTGTTAGTTGTTCTTTTTACAGTGCCTTTATTTCATTAAACTTATCGTGATTAGAAACAGTGCATCCACTTATAAACGTCGACCAACTCGAAACATTTAAGAGTGTTCCGTTGACAGCATGTAAGCATTGCTACATGCAAGCATGTAACTCTTTGAGGTCGTCTATTCTGTTGATAAACATTTTTGTAATTTAAAATAAGAAAATGATATACATATATTACGTATATAGTATTATTCACCGCAGCTTTTAAACACTCACATTATCAGAAGAAACATCTTCAGGGATAATTGATAGGGCGGATAAAAATAATTTTGGCTATTTGGCCTTCGGAAATATTGAAATTATCAGACAAAATACGACAACTGACCAATTAAACCGGTACACCGTCAGTTGTCTTTAATGCTAGTATCTCTCCTCCAGTATCCAAATATTCATGTCAATTATTTTGAAATATAATAAATAAATTCCTTAATACCATGTTCGAGATGGATAAAAAGTTACTAAATGAAGGATTTGATTACAAGACATGTAAATGGAGCATAACATTGCTAATTCATATTTTTTCATGTAAAAAATAAACAATATGGTACAAGGAATATATATATTCATACAACATATCCAGAGGCATGACATGCAAATCTAAAACGGGAAAATATTAACCTCAAACATCTACCCACCATTAGGACACTACCTATTATAACAGACACACAATACCCTTGTCAAAATTTGAAACAAGCTTTAATGTTTTATTCAGAAGACATGAGGAAAAACGAGACGGGAATAAAAACGTATTCTATTTCATCTACAATAACTCAAAGGGATTATCAGCACGAATGTAATTAAGGTTTTTTTTATAATTGTATCTTGGTTAATATTACTAGTATATATTTCTGAGAGGTGAAAATCTGATGGATAATGGAGTTAATATTATTTAGGTAAAACTATGAACGTAAATGGAGCGTGCTAATTAACCCATAAGATAGACGGAGGGCTTGGTACACATCACAGTAAATCCCCATTAACACGGGAAAAGTTTGGGAAAGTTTCTCGCCTAGAAGATACGATTATCGTAAGGATATTAAAAAGTTGCAATTCAATACTACAATACATTAAATTCAGATTATGCAGCTCAATTCGTGAAGACCATAAAATGAAATTAAATTTGTATTTTGGTCATGTAAGCAGTTAGATAGCTCTTCAGACAAGTCAATAAACATAGTACTTATAAATGAAAAATAAAAAAGGATGAACAAAAAATCCTCTTACCCAAAGGCAGAGAAGGCCTTTCAGTAGTAACACATGTAGACTGATATAGACTTACCAAAGTCTGAATCAGTGTCGACGGCGATTACGCTGCGATTAAGTTTCGGCTCATTAGTTTTACGACTAGTCGGCTAACTGCTCGATCTTGGGAAGACTTGATGGTGCATACAAGGCATTTCGCGGACGATAAAGTTCTCGGGACGGATGTGGCTTAAACAGTTGCAAGCATAGATAGATCTGAAGTAGACTAATTCTGCTGATTGTCGAATAACGTTCTTCATTCTCACAGCTTTGTCGCCTTGTAGAAAAAAAAAGTTAATGAATATAAAATCCGAAATTATAATTATTTTAGACTCGCAATAAAACCAAGGTATGGTATTTCATCACAGCAAACATTTTTTTTAAATCCCTTTTATACGTAAAATGTATGACTAACTGGATGAATCCCAAGCCAGTTAAAACACCGTCCGAAGCATTGAAAATCGCTAACACCACAAAACAAAAAGTCACGAAAAACATGAAGCTCCAATAATAAATGAATAAAGAGCTTTTCGGTGTTGGACAACAAACATGAAATTTATAACGACAAATATTGGCGCAGCCGACGCCAATCTTTGATTTGTGATCCTCAGTTGGAGGTTAGAAATAAAGGCTTGCCATCGGACCAATAAAATTTCATTGAATGCTGTTGGCGATGCGATAAAACAATGGGTATTATGAAACAATACGTTAATGTCTTTGATCCTTATAATGTTGTTATTTGGTTGAATTTTGCTAAGTCTTTGACATTGATTTCATTGTTAGATCTGAAATATATTAATTGTTGGTTTACTATCGATTTTACAATCATCGTCATCCTTATCATGACGTTAATCTTCGTCAGTATAGACATAATAGGCGATAGAAATTAGCTGTTGAGGCGAAACTTTTCTGAGCATAGCAATTGACTTATCTCAATCTTCCCCAGCTAGCTAATCAGTTGTTATCATGGCACAATTGTAGCTTATTAACATCGATATTTGGTGTTAGTTCATTAACATCAAATATCGCAATGATGAAGAAATTAAATATAAATATATCAGTCTGTTTAAATTCATAAACTATACTAGCTGATACCCTTCAACTGTTCAGTAAAACTATCCATAACTGTATCAACAATAAATTCTACTAGTCCTCAGTACAGACTACCCAATCAACCTTTATTTCCATGACTGTAACCATAATCTTTGTTTCAGTTTCCCGGTTACAGCAGACATGGCGCCTGTTAGCTCCCTCCTGGTTTATTACGTCACCGAAGCGGGTGAACCAGTCAGCGATGTTGCCAGCTTCCATGTCCGACTGCTGCATAAAGAGGTTGGTTATTTAGTAGCTTGTGTAGAATTTTCTAGAGTTTATCCCGCTGATACATTTGTCACTGCAACTGCAACTTTTATCAGCCAGGATCAACAGTGTTATGGACAGAATTGCTTATAAACTGACCGAGTCTCTAAGGAATAGTAGATTATTTTAACCTGTAATTAAATATGTGGTGCATGGAACTATAAATAATATTAAACATACGTACACTCACGCCTGTATTTTCTAGTGGGTTGGCAAGTGTCCTACTGTTGGCATCCATTTTAATCCTAATTTCTTTAAGTCCAAAGATGTGTTAGCGGGTGTACTTATGACCATGCCAGATCCAGGTAAGAGATATAGAATATCTCAAATCAAAACCTCACACAAAGTAGAGAAAGCGTGCTGGGAATTGTAATCTGGACTTCAAGGGTCACAGCCAATATGTTCTACCAATAGACCAACTAAACAACTAAAATATACGCAACCTACTCAACGAACTAAAACCATTAAAATGGCAATAAAAGACTTCAATAGCACTGCAAGCGAAAAATCGCACATAGCCAATCAAGAAATATAAAATGTTATATTTCATTTCCGCGCCGGAACTGTGTGGTCTTCCAATATTTGTTCTGATCTGAAATATTTTAGAAACACTCTTCGTTCCTTTTGATACGAGACAAAAGCGTGATGTGGAATTAATGATCGGAATAAAATTGAATTTATTTATTGTGTACTTCGTAAGAATTTTCCAAATTTCATTATCAAATAATTTATCAAGTTTTTTATTATAGAGTTTATTTAAAAAGACGTTCAATGCAGGGCACTTTCACCCGATCACACAGGAAAGCTTATAATATGGAGATGTATATTTAGTACAGGAGTTTTTGTGGCTGAAATGACTATAATAATTAAATAGAGGTGTTACACAAGTTGAGCGACTCGGTACTGGAATATCTTGGTGGCATAAAACTTAATTACTGTCTATCATATAATTAACCCATGCTAAGCAGAAGTACAATACATTAAACGCATTTTTTACTGTTTCATATTATTATCTTATTCTAGATCTAGATCTAGAACGCAATGTTAGAGTAAGTTTAAATTCCAAAAAATATATAAGTATACCGTGGAGAACTAATGGCCGATGGGGCCATAAAGTTCTCGAATGGAGGCCACGTAGCTTTCCGCTACGTGGCAGCGTAGGACGTCCACCCGCAACGTGGTTAGACGACCTAGTAAAAGTCGCGGGACGTCGCTGGATGCAGGCTGACTCCAACAGTTCACTGTGGAAATCATTGGGGGTGGCCTATGTTCAGCAGTGGACTTCCTTTGGCTAATGGATGGATGATACAAGAAACTAATGTACGAACTTATCATAATTCTATAATATCATGTTATATTAGCGCAAATTTGAGTATTTTAATAAAAAGAAATATATTTCATTTTAATTACAATTGTGAAACATCACACATTACAGCACATAAAGTCCCTATAAGTGAGCCAGCGTGATATCCAAATAGTGTTTACACAAGCTAATTAGTATTCTGTGTGTTAATTTCAGTAATCCCCTTGGTTTGTTTGTTGTCTACGTTATTTTGAACCATTGATTAATTGCCATTCAGCAGTGATACGCCTGTACGTGGCAATGAACAATATTATTATTGAACGGATACTCTGTGACAGTGGGTTTGGAACCTACTGTTGTATATAATAAGGTATATAATTGTAGTGTGAATGAAAAAATATAAAAACACTGAACATGGTTTATGTCAAAAATCGTTGCTGTATCCCTAAAATTAATACAATATGGGTTACAATTACAGTTTCGATCATCCTAAATTTTAATTGACATATTACATTATTTTATTAAAGATAGTTGTTCAGACCGTGCCATTTAAATCAATGTTCAACATACAAACATAAATTCACGCCTTTTTCCAGAAGAGGTAGGCAGAGGCGTCATGCCACCCCTATATCGCCTTGTTTGTTCCGTCCCACGATGTGATAGGGGGCGAGCCTATCGCCATATCGGACACAAATTCCTGACTCCGGGCTGATAATGGATTAAAAAATCCATTATCACTTTGCCCTGGGATTTGAACCCGAGACCTCAGCCTTGCAATCGTACCGTAGTACAACTACGCCACTTCCATCAATCAATGTTCAAGGCAATAAATGTTCAAAGTAATCTATAAGCTAAAATTTTATAAAAAAAAAACAAACTAATCCTCACACGTCTCCTTGCACTAATACTTACTTTATAAAATCAGAAGCGTCGAACACGTCTACCAAATCCGGATTAGTTCTCTCTTCAGCCACAGGAGGCCACTGCTGAACATAGGCCTCCCCCGGATTATTTAATCATCCATAATTGGTAATGACTGAGCTGGCGGTGAACAAAACGGGATGCGTGCTCATGACAGCCCTTTGTACGGCGGTCGGTGTGTTCATTGTTTTGGTGTGCATTTAATGGAAAATGCATGTCAACGCGCCTGTGTTTATGTAAAATATATTATTCGTTTTTGGCTTTGCCTGGATATGAGTCTTTTTATGACAGATCCGTATATCCTATATAGCATAACAAAACAATTAACACTGTACAGGTTATATCAAGACTGGTACCGAAAACGAGGCCAGGTGGTAGTTTTAGTGCCTACAGACACGATGCAACTAAAAATTTTGCAAAAATGAAGCGATTTTTTTGTTTTTGTTTTAAATATTATTGTGTTTGGGTGGTAAATCCGTAGTTTTTGTTAAATTTATAATTTAAAGCCGTGCGTACTATAGCATCTCTAAAAATAAAAGAGTGTACATTATTTTTTTAGGAAAATGTATGTATTTCCCACCCAAATACGATGATAAGAAAAAAATACAAAAAAATCGTTTTTTTTTTGCAAAAAATGTTGCATTGTATCTAAATTCACTAAAACTACCACCATGATTCGTTATCGGTAGCAGTCTTGATATACCCTGTATACTTTGAAATATTGGAGATGTTAATAATTGGAGGAACGGGCTGTGAAACGAGAGGTCCCGAGTTCGGTTTCCGGAGAGACAAATGGTTGTGTGACTAATAAATATTTCTTTCGGGCCTGAGTTTTGTGTTAGCACAAATTCTCTTGTAGTTTCAAAAAATCAGAGTGGAAAATATGAAACAGGCTTTTTTTAGTCTTTATAATCTACAGTCTTACAATCACAACAGTCAGACATTCTTTATAATCTAAATCATTCTTCAAAATGGATATAATACCATGTATTGCGGAACTCATGTAAGTTCAGCCACAAGATAAAGTTTGTTTATAATTTACTAAGTGCAAACAACAGTAAAATATTTTTTAGATTACTCGTGTCGCAACTAAACCCTGTTACTGTTTCAAACGCATTCATCACAAGAAAACATATGAAATATTATGCCAAAATAAAATTCAATTTTTCTTTGTTGCTCTATCTTTTGGCAACGCATCAAATGCAACGGATGGTAGATTTATTTTACTGAACTTCTTGTTTTCTTTCTAAATTGAATAAAAGAATAAAAATCCTCCTTAAAGTTGGAGTTGAAGTCTTTGCGTTAATTTAAGAAAATATTTTCTACGCCAGTATTATTTGAGGGCATTTACAAGCGTAAGTTACTCAGAAAAATACTCTTGTAGATATGAAAAAAGTGGTGAACCAAATCACAAATGACAATAATTAATTTACAAATTAAAAACGACTTAATAATAAAAACAGTTTAGTCTCAAATTTCCTTTCTGTTGTCTGTTGAAACAAACAAAAAGAAATGCCCATACAGCCAATTTTTAGAAAAACCTTTTTGCTCAAGTAATAATCACCAATTTCGCCATAGCTCTACGCAAAGGCCTTTAATTTAGAGGCCACTAAAATCCCACTAAGAAAACGTCTCACCGTCACTTCAAAGAAAATATTAATAAATCGTCGGGGAAAAGAAAATTAATAGCTACCTTAATTTTAATTAGACGTAACAGCGCGGCTTTCAGCTTATTGGAGCACATTTAGCAATGACTTTTATAACGGTGCCCCTCTCCAATTAGACAGAATTAGTACGTCCGAGGGAAAAAGTATATACCTTGAAACATTAAGAGGATTTTATTGCGTATCAAGGATTTTTAACGTAAATAAATGCAATATTTTTTAAGTTAAATCGTGCGGGAAAAGTACTAATGCTGTTTGGAGTCTTTGGTGTTTTTTATTCGTTGATAGTAATCAAACGTTAAATTTTTACGACATCATCGTCGAGCTGATTGCGTCTCTCAAATATTTCCATATTTTAAGTGCTCTTAATTCAGAGATCTTCAACGTGCGTTTTAGTTCGTCTATCCTTGTATTTATATACATATTTTTCTATTTTATGACTCGATATCATGATAAAGATTTTCATGGTATCGAAAAGCTTCTCATAGTTTCTCATATCAGCGACCTAAGACCTATATTACTATGAATTCTGGTCTTTGCCTCCAACTTTTGTGCATTTATTAATTTCAAAGCATAAAATAATTGGCATATGAAAAATTGTGATGCAACCAAAATGTATGTACAAAATGGTGTGTCGTAAAAATTTTCGCATTCGCAAATGGGCCATTCGCGACATAATCTCTGGCAATAACGTTTAATCAACGTACGCACTAATGAAAGGCAATTCGTTGCCAGTTAAAGGCTGCAATTAAGGACGTTGTAATTCAGTTGATTGTATCCGAAATCGGTTGGGGTCTGTTGTACCCTGTACCCGTCGGATATAATACGAAATTGGCCGCTAGGTGTCGATAGGGTTGAATGGGGCTCCTCGACAATTTATGGCCAGTTACGCTAACGATATAATGAAGAGATTGCATGGAATGATCAAATATAAATACGAAATTATTGTGCGAAGTATTTCAAGTTTATAACTAGGAGTATAAGATCCTGATTAACTCTCAACCGTGACAATTACTTTCTGTGACTTCTTTGTAACATAATTGCTCAAAATTCTAACATAATGCAAATGGTTTCGCATTAAAATCCAAACTAAACCCAACTGAATTAATTATGCTACAAAGACTTATAATTCTATATAATCCGCTACGAACAAAGACACATTAAAATCCAACAAAATAGATAAGCAATACTTCTACCCTTTCAAAACAAAACATACGAAATTAGCAGCACTAATTACGTCGCATGCAGCCAAAGACCGAGTTTAAGCATATAAAATGTTAATACAAAGCAAAACCTATTGTTCAGAGTTTAATGCTAAAAGCACTTGATGACCCATTGTGTTGTTTTAATGGATTTAACGCTGGAAAGTTCCCAGTGTTACGCGATCATACAAAATTATCATCCATTTGTAAAGCATTTGCGTGTTTTGAATATAATTTGTATTGTAGTTTCATTTTCTAAATTGTTTATGTGGATTTCTGAATTTGATATTTTGGACACATGTTGTTTTGTACGTGATATTTTCAATAAACATTTGAATTTGACGTAAAATACCTACTAAATAATAGCATTACGCAAATACTTTAATTGCTGACGAAAGGAAAACAAGACTTTCAATGTATTGTTTAGCTTGATGTCTCTCCTTCCAGATATCATAATTATTCAGCATTAATGCTTTTCTAGAACTGTTATAAGTTTCAATTTCTCCTTTATTTGTCCAGGTGGCAGTAGCAGTAGAGGAGAGGAGATGGTGGTACCCCCGTGCCGCTCTGCAGCTAAGAGTCCTCGCTCCTCCAGACTCTACCATGTGCCTGATAGGGGCGCGCGCACCCCCTGACGCGAGGTTCGATGTCCATCAGACGTAAGTACTTACCTATGTACTTTTGCAATTGTATTTATACAATTGTTTGTTTGTTTATTTACTATTTATTGTACATAAGTGACATTAAAATATACAGAGATATCAAAAATAGAATTACAAATGGCGGTTTTGCCGCACTAGCCAGCTCTAGACAACCAATTATAACGGATACAAAAAAGTATTTAAGATAAAATAAAAGAAGATATTAATATTTATTACCGAAAAGTCACGCGTAATTTCTGAGACAATTATTTTCGCCTACACAAATTTCTAGGAAAACCTTCTCAAAAATAACTATTATATATTCGTACGCGAGGAATTGTTAAACAAAACAAAATTTCTCAATTATGTTCCTAATAGAAGTTGGAACTTCACTGAGTATTAGCCAATAATTTTCATTTATAACAAAAGCTCTTGTTGGCAACGCCCAGAGCGCTCTCTAAAGCTTTTATTAAAAAGCATCAACTAGAAATTTAAACGACATTCTTATCAAATGAAATGTTTAATGTTGAAACAATGGACCGTTAGATTTTTAAAACTGAATTTTGGACGTATTTGATAAACTTGCAGCGATAAAATAAATACGAATTATAGTGTTATTTTTATTTTCTGTCGATCCACACAAATATCAATTATCATAGTTAAAACTAGATTTACTAACAATTTTTAAGATTTAAAGTACTCAAGTAGTTATATTTCAAAAAACCCTCGGCTTCAATCGTTTAACCTGCAAAGTTTGCCAACTATCTACATAGGGCAGTTCATAATCACACTTTCAAAGTCATCCCTTGTTCATTTGACAAAACATCTACCTACTTTTCAACAAGGTCATTTCAGTTATAACCTCCAATTCAAAACCCACAACAGTACAATTAACAAAAGCAATACAACTAGACGCTGGCAACATTAATGACTAAATAATGAACTGCGCAGTGTAAACAAAACATAATTGCAAGTAAGCTGACGTCGCTCGAGGCTGTTGTAGATGAGATTGCCAAGCAGAGCGTTCAATTTCTTAGTGTACACGATATTTTGAAGTTTCGCCAGTGCTCCGTGGGCTATTAGCTCTGAATTATTCAGTCCTTTGTAAATAACCTACGGTCCTTGTGCGTGGGTCAGTAAGAACTGATTGTTTGGTGGCAATGGCTGAGATTGCTAAATTAATTACTGTGATTTTATTTCTCATATGAAATGTTGGCTTAATTAATTAATTATTTTTCATGGCAGACTAACAGCTTTAAAACGTTTATGTAACAATTGTGTAGCAATTTGAAAGCCAATTACAAGTCTTCACTTATAGAGACATGTGTATAAATAACAAAACGTACGTAGTTAAATTAAATGCTTCGGTAAATAGTTAAAAAAATATGTTATTAATATAATAACAAAGATATTATATCTATATTAACTAAACGAAGTCGAACAGGATGTTCGTCAACAGAGAGATGTCAGTGGATCACAAAGTCAATTACTTTATACAGGGTATATCAATACTGCGACCGAAAAATAAAGGGTTGTTTTGTAAACCAACATCACTGGTATGTCATGAGTCATCGGTATTATTCCACACTGGAACATTCCATTGTTTATGTGTTATATAACATGTACATTAGTATTGACGGGTAAATAGAGGATGCTACGCGAACAGACCGCATAACTAAGCAATATTTATTATGTATCTGGTTTTGTGAAATATGATATAACTAAATTGATAAGTTAGCAAAGCAATAAAGTCCAAAATCCATTGCACCTAATATTATGCCTCCCTTTTCCATATATTTTCTAAAGTTGGCAACGTTCCCAAGACTAACGCAAAAGTTACGCCGCTTGTACACTTGTTAAACATTTCGACATACTACTGGACATAATAAACTTAACACCTTAAGTCTCATGACGAGCGTAGTGGAATGCCAAGCATTGCTTTGTAATTCATGGTGTTGTTTGGTTTTGCTATTGTTCATGGGCGGTTGTGTCGCTTACCTACGGGCGAATCGCATACTCGTCTCACCATTCATTGCAATTTTTTTTTTTATTGGATATTTAACAAAGAAACCAAGAGCCGAGTAGACCGAACTCTACGGGACAGCGTCCAAAAAAAAAACAAAAGGTTGAATACCGAACGGAAGGCGGTATCTACGCTCGTAACACAGAAGCGCATTAACATAACGTAATGGGACGATATTATTAATTTTTACATCATTTTTGGCTCAATTTGATAATATACTAAACATAGCGAGGAAATCTGCGTACCGTAGCGATTTTAAATAATTTCTACGGCATGTAAAATATTTGTAAATCGCTGGTTTTCTATGCATAAAATAGATAAATAAATATTGTTTTATGTATTATTGTCGTCTTTGCCTTATTGACGTCCAGTTTTTCGTTGTAACTTATTGATACCAGAAAAGAGGAACGGAAAAGCAATTCACTATTTTCAACAAAAAATCTCTGCCGGCCGTGACTTGGGCCGCGTCTGCATTGAACGGAAACACTAGAAGCGGAAGAATGACAATGAATTCTCTTTGACGTTTTATTGCTCGCTGATTGGAACATTTTTAAAGCTTTTCTCTTTCATTTTTTTAATAGAATTCTCATTCTTACCTATAACAATTGAGCGTTTCACAGAAGGAAATTAATTTTATTTTTATTTATTGCTTTTAAAACAGAAAGGATTGGAAACACCTAAATTTTGGGTTTTAATGGAGTAGAAACAAGAAGAAAGAACATTATATACTTCAGTTCTTCGGCATTTTTGATCGTGTTTAACATCTAACAACTCGCCAAGTCTCGGTAAATGTTATAGAGGTAGGCGTTACTCCTTTCAGTCAAGAATATTTTATACGAATTTCCCAGGCTTGGCATTGGGGTTATAAGTTACAGAGCAGATATTACTAAATATATTGCAGCCGTGTTTTTTTTATTTCGATAAATGGCAATCCGACAATGCCAGTCACCTGATGATAAGCGATACGACCGCTCATGGACAGTAGCAAAACCACAACGCCATGAAATACAAAGCAATGATTGACATTCCAATGCGCTCACCATCCTGAGACATAAGATATTAAAGTTTAAAGCTTAATAAAGTTTATTGAAAAAATAGGGTTAGATACATAGACTTAAATCTACTTAGATAAATATTATGAGATCTTAAAATTACAGTGGTACCCAGGTTCCCAAACTAGGCACAGCCTGTATCTGTATCTTGTATCTTCTATCTGTATTATGTATTTTGTTAAGTCTCATTCTTCTTCTTTCTTGTCAAAGTCTCATTACGTACAGCAGGTACTCTGGCTACAATGTCCTTCAAACCAGAACACAACAGTGTAGTGGTAGGTACCATCGCAATGTCTATCATATGTGAGAGGCCACCTGGGTACCTACCCAGTATAAAATCATTTATTGATTGATTACCGTATACGTATAAAATTTTCTATCTCTAAGCAGGAATTATAGGAACTTACTTCAACATGTAAGTTGTGAAATCGTTTTTTTTTTTTGTTACTCATGAGAAAAACACATCAAGAGATCTTTGAACCCAAATCAATTTTCTATATTTAGGGAAATTTTCCTTTGTCATATCATAAACCTGTCGCCACCTAATCATTATAAAACAAAGGTGCGTTCCGAAGCCATATAATGGGAATTTGAATTTCCTCCAAGGACCCGTTCTGAAAACGTCACTCAATTGACAATAGCAGGCGGGGTTCAAAGCAAAATGTCATTTATCGTCATACGATCCATCTCGTATTGTTACGTATTGTTTAGTATTTTGCGTTCGGACGCTGTTTGCAAAAACTTTTGACGTGTCCGACTATCGTGGACAGTTGAAAACTTGTTTTTATTTGAATTGATGTTTTCACTATTAAATAAATAATTATACAATACGCCATTTATTTTTGTTAAAAAGAAGAAAATAGTTTTGCTAACTAACTTTTAGACGATTATACCGCTATTTGTACTTTTTTGTTTATGTATGTTGCTATTTTTGTGTACAATAAAGATTTTAATGAATAAAAGATACGGCAAATTTACAAATACTCAGATAATGTAATGTGACTGCTACACAAATAGTCACATTTGTAGAGAAAAAAATTGTTCTTTTTAGTGCTCATGTTTACTTTCATTTTATAACTGTTAACTGGACTCCACATTAAGCATGTCGAGTTTATCTAAAATAGTTGTACAATTAGATATATAAATATATGTCACATATAAGTAGAATAACGTACTACGGTGATGTAATATTGTAACGATTGCTAATACACCAATAAATTTAAAAACTACAAAGTAGTTGGACTGTATTTGGTATTCCAAAAGCCTTTTCGAATCTAATTACGTGTCGTCTGCTCTTTGTGCACAAAACGCAGCGTTTACTGTGACAACAGAATGCCTTGTGTTTTCATTTACCCGCGTGATAGCTGAGCCAAGCATTATGTCCCCGATTCGTCTTTAAGGCGGTTTGTTGTAGGAAATTCAGCTGAAATATTTGTCGTCTCCCCATCTGTCGTGTACGAACGGTTTCCATTTTATTGATTACGTTTTTTTATTATGTATACAAAAATATCATTGAGTTATTTTTTTCTAGAATTCGTCACGTAATTTATTAATAAATGACGATACGACGAAGATAATGAAATTTTGGGTTCAAATTTAAAAAAAAACTATGTTAGTACATGTAGTCCTGTCATGTATTTAATAATTAAATAATATCAGTTGTGTTTGTTATTTAAAAAATACAAATAATTATAGTAACAAAATGAAAAATCAATTTATGATTAATTTATATTCAATCAGTTAACATTGATGCCTGTAATTTTTTACATTTACCGCATTAAATACAATTTAAAACCAATATCCGCTAACTTCTTATGTTTCTAAGTAGTGTTTACTTTCACAGAACCCCAGAACACGAAGAGCAGCCAGGCCCAGAGTTCGTATCAGCAGGGGTGTCACTCTTCGTCGGCGGAGGCGCGTGCGGCGGCGGCGTGTTGTACCGGCAGAGAACAGCGCCAGCCCCCCGCGCGCCCGCGCACCTCGTGCCCCCCGCCTCGCATGACCGACTGTGGATGTGGAAGTGCTTTAATTACACGTGAGTGTTTTCTGTATCTGCATCAGCTCATATACGTCTCAATGCAGGGCACGGGCCTTCTCTACAATCGAGAGTATGATGAGAGAGTACAGAGTATGTTACACGTATTGATGTGCCCATTGTGCCATACAGCCTGCACACGAAGGGCCATCATCAAGGCAACAGATGCTGGTATAAATGTAGCGCCCTACTGGGCCAGGAAACTGTACATGTTTAAATAACAGTGTATCATTTGAGCCATAGACACGAAAGAAGATGAAATGAGTGTGATTGAGATGGGTCAGGCCATTTAGTCCACCGCGCTGGCGTAATGCGGGTTGGCGGAATTTTATACCGTACCGGAATTGTATACAGGTTTCGTCACGATGTTTTCTAACAGCGTTATAGTGAATAGTGCTTGACTATTAATACACATATGTCTCCGTCAGAGGTGTGCGCTGGAATTTGAACCCGCGACCACCGTACATGTCTGTTCGTTACCAACAGGCAAACAAGTATACTTTACATAATATAAATATAAAATTTGATAAATTAATAGACGCTCTTATGGTCTCCTCTAAAATTGAAAATTATATTTTAAATTAATTGAAAGATAAATTAATGAAAGTAATAATCACCAATTTAATAGTAGGAAGCCGAAAGGAACTTACACAAGAACTTATAACAGAGTCTATTTAATCATATTACAGCACCAAAGAATTCTTAATAATATTATAAATCTTTTAAAATTTCACTAAAATATAGACAAAGAATATCACTTTGAATATTTAACACCGGCCCAAAATTCCCTAAAACCTTGTTATACTTGTTAAAAATTCTGAATTGATGAAAGTTGAACGCTAATGAAAATTCATTAGCAAAATGAATAGAGCTCAAAGCTTACAATTTTAACTTGAGCCACTTAATAATGTAGCGGCCATGAAGAAATTCCAATATAACTTTAAGTATATTTAGTAAATAAATTAAACTCACTAATTCGGTTCAAATCGACTTGCAAATAAGTCTGGAATGATCTATTATCTGTCTAGACGTAGATATTAAGAAGCTATTTGGCAAAATCGAAACCTATCAGCTACCATAAAGTGATAACTCAAATTGGTAGTGTTATAATATCGTGACTTTGGTATTAAATTCGCGTTTGTAAAGATATACATTAGCTATATACAAGCTCTTTGCTTAATTTGCAATAGTGACATTCTAGAAGATTCTACCAACCTACTGTATATAACACCGCTGAAATAAGGCCTAATTCCATTATTTTTTGTAGAGAAGACCCGTATCCTGACTGCCTCGATGGTGTAGTTGTAATTCGGTACGGTTACAATGCTGAGGTCTCGGGTTAGATTCTAGCATCGGGCAACGTGATAAAGGATTTTTCTATTCATTATCTGTCCGGAGTCAGGAATTTGTGTCCGATATGGCGGTAGGCTCGCCCCCTATCACATCCTGGAACGGAACAAACAAGACGAAACGCGGATGATCTAGTTACTAACAGGAGAACCTCTGCCTACCCCTTCTGGGAAAAAGGCGTGAGTTTAATGTATATATGTAAGACCCTTATTCAACAGCTAGATAATTATAAAGACTGGTATTTTTACAATTCTATATCCGAACTAAGCACAAAAAAACGCTGCATTATCTCATCTCCAACAAAACAAAATCCAAACATGACGAAACCAATAGATAACAACTCACCGAAAACCTGCAGATCCTTGCATTTTCTTTGGAATTTGAATATTCCAATGTAATAAATATAGTCAGAAAATAAACTCGCATAAATCCAGAAGCCGCTGATTCATCTGTCGCCCGGCGTAAGTTATGGACGCCGGGTGGAATGACAAACAACCTTGCCTTGGTACTAGCGGTACCAAAGTTATTCGCAAGTTAAACTAGGTGAGCGCAGACATACGATGTACCAGCTTTGTGTAGTCCCAGAGATACGCAGAATGGGTATGTGCCGCGTGACGTATTTTAAAGGCTATCGTGATTCCCTCAGAGATACGTAGAATGGGCTGAGGTCAAAGATACGCTTTGATATTTTTAGTCTCTATCGTGAATGCATTACATAAGAATTGTAATTTGCCCAAAGATATACAGAATAAATGAATGTGTCAGAATAAACGAATATTTAGCATTCTTGATATTGTTTGTCTTTGCGACGGCCAAACTTGCAATAATATACACATATAGCCATTTCGTTAACAACTATACTAATTAATATATTGATAAAATAAACGTATAATTATGTAATAATAATAATACAGTTATAGATTGATATTTTACTCTCAAACATACATCAATCGAGGAAATAAATTTCTAAAACAGTTAACATTCCATATCCAAAACAAAACGTTTAGCTAACAAGTAATTTTATCGTGATTCTAAAACCGCTCCGTTCACTACACGCCACATACGTGTTAATTCACAAAGCAAGCCTGCGTATTGTCAATTACAATGTTATTCAATGCCATTCTGCGTATCACTCGACTACGTATCACTCGTCTATGTGTCCCTCGACCGTGTATCACACCACTGTGTGTCTCTCGTCGGCGTATCTCTCGCTGCGTATTGCGGATACACCGCGTAACACTACGCTAAGTGGCAACCCTAGTGCATTCATTATGCGCCTTATCTGGTACGTTTTGTATGCCGTGCTTTTACTGTAAATTCTATCCGGTTATCTTAACTCTTGGTCGTAAATGGAATAAGATTGTGCTGTTTTAGTGTGGTTAACGTATTTTTTATTATTATTCTGAATTGTTGAGTATCTATTTGAAAAATAAGGAGTTGCATTTTGCCTTAAACAAACAACGATAAAGCCATCGTCATATACCTATGTTTTTTTGAAAGTTGTAAACTCAAGATCTTATAACCACCTGGATTAACTGCAGTCCGCTAGACGTAAAATCCTTATGGTAAATTCGAAAATTATTTGTATTTTCTAAAAAATACAAAAGTATATTAATTAATGGCCGTGGACTTAATTTTATATCCAGCAAGGCGAAGGGCTCGCCGCCTACCACATCCTACGACGGAAATAAGCCAGACGAACCGTAGGAGGCGCTAGTAACACCCCTGCCTACACCTCCTATAGAAACATCTATAAAATTAAAAGAAACAAAAGCAATAAAATTACTAAATAAAATATTGTTCAATACTAATCTCTATAAACTCTAAACAGAATGTTATATGCAAACAAAACACTGCGAAATTGCAGTGCAAAGTTCATCCGATCCCCGATCTATTATTCACAAAAGCGTCAAACAATATTGACGCATCATCCGTCGAATATTAAAGCTACGTATCAGATCTATCATAGACACCGGCTATAACTCACTGGAGTAGGACTGCACTGACAAAGACAAAGTATTGTAATTTACTCTTTTGAGACCGTATGTTTGCAATTTTGCCGAATATTTGTGTATTTGAATTTCGACGCAGCAGTGGACGATTTCGATACAGGCCATTTCCAGCAGGTCAATGTAAAGATCCTTTGGAGGGGGGAGGGGGGGGTTGTTCAGCAGTGAACTTCTTGTGGCTGAACAGACACAGAAAGGACGATTATTGACTGATAGAATCTAGTATTACAAAATAAACATACTATTTAACTAAAAGGAAAAAAAGATAATGAAAAACAGTCATTAAATAATGTCCCCTCACTTACTTGCTTCAACAACTTACGGACTTTCTCTACAGTAGAGGAGGTTTTAGGTTAATCCACCACGTGTTTTTATACCACAAGCCGGAAACGAACTGGTAACCTGTTGTTAATTGATCTCCACACCCACACAACCACAATTCCAAAATTCACAATTCCCTATTAATTAAACTCTAGTAAAAACATGAAAAACAAGAAAACCGTCAACGATAATTTCTAAGCTCCCTCGTTAACTAAATACTAACTTAAACAACAATTTAATGTCGCTTTGAATTTTTTGCAAGACTTTTAAAAGACACCGTAACACCCGTCACTGGGGGCAGCTTCAAGGTTTCCCTTTTAAAAGTAATTCGATTTTCCCTGAGCGGAAAATAATTTGAGCGAAGCCCCGGATACGTTTCCATTAAACGTTATTTTGTTGAGATGTAAATATCACGGCAAGTAGGTCACACGGATATAAAGTAATTTATTCATTTCATATATTACACGGAATTGGGGTGTACTTAATCGCTAAATAGAGCGGGATTGTCGGGGCTTTGGTGCTGTGCCGAAATTAAATGTACATTAATTTTACGAATTGATATCGTGTTTGTTGCTATTTCATAGTTTTAGGGCTGGTGGTAGGCTATTTGTATGCGGATAGCGACTGCCGTTTTTTTATTGCAATGAATGGCGAGACGAGCATGCCATTCGCCTGATGTTAAGCGATACGACCGCTCGTGGACAGTAGCAAAACCAGACATAATGAATTACAAAGCTTTGCTTTGCATTTCACTGCGCATGCCATCCTGAGACTTAAGATGTTAAGTCTCATTGTGTCCAGCAACTACTGGAGTTACGTTGGCTACAATGTCCTTCGAACTGGAACACAACAATGCGTTTCCACTACCGTTTGGCGGAAGAAATAGACATTGCGGTGGTACCTACCCGGGCGGCCTCTCATACATATATGAGAGACCTACCACCAGTAGTTTCGGGACCTGTCATGCAAGTCTTTCGGGATCATCCTGTGTATATCCGGCTTTGAGCAGACCGGCATAGTTATGTTGATTTTTACTTAGATTGCACTAGTGAAATATAGCAATTTAGCACAGGTATGTATGATCGTGCGCAAAAATAATCGTGTTTTGAAACTCTAATACCCCGTATATAATACAAGGTAGGTAGCCGTATATACCTGTAAAAGCATTAGTACGTGAAATGAGATCATCAACGAAAGTTAGAACTATCAAATTATCCTATTTTGAAATCAATTTATACATCAATTTATTTTATTAATAGTGAAAATTTGTATGAGTTACCAATCTCACGCTATTCTGGACCACATTTTAGGTTAGATCGATTTCAATCAAACATTCGATTAGTTAGAAAATAACATTCGTTACCAAATTAGTGGCGAGTCGCCAGGGACGCCGTGTAATACCAAAACCATTCAAGTTAGGGATGCCCATTGCCTGTTAAATATAATCGATTTAAACTAATATTGTAATAAAATCGATTTTAAACTACGCAATGTACTTCTAGCGCTATTAGTTATGTTCTGTAACGCATGTTTGGCTTACTTAAAGATTTCGATCAATCGTTAATTTTGTTCTTAAAAAAATCAACTTTGGAGATTTAATCATTCCAAAATCTATCGACCATCGATTTCCATACCATCATCAATCGATTCTTAGCTTATCGATAGAACACATATGTATGCCGATCGTTATCCGCGTAATCACAGTTATGTTTTTGATATGGAATTAGTTCAGTAATACTGTTTTCCGATAACATCATTCCATTATGCAGTTTAATTAACGCCACACCCTGTATACAGCTGTAACAGCGCGTAATAAATTCAATGTAACTAAATTGAAAAGCTTTCACGTAGTATCATCGCTGATGCATGACTCGGAATAATTATTTTAACCAGTTTGCAGTCACCAGTTTTCTAGCAAACAGTGTTCATAATGTAGGCGTTATTGCTGATGAATATATTTGAGAAATGATTTATACCAATATCATGCTGAAATTAATTGGGATACAAGGCATTTTTATTAATTGTAATGTCGTATTTTGTTTGATCAATTACTTTACAAAAGACCCAATAATTACACTTCGGAAGCATACCCCACTCTCCTCTTGCTAGCATCTGTCATAATTTAACAGGACCTCTGCAATTCTTTAGTTATTGCACCAGTTCTTAGGTGCAACAATTACCTAATATCAGGTAAATAACCTGCTTATATTCTTATATTCCATTCTACGATCGGGTATATTGCAAAGTCATCAAAAAGCAAGGAAATGAAAAAATAAATATCAAATTACCAAATCATGCAATAGCTACTCATGCGTCTTGTAATAGCTTAACCTAATTTTCTACCAAACTAATTTCAATACTAAATTGACAATATGTGATCATGTTACATTATATGAATAGTCTATACATAAATAAGGTTGATGTTTCAATCTATATTCATGGAAACTGTGCCGAAGCTATTAAGTTAATAGTTGGATACGAGAATAAAAAAAAATGCATAATAATATTATACAGTACTTAGATTATCAATCAGTGATGATAAACCTAAAGATCGGGTCATGGATGACAGCTTCCGTGGCGCAGTTGTTTAGACGCCGAGTATGAAACGAAAGGCCGCGGGTTCGATCCCCGCACCGATACAAAGGGTTGTGTGAACCACAAGTATTTGTTTCGGGTCCGGGTGTTTGTGAGACCGAAAAGGGTCTCGTTGTTCGAAGACTCGATCTTAGTGTGGGGACAGGACTATGTATGTGACTGTTGGGTGTATTTTTTATTTACTTATGAATATCCGTGCTACTATTATAAGAAATTCATGGATTTTCTTATAGTATTAGCACGGAAAGGTAACTACGATGCACTAGATGGTAAACGGAGAGCGGTATAGATGTACCCAAGCAAGATATTGGTAATCAAAGTTGTCTTGTTTTAAACTTACGTAAAGTATTCCATGCCTTCCAGTCTTTCATTAGCTTCTTCTACAATATATTTTGCGTCTAATGTTTCTAGTTATATTATTCTATCATGATATTTAAGCTGCAACACTTTTCAAATTCCCAGTAAGTAACATAATCATTGAGCTCTTAATTTAATCTCTAATATTCTATACTTTATATCCAAACAGTAGCTTTACAAACATAATTATTTTACCTAGAATCAATACATCTGCTGAGTGATAATTCAAATTTGCTATGATACATGTTAAATATTAATTACAATCGGGACGCTTTCTTGGATTTACGCGAATGTTAAACATTGAAATAAAACGAATACTTACGCATTTTATTGCGAGTTAAATTTATTTTTAACATTTTTTAATTTACCGACGTTTCGTTCACTTTACAATTCACATGGTCATGGAGCGGACAGCCCCGCCGATGGTCAATAGTCGCAATAAAATCCGTAAGAATTCATTTATTTCAATACAATTGGGACATTAAAAGCCAAAGTAAAGCCTTTTCAGGCGTTATCCTTTCTACATCTGCTTCTCTCTAATTTAGAATTTAGACTGAATGTGCCACGTTCCACATTATTCAGTTCAGGTCATCGCCATTGGGATGTGTGGGTATTCCCAAAGCGGGAATGTACCAACGGATCACAGTTCAATGAGCCGTTAAACTAATGAGTTACATTTGGTTAATTGAACGGTTATCGAGTTTAGATTTAACTAATCATGGCTGATTAGGAATCTTTGGAATTAGGGTTGTTATCGTTAGGTGTTCATGGTTGTAATTAATTTCGATTAAATGGCACGTCTTGAGAGATTTTTTTGCGTTAAAAAATTTGATTTTTTATATCATATATATTGTGTCACCTTGGAAATTAATAAACATTATTATCATTCATGATAAATGATGAAAATGTTAATTACGTAACCACGACAAAGAAATTAATCAAATAGTTTTATAAAATTTATATTATTTTCTTATAAAAGCCGTAATTCTTCGTCTTACTTTGTTGTGAATTAATATAATGAGATCGTTGAATCGGAAACTAATTTACACAAAACAAACGGCAATTAATTTTATGAAAGCTTGTCCAAAGAAAAACATTTCTAAAACTGTTTTGACTTGTCGCATTAATTCATGGAATGTAATAAATTATTTCTTGATCCCAGGACCCAACTATCCACCGATGGAGTGACAATCTCAGCACCTTCTGAAGCTGGTCGGTGGTCCCTCTGGGCTTTGTCGCTGTCCAGCCGCGGCCTTCGATTCTCAGCACCACGGACTATCAACGTCTTCCGACCGATCCAGCTGGACTTCTCTCTGCCACCGGCTTTGAAAGTCGGCGAGACTGTTGAAGTCGATGTGAAGATAACGAATAACATCAACAATTGTATGGATGTAAGTACATTATTTTTTATATGCTAGAAGAGATAAATAAACGTCCAGTTCTCCTAATGGTAAATATTCAGCTACGGCATGAACACACACTAGTCGAAAGAGATCTTGAATGCGTCCCGATCTTTAATTATGCAATATGCTGTTTATTTATTACCTATTAGCCACAGCTTGACGGTCCAAACCATCTCAGCGTGAACTAAAAAGTTCGCAAATTATTTTTTGTGCCGCACTGTGAAGCTGTGGAATTGTTTGCCGTCACACGTGTTCCCTCCTTCCTATAATCCTGGGTCCTTCCGCCGTAGTGTGAAGAAGCATCTCAGCAGGCCGGCATAATTGTGTCGAATGGCATGGGACCACCGTCTGATGTCATTCGATACTCTGTCTGGACGGCATTTACGCTTACCATCAGGTGCAGTGCAGTCATTATGCCGTGCCTGTGTAAAAAAAATGATGTTCAATGATTAAATTTTATTTTGTTTCGAAACATAGTAGAATTGAATAGCGTACAATACAATAGATTTAAATAAATAGATAAAACAACTATTTCGCAAGTTTGCAGTCTATCTAAGATGTGAAGCTACAAACAGAGCTGCTGGCACAAATACGGTACCTTGCCATATTATTAGACCCAAACAAAAATAATTAGATTTTCCCACTTTAGAAGACAATAGCGCCATTATTTAGGCGTAACTTGTGTTAGTTTTTAAAATCCCTTATTCTGACAACATTGAGCTAAATATTTCTATGCTTTCAACACAGTAAAATAAAAAAATAAACGTCATTAAAGGCGCGCGAGTGCATTTAGTGATTTTTATCCTAAAAATCTGTAAAAATTTAAAGGTTTCTTTTTAAAATAATGGTTAGTTTTTGATGGAATTTTAGTTTCATTACGATAGTATATTATTATATTTATTGTTTTTTTGTAATCATATAGCATGTATAATGATAAAATTACCAAATATCAGATCTTTTTAAATATTTTAGATGGGAAAAAATCGTGATATTTCTCCCAAGACATTAGGGCAAGTACGGGGGCTTTTAAAGGCTATTGAATTATCACAATACCATATTGCTAAAACAACAGGCCTCTGGAGAAGTTCCGTGAACAATATTAAAAAAAAATGAATCTCGGGATAACTTTGGCGCCAAAAAGAAAAGGCGCGTGTGGATAACAACGCATTACGACTCTAAGAACAGACAGAAAAATCGGAGATATTTTTATGCAAAATAGAAAATTACCCGTTCGTTTATTAACGTAGAACATTACGAATAAAGCAATACCCATTTCTCAGCGAACTGTGCAGTGGCGTGTTGCTGAAAATAAACTCAACGTGCGTAAACCTGCAAGGAAACCGAAGTTGACTCGATTGATTGAAGAAACGACTTGATTTGGCCCATAAATATAAAAAAATAATTATATAAGATTGGGAAAAGGTAATAAAATATGTTTCCACTATGAGAAGACAATATATTCAATATGTCACGTCATAAATTTAAACAAATATTTGATCACAACAGGTTGTTTCTCCGACGAGTCCGTCTTTCAAATTTCGATGGAAAAATCAATGTTTGTACGGCGAAGACCACACGAGAAATACAAGCCCAACTGCATTTTCCCTACTGTAAAACATTCACTTTTTGTTATGGTCTGGTCTGTTACATCAGGCAAAAGGACAGGTCGTCTCTATATCGTAGAGAAGACAATGCGCCAGGATCGGTACCAAAAAGTTCTTGAAACAAAATGAATACCCCAACTTAAAGACTGGTTCTTTGATAAAGAAAAAACAATTTTTATGCACGATGGGGCCCCTTGCCATAAAGCATTACAAGCTTTTTATAGCAGCAACATATAAAAGTAACATATAAATAAAGCAACATATAAATGGCCTTGCAATTCGTCAGATATGACCACTTTCGAGAATGTATGGGAGCTTCTGAAGAGGGAAATACCAAAATATCCGTTTATAACAGAGAGAGAAATTATCGAAAAAGTAATTTTTGAATGGAATAATAACCCTCAGCTACAAAAAACTATCCAGGAATGCATAAAAAGCATGCCTCGCCGAATTAAGGCACTTATGACCGCTAAAGGCGGGTCAACAAAATACTAGCCAAATACTAACTTAGAAATAAAACTGGTTGAATAATTTCTACAAATTATAAAATATTTAAATAAAAGTTGTTTTATTTCATTGGTATTAGATTAAATTATGGTATAAAAAACTAAAAATAATAAAAAGCACGTCATTTTAACCAATATCAACTCTTACGATGAAAAAGTAACGTGTTCGTCGCGTGGGTCTAATAATATGGCAAGGGACTGTATATCGTGACAAAGCACGTTCGCAACGTAGTTGTCGAATTGTCAATTATTTTTATGATAGAGCCTTCACTACGCATCGGTAAAGGCGATGTTGACGTCCAGATTAATATCACACAGTACAGGGTATATCAAGACTGCGACCGAAAACGAAGCCAGGTGGTAGTTTTATTGATCACAGACACAGTGCAATTAAAATTTTCTCAAAAAAAGAGATTGTTTTTTTTTGCATTTTTTTAAATATCATCGTGTTTGGGTGGTAAATCCATAGTTGTGCTCAAATTATATTTAAAACCCTTGTGTATCATTGCGTATTTAAAAATAAAACGGTGTACATTATTATCTTAGAAAAAACTATCTATTTAATCGTAAATAAATCGACGATAAGCAAAAAATTACAAAATAATCGTCACTTGTTTTGCGAAATTTTATTTGCATTGCGTCTAAAGTCATTAAAACCACCACCTAGCTTCGTTTTCAGTCGCACTCTGAATACACTCTGTATAATATAATATGATATACTGTCTATAATATACTTACAAGAACAGATAGGGAAACCTGAGAGAGTTGTAGAGTAATCCATGACAACAATAAGGTCACGAAAAATACAATTCAATAAAAATAGAACAAAATTGTCCTAAGAAACCTATTGAACACACTTATATTCTAACAAAACTTGGAACGAAAAAATTGATTCAGAATTTTCCCTTCATATTACATATTCATAAAACATCACGCTTGGTTGACCTCATTGTTGGTTTAGAAATACGTTTCCTAGTGAAATAGAATGGCTATCATTCGCCAGGCTACGGGCAAATGGATCGTAAACGTGCATCCGAACGGAATGACGTGAAACCGTGTTGGCCTAACCAATGTATCGTGATAGATATGATTACAGATTGGTAGAATTTTGATAGCTGCGTTGATAAAGATGGTTAGGAAGCTCGCTGATAAATAACAGGATCCGAGTTAGATATACAAATAATGGTTAAAGGAGGCCCAAAAATTCTGTCATAGTTTGTTTCTGATATCCACGACCTACAATTTCATACAGTGAGATTAGGACTATATACGTGACTGTTGGGTGTGTCAGTGCTAATTTCTTATTAAAGGGCTTAGGGGAATCTTCGCTGATGTGTTGTAATATGTTACTTTTGAAAATAGCAAAGCGCTTTTATAGGTATTTCCGAATGCAGGATATTCTATGAATTCTTTGGACGATCTTAGAATTCTATAGTTCTACTAATGCTTATCACCACAATGTGGTTTCTAACCAAGAGGAATCCAACCTGTCCGACTTCATAGGTCAGGGTCCAAAAGAATTTTCTTCTTCAAAAACCCTCCAAAGAAACCATGTTTGCTGGCAAAATTCCCAGGTCACAACGATGTTTTAAAAATGAACAACTTGAATGATGTACATGATGTTAGAAATTTTCCCTGACCTGCAGTCTACATGAGAAAACAATTCTTATACAGAACATAATGCTATCTTAGATGTATTTGTATCGGTTATAAATGCGTTAATAAAAACAATAGTTAAACGGCATTATATTATGAGAAAAAATCCAAGCAAATATTTTTCCATGTGTCACAAATATTTGTACAAACATAATCCTTTTACGAATGCGATTTTATTTCCTGTACATCAGAAAATTGACCACACCCCAAACCGCGAGGACACTTTTCCCATTTTTGCCCTTCGTGTAATTATTGACACATGGAAGTAAACAAACATGACCCCCTGTATCTGTAACCTGAATCCTCTTTCCAATACCATTGCGCAAACACCCTATATTTGTTTAGGATTCAACCTACGGCAAATATTATGGTTATATCTCTGTTTCATTTTTTTCTTTAAATTAATACGTTTTATTTCATGTGTTAAGTTTTGTATTTAAATGTGCTTAGGAAGCTGCTTGTTTAGATACAAATGTAATGCCTTTCATCGTCATTGATCTTCTCTGTTAATACTGATTCAATGAGCTGTCCTATCTTAAAGTATTGGATAAAACTTATGACTTTTTTTTTTGTTTTTGAATTAATTTCACTTTACAGAATAAGTACTGCACTGTATCTAATATTGGACTGCAATTTTCTTAATAAACAGCAAACTTTTGTTTTTATGTCATCAACTATATGAGGTTTGCGGTAAATAATGTAAATAATAACAAAGCCAGGTAGAGGCTAGATCAGCCGCAAGAACTGGCTTTAGGATAAATTCAAATTTAATGCACGCATAGATACCGTGCGGATGACGAACAAAAGTCAATTTTTCAAAGTTTAATTTAGAGAAAGAAATTACTTTATTCTTACACTTACTGAATAAAACTCACTTCTACGTGGACCTTGCGTAATTATTTTCGTGACTATCTTGTATCTACGAAATATTGATGAGCATACAACATACCTATATTTAAGTACGTGAGTAACATCGGTAAATTATGCCCCATTTAAAATATTCAATTCTAAACTCGACATGATTGAATTAATAATTATACTCATCCAACATGCATCCCATATATCTCCAGCGCGACTTTTCATCCCAACATTTCACAGCGTTCCCGTTGACTTCGTTGGATATTGCCGCATAAATCTCAAACTGTTCGCCGAACGGACCGGCAATGTGTCACGCGTAACGCGTTGACGTGCAGCCACCGCCGGTTGATACGAGTTTGAACCGCTCAAACCGGGATAGATTGCCTAATCGCCCCATTTGCCGGGATTCGCGCCCGGGATCCGGGAACCATCCCGGGAATCCTTAATCGGGATTCGACGAGCGCCAATCGCAAACAAATAGTGGGCACACGTGTTCGCGAACGAGTTCGCGGGCTCCGAGTGGATTTTTATTGAGTGCTCGATGGTTTTTACTGCTTGATTACGCTCGTAGAATATATTTGGTTGTCTAATCATTTGGAAAACACGGATTCCTACGCCAGCGAAGCATGAATGATTCCAGAAAATTCTTATATTGCCTTGATTTTGGAATATAAATCTGGTGCGTAAATATAATTTATCTTATTGGAATGTTTTGAAGTAAATATATATTTTTTGTACTAGGTACATATTACTATTTGACAGCCTCCGTGGCGCAGTTGGTTAGACGCCGGCTGAGAAACGAGAGGCCGTTGGTTCAATTCCTGCACCAAGACAAATGTTTGTGTAACCCACAAAGTATCTGTTTAAGGTCTGGGTGTTTGCGAGACCGAAAAGTCTCTCGTAGTTCTTGATACCCACGACACAAAACTCGATCTTAGTGTGGGGTCAGGACTATGTACGTGACTGTTGGGTGTATTTATTTAATTATTATTATCTTGTGGTGCTTTGAAATCCCTTGGTTACGAATTTTTAATGCCTAACTTGAAGTGCGTGGTGGCCTGTTGGTAACGGACCAGACTCTACTACCTACATGTTCACGGTGGTCGCGGGTTCAAATCCCAGGGCACACCTCTGACTTTTCGGAGTTATGTGTGTATTGATAATCAATCACCACGCACTTTAACGGTGAAGGAAAACATCGTGAGGAAACCTGTATACCGTAGCGATTTTAAAGAATTTCTACGGTATGTAAGTACGCCAACCCGCACTAGGCCAGCGTGGTGGACTATATGGCCTAATCACTCTCAATCGATTCTCTCGATTGTAGAGTAGGCCCGTGCCCAGCAGTGGGACGTATATGGGCTGATAAAAAACAAAAAAATGCCTAACTTAGCAACAAACTTACCTTTTACACTACATATTATTTCGTCTTTCATGGTCGGTTGTAGATATTCATGGCTGGTGATTAGACTACCCATGGAATGAGACGTTTCCCTTGATATAAAAGAACGATAATTCAAAGTATAACACTTATTACATCTCTGTTCACCCTTTTAGAGTATTACATGAATATTAATGTTAATAATTTTAAACTAAAACACTCACCGCCCTAACATACCCCGCAGAAGCTTTCAAAAAAGCATTATTATGACACATCAATGTCTGAACGGTGGAAAGCTTTTATCTAAATTGAAATATTATCGTCGGGTGAACACAACAGATAGCTTTCAGCTTTCATGTTCGGGCTCTGGGGCCAAGGTTCGGGATAATAGAGTCGCCCAGAGGCTATTGGCCCAAATATCTGGCGAATCGACATTACCGATAGCACCTCGGGAGGAGTGGGCAGGGTAGTGTGGCTATGTTTGTGTTGGGTCAGTTTGGATATTGGATCCAATATGATTTAGGAAAAATGTTTTATAAAAATACCTTGGTACCAGAAGGGTTTGCGGTTACATTTAGGAGCGATTTTTTCAATAGTCAGATTAAAAATATTCTAAGGATAAAGTACAATAAAAGGAAATAAAAAAACACAGGCGTAATTATAAAATTGTACAATTGTATTATTTTTATCTTATATCTTTAAATGAGCAATTCTTGTATATATATATATATATATATAATTGGAATCTCGGAATCGGCACCAACGATTTTCATGAAATTTAGTATATAGGGGATTTCGGGGGCGATAAATCGATCTAGCTAGGAATCATTTTTAGAAAATGTCATTTTATTCGTGTTTTATCGATCGTTTTTAAAAATATAACTCTTCCTGACATCTATTGGCGAATAATAATACTATTTTTTGTGAGCAATAAAGTCATTTTAGAAAATGACATTTTATTCGTATTTTATCGATCGTTTTTAAACTGAAAAATATGACTCTTCCTGACATCTATTGGCGAATAATAATACTATTTTTTGTGAGAGATAAAGTTATTTTAGAAAATGACATTTTATTCGTGTTTTATCGATCGTTTTTAAACTGAAAAATATGTCTCTTCCTGACATCTATTGGCGAATAATAATACACGTTAAGTAACACGAAGTCAATGAGTGTTTGCTAAGAAAATCAATTGTTTATTTATATTATTTGTGTCTTCTTAATGCACGTGTTCACTTAAAAATGCCTAATAAACAATCTAACTTCACGAAGCCGCAACTCGTCTCAAGAACACCTAGAAGAGCATCGTCATCAAACTGATCAGGATTCTCAAACTTCTCACAGTGAAGACTCATTTCAAGGATACCGTCATGAAAATCAGGTTTCTGCTCGTCCCACACGTGCTGCTAAAGTAAGATGCTTGCAAAATTTGACTGGCATTACACGAGCAGAAAGGTCTTATGATTTAGATGTTTCACGAGAGCGTGCGGCCCAACGTGTAGCTAATTAAAATAACGATAATTTCCAAAAAACACAATTTGTGAAAAAAAATTAAAAATACCGAGCAAAGCTCGGTCATCCAGGAACTATTAAATTAAGTTAAATAATTTGTAAGGCATCTGAATAACCAGCCTTTCGTAAACAACATATCTAAATCACAAGAGACATTATAATTTGCACAAACATCAATTCAGAAATTAACGCTACAATTCTAAAATCCGTTTAATCCAGGATCGATAGTCACCCTACTTGTAACAAAGGATGCCCTCTATTGACTTTGTGCCCGGACAAATCCCGAGGGAGGTACCTGACGAAATTCCATTACAGCGACACTTGTCACTAATTATCACAACTTATTCCCTTTATACAACGGCACGACAGGATTGGATTTTGCAAGGGTAGGTTTAATGGTTGCGTCTCAATTCTTATTTCGGATGAAATCGTATATCAAAGTGATTCATTTGTTGCTTTTAAAAGTTGATTTAACGTGTGAAAAGTTTTTGCTGATTACTTTTTTTGCGGTTCTTGAAACCGAGAGTTTATAGATGACATCTTAACAATGGTTATATTCAGGTGGAAACCGAGACCAAAACCCTGTTAAAGCAAACAGTGAAGTTAAAAACATTATTCAGAAATTGGATGATTGTACATAGAACGGGTGGAAAGGGAAGGAATGGGTATATTATCTCTAAGCAATAATACAATGTTATTTTGGGTTAATTTTCCGTGACTGCCTCGGTGGCACAGTTGCACTACGGTATGATTATAAAGCTGAGGTCTCGGTTTCGAATCCCGAGTCGGGCAAAGTGTTATTAGATTTTTCTATTCTTTATAATCCTGGAGTTAGGAATTTGTGCCCGATGTGGCGATAGGCTCACCCCTATTACATCGTGGGATGGAAAATAGAAGGCGAAACGTGAGTGTCCTAGTTGCACCTCTGTTGAATCTGGAAAAAAGACATGAGTTTATGTAGTAAGTATGGAATTTTCCGTGAGTCGTAGATAATATCTATACCATGAGAGACACCACGACTAATCCAAGCTGCAGTTACAATTATGCTCTATATGACTATGTTCATATAGTTCGACGTGAACCAAGAGGTTCTCCAAATCTTTTTTCTGCCGCAGAGTCAAGCTGTGCGACGGTTTGCCACCACACGTTTTCCCTCCTTCCTATAATCCTGGGTCCTTTCGCCGTAGCGTAGCATCTCAGCGGGCCGGCATGATTGTATCGAATGATACGAGACTGCCGTCTGATGCCATTCGATACTCTGCCTGGACGGCATTAGCACATACTATCAGGTGCAATACAGTCACTGGGCCGTTCCAAAAAAAAAAAAGCAATATGTTTTAATTTTTCTTCACTTCCTCGACTGATTAAGTTTATAAATGCTAATTAATGTTATTCTTTTGCAGGTGACAGCCCTTTTAGCTCTAAGTGCTGGAGCAGCCTTCGCGAGTACTGGAGCTTTGTACGTGACAGAACGACTCCGGCTGGGACCTCGAGGTGGGACTCAACTGGTGGTCAGAGTAGCAGTAAATACTCCTGGAAGGAAGAACATTACTGGTAAGTACTGGGAATACTTTTTGTTTCTTTGTAAAAATATAGTAATGGAAAGGGTAGGTCAAAAACTAACCATAAAAGGGTCATAACTAACCTGTTAGTGATTCTGTGGGACAACTAAATTGGATTTTTGTGGTAGCAATACAAAATGAAGAGTAACCATATTATGTCGTAACAAAAATATACTTTTAATTTCTCTGTCGTTTGTACACCGTATCAAAGTACATTCATTTATTCAGAACATCGTAATAAACTAGTTGATCTCCATCTATTATTTACGACGTAATTTTAATTACCACAGGGAGCAACCCGAAAATTATTCCGATCCACCATCCAGTAATCTGTCGGGCCAAAATATTTTAATGAAGTTGGAAATCCAAATTCTTAACCTCAAATCCCGATCTTACATAATTGTGAAATTAAACTCGACCGAAACTCGTTGGCGTTAACAAGCGAGATTATCTCGGGAGTTGTTTTCTACTTAAAAACTGAGATTTGTGAATTAATTCGGAATTCTTTGAGGTCTCCCGTTTTGGGCGTTGCTGGAGTGTTGGATCTGAAGGAATGTCTTTGTTCCTTTTTTATTAATAAATATAATTTGTTTCACGGAACAAACGTTTTCTTTTTGTATACCAATCAGTGACTCATGCTATGGCAAAATTAGATTACAACTTCTTTCTTGTAATTTATTTCAATAATTTCTAAAGTTTCTTTTGCACGGGCACAGGGTTGATTTCTTTAAGTAGTACCATTTTAATACGACACCGTAAATTGTAAACGCACTTTGCAGAAGCCTTGATGAGTCATTTACCTTTCGTGATTAAAATTCATACACAACTACCAAGCCATTTAAATAAATAACTATTATATTAATGTATGGAATTCCGATTCACCTTTTTTTTAACGGGTATAGAAAACATAGGTACAACACATACTGTGACTAACACGCTTTGTCAAAATACACTAAAAAATATCCTGAGGCAATTTTGTAACCACAAAATAAATAAACACAAAAATGTTTTCGTAGTTTTTACATTCTGTGCCCACATCGAGCCTCCTCGATTGTATTTATACAATATTATACAACGTGAGCCTTCATAAATTTATACAGAGCAGTTCGTACCACTGTTTGCTTAGATTTTCATCTCGTCGGTTTTGTTTACTCGATAAACAGTGTGAAGGCGAGCGAATCGCCTTTTCTGGGAGCATTTTCTGTTTCTTCAACGTTAATATTTCAGTAAATTATGCTTTGACAGTTAACGTAACGTCTTTATGAATTAATCAGTTTCGAAACAATTGGAATGTTTTGTTTACTGTATAAAGGAAATCGTAAGTACGGTTTTGATATCGTTTTGTCTAAAGTAACAGAATGTTCAAATATCTTTGTGTAAGAATTGTTCATGTATTTTCCAAGTTAAAACATAAAGTATTTGGAAGTTTGAAATTGAATACCAAATCATCTCCTCATTTATTTTTCATACATTGTTCGGTTCCCTGTTTTTCGTATAGAATCAAATACACCCTTGAGGTTAGAAGCAGTAAATGTATTATCTATATAGTTACTGAAACTTCAAGATCAAACTACAATTCATAACTACAAATTAACAATGATGATGACAACTTACCTAAATCCAGATTTAACCTCCACAAAAAACCCTCATTCAAGTATTATTTTTCATATAAAATCGCGAATGAATCGCCCGCTCCAAGCGGTATTCAAATGACGTGATTAGTACAGCACAGTCATTGTCTGGTCGATTCCTCATCGCTGTCTCAATTAACATTTAGATTAAACCCCATTCCGCTGTATGGGAAGCTGCAAATTAGTCTGATCTCGTGTAGGTACATCTGAGCAAATTTCGGTAATGTGTTTACGTGAAGCGTTTGTTTTTGTTTTGCGGTTTTTAAATTGTTAATTAGGATTTTTGTCTTTATTTGTGTGCATTTAATAGCTGGAAATAGGGATTTTTCCATACTGTGGGAAGAAATTTGTGATTTGCTGAGGCTGCTTTCAACGCTGCGACACAAAGTGGTCGTTAAAAATCGTCTTTTTCCACCGAATTCCGAAGATGTCTTAAGTTTAGTTGATTATATAATCATTAATTCTTAATACTCACTCAAGTAATTCATTACCATGAATCTTTAATGAATCGAAACAATTTTCAGTGGCTTATCTTGAATCATCGTCAGTCGTCACTAATACTCCAGGAATGTATAATTGGAAATAACTTAAAATTCTTGAAAAATTAATTATATCATCAAAAATCTCTATCTCAATTTCGAAACTATATTTTTAAATCAATGAAAACGGAACTAAATAACACAGCAATGAATTGCTGGCATAATTCAACGGAAATGGGACTAGCAAAATTGATCATAAAGTATTTCACGGAAACAATGCTGCAAATAGTTCATACATCATTCATTTCCATAATAAAAGAGTATTTCTAGTTACCCATTTGTACGATAGCAGCTCGCGTGGCCATAATCATAAAGAACGAACATAAAAAGAACGCTGAACGGGTTTGAATAGAACTCATGATATAAAATAATTTTACGTCAGCACAAAATTATGTGAACGATTTATGTGTCGAGAGGCCGATGCTATAAAATCTATTACATTTTATTCGTAACGTAAAAAGTTTATGGATATTGTGGGATTAGTTCGGGATTTTTTCGACCCCTCGCCTTTACTTAGCTTTATTTGTTATGGCACGGATGTTACATCAGCGACAATTTTATGTCGTCTTATTGAAGTGGATCATGGATTGATTGTTGTGTAATTTTGTAATGGGTGAAGTGTTTGCGTCTTGTACATTTGGGGTTGGTTAATGGGATTATCGAAAGCAGATCGTCATTTGTTCCCCTAAAATAACTGATTATACCTTTGTAAAATGTAATTTTTCTATTTTTATCATCTCTGGCTTGTGATTGTTAAGAACGGCTTTCTGACCTATGATTTTTGGAAAAATAATCTTGTCTCCATAAAGGAATAAATCTGCCAGGTTTTACTAAGGATCTACGTTACTTCGGTCTACATCAAATATGAATCTTAGAAATTCTCTTTTCAGTGGAAGTGACCGGCTACAGCGCTGACAACTGCTCTGTCTCGTACACTTCATTTAACAACGAAACTCTTGTTGGATCTGTGATCAGATCGGCTAGTGTACTGGTGTTACCTGAGGGACTGCATAGGAGTGATACGCAGAGCGCTTACTTCTGTGCTAATGGTAAGTTTGAAACAGAGTTACCATGATTTATTTAAGCTCATAATTTACGCAAACGGGTCATGGTTAAGTGGTCACGTATCTAGGAACGTCTACAATATCTAAAGACCCTGGCGGCATCTTCGCCATTTGAATGTGTGCCGTTCTTGAAAAGAAAAGATAAGGTTTACCTCTTTACCCTAACCCTTAAATTTGGGTACATAGTTACCAACAATCTCACTGATGGTATAAAATGCGACAATCAATCGATTATCAGTCAAGTAAAATTGTTCTGTCCGTACTGTGGTCTAAACAAGCTAGGGTAAGACAATTAAAAAGAGAAATTCCAAAACCCCTTTTCTCGGTTTTCAGAACACCTAGCAGTATCGTCCCGTGGTTCGTGGGAGTGGCAGTGGGTGGCAGCTCCTCGCAACCGAGCTGGGCTGGTGCTAGAGCTTCGTGCACAAGGGGCCGCGCATGTAGCGCTGTCTGCTATACGAGAACCTTCTGATGATATGTATCGCGTTGTCTTCGAGAGGACGAGGGTTTGGATCGCTAAAGGGAAACATGGTGTGCATAATAATTTTCTTTTTAGTAACTTGGTATTCAAAATGATATGCAAGAAATTAAACAGCCTTGTATCTTGAATGTGTGGTTCTTAATTGGTAACAGGGTAATTGAACGTAAAGAGAAATTTGCATTTTAGATTATGTATAGTTAGTCTAAATATTAATAGCCTCTAATATTTGATAACGTTCGTAATATAAAAAACCTCAGTTAGCATTTGTTACGTAGCGTCGTCTAATTTCGGAATTTAAGGAAATCTTTCAATTAAATTACGCAAATTACCGCACATAAATTTATAGTTTAAAGCCTTTGAAAAAAACCTATACAAGGAAAGAAAAAATAAAATGATTTACTACGATTCTTTAATTTCAGGGTACGACGTCCACCTAGCAAGTGCAGAACAGACTGAAAGCGACGAGGACTGCGCTGGAGCTGACTCATGGTGCGCCTGGTGGGTTTGGTGGGAGGGGGGCAGACTTTCAGTAGGCAGGGGTGCAGCTCCGTCTGAGAGGAGACTGTTGGTGTGGCCCCTCGCTCCTGATATGAGGATCAAATATGTGGGATTCAGCGCACTGTGGGGCGAGAAGGCTGATTTTAGGTGAGTTATAACATATAACCATAAAAAATTGATATCCAAAATAAAATGGGTTATATTTTAGTATTTTTTTAATTTTTGGGTTTAATTTTACTTTGACTTTGTGTTGGCTTCAGTCTCATGTAGAATGTGCTTTCTTTTCAGATACTATTATTTTAAATTGTTATATTCCTATGGTTTTTTTTTCAATCACAATACATAAAACAGTAATATAAAAACATAGTACCAAAATATGAGATCATCAAATGTTGTACACAAAAGATACAAAATAATTTAAAATGTAAATGAAAAATTTATTTCCAGGATCTGGAACTTCAACGAAGAGGCGGGCTTTTCTCAAGTTCTGGAACTGGGTCTACCTCGTGGGGTTGTGCCAGGATCAGCCAGCGGTACTCTCCTGGTCTCCGGTGGTCTTCACCTTCCATTGTACAGTCTCCAGACAGACTCAACCGATCAATGGGCAGAAGTATGGAGAGATTCTCAATTATCCGCTGCTTCTGCAAGCCTTGCACCGCTTCTGGCGTTGGAACATATACCGCATTTGGTTGAAGACTCGGAAAGGGAGAAGATCTTGAAAAAATTGCCTGAACAGGTACGATGAGGTCTTTTTTATTTAGTATATAGCCTGAAATCAAATGAGCATACAACAACAACACTAAACAAACAATTTGACTCCTGCCATTTATACCTAATAAATAGATCTCCAAAAATTGTTAAAAGTATTCAAATGTATTAACAAGAATACTAGCAGCCATTTAAAGACTATTGTCAATTTTTCAACAACATTTTCAACGATTTCAGGTACAAGTCTTATTATCTTTCCGAAAAAGCGACAACTCATTCAGTGACCATCCAGCAATGAGTAGCCATCTCTCTACGATAAAAATATTAGAAATACTTACAAAAATACAATCCTACTACCCTATTGACCCAGAACTGCTTCAAAACATTAAGAAATGGATTCAAATGAGGCAAAATTCCGATGGATCCTTCACTCCTTTAGCAGCTGACAAAGAAGTTGATTATTACCCAGTAGAAATGAAGAAGTCTAATGGTACCGAGCAAGACGTTGATGTTAATGAATATTACTATTATGATAAAGATGGTAATATGACAGAAGAGGAAATTGAATGGGAGAGGACCGTAGAAGTCACTGCTGAAACGTTGGTGGCTTTGCTTGAAGTCGGTGTAGAGAATAAGGTATATAAAGTAATAAATTACAGGATTCTCATTTGAATTTAGCCCGTGGTTCTATAGCCACTAATAATGTATAAGATGTCTTACTTACTGTAAATACGTAATATTACATTTATGGTAAAGTAGTTTTCTAATAAATAAAATTGTATTGTGATTCCAGGTGGATGCAGATGTGGCTAGAAAATCACAGAAATATTTGGAAAAGAACCTTTATAATTTAACATCACCGGCTGCTCTTGCTGCTACTGTTTTAGCTTTAGTTCTTGCAAGGTACATTTTATATCCAATAAACTCCTCTTAGTTTAAATACATCTTTTAAAAAACAAAATATATAGACAAGCCAGTGTTTCTAAGAGACTATACGAGTTTCAGTATTCACAGTCAATTCTTTGCACAAAATTTGCACTGATTGATGTAGGTATGCGTACCAAAATTATACTTTATCAATATTCTTGGCAAGTTTAAGGAGTAAACTTATTAAGTATTTAAATTATCTTACAGGAGTCCTATAGTGCCAGAAGCATTGATGATTTTACGGAATGCCTCTACTACTGAAGAAGGTGAATTTGGCTGGCCAGCACCGAGAAAAGATGCCGCCGATTGGCTTTTGGAAGAAACTTCTAGAAACATCAAGACTACTTCTTACGGTACATTATTGATTTGATTAAATAAAAACCTGCCTCTGGGTCATCATTTTATTTATCGATGTATTGAATCAATACGATGTTTCAGCAATATGATCTTAGTCTCTACAACATGATTTTTCAAAAACTGCAATGTCCACTAACGTATTAATGTTCTCTAATACGTTTTGTTTTTAAAAGTGCATATCTAAGAATAGAACGCAGCCATTTTCATCAAAATGTATTTATGCTATACGAGTATATATTAGAATAATATTACAACTACCTTTATTACTCTCCACAGAAGCTGTAACTATGGAACAATACGTCGCAGGAGTGCGCGTGTTGTTAGCTGCGTGCGCTAGAGGGGCTTTAGCTGAAGGTGAAGCGGCTGCAAGGTTCTTGTACTACAGAGCGTCGACTTTGCAACGACATCCGAGTTTAGCATACAGCGCTACAAAAGCTGCGGCGCAATATGCCGCTTTGGCTCATGATAGGTAAGAAATATATGACAGTCATCATAAAAGTTCAAAGTCTACATTTTCACGCTATTTAGATTATGTTTCGAGCTCCAATTTTCAATCGTCAGTTACATTCAATTTTGTGTTATATACAGCATTTTGTTCGATGAATAAATCACTTATATTTTAAGATGAAAAATACAGTTTTACCCTATTATTTAATATAAAAATTTGATAAAAAACAACGTTACGTATGTACGTATGATATTATAATTTGCGTTGTGTGATCATATCGGTTAGAATGATATCTATACTCGTATATCAGAAATCTTTTCTATGGAAGTTCCTTGACGCATTCATCTCATTTTTTTTCCAGGCATCGAGCGTTAACAGTGTCCCTAGCTACAGCCGGGATGGAACTAACTGACACATTGGAACTTCGTGCTCGAACCCCGCCGAGACCGTTGCAGCTCCCAGGACTTCCTACTAAAGTGTTTGTGTATGCTACAGGCGCTGGATGTGCTACAGTACAGGTAGATTTTTATTATATGTTCTTATTTTGGTACCATTAAAAATACATAGGTAGTAGTGGTAGAAGTAAAAATTGAAAAAATATTTATTATGTAGAAATTATTCGTAAATAAAGTAATATTTAACCGTACCTACTATACAGGTGATTTTTTCCAATGAGCGTGGATGACCACATCTGAAACTATTAGGTATAATAAAAAATGCTAAAAGGAGTTACAAGCCCGATTGTGAATAAAACTAAAACTGCATTCTTAGATTTTTCATAAATCAATATGCTTATCTAGAATCCTGTATATTTTCGTCAATAACATCAAAAACAATTCTCCTGGCAAATTCAGTGTCCTAAAATATTTCCATGTTTATAAGCGATTGTTGTTATTTGTCTTCAGGGTACCATAACATACTCGACGTACACACCAAAACCGGAAAATGCCTTGCTCAACATTCAAGCTGCAATAATCGAAGAAATAAGGCCTGAGAGAAGTAGCATCGAGGACCTACAAGGAAACTTACCGACTTTGATCATTAAGACTTGTTTCAAGTATGTCTTCCATATATGTATTTTATTACGTAGTTTTGGTGTGCCACAATAGTTATTCGAGATAAATGAGTTGAGTTTTGACAAATGCCTCGGTGGCGTAGTGGTACTACGGTACGATTGCAAAGCTGAGGTCCCGGGTTCGAATCCCGGGTTGGGCAAAGTGATATTGGATTTTTCTATTCATAATCAGCCCGGTGTCAGGAATTTGTGCTCGATATGGCGATAGGCGAGGGCCCTATCATATCGTGGGACGGAATGTACAAGGCGAAACGTAGGTGTTCTGGTAGCACCTCTGCCTACCCCTTCTGGGAAAAAGGCGTGTGTTTATGTGTGTATGTATGTTTTAACAAATGCATAGTTCATTGACCGCTTTTTTGGAATACCGATTTTCTTATAATACATATAACTTTGTGGTTAATCTTGCATTTGAACTCACATTCCTTTATGCAGACGCCTTGCCTGCATTTATGATCTGTAATACTTTTGCAATATGATCCATCCATCCATCCATTTATTTTATATTATATTTTCCATTCCATATATTCCATTATTATTTCAGATGGAAAGGTAAAGAACGTTCCGGAATACTTCGCCTGGAGACGTCATTATTTTCTGGGTATGAACTGCAGTCTGTAAATCCTGTCGTGTTGGATGGAGCAACATTCGCTGAACTGCACTACGGCTCCCGGGGAGAATCGGTGTGGTTCGTGTTTGCTAATGTGAGTAAATATTTCAATTTACAAAATAAATAATAAATTTCTCATCAATACAACTGTTGATTGACCAACTAACATTCTAATAATTATCCGTTACGAGTATATTTTACACAAAACGATAATACTACAAAACAATGATATAAGCAACATTAGAAATTATTTCATTAACTAAACATTTGTAATTTCCGCTTATAGATCAGCTCAACTTGTCCAGTTTGCGTGACCTATGAAGCAAGATCCAAATTTGTCATTACAAGTCTACGTCCAGCCTTTGCGAAGATCTATCCCTCGACCCGACCTGATTTGGCAGTAGAAACATTCTTCCACGCAAGACCTGGGAGTCCACTTCTTAGGGGAATAACAGACGATGATTTTATAACGTGGTTTGATAAAACTGAACTAGCTAGTCTTAAAACTAGCGTCAATATAGATAACATTTGTGAATGCGGTCGCATATGCAGTCGAGATTATGAGTTCAGGAAAAGCAATGACATTAAACATGTGACTACTACAGAAAGTGTAACCGAAACATCCACTTTTACTGAGGCTCAAACAACTACAGATGATCCAAAAACGACCAAAATTTATACAACTACTCAATCTCTGGATACAACGACAAATGTTTTTACTACTGTTAGTCCATCTACAACTGAAGAGATGACAACTGAGAACAATATGGTGTCTAACAAAACAATTGAAATTGAGCATATTGATGATCCTATTATTGTGCCAACTGTGACATATGTTAATAAATCTGATGATGACGAAATAAGCAACAATTTAGAACCCATCGTGCCCAAGATGAACGGGGAACTTATTATTCAGAAGTCAATCTTACCGAAAGTATTGATTAAAAAGGAGGAATTAAAAAAGAAACCGCTGCCGCGACGGAAAGGCACTTTGAAGGCAACTTACGGGGATAAACATGAAAAATTCTTTTTAAAAGTGCAAGATTTGAAATTGCAAGGTAATCAGTCCAAAATATATATTATAAATGAAACAAAAACTCCAACCACAACCACACTCAAAACGATGTTAGATCTGGTATCAAAACCAACACCCAGTGCCCTGATTGAACACCATATGGATACAAAAACAGTGCAAAAAATTGAATCTGAAGGTACAGCTAAACTGTTAAACCTGACTAAAGAAAATAAAACGGAGCATGTTGAAAAATCAAAACCAATGAAACCTAAAGTACTTTCAAATCATTCTGAGACACCGCATGCAATTACTACTATAACTAACAACAATATAAAATTATTGCATTATAGAACAAAGAAACCTAAAGCAGCAACGCAAATTAAAAAGCCTCGTATAAACCACAATAGCACAAAACCGATGAACGAAAGCCATCTTGAAGTCATAAATAAGACAAAGAAAAAATTGATACCGGAGAAGTACACTTCAAAAGCATTAAAGTCGATAAATAAAGAAATACATAAAATACCACCGACACCCATCTCGGAGACTTCTAAAAATCTTTCGGACTTACCGAAACTTGACATAGCTCCAGAAAATAAGGGAGGTTTTGATCTACTGGACAAAAACAATGTTTGGGAGCTACTCAAAGAAGCGCCAGACACTGACCCAAAAATAGATGACAAACTTCACAACCGATTAAATACGTTAGCTCAAAACGTGTCAAATCTAGCAAATGACAATCGATCATTATAAATTTTGTTACATAAATGTATAAGAAATAAAGACTTCATTAATAATATTTTTGTATCACACCATGCCAATTTGAAACCTGTAATGAATGAAATTGTTGTACACGTGACAAATCCTAAAGCACATTTTATTGTTGGTTGTTAGGACGTAACTGCACTAATTGTTTGTATAACTTTTAAGAATTGTGTGTGAGCTGTAAATACTAATGTTTAAGCTACAATTAATGATAATTTTAAGAAATGCGCTGTGACATTGTGTGAATGTTGGTACCGCCCAATTGCTCAAAGCCTCTTAGCTGACTTCCTTTCTTTCCTTAGGATGGTTGCATCGATGGCTTATAGAGATGCCAAAGAACATAGGATAGAGTGATATGATACCCTTAAAGTAGTGTGTTGGCTTATGATAGATGATGCTGATTGGAGATTGGTAGCGCTAGATACGCAAATTCAACGTGACTTGAGCTAGTGTAGGCTCTTTCAATTATTTCTTACTCTTCCTGGTAGGTATGATTAGAATTTTCTCCAATCGTAGGTTAGTTAGTATTTCCTTTATATTGTAAATAAATATATTAAAGTTGCCAAATATCTTCATAACTTACTCGATACTTACGTTCTCCTAGTGTTTACCTTCTAGTGAATAGTGAAACTTAGTGTTTTAGATAAAATGTAATTGTAATTGCTAAAGCCCCAGAATTTCCATCCGTCTATCGTCTTCTGTATCTATTTGTATGTAATACGTAGTCTCTTACTGTAGCTATCTAGATGTTTTGTGTTACACTTGAAATTATAAATCCTTAAATACTTCTCCCATTTCTAGTAGAATTTGGTAACTGATATATTTTTAGACTTAGCATAGCTGAATATTTTTCATCTTAATCAATTTACTTTCACATTTCGTAGCTTATAATTTGGTGTAAACTAAATAATCTACTGATAAACATAGTCCGATTGTCGTATTTTTATTATAATGAACCGGTTCTCTATATAAAAAATAGCAAGCTTTCATAAGCCTGGGCTTCTATCGATGTCTTAAATTAATTTATTATCCGCTATACGTCTACCAAACATAGGGAAAACCTTCGCCTTCCTACTGAATCTCTTCCACTTCGCTCTATTTGTACCACCCTGGCTGTGAGATCGTTGGCTACAACCGCTTCAACAGTATTTATATAACGTTCATAGACATCATACAGCCTTATTTCATAACTAATGTCCCAAAATTACATATTTTCTTAGCAAAGTCACTACACAAGATTTAAAATAATACCGTAATTCATACAATATTATTATAAGAGCTAAAACTCTACGTTTAGACTTCCTTAAAATGCATAAAGATTTAACAATAAAAACATCAATTTTTAAGATTTACAATTTCAAGTCTTATATTAATAGAGTTAGATATTATTTTGGTGTAACTGTAATTGTATAACGTAATATGCCTTGTTCTTATTAGAACATATAATATGTCAAATCTTTTTAATGAAACTAATGTATCATTTAAATAATTAAATGTTTAAAATGTAACTGATTGTACTTTCGATTGTAGATTGTAACCAAGAGATTTTTGTGAATCTATACAAATTAATTCGGATAATGTTTACATTTTAGGCGTATTTCTATGTACGATATTTGGAAAAATAAATTTATTTTTTAAATAATAATTAATTTGGAATACGGAAAAAATATATAAATATCGAATTGTCATATTGAAAACTTGTATGCTAAATTCTTGCAACTACATCTGGTTTCTAAACTGTGAACTAATTTACTACAATGCTCTTCTCTTTGCAATCCCTATGGCTATGAATGAATGAGTGTAAGTAATATTGTGAATGATAAAAGTCAAAGCGCATAACTATATCCGACTAAAAGTGCCATCGAGATTCTTCGGTCACAATGAGTCCTAATCCTTCCAAAGTTTTCCCATTTTGAGATTTAAATTCAGCGCAATAAGGTTGCCAATGCAATATTTTGAAATGGCATTTTCACAGCACAACCTTCATTAATCAATAAAGTATAAGTATTTTTCCAAATTATTCGTTCGGAAATGTATAGTTTAAATATACTTAAGCACAGTCTGTATGTATAAATGTTGGTAATGTATTATAAATAGGTGCTTTTGCGAAAAATACTCGTCAATTTTTGAAAATGTATAAAAATCTTCGATCGTGTAAGGTATTAGATTTTAAAATTAACGTTTGTGCTTAATTTAAGCTAGTCGTTTATTAAGTATCATACCTCGATGTACTGACACGGATTAATAATAGGAATGGTAATTACAGGCTTCGTTTTATTTCTACCCTTTACCTTTTTAAAACATAATATTATTATCTGCCTCGGTGGCGCAGTACGGGCGACTACAACGCTGAGGTCTCGGGTTCGAATCCCAGGTCGCGCAATGATATATTAGAATTTTGTATTAATTATCATCCGGAAGTCAAGAATTTATACCCAATATGGCGATAGACTCTTCCTATCACATCGTGGGCCGGAACACACAAGGCGCCCTGGTTTCACCTCCTCCTACCCCTTCTGAGAAAAAGGCGTGAGTTTATATTTGTATGTAATGTTAAATCCACGAAATAATAAAGCCAATGCTGTATGTATTAAGGAAAAACCTTCATTGTCAGCGCAGAATCACCATATTATCTCACTGTTGAAAGTGACATGAATTTTATCACTAAAGCTAGAGTTATGTAATAAAAATAATTTAAAAATATATTATCTTACCCTCCGCTTCTAATATAATTCTACCCAATAGCAATTATTATCCCCTTTGAATCGTATTCTCGATTGTAAAGGAGGCTCGTGCTCTGCAGTGGCAAGTATATAGGCTGATACAGATACAACAATTATCTGCTATTCAAAGATATTTCGTTCAATGTATCAACATACAATATGACTAGTTTCTTATTTAGCCCCAGTCAATCTGTAAATATTACAGTTAGATTAACTCTACATCTGAAAGGTAAAGCACGCCACCTATGAATTACTGTAGGAAACTACAAAGCACAACTTTTTACGGGCTTAACTATTTACTTCCAAATGAAGATGGCGCCACTTGTATTAGCCTGTAGGTAAGGCTTAGAAACTTCAGTCGGATAATTTGATTTCCGTAACGGAAATGTGAGTATTTTAGCTCCAACTGAAGCTGATACTATAACATTAGTTTCTTGGTTACAGCAAACAAAACTTTATTTAGGAATAGGCCCATATTTTAATGAATTGGTATTCAAATAAATAGAAGAACTAAAGCTTTGTAATATATTATATTTTTAGGACAAAAATAAGCTCGATGAATTGGGAATAAATTCACCTAACAGTCACATACATAGTCTTGACCCCATATTAAGATCAGTTAAGTCTTGTGTCGCGGGTATCAGAAACTACAACAGACTTTTCTGTCTCACAAATACCCAGACCCGAGACAAATATTTGTGGCCCTCACAAACATTTGTTTCGGTGCGGGGATCGAACCCGCGGCCTCTCGATTCACAGCTGGTGTCTAACCAAATGCGCCACGACTGCTGTCAAAAGAGGGTGGCACGTAACCTGTGCTTACTACTTCTCGGATACAGGCATGACTTGTGTATACAGACTTAAATCAAATTGGCTATCTTGTTTATTATACTTTTTAAACTATTAATAAAATTACATAACTATGTAAAGCAAGATAGTAAATTATGTGTATGCCCCTGTTAAACAAATAACCAACTTAATTTCCATGACATATTTTTGGTCTTTTCAAATAAATGCTTAGTTGGGACTTATCAAATCGTGTTGATAATTAATAGTGCACTAAATAATTAAAATATTAATTAATAGATAATTTAACTAAAAACTGAAGACCTCATTCCAATTCATGTAAATTAATTCCTCTCTTTGTATTATAAATACTCTAAGACCCTATAATTATAGATAATTTTATTAAAATTCAGAAATTTTGGCATGACAACTTGAATGTAAATAGGTACTATTATGTATACGAGTATACTATATGTCCTAAAATTTTCTGGGTGTGTGAGAGAAATAAAACAAAATATTTAATATTACGTTTTATCAATTGCTTGTATTATAATAACATTACAAAGATATTTGATTCGTAAAAGTACAATGTTCAATACTGATTAAGTAATTAAATGGAACAGCCCTACGCAACATTCGAAATATGAAACACGTTCTAAATTCAAAATGAAAACAAAAACAAATCGATAAAATTCTACACAACATAATCGATAACAAAATAAAAAATTCAATAAATAATAAACATTTATTTTGTGAAGTTTTATTTATTACTTTACTAGAATATTCAAACACTGATTCTATTAATTAATGTTGAACTAAATACATCAATGGTAAATTGTAACGGTACATTAAACGGCAACACTGATCAGGAAACATTGATTTATGATATTTTTTTAATTATTGTAGATCCCGTGGTAGTTGATCGCCTCATCTCCTCCGGGCATAGGCCAGCCAGGCAGGTAGCTCCGGCTTCTGAAAACAAAAAATATTTTTCAAATCACCATCCGAGAACCTATTAATGGAACTTTTTGCGTCACCGTTCAATCTTTGAGAAAAAAAACGTAATTGCTAGAGATGGGAATATTAACATTTTAATCGAGGCACCGTCATCGAGCGAGGTGGACGAAAATTGTAGACAGATAGCTATTACGAACGTATGTGAAGTTTATTATACAGGGTAAATCAAGACTGTTTTAGTTTTAGTGATTACAGACACAATGCTAATTAAAATTAATGAAATGAGCGATAGGCTTTTTTTCTTTAAATAATATCGTGTTTGAATGGTAAATCCAAAGTTTTTGCTAATATTATAATTTAAGCCCTTACATACCATTGTATGTAAAATAAGAAGGTGTACATTATTGTTTTGGGAAAACGATGTATTTACTATCCAAATACGATGATAGATTTTTTTTTTTAAATCGTCACTTTTTTTTGCAAAAATTTTAGTTGCGTTGTCTCTAAAGTCACTAAAACTACCACCTGGCTTTGCTTTCGGTAACAGTCTTGATATACCATGTGTAGCCCTATGGGAAAGTCGATTCTAAATAGACATGGCCTTATCGACATCACTTCAACAATGACATCAAATTTTGTAATAGACAAACTTATTGTTCGTAATTCAAAATATGACGATTTTTTAAATATAGAACGATATCTCCTCATTCGTTGACTGAGTACCGAATATTATGAGCCTTTCATTATGAAGTCATAATTTTCATAGAACGATACATTTTAAAAACAATTTTATACTCTTATTTGCAGACGCTTGGTAATGTTACATTAATATAATAGTTTCAAAGCAAATAGTCATTAAAAAAAGCAATAAACCCTGCAACGAATTTCCCAATTAAAATTTTCGAACAATTGTAATAATCGAATTAAGTCCGAAGGCCGAAATTAATTCACAATTGGAAATAAAAGGATTTTAATCACAGAAAGTAATTAATGGTCACACAAGTATTTATGTTTACGAGCGACTAAACCGCAAAGCTTTGGTATAGTTAATAAATTTAATCAACCTTTGTTGTGCTCAGGTAATTCATCGCAGGAACCCTTGTTGTATTCTTGGTTAATAAATTCGTTAAATGATTTATTGTGTGCAAGAGAATTAGAAAGCATAAATAAAATAAACACTGTTTAGATAGCCCTAGTTAGTTCTGTTTTATGACGGGACGAACCTAGTTACCAAAATCTGAAACCCGATTAGAACAAAATTATACACTCTCTCTCTCTCTTCACTCTCACTTTCACTCTCCACTGGAAGTCCACTGCTGAACATACGCCTCCCCAAGAATCTCCACCTTGACGTTGAAAGCGGCCTGCATCCAGCGGCTTCAAATTATACTATTTCCCACATATTAATGAATAAGTAACTGCCTCGTCGGCGCAGTTGTTTGTTGTACGATTACAACGCTGAGGTCTCGGCTTCAAATCCCGGGTCGGGCAAAGTGATATTGGATTTTCTATTATCAGGCTAGAGTCAGGAATTTGTGCGCGATGTGGCGATAAGCTCACCCCATCACATCGTGGGACGGAACACATAAGGCGAAACGTGGGTGTCCTGGTAGCACATCTGCCTACCCCTCCTGGGAAGTTTGTGTGTGTATGTATGTAGCGAAGCAGTCGCTAAAAGAAGCATTCTCGGTTTATTTCATTTGAAACTATCCTTTGAAAATGTTTGTCATTATAAAAAAAATGTGATATCAATCGAGTCATCGATGTATTTTAGTTTGAAATCAGAACCGTGTTCTTTGTCGATTGATGTGTGTCACCTATATAAAAAATGTTCTAGAAATCTCAAGCAATTTTATTTAATCACCCTAAACTTTTAATAATCTTGTTCCATTTTTTTTCTAACTCCATAGATATTTTCGAAACACCGCTAACCGTTAGACTAGACGATAAATACCTAATCTATCATATACACAGCCTATATAAGTATATTATATATCTCCTTCAATAATCTAATATCAAATGCAAATCTCAGGATATGAAAGATTCTATATTGCGATCATAAACGTAATACGACGCTTCGAATGACTCGAGAATAATTTTAAGACGAACATAAAGCAGGAACGAAACGCATTCAATTGCGGAGTGATTTCAATTGTTCAAATTGAATGTTATATTGGAAACGTGTTTCAGTAGTATTGCAATTACATTACAATGCATTTTCTGATCATGCAGTTGGTTGGGCACGGTGCAGCCTGCGATGAAATGCAGCTTGATTTTAATATTTTATGTTTTCAATTTTAACTTATGAATCTAAATCAAATTTGAATGATTTTTATGATTCTATGTATTTTATTTGTGTGTTTCATAATATTTGTATTTGGACTACGGAAATTCGTATTTTATTGCAATAAATTTTAGCGTGATGGAATATTTTATACATAAACAATAAGCAAATCCACGCACCTCCTTTCACACGCCTTTGTGTGCAACAGAAATAAAGATTATCTAAAAATAAATTACGTATTAGTCATCTACGTTTTTAAAAACGAACCCATATAACATCGCCAAATTACTTTTTGAAAGAAAAATGCAACATTTTCCAATCGGATTCCTATGAAACAGCTCTACATTTTTGCTTTTTTTCTTTATAGTCGCTACACTTTTTTTTCTTTATCAATAGAGAACATAAAAAAACCGCGTATGAGGAAATAATTCGATTTACCTCCATCGGGATGAGACAACGCTTGCATTTTTTTAATTAGTAGGAAACCGTATTGCAACGGCATAATAAAACAGAATATTGAACTCATACTTTCTAAGCTTATTGGTATTTGTATAACATTTATACTACAACAGAAAATGAATCAAGGAAAGTTCTCAATTTTTTCTTAAATCCGTATGAAGTAGATTAAGAGAACATTATTAACATACATACATATGCAACCAGGATAGCCACGTTTCGCCGTATGTTCCGCCTCATGATGTAATAGGGGGCGAGACTATCGCCATATCGGACACAAATTCCTGACTCCGGGCTGATGATGAATAGAAAAATCCAATATCACTTTACCCGACCCGGGATTCGAACCCGAGACATCAGCTTTATAATCATACCGTAGTATAACCTACCCCACCGAGGCACATCATAATAATATATAAATTAAATCACCTTACAAAATGCTTTGGATATGAAGAACGTAAGAATTTAAATAAGTGTTCTGAATTCATAATTATAGGAATATGACGTCATATAATTTGCCATTGCCACTCCATATTATTTCTATTAAATTAAACTACGTTTATTAGTTTTACTTTTGTATAATTATATCATCTAATTGACTCCGTTTGAGTTATCAAGATTAATTTCTTTAGCCCGGTGTTTACTTAACAGCGTGGAATGATCAAAAGCTCCCGTAGGATTCGAAACGAACTTAATTCACAAATTATATTTGGCGATAAACAACCTGCCTGCTTAATTTTATTTCAAAGGGTCATAAAGAAGGGAACAGGCGGGTTTTAAGGAGAGCGGGTGCGGACTCGGAAAGTTCAAAATTCATGTGGCTTAAACTAACGAACCTTATTTAATTAGCAATTTATGTGGCGATGGGTAACATTTTTGTGTTGATAGTTTGAGTAATAATTTTAGTTTTAATAATGTATTTATACAGTTTCATATAATTATATATACATACCGTAATATACTGCGCTACTGAGGCAGTTATATTATAATAATTATAATTAATACATACATACATACACATCACATCTTTTTCTCAGAAAACGTAGGCAAAGGTGCAATAAGGACACCCACGTTTCGCCTATGTGTTTCGTCTCGTGATGTGATAGGGGGCGAGCCTATCGCCATATCAGGCACAAATTCCTGACTCCGGGCTGATAGTGAATAGAAAAATCCAATATCACTTTGCCCAAGACTCATACCCAAGACCTCAGATTTGTAATCATACCGTAGTACAACTACGTCACCGAGGCAGTCAATAATTATAATAAAAAAACATTTTTTATATGTTAAATGAAAATTATTTCTGCTTCATAGTTCTAATCTATTAAATATCTCACGCTTTACATCAGTATGATGATTGCAATTACGAAATTTATATTACTTATTTTATTATTTATGCTCAGTAAACAATGATAAAAATATTAATATTGTATTCCGCAAAATCTGGATATTTAATATTTATTATTAAATTATTTTATTATTCATCATACAGTGCGCGTAAATGCGATAGTATATCAAGCTAATGCACCTTTTTCACTCTGCTCATAAATATTCTTTAGCAACTAACATATCTCCTCTACGGCTAAAGCCTCATTTACACGGGCCACGGGGAGAGTTTTCGCCTCGAAGATGCGATTATGGTAAGGATATATAAAAAAGTTGCATCGTGTAAACGTTTGTCAGTAAAAGATAATCTATGGCGGTTATGTCATACGATAATCGCATACATTCTCGCCGCGAGTAACTCTCAGTGTAAATGGGGCTTTAGTCTACTAGCGAAATTTATTCACGATTGCCTCAGAGATTTAGCCGCGAAGAAGTAACAAATAGACGCACGTAGGGTTAGCTGAGCATATATATTACCTATTTTAATCGATATCTCATTCCATTCAAAGTCTGTCTGGAAGAGATCGCTAATAGCGGTAAAAACGCAAATTATATACTATCCATAATTAGTATTAAGTCCCTGTCTTATGTTTATCTGTATTTTGTGTTTTTTTATGTTGTTCAATCTATCTGTCTATACAGCCAATATCAACCCACTGCTGAGCATAGGCTTCTTGCAATCACGTCTTTTATTTCCGATAAAAATAAAATACAAAATAAATATTTAATCTTAACATTAGATTAAATTAGAAATGTTCTAAATACGTTCCTGGCTCAATTTTGACGCGGAGTTCTGAATGAGTAACAACTGGCAGTGTTGATAATGTTTATAAATTAACTGCCAAATGTTTCGATTAATTAAGTAAACTTCATTTTCAGTTTGCAATGCGCATCGAACTTCAAACTTTTTTGTATTATTTTTTGTATTTGATTAAATGCAAGTCTGTGTGTTCGAATTTTACATAGTTTTATATTATTTACGTAATTTTAATTTTAATGGCGAGAAATCGAGACATTAATAAGTAAGAAAAAAACATTGTTTATCATTACTTCAAAAAACTGCTTCGATGGCGAAGTTGTGCTTCGATACAATTGCAACACTGAGGACTCGGTTTCGAGTCCCGGATCGGGCAAAGTGATATTGGATTTTTCTATTCATTATGAGCTCGGAGTCAGGAATTTATGCTCGATATGGCGGTAGGCCCACTCCCTATCACATCGTGGGACGGAGAAAATAAGGCGAAACGGGTGTGTTCTGGTTGCAGCTCTGTCTACCCCATGTGGGAAAAAGGCGTGAGTTTTTGTATGTATTAAAAAAATCATTAATTGCTAAGTACCTAATACCCTTAATGGGTTAATAAATGACATGAACCGTAAAATCGAAATCAATGACGTGTTTTCGAACGTAATTACGACATGGTGAAAATCTGTTTGAACTGTATCTACAAAGTAGGTCATTCAAATATTTAAACATTCTAAAGAGATCTTATTTAATTTGTAAAAAGAATTAGCATTACCTTTTGAAACCAAATATGCTTTAAAAAAATAAATAAAGTTTAAAAAATTATAACAATGTTCGATGTGTCCGAAGACAAAATTAGAATACAAATGATATGTAAAGAGCAAAACACATAGTATAGATACTGAAACTTCTATGATTGTAAACGGTGCTTTTTAAAAAGATAAAGCAAATATCTGTGGAGCATATTTCGTCCAAAGAACGTCATAATAGTATTCGACATCACAAACCGTTTAGTTTTTAAAAGAAGCCCATGTAACTAATTCCATACAATAAAACTTTTCCTTCAAAGAATCATACGTGGAAATTGCTATTAATACCAACTTACCTCGAGATCTTTAGCCCAGTTCGTGTAGGCGTCCGAGCGCTTGCCGAACCTGTGAACAAATTAAATAATATTAATTCGCATTGAAATGTGTGAAGTTTGCCAACCCACAAGATCTAAGTGTAAAGTGCTATTTACACGGGGAGAGTTTCTCGAAGATAGGATTATCGTAAGGATATTAAAAAGTTGCATCATGTAAGCATTGTCAGTTTCTCGCGACGAGAATCGTATGCGATTGTCGCATGACATAACCGCCATAGATTATCGTGTTCTGACAATTTTTACACGATGAATTTTTTTTATATCCTTACGATTATCGTATCTTGTAGGCAATGTTCTCTCTTCGTGTAAATGGTGCTTTACTCTGAATGCTCTGTTTCCCAAAGGGCTTCAGGCAAGAAGTCGGTAGATATTTAAGTAAATCATTGTGCAACATAGATACCGCGTCGCTTGCATAGCAAAACGTGTAGATTAAAGGCAGTTGAAGAGTTTAGAATTCGAATTTACTATAGGTCTACTTTATAATAGTAGTCGTTGGCTGTTACTGAGTAGCTGTGAACATCTTTTGATTAGGTATGTTAACAACAATCGATTGTAATCTATGCCTAAAATTTATAGCTATCATATTTTTTTATATGACCTGCGTATTAGTGATGAGACCACGGGTAGATAATTATAGTACAAAAGTGGGGAAATAAAACCTAATTAAATTATCCATTTCTAAGCAAACCACGTCTTTTTAATAGTCACCTAAATTGGATATCACTGAGAAGTGAACTCTAGACCCCACAGTCTATAACACTACCGCTATGAATTAGATTAACGATATCAATACTAATAGAATTTTAAAGTACACGTCCTCGTCTTAAAATAAAATTTCTAATAAAGTTATGGAAGAAAAGTTTACAAAACAACCCCCAAAGTCCCAGTAACAAAATACTAAAATATAAACTAATTTATTATTTCACTATCCCATTATTCTAATATCCCATTACCGTTTTATTCTGAATGGCATCCCGTTTGATCTAATTATTTATCCTCGCTGTAGTCTTCAAAAATCCTCTCATACAATTACCTTCCGCTCCTTTGCTTATAAATCTAGTTTGATATTATCTATAACGTATATTTTGTTTATCTTCCAATGCTTGGTAGAACGGATATTGAATTATCATATATACAGATTTTCATGTGAAGATTCAAGAATATTTTATGATTTGTAGTTTATTTGAAAGTAATGTTAAGTACGTTCGATTTGCTTACGATATGAAATAATAATGTAGTATTTGTCTACACATGAAGCAGTGCATTTATACATCTATTAGCAGCGTTATCGGTCCACGACGATTAGATGAATTAGCTTCGGCCTCCAATAACAAGCAATTTTGTATTCAATAATCTTTATCACACAAATGGCTTCTTTTCATGGCCTAATTAAGAAAAATTAAAAAGGAGTTAATACAGAAGAAGAAGAATGATAGAGCGGATTCGGTCTCTTGTAATATTTTTTGTGAATATATAAAATAAAAATTATATATTAACAAGTGAAACTTTTATAATGACGTTATTGTTAATTATGTTTCATATAAAATTAATCTAAAGTCTATTGGCGTGTGGTGAAATTTGGAACTACAATTAAAGTACAAAAATATCTATCAAATAGATTGTTTAAGATATATAAGATAAGTATTGACATGTTCAATTTAATATAATGTAAAAAAAAAACTTCTTGATATTTTGACAACAGCATGACAACAACGCATTCTGACGCCAAAAGATCGTAGACAATCTATAGACAGTTTGTGCTTGAGTATATGTGTTGCGGATGCCAGGCAATAGTGAAGCAACTACAAGATATAGGCATTGACAATATACATACACAGTTCATTTCAGTATAGGTACTACTCGTATATTCCTACAATACATTTCTATTTTTTTTTTTCATAATTTTCTTCGTTGTTCTGCGTGCTTAATATGGGTCCTTTATTAATGTATAAGTATTTGAATGGTGTATCAAAATAATGTTTGTTTTTTTTATAATAAAAATTTTCTAAAATTATTCTCATTTGAGACTGTACCGTCCACACACGCGTCTCTACAACTCCTGTAAGCAAGGATCAACAGAGGGACGCCGTAATGGCACCGAGCACTGAAGCTCAGCGAGTCTTCGGGAATGTCTAACTTGTCTCTAACCCACAACTTAATGAAATAATACAATCAATATTCTCATTTATAATGACGTTTTGGATTGACCATGCTTCATGACTGCTTTTTTTTATGAAATTTGATACACCACTAAATACCAACCCTTTTATAACGGGGTGAAAAGGAATTCGAAACATTACATCGACCGTGCATACCGGTACGAATCGATCCCGATACATGCAGGACGGGACGCGATCGGGAAACATCGATAATCGTACCTTGGTCGGGTGTGGTAGGAGTATATGCGGTCTAGTTTCTCCAGCCAGAGCAGGCGAACTGCGCGATCTAACAAGTCTGGGTCGACCCGGTCTCCCTCCACGTCAACGTCGCGGCGGTCAATCCTGCCAATATTGATATCGATAACTAAGTGTCCAACACTAGTGACACTACTGTGCGCGACCAAGATACGATGTCGATTGTTTTTTTTTATATAATCGGCCAGTTCTGAAGTTAAATGTCATCTTTGGCTTTAAAGGTTTCCTTGGATGTCTTGCATGCTTTATTCATCCCTACAGTAATTAATAATATTTTCAATATAAGGAAAGCTTCTTTAACTCCGAGAGGTGATAGTAGAGCCACTAACAAAACGCCAATTACATAAAAAATTCACACAAAGAAAAAAAAAACCAAATAATTAAATTAACAACAACATTAATCAACCTCAAAACTATCACCGAAAAAAAAAACAAAGAAAATGTGTCCTACATACATGAGCACCACTCGAGATATCCAATCTAAAAATGTACCACCAATTAGCAATCACGTTATCGCTATCGCTATTACGCGATAACAATAGCAGTTACTGTAGCATAATTACTCCTTACTTATTAAATGGCGCATCGGAGCGTTAACGCAAACTAATGCTAAGGGTTTTAGATAAGCAAATCCTCGAGTTGTGAGTTGACACATAACAAGTTATTAAGCAAATAGCAATCGATAACGCGAGTCAATATTTGATTGCCATTTGTGTTGAAGTGTTGTTTGAATAGACATTAGACTATAGAGGTTAGATGACATGGGTATGGCAATTAACCTTTACATGTAAATACAGAATTAGATCCCTGAAACGATTACACTAATTGCTATAAAGGGTGGTATTGACATATGGCATTTAATTTAAACCACATGTTCCTAAGCATACCAGGTAACATTGTGCCAAAATTCAGATCAAAAATCGCGTTTTTAGTTTTCAAGGCTTTTGATCAATTTGTACGAGTTTTACGACTCAGGTAAGTTCCCGAACCGAACTGAAGTTCAGCAAAGCTGTAAAAATACCCGTATATGGCAAAAAATCGTGAAAACTCAAATCACGATTTTTGACTAAAAATCATCCCGGATATTTTTCAAAATGTGTACAATGTCACCTAGGGTTATGAGAAACATGTAGGTTAAATTAAATACCATATATCAATATCACCCTGTATATAATATAAATACACCCAACAGTCACACGCATAGTCCTGACCCCTCATTAAGGTCAATTAAGTCTTGTGTCGTGGGCATCAGAAAATACGAAAGACTTTTCGGTCTCACAAACATCCAGATCCGGAACAAATACCTGTGGATCACACCAACATTTGTTTCGTTGCGGGAATCGAACCAGCAACTTCACATTTCACAGCCGGCCTCTAACCAACTGCGCCACGGAGGCTGTCGAATAAGTATATTAATTATCACTGGATGCTTGTCGCTTGTCCATCCACATTGGACTTAATGTGGTTGAAAATAAAGTTGATATTATGATGTGATATTGAAAATGAAGGGATGCCTTAGAGAATTTCAAGCATAAAGTCGCGAAACGTTACTTGAGAAACATCATAACAATAATTTACAAAATAACTCCCGAGATGCCTATTATACTCGAAAACAATTAAAACAACTTTAGAGCTAAAATTGAGTCAATTAAATATAGTTACTCTTACAAAATCAACAATTGTTTAGGTCAGATAATATACGCGATAGCATGTAATGTTGAGATTTCGAAACGAATTTAATAATCAAAATAACCCCAGATAATTAATAATCACTAAGTGGCATATTTTAATCTATAAGCACCCACTGCAGTATGAAATTCACCGCTGAATATACGCTTCAGCAAAATTTTATTTACTTAACCATAAACATTTCAACATAATTCACAATGTTATTCAATTATTGCACAAACATGATAATTACGTTAATTCACCAATGCAAATATTAATGCGTGAAATGATGTTTGCATCATTTGCAAATACATCGCTATGATAATATTTATTAGTCCCAATAAACAAACTACTAACATGTTTAAAATAAAATGACAGCCTCCGTGGCGCAGTTGGTTAGACGCCGCCTGTGAAACGAGAGGCCGCGGGTTCGATCCCCGCACCGAGACAAATGTTTGTGAGACCCACAAGTGTTCGTCTCGGGTCTGGGTGTTTGTGAGACCGAAAAGTCTCTCGTAGCTTCTGATACCCACGTCACAAGACTTAATTGATCTTAATTTGGGGTCAGGACTATGTATGTGACAGGTGTATTTATTTAACTTTGCTATTTGTTATGCCCTATCCAGAATCCACGAGGCTACACGAGGAAACGCGATCGCGAGAGTGAGGACCGTGCCCTCGGCTCGCCTCGTCTTCCCTCGCGTTTCTTCGCCTCGCCGTCGCTCCCTTTGTGTCGGTTTTGGACGTGTCAAAGGACGAGAGTGGGTGAGGCGAAAGAATCATCCACACTCTCAAGAGTGTTGATGGCTAGCACTCCTGCAGCCTCCAATCGCTAAGACTCGTGCCGAGAGCCTCTAGCAGATGCCTCGCGAGTCTGGAGCCAGAATTACTGGTTTGATGTGAGTATTTGCCCGAATAGCGACCAGTACAAAAGGTGTACAACCCGCCTTATACCCATGCAAATATATGCTCTCTGATCAGATATACAGCATTTGATCTATTAAGCTGCAATTGAGTCAATTAAAGAATATATTTTCTCACTGATCGATACTATGATAATTGAATCAAGCACGTTAAATCAAAGAGTTCTAAAGTGAATACTAGCCAATATTATATCTACACTATTATATTTATTACTTAGTAACTGAATCTAATTAATGTATGACATTTTACGGATTCAATAAATATTTTGATTTCATTACCACCAAGTTCTATGTACATGGTCATCTTTTCAGGTAGGTAAAAATTCTAACTATTATGTACGGATGAAACTATGGTATTTCATAATAGAGTTAGCAATTTTAATACTATTCTGTAATCTACAATGTAAGCATTAGAAAACAGGCTAGTTTTAAATGAACTCAACTCTATTCTTCACAAGAACACCTTACGCTAAGTTCAAATAAAATAATGAAGTAAAGTAAAAAAACAAGATGGTATTAGTAGTTTAACTTCCAAAAATTCATTTTGTCGATTATATACCATATTTCCACAATATATAAAGCTCATTTTCAATTCAGCACAAACAAAAATAATTAGCCTAAATGAAGTAAAAGAAACAGTAATTACAAAATAACATCCGCGCATATAAAACAGATTTTAAAAGTAGAATTAATACGACAGTGCAAAAATCGATGAGCTTTGTACAAGTATTTCTCGGAATAGTAACCACTGATGAACTATTGAAAGGCTTCGCAATATTCTGCCATATGTTTCAGCATTAATTAAAATACTGAGAATGAATCTCTTTGTACGCTGCTCACGTTTTATCTCTGAATGTTTGTATTTTACAGACTTTAGAAATATTTTTACATTATTGAGCTTATTAGAGACTGTTTTATGTTATCATGTTTGATAGGCATGGTTTTACTCAACTACAAGTACCTGGAATGTATTTAATATAATCTCATTTACATATATTTGACTGCCACGGTGGCGTAGTTGTACTTCGGTACGGTGACAATGCTGAGGTCTCGGGTCCGATTCCCGGGTTGAGCAACGTGATATTTGATTTTTCTATTCATTATCAGCGCGGAGTCAGGAATTCGTGCCCGATATGGCGATATGCCCTTACATCGTGGGACGGAAAATAAAAGGCGAAACGCGTATGACCTGGTTACTACCAGGAGAACCTCTACCTACCCCTTCCGGGAAAAAGGCGTGAGTGTATGTTTATATATGTCACTTACCTTTGGGTTGTCGAATAAATGTTTTAGAATAAAGATATTTAACCTCATTAGACTACTATATGTACATCACTAAAAATTGGATTCGATCCAACTACGATGTACGAAATCAATTTAAAAAAATTGTCAGTTCTATTATAATGTTCCAATTATTTTTTTTCAAAACCAAAATAATGTGCTCAATTTGGACGGCACCATACTTGTCATAAGATGCATTACAGTAGTTTTATCGAGCCAGATTAAAAAAATATTGACTCAATTTAAATGCAGGATAGATATAGACTATAGAGATTAAGATTTGTATTCAAATCATACATTCCAATAATATCTCAAAAGGGCTTATGATCGGAATATTCCACCTTGAACTTGAAAACTTAAAAGCATTCTTTTGCTCTGTAAAAACTCTTCGGAACTGACTAGAATTCGCTTTGTGAAAAACTCTTCATAAAAGGTTCTGATACGTGGCAAGACTTTAATCAGCATGAACTTCGAAAATAGTTCAATTCCACAAGGGTTTTTTGGCCGAAAATCGGTATTGAATGTTTCTTATGCAACATGGAATAATTTTAGTTTGTTTCACTTTTCATATGAAAATGAAAATGAAAATGAAAAATGAAAATGCATTATTAAATTCTTGCTCACTGATTTATGCTGTCTTTGTCCAACAACAAAAACCTAGACAAAATGGATTACATTTATACTTTATTATATTGAACAAAATATGTTACAACTCACACATAGTTGCTAAGAAACATCACTTATTTTTAACCGACTTCTTAAAAAGAGGAGGTTCTCAGCTATACTGTATGTTTTTCTATGTTTGTAACCTTATAACTCTGAACTGAGTGGCCCGATTTTGAGCATTCTTTCTTTTCATGTTGAGACTCGTAGTGTAATAATTGATTGGATTAATCAAAACACAAAGCCAGCACGATCTTTTCCATTACACCACTTCTTACCCATTTAGCAAATACAATACGCAAGAAGAGAACCAAAGCAACACTAATTCGGATAATTAATACATTCTTCTAATGCTTAATATGTTAATCATCATAATTGATGGACTAGTCAAGACTCATTATCTTCACGCGACAAAGTAATTATGCAGTACCAACTTCCTTTAATGTCCTACAGGGAATTGGCGCCTCGCTTTGTTTACCCTGGATGTCATACTAAATTTGTCATCCTAGCTTTGAGGGACTTATCTATTATTAATGTGGCTAATGGATCTTGACGAATAACAAAATGTAGTAAATTACTTAGTATTATTACTGAAAGAAAAGATAGGTATAAAGAAAAAGGGGAGGAACAATTTAGTAAATACATACCACGGAAATACAGAGATTATGGTAATTCTTTGGTTTTATCCTCTATCCTATAATAAAATTAAACATGCACATGCAATACATGTGTCTAGTGTCGCATCAAAAACTAGGAGTTTTATTTTTAATTAAAACTCCCAATACGAAGTCTGTTATTTTACAGCCGGCTCCTTGGCACTGTTCGACTTCGATAGTTAAAAATAAGCCCTAATTAAAGTAAAATACGTTCTCTAATTAAACCAGGATATCAACATTCGTACATATTTAAAGGATAAGACGATTGTACTTCTGTTGTACATAACTCAGAAAATCCTTTTTAAAATTACATCCAACATTTCTTACACATTTTATATGGCTTTAATATTAAATTCATAGAAAAAGAGTTGAGGAATATTCTAATTTAAAGAATTCTCTACAAAGGAGCACAAAGAACCGCTTTAATGTTATACGAAGGGAAGTTTCAAAGCCTTTGGAAATTCCTTCGCCATGGAACACTTATAAAGTGACAACATTTACGATGCAGACTATTGTTAGAAAAGATTAAAATTTTATTCGAAGAACATACTTTAGTTGATGCACGAGCATTCCTTGTATAGACAGCCTGGGAATGCGAAGTAATAAAAATATGTTTGAATTACACTTAAAGTGAATCGGAATAAAAGTATTAACGTAGAGTGCTGTAAATATGATAATTACAACACGGTCCGTACGATTTTATACTTTAAAATTGAATTAGCTATACATCAAAATTATAACATCTATCTTCAAACAGAATAAATGGTGAAAATTACAATTTCGGCAATAACAACTAAACATAAGAAGAACACGTACAGAAGGACTGGACTGGACTCGGCACGCATTGTGAGGAGGTTTCTCACTTTAAATAAATAAATACACCCAACAGTCACATACATAGTCCTGACCCCACAATAAGATCGAGTGTTGTGTCGTGGGTATCAGGAACTACGAGAGACTTTTCGGTCTCACAAACACCCAGACCCGAGACAAATACTTGTGGGCCACACAAACATTTGTCTCGGTGCGGGGATCGAACCCGCGGACTCTCGTTTCTCGTTTCTCATTTCCTAATAGAACTGGCGTGTGACGCCCCGCCTGGAAATCAGTTTGAAACTTTTTGCAACATTAAAAAATAGGTTCCCAATGTCGCAGGGTGATAGAGGTAAGTAAAATATTATATGAAACAATTAATAAATTAAAGTTAAAACAATGGGAACCTATTTATAGAGTATATACACATAATTCTGACTCTACAACACGATATAAGTAAAAAAAACAAGGAACTTTACGCTCCAACCATATCCAGATATAACAAACTTATAATTGTTGATTGCAAAAAAAAAACGGAGTGGGCATAGAACCCGCGATATTTCTTTCCACAATCTACTTCTCGTCCACTAAGCTTCGAAGAATAATAAGAAACAATATATTATAAAAATACATCGTGCTTCAGTAATATCGAAAAACCTAATTTAAAAAACTTAGAGGGTTCTGAAAAACACTGTTCTGTGTTATAAAAAAAAACCAAAACATACATTTCATATCTATTCAGTGATTTTTCAACAGTTTGAAGCAGGTTTGCGTAATCGGGCGCTCAAACGGGGACGTACACAAGATTAAATTTCCTTTAATGTCAGCCCGGTTTTAGTTTAATACTTCATGTATTTACGCAGTTTGAATACGCGACTTATCTTTGCTTTTATAAAAAAAAAACAATTAACTATAATTCGTTAATTTATGCGCTTACTTGTTTTCTCTCTGCACCATCAAAGGTAGACTGGCAAAGAATGTCTCAGGCATTGAGTCCGCCTTTATACTATAATATTTATATATTAAGCACATATAGTTTCAACGGAACTAACTCATTTAAGCTCTCAAGACTATAGTTATTATTTCTCATAATTGTCGACCGGTGAGACAATAATTTCTTGCTGAAATACATAAGCCGAATCTGAAACGCGACACACTTATGTATGTTGGTTAATAATAACAGTCACACACATAGTCCTGACGCCACACTAAAATCGAATCTTGTGTCGTGGGTACTAGGAACTACGAGAGACTTCGGTCACACAAATATTTGTTACGGTGTGGGGGTCGAACCCGCGCCCTCTCGTTTCACAGCTGGCGTCTAACCAACTGCGCCACGGAGGCTGTTTGTTAATGTAGCAGGTTTTTCTCTATTATTTACGGTGTTAAGTATCCGGTGGATACGAATTTCCAACTAAAATATGACAACGCCTGCTCAAAAATCATGCTCTATCAATCATTAGCTATGAGATTTGTGTTAGAAGACAATTAATTCCGAAATTGGAATTCTAAAAACACCACAATAGCAACCACAACACAGAGAAACTACATTAATTTCAGAAACGAGAAACTTTCGATATTAATAATTGAACAAGTTAAGGTATTTTGAATGAATACCTGAATGTAAATCAATCGCGTTTTGTTCCTGCTCTTAATATTGTTCGTAGCTGGAGATTCCTCAATAATGACCTCTCAAACTTTACGTATAATAGGCTTATAGGGGATGCACGACAAAAATATTGACGTGGGTTCGACTCGCTAGTTCCCTTTGCTAATTCGCCAATATAAACGTAGGCGTATATGGAGTAGGAATATAAAAACTTTTATACCTGATCGTTTTCTATACGAAATTCGAATGGATGTTTAGCCTTCATAATCGTAGCCTCTATACAGCAATGGAATATGTAAATTAAAGAGATTATATTATTGTTGTCATAAACAGGACATAGATTAGAAAACCGTTTGATACTTTATTTGTTCTTTCGAAGTGCGTGGTGGCCTGTCGGTGGTCGCGGATACAAATCCTAGGGCACACCTTTGACTTCTCGGAATCATTGTGTATTGATAGTCAATCACCACGAACGAACGGTGAAGGAAAACATCGTGAGGAAACCTGCATACCATAGCGGTTTGTAATAATTTCTATGGTATGTAAAGTCCGCCAACCCGCACTAGGCCAGCGTGGTGGACCATACGGAATAGCCCTCTCAATTTTATTCTCGATTGTAGAGGAGGCTCGTGCCCTGCAGTACAGTTACAGTACAGTACAAATAAGAGTAGGAAGTAAGGATAAACTTTGTATGTTAGTTCCTAACAATGTCTTGAAAAAACATTACAAAACTTGTGGACAAAACTATTTGAAACTTGCATCATTAAGCCTTATTGAGGTTAGAGAGGGGAAACATCAGGTTTTTTTAATCTAGTCCTTACATATTACACGATGGGTAAAAATTGTCCCACCGCTGGATAAAACTTCCTTCTTACAAGAATGTTGTTTTGTATATTTTTTAAGTACATTTACTAGTCCTTAGTACCCTAGACCTTAACAGGTCAATGCGGAGATCCTTGGGGGAGGCCTATGTCCAGCAGTGAACTTCCTGTGGCTGAAGAGAGAGAGAGAGAGAGAGTATCCTTATGGAAAGCTATGTGATTATCATGAAATAAACTGTATAAACTTTAGATTATGTTGTATTGATCCTTGTGTCTTGTTTTCTAATCATGTATACCCATTTTCAGTTTCTATTTTCACTAAACCAGAACTCTTTTAGAACAAAAATATCTATTCTGATACTAAAAATGTATAAAACAATGTAGGTATTGACTGTATTTTTTTTACCTCAGCATTGTTCTATATCTAACATAGTACAAGTGAATTCATTAGAAAAAATTAAACTCACATGTACTAACGTTACAATATATATTGTAATTTCAATAGTACATTCAATTCTGAGTAGTTATATTGATAAGATCAGTATAACCGCCAAATGGTTATATTTTGATTCAATTAAGTGTTGGCAACTAGTTTAATTGAACATCTAACTGACCCCTGTTAATTGCTCTTCCTGAAATGTTACTAGCAGTTGTATACTTTAGTTTAAGTTGTACAAGATCTTAATATACTCGTATATTGTTCTATTTATATTACTATTAAATTAAATTATAGTATAATATTATTTATAATATCATTCTGTGAAGAGGTAAGTAACATACTTTGTTTCTTTTTTCTTCATGAATAAATTAAGTGGAGAGCTACTAATTTTATAATTACTACTCCAACCTTTAATTTTGTTTAAAATAGCATAACCAACTTGTCTAAGCTTCTCGGAGTAAGAATTAATTATCCAACCATCCAACCTTCTTTGCAATTCAAATTACTGAAAATAAAACACCAGTTACACACAAAACATTCCAAATTCAAATTACATCAAACCGACCACGGAAGTAGCGTAGGCGCTGACATTTGGCACTCACAATAGACAGCAAAGCGGTGCGGTTTGTACACAATAAGGCACGGAAACAACGACCCAGTGAAACAATTTACTCCGGCTTTCTGTCGCCTCTGCAATTTTCCACTTGGCATCGGCCTTATCTAGTTCCCATTGCATCCTCGTCGTGACACGCGCATCCGGACGGAAATGACCATGGACTTTGCTTTACATTGCGTTGCATTGTATATATTATGAGAAAGTTTTGAATTGATAAAAAATTGAGCGATTATTTTTAAAGTGGATTTTTAATTTTAGGGAATTGGATTTTAGTTAGATATGTTTCATTTTCCAATTTAATAAGGTTGAATAAGTAAAAATTAGATTTTAGAGCATCCGAATTTAGCCAAAATATCTGCAGTTATATCACCGACTGGTGGGTTAAAGCCTGGCATTACCAACAATGACTTTTTCAAGCCTGCGAATTTAAAGTAATTGATGTCACAATAACTTTAGTTGCAATAAAAAGTAAAGGTAGGTATTAAAAAAAAATAGAAGTATAATGTAATTTTTATAATGCAAGCTACACTTATAAGACTGCACAATAAAATTGTAAAGAAAAATCATTTAAGATTTTACAAATTACATTACATCAATGCCTCTATTCATCATAATATTTTAAGTATATTTTAACTCTTCAGAATTCAAGGCTGACCTCAAGAATAATAGAGTTCTCGGTACAAAATGTTAACTAGTTCCGAGAAGCTAGTCTCGAGAGCATTTATCGAGCCTCTTAATCGTCTCCCCGATGTCGTGTCGAGATAGTACACAGTTCTTGACTCGGTTCAAGTATCTGCACCGTATATTGTGAATTTATAGGGAAGTTAAACGTGAAAGGCGAAAGTTTTTCGATTCCACCGATAATAATTTTGCTTGGCTTAAAATTAGATGCACATTGAATTTTCGCTGCGTCTAACAGTTGTGAGCTGTTCATTATAATTGAGAAAGTGAAAATTGTAATAAATAAATAATACATCCAACAGTCACATACATAGTCCTGACCCCACATTAAGATCGAGTCTTGTGTTGTGGATCGAACCCGCGGCCTCACGTTTCACTGCCGGCGTCTAATCACTGCGCCACGGGGATCATATAATCATACATATATAAACATCAAGCCTTTTTACGAGAAAGGGTAGGCAGAGGTGCAACCAGGACATCCACGTTTCGCTCTGTGTTCCATCACATGATGTGATGGAAGTTGAGCCTATCGCCATATCAGGCACAAATTCCTGACTCTGGGCTGATAATGATAATAGAAAAATCTAATATCACTTTCCCCACCCGGGATTCGAACCCGAGACCTCAGCTTTGTAATCATACCGTAGTACAACTACGCCACCGAGGTATTCGCACCGTGAATAGAGCTTTACAAAATATTTTTTCAGGCTTTTTCTTTCTGTATTTAAGAATAGTACGTACATACATACATAACCACACGCCTTTTTCCCAGAAGGGGTAGGCAGAGGTGCTACTAGAACACCCACGTTTCGCCTTGTATATTCCGTCCCACGATGTGATAGGGGGCGAGCCTAACGCCATATCGGGCACAAATTCCTGACTCCGGGCTAACAATGAATAGAAAAATCCAACATCACTTTATATTTATAAAGTCAGTTTCAACTAAACTAAAAACTAACAGGCGGTCAAAAATCAACTAATATTAATCGTATTTCTGTTTTTATAGATCACAACCTATAGGAAAAGAACCGGGCTTTCAATTTTAATATTAGCCCCGATATTTTGAAAGAAAAGTTTTTCCTCGAAGTTTAATTCATTATCATTGAATGAAAGAGGGTCGTACGTTCAAACTTGACGCGATCCGTAATTACTTTGTCAGGTGTTGCCACTAATTAAAATATTTATTATTAATTAATTTACATTTATATTATCTATCCGCTTTTATTATGCTTCCTCATTTTATTTTATACAGGACACGAAGAATTACTTCCCTGTCGCTTTTCTTATTGAAAATAAATTAATTTCCTATACACATTTGTAACTTTTTTGTAATTACTTTTGAAGTACGTGTACTTCCTAGGATTTGTATACAATGACGGATTTCACATATTTCCGTTAACATAATATACACGACATGAGAATTGAACCCGAAACCTAGCAGGTTACAACCGTTACGTGTGGGTACTATATGTAAATAAATAAACTTGTGAAGTTTTTCTTTTCATCAGATAATTAAGTCAGTGTATAATGCACGTTATTTAAACCTCTTAAATGAATCTGTTAATTAAGAGTAAAATATGATGAAGCTACTTCTACATTAGCGTACGAAGCATAAAATTGCAATATTTACAACGCCCGTAGCTGTTATACCTTTAATTAGTGGTTATACGTACAATTTATACGAGTAGTGGATTTTCTGAATTAGAATTTTCTTTCAGAAATTAATAAATTTGTAATATCAAGGCGATGTTGCAACGTTAACGGGGTTAATTGAATATTTTCTATACAAATACCCAGTTGAATGTAAATATTAGTATTCACACTAATATCTTCTAGGAGTTGTAAAACGCTATAGGGCCCCACTTATTATGTCGCACTCCTACCCTTTAACCTATCTATACTCTGATACAGCTGGTGATATTTTTGTCGATCAAAGAGGTAATCATCTATCACCATTAGATAATCTAATTAAACATATCATATACCATCGAGCTTTGTATAGTCAATTTCTACTATTACTAGTATTAGTAAACAAAAATGTATTTCGAACATACGTCGTATGCTATTATTTCATAGTGTTTTTTGCCTAGATAAAGTTCTAACACTGCATCGGAAAGAAAGTAAAATAGCGTCAAAATAAACCTAATGATATCAATTGTTTCAGCCAGTTCATTACCTTCTTGTCTCTTAAGGAACCTTGTAATGTTTCCTAACAGTAGGCCATATAACCAGTAACAACTTACCTTGGTCTAGCAGCCTGGGTGTAGTAGCGGTCGAGTTCCTGCAGCATGCGGAGGGCATCAGCCATGTCGTGAGGACCTTCCTCCCTGGCCTCAGCGAGGACCACGAACGCCAACACGACGGCAATGGTAACAGCGAAGGTTTTGCTCAGCATTTTGAGATCTATGGACATAATAATGTGATGTTGGAAAAGGGTGGAAAAAATATTATGCAAAACTTTGTATGCTTTCAATAATAGTGGCCGAATCTGGCTTCGCCCAACTGTCATTACTGTCCTGTTGCACGGGCATAGTAGAATAGCAATAAATATAGTGTAATTATTTAGAAAATAACATTAATGAAACCTAAAAAAAAATATACTAGCAAGTCACCCACGCAGAAGTCATTAGGTACTATTGTGACATTAAAGAAAACTAAAAAAAAAATATTTAAAAAATATACTAGGTGCAATTATTAATTATATTCTGCTATAACCCTATTGAAGACGAATATAATGCATTACACATTATCGCGCAAAATACTAAGTTTTCTCCTACATCTTCACTACGTTACTGCAATCCCGAGTTGATGATAATAATTAGTCAGAAACCTTTAATATTCTTACACTATAGTATATAGCCGAACATTTCACAGTAGAACGCCTGTATAATATTGCACGTCTTAGAGCATGTTCGGCTTCTCTGATCCATTAATTGCCAAAATTGACGTTCCATCTAGCTTAAAAGCTTCCTATGCTACATCCGCCAAATATAGCTATTTGCTCTATTGCCGTAAATTTACTAAGTCCTAGAGGATCTTGTTCGCCAATAAAACCAAAGGAAAATTGATTCATTGATTCAAATAAAATTATTTATAATCAATTGTACTTATCAATAGCTTTAATTATTACAGTGAATTTAACTATAATATTTTATATTACAAAATTTGGTAATTATGAATAGTGTTCGCGTACCGATAATATCAAATTGTATGAATAACTTGCTTATACTGCATGCCAATGGCTATGAGCCAATCTGTCGAAAATACAAATTTATTTTTACATCATGACACCAATTGGTCAGATAGTTGAAAAGTCACACGACCACTACCAGCAGACTTTCATACAAAGATATTCAATTTCCCTTACATTTGAATATAATTCTCGACCAAATTCCCGTCACATCCCCGGGAAAGACAGCGGACGCGGACATACGATGACATCTCATTTGTTCACGCTCTGAATCATGCGAAAGTTCTTTGCGACGTATTAGGATTTTTCACGGGCTGCTGGGCCAATGTTGCCGTGATGGGTTTAATTGGAAAAAGTTATATAGCATTAAGTCTTGTATAATAGGAGGCCACGAAGCGGAAAGCGCAGCGTGGGACTTCCACCCACTAGATGGTCAGAGGACCTGGTGAAGGTCGCGGGACTTCGCTGGATGCATGCTGCCTCCAACAGGTCACTGTGGAAATCATTTTGAGGGGCCTATGCTCAGCAGCGGACTTCCTTTGGCTGATGGATTGGATTAGAAGTCTAGTATTTATTAAACCATGTGTAACCGTATATTGTATTAAGACGCTACTAGATTTAATACTAATTTAATATAATGTAACCAATTAATTAAAAACTACATTTACATCCATATGTAACAGCGCATATACATCCCACTGCAGGGCACGAGTCTCATATGCAATTGAGAGTATGATTAAGAAAGGGTTAGGACATAAAACTGCATAAATAAATGAAAAAGAACAAATGAGTAAATAATTCGCATTGTCTAAGCATTCTTTATCTATTATATTGATTTGCGAAAACTTATCAGGCTAAGTCAAAAGCATTATTGTATGAACGATGCTCTATCAAATGCAGGTTTCAAGGATACTTTATTAACGGCACTACTTTATTTACAGCATACTGTATTGTACTGACATAGCAAGAAATTAATTAGGTACACTAAAGTAAGGGAAAAATGAGTTTGTCGCCCTCCGTTACAGTCAATAGTTGTAAATTCCGATTCCGTGCCAAGGACCCGCTTCGATCCCGGAACAAACATGAACTGTGCGAAACTAATATTTGTTCGCCAGTTCTATTGGGTTGTACGTATCGCGCTGGCTGATTAACTTTCAAAAGGAATTAAGTTAATCTTCTTTTAATAACGTTAGTTTACTTTTAAAAGAATTTGTCGAAATTGTTGCTAGTTTTAACTTTTGTCTTTACTCGAATTTCCCCCGTTCTTAATGTTCTTATTTGGTTAGTTCCTACACAAACTCTTCCTTATTAATTTAATCCCTGTTTTCGTGTCGCCTCATTAAGTGTGGAGTCGGTGAGCTTGAGCTATATACAGTGAATATCTAGGTTCGGTTCATAGCTTTGACAATTTACTGCTTATGAGATTTTCATTTTTTTTTTTCATCCCAAAAGTTGTACGTGTATTTTAACCCCTTTAAGTCCCAATGCTGGGCAGGCCTCCCTCAATTCCTTCCATTTATCACGGTCAGTTGTTACTTGCCGTAAGTAACAAAATCTTAAAGCAAAAAAATCCCACTATTCAATACTTCACCAAATCAATAATACAAGTGCCTTTTATATAAATCACCCGCCTAAAGAATCCTAACGTAAAATATAATTTATCTAAACGACTTCACATTAAGCGGTACATAACTGAGCAAGGAGCATTTCGTGCGTATAAATCGTATGCCAATATATTACACCACAAGGGCTTGCGGCAGTAAGAGAATTTAATAGGGTCTAGTTTCCGCTTCAGGTTCACTACTCAGATTGAATTCATATGCATGGGTATCGATTCGAACCAACGACTGCAGAGAGTTGAATGATTTGATACATTTAATCGTTAGTCGTGAGAAAGCGGCTGCTTGAGAATTCTCTAAATTTCAAAAGTATATGCTTTAAGCAGAAATCGCGGGCTACTCGTAGTCTTGTAATACATTTTTCAATCCTAAAAGAGAGTTTTACTCAAAATGAAAATGTTCTATTACTAAGTTATAAGAATTGTCTGTACGCGCTTATACTGATTGAGTTTTAAGTAAACGACTAAACCCATACAAAATACAAAGTAAAATAAAAAACTTTAAAAGTAAATAACGTTGACTTGTACAATCAGAAAGCGTAGTGGAAGTCGTAAATATTTCATGTTAGCTTCGATATCGCGCTGAAGTAAATCGCGCTGCAATAAGTTAGTTTGTAAGCAATGGACTTCAACACGTCTCTATAATGTTGTATTTATCTATGATTCATGACATACATACATAAACTTACGCCTTGTCCCAGAAGGGATAGGCAGAGGTGCTACCAGGACACCCACATTTCGCCTTGTATGTTCCGTCCCACGATGTGATAGGGGGCGAGCCTATCGCCATATCGGGCACAAATTCCTGACTCCGGGCTGTTAATGAATAGAAAAATCCAATATCACTTTGCCCGACCCGGGATTCGAACCCGAGACCTCAGCTTTGCAATCATACTGTAGTACAACTACGCCACCGAGCCAGTCATGATTTATTAGATATTTTCTATTTCACTCGCCAAACAGCATTGTAAATGCACTGTTGTGTTTCGGTTTGAAGGACATTGTAGCCAGAGTAACTAATGGACATAATGAGATTTAACATCTTATGTCTGAGGATTCCATTGGGAATACCAGGCTTTATAATTAACTGTGTTGTTTGTTTTAGCTTCTAAACATCAGCGTTAGTATCGCTTACCATCAGTGAATGGCGTGCTCGTCTTGCCGTTCATCACAACAACAAAAAAAAAACTAAGTAATTTTGTATGAAATCGAGTCTATTATAAGTTGGTGGCGAAATTAGGAACCACAAATAAAACAAATATCTGTTTAACGCATAGTTTGATATAATTGACAATGTAACCGACTGGCATTTATACAGGGTATATCAAGACTGCTACCGAAAACGAAGCCAGGTGGTAGTTTTAGTGAGTTCAGACACAATGCAACTAATTTTTTTGCAAAATTAGAGATTTTTTTCCTATCATCGTATTTGGGTGGTAAATACATACATTTTCCTAAAAAAATAATGTACATTCTTTTATTTTTAAAGACGCTCTAGTACGCAAGGCTTTAAATTATAATTTTAGCAAAAACTATGGATTTACCATCTACAATTATATTTAAAATTTAAAAAAAATAATCACCGCGTTTTTTTTGCAAACTTTTCACTTGCATCGTGTCTGTAATCACTAAAACTACCACATGGCTTCGTTTTCGGTGGCAGCCTTGATATACCATGTATACAGAATTTCTTATCTGATAATGATATACCCTGTATTAGCAATCTAATGGTAATAACACGTCCAATGTAATGAAAAGTGAAGAGGAACTGTTTTATTACTTTACACAACAGCGCATTCGCGACAGAAGATCGTAGATGACATGTATTACACTTCCCCGTTTCTTATTATAGTCCCCGGCTCTATTTAATGTTTTTTCCTGAACAGTGATTGTTCTGACGGCCTTAAACTGATGATATTTTTATTTAAATACATTTTGTATTTTTTAACTTAACTGACACGGCAAAACGTGTCCTCTTTACTGAAAGGAAAACCTCCGCCTATCCCTTCTGGGAAAAAGGCGGGAGCTTATGTAAGTATGTGTATTTTTTTAGTATAAGTAAAATTTATTATCACCCCTGGTTGTCCTAATAAATAAATAAATAATTTTTATTTTACTATTATGGACCCTCCGGTAGTGTATACGAGTAGAACAAACACGCAGATATTGCCTAAAAATCTTCGTTAAAAATCGTAACATTAATAAATTACTATTTTCTCACAAGCTTGCAATTTAATTCGAGTAGTATGAACAATAAAATTAAGCAAATATAAATTTTTGTTTTAGATTAACTTTATTAATTTATCAAAAGCAACTGTCTATTGTTTTATTGGTCTTTCACAAAAGAAACTCTACCGTTTATTGTGCGTAAACAAAAATATAATTTAATAATGAAGTCGTTCTAAGCCCATCTTTTCTTAACGCCTCGAAATGGCAATACGAAATACGACTTTCGGCTTCCATTTAATATGAGTTTTCCAAACTGTATTAGCGGAGTTCAAGTTAACGTTATCCGATTGGTTCATTCAACTTTAAAATTGCAAATAATGCGTTTCTTTTCAGAGGAGAATTACTTTGTAAAAGTTATTTTATTTAAAGGGCTGTGTGAGGAAAAACCAACGTTTGATAATTTCAGTTGATTACGATATTTTAATATACAAGTATGTCACACGCTTAATATTATTTAAATGATGTCAAACTACAAATATTTAAAGTTAAACATGATTTTACATACGAAAAACTATTGTAAAAATTATTTAAACCACAACAAGGGTTGATAACCTAAAAAATTAAAAATAACAACTTCAAGTGGTTCATAAAATTATCGAACTTCTATAACATTTGACAAGGTAAAATAGCTACCAACCGTTCCATTAATATTCAGTTTCAGCCAACTTTATAAAACTTCAGAACAACTTAGCTCTTCAATAAATATTTACTGAAAAATTTGTTCCATTATGCGTATAAAAGATTGAACAGAACACGCGGCCGTTCCACAATGTCCCCGAGTGTTTGACTTGCAGCTTCAGCCAGTTTGAGTTGAGATTACGTTCGCATCGATGGGCTATTGGCGAATGGACTTTTTTTCACTTTTATTGGACAGCTTCACAAACTTCAATATCGCGTGTGTAACTTCCCTTTGTTATGGACAACAGCGTATATTAAACGTGTTTAGCTCTTATTTTTTTGTGTAGTTCGTATAAAGTATGAGTATATGAGTTTGCCTAGAAATAACATGACTTCTAAAAGAATATGATGAAATCATTCTTGATTCGTACTCTCAAAACTTAATACCTATTGCAGAAATCGGCTAAATCACAAGACTGCATTTTTTTCATTTGTTTTTTAACTTAAGGTAATTTTATTAAATCTCAGTGGCTACTAAATATACACGATATAAATAATATTTTTTTTTACGAAATCCCATTTATCAATTTTAGATTTATTTATAAACGATAGTAAAGGCCCCCGGCTCGTATCGTATTTTCCAATTTCCAATTTCCCAATAATTACGTACAATTTTATAAAACCAGCCAAAGCAGCCACGCTTATACCAGAACCCAATATCAGACAACAGTACCCAGCAAAGTAGTCGCAATGAAACTAATAAGAAACAAGAACTCTTTAGTAATAAACAGTACATTTTATTATGCACTGGCCTCAGCAGTACGTGCTTTACCTTCGTTTAATCTCTGCACTTTTCCTCGACTGACTTGGCTTTATTAAATTCGAGGTTAAGTAAGTATATGAAGATTGAGATTTACTTGAAGGACAAAGAAGCAGGTTGACGTTGCTTTGGTTGGTTCAGTCCATACATAACATTGTTAAGAATATTGCGCAGGCCGAAGAATTAAGACCATAATTATCCAACAATATTTTTTCCAAGCAATGCTTATTGGATGGGTGAAGATTTAATATTTCGACTTGAATTATTTTTACTTATTCCTAACAAATATTTATTTTAAAGGTTTTGTAAGATCAAAAAGCTTCGTAATTTCTGATTTACATGACACTTATCTGAGTATCTTACTCCAGACTCCAGAGTACCAGGTTCATGGCTTTGTGTGTGACACTTGGAATCATTTTTACAGGAATTGAAAACATCGTTAAGAAACCTTTCTATGTGAGAATTCTTCACAAAAATGTTGATTCTTTGTGGATATCACCACTTCGCATTGTGCCAACGTGGTAGGCTAATATTGAACTTTTTTAGGAATAGGAATAAGTATGTATTCCTTGGGGGAGGCCCATAGCCAGCAGTGGGGTGACGTGGGCTGATATAGATAGATGTGTTCCTGTCAAACATAGCCCAATTCTTTTATTCTAAGTCCAGATAAAAAATGAATATAACATTTATAGAAGCGAATAGTAAAAGTGCGTGGTGGCCTGTTGGTAACGGACCAGACGCGACTGCCTACCCTACACGTGCACAGTTGTCGCGAGTTTAAATCCCAGGACACACATCTGATTTTTCGGAGTCATGTGTATTGACAGTCAATCACCACGTATTATAACGGTGGAGGAAAACATCGTGAGGAAACCTAAATACCATAGGGATTTGTGGGAATTTCTATGGTATTTAAAATCCGCGAACCACACTAGGCCAACGTGATGGACTATATGGCCTAATTTCAATTGTACTTCTGCTTGTAGAGGAGGCTCGTGCCCTGCAATGGGATGATACAAATACAAAATATTTATAGGTTGGCTATATACGTCACCCATAGTTATTCCCAGAGGACGATCTCGAGGGACGTTCCAATCGGTTATTTTATATAACAATATATGAATTTGTGTTGTACTAATATTTGCTTACAATTTAGTTTGAATTCACGCGTGAATTAACTTTCGCGTGAATATTCGACGATGATTGGCTGTAGAAAGTTTCTAGTTGAACTTGTATTGTAATATAATACTTGGAAGAGCTCTTACGTTAGTCTGATAGTACCTAGATTTAATTATTATTCAGTAAATTTGACAGCCTCCGCGGCGCAATTGGTTAGACGCCGGCTTTGAAATGATAAAACGCGGTTTCGATCTTTGTATTGCGACAAATGTTGGGCCAACCACGTGTATTTGTTACAGGGGGGTTACTCTATGATCCGAAATGAAACTCGAATGTTCGGACGTCACACATAACACTGTACGAATGTGCCTAAGTACTCCACAAAATGTTGGAATTCTCTATCGTACGTCGTAACTATAGACTTAGTTCGGAGTTAATGATAAGTATCATAGAGAATAGTGTTGATTTTTAGAAGTGGTAAACTTATAACTTACTTCGGATCTCGAACGTCCAAACATTTGAGTTTCGTTTCGCATCATAGAGTAACCCCCCAAATCTGGGTGTTGTAAAACCGAACATTTATGTATTTATTTTATTAATGATAACAATATTTCGTACTTTTCTGATACCCACGACATAAAACGTGTGTATTGTAAAGCGTCATAATTTTATACATAAATGTTGGAAATGAAACCAATTATTTGTATAATATTGAATTTACAATATTCATTGGAACAGCTTGGACTATAGGTCGTCGCACTGCCTTCTTGGCAACACGAATCCTTATTAATTTCTGCGTGTTATGATTGCTTCAACCCTCACATAAAATAAATACTTACTCGTAGAAAGGCAAAGCTACAATATTTATACTGAAATATTAAGCCTTGAAAACCTCTTTCATTAGTAGTATTGGAAGATTTAAAAGTTCTTATATGAAAGTATCCTTATTTTTATTTTCAAGGTGGTATACTAGTCCATTGAAAAAACCCAGCCAAACTTATCTTTATCGGAAAATAAATATACTATTTTTAATGACAGTATGTTTAGGATCATGAAGTATAACGGTTTAGTAATGAATATTATGATCTGCCTTCAAGTTAAAAATTTCCCCGAAAGTTATTTTCGGCTAACCACGTCGCGTATAAAGTTGGCACCTCATTATGATTAAAGAACCTTTGAAAAACTACCGACGGGGTTCATTAAAAATTTAATTAACATTTTTTTCAGCAATTACCGGAAACACGTTTGATGTGGAATTAATTTTCACAGTTTGGAAACTTTTGGAGTCATTATTTGAATTTGATAAGGTTTTAGTAACATCAAAAATTGTGGACAATCTATAAATATCCTTTATAAGCGTAAAGATCGTAGATTATTCCATTTAGGAACATTTTGAATACATTTCTTTATATTAAGAATTCTCTCTTTTAAGTATTTTTTACGGCCAAACAGTATAAAAACAAATTGCATAATTTAAAAATGATTATTTCATCTCGTTTGTCACAAGAAAATCATAAAAAGTTATTGTTTAATTTGAAGCCAGGGAGGACCAACTTTAAAAACATACCAATTTTTTTTTCGATAGGACTCTAAAGTTTATTAATACTAACATAGCTTTCGCATATTTGTTCCAGATGGGTTTTTGCATTATGGTTATTAATTTAAGGTTGTTACACCCTTCCTCCAAAAGAAACCTTAGAAAAAGAACCTATGCTAACATCGAACTTAATGAACAGGTACCGTTTGACGAATCGTACTTTTCAAAGAAACATGGAAATATGGTTTTACGGAAAATGTTACAGGAACTGTGTGACTTGCGCCTGTACAAAGTAGTTTAAACTTGAAAAGACGAAACGTGAAACGGTACGGTTAGTTAAGTTTGATAATAAAAAACAAATTCTGATACTACACCATCAACCCAGCCCCAATCAATTTGTTTTGCCGAGGTAAACGTTACACTTCAAAGTGCAGGAAGCATTTAATAAGATCAAGACCTCTCTGCACTAAGATAATTATTACATCCTCCATTTTATGGTGTTCGGTATTTATTCATCAGAACATGAAAATATGAAATCTCTTATAAATTACTATACAAAGGAGATAAATAAACATCACGCCGTTTTCCCAGAAGGGGTAGGCAGAGGTGCAACCAGGACACCCACGTTTCGATTGTGTTCCGTTCCATGGGTAGGGTAAGGGGCGAGCCTATCGCCATATCGGACAAATCCGTAACTCCGGGCTTATAATGAATAAAAAACTCCAATATCATTTCACTCGACCCGGGATTCGAACCCGAGACCTCAGCTTTGTAATCATACCGTAGTACAACTAAGCCACCGAGGCAGTTGATAGGGAGATATTTTAAATGAAGCTTCTTTAGGTGGTATGAGTGTTGCGAAAAACCGGATTAAAGCGGGACTTGGGCTAGTCAAACTGTAAAACATTTTGGGTTCTGTATTGGAATAACATTTAGTAGTTTATGACTGTTGTTATAATAATAAAAAGGTAAAGAATGATTTATTTTTCTATTTTATTTTATTTCGCATAAAAAAATTTACTTTTTGACATATTTATTTTTATAGTATTTTGATTAAAAAATTAAAACAGTGCTAGAAATTATCAACACTAACCCATCAAATAGCATGGTGTAAAATTTCTAATAACATACACTTTCATCTGAAGACTTGATATAATATCTCGATGACGACAAACAAAAACCGGTATTCATTCGCGTCCTATACAAATAGTCTACATTTTCCCGAATTCATTATAATTCATAAGAAGTAATAAAAAGTTTGTCATATCATCTTTTTATTTAAATTTTATTGACTTTATGTTCCGGCGAATTTTAATTTAGTTTCACTTTACTGAATACGAGATTTTAAAGACATCTGATAAACTGTAAAAAAATATATACTCTGCAAACGTACAAGGATTTAAACTGAAGAAAAGTGGTCTGCAATTGCCATGGACTCACATTACATTATTATTTACGTCTAGGCAGATTGCAACCTCGATGGCGCAGTTGTAATACAGTACGATTACAGCGCTGAGGTCTCGGGTTCGATCCCGGGTCCGGCAAAGTGATATTGGATTTTCCTAAGCATTATCAGCCCGGAGTCAGGATTTTGCACCCGATTTTGCGATAGGCTCGCCGCCTATCACATCGTGGTTCGAAACACACAAGGCGAAGCTATGGTGTATTCTATTTGGATACTGTCCTTTTCTTGAGCTACATTGTAATCATTTTGTCGTATTCATATCTTTATGATAATAATATTTTTGGAACAAAAACATTGATATTCTAAAATAATTATTTTTTGGTATAAAAGAAATATAAATATAAAAGAAATATTCCTCATACTTTGAGACCCAGTAAGCAGCCGAATATCCGTTATTATGTAGAAAAAGTATTTCATGAAATCAATCATATCTGATGGACCCTTTCGTGAAAGGAAAACATAGAAACATGATTATGTGAATCAATTACTTTGACAGAACCTTTATGTCTACTTTATTTGAATGTTGATCGCTTGTTGAATATAAGATGAGAATAAAATTGTATCACATTGTTAAATACAGCTTAGATAGAATGTATGTTAAAATATTTTTAAGCAATATTTTATATCCGTCTTAACAAATAGGTACATATTAATTTGACACATATCTCAATTCGAGTGTGTATAAAATATTAATTTCGATTATTGAAATCAAAATTATGTGTTCAATAAATTATTTACGAAACTTAACACCATCTGTACTTGATTCAGCTGTTTTTAATAAACATAATAAAAAAGCTACGAGATTCTAAATTTATTTCTTTTTTATAAAATCCACTACCGCAAAATCAACTCAATACAGCCAGTAATATTATTAACAGCTTGTCTTTCAATTCATTAGGAGCAAGTCAGTGTTCGTTGCATACTTTATTCAGTCATAATTTAATATGGTAGCCCGATACGCGACCTTTTCAAACTATGCAATAAAATAAAAATAAAATCAATTGGGAATTCCAAATTTAAACGTGTGCGTTCGGTGTAGTTAAATTGTAGGTGGAATGTTTTTTAAAACTTTTTAAACTTCAGCATTGAGGTTTAATTGCGCTATTAAAACGCTTTGGCGATTACAAAAAAGGTTTTATTTCATCGGTAGTTTGTTTTTATTTTCGCGCCATGAAATACGATCTTTTATTCATGTACTCGTAAGTTAATACTCAGAGGTAGTACTATTATTTTGAACCTTTAGTGTGACATCAAATTTAACAATTTCAAAAATAGTTTTGTCTTATATGGGTCGTGTTGTAATTTAATGACGTCATATTTCCTCCTGTACAAATAAAACGTCTTAGTAGGTGACACTACCTGTCTACATAGTGAAGAGCTCTCAAGAATAGCACCCTCCTATTATTTCTTGTGATTAAGTTCGTTACATTGTGTCAACATTGCCCACGCATGACGCTCGGGACATTTCATTAGGCTTTTTCAAACAGAAATTAAACGGAGTCTAAACTTGTATTGGGTCAGATGTGTTGTGAATAATTTAATTCTTTATCTATTGACCTGTACAGTGTCAATTATGCAAAGGGTTGGCATCAAGCAGACAGGCAATTGTAAAATAAAAAATGTAAATAAAATACCAACTTTTAGCGATGTGTATTAGAAACATGTTACTCTGACCTTACGTAATTGCGGTTTGTGAATAAATAAAAGAACATTAATTAAATATATCTATATAAGCTCACATGTGCTGCACCGGAGCACCGCCATTGCATTATATTTTGTGACAGTAACGCAAATAATGTGATTTTTGGGCTTGGTAATTGAATTAAGAATTTTCGTATCGCAGACCTAAGCGCCATTTACACGGAGAGAGTTTGACGCGGCGAGAATCGTATGCGATTATCGCATGACAGAAACACTATGAGATTATCGTGTTCTGACAATGACACGGTGCAACTTTTTTATATCCTTACAATAATCGTATCTTGGAGGCGAGAAGCTCTCTCCGTGTAAATAGGGCTCTATACCTTACAAAGCTACACGACTAAAAAGGCTACTGAAATAAATCAAATAGTAGACACACGGCTTTGATCAGGCATCTATGTTACAAAAGAAAAAAAAAACAAGAAAATCCTCATTTCAGACGACGTTTCGTCGCAATTCTGAACTACTTTTGATTCGGATACGACCATCGTTTTTTGGTGCTTTTTGTCACAATGTTTTTCTACTCCGGGCACATTTGAAGTAATGGTTTTCGGAAATCAATCTAATACATACGAAGTGTTTAAATGTGCGAAAGGCTCGTACTCGATAGTTACTTCAAGTTTGCTTTTTATTACGAGTTTTAAAGATAAGTCACCAAGTTATTCCAATTATATACTGATACGATAAAGTATGTATCATTAACCTGATTGTACATAAATTTATGTAATCCAAATAAAGTATACATCACGAGAAATTATCTGATAGATATAGATATTTGGCTCTTTGTATATTTCTAAATGTATACGTATTCATGTTTTTTTAGATTTACGCGAATGTTACACATCGAAATACAACGAATTCTCACGGATTTTATCGCAAATTTGATTTAGTTTTTACATTTTTTAACTTCCCGACGCTTCGATCACTTTTCAGCTTTCGTGGTCTATCAGTCCACCCTGACACCGTCGAAACGTCGGAAATTTAAAAAATGTAAAAATTAAATCCAATCCGCATTAATATGTGTAAGAAATCGTTTTATTTCAATGTATACGTATTTATATCTAAAGCTAAACTTTATCGAATATTTTTCATCCCACTTTATTTATTTATTTACACTTTGTATAATTCAATAGTACGAGCGGACTTAACTATTCCTAATTGTCTATTCCTTAACATAAAAGTACTCAAAAATGCTCACACGCCGCACATTACCTAATCCCTCAATTCAGGTTATACGGGAGAATAAAAAAAAACCCAAAGCCGAGGAATTCATCCAAAAAGGGTTTTCACGAAGTAATTAATGCGAAGTGAACACATCAAAGAGACACAGGCTATAGACCGTATGTTTTATTATTTTAATTGAAGATGTTTTAAGCTCGCCGCAAAACGTGTTAACTCTTTCTGTCCATTACGTTTTTGTGTTTACTCCTGTGTTTAATTAATGGGGTTTCCCTTTTCGTGTTTTGGTAATACATTGGTTTTCTGTGTACAGAAAAGGACCTAGATTTGCGGTGAAATAGGTATTGTATGTCCTGAATTTAATGTAGAGGGTTGGAGTTATATAGTATCTGATAACTCTTATTCAAATTAAAATATTCCAGACGTTCATTTAAATTGGTGAATATAAAACACAATACATGTGCAAATATAATGTAGCACCAGTTTAGTAGTAAAGGCAGCTAAAAGTGTTTATATTATTTTAGGTTTACTTTCTACATAATAAATAAAATACATAAACATCACGCCTTTATCCCAGAAGGGGCAGGCAGAGGTACAACCAGGACACCCACATTTTGCCTTGTATGTTCCGTCCTACGATGTGATAGGGAGCGAGCCTACCGCCATATCGGGCACAAATCCCTGATTCCGGGCTGATAATGGCTAGAAAAATCAAATATCACTTTACCTGGCCTGAGAGTCAAACCCCAGACCTCAGCTTTATTATCGTATCGTAGTACAACTACGCCACCGAGGCAGTCAATTTCTCATATAACAAAATAATACTGCGTATTATTTATATCAACTTCGTGTTACTTTCTATCTAACTCAAATATTTGGAAATGTCAATATCACTTAAAATAAGGTTTTATCTATCCATATATCCGAAGGCTCTATTAATGTGTTTTCTCTAAGTTTTAAAGTTTGATGAACATTGCTTTCATATTTTTTTTTCCTTAGTAATTCCTCAGAAATAACGATACTATATATTTCATATAATGACATATATATATATATATATATATATATAAAAGGATTTGCATTTTGTGTCCCTCCTAATCCCAAGTATACGTGTTTCCATGCGAACGGTTTTAATGGTTGGTATTTAAAATATTTTATGGACAGGTAAAGTTTTAATTCAATGATGAATTTTACCCGGGACTTTTAAAAAACCTTACGTATTTAAAAATGAGGGATTACGAAATATATTTGGACTATTTTTAAACCTAATAGAGTATGAGATAAATATACCTCACATATGCACAACCTAACATGCCTAAACACATGCACATAGTCCTGACTCACTAAGGTACTAAGTAATGTGTCGTGCATACATACATACATAAACGCACGCCTTTTTCCCATAAGGGGTAGGCAGAGGTGCTACCAGGACACCCACATTTCGCCTTGTATGTTCCCACGATGTGATAGGGGGCGAGCCTATCGCCATATCGGGCCATAATGTGTCGTGGTTTTCAGAAATTAGGAAAGACTTATTGGTTTATCAACCGAAGCCGAAATAAATAGTCTCGGTGCAGGGATCGTACCCGCGCTCTCCGATATCACTGCCGGTTTGCAATCAACTGTGCCACGGACGATCCTACGATTTTTTATATTTAATTAGTTCTTACTCCCTGAATTAGACTCTGTGCTACTGAATAAACATAGTTACGCTTTAAAACCACTTGAACAATGTATTCATAATATTTATGATATGCTTTGCCTAATCTGATATCGAACCGAAGTTTTCTTTTTATATAAAAGGGTCTACGTGCTTCTACTAGTAAGTCATTCGTCCAATTATGTAACAATATTTATGATGCTTATACAGAAAATATACTGAAAATTTGTTTGTACAACTGACTAAACGAAAACTAATATTATTTTTTCATTAACTGAGCAATTTCTGAAACGACCTCAAAGTGTAATTTATATTATGAAAAATATAAGAAGTCATTGTCTATTTCATATCACTATTTCTTTGACTAAATTTATTGTAACATTTTAGATGCCAGAATGCAGAATGAACACTAAGATGCCAACTAATAAGATGCCACGAATGAACGAAAAATTTAAAATGTAGTCTTTTAAAGTAAATTAATATATTCCACGTTTTCTTTTCAATTATTAAAAAAAATCAGAAATATTGTTTTTTAATTAATTCAACTGCTAAGACGATTTCCGACCGAAAAAATAAATTCCCGTAATTGAATGAATTCTATTCACAATTTCGTTTTCGGCGTCTGATGTGCTGTATAATTTTATACTCCGGTTCATGTGGTTAAATATTGAAACTATATTTTTAATTTAAATTAAAAAAGGTTCTAACAACACCATTTAAAAATCGAATTACAGACTTGAAAGATTTTTCAAAATTCGAACATTCCCTGGCCTACGTCACTTACCTTTACTACTGCGGCAGCGGGAGCAAACTTTTCAAACTTCGAACGGCTCGGGAGCGCGAAAGCAGAAAGTGCAACAAGTCCGGAGTGAAGCACAAGGACGTCGGTGGCAGCATTTATACACGGCGCTTGGGCGGGTTGTAGGCGGAGCCACGCACGCGTAGGCGCCAAGTAACTTCATGACGTGCTGACGTATGCTTTTCTTGGAAATTAAAAAAAATAAAACGGCTAAGCGTGATCTGCTCTTGAGATTAACACTGGCCTTTGTGTGGAAAAAAAATATTTTCCAGTAAATGCTGGGTCATAGAATAATCAAATTTAATTACATAATATTTAAAAAAATATTTAAATGACTAGCCAGTGATTAACACGATAGAATAATAAAATAATGGCTTAAAATATTAATAAGTTACTCATTAACTTAATAACTTATTCAAAATATAATATTCGATGAATTCGGAAGTACTAATTTGACAATAAATATATTTGTTAAAATTAACTTAATGCACAAATATTTTTAATTAGTACAAATATTTACATAAAAATATGTCTAATAAAAAAGAATAAATGCAAAATTTACTACAATGATTTGTCGTCAATAAATTCGTATAATATGACTGAACGGCACAGGGGCTGTGGAGTTGGCTTTGCGCGCTGGAAGTCGCGGGTTCGATCCTACACCGATAAAATTTTGTACGACATGAGTCACTTGTTGTCCGGTTATAATTTTGTATCAAAGTTATGGTTGTAATTTTTACCAACAAATTATATGCAAGTAAAATTTGTATTTGTAAGTGCGTGGTGGCCTGTTGGTAAATGGACCAGACGCAGCTGCCTACATGTTGATACATGGTATATCGTATATGGTGGTCGCAGGTTCAAATCCCAGGGCAAACCTCCGACTTTTCGGAGTCATGTGTGTATTGATAGTCAATCACCACGCACTATAACGGTGATGGAAAACATCGTGAGGAAACCTGCATACCATAGCGATTTGTATAAATTTCTATGGTATGTAAAAGTCCGCCAACCCGCATTCGGCCATCGTGGTGGACTATATGGCCTAACCACTCTCAATCGTACTCTCGATTGTAGAGGAAGCCCGTGCCCTGCAGTGGGTCGTATATGGGCTGATACAATACAATAAAAAAATTGTATTAGGCATTTGTTACGAATAAAATGTATAAGTTTGTGAGTTCCGGATGGTTCTAAAACATACATCTTGGTGTTATGATGTACTATTTAATTATGTGAAATTTTTGGTTCAGTTAAAATTTAATCATATTTTTTCCTCATCATTTATCACCATCAATATCTAAATATAAAATAATAGGGTAGCTTTCATAGCAGTTGTTAAAACACTCACAGCAAGGAGCATTCCGGCATAATTGTATCGAATGGCATGGAAACGCCGTATGATGCCTTCGATACTTAGCCTGGACAGTATTTGCGCTTAATATGAGGTACAGTGCGGCACTATGCCGTGCCTGTGTAAAAAAGACAGATGTATGTCTTTCGTAGTTCTGACAACCACGAAAAAATAATAAGTGATTCTAAAAACAAAGCTGGTCTAAATAAATGTATTAATAAAAGAACTAACAATATTATAATGACCGACACAAGAATTTATTTCGAGTCTGGGTGTGACAGAAAATTCTCGTGTAGCTCCTGATACCCACGACACAAGACTCGATCTTAGTGTGGGGTCAGGACTATGTATGTGAATGTTGGGTGTATTCATTAATTAATTTAATAAGATAACATAAGGCCAAAAGCTTCCAAACTTTGGAATAGGTCTATTTTTAGCAGTGCATTTCACGTTTCTAAAGATGATGATGATGAAATGAATAGTAACAGTAAAATTAAAACGGTGTTTCAAAACTTTTTTTTTTCTGTAAAGCCCGTTCTTCTTGTAAGAACTACCAAAGAGACTTTTCCTCAATTTAATTTGTATTACTGTTTACTAAAAGCCTTTGAAAAATGTAGACAGTGAAATCATCCCATTTTTTAAACGCTGTAAAATTTCGGATACTTTTATCTAATTTTATACCGCGAAATATATCAAATATAATTTTGAAATTACGATACGCTAATGACAAATCCGATGTCAATTTACTTGCAATTAATATTCTAATATGAATGGACACTAATTGCGTCGCATTCCGATTATTTCGACAGTTATGAAGTTAACGGATGTTAAACTTAAATATTTTACATTTTTCCAAAATAAGTATTAGTTTCTTTGCTTTTCAAAAATCGTTTTTCGTTGTTTGCTTAACGATTTGAAACTTGTAAATAATTTTAAATTGAAACTAAATTACGTCCTCATTTTTATATTTTTAAAACAATAGAAATTCAAAACAGCTCATACAAATATTTATATATTTCATTGATTAACCTTATAACTTTAAGTAGTTTAAATAACCTAAGTTTTCGTAGACCTGTAGTACTTTTCCATAATTAAACCGAAAACTCATAAATGAAATCCTCATCTTAGTAGAAGACATCAAGTCGCATGCATATCAAGTCTAATTGATTTCACCAGGGCTTTAAAAATGAGTTGCGATGTTGAATCCATTATAATCTGTTAATTTTAAATATGGGCAGTACACGGGTATCTGGCATTTTTGTATCTACTCCACTCTATATTAGTAGTTTTTTTGGCCAAGCATGAACAGGCACATGTCATGGACTTCCATGAGTGTCAGCCCTTAATCGAGGCTCACCAAGCATACCGTAGAGTAGGGAGCAACTTGAATGTGTTGCCAGCTTATAAAATTCCATGAACAGCAGTAAACAGTCCATTAGGTGGACTACCAACTATGCCTATACCAACAACAAAAATAATAACAATCTATAAAACACAATAACAAAGTAATAAACAATTGAAGCCACGCCTTATTGTTATTCTCAAGCCGTCGTCATACACACAGCCTCCAAGGTTACTCGACCCAATTAATATCTGAAATATCTCGATAACAATTCAATTCGGAACAATTAAATTATGAAGTTGTTCTATTTCTGCTGTAAAGCCGATACGAAATTACCAAGGTATCGACTTGAAAGGATATTCCTAACAAACCAACTTCGTCTGTTGCATATTTTATAAGCTACGGTTGTGTGAAATTGTGTACAAATTTTTTGGACGTTGGTCGCGATGAATTCAGAAACGGCTTAACGGATTTCGATGAAATTTGGTATGAAGGTAGCTGACAGCCTGGATTAACACTTCGTCTACTTACACGTATTTTATACTAAGTTACAGTATGTTATTGTATTGTATTGTATCAGCCCATATACGACCCACTGCAGGGCACGGGCCTCCTCTACAATCGAGAGTACGATTGAGAGTGGTTAGGCCATATAGTCCACCACGCTGGCCTAATGCGGGTTGGCGGACTTTTACATACCATAGAAATTTATACAAATCGCTATGGTATGCAGGTTTCCTCACGATGCTTTCCTTCACCGTACAGTATGTTATATTATTATAGAAATCAATTTGCGCTCAAATCATATTTTAGTCCTTTATAATACTGGTTCTTTGATAGATACTGTATATACTTGTAACAGTACAGGAACTCAGGATGTCCAGTTACATCTATAGACAATCCTTAAACGATCAGCTATTTTGAAATAAAATTTTATTTTTGGTCCTTTGCTTTTTTGTGGAAGAGGAAAAGCTAGGCTTCCCTTTCGATACCCCGACAGAGGCAGGTAGGAATATGTCGGTGTCACTAGTATTCCAGCCCGGCAGATTGCGGATGTGGTAGCCTAGCCAGGTCCTGAACATAACCCACGCCAGCACACCGACTCCCACGGCACATTGGTATAAGATAACCAATTTATATATTTCCATAAATCAGTAAGCTAGTTATAAACAATTGCAAACACAATTATTGGCGACATTATAAATTCTCCGGCTACCTATACCCACGGAGTTTCCGAACGAATGGTTCCAGATTAAGCAACTTTCCGGCCGTTTTATGATCTCCTTAAGGAATTATTGGATGTGATATTTCCTTCCACATTTTGGGAGTTTGTACAGTCGTGAGTGAAATAGGATTTTGGGTAATTCAATTTTAGCTTCGCTCAAAGCTGATATTTTCTTAAAAACTTTGTATTTTTGGCATTTTTTTATGTATAAGCGTGGGACTTGATTTTCATTCGGATATTAAATTCACTTTTAGTTCATTAAGGATCAAGGGGGACTGAGTAACCTTTGCTGTTGCCTTACCTTCCTTTTCATCCCCTATAGTTAAAGGGTAACAAGACAAAGTTGTTGTTTAGATGTTTATGAAATTGGTGCAGTCGTTGGTGATGCGCGCTTTTATGAGCTACCAGCCATATTTATTTTATTTAATACTAAACATATTCACTGCCTCGGTGGCGTAGTGGTACTACGGTATGATTGCAAAGCTGAGGTCTCGGGTTCGAATCCCGGGTCGGGCAAAGTGATATTGGATTTTTCTATTCATTATCAGCCCGGAGTCAGGAATTTGTGCCCGATATGGCGATAGGCTCGCCCCCTATCACATCGTGGGACGGAATATACAAGGCGAAACGTGGGTGTTCTGGTAGCACCCCTGCCTACCCCTTCTGGGAAAAAGGCGTGTATTTTTGTATGTATGTATGTAATACTAAACATATATTTTATCTAATATCAGCCGTACAAAGATGTGATTATTTCTTAAGAAAATCAGACAGCACTGTTTAAATAAAAAATATATAAAAAATGCACTGATTTTCAATAATGGATGTAGTGTAATCATAAGCCTGTTAGAAAATGTGTGTTCTAATTAATAATAAATATGAGTCATGTACGAATTGATACCTGGCCTTGTGGTTCCGTAGCGAGTACTTCAGCTCGCACAATGCAGCTCTTTAATTTTTATTACTATTAACACTGCCTGTGAATGTTGGTTGTATAATAAACTTTCCGATGGTCCAATAATCTCTAACATTGTTAATAAGCAACAGAACAGTTCAGGCTCCAACCCTTCTATCCGTTTTCTTCAAAATTAACAGCCTGCATGGCGCAACTGTAAATAATCGGCTATGAAACGAGAGGGCGCCGCCCGGATTCCTGCACAAAGCTAATATTTTCTGAGCCTTTCTATGATTATTTGATTCGGATCTAGGCGTTTGTGAATATATCCATAGACTGGCTTCGTAATAGAAATTAAATATCATCACAACAAAATAAAATAAAATAATTTTAGAAATAATTTTAACAACAATAAATGCAGTATTGTGTTCCGGTTGAAAGGACATTATAGCCAGAGTACTGGACATAATGAGACTTAACATCCTATGTCTCGGGATGCGACTGCAGTGGTATTCCAAGCATTGCTTTGATATTCATGGCATTTGGTTTTGCTACTGTCCATGAGCGGTCGTATCGCTTACCATCAGGCGAATGGGATGCTCGTCTCGACATTCATTGCAATAAAAAAAAACCATTGTAGATACATGAAAGTGTAGCATAAAGAGGTCAATTAATTATTTGATTTTAAAGTAAAAGATGCTCACCATACTTTATGCTTTACATATATTTATGAAAAATAACTGAAAACAGAACACAACGATAGGTTTTCTTCCAGAATTTAGATTTCAAAGTACCCTTAAAAATCACAGCACATACTCATCTAAATAAACCATGGCATAATATGTTAGTTGCGTAGGTGTAACTCAACAGGATCGTATTCAGCTAAAAAGTCAAAAAATATCTTTGTGTCAGATTTATTAATAAATTATTCAAAATCAAAATAAACAAATAATACCAGCTAACAATTGTCTCCATAGTAAGAGGGACGACAAAACAATAGTAATAAGAGGTATTCTTTATGGATATAAAGACATATTTTGTACGTGGTAGAGCATTCCGTAGGTTTTTCAAGCAACAGTACATATGGGTTGTCAAGGCCGGGATTTTTACCACTTATCACACAATACTGGTATCTAATACGCCGACATATCTACTACGCCGTCAAGACAACTTGGGCATACTTAATATTATAAAAAACAATAAATAAATACACTTAACAGTTGCATACATTCATAGTCTTGACCTCACACAAGTCTTTTGTCGTGGTTATGAGAAACTACTAGAGACTTTACGGTCTCACAAATAGACTCGAAACAAATACCTTTGGATAACACAAACAATGACCTAAAAGAAGCCTTAACCTCCAAAATACCTCGCAAATCAACCCTAGACATTTATTATTCTCATTTATCTAAGGGAAACCTTTACCCCCGCAGCAAATCACAATTCAACCCCAGACATATACTGATATCTAAATCTCTTTAAACACCTGTTTTGCATATCACGCTAACAAGTTGTTACGCATTCAGCTGATCCGTGAAAACTGACGAGATTTTATCAATCAGTGTGAAAGGATTTCAACGGTATTAGATACTCCTTTAATGTTAGCTTTTACTTGCGGTTATTAGACAAAGGTGTTGAACCTTCGCACTTTAAGACTTAAGTATTATTATATTAGGTAAAAGAAAAAGGTTAGGTTCTTTTTTTGAAATGAGGGAGAATTTATTGAAAAGATTGGATGGTATGCAAATCTCTATGATCGATTGGTCCTGGCCGCATTTCTAAAATAGCATAATATTCGAATTATAAATATAAAACATTTTTAAATTTAGGAGTTTTAAAATGTTGGCGCATTAGATATCTACTTAATTGCCAATTATTTTTTTCGACAATCCAGTTGTGTGTATTTTTATTTGATATTCTGTACTGTATTCAATTCCATTGTATTTTTTTGTTTGTGCTTTGCCGTCTCGTCACTCCTTTAAAGTGCACATTTTAATCTTATCCAAAGTTTTTTGAACAAAAGTACAAAGAGAGCAGTGATATTTCTCTCGTCTGTGCAGTAATTGCAGCCTTTACTGTGATTATTTTTTCAGCATAATATTCCGACGGTTCTCGAGAACAAAATCACATCTTTAATATACATGTTACTTCAAAGGATTGATTCGTTAAAGCAAAATATTAAAACTCAAACATATTGTGGTATATTTTTTGTGTGGCAACTACTCAAAGCTGCTCAATATTATCTACGACTCCCGCTTTGTTTCGGAGGGAATTTGAAAATGATTTGTTGTTCCTATTTTCTCTCTTACTAATTCATTTTGTTGCAAGTTACAGTAAAGTTTGTGTCAATGTGTGCATAACTACATATATACATATAACTATAAACATTCACTCTTCATCACAGCAGCTGATTATATCCGTGTGTACAATGGCCGCCTGTGCTGCAACACAAACTAAAATTTAATCACTTTACCGCCCAACTGTACGCGGCAGCAACATAATTCTCCTCGCGAAATTCGCATTAAACTTTGATTTGCACACATATTGTCCCGCTTCCCTGTAAACAAACGCCATACGACGTGTGTAGGGAAAGTTAAATCTCCCCTCGTCTCCCCCTCTTCCCCGTCTCCCCTGCTGGACATATTGTTTCATTCACAAGTTTGGTAATTGCTCATCTGTTTGGATACACATCATATAATTTGTACAGGTTTGTATTACGTGTCTCTGTCATATTAAATTGGCTTGTTAGAAAACTGTCAGTGATTTTATTGGTAATGATGACACGCCGGCTGTGAAACGAGAGGCCACGGCTTCGATGCACGCGTCGAGACAAATATTTCAGAGGCCTACAAGTATTTGTCTCGGCTCTAGGTGTTTGTGAGACCGAAAAGACTCTCATAGTTTCTGATACCCACGACACAACACTCGATCTTAATTTGGCGTCAGTACTATGTATGTAATTGTTGAGTGTGTAAATCTGTGGAATCGAAGTCATCAGTAGAGGTGCCACCTAGTTTTGCCCACAGTTCGCTGTTTTTATTCCCGAGCTGCCATATGGGACGAGACATTCGCCATACAGTAAACAATTTCCAATCCCGGCGAACAATTTTCCTTCACAGTTAACTATAGTGCGTGGTGATTGAACACAACTCCAAAAAGTCAGAGGTGTGCGCTGGAATTTGAACCCGCGACCACCGTAAAAATGTTGGCAGTCGCGTCTGGCCCGTTTACCAAACAGTGTTAAGTAAAAGGACAAATCAACAAAGTGACACATACACACTCTCATACACGTATTAACACGATAATAACTACATACTCAGTAAAAGAATATACATAATTCATTTATTTCATAATGTCTTTTACGCATAATATGTACGTTGGCGACATTAGTTTTGCATTATTAGATCTCCGTACTAAGGACATGTTTGTCTTTTGTTTCTTGGCCATGGAATCACATTTTGGGTGATTTTTTTATTTTTGGACTGCACTGCACCTTTTTTTCCTTCAACGAGTGTTTACTCGTGACCTATTTCGGTCACCTCATGATAAGTGATCACTGCCACACAAGAACATCCACAACGCTGGATTATGGATGTATTGCCGGCCCAATTGGGAGATGAGCGGAAAGGAAAAAGCATGTAAATAAGAAAGGGGTATAGGGCATCCGGCAATCTCATTCACCGAACGAAACTCGACAGAAAAGCTGTCGCTACACGTCGACCTCCTATAAGACAGTGGTACCACCGCGGACTAGCCTGCCGTTAATGCTGAGTCATGACTGACAACATCGTGGCTCTACCACGTTTAAAAGCAATGCTTGGCATTCCACTTCGCTCGCCATCCTGAGACATAAGATGTGACAAGACATGTGATGTATGTTTGATCTACAAAAGAATGTGACCTTTCGCCAATCGCTACAGTAATGCCGGCCTGATGGAACCATAAACAAAGGCTATATAAAAATTAATACACTTTATTCTTCACGTAATATATTATATTAATCACAGGTGTTACATGATTAGGTACGCAGACTAATATAGTTTATATAGCTAGGCTTATATACTATACAAATGTTACACATACATTGCTGTCTATTATACTTTCAACCAGTCATGTAAACCATTTAATTACCGAACGAAACCTTTTTGAAACATTTTACATCTTTCAGGCTTTCATAAGCCATTCTACCGTGCAAGCCGGGCAATATGCAAGCCAACGCGGGCATTTTCACGCGCCGCCGGTATTAAAAACGGGCTTTATAGCTTCAAAGCTTATTGTACATCCGGTAAACTTGCAAATCCAATATGGCTTTGATGAACTATTGTAGGCGAATTTAAAATGTATTCGGAGCGCCTTTATGGTAATACTGTTGGTATATCTGTTGATATTTTTCTTTATCATTGAGAGAGTGGTATAGCTAAGTGGGGACTGGACTGCCGCATTGGAAAGTGCAGGTTCGAAGTTCAAATCCTAACTAAAAACTACTGAATTTTTAAATTAGATGTGTATCCTGATTTAATAATTATTAGGTTTTATTATGAAAGACACCATCATGAGATACCTAAGAGTACTCCACAATAATACCGAACCTGCGACTTAAGTTTTGCAAATCCGATCCATTGACGACTGAGCTTTTATCATTCACCACCAGCAGCAGGTGAACACTTTACTAAGCTGAAGTGGTAATGCATTAAGAAAAAACAACTTAGCTATCGACCTCCTAATTTTCATTAGTCGTTGCCCCGCATGCTGCATGTCGACCAACGTAAATGAAGCATCCTGATACGTAATTGGCATAGGAAAATTAATAATACTTAGTCAAGTTTTATATTGCCGTGAAAAATTAATACCTACTGGTAAAAAAAATTGCTGGTGGTAGGTCTCTCATATGTCAGAGGCCACCTGGGTAGGTACCACCGCATTGTCTATTTCTCCCGCCAAACAGCAGTGTAAACGCATTGTTGTGTTCCGGTTTGAAGGACCTTGTAGCCGAAGGAACTACTGGGCACAATGAGACATGCTCATTAATTCATCATCGCAATTAAAACAGTCATGGTTCAACAAGTTCCTCGAAAACATGAGCATTTACTTGCATTCATGCTTGCCTGGAAAATGCATTTTAGTTAAGACTCGAAAGTAAAACTCTAAACTGTAATTTGTTATATTCTAGAATTATATTTGCCATGGAAATAAAATATTAATGGATTTGGGCAGGGCATCTTGGCTAGACTTTAGAAGGCAGATGGACTAAGACAGTGACGGAGTGGTGGCCTAGAGAGGCCTGGCGGCTAACAGGCAGATCACCAGCCAGATGGTCGGGTGACATCGTGAAAGTCGCAGGAAAACAGTGGATTCGCTTGGCACAGGACCGAAAAATATGACGTACAAATGAGGAGGCCTGTACCCAACAGTGGGTTGACGTGGGCTGATAAATAGATTTGCAATTCTTATTCGACACGTAAAAAATCATTACTGACGAGGTACCTTTGTACAAGCAATTGGAATTATAAGTAGACTTCACACTATTTATTCGCTCATACTACACGAGTGTACTAAAATATCCTGGTTGGTATAAAATAATACCTTTACAAGTATATTAATATCGTCAACATCATGTTAAACGTTCGTAAATTTTTATAAGATTGTTTATTGCGATCTAAAATATGAGATTATCTCTATAATGTTCTGACAGAACAAAGAAATTCATAGATATTGTGTAGGACTAGCAAAAACGTTTAGTAGACTTTAGTTCGCAAAATTTTTTTTTTCTTTAGTCGTTCGTTCCATCCGCCAATGCAAAAGGCACACAACGTTCTTTGTAATACCAAGCATCTTAACAGAACATAATATTCATTTAAAATTTTTAAAAATAATAGCGGCCATTGTTGCAAAACAGTTGAAGTTGAAAAGCCCGCCATTAAGCATTCTACAAGTTCTCGTACTTTTCATCCGACATAACTCAAGTTTATTAAGTTTTTCTACCAGAGCGCTAAGCGGTTTCCGGAGAAACATTTTTATCACATTTAAAAAAATATATGAAAGTTACGGTTCCGTCGTGACTTTCAAGGAAATTTTAGGTTTTTCTGCGTTTCAATTCAGCATAACTAACTTTATGTACTAATATGTAGTTTTATAACTAATAAATATGTTGTGACACAAATCATTAATAAATATTTAGTCGATAGACCTCTAATGGCTAAAGAAAACGCCAAAAGTATATTCCCTGTTGCTGTCCAGCTGCTAGATCTTAGGTATGAAAAAGTTAAGATCAAGTCTTGTGTCGTGGGTATCAGAAACTAGGAGAGACTTTTTGGTCTCACATACATCCAGACCCGAAACAAATACCTGTGGATCACACAAACATTTATTTCAGAGCGGGGATCGAACCAGCACCTTCTCGTTTCACAGGCGGTGTCTAACCATCGGCGCCACGGAGGCTGTCGAATACCTTACAAGCGCAAAAAATATAAAAGTTAACTAAATGTTATTTCTAAAAACTAAGGTTCGTATTATATTTGAAGTGATATTTGCTTTCACACCTGTGGTTTTTAAATCACGTTACCGTACCCTGGGAGGGTAGCGTATCGTGTTGCGATAGTTACGCTTTGATAGGCTTTCAAAGCCCACTCAATCGAATATCCGTTTAATTAATAAGGTTGCATTTACCGATTCCTACACTTACACCGTAGAGGACCCTCGTTGAGCTGGAAAGGGCAGGGTCACATTGGAGGGGAAAGCGCGTTCCTTTTTCAATTTTTTTGTTTCTTTTTCCTGTTTAAATCGATGAAGACTGGCCTGGCGACTGGCCTGACTGGAGACTGGCCACTAGCAGTCTGATGGAAAACGGCTAACGGTAAACGTCACACCTCTTTGTCTATGCTTGGGTGAGCTACCGTGGTCTAACTTTAACCCTAGTGTTGATGTCCATTGTCAGATGATTGTAAAATCATAAACCAAACTATTTTATTATATTTAAAAATTATATTAAATGTTGGACTGTTATAAGGGTGGAATAGACGCTCGACTACAACATTTTGGTCACTGATGGTGAAGAAACTGAAAAAGGGAGAGAAAGTAACTGAAAGAGAAAAGCGGTATTGGGCCTCCGGCAAGCTCACCGAACGTAACACGACAGCAAAGCCGTCGCTTCACGTCTCACTTATCCGCCATGATCAAAGCCTTATAACGTTTTTGAGTGGGGTGTTTTATCTCGCCACTAGATTGTATTACGTCTGGCTTTGATTCAAGTATTATGAGGAAAACATGGTGAAACGACACCGATCGACCATTATTCATCAAACGCGTTGATAAAAATGACACGTGTAATTCAAGAGATTAGTGACAACGCCTATTGAGACTGGAATGGTCGGTACAAATCAAAAGATTATTGGGATGTTTGTAAATTTTACCTCTATTATTTTTATTTTGTTTTCTTTTTCTTTTTCTTTCCCTTACTATACTAAAAGGCCGTTTATGGGCGGCGGCAATTGCTTAACATCAGGTAATTCGTATTCGTATTCGTATTCGCCCTATTCTCGAACATGTACGATAAAGAAAGAGCATTGTACCGCGCACTTCAAAGGTGAAGCAAAACGAACCAGCATCACATAACAACAGTTAATACAATTTCTATGGCAAGTAAAGTCGACCTTTCCGAAATAGACCATCTTGCTGGATCATGGCCTTATACCCAGCACGTGACAGGCTTGTGTTGGACATATTGTAAAAAACTGTCTACTATGCATCCCTCCCCCCTCCCATTCTAAACTCAAAGGCCACCAAAGCTATACAAGAAGGTCACTTTCCATTAGGTGTCCCCACTTGCTATTTTATCGGTCTGGTACAAGGCGCCAAATAATTGCGAAGAGTAAAACAGCTCGCGTATTTTCTAAAGCCTCAATCTCTCATATACTAAGCTGGAATATTTTGCTAGCGCTGCATTAATTACATGTATTTCATTAGCGCGTTCGCGCGGTGTTATTACCAAGCGACATCTGTGGTGGGCCCTGTCATGCTGAAATGTTATGGATTATACCATTCAAGCGATGAAATATTACAGACTAGCACCTTAACCCGGAGTCACCCCAATGCAACGGCTACCATACAAAGTCACTTTTGTTTTGTGTCTAACAGCCATCTTTAAGCAGTTTTACGCCATTTCCTTTTCGAATTGAGAGGTTGGTAATCCGCCTACGTTTAAAGTTTGATAAATATTACTGTACTGTATCGGCCCATATACGTCCCACTGCTGGGCACGGACCTCCTCTACAATCGGGAGCATGAATGAGAGGAGTTAGGCTAATAAAATGTTAATGGACATTGGACAATAAACATCACTAATCACTTACCATGGGACGAGTTCGGTTGTCAGATCTATGCAGTTCAAATAGAGTCGATATATTTCCTACAACTGCCAAACCTAGTTTCTTCTTTCCTTAGGTTAACTCTACCCAAATATTACCTCGAGTTTATCGCTTTAATTTGTCGAAAAAGGGTAACAAACAGACAGAGTTACTTTCGCATTAATTATATTAGAACAGATAGTGGCTTAGATATTTTCTGTAATTGGATTAGATGTGTTAGTTGGATTTAATTTTAAAATATGTGGGTGTGGTGTGGTACGCTCGCGGAGCCATATGAAATTAACGCTTGAGGAAATTTCCAACTTTGAATTATTGAAATTATATTTCATTCAATATGTTCACTGACTGCCTCGGTGGCGTAGTTGTACCACGGCACGGTTACAAAGCTAAGGTCTCGGGTTCGAATCCCGGGTCGGGCAAAGTGGTATTGGATTTTTCTATTCATTATCAGCTGGGAGTCAGGAATTTGTGCCCGGCTCGCCACATCACATTGTGCGACGAAATACACAAGGCGAAACCTGGGTGTCTTCGTTGCTACCAGGGAAAACTCTGCCTACCCCCTCCGGGATAAAGGCGTGAGTTTATGTATGTATGTATGTTCATTATTAAAATACCTTCGTATAATATATTGTGTGGAATTTAATATCTGTGAAAATGCAATATCTTCCTTTGGCTGAAAATGATGATGTTAGGGTAAGGTGCGGTTTTGTGTCTAGCCAGTGCATCATAGTGATGTGGCATCGTGTGCTTAGTTTTATTGATTCCGTATGGATTTAAATGGTAGATAATATACATGGACGTCATAGAAACCATCCTCGCGTCATAGCAACCTCTCCTAGGGCACTGATAACGTTCATATCCCTAATGAGTACAATATTCAAGCATTATTAAACTGGAAACCTGTTGTGGTACAAAGAAACATACATAAACATCACGTCTTTTTTCCCAGAAGGGATAGGGAGAGGTGGCACCGGGACACCCACGTTTCGCCATGTGTGTTCCGTCCCATGATTTGATAGGGGGCGAGCCTATCCCCATATGGGACATAAATTCCAGACTCCGGGAAAAATCCAATATCACTTTGCTCGACCCGGGATTTGAACCCGACAACTCAGCTTTATAATCGTACCGTAGTACAACTGCGCTACCGAGGCAGTCTAGCCTATTGTGGTAAAGACGTTATTTCTATAACCACGAATTAATATTAAATACTAACGGCTTTTTTCAGTCAGTTTATAAACCTATTTAAGTATCGAATGTTTTGTCCCTTTCGAACGACTTTTGAATTCAGTTTGAGCGAGGAAGATGAAACATTCGATAAGTAAAATGGATTTGTAAACTGACTATGAAAAAGGCCGTAAGTATTGAGTACCCTAGACCGAGTCTGAATGAATGTAGGCATAGATAGTAGATACAGACAGGTTAATGAAAAGATCAAACCAGAAATAACACGAAACGTGTGTGTTGGTGATGATGATGGCCGCTGGGGCGGAATGATTCTGGAGTAAAGGTCACGTACAAAGCGTAGTGTCGGATGCACGCCTACAAGGTGGACGGACGACCTGGTTAAGGTTGCAGGAAGTCGTTGGATGCAGGCCGCTTTCAACAGGTCGATATCGTTCTCCATATCGACATAGGAAAACTGCTTTCCTTCCTTCCCTGTGGCTGCAAAGAGAGATTATGAAATGGAATGAAAATACTTTATTGAATCTTTATAATGTTATAGATTATTTAGGTTCAGTCACTTTTTCCTCTACCACCCGGTTCACAAGGCTGTTTTCACCATCGAAGATCGGCAAGTACCTAGCGTTGCTCTTTTCAAAACAAAAAAGCAGGTATTGGTATTTATTTTTTTCGTTACTTTTTTATACAGGCAAGACAAACGAATTACAATAATGGTAATTGAAAATGCAGTACAGGTAGGGTAGACGCTGTTCTATAGGTATGATCTACTCTACGCTAGTGATCCATTTATATACGAGTATTATAGTTATTTCTCGCCAGTCGATGTAGTTATTTTGCCTGTTAATTGCATGCAATAGTAGAAAAAAATATCCAAAATAATTATGATACATCTACGGAGTCAACTGTGTCGGGTTCTTAACCGCTGTTTACGGTCCTATACTCGGTCAAGTCAAGTAACTAATAATATCGATAACTTTGACTTCAACTATATCAAAATCATACATTTGGATTTTGGTATAGACAAAGTTACTGCATGCAAGCGAGCCTAAGAAAATAAACATCAAACACCTATAAAAATACCGCTTCGGCTTAATAGGTATCTACAAAAAGGTTATAAAGAGTAATTTTTACAAACAAATCTCTACAATCTGCGACCAATGCCATCTAGTAAGCATATTACCTATAATCCTTCATTTGCGCCATCTAGTATTTACAGAGAAAAAGTCCGATTCATGTTAAACCGGTTAACAAATTATCAGACGGACGTGGCTGACAAACGCGTCTTAAGCAGATCTACGAGTAGATACTAGATAATAATGTTCTTTTGTTAAGTGCACACTATCAGTCGTAAGTCGCGGACGTGAACTTGAGTGTTCTAACACTCTTCAGCCGCGTCCATCAGCCGAATCTTATAATTTGTTGTCGGCTATATTCATACTGCTATTATTGTAAAGCCTCTTAAATAAATTATAAATTGATGATAAAATATTATTCTTATATTTTAATAAATAATTATTTGAAGTATATATACCACTATATTTTTTACTCGAAACGGAATTTTATATACTTTTTAATTTTGGCAACTTTATTCCACGTTGTCAAAGTTTGAATTTCGAACTGGAACCGATTTTCAAACTAATTTACTTTTTTTTTAAATCATAAGTCGTAATATCGCAACAATGGATTCAATATTACAACCAGTGTTAGAAAATTATCCAAAACTGTACATTGATAAACAAAAGTGTCCCAGTTACGTGGAAATGTATGCTAAACACGGCAAGGAAATTGTTATGGTTTACGCGAAGGTACAATAATCATGTTATCTTTTTTTTTATACCAACAAATCTAATTATAAAGTCCTTTTATAGTCAACATCATCTAAAAACAATATTCTTTTACTTTTAGACCAAACAGTCGACATATTCGTCGGATACCTATGCTAAAAACAATAAAAATGAAAAAGGTGTGTAACTCAACATTTTCTTACTATATCACTTTTTAAAGGACGGTTAAGTGCTTCATGTGTTAACGAATAGCTGAGGGCTTGAGTCTAGCCCGGTATTTTGAATTACCACAGCAATCTGTTGTAATTGGCCTGCATCTAGTGAATTCCTTTTAGTAACAGGGTGTTTGTGTACTATATGGATTGGTATTCGATACTGTACTTACTGGTATGAGGAATAGTTGCCATATAATTTGTAAGCTCAATATGAAGTCTAAAGCTGTACTGTACTGTATCAGCCCAGATACGTCCCACTACAGGGCACAAGCCTCCTCTACAATCAAGAGTATGATTGAGAGTGGTTAGACCATATAGTCCACCACGCTGGCCTGGTGTGGGTTTGTGGACTTTACATGCCATAGAAATTCTTGCAAATCGTTGTGGTATGCAGGTCTCCTCACAATGTTTTCCTTCACGTTTATAGTGTGTGGTGATTGACTAGCAATACACACATGACTCCAAAAAGTCTAGAGGTGTGCCCTGTGACTTGAACCCGTGCCCACCGTGAACATGTTGGCAGGCATGTCTGATCTGTTTATCAATAGGCCACCGTGCGCTTATGTCTAAAGCACTCTTTAAATGTTATTGCATCAACTTAAATCATTTCAAGCGGACAGCCCTCTGTAATTAACAGTAGAGTATATGTTGAAATTGATTTCAGGTGGTAAAGTGGTATATTCCTTTTAATCAACATGGTTGATTGTTATATGGTACTGTAATATATTTTAATGGAATGTTACAGAAGAGTTGGAGCTAACAGGATCACCACTTAAGCTGGATCTGAGTCTACACACAATTCTGGATGACACCCTTATTTCTGATGAACCTCAGCTCTGGAGTAAGGAGGAGGGTATACATGGGCCTCTTGATATAGATACAGCAAGGTATTATTAAGATATTATTGATTAGTAAGTTATTATTAACATCAAACATGCATTATATAAAACAATCAGTAATTAAGCTGTGCATTGTCATTACTGTTGAGATTTGCTAGTTTATTCTTAGTATGAATTCAATAAATTGATGAAAGGAAATTCAACTACACAGTTTTTGTAAAGTAATTTTGTGGCCATGTGGATCCACCAAATGCAAGCTATTGTGAAAGCTGGACTATAATTTGATGGGCTTTAGAAATGTCCTAAAGAATAATGTATATCACAAAATTATAACTATGTAAGACTTTTTTTATAACTTTGCAGGCAGATAGCAAACCTGTTCAATAAAAACCGTCATGAAGCAACAGAAGACACACTACCAATGTGGATACTGACCAATCCATCAGAAAACTCCAAACCATTACTCCTGATGGTGCAACCAGCTAAAGATCATTTTACAAGGGGTATAGTTACATATGAAGAGGCTATGGTATTAGATGATGTGGATATACATCAACTGGTTGAGAGTTTTGCTGCTCAGGAAGAATTGAGTGATGATTTGGTAAGCATTTGTATTGTCAAATTAATTTAGGCTTTTCAAAATAGTTATGGGGTGGTTTCAGCACTTGCTCTATTTGGCAATCTGGCAATCTTCTAAAATCAAACATATTTAATCACTCTCCACACCTTCTTTTGAAGAAGAGAGTAGGGTGCGCTGCGAGACAGTTTGAGTTCGCGTCAGCCTTGGAAGAATTTCATTGGTTTTAAAAAACTTTTCCAAAAGTACATTAATTATTGTTATGTTTCAGATTGATGTATCAGTGGACTGTAAATATGTTATATCTGGTATATCATATGGCTCCCACAATACAGATGAGCTGCTAAATGCTCCACAAAGTGGTGTCACAGAGCTCAAGTGTGATTGGACGGCAAAAACGTTGCAGACTCCTTTTATAAGCTGCAAGGTGCATTTTGTAAGTACTTTTGGAATTACTTGCCAATTTATTTTGATATTAAACACATATAGGGCAATCAAGTAATTTCTGAGTATTGTGACATTTGTTTGCCTGCACTTCACAGTAAATTACAAGGGGGGAAAAGGGGGATTCTTGAGCTAACGTCAGTTTTAAAATACAACTGTAAATCTACAATTTTTTTCTTAACATAGTAGTAGATTTCACAATCATTTGATGATATACATACAAAATGTTTGGAATTCAAACTGAATGTTAAATAATCCAATAATATTATTAATTATGTTTACTCTGTATTTGAATTGTTACAGGAACAAGAAGTGATAGTTGGCCATATTGCAAGTCCATGCAATGCTATATGGAAGTCAGTCTGTGCTTTACACAACATGAATCAACTACTGGTAGACATGACTGCTGCAGGATATGGCTCTGTGAATTTAGAAACGGCTGCTATAAGGTAATAATATTGAACATTATTTAACAAGTCATCCCTGAGAATGGCCTAATGTGTGAGTTCAGAAAGCTTATACTTTAATTCAAACATATAACTCGCAAGTACCTCTAAACTTACAATAAGGCCGAAACAATAAGATAATTGTCATAATACCATCAGAAATTTTAAACTACTACTCTTCCATCTGAAATATTTTTCTATAAAATTACAAAAAGCAACAAGACCATTACTTGCATTTATTTACAATATAGTGCGTTTGGAATGTGTTGACTGCAAAAGGTTTAATAATTTTTTTTTTACAGAAACAACATACTGGGGTCGAAACAGCCTAACAACACCAAACGGCTTAATGAGTTATTAAATGAAACGGAAACTTATGCATACATGGCTGAGTGTCCCGCTGGCGGGTGTATTTGTATCACTGAAGACACCAGCTCCTTGAACCAATGTCTGAGTTTAATGAACAAACAGGGATCAAGCAATGACTTCACCTATAAACTGTGGGATATATTGAAAGGTAATTAATTTATTTTTTTATGTTTCTATATTGTCCCACTACTGGGCAAAGGTCTCCCTCAGCTCTTTCCATTTTTCCCTATTTCCTATTTAAGTTAAGATAATAAATATAAATAAATAAAATATGTATAAGAAAGATTTGTAATCTTTCTTTTGGTTATTAAAACTACTGTATAAAAGGACTACTGTTTCCCAGGATACTCAATACAAGATTTTTATTTATTACTCAATATAAATTTAAAATATGACAATATGTCTAGGGGAGACTTGTACTCTATCTGTTGGTTATTAAAACAACAGTATAAAAGGACTACTGTTTTACAGAATGCTAACTATAAGATGTAATGTAAACTTAAGAATACCATGTAAAAAGTTATAGAAACAACAAAAAACCACTGTGGGTATTTTGAGTCCTATCCAATCCAATCCAATCCATGAGCCAAAGGAAGTCCACTCCTGAACATAGGCCTCCTATGAGTCCTTTGAGTCCTATGCATAATATTAATTATGTTATGTTTAGTATTTGTCAGTTGTGTAAGTTTTTAAATAAAAATATTACGTTTTATTATCTTTATAGATTGCGAAACTGCAGAGGAAGTTATAAACCTACTGATACAGGCTCTGAAATTCATTTCCACTGGAAACATTCGGCCTTTTGTAAGTAATATAATGACACTTTCTATGATAATTTTTACTGTCATTATCTCATGTAAACGGGACCGACGCAACATTACTTTTTAGCCAAGATATGCAATTATTTGGCTTATAAGACAACTAGCTGCCTATCTGAGATTAAACCTGCCGGGAATAGGCTTTCGGGGTCTTCACGCTGGCCTAACGCAGTTGGTGCACTTTACACACCTTCGAAAATCATACACAAAACTCGGACATATTCGGATTTCCTCGAGATATTTTCCTTCACCATTAAAACGGGCTATAATTACAAACGGCCCTATTCAGTTAATTTATAAACCTATTTTAGGTATCAAATGTTTTGTCTTCTTCGCTCAAACTGAATTCAAAAGTCGTTCGAAAGCGACAAAACATTAGATAACTAAAATAGGTTTATAAACTGGACTGAAAAAGCTGTTGGTATTTAGTATTTATTCGTGGTTATACAAATAATGCGTTTAACAAAATAACTTGTACTACGGTACGATTACAAAGCTGAGGTCTCGATATCAAATCCCGGGTCGAAATAAGGGGTTAAGAATACACAAAAAAGGATTACCATTTAATATTCACAGATAGACGCAAACAACAAGACATATCTATCAAAACTAGTCCTGAAGTTATCCCGAGGTCACTCACAGACTTCCAAAGTGCTGAAGAACCTGCGGTCAAGTCCACCACAAGCTTTATCATTGGTCGCTCAAGTGGGCGTTGAGAAGACCATGTGGGAGTACACCAGAGTGATGTCGTTGTTAGAGCATTCTTTCTTCATTGCTGGAATTTGGACTAATGATGCCAGGTGATTATAACAGAAAATCTTCTTTGGAAGTTTAGTGTTTCTGCATTTGCATCAGACCATATTCGTCCCACTGCAGGGCACAGGCCTCCTCTACAGTCGAGAGTACGATTGAGAGTGGTTAGGCCATAAAGTCCAATGCTGTCCTAGTGCGGGTTGGCAGACTTTTACACACCATAGAAATTTATACAAATCGCTATGGTATGCAGGTTTCCTCACGATGTTTTCCCTCGCCGTTATAGTGCGTGCTGATCGACTATCAATACGCACATAACTCCGAAAAGACATATGCTCTGGGATTTGAACCCGCGACCACCGTGAACAAGTAGGCAGCCGCGTCTGATCCGTTACCAACAAGCCACCTCGCACACTTTGGTGTTTGCTTGTGCAAAATAATAATATACTCATATAATTGTATCGACTGGTAGAGAGTCGTAAGTGATTGTCACCCGTAGATACTCTTATTGAACTGCATTGCACTTACACTCAGGGGGGGTACTCTATTCTCTGACACGACGACGAAGGGTCGAATGTCGTGCGTAAAACTGCATGAATGTGCCTAATATTTTACAAAATGTTGGAATCCTCTCTTATGTCGTAACCCAAAGTTCAGAGTGAAAGATAAGTTTCATAGAGAATAGTATTTTTAGAAGTGGAAAACTTTTAGACGTGGACGTCGAACATCTGAAAATTCGAACTTCGTGTCAGAGAATATAGTAACACCCCAGATGTTAGTGTAGTACATGGCCATAAAAAATTGGTACAGAAACCAATAATCATTATTCACCCACTTTTCCTTTCACTATTTAACTATTTTTCTCCCTCTCATTCTCTTATCGATAATTTTATAAACTACCACCTCACCTACAATTCACTATTAAATTACATTCCACCAGATAAGCCTTTTCAATGTTTGATATAAAATCAATATCTTTACAGGTCCCACGAGTCAATAGAGCAAATAAACCAAACGATTCAAGACATGACGATGACTGGTGGAGACTTCACACTCAATCCCTTCGAGAGTTTATCAGGCAATGAGCATTCGATACGATTAGATTGTGAGTCATTTTATGATGAAGACCCTAACGAGTTGACAGTGGACGACTTCGCTTCTCTCAAGAAACATGGTGTAGGTGGCGACAAGAAGGATGCTAATGAGGTAAATTACTGTTATATTCTTCTGGCTATGTTAGTTTTATTGCCCGTTGTAGTAAAACTAATATTCCGGATTTTATTCGTGGCTTTTGATGAATTTGAACTTTTCCACTTTTTGTAGACTTCACAGCCGTGGTCGTCGGGCGGGCTGGAGTATTTATTAACTACTAATTTAGGTGTTTTTTCTTACATCTTGTTCGAGGCGGCCATTTTATGTTGTTGGCAATACTGACTAATACTATAGTGTTGGTCTATCAGTTACAAACTGGAAATTCTTTGTAACAGAACAATGAATATCATTGCAGGTGCCGCTCATAACAGACGAAATAGACATCAGCCCTTGGAAAAATCTTCTAATGAGGTTTGCTCAAGTGCACGTCTGTTTAGAACACCTACATAGAGCCGAGACCAGTGTAAGAGCTGATTTCAGTGAGTAATATATCTTTCTATCTTTAAGTAAACATAAATTAAGTCACTATTTCTGAATTCATCGACAATCATATTGGAAACAAACATGAATCAAAGTGATTTGGTTTATTATTTTACGCATGACATCAAACTTTATGGCATATATGGCAGTCGACATAAAAAATAAATAATAATAATGTGTTTACATATTAGATACCTTTTATAGAATTGCACACTAAGCAAACACGTCACTTTGGGTGATGCAATAATTAATATTGTATTCACTATAATAATTGTAATAAGCAAGTCACTCGCTCTCAGAACGTTGTACTGTTTATATTTAATCTGTCAAAAATATAATACGTTTATAATTTTGGGGTTCTTAATCATTTGTGTCCATACCATACCATACACTAACGCCTTTAAGATACAGCAATAAAAAATATACAGGAAAAATAAATAAAAACAACCAGTCCAAGAGATGCTAGTTTATTACTGACTGACAGAAGACATTGTTCAAAAACGCGCGCATCGGTTTCCCGCCTTTTTGCAGAGCATAGACAATATAAAATACATACCACACATAGTACATAGTCCTTATCCTAAGATCGAATCTTGTGTCGTAGATATCATGAAAATTTGAGAGACTTACATTCTCACAAACACCCTGACCTAACCCGCAACCTCTCGTTTCTCAGCCGGGGTCTAACCAACTGCGCCACGGAGACTGTCAACATTTTAGTGCACTGTGATTGTTTGATGCGGTTGGTCGATTGTTACTACACTTCTTGACTAATATAATTGTATACTACAATACGCTCCAAGCATTATCTGTATTCTCCCAGATAGGTCCCACTGCAAGGCACGAGCCTACTCTATCCAAAGATTCGATTGAGAGTGGTTAGGCCATATCACCATGCAGGCCTAGTGGGAGTTGGCGGACTTTACATACCATAAAAATTCTTGCAAATCTATGCTATGCAGGTTTTCTCACAATATTTTCCTTCACCGTTATAGTGCAAGCAGTATAGTTAAAAGATATATTTTGTTTTCAGTAAGCCTGAAGCCACTGTCTACGAGATTACTAGAGCATTACGTGTCTGAAAAATCTCCCATTAAAACCGTTGGTCAACTGATGAGCGACCCGATGCAACGGATCAGTATGCCGATAGCAAATAATTTAGTTCAAGATCATTTAAAGTGAGTATACATTTTGTAAAGGTAAAGGTCGCGGGACGTCGCTGGATGCAGGCTGCCTCCAACAAGTCACTGTGGAAGTCATTGGGAGAGGCCAATGTTCAGCAGTGGACTTCCTTTGGCTGATGGATGGATGGATGATGATGATACATTTTGTATTTTTAAAATTTCAAGCCACAGACCCGTTAAACCAGGTCTTGTGGTTTATTATTGGATATCCTCATTAATCATTATTATTATACATATTTTTGAATCATGTTGGCTTAAATTTTGCTTCAAATATTGACTGTCCATCACAAAATTCAAACAAGTTTTCAATGAATGAATTAAATCACAAAAGTATTTTTGCGCGTTTTTATTATACAACTACTACATTTCAAAATCTTTTTTGTTTGCAATAATCAAATGCAATTGGTGTTTTAAGTAAACACGGCGAGCTATCAAATATGAATCTATCTATAATCTATCTAACTATCAAATATGTATAAATGCTGTTACATTTTGACCGCACTTTCAGTATTTTAATCTTTATTCAGAAAACCAGCACTGTGGTACCGTGTAGAGATGAACAGAAAAGATTCTGCGGCTGATAAAGGCATCAATAGAACTACCAAAATAGTGTATGTGTTTTCTCAACTTCCGGTATTCCCACCCTCCGTGTGGCAGTATTTAGGTAAGAATTGTTTTCTCATATTATCTGTTTAATTCCTGCTTTTGTCATTCTCCTCAATTCTGAAGGTCGTGACCTCCACTCGCCAGCTTCCGTCGTATGTCACGCCATCTATCTCGACTGTTGGTAACCTGTATAGCTTCGTAAAACTATAATCTTAGCCATAACCATAATAATTAGTACGTATATTTACAACTCAGAAGGATTTCAAAAACGACCAACTATGCCTTGTTACTTGTAGATACTTAAAAGCTTATTTTAAATACAGTGACCTCTGGCGTTGTAGTATTAAACTAATTTGTGGATTAGTAAGAGTGATGGGGAAGTAGGTACATACATTTCCCTCTGTTAACCTGATGGTGTAAACAATTTTAGAAGTTTTACATGCCGAAATTCTTGTTTATATGTGACAGAGGGCGCTGTCTGTATCAGCCTATATACGTCCCACTGCAAGGCACGGGCCTCCTCTACAATCGGGAGTACGATTGAGAGTGGTTAGGCCATATAGTCCATCACGCTGGCCTAGTCCGGGTACTTTTAGATAAGGCTGCTGTCGCTTGCCGGTATTTTAGTCCTACAGGCGGCGCACGTTGACATAACATTATTAAATTCCTTATACATAATTCCGTAAATCTGATTTTTAGAAAAATTAAAACAATAATAATTGGTAATTCATTTATTCCTTCAGAACCACCAACCGAAGAAGCGGCGGAAATCACAACAATTGGCGAAGAAATAAAATACCACTGCACTAAATACATGTTTATTAGCAATAAACAAGTAAATAAACTTTCCATATAACTAATAAACGACTATCTGTGATTCAACCCGTATATTGTGATTAATGAAGTGTATATTAATTGTTGTAAATAAATCTATCATTATTATATAAAAAGGTTTGGTTTATTAAAATCACCCTATTTTAAAAAATAATTTTAGGAATTAAAGCATGGGCTTCTTAAGAAAATATGTAGTATCATGTAGGTACATATTTTCACGCCTATGTCATGTTAGTGTAGGGCATAAGTAGTAACTACACAAGGGCAGTAAGCGTATGTGCATATAGAACATTAGGGTAATTCACGTAATAAAATAAGTTCAGTTGCAGTGCAGTTGCAGTTAAGTTTCGATCAAAACAGACCTTTTTGTATTCTCGTAATTTTGACAACAGCTGTCAAATACGCTCGCGTCAAGTTCGCGTCACGCGAGCGGTTTAGTGTATTCTACTGCTGCGTGATTCAGATCGCAACTTGATCGGTATTCACGTATAATCTTCTTGCATACGACTGACGTACAGTTGACGCGCAGCACATGCGAAGTTTACGCATAGCTTAGGTGCAGTTCACGCGCAGCTAAACAATTACAAGAATACCATTTTGCACTAAAACGTAAACTTCATTGCAACTGCACCGCAACTTGATCGGCGCGTCAAAAAATTACGTGAATTAGCCAGCTTGTCTTCTGCTTCAACTGTCATTAATATCAATCTCGTAGAAGGGTCAGTAATAAATCTTCTTTTAGCCCTCATCAAGGTCGTTCCAACCTTTTCAATGTGATCTAAAATTGTTGCTCAACTTAGAATAATAGGTAATTATATTTACGATAATTCTTGCCTTGGTAGCGTAGTTGTACTACTGTACGATCACAACCCTGAGGTCTCGGGTTCGAACACCGGGTCGGGAAAGGTAATATTGGATTATTCTATTTATTATCGGCCCGCCTAACTAAATTCTGGCCTAAGCCGTCTCAATCGTACTCCCGATTGTAGAGGAGGCCCGTGCCCTGCAGCGGGACGTATATGGGCTAACTTACATCAGCTCGGAGTTAGGAATTTGTACTCGATACCCCCTATCACATCGTGGGACACACGGCGAAATGTGGGTGTCGTGGGAAAAAGGCGTGAGTTTATGTATGTATGTATCATTCTTGCAATACTTAACATTCGTAAATAACCCAAGGGTATGTTGCTATATAAGTAATATGTAAAAGATATGTTTATTCGAAATAATATGACAGCCAATTTTAAATCAATTATTGTCATCCCCGTATAGAAATGTGGGTGTTTATAGAAAGCCGTGATCTTACGGATCTGTTACTATCAGGCGTGCCTTCTGCTCATTTCCTAAACCTACATAAAAACCAGACGCCTCAACAATCGCAAGACGCAAAAAAGAGAGCTAAAACAATATGCAAATTCCCCGTTTCTAATTTTAGTAAAAAACATTTTTGATTTTTTTATATCCCCGAACAAAATAAATCAGGAGATCAGAGAGAACGCAGTTCGCGAACAAGAAAAAAAGAATAACGTTTGAATAAACAAATAAACGGATGAATGGCAGCGCTTTGATGTTTCAGGTTAACTTGTATTGATTTAATGTTACGAAATTATTAACTCCGATTGATGAATAAATTACTATTGACATGGGTTGGTTTCGGACCAAGAAAGATTACCAATACCTTGTCAGGGAAAACTAAATAATTTTAGCTACATTTATAAACATTTTTATAGGATCCGAGCGGAGATAACGTAATTACTAGAAACCGCAATAGGTATGTATGAGTATATGCAACATAAAAAGCTAAAAATATGCACGCAAAATGAGTAAAATATGCATGAAAACTGGTAAAATATGCAACATAAATGTTACGTTTTAGGAGGATGTAAAAAAAGAGTGTTGTTTTTTATTTATAACAAGTCAGCTCAAAATCAGAAAATTATATTATTATTCGTTCAAAATTTAACAACATTGCACACCAGTAATTATAGTCTATAATAAAATGAGCGGGATCAGTGCGCTTTACAAAACGTGCGCTTTACGGAGGTATAGATTTGACCGGCAATAAAGTTATTTATTTTTAAACGTAATATTATTATTAAGGGCACTCGTAGCTTATGTACTAGAACTACTTATGTATTATTTAAGACCTTATGATTGTATCTACATTTTGTGCAAATAAATGATTTCTGATTTCTGATTTAGCCTTAGTCTCGCCTTATACACTCATACAGGGATGCAACATCAACGATAAAAGACCTCTCTGATCAGATTTTGTCTATCACGTACCTTCCTTTCTCTTTCCCCCTCACTATCTCGGTCCTAAGATACGAAAAAGGAATTTAGTAGAAAAGCAAAAGGCTTTAAATTTTTTCCTCCGTAAGCGTAATATTGTACCAGTCAATTACACGTGCCTCTTAATATTAAGTGTTTCTCCAAAACGCGTACAAAACAAAAAACAATAACATATCCACCATCAACACACCAACACATCTCGCCCTTAAATCGATAATTATTAAGTTCATAATCGCGTACGCCCAACTTTTTCTTAAGGGCAGATAAATCATATTTCTTCGCGCGAAATCGTAAGTATCACGGCTGAAATGTTAACCAGGCATGATATTAAATCATGAAAAAATTGCACGGCGTATTGAGCACATCCTGTGCCCTCTTAATCCCAATATCTTCGGTTACGTATGATGGATCAGTGGCTTGACGATGTATTTACAAAAGTACTGTCGACAGCAAAAACTTTTATAAACTCGAATGAGATTTAAAAATGTTTGGGATTGATTTGGATGATATCGAGGTCAGTGTATATTTTTATATTGTCATTTTTCACTGTAGCTTAACAAATATGGAAATGGAACCATTTTGTATTTATAAACAATTTATATTGCTTAGAAACTTTGAAAGACTGATTGGTGTGTCAAACAGCCAGATGCGAAATAAATGGCTATGGATCACACAAAAAATTGTCTTGCTGTGAGGATCGAACCCATGGCCTCTAACAGTCGGTATTTGAACAAATGCGCCACAGTGGCTGTCATGCATACTTAATGCAAGATTCGATAAAAAAAAACATGACTACAAGCGCAGTTATTTCACCATTATAGAAGTTTTAATTAAACCCAGTACATCGTCGACCGTCAATATCAAATGTGATGACTAACAAAACGCCTCGGTGGCGTAGTGGTACTAATATTTTTTTGATTTTTCTATTCATTATTAGCCTGGAGTCAGGAATTTGTGCCCGATATGGCGATAGGCTAGCCCCCTATCACATCGTGGGACGGAATATACAAGGCGAAACGTGGGTGTTCTAGTAGCACCTCTGCCTACCCCTTCTGGGAAAAAGGCGTGTGGTTATGTATGTATGTATGACTAACAAAAAAATACCTACACAGGACATGCTAATTCAAATACCAAAAACAATAAATTTTCAAACCACTTTCGCCTCCACCAGTACAAAAACGCATGTATTGTTTACGAATGGCGAGTCTGACGCGTGTTTACCTCGGGGGCCACGTGTGTAATTAGCCCCTTATTACTCAATCATATTGTGAAGTTATTTGCGGCTTGTTTGGACAACCGCTCCATATATTGGGTCAACCGTTGGACGTACTTTGAGTGTTCTGAAGTGTACGAAGGTGTTGGCTGCGGCCTGCGATTGACAATATGGGTTATGTGTGGTCAGGTGTGAAACTGAATGCCTGGTATGGTTACAAATACCATTCCAGGCTTTACAGAACTTTTTGAAACCCAATAAGAATGTTCACCGGTGAAAGACCAAGTCATTTATAATGATACAGTGTCATTAACCAACAATAACAGAAAAAGAGGTAGTATCTCGTAAAACAAGAGATAATGACAATTAATTAAAGCTTCCATTTATGTAAACCAAATTTTGACATTTCAGCCCGAGTAACTACTAGACATATTGAGACTTAACGTCTTATGTCTCAGAATGGCGAGCGCAGTGGTATGCCATGCATTGCTTTGTTTGGTTTTGTTACTGTCCATGAGCGGCCGTAACGCTTACCATCAGGCGAATGGCATGCTCGTCTCGCCATTATCGCATTCAACAGTTGCAATTTTTATGACTTGACTCGTCGAAATGAATGCCTGCTTTTTAAACAGGTACTACGGCAACATCCTCTAGGATAATGAATTTTTACAATCTATCTTCAACGAATTCAATCTCCCAAACCAATAAGCTGTTCTCAGAATTACCCGAAACAAATCCACGAACATCCAATCATGTGCATTGATAACAGTATCCGACGAAAGCTTTGCACAGATCGCGATCGGGCGCTCAGCTTTGGGAATGGAATATTTTTCCCCATCGAACTTTGTTGACTGGGCACACAAGGCGCAATCGCTTTTACCCAACTCATATACCGAGAATTGATTTCTGCAGCACACGGCTCCATATCGAGGGTTATTCGGATTGTATGAAATTTGTCAAAGGAAAATAAAATTTGTACACGCTTCGGTTCGTCTTTGTGCAGGGATGCATTGTAAACATTGTGTTGGGTTAAGCAAAATTAAAAATGAGATAGGTTTTGGTTCGACTGTCGATTTTGACCTCCGCAAACGAGAGCTCAATTGAGGAGACTTAGACAACGATAGTCTACTGCGAGCTGGACATCAGATGCCAAAGAAATTCTTATAAAGATCTAGAAAGTATTTTTCTCACGATGTTTTCCTCTACCGATAAAATATTTCGTAATTGACCAACAAAGCGCATGACTCCGAAAAGTCAGAAGTATGCTCAGGCATTCGAAACCTCATCCATCGTCTCATCAGATTGCGTTCAGTTGGTTACTAAGAAGCCACGCACTTTTTGGTCTATATTACTGCGGTCTACACAGATATACGCTCTAATTCCTGTAATCTCTTGTAATCATAAGGCTTCGTACAGCCAATTTGTAGGATATTCGGTGTCTTCAACAATATCGAATTTGTCTGAAGGTCAACTATACAAAGTGACCTGATTCCAAAATACTCAGTTGGCGTTTTACTGTCGACAACTTTTATTGGATTGTATCGAATGGTTTATGTCCCGCGATCCACACGCATTGTAGTTTGTGGAGTTTTATGTTTTACTTATAGTTCTGCGATTTTATAGCCAGATACAGTATTTTACGTTTATTGTTAGGATTGACGGCGGAGTTTACAATGTTTTCTGTTGTATCACAATTTTTATCTATATGGAGTCGACTGTTGGACATTGACCTGTTCATATTTCATAACACCTTGCCTTCAGCGACTTCCTGTAATTTTTTTTTTGCGTAGAATTGATGGCCTATCTGGCCAAAAATTCTCGAAGGGAGGTCACGTAGGATCAGGCAAGCGCAGCATCATACGTCCACCCACAAGGTGGACAGACATTAAAAAACTACATTATAGTCAGATTTAATACATGCAAAAGCATCTGTAAATATTTATTTTTCCTTCTTAACGTGAAACTCAAATGTCTTAAGAGGAGGGAAAATATTTAAGCTTTCGAGTTGTTCTTTGCTTAATTAATTGCAGCCATTAAAACTTCTTGGAGCAAAGTAAAGATCATTAATTGTATCTCCGCTGAAATTCTTTTTTTTTTTATTTATCTAGGCTTAGCTACTTTGAACAGCTAAGGATACGCTGATTTTTTTGTAGTAACGAGAAGCATGCAAACGTTTCACATAATGATAACTCAGGGGAATCGTGACGCAGTGTTTTGGGTAACGAATTAGCTGTTTGTAATTAATGTTCATTAGTGTAAGTGTGGTCTTTCAGGTCGAGTAAATCTAGTAGGTACTAGTTACATTACTAGATATGTCCAAAAAAAAGAAAAGAAAAATAGAGGATGGATCCGCTCAGTGAGTTACGATGTTTCTTTTTCAGAAATAAAATACAATCCCAAGTGGTGGTAGGAATTGCTATAAAAATAACAAAAAGAAAATTTTGGTTTAATTTGACTATAACGATATTTTGATTATTTCATTGTTCCTTATACGTCCATTTTTGTATCGTTTTACAGATGGCTCTCGAATAATTACGATGTCCTTCTTTTATCGGGACATGTATACGCTCGGTGGATTGTGCATGCAATGGGTACCGATGGCATTTATAAATGAAATGAAATGAATTTCGTTTACTGCTCATGTAGTACTTAATTTACATTTGAATTATCGCTTCAATTGTCCTTCTCTACCTGAATCTTTAAGATTGTCATTGGCTGATCGAAGAAGTATACGAGATCAAATTTTCCTTTTTAGAATTATCCATAACCTCATTGATTCTCCTTATATTATGAGCAAGATTATATTTAAATGTCCTCGAACAAATTCACGAAATAGATCAGTTTTTCAACCCTCAACAGCTCGTACCAACTATGGTCTTAATTCATTCATTAGAAGAGCTTGCAATAACTATAATCGAAACTTCTCCGATATCGACATATTCTTTTTATCGTGTAATAAAGTTAAGCATTCACTTATTAATGTAATTAAATCCAAGTTGTAGTAGATTAGAATTGTCACCTAATTTAATTTTATTATTGATTTATTCTCGTATTTTAATTGAAATTTTATTGTTTGTTTTTTTTTATTATTATTTAGTTTTTACGTTTGTTTATAATTTCATAGTTTTGTTTACATATTTATTTACTGTAGCACAGCAAAAACTCGTTGTGATTTTTTGTTTTTAATAGTTTCCTTTTTAATTTTAATTGTTTCGTACACTCGCTTTGTTTATGTATAATTTAACTGTGGAAACTTCACTGGATTGTGTGTTAGTAATAGTATTGTGGTTATTTTGTTTATTGTTCTGTATGTTTCCCAAATATATATAAAATAAAAAATAAAAAAAAATATCTATATAGATTTTTTTTTATAATATTCTTTATATTTTTACTTCTTTATATTTATTACTATTGAGTTAAGTGAGCCAATATTCCTACGCATGACGTGTGTATAGTTAATCTTTCGCGTTCACCCCTGAGGGCATTAAGTATCCAATTAAACAGTAACAAGCGCATCCTGTACATAGTCCACGTTAATGCGTACAAACGTAGTCTAAGAATACCTCGTCTAATTAGCTAGTGAATACATTTCCTCAGTCGTCTCGGCGACCCCCTTTCTGATTGTTGTCTGGCTCTGCGTTACTAAGCCCTGGGACTTTAATATATTTATAATGTCCTGTCTGGACGCCTGGGGTGCTTGTTTATTTAAGACTCTTGGTTTAGAGGGCATTTTAATGACGTGATACATGCATAGACTCGTATGGAGTAGAGTACATCGAGACGGTACAAATATGTGAAAATTTATTAACGACTTAAACTTGCAGAAAGTCGCTGGTTGCAGGTCGGTTCGAACAGGTCGTTGTGGAGGCCTTTGGGGGAGGCCTTTGATCAGCAGTTGACTGAAAAGAGAGAGACATAGACAGTGACATTGGTGCACACGCTTTCAATGTTATATCTTTCTTAAAACGTTTTCAAAAGTCTTTCGTATGAGTTTCTTAAATTCCGAAATTGAACCGAAAAACTCGCGTTTCATGACGTATGTAGGTATGTAAGTTAATTTTTTTGATCTTACTCATGTGCGAATTGTTATTAAATTTCATCAACTCTTATTACCCAAACTTAGCAACAAATCTCTTGAATTAAAGCATAAATGATAAAATTATGCAAAAAATAAAAATATATATTTTAATTAATTTGACTCGTAATAAATGCGGAGTCACGCCAAAGCCGGCTACACCGTAAAATATTCAGCCGGACGCTAAGCGCGAAACTTCCATTCGAGCACAATTCCATAAGTTTTTCTCTGGAAATTCTCGAGCCAGACTTGAATCGGCCTGACTTGAATCGGCCTGACTTGAATCAGCCTGACTTAAGGCGCAATAAAATGAACTGCGGTGGAAAGTTGCAACGTTCCTTTTGAAACAGCTTTTCCAATTCAAGATTCTGTGCATTACGTACGTCTGAAAGCGCGGTTATCGCTCGTGTCAAAGGAAATGGAATTATTGTGAATGCTGAAAGGGCTACGTTTTAATTATTGCTTTTGAGCGGTTTTTATTAGGATTAAGCGAGGTTGTACTAAGTTACTATTTGAAACTTTCAGAGCTCAGTGAATAAAACTTAGGTTAGGTATAAACTCTTGGGTATATATATATATCGTCATATTTTTTTAACAGCTATATAATTATTAAAAACTTTGGAACACACTTCTGGGTTATTCTGGGTATATGCAGGCCGTTTCTAACAGGTCTGTGAGTCAAGCTCTTCAGCCAGAGAGAGAGAGAATTCTGGGGATTGATTTTTCAGAGGCATGTGTTAATAAGATTAACATCTACATACTAACAAACATTTTCACGGCGATTCTTCGCAGCTTTAACACATCCCAAAGCTGTGTTAAAATTAATTGCCAACTCAAAAGATCTTGTAAGAGACTATTCCAATAAAAAATCCATTGACTCTTAATTCGGAGCCCAAAAATTGGACAGGTATTAAAAGATACGATATTAAAGCATCCAGTATTTTAATCCAAGCCATTTAAAACCGTGCCGACATAATATAACAATTTAGCCACGATATGCACGCTCAGTTGGCGCGACCGTATTTTGTCGTCACAAAAGTAAATTACCCGGTAAAAACTATCCTGTACGTGGCGCGATCTATATGCAAAACCAATTTGTACCGATTGGCTGCACGAGCCGAGTTTACAGGTAAACAAAGATAAAAAAGACCTGATTTATATTACATTTTATCCGCGAGGAGTCCTTTGGTTCGGGGGATAAGGAACAGATAAAAATGCGCGTAAAATATAAAGTAAGTCACATATTGATCGTCCTTTGTTTTGAGTATCTAAAAGACCTTTTGCTGTTACAACATCAGAGTGTTATTCAGATCAAAATCGTAATTTTTTTTATATATTCTGGTTACGTGGAAATCATTGGAGGAGGCCTATGTTCAGCAGTGGACTTTGGCTGATGGATGGATGGATGATGGATGGATACTGGTTACGACACTGACTGCAATAAAACTCAATTTTCCACAGGCTAAACCTGAAATATATTTGCGTAGGCCACCATGAAGAGAACCACTATCGTGTATCAACAGCCCAATGGGCATCTGGAAATTTCCATCAATCAACGAAACGTAGACTAAAGTTATATTCAGATTCCACTGAATAAGAACAATCTTTTAAAAACCATTATTTCAAACTAAACATTCAGTAAAAGCTAAACTTCTAGTTTATCCCTTTCTATCAAAAATACAAAATATGTACCATTTAAAAACTTCGCCTTTAAGTTATATCCACGCAGAAGCTATATGACGTGACATAAACTGTTTACCTGGAACAAATTATCCTTCCCTTTGCCAGCGTTCCTGTCGGAAATAAAATAAAAACAGCTGCAGCCTGCAACATCAAAGACTGCCCGGGGAAGCCTGATTGCAAAATTGCTCCAAGAACGTGGAACGTGTCTTTATTACCCTTAATTAGTTGCACCGGGTCCTTTAATTAGTGGTGTCATGTCATAATTAAAGCTAATCAAGTCGCAACAAAGACATTTCTTGGAAGGGAAGCCTCGGTAGTGTCTGGCGGAAACGAGGCGAATTGAGTTTGGTACGGGCACTCTGCAGTATTGAGTAATGAAGTATTTTGATACGGATTGATAATGCATCCTTTTTTGATGAGACTAAGGCTGGTAAACTTTCCTATCGGTTCACACAGGATGAAGGTCTACCGGTTTAACTTCCCTTCCTTTGTAACACGCTTGTGGATAGAAATGTGCTGAGTTTTTGAGTGTAGACCACAAAAGAATAAGGGTCAGACGTCTACCCTTAATTTGGACTGACCACAGTTCACGATTTCACAGAGACAGTTCATAGACGATAGACATCGTCAACAGGTCACTGTGATAATTTTTAGGATGCCTATGAACGTCCTACAGGTGACCATGATGAATATGCCCTAAATACATTAACCAAAAGACTATCGACTGCCTCGGTGGCGTATTTGTATTAAGGTATGATTACAAAACTGAGGTCTTGGGTTCGAATCCCGGGTCAGGCATAGTGATATTGGATTTTTCTATTAATTATCAGCCCGGTTACAGGAATTTTTGCCCGATATGACGATAGGCTCGCCCCTATCACATCCTGGGACGAAACAGACAAGGCGAAACGTGGGTGCTTGGTTACTACCAGGAGAGCCTCTGCCTACCCCTTCTGGGATAAAGGCGTGAGTTTATGTATGTATGTAAAAGATTATCCAGGTCTACATATATGTTTATTATCATACTCGCTAATCCATGTTCGGCAACAGCGAAATCCTCCGAAGCCGTACACATGGCGAGTGACCCGTCCTGCCCAATGACACGACCCGACCTCTCTTCCCTATTAGCTCAGGCGTGGATTAATTACTCGACTTACCGCTGCTTTGTTGCCTCAGTCGGTTTTTGCAGCGTCATTGGGTTTAAATTCAGCGGTGTATGTGCTTGAAGGTTGACAAAATGTAGCTTGGTAGCCAAATGCGTCATTGAGTTTAGATTCAGCCACAGGATTCAGTGCTTTAAGTGCTTAAAGGTTGAATAAATACAGCTAGGTAAATAAACAGTTGATTGTGGAATCACAATTTCATTGCCGGTTTTGAGCTTTTAATAGAAGATATGGGAATAATATTAGTTTGAACTTAAGCTATTTAAGTAAATAAGCTTAGACAGAATTGCGACAATTTTTCACAACATTACAATACGTATGGTACTGCCCCGAACTATTGAAGAATAGCTACGGTCACAGTTCAAAAGTTATCTTACATCTAATGTGCATTAACACATTGCACATTAGATTTACATGTAATGTACATATATGTATTATACTTCAATATCCCAACAAACTTGCAGTCTAACTAAGACGATGCCTCAGCCGTGGCAGGACGAATACTTCAAAGCGTAAAAATAATGACTGCACTACACGCATTTGTATCATATTTTTACTCAACAAAAACAGATGTAATCCGTTTGCCGGCTAACATATACCTTTTTAAAAGCCTGGCTCTTTCTAAATCGTGAAGAAGTTGGTGGGCCGGCATAATAATGCTCAGTGACAGAGATGACAGTCTATTGTCAATCAGCATTCCAACTGCACCATTTTTTCACCGCTCTCTCTGATAAATGATGCAGAAAACTTCCAACATGAAGCTACGGAAATCCTTAAGGGGTTGCAGAGAGGGGGGCTATGTTGAGCTGTGGATTTCCAATAGTTGAAGTTAGGCTGTGGATTTTAAGCTGCCAAAGATAGTTCACTGATAAATATATGCCGCACCCAAGGGACATGTAGAGTCTTCCTGTCGGCTGATTTATGCGCTCATATACATCAAAAACTGATCGCTGATGACTGTGTGTAACTAATAGTAATTTTACAAGATAATTTGCAACAAATATAGATTCGTCAACAGCCACAGCCCACTTGCGAGCTCGCTAATTGTTGAACAAGTGGATAATTGTATAATACGATAATACGAGGGAGGAATTCGGTGCAGGAACAATTAAAGATTCCTAAGCAATTTGCTCTGGATGTAGGTTAATTAGAAACACAACAGCATTATAAAGCTAAACATTGTAAAAGAGAATAGTACATTTACGAGTTACATAAGCTCACGGTGTAGCTGTTAAAAGGTAGGCGGAGATATCACTAATACAATGTAGAGTTCACTGAACATACTGTACTGTATCAGCCCATATACGTCGCCCTGCAGGGCCCTGGCCTCCTGTACAATCGAGCGTCCGATTGAGAGTGGTTAGGCCATATAGTCACTGAACATATTAATTAATTTATTTATACATACTTTATAGTACACCAAAATGAAAGAAACTTATAAAATAAATAATTATAAATAAAACATTTAACATTTAAGGTATGATAACAATTGGCGTTCTTATCGCTACCTCTTCTAGGCAACCATGAAGGTATTATAGGAAAATATCATAAGTGCCGAGCATCTCTTCAATTTTTTTGTATACTCGTAGTCCCGATCAAAAACAAAGTAAGTTCTAAAATTACTGTTTCCCTGCATGCCATTTGCACTTTAACTGGACGTATTGAGGAATTCCTAAAATGTTATTCGAAGTAAAATTAATTACTATGATTTTTACATCATACATAGTTATCATTGATATACATGCTACTACCAGGCTCTATCTCATCCATACAAACCCATAAAATAATAATAATAAATATTTTATTCATAAACCAAATTTGTTTATCAATACAAAGTTGAGGCCTTCTATGAAGTATTGAGGGACTTGTATCAGAGGACCCCGCTCTTCCATATCCATTATAGGTACATATGTTTTACAATTTAACTGCACTCTGCAGATATAATACAAAACATTAAATCAAATAAAATTCTAAGTCTTATAGTGTGTGTTTGAATGTGTGTGTGTGTGTGTGTATGTGTGTGTGTGTGTTTGTCTGAGTGTTGAAATATTCTATAGGTAGGTATTTTAAACGTCTTTCTATATCGCAAAATTGTATGACTTCACTCTTGATGTTAGAAACTATAGTTAGAAAATAAAATGAACTTCAGAGGTAAATAGACATAATAGGTCGCCCTTTCAACTTATAATCGTACGACGGCTAAGTACTAAAGGTGCTGAGTAAAGTCTAGTATTTTACTTAAGAACCTATCTTCTTAGACCTAGAAGTTATAGAAGTGAAAGATAGTTGAAATAAGATTGGTGCAAACAATTATTATAGTTGGTATTTTTCATTTATCGTTGGTATGCGAAATTAAATTACTGTTTTTTACTTTGTAGTGGCTTTCCTTATCCAACCCAATTTTGTTTTGTTTATAATATAAGCGTGGTGGACTATATGGCCTAACCCCTCTCAATCGTACTCTAAATTGTAGAGGAGGCCCGTGCCCTGCAGTGGGACGTACAAGGGCTGGTTAAGAACATATTTTTTTTTCAGTTCAAGCATTATAATTTATTATTTTGGTTAGATATTACACATGATTTTCTTTCAACTGAAATGTAAATAACTTCGCATCTCTACTATGTGAAAGAATAATACGTTATGCATTATTCATAAGAATATTCCCTTGAAGTAGCTCCATCTAAGAATGAATACCGCAGCGAACTACGAACAGTTACTGGATTTTCTCGGGAACCTTGATATAGAAACAGATTCCTTTTTAAAGCAGCTTAAAATTAATTACCTTAAATACAGAATTTCATACCTGTATCGTATAGGGATGGGCAGAGACTATAGAATCTCTACTTTTTTCGATTCTGACAGATCAATTTCATATCATCCATTTTCATAATTCTCCTTACACATTCGTGTTGGTTCAAAGTAAAATAATGCAAAAAGAACCACTAGAATCCCACTCCATTTTGAAGAGTTTTACTCTCCAGGTCCGAAGATATTCGTCAGATCTTAGCCATTTTTTTATGGGACCACCTGTGAAGTATAAGCATTGAAACAAAAAAAAAATTATCCAAATCGGTTCAGGCGTCTTCGAATAATCGGCAAACATACGTAAAAAAAAACAAAGATTCCGACGAATTGAGAACTTTCTTCTTTTTTTGAAGTCGGTTAATAAATTAAAAGACATGGTTTGGAACAATTAGTCATCTAACTAATACATAAAGCTTGCCATGGTTATTAAACAGTCTGCAAGCCTCTTTAGTTTTGAAAGCTCATTAGTACACGCCGAAGTTTGAAAGTTCTCGTCACGGAGGTCAATGGCCTAAGTAAACTCAGCAAATTCAGGAGACAAGACTTCAATAGTTTTAGTTGAGGCGTTCATAATTATATGTACATTAATTAACACAGCATAAATATTATGAAATATGTATATAATTAATTTTGAATTGGCATTTCTTTGTTAATTAATTGACAGCCTCCGTGGTGCAGTTAGTTAGACGCCGGCTGAGAAACGAGAGGCCGCCGGTTCGTTTTCTGAACCGAGACAAATGTTTGTGTGAACTACAAGTATTCGTTTCGGGTCTGGGTGTTTGTCAGACCGAATAGTGTCTCGTAGTTCCTGATACCTACGACACTAAGCTCGATCTTAGTGTGGGGGCAGGACTATGTGTGTCTGTTGGATGGGTGTTTGTTTAATTACCTATCCGTGATTTAACTCTGTAGGAAATCTTGGCGAGGAAAAATAAAAACCTCTTAGTGAGTTTCCTTTGTATACTTTAGTTTTCTTTCCATTTTTCTTTTAATTTTCGTTTGTTTTAACGGCCGTCGAAAATGTCCCAAAAAACCCCTCATATCTAAAAGTTTCCAACAATAAACTATTGTGTGCGAATTTTATCAACCGCATTAAGCAGTGTGTTACGTTTTGTCCCTAAAGACTTAGTGACAGGTCGTAAAATGATTAACTAAAACACTCTGAAACAGCTAAAACCGCATGTTGTGTTGCCTCTATTTAACCGGGATATAAGCAGATGGAGGATTAAAAAGTTTCGCTTAACATTTAGGTGACATTGTCGGTTTCCTAAAAAAATCTTATTTCTTCATATTTACTCATACTTTCGAGAGGTTCTAGATGCACCTACAACAGATAATTATAAATTGGTCAATGATCGGTTACAACAACAGAAGATGTTTTCTGTGTACTGGTATGACAGAAGCGCTTGGTCGCCTGTTGGCAACGGACTAGACGCGAGTGCCAACATGTTCACGGTGGTCGCGGCAAATTCCAGAGCATACGTCTTTTCAGAGCTATGTGTGTATTGACAGTCTATTACCACGCACTATAACGGTGAAGGAAAACATTGCGAGGAAACCTGCACACCGGAGTGATTTAAAATAATAATAATAATATATTTATTTCAGAAAAGATTAAATAAATACATACATACATAAACACACGCCTTTCTCCCAGAAGGGGTAGGCAGAGGTGCTACCGAACACCCACGTTTCGCCTTGTATATTCCGTCCCACGATGTGATAGGGGACGAGCCTATCGCCATCCATCATCATCCATCCATCAGCCAAAGGAAGTCCACTGCTGAACATAGGCCTCTCCTAATGATTTCCACAGTGACCTGTTGGAGGCAGCCTGCCTATCGCCATATCGGGCACAAATTCCTGACTCCGGGCTGATAATGAATAGAAAAAACCAATATCACTTTGCCCGACCCGGGATTCGAACCCGAGACCTCAGCTTTGCAATCATACCGTAGTACTACTACGCCACCGAGGCAGTCATTATAAATATAAATAAATAAATACACCCAACAGTCACATACATAGTTCTAACCCCACATTAAGATCAATTAAGTCTTGTGTCGTGGGTAAGAGACTACGAGACTTTTCGGACACAAACACCCAGACCCGAAACAAATACCTGTGGTTCACACAAACATTTGTATAGGTGCAGGAATCGAACCCGCGGCCTCTCAATCTCAGCCGGCGTCTAACCAACTGCGATAAAGATTGATAACGTTGATGATGATGGTGAAAAAGGAAATATGTCCTAAGCAATATTTCCTTTGGTATTTCTATACATTCCGTGCGTATGTACTTCCGCACACAAGTGTGGCTTCGTACTAATGGGATCTAGAGGTATCCAGCGGACAATGTCTGGTATGGTTTCAGGTGCGTGTACTTGTGTAATGTTTTATTCAATTACCGATTCTCTGGTCTACATAAACTTCTGATCTAGTTTTGTTGTGTGCGTCAATCGGGCTGTAAATTATGATGTCATTCATGTAAGTGTGTCACGTTCTTGGTTCAGCCTGTTTAACGGTTTTTATGAGGCCGGCATAATTTTGTCGACTCTGTTTTATGTAAGGGATAAACAGAGGTGTTAGTAGAGTCTTTTTCAGTCCTGTAATGTGTTTAGGTGCAAGCCTATCAGCATGCCATGGCACACATTCAGATTTTTTCAAATCTAAAAATGTATATGAAATGGATTGCTCGACATGGGAATCGAAGCCCAGCCTCAAAATTCGAATCCCGTAAATTCCTTTAATAGACCTATAAGATGATAATTTATATAATATTCTGGTTTAGAATCTCTCGTATATAAATTTATCCTTGTAAGAAAAAACAAAAATTCCTACAATTGAATTGGTTATTTCCTCCCAGGCATTTGGTCTATGCAATATATAAATTCTACTTCAATATAACCTCCTTAGCTATCTCAAATACAAAAACACAGACGTTAAAAAGTTAGTCGAAGCAAAAAGCAAAAGATTTCCAGCCACAGATGTTTTTTTGCGATAATGCAGTGTGTTGGCCTTGGGGGCGGCCGTCTGACGTCACGGGGTGTGGGGCGAACGCTCTAGGGCTCCCCCTAGTGAAACTCGGAGCAATTAGCCCAAGGTCACGTGCAGGTACACGCCAGCTTAGCTCGCAATTAAGAACTTCAGTCTCAATAAACGATTTATGAATAGATGTTTATTTTTAATTACTGGTCGGTTGCGTATGTTCCATTTTTGAATTTGTTTTTGCAGAAAGTATTTTTAAAAAGGTGTATATTTCATTTTATTAATTGCTTTTTTATTTCTGTGAAATTTGTACTGGCTGGTTGTAAAAATATTTCAGATCTAATTTTGTATTTCGCGGTTTTCTTTTTTTTGCTTTTAATATCAAGACAATATCCCTCATATTATAATTTACCACCCCTTTTGGAACTTCAGGTAAAACTGTGTATGTCATAAAACATATGTCAAGGAAATTAAATTCAAAGTTAATTTAAATACAATTAAACTTTGGCAATACCGCCTTGTCTCGTACAATGCATAATGTGGGCTTTGATGACAAGATTTTGGGTTGTATGAGTACATTTGAATAATCTCTTTAAACTTCGTTTTAATATGTGCTTCATAATTTAATTGTTTTGTAATAATATATTTTTTTATTTGTCTGCCTCGGTGACGTAGTTGTACTACGGTATGAATACAAAGCTAAGGTCTCGGGTTCGAATCCCAGCTCGGGCAAAGTGATATTGGAGTTTTCTATTCATTATCAGCCCTGAGTCAGGTATTCGTGCCCGATATGGCGATAGGCTCGCCCCCTATCACATCGTATCACAGCATGGGATGGAACACACAAGGCGAAACGTGGGTGTCCTGGTTGCACCTCAGCCTACGCCTTATGGAAAAAAGGCGTGATGATGTGAATTTAGTTTTATTTTATTAAAATTGGAGCTTATCTAATGCATTATTTAATAAAACGAATCGAATCGACATTATATTTTCCGGTGTTAAAATGTTTGTTTTTGTTGCTAGTTTTTTAAAAATATTTTTTAACTTAACAGCAATTGTTATTTGTGTGTATGCATATTATGTTAGAAATGTTGTACATACCCACAAAACGTATATGCATTAGTTATTTTTTAAATTTCGATAAGTTCAATTTTGAACGTAACTTTGTACCTATAATATACTGTTGATAAAAATAAAAGAAAATTGAATTATTCTTTCCGTCTTACAACTATTTAAAAATACTTAAAAATGTCATATATGGGGCATTTCACGTGAAGCGGACAACCAAAAAAAATGAGGTCATGAATTTTGTTTATACTCCGGTCAGTTATACTTCTAGTAGACGTGGATGTGTACACACATTATTTTTTTAGTATAAAGCTTTATTGCATAGTTATGAGCTTTTAAAAGTTTACCAAGAATTAAGTCACGAATTTATGGATGCTTATTATCTGCATCAATTAATTTGTAAAAATACTAAAAATATATTGTTTCTTAAAGTTAAAAAGTCGAAGTTTTTAATTTTTTTGTCGAATTCTAAATTTGAATTTTTTTACGTAGAGTAAACCGGAAGTGAACATTTCAAATCGATATTTGAGTAACTTCGACACTTTTTTTGTTTAATATTTTTACCTTAAATGAAAGCTTTAAACATATTAATTCTTCACAAAAAAAATTAAAACGTGATCCCCAATAGTTTAAGACTTAGAGCATATAGAGTACATACACATAGCTATGAGCACTTTATAAGCAATCGAATTTATGCGCATAAAACCATGATGAGCATAAAATTGTGGTTTCTGTCATGAAATACATTACAGACGGAGCTCCCCAACATTTTAAGAATAGGTTCAATTTTGTGAACCTATTTCACTACAACCAAAATTGTAAGATAGAAGCACAGTTACACTTCCATGCCACCACTCATGGAATAAGGCCATGTGACGGTCTTAGGGGAAACCTTAAACGTTTGGCACCCCGTGCAAGCTTACAGTCCACGTATAACGCTATCTCTATACCTATAATATTATATGAATGAGACTTCTATTTACTACTGCTCGAAAGAAAGTATTCAACAAGAGCGAGATTTTCTACGAGTCCGTTTTGCTTCCGCTATCACCGTTCCAGGAACTAAACAACTGCATGCTTTTCTTCAAATCAATGAGGGCTTATGAGTAAATATAATTAGTGGCAGTGCGAATAGTAAAAATTACAAAATAAATCTCTATTTTAGTTAAAACTGTTTCAATCTCAATAAAACCGCTCTAAGTCTTAAACTATTGGCGATCATGCTTAAATTTTTTAGTGAAGAATTAATGAAATCGTTTATTTTTATATTTTTGCAGGTTAGAATGAAGGAATAAAATATTAATATCGTAGTATTTTAGCATGTTAGCGCATAAACCCGATTGCTTATAAAGTGCTCATAGCTATGTGTATGTACTCTATATGCTCTAAGTCTTAAACTATTGGGGATCACGTTTTAATTTTTTTTGTGAAGAATTAATATGTTTCAAGCTTTCATTTAAGATAAAAATATTAAACAAAAAAAGTGTCGAAGTTACTCAAATATCGATTTGAAATGTTCACTTCCGGTTTACTCTACGTAAAAAAATTCAAATTTAGAATTCGACAAAAAAATTAAAAACTTCGACTTTTTAACTTTAAGAAACAATATATTTTTAGTATTTTTACAAATTAATTGATGCAGATAATAAGCATCCAAAAATTCGTGACTTAATTCTTGGTAAACTTTTAAAAGCTCATAACTATGCAATAAAGCTTTATACTAAAAAAATAATGTGTGTACACATCCACGTCTACTAGAAGTATAACTGACCGGAGTATAAACAAAATTCATGACCTCATTTTTTTTTGGTTGTCCGCTTCACGTGAAATGCCCCATATTATACAATAACACCATTTCAGTCCTTATGTACCAGTAATAAGATCTATAACAATACTCAATATCAACACTTCCGATTTGCGATATGTTTCGTTATCAGCAAAGGGAATACACAAAATGGGGTCGGGAGCAACTCACCCCATATAATTAACAGCAGATAATGTTATCATTATTCGGCCAGGACCGGAAACAGCCGCTGCTTCCGGTTTCTGAAGCCTACTGAAGGCGCTTTGTTGTAAATAAGGGATAGGACGGAATTGTACATTTGAAAGGAAGGACAAGTTTTGTGTAGGTACGTGTTTGTAGATATTAACTTTTTTCTTTAGTTGGTGTGGGTTCGAAATTTAGATCAAAATTTTGATAAATACAAAAGTTTTTGAAACTCTCTCTCTTTTGAGTCATGGTAAGTCCACTTGTGAACAAGGCCTCCCTCTAGGAATTCCATAGAAACAGTTCCATAGAAATAGTTATAGTGCGTGGTGATTGACTATCAATACACACATGACTCCGAAAAGTCAGAGGTGTGCCCTGGGATTTGAACCCGCGACCACCGTAAACATGTAGGCAGCCGCGTCTGGTCCGTTACCAACAGGCCACCACGCACTTATACAAATAAAAGTTGATAAATTATTTCTCTCTGTATAAAAGACTACCTATACTACGAGTACATTATCTCTCTCCCCTTCTGTCTCTATCTCTCTCTTTTCAGCCGCAAGAAGGCTACTACTGAACATAAGCCACGAGTACATTACCCTAAGCTTAATTCGCGCAGAATCATCAGATTAAATGTCCAAGTATTTCGATAGTACTAACTGTAGGACACTTATTTCACAGCCTCCGTGGCGCGGTTAGTTAGACGCCGCCTGTGAAACGACAGGCCGCGGGTTCGATCCCCGCACCGAGACAAATGTTTGTGAGGCCCACAAGTATATTTCTCGCGTCTGAGTGTTTGTGAGACCGAAAAGCGTCTCGTAGTTTCTGATACCCACGACACAAGACTTAATTGATCTTAATGTGGGATCAGGACTGTGTATGTGACTGTTGGGTGTATTACTAATTATATTTACTGGATTTTGTAACACATTCTTCTGTTATTTATATGTCAATTTCTCTGTTTGTTTCCCTAATAACAAATTAATAAATAAATAAATAAATATCAACTACGAAGTACATCAAGTATGATATATCACAGCCAATGTTAGAGTAGGATAATTTCGACAAGGCAAGTACGGCCGAAATAGCTCAGTTGGTAGAGCATAAGGTCCTAGTGATCTTGCGGTCCCTGGTTCAAATCCAGGTTTCGGCCGGAAGTGTATACCAAAAAGAGGAGGAAATTTTTGTTTTTATTTCACTACTGTACCACTTTTTTAAAAATATTATTAATATATAACATTTTTTTTCCAAAACTAGTCAATATTTAAGTGTTTGAAGTCTATAGCGATCTTTGATTTATGATTTGTAAAAATTAATAACATACATACATAAAATCACGCCATCCCAGAAGGGGTAGGCAGAGGTCCTACAGGACACACACATTTCGGCTTGTATCACAATGTGATGGGGTCGCCGTCCCTACCCTGGCGGCTCCCGAGACGTGACGCAACACGCGTCTGAAGCCGCGTCGCTATGCGGCAGTGCACAGAGAGGCGATCCCGGTGCTCAGTACACGGTATCCCGGGGCTGTCTCTGAGGTGCACCGACGCGACGGTGGCCAACGCGGGGTTTTTAGTCGTGGTCAGGACTATGTATGTGACTGTTGGGTGCATTTATTCATTTATTATTTATTTATTTATTCCCCGAAAACAAACTATAGACACATAAAGTAACTGCAATAAGCAATGTGTCGTACAATACTCGCAACATTCGTACAAAGTGCTGAATTTCCCAAGTTTCAATTGTTCGTCTCCCCAACTACTACCAAGTACAAGGCTTTTGAATTTAAATTTCGCAAAGATGTATCTGACTTGTGGAACACTTTACCGAACGTTTTAAAATGTGTGTACACTTTTATCGTACTTTATAATCGAAGTAGCTGTGGGCGGGATGAATAGCGCGGAGAACTCTTGGCTGATGGGCTGAAATGTTCTGAATAACCATGCATCGGCAGCCGAAACATCGGACGTTTTCTGTCAAGTTGGGCAGACGCCATAATAAAGGTTGTAAGAAGCTATTGGACGTAAGACCCTTTGCTATAGAAACTCTTGAGGGAGGCCTATGTTCTTCAAAGGGCTTATTGTGGCCGCAGAAGATATTGATAATGAAATTATTTTTTTTAGCTTTCTATCTCTCTCTTCAGCCACAGGAAGTCTACTGATGAACATAATTTGAATTTTACTGAACATTTTTAAAGCGTAATATAATTTTCATAATATTCAAAATAATACACTGAAATGTCAAAGCGATTGTACAGACTCTGCTAATAATATATAATGTCATCTGGAAGCAGTGTCGGTCTGTTTGAAATTTGTACTGACTCTGCCCAAGCTCTGAAGATGACATACTGAAGAGATCGCCTCAAGCGACAAGACCACCATTGTACTCTTTTCTATTTCGTTGTATTTTGTTTACACTGTTTTTTTTAATCATTGGTGTACAATAGAGTTTTTACATAAATAAATACTTAAAAGTACGTTGTTCACCTTGGATTTACACCGTAGCTATACAAAGATAAATATTCTCCTAGAAACAATTCTAATCTCCCCGGTTTCTCATTAATATTGAGCACGCAATTTTGAATTTTACTTTATGAAACAGTTATGATTCTTCATAAAATCTAAAAGCGCGCATGAAAACCTTTATAAGCCGCCATTTATGCGGGGTTGCCAGCTTACCGGACTATCCCAGTTTTAAGGGAGTTTTGTAGCGTTTAATTGCACACTATTCGAGTGTAATCCTTAGGTCTGATTTTATATAACACGTGTTTTCGAATTTGAATATATTAACGAGTAGCTGCTCTGTATTTTCACAAGTGTAAAGAGCTCAAGGAATGAAAACTTTTATATAAACCTTTTAATTAAAATACACCAGTGTTTAGCACAGCATTTCAAAAAATTAAGACAAGTGAAGTTTCATTGCAACCTGGTTTAATACGAGGTTTCATGTAAGTTTAAAATAGTCAGGAATGTTTCTCAGTCTTACAGGTTTCCTCAAGATGATTCTTCCTTCAAATAAACAAAGCTATATCAATCTATGAATTAAGTGAAAAAGGCGCAGTAATTACAAAAATGTACAGTTGGATTTTATGTTATTTTCACTTCACACATAACACTGCTGCCTTCCTTTACCTACATAAATAGCATATACCAGGTCATTTTAATTTCCTACCTGGCACTCTCGACCCAACATACCTTCCCTTTCATACATTTAGAGTAATAAATTAAATTAATTTGCTGTCTCAAATTGACCCAGAGCGTGGAGAGTAAACGTGGATGTGGATTCACATGTACAAAATTGTACTTTTTAATTTAGCCCGCAACATTCCGCTTGTTGAGTTGTTATTAATATTTTTAGGTCGGCTGAACCTGCTTTTTATAATTAGACGTTCGTGACGTCAAACGGTGGTTAATTACACGTGTTAAATGGTGTAAGTATACTATCAGCCCATATACGTCCCACTGCAGGGCACGGGCCTCCTCTAAAAAAGAGATTGTTAATGTGATTGCCTTAGCCCTTATAACCCACCACGGTAGTACGGGATTGCCGACTTTACAGTTTACTGTGAAGTGTGTAGGTAAACTATCAAAGCATATTTCGATCTTGATACTATAATGACAGTAATTGTAACGCGATTGATGGCAGTCCTGTGAATTCCAAGTGGTCTATCCATCGACCACCTTTAACCCCCTCTCACCGGTTGAAACCGGATATTTACAGGCGGTGGTGGAAAACCAGTCATTGTATGATACGCTAGTGCATCTCGTATCGGGTTCTTGTGTATACCTGGCTGGAATATAGGCTGGCTGCCCGGCATAATTGTGTCGTCCGGCGATAGATATTTGCATTGCACTGTACTTATCAACTATTGCATTGTATTCATTTTGTCGTGTGTCATAATAAATGCGACTACTATTTCAAAATATTTAACTATCCACGATATTTCAAAAATATAATTATAATGTAAAACAAATGCAAATAAGGTTCCACGGACCATCTGACACAAATTTATTCAAATAGAAAGATAGCGCGAACAATTTCTATACAGAAGTTTGTAACCAAAAACAAAACAAAAGCTATCGTGGACAGAGGAAAAGTACACTAATTATAAATGTTCATTTCAGAGACACCTAGTACAGTGTCGTAGACAACTTCGATATTTTTTTCATAATAAACTCTTCTTGTTTTTTTCTTACTAAGGCCACTACTCACTAGCGAAATCTTGTTGTCTTGCCCGAAATCGGATAAACACAGGTTGACCCCAGAACAAATTAATTTCTCCCGTATGAAAAGATCAATCAGTACTAGGCTAGCATGGTGGACTACATGGCCTGACCCCTCTCAATCGTACTCGATTGTAGAGGAGGCTCCTGCCCTGCAGTGGGACATATATGGATTATGGGCTGATACAGATCCCAGAACTCAACACTAGCGGGGTAATCATGGCGGGTTTATCATCATTGTGTACGCTGGTCGCCGTCTCTCTCTCTTCAGCCACAGAAAGTCCACTGCTGAACATAGGCCTCCACATTGACCTGTTGGAAGCGGCCTGCATCCAGCGACTTCCTGCAACCTTAACCAGGTTGTCCGTCCACCTTTTAGTCGGGCGTCTGACACTGCGCTTGCCTTGGTCGCCGTTTGGGTGGATGCAATTGTCCTACCAAGATCATGATCACGATGTCACTGATTTATCTGATGTGGTCTTCTCATTATTCGTAATGTTTATTATCTCTCGTTCAGTCATGTGAATTATTTCGTCAGTCTCGTATTTTGTACGTATTCTCTGCTCTGTGTGTATTGATAGTCAATAACCACGCACTATAACGGTGAAGGAAAACATCGTGAGGAAACGTGCATACCATAGCGATTTGTATAAATTTCTGTGGTATGTAAAAGTCCGCCAACCCGCACTAGGCCAGCGTGGTGGACTATATGGCCTAACCACTCTCAATCGTACTCTCGATTGTAGAGGAGGGCCGTGCCCTGCAGTGGGTCGTATATGGGCTGATACAATACAAACAAAAAAAAACTCTGCTCTCCCAAGTATCGTTTTAAAACTTACATCCTAGTTTAAACTTGCATCTCCTATCGCTAGCAAAACTGTAACAGTGCCGGAAGTCTTAATCTGACTTAAGCAAGTTCTTTAGGACCGTGAGAAAACGCCTGCTGATGTAATTAAACTTGGTTTATCTAACCTCAGTACATTAACGGGAATGTTAACTTCACGTGGCGTTGCATTTGGTGCGTGGGTACCAGACTTTTCAAAAGTCTTATAAATTCAGGAAAATCATTGAATTATTTCCTGTGGATATCGCTGCCGGTGTTAAGATTCGTTTTTCGGTTCTAATGAATACTTATTTCACTTTTTTCGATCTTTGGCATCTTCATATATTACACTCTGTATCGGCCCATATACATACGTCCTACTGCAGGGCACGGGCCACCTTTACAATCGAGAGTACCATTATTAGTTATTAGTTTTCATATCACTGACACCTCACCACGAGTTTTTTGACAAATCTAATGGCTTAAGTCCAACAACAATTAGATCTCTGAAAGGTCTTTTCCTGAGTGAAAATTAAATACGAATTTTCTCGTTTCACTGTTGATTTCACACCAGTTGCCCTTGAAAACTACAATAGGTCATCATAACTGATAAACTTTATCACTGATACTCCCAAACCATTCAAACTCAACCAACAAACAGGTAACAAAGACCTTTCCATTTCCAGACAAGGATCAGTTACAGCAGGATGCAATTAAACCATTCCGTCCTCAACTGTACATTTAAAAGTGAGCGCAAATCTCGAGTTTTATTTGATTAAAACTTTCAGAGATGCACCGCGCTTAGTTTAATGTCTGGCTACAATGCAGGTTAATGTTGAGTGTGGTTAATATTATGTACAATGTAGTAGAACGCCGCGTGTTTTAAATGGCGGATTATATTAGTCTGAACTTGGGTTTAGTCGTATAGGTCTTTCTATTTTATTCCATAGCGGAGTGGAGATGAAAATAGCAGAAAGGTTATGTTTTGTGCATGAATACAACCGAACAATGCAGACACAATTTTGCCGGTTCGGCGGAAACGGATTGTACACAATATGAAACCCGAATCGCGATCAACTTTCTTCAGTGGCTGATGGGTTTCTCAAAATTCTGTGCAATCAGACCAAAAAGTTTTTGTAGAACCTAACAGCAAATAAGCCTCTACCTATGACCCGCATTTCATCATAGCATCAATTTTACGGTATACGGTTGTTACCAAAAAAACATTGTAACCAAAAACACAATTACTAAAAGCTTCGATACAAGCCTATACGTCTATACAATATGTAAAATGTCACATCGTTTCATTAGAGCGTAGCTTTTTAAAATAACACGTAGAAAACAAAGCCTCGTCGCTGTGACGTTAACAGCGTATTGAACCAACCCTTGAACCGACGATGTTACGGGAAAAACAACCATAATTACAGAACATGTCAATTGAATGTAAAATCCACTTTTGAATAATTAAAATGTTACAAAGGATGCAGGAAATATATTTTTTTATAAAAAGAGAATGGTCTCATTAGCCTACTGATGCTTACAAGCTGTGAACTGTAACTTGGATTTCATTATTTTATGTATTATTTTACGCGAGGTTTTTGTGTGAAGCAAAAAAGGGTTACCTATACACTAGAAATTCGCAAATTCTACAACTATAGAAGACATGCTCAAGGATTTATATTTGAAGTCCGCCAACCTCGTATTAACCTCGTATTAAAGCGTAATGGCTAACATAACTAGCATAACATAACATAGCGTAATAGCTAAGTAAGACTACGAAAACAATAGGCCGAGGTGATACCATCATCTCACAGAAAACCGTCGTGAAGTGGCCAAATATTGCGTTCCTCTTTCGGTAAAATTTCCTTAGTTTTCCCTCCTAATGTGAAATAATTAACACGCACACGATGCAAGTTAAGGTAAGCATCTTAACTTGCATCGTGTTATTAATCTGTAGCTATCAAGTGTGTCGTTTCATCATCATCATTATCAGTCCGCTGCAGTCCACTGCTGGAAATAGGCCTCTTCCAAGGTACGCCATAGAGCCCGATCTGCTGCATTGTCTATAGTTGCTGCCAGTGCGTCGCTTATTTTGAGATTTTTTTTCTTGCAGTGTGTCTGTATTATTTAATCACTAAAACTACCACCTGGCTTCGTTTTCGGTCGCAGTTTCGATATACCCTGTATATCGGTTAATTAATATAATTACTAAAACCCAACATTAATTTAATTACCGAAATATCATAGCGTTAATATCTTAATACATAGGTTGTATCATATACACCTTGCCTCTAATATAAATTCCAGTGTAAAGCTTAGGCCTTCGATTAATCCACATTTAGAAGCACAATATATCACGGTGGCCGAGCATTTCGGCTGGACGAAGATTACAGGCTATTACGCGTGTTTAGTGAATATTTTAGGCATAGAATTACTGATGGATTAGCATCTGCGTTCATTGATGTAGCTAGATATTTAAAGTACCAAATAGGAAGGCCCGCAGTCAGCAAAGGGTATAATAAAAGTCATTGTATTTTTTTTGCGCAGTTTTGTGGTGTAGCAGTCAAAAAACTTTCTCTAAAATGTGGTGAACTATGTTTAGTCCCTGTTCCACTTTTTTATAACTGTTTCTAATGACGGAATGGCAAGGGATTTATTTTTTACCAAAAGACATTCAAACTTATCTAGTAGGAATACGCCATAAATTCCAATGCTTTAAATTTATGCCGCGGCCTCGAGAAATCCCTTTTGAATCTGCGGTATCAATTTAAATCATTGTAATTTATGTCGTGTTCCTACTAGATAAGTTTGAATATCCTTTATTAAAAACTTAAATTCCTTGCCATGCCGTCTCGGTCTATGCTGGCAATAATTCTCATCTAGGTGGGACTTCATTGATAATCAAGTGTACTGTACTTTAGCATCTTTGGCGTAATTAGTCAGTAATGTGTCAACCACAAGAGTTTTGTGTCTGGGTGTTGGTGGTGTCAAAAAGCCTTTCGCAGTTTCTGATACATAAGACAGAAAACTTGGTAACTTTGGTATCTTCCTGTGTGGTTAGGACTATGAGACTGTTGGATATCATATACTTTGCTGTATAAAAAAAGTACAAAATTGAAGCCTATTTTCAACCTACACACGTCACTCAAATAAAAAAATTTTTACCTTAAAATTCCCCATTGGCGCTGAACATTCCAAAGCCAAATATGATAAAAAAATATCGACGTACAAATTGATCCTTTGACGTGTTTTATTCCCGGTCGAAGCGTCCAAATTCCGTTAACCCAGTTCAGAGGACATACAATGGTGACGTGTGATGGAGGTTCGTATTTATGACGCTGTTTGTGCTGGTTATACGGACAGACATTTTAAACATATTCAATACTAGGAGCCGGCCCGGCACCGCCCGGGTGCAAATACTTTTTGAGTCCAGTCTACATCAGCAAAATATTATATCCCGTACTATTTTATTTATACCAACCTGCACTAGGCCAGCGTGGTGGACTATATGGCCTAACCACTCTCAATCGTACTCTCGATTGTAGAGGAGGCCGTGCCCTGCAGTGGGTCGTATATGGTTCGATACAATACAATACAATACTATTTTATTTATACTTAAACTCAATGCCGTCGCCTATACTGTTTTTCCCGTCCCGTTTATATACCGCTCCGTCCCATCTCATTCTCAATCAAGGCATGTAATCCAGTCCTATCCCATTCCGTTGTTACAAGAGATTCTTATGGTATGTTTCATGAGCACTCAATAATATTTTTTGCAAATACATTCGTGTTGAAAAAATATGTTAAATTTTATATGATTTTGTGGATGGGAATCCTTAGCGGGTCGATGGGTATATGAATGGCTTAACGGCACAAGATATCAGTCCTTTTAAATTATTTTGGGAGTAAGTGTTAGATTCAGGCCACTTCCAACATGTCTATGTGACGATCTATGGAGAAGGCCTATGTTCAGCAGTGGACTTACTCTGGGTGATTATAGAGAGAGGGGTATTAGCTTCTTTTGGCATTTTACATAGCCGATACATCATAATATCCGAACTTCCATAGACTCCAATTTTAGACAAATGATCTGTCATCCTGCCATGAAAATAATATTATAAATAAAGACGCCATGTTGCGAAGCTTTAATCCCCTCGTCTCAAATGAAATAAAAATATGCTATACAATGAAGTAAAGCAAAAATTGAATTCTTTTTTCCGAGAATTCATTGAATAATTGTATACAAATAAGGCAAGTCTGTTTTGAGCCGGATTAAAACATCCATTAAGGCTCTTCGTGTTATTAAACTTTTCATCGGAAAAACGGCACGAAAATAATTAACTTGACATTAATAATGAATTATTCACTTAATATCAATGTTAAAATAGAAATAAATGTAAGTAAATGATTTTTTTTCTATAATCGTGATACGGTAAACAAACAAGATATCCATTCTATAAGAACATTTTGCAGTCCATAACGACACAAGACATACAAACATTCACACACACTCGCATGCACACACCCACGCACACACACACACACATGTAAACACATACACATACACACACATTCTCCATAACTAATTTACTGATTTTATTATTGTTTTGTTATTGTTATTACTCAATAAGTTTTTGCTCAACTTTATTTAACGTTTCGACTGCCTGTTGGATGTGCAGTTCTATACTATAAGCATACATATACATATATATACTCGCTATATATACTATGACTTCTTGATGGCTATTACTTATAAGATAAAACCACCCTTTCAATCAAATGCAGTGTACGCACTTTGCTATATCAATATAAAAATTAAAAACCTTACAAATTAAAAATAAAGAATTACAGACTGAATGTGCGAAATTCCACGCCGAAACACAATAGGTCATTAAGCGAAATTTTAGAAATTTTCCCACATAAATACCGTTAAACCCGTGATTAAATGTAAGGCCCAAAAATTCAAACAATTTAACACCGAGTTATATCTGAATTTAACAGAATATTGTTAATTTTAATTATTTGTTACAAATTATGTCGTAATGTTTACGATTTTTTATTCTGGACCGACAAAGTGACTACAATGCAACTATTGGTAAGATAAGTGCAGTCCAAGCAGGGTACATAGTTACTGGTAAAAGATACAGCAATAGGGTACCTACATATCTACATTTATAGGAAGGTAACCTGCGTAGACCTAGAGATCCTGGTCCGTGCGGGCCCTGGTGTGCAGTAGAAAGTGAAAGAGGGCGCCCTGAATCACTTCTATCTTAATTGACAGCCTCCGTGGCGCAGTTGGTTAGACACCGGCTGTAAAACGAGAGGCCACGGGTTCGATTCCCGCAACGAAACAAATATTTGTGTGAATCACAGGTGTTTCGGGTCTGGGTGTTTGTGAGACTAAAACGTCACTCATATTTCCTGATACCCACGACACAAGACTATCATTGTGAGGGGTCAGGACTGTATGTGATTATTGGCTGTATTTATTTAATTTTTAATTTTTGTGATTACCTACCTAACTAGTATCATTGTAGCTTTCTGTTTCAATCAAATTGATAGTTTAGGGCGCCGCGATAAAATAGTTAACATGTAGATGCGCGTAATGAAAAAAAAACATTATGATCTTCAACTACAGGAAGTCTACTGCAGAACATAGGCCCCCCTAGGATCCCCACAGCGACCTGTTGGAAGCGGCCTGCATCAAGTGGCTTCCTGTAACTATATTATTATGCCCATATATCTATAATACTCGTAATATCTATCTCAGCCTGTTAAATCCCTATTATTGCAATGATTCATTGGAATCGGGTAACGTTCTTATTAGTTTTATTTGATTTTTTTAAAGTTTGTTCAGCTTGCAGTTGCTTAGCTATAATTAACGAAGTAAATCAAGTATATAAATAAGAGCTGAATAAAAAAGTAGGTCTTGAATTGATTATTCTAGTTCATACAACTTTAATTTTATGACGCAATATACTGTATACCTATGCTCACTTTAACGATGAATGTTAACAACGGGATAACACTTGCATACCTAAGACTTAACATTGTCAAAAAATATATTTGGAATCAACCAAAATGCACTAGGCTGGCGCGGAGGACCAAAACCTTGTCTTTTCAAAGGCTATGCCCAACACTGGCAAAGTAATTACAACCCAGTTATGTATATTATTGTCCAAATCACAGCCAATACGAATATTCCACACAAGTTCTGCTTAATTCGCAGCTTAGGACTGTGTCGAAAGTCGTTTCGGTGCTCCCGGATGAGGTAGCCAGCGGGTGGGGGTGACTGGGGACGGGGTGGCTCGGTGCGTCGGAGCTCCAGGGCCGTAGCTTACATAACTTGGAGAAAAGCGGATGTAGCCCCGGCCGGCCGCTGTCTCACTCGCACTTTGTAAGGATGTGTTTAGATGAGAAGGATTTTCCATGCGATTAAAAATTGCGCGGAATTTTTTACTTTATAGTCGCAATAAATATGTTTTGTTGTGTTAAAAAAGTAATGGGAAATTAGTAGTTTGAATGTTTTGAAAAAAGGAATGAAGTGAAATATTAAAATAAATTAAAAAATTTAGAGGCACGTAATGTAATATTACAATAACTTTGGAATTGTAATGTCTTATTAGTAACAGAACGATTAATTAATTATTGCATGCTGATTCATGAGACTTGTGCTTGCATTTTTTTGTTATATATTTAATGGCACGTTATTATTTGCACCTATTAATCATTTTGCTGACAAAACACCAACTTCATTATCAAACATTTATAACAAAATACTTATTATTTTTTGTTTTCAATTCCAACATTCTTATCTCTTAAACCAATTTGCAACAAAAAAATCGCATGGAAAACACTGCCCAGTGTGCACACAGTCCCACCAAGGCCCGCACATGTGCCGACTGTGCTGACATTTACGTAGTGCGCCCCGTGCCGCCGCGTAGACGCGCGCCCTCCCGCCACACGACGCGCGAATAAATTCGTTCGTTATTTAAAAATATATTTTTAATTAAAAAAACAGTGCATATTTTTTTTAATTTATTTTTTTCGAGTGAACAGTTTTGAAAAAGGAATTTGTGCGTCGAGCGCCAGGGGTCGCTCTCCCGGGCCACGGCTCAAGTTCACGGGCGAGTGGTGCATTCCCGTTCGATAATGAGTTTTGACAGATACACCTAGTGTTTATTTTTGTTTTTTTTTTCTGTTGTTGACAAAGGAATCGCGATTGCAGGTAAGGATTTTTTAAATATTCTATATTGAATAGTGAGTCATTATTATGTGATTAGTGTTATTGCAGTGTTAATGTTCTTCTATGTAAGATATAAAACCGGTTTTGTATGTTATTATTAGCGTTGTTGCAATTATGTGCTGTTAATACGCTGTATTGCAAAACAATATTATTCAATACGTGATTCTTAGTGCACGTACTAAGAATGAACAAAATAGCAAATTAAGCGCTTTACTTGTACCAAAAGATTGACTACGCAAATTATAACTAAGTTGTTTTCTTTTGATATCTATTGATTCATATTCACTCTAAACATTTTATTCCATTCTTTTATTCGTACGGCGTCTTATTATGACGTACAAAATAACTTTTACTTTCACAACCAATACGCGAGAAAAAATCTACGGGCCTCATACCATCCCATATAAGTTACAAGCCATTTCGTAATGGCTTTATTGGTTGCAACCTCCTATCCTAGATAATAATGCACCGGATAATAACCTTTATTCCCATGATATAAGAGCCACATGCGTGCACAGAACCTGTTTAGAAACGCAGCGTTCTCGACGAGGTCTTGTTGCGTAATGAATGTTGACAGTGTTGATGGTAATGCGAAGGTGGGAGCGATGGTAGGGACCGTTACCGTTTGTTTTCGATAGTATGACATTTTAAGAACTGTGGGTCAATGAGTCACGTTCGATTTTTGAATTGAATGACCACTATTTGTTGGAATTATAAAATTATGAATCATTAGTAAAACTTATTTATAAAATAAATAAATAAAACACCGGTTCGAATTTTAAATTTATATTTCCAGAATGCATATGAATTAACTAAATTAATTAATAGTAAAAATAAATTAAAGTATAATTTATGAAACAAATTAAAAATTGGCATTACTTTTTAAAACTCATATATACTTATAGCCAGTGTAGAGAAATGTCTGAAGTAATATTAATAACAGGAAAATACTTTCCTTATTCCGCATGCTTTCGTCCTCTCTAACGTTGCGGAACGATATTTAATATTGTAGATGAATTACGAGATATTTCACCTAATTCCTTATTAAATATTTCAACATTGGACCCCGCTGTGGGCTAGAATTAGTAGGATTTTTTTTTTCTGCTTAGTGTTACACATAGCACATATTCAGCATTATTTATATCAATATTTTATGGTCGTTTAGGGACGTCGCTGTCATTACTTATAATATAATAGTTCTAAGGCATAAGGAATAGCAAAGGATATTATCTCAAATTTAAACAAAAAGGATCATTTAGCCAATCATAACTAGGAATACAGTTTTCTGCACTGAGTGTTCATATTCATTTTGATTCATGTCGATTGTTTATCAAGAAAATACGCAATTATACGTTTATATTTTTGCGTTTAATAAAAAAATACCTCAAAAATCCCACACAACTACCTACTTCCGCCACATAATTATTAATAAATTAAAACAACAATAATCGCGTGAGAAAACATTGACCTTTGACCTTAAGTATAAGTAATTTATCAGACGCGACAATGTCGTGAGAACCAGTAGTAGTCACCATTGACATAACTGACCCAAAACACGTATTTTTTCTGACAAACCGGAATGCAAATTGATAGTCCAAACGTTTCACTTTCTAAGTATTCACTTTCCGCGATATCACTGAGCAGGTGATAGTTCGATTTTTGAATTTTATTGATTTCTTTTTTTTAGGAAAAACATTGAAGGAAATTCTGGACATTATAGAAAAAAAAGGATTGTTTCAAAATATAATTGGATTTTAGTCTTTATTGATTTTATTTTAGGTATTTTTTTAAAAACATACGCTAAAGAAAGGAAACTCTGAGAATTTAAAAGGCAGCTCGCCATTACTCCCTAGCATTTTAAATGCCTGTATAAATTGTAAGACCCTGGATTTCTATGTCATACCATTACTCGGAATGTATTAACCATATAGCGACCGTGCATAAACTGTTATACCTGGAAGCTACTAATCATATATAATCTACGCAAGTGCCTCCCGGGACCTGCCTTTGTATATTAAGCATCGAAATATAATAAAATAAAATATTCGTAGTGCACATTTAATTGTCCTACAAGTCATTGACACGAAAGAATACGAAAATATCGACACAAGCACAATTGGCTATTTGACTATTTTCTGAAAAGTGTTGTAGAATCTAGATATGGCCATTCTATGTCTCTTCCAATTTTTTATATATTTAAAAAAATATATGTTTTTCTTTATTAACAAAAAATATGTCTACAAAACGGTAGGTCACGTGACATTTAAAAAGTGACGTCACCTATTATAAATCGTGAATATTCTCAGTGGCAGAGACAAATGAAAACTGTAAATTGTGACGTCACACAGATGGTGTTTTGTTACTTGTAATCAATAGACAAAACATCGCGAACTTAATTAAGAAAAAAATAATAATAACAATTTATCGTAATGTAAAAAAAATCTATAATTATTGCATGCTAATAAGCTATCATATCCAACACATTTTATTTTTTATTTCCACAGCAGTCAAATACCCAATTGTAAAGATAGTCACACTTACCGTCACGAACAGTGGTAGCCTCTACTTCATTGTAGCGTATAATAAACCGGCCTGAGGGTATGAAGCCAGCGCTTTTTTGGCAGACGTCGTGGCCTTGGCCCCATTATATAGAAGACACGACGTAGGTCTATAGAAGTACCTTTTTAGATTATCATACTAGACTGCGTAATATATTTTTATGTGTCACTTGCGTTGAACTTTCGTTTAAATGGTATGAAGTGGGGAGTTACTCTATGGTCCGAAACGAAACTCGAATGTTCGGACGTTCGAAGTTTGCAGTACGTTTTTATTTTTCCATTCCTAAAAATCAACACTATTCTCTATGTTTTGTATTACAAGAATTCACTCCGAACTAAGTCTATAGTTAGAACGTATGATAGAGGATTCGATCATTTTGTGGAGTACCGAGGTACTTTCGTACAGTTTTAAGGGCGATGTCCGAAGTTTCGAGTTTCGTATCGGATCATAGAGTAACCCCCTAGGTTTGGGTTATTTTTCACCGCACAGGCATTATACGCTTTTGTTAATGAATGGACTTTGGGCCAGAATAGACCAGTGGAGATTCTAATATCCGAATTTTGATGCTTTCCATAGGCTTTTTGATCTTACTTACTTAATGCCATTATACCAGTTACTACGAGCTATTGCAAGCCATGTTTGACAGCACGCATTTGAAGAATGCCAAATACTAAATCTGCGTGAGTCTTAAACTTTACGTGAGTTAAATATTAAACTCTTATGGACATTTTAAAATAAATTATTGTCACAATCCTATCTAGGATCCGGAGACAAAATTATGCACGGGATAGGTAAAATACATAATAAATAAATACACCCAACAGTCACACACATAGTCCTGACACCACATTAAGAGTGAGTCTTGTGTCGTGGGTATCAGAAACTACGAGATACATTTCGACCTCACTAACACCCAGACCCAAAACATATATGTGGTTAACACAAACATTTGTTTCGGTCGTGGTGCAGTTGGTTAGACGGCGGCTGTGAAACGATAAGCTGCGGGTTCGATCCCCGCACTGAAACAATTATGTGTGTGAACCACAGGTATTTGTTTCGGGTCTGGGTGTTTGTGAGACCAGTCTCCCGTAGTTTCTGATACCCACGACACAAGACTCGATCTTAGTGTGGGGTCAGGGCTATATATGTGGTTGTTGGGTGTATTTATTTATAACTATATAAAAAATACATTTCCATTCAAATCATAGTTTAGATTTGCACCTTGTTTACAGATTCCCAGAATGGTAATACGAGCTAAACATAGAGTTTACCAGAAAATGAAATATTCCATTTCACATTCGCGGGATGGTTGTGGAAACGAACAATGATTTTAATTATTAATTTCTAGTTTCGCTCCGTTGTCCGGTTTAAATGTAATTTGTTTTGAATACAAAGCAGGGGATTAACTATATTATTAATTTAAATAATTATTAACTAGCTTGTTTTAATTTCGAGAATGGAAAATAAAATTTATATTTTAATTACGTTCGATTGCATGAATGAAAAATTATTTATCGTTTGATTGTTCATTGTAAAACCAATACAAATGCTTTGAGCATGGTTGTATGTAAGAGAGTAACAAGTACCAATAAACATATTTATTGTGTAATTAGCTTTTGTCCTTTGACTGAGCCATTTCAGTAAACTATTCAGCCTGTTTCTTTTATCCGACGTTCGCGGGAAACAGACATAAATGATGACAAGTGCGTTTTCATCCCTGCTACTCATGCATGCAAACAATAGTGTTCAGCACTGTACAGCCACTTTCAGCGCCGTGTGCTAACCAAAATCTTTCAGCGAAACGCATATGGAGCTGAATAAATATTACTCCTTGTTGTTTTAATTAGAGTGTACTGGCCTGGTCAGATTGAACCTATATATATATAATAAAGTAACCGGTCGATGTCAGTTTAAGGAAATATTGAGAAAATCTTTTATGAGGGTACTGTATAAACGTAATAGATCCAAAACAATGATTTTTAGAATTATTGTTTGTTTTTTTGTTTGTCTGTGCGGTTGTGCGCGATGATTTCAGAAACGGCTTAACGGATTTCGATGAAATTCGGTATGGAGGTAGCTAACACTCTGGACTAACACTTACACTTTTTGTCCCGAAAAATTTAGTTTTCATGTGGGATGCGAAAGGAATTCCGATATATTTGCTAGTTTTTTGTGCTCAAAGGGATGGGATGGGACTGGATTCCATGCCTTAAGTGAGAATGAGACGGGACAGGGCAGATATAACGGGACGGGGCGGGAAATATCTAACAAAGTAAATTCCACAGACGAACTTTGCGACTACTTTTCTATATCGTATATTATTTATGCTGACTACTGTCCCAGACAATACATACATAAACTCACGCCTTTTTCCCTCAAGGGGTAGGCAGAGGTGCTACCAGGACACCTATTTAGCCTTGTATATTCCGTCCCACGATGTGATAGGGGGCGAGCCTATCGCCATATCGGGCACAAATTCCTGACTCCGGGCTGATAATGAATAGAAAAATCCAATATCACTTTGCCCGACCCAGGATTCGAACCCGAGACCTCAGCTTTGTAATTGTACCGTAGTACAACTACGCCTCGAAGGCAGTCAAGATTGACAATAAAGATGGAGTAATGTCTAAGCGGCAAGCTCTGTCAGTGAGATCTATAAAGGCTTTAGGAAGACTGCTAACGCGCTCTAATGATTAATCTTTATTTATCTATCAAGGAATTATCGACGGGTCTTTGAAAACTTTGTTGTTGTAATTAAGTCATTGTAAGACAGATTGATGTTAATAAACTGAGAGTTTGTAACTAGTAACCGGAGACTCCTAATATTGCCCGCTGGTCTTTAGTTAGAAATATTTAAGTAATTTAATAAAAGTGAGGAAATTTTATTGCAGGTCTAAAAAATTAAAATAAATATTACGGTGTTTTATAAAAAAAAATGTGCAGAGATTTCAAACTTATCGATGTTGGAAATAGGCGTTCCCCAATGAAATTGATTCTTCATTCTATACTACGTTGTGCAATTCATATCTATCGGTAAATGAGTTTTATGACCTTGAATTGAGTCTACAATAAACTCCATTTAATATAGATTTAAATATGACTTTTATCAACCTCTGACGTCATTGATTTAATTTTAATGTATTATTAACGAGAACGTCCAAACTAATCATTCGTAATCACAGGAGTTGCGTGTGGTGTAACAAATACCATAATAATAGTGTTTCAAACGAAATGAAGGTAATTTAATTATGATTGTTACGTAATAAATTAAATTAATCGCGTTTCGTTGCCTACAATTAGTTACTGTCGTTATGTTTGTTTAACTTTAAATTGGAATGCAATTTAGAACATTTTTACATGCACCAACCTTAAATATTTACCAACAAATTCGATCCGAATTCAAAATTAGAATTGTAGTTTGAATTTAGAATTGTAAAGCTCAAACATTAATTCAAAATACCATAATTAATTTGCAAATTAAATAATTTTAAAAATAGAATTAAATTTACCAATTTAAATATATAAAATCAAATAATGAAATTAAATATGCGTAAGCGTAAATGCTCTTCGCAGCGTTGAATTCGCCGTCTCTAATGAGTCAGTCGTCAGTCGTGAGACAATGATGACAGTTCGTTACGCGGCGCGCTGACGTGTTCCCTCTAATTACGTTAAACTAGTTTATACATACGGCTTCGTACGTGCAAATTGAATTACTTAATTCCGAAACTGTGTAGAAATACTCCGAACTTATGGAAATGGCTTATTGTATTTATGTGGGAATTTGGATTTAGGTCGAAAGTTTTAATTTTAACAGGAGAGTGGTTAACAAGCATGACTAATGACTATATATGCCATGACCGTTACGTAATGGGTTTGGTTCCCTTGTCAAGCAATTCTTGACGTGACTTTTTCAAAGTTCAACCCTTGAATTACCAAGGACTGGATACCTAATTTCCGGGAGAGACCAATGTTAAATAATAAATAAGGGAAATCATATTAAAATATCTAATTATAATTTACTGGTGGTAGGTCTCTCATATGTGAGAGCCACCTTGGTAGGTACCAACGCAATGTCTATTTCTCCCGCCAAACAGCAATATAATTGCACTGTTGTGTTTCGGTTTGAAGGACATTGTAGCCAGAGTAACTACCGGACATAATGAGACTTAACTTCTTACGTCTCAGGATGGCGAGTGCAGTGGAATGCCGAGCATTGCTTTGTAATTCATGGTGTTGTTTCGTTCTGCTACTGTCCATGAGCGGTCGTATAGTTTACCAGGCGAATGGCATGCACGCGTCGCCATTCATCGCAATAAAAAAAAAACAAAATATATCCTATAAAACCCACATAATTGTCAAGTGAGGATGGATAAAAATATTACCATTATGTTCATAGCAGTAAGGTATAATATTCCAGGTGCAGACAAACTGACAGTTCCAGACTATCTAAACGGCATGTTTAGTGTGTCTGTTCGAGACTCAACATAATATACGACAGCAGTTGAGCCTAAACGGCAGTAATAAAATCCACAGAATGATATATTTACGATCGGTGATAGATTTTTTTGTTATCCTCGGTTCAATGGTTTTACTGTCTGGTTACAGTCAATGTATTATAACTTGTTATTTTTATTCTGGCTTGGAAAATGCGCGGTGGCCTGTTAGTAATGGACCAGACGCGGCTGCCTACATGTTCACTGTGGTCGCGGGTTCAAACCTCTGACTTTTCGGATTCATATGTGTATTGATAGTCAATCACCACGCACTATAACGCTAAAGGAAACCATCGTGAGGAAACCTGCATACCATAGCGATTTGTAAGAATTTCTATAGTATATAAAATCCGCCAACCCGCACTAGGCCAACGTGGTGGACTATATGGCCTAACCATTCTCAATCGTACTCCCGATTGTAGAGTAGGCGTGGGCCTTGTAGTGGGACGTATATGAGCTGATACAGTACAATACAATACAATTGGAATGGTGGTCGCTCTTACCTGATCCACGAAGATTGTCGATGGGGAAATTATTTAGGCTTGCACCCAAGTTAAATTTAATTGAATAAACCTGTCAAAATCTATGAAATTTCCAATCACTGCAACTGATAACTGTTGCTGCAAACTAGTTGTTGGAAATTAGTAAATTGTTGACAGTCTCCTTCAACTGACGTTGTTCTGTGTGAACAGCGCCTTAAGACTGTCTCACCGATTCATACAATTTTGCCGTTCTATCAGAAACCTCTTCCCGGTCTCCAAAGTTAGGAAACTTCTCATAATACGTGTATTGTCCATTAGAATTGCCCTTTGCAACAGGCTCTTGACCCGACACCAATTTAAGATCGTCTGGACATGATTTATAAATGCATGATTGTTATTGGCTTTCTGTAACTTAAATTGTTCGAGTTTTGGTCGAGGCTCTTTGATATCAAGTATCAACTCATTTGTATAATTATTATGAAATGATTATGTATGTAACTCATCGCGATTATTATCTGACCACTTCTAAACAGTACCTCATTGATATTTCAAAATCATTCACAAAGAAAACTAACCCTGCAAAAGCCGACAGGTGGTCAATCGGACCACTTGCAATAAAAATATCGGGCTAATGCTTCACACCTGCCCTCTAGCGGGTGCGTTTTATTAAAATTGCTTGCAATTATCACACACGGACGTGCGTCGTGAATTGAGTTATGTCTGGGCCGTTTGTACCCGTATTTCATGACCGCTTTAATTAAACTTGACGTTGGGAGTTATGAGTGACTGAAATGCTATAGGTGTACGTTTTATATGTTATGTATTAAGTAGCTAAGTTTGTTTTTTTTTTCGGCTCCTAATGAAGGGATTGTGTCTGGTTGAACACAGAAGAGACTGCTAAGCTATATAGCTGCATCGAAGTCGGAAATTTTCGAAACTACATTAAAAATCGTAAATAATCATTGCTCATTTTAACACTGAATGAAACAGAGTAACGGAGAGTATCTAAATAATTTTAAAGAGATGTGATGACATCGGACATAATAAAATCAGTATTGTGAACTAAAGTCTAATGAGTTTCTATCATTGAGATTGCTGGAAACCCAATACCTCTTTCATCTTCCCATCATTTTTTATGCAATAAAAAAAATGATAGAGTAGGTCCATTTCTACCATGGCAGTTTGACTACTGTACAGTGTATAAATAATTAGGCCTGGATATGCTTTTATAATATTATAAAAAAACTATTGTTTGTATAATAACCAGGTCTACGAATTACGAAATAAAAATGCGTATGACGTACATTCCGATCTATCGTAATTATTTCCCCTGCCACAATAACAACAAATCTATCTCAGATTCCTATTTTGGCAATTTTCAACCACGTTAACTGAATTTACCGTCTCTATTATGCTGGCCTTCTTTGTCGTTCAACGTGTCCTTCGCGAAGAGAAATATTGTGCAGAGAATTTATATTAAGTGGCACGCCACATTTATCTCCACGTATCGGGTAATAAATTATATCCTGTCCAATATTTTACTTTCATTTTCTTATTTGTTTGTTTTTTAGGTTAATGTTTGTATGGAAAAATTTTCTTCACTCTCGATTTGATAAACAATCTTGAAATTGTATAATTTTTGCACGCATGAACATTTACTTTGTTGAATGCGTTGCTGTCCCTTGTGTATGCTTCTTATTATGAGTAAAACTTCTTCGACAATTAAAGTTGTTCTTCGACTACATACAACATTTATTTCAATTCAGTTTTCTGTGTGAAAATTACCAATAGAAACGCCTCGGTTTAAACGGCTCACTTACGTCACTAAAGACTCTATTTTTCAGCCGTTTTTCTCCTAAAATAATCATATTGGATGACTTTCAAATGAGGTTTCAAGAAACTGAGTTACTATCAAGCTAACTTATTTTTTTATTATAGTTATCAATGTCTATAGCCAATGCAAATCCACTGCTAAGCCTAGGATTTCCACGGTGTTTTATTAGAAATAGCCTACTTTCAGCAATTTTCTGCAACTAGACTCTATGTATAAAAACACAAATAGATATACAAACATAATAGAAGTGTCATTGAAAACAAATTAATTCGATCACGTCAGAAAAATAAAACGCCAATGACAGAGATTATATAACGCTTTCATAAACCAATTAATATTTAAAGCGAGCCTGACGTTTAGTTATGAAATATTTAAAATAAAGTTGACCTATAAAGCTGAAATGTCAGTTAACTAACTATCGGGCTGATATCGGTCAGAGTATTACTGTGGGGCGTGCAAAAATTGCATCTGACAGTTTTAGACCACTTTAAGATTTACTAAGCTCGGTACTTTGTACCCCCGCTTCAAGTCAACGGTTAGTGGCGTGAAGTTCTACGAAATATAGTGTTTGTCTCTTGTAGTTCCTTTTTGGATACTTTAGAAGAAATCCGAGGAAATCAATTGAGATGGTTGAGTGTCAGCTATCATCAGTGTTAAAATCGAGCCTAGTGACGCGCCATAGGAGAGGCCTATGCCCAGCGGTGGACTCGGAAGGGCTGATGATGATGATGATGAATGTCAGCTAAATTCCTGTTAATAAAAGTAGTTTTTAATTCAATACCATAATTTCTGACTTTTTGATGATAGGAGTGAAGAAACAATCGCGAGAAAATCTGCATCCTTAAACTTCAGTATAAAATCATAGTTTTCTTAAATTCTGCCCAGCATGGTGTATCCTACCACGCTTGTGATCAAGGGGAAGTCAGATTCGAGCCAAGTGGAGATCCGTAGCCTCTGCCTACCCTAATGGGATACAAGCCTCATATTATGTATGTATTTATAAAGGTCTATTAAAATCTGTTTTCACAAGAATTCAGTGAGTTAATTATCGGAGCGTTTGTTTACGTTGCGGTTTTTTAATACTTTATTTCATTGGAATTGTCATGAAAGAGTTCATTTAACACGATGTGTATCGAAAAATATAGGTTATTTACGCGCCTTGCTGTGCAGTCACTTAAATATGATTTCAATTTTCATTGACATAAATAATGACATACATACATAAACTCACGCCTTTTCCCAGAAGAGGTACGCAGAGGCTCTCCTGGTAGTGACCAGGCACCCATATTCCGCTTTGTCAGTTCCATCCTAGGATGTGATAGGGGGCGAGCCCATCGCCATATCGGGCACAAATTCCCGACTTCGGGCTGATAATGAATAGATAAGTCCAATATCACTTTGCCTGACTCGGTATTCGAACCCGAGACCTCAGTTTTGTAATCATACTTTGGTACACCTACGCCAGCGAGGCAGTCTCATCAAAACAAACTTGATAAATAAATAATAAATCCCAATAGTCTCACATATCTTCCTGACTCCGCAACAAGATACAATTATGTACTGGGGTAAATAATTAAAAGGAACTTTTTGTCTCACAACACCTAAAAGGAAAAAAAATATGTTGGCCACACAAAAACTATGCACCCATGATCTGTATTTTGCAGCCGGCTCCGACCGACTGCATTACTAAGGCTGTGTTTAAGGATATACTTGTAACTATTAAACTAATTTGCCTAAATCTTTGGTAACTTAATACACTTCCCTAGGGCAGCAATTAGTTCATATAAATAAAAAAAAATCAATACCTCCATGATTTTACGGTAGCTCTACTACACAGCGTTTTAGCTAAATCGTGCTAAGGACGCTTTTTACCTAAGCTGACCACAAAAAAACATTGTTGTTTTTTTCCGTACTACGTGATTGTTGTATGTTTTTATTTCGATGAATGGAGAGACGAGCGTGACATTCGCCTAATGGAAAGCGATACGATCGCTCATGGACAGTAGTAACACTATGAATTACAAAGTAATGGTTGGCGTTAATATAAATAAATAAGTAATAAATAAATACACCCAACAGTCACATACATAGTCCTGACCCCACACTAAGATCGAGTCTTGTGTCGTGGGAATCAGAAGCTACGAGAGACTTTTCGAGGTCACAAACACCCAGATCAAACACAAATATTTATGGGCCACACAAACATTTGTGCTGGTACGAGGATCGAACCCGCGGCCTCTCGTTTCAAAGTCGGCTTCTAACCACCTGCGCCACGGAGGCTGTCATTCCACTGCGCTCGCCATCCTGAGACATAATTAAGTCTCAGTAGTTACTCTAGCTACAATTTCCTTCAAACCGAAACACAAAAGTGCATTTATACTGCTATTTGATGGGAGAAAGGCGGCGTCTCACTTATGAGAGTTTGAGTAAACTACGACTTAGCACAGGGGCACTTCGAACTTGACATTCTACGCAGTAGGTTTATGTATCGATCCTGGACGTTTGAGTATGTGGGGTTTGTGTCCGGAATTTGCGCAGTTGATTAGACGCCGGCTGTGAAACGAGAGACCGCAGGTTCGATTCCCACACCGAGACAAATGTTTGTGGTGAATCACAGGTATGTAGTAACTGGTTTTGGGCGCTTGTGAGACCGAAAAGTCTCTCGTAGTTCATGATATGCACGACACAAGACTCGATCTTAGTGTGGGGTCAGGACTATTTATATGACTGTTGGGTGCATTTATTTATTTTTTAAGTAACCTTAGTCTATAATATTAAAACATCGATTGTTATTTATAAACATAATAATTTAGTGTCTCGTTTCGCTGTAACATGGCACAAAGTAGTCTCAAAATGGCACACTTTTTAGTCTGATACATAGCATGGTCATGCTACGTCATAGTAAGCGGAGAAAAGTCTCCGCTAAAGTGTAAAAACACTTTAACGGCCTTATTCATAGACATTTTAAAACCTATTTTAATGATCGAATGTTTTGTCCCTTTCGAACGACTTTTGAATTCAGTCTGAGCGAAGAAGACAAAACCTTTGATAACTAAAATAGGTTTTAAAAATCTATGAATAAGACCGTAAAACAAGCAAGTTTCAGAAACAATGAATATAAAACAGTGTGTCAACTAACTTAAAAACCGACAAGCGAATCCTTCAATTTGGCAGACTGATATTGTATTCATGGGCACGTCCAAGTATTCCTAAGTACGGACTCGGTTATGGCAGTAAACACGACGTGAAACACCCTGTATTTATCCCCAAAACCAGCTTTGGAACCGCATTATGCTTAGCGACATTTTGCTAACAGCATCTGATGTGCCATCGATCTATAGTCGTTTGGTATTTTCGGTTATAATTTTAGCCACCTTTATAAAGAGTGATTGTTAAGGATGGATATAGAAGAGTGTCAGGATAATGTGTGAACAGTTTGGGACGGTTCATGTGTCAGGATAATATGTCTTTTTATAAACCCTGGTCTCCTACCAAGTGACAGTTGACAATGTTGTTGGTTAAGAAGCTGGATGTGAATCTGGATCTGCATGCCCTGAATCTGATGCTTGAATATTTGTGACACACAGTTACATATTTCGGGTCTTGGTGCTGTTGGGCTTAAAAGTTTCTGGTTTCAATACTCGCAACGCAAGATTTTATATATGTAGTTAAGATTATGTTTGTGACTGACGGATATATTCGTGTATGTTGTATCTATCTACCAACCATTCCTTTATCTTAAACCCCGGCACGTTGATATCATCATGAGCAAGGAGACAAGTGAGGAAGCATTAATTTTACTTTGTGACTGATTCCGTTAAAGAAAAGTTAGGCATTCCCGGAGGCTCGCTGAACTACACAGCTTGGTGTCATTAAAATTCGTGCCAATGTGTGATCCTGGCTTACAGGAGTTTTTGTGGTAGGTCGGTACAGTCTCCAACAAGTGCCTTATAGTCAAAGGTTAGTCATATTCCACAGACAACTCTTGCCAATTAATTTCCTGCACAGAAATACATTTACAATGATCTATCTACCCAAGCAAAAATATATTTGTAATCAGCACACGAAAGTGACAAGTCCGCAGCGACCTATAAACAAAGTGATAACAAGGAATGGTCATTTTATGACACATCATAAATACAGGAGCCGTAAACCTTGAATAAAAAGAGGTATATACAAACAGTCCATCTCGAAGTGTTATAAAACAGATTATGTTATATACGTTTTTATATAGACACGATGAAGTGATTACTATGCATCTGATGATTAATACAATGGAATTCAATAGAGAAAACTAATCTTGCCATGCAATTATTCGAGCCTGGTTGAAGCCGGATAAGCCAGAACACATTAATGAACTAAGAGCTGTGGATGGTCATGGGCGGCAGTAATCACTTACCAATTACAATCAGGTGACCTGTTTGCTCGTTTGCCGAACCTATGCTATAAAAAAAAGAAACGCAATGCCGCATCCCTCTTAGATCCTCGCTATCAGGGCGCATACGAATATTCTACCACTAAATAAATTAAACATTTACTTTATCGTTTCCCATATTATTTTTACTACGTTCTTCCGTGTTCATCCAAATAGAAAACAAAATGGCAACACAACGTCGGTTTTAACAATGACCACGATGAAAGCGCGTGTTCTTAATAGCTTGTATATTTTATTACTCCATCCATTGTTTCGAATGCACATAAAACTAATAAAACTTAATCCATTTACATTTAAATTCACATTTTGATGTGGAATTTATTGGATTGTCTAGCTAAAGTTGGGTATTCTATTCTATTACAAATAATAGTGTTTTAGTTTAAAGGATTTCCCAATGGAAACATTACAGAAATCTGAACACTATTTTCTACGATTCGAAATTCGAAAATGAGAAGATAAAAACTTTTATCTCCTATTTAACCTCCTTAGAGAGTGATTCTGAATTAGCCTCTTAGTTTTCAGTCGTATGTATTTTCAAAATTATTTACAGCCAGTAGTCTTCCATTGAAGAGCAAGGGGCTTCTCCCATTCCTTCTATACTTTGCGTTCTAGTGCAATTTGGTACCAATACGTGAGAAACTTATCAATTTCAATTCTCCATCTACGCCTACGTCTGCCACGATGTCATTTTGGCTGGTACGGACGCCACCTGGGGAAGATTCTTAACTACAACCTTTGTATATCAGACGTGACCGAACCAGTCTCCTTTAGTCTAATTTAGTTATTGAATTTGTGTATAGGTATTTATCGATAAATTTCATTGTAAAAGAAATACGTATTCAATATTCACAAAATTTCTACAAGGTGCTCCTTTGTACAATGAATCATGCTTCTCGACCCATCGGTTTAGACTGTCTTATCTGCTAGGCATATGTTGGTTTTATTATGTAGATGTGATGGAATGCCTTTCCCATTTGCATCTCATTCATACTCGTTTTTACAATGGAATATTAGTTTCTTATTATTATAGCCAATATAATATATCGCCTTATCGAAAGGCTTTGTTAGTAGGTCAATTTCTTACCCGTTTATATTTTAAATTCCTTTAACAGCGCTTCAACCAATTATAAGGGATTATTAAAAGGAAAAACATTGAGATTTTCCATGATTCTGTCTCGACCTACTTAAATTAGAGATTTTAACATAATCAGTAATGGTATATTATGCTCTAACTAAGCTTTGTCGTAAAATAATATGACTCTTAGATCATAATTAATAATTATCATTAACCATTTCCATTGCTTTATTAATCTCCTCAGCAATACCTAATTGTCTTTGCCACCAGTTCATATCTCCAGCTATATTCATTTATATTATGATTCATATGAAAACTATGTAGAATGCCTTATCCGATAGCTCGAAAAACTTATATTTAACATAAAATAACTGACATTCAGACAAGGAAAATGCCAGCATTGGCACTAGTATCAAGAACGGATCTTAAGGTACAAACAATATTCATAAAAACGACAATGTCACGTAAATACACAGTATAAACGCAACCGTTAATACTACAACTTAAATTAAATCTTACATCAATGGTGTAGAGTTTAATATTATTTGCATCTAAGTTGTCATAGTAAACAAGTGCCGGTCGACCTTAAGTTTTCTTACGTAACTAACAACTATGCAAGTTTGTAATCTCCGTACCTGGTTGAGGCTTTGGAGATGATTTACTCACATTCTTAGTAAAACCTTGTTTATCATTTTCAATTATGTTTTTTAATAAGCAAAGCGTACCATCTACTGTTATGGACTATAGGTAGTAAATAAAAAATATTTCCAAGACGATCCATTTTTTTTAGTTTTTGGTTCAGGTAACAAATGTTCTTCAATATTATGCCAAGCAGCTAAAAGCATAAGCTACCGTGCTAGATTCTTCATCTTCCGAATTTTTAAATAATTCAATTGGATGCATATTTACAATACAGGCACGTACCAAAAAAGAATTCCTAGATTGGCAATAAATAAAGTTATTAATCCTTTAATCCTGATTTAGAAGAAGGCTTTATATCAAATACAGCATTTTGAGTGGTTAATGTTTTAATGCCTCAATGGCCCAGTTGTACTACGGCATGATTGCAAAGCAAAGCTGAGGACTCGGGTTCAAATCCCGGATCGGGCCAGGTGATATTGGATTTTTCTATTGATTATCAGCCCGGACGGAAAATTCTCGGCGAAATGTGGGTGTCCTGGTTGCAACTCTGCCGTCCCGTTCTGGATAAAAGGAATGACTTTATGTATGTAATGTTTTAATCTAGAGGACGGCCCAACCAGAAGCTCGATTGGGATTTTGTGAAAGGCAGTCATACGGAAAATTCAACTCATCTCACTTACTCTGTTAACTGTTGTAAACTCTCATCCAAGTTCTAACTAAGCAATTTATCAATTACTCGTAGCTATTGGTTGACCCTATTTCCTTCTATCATTAACGGCCTGGCTCATGTGACGCACTGCGATGACGTCATTACAACTATACTGTCCAGTTAGGAATGACCTATCAGAAAAAATCTAAAGTCATTTTTAACTACCAGATTAGCAAAATTAAAATGCTTATTAGGTACTTACAATGCAAACGCTTCTGTTATATTGTGAATTTGTGTTGAAAAATATGTAAACCATTAAATGTAGTAATTATTATGAATATAATTTAGAAGAGCTCTGTGTCTCAATTCTCTAAAATAAAAGTTGTCAAGATTTTGATGACAAGAAGCTCTGTTGACATTTTATTGAAATCTAGATAGCTTGAAACTGAATGAACAAAAAGAAACGAAACTTGTAACTTAATTAGATTCCATTGATATTATATTCTTGCTAAGTATGCTTATCGTCTACTTTATTCAAAAATAACACTTACCAAAGTAGCAAATTGTAATTCTTGTCAAAACGTAAACAATAAAGCTAAAACCACTTTAAGTTTCCCAACAATTTGTAAAATTAGACTGTCATTGAAATGTTCTTCGCTCTGGTTTCAAGGAATACTTTTGCTTTCGACGTTTATTTATATTTACCTTTTCCCAGCGGATCAGCCTGAGCCGAGCCAGAAACTAGAAATAGAAATTCTTGTTACAATACTGACTTTGTGAGATTGGTGTACCAGGAGATATGGTTCTTGCAACCTACTTTTCTTATCCCCTAGAGTTGGAATCTTTGTTATTCTATGCATTGGATCAATAATCAATTGTTCAATACGCGAGATCTCAAGCCGTTCATTGTAAACAAATCTTCGGTTACGAAAATGTCGGGAAGAATCCTCGAGCATAATCCGCAATTGCAGCCCGCCTACAAAATGCGACGCGAGAATTGAAAGCGATTTCAGCGAAGACATTCGAGATTAAGCAAGTTGTTGAATAAATTTAACCGGGCTTCACTTGGAAACTTCGGATACGACGGTTCGGAACAACGGACCGTCGCTCGCTTTCTGTTGCTTGATATTTTTGTTCCCAGTTCAATATTTACCTTTTTCAGTTAGTTTCAGTTTTATTCTGATTCTCTACGGAATTGATCAAATTACTTCGATCTTTGGATTTTTGTTTGCTATATCAATAGCCAATTCAAGGTTTTCAGATATTGCATTAATTAAATCTAACCTAACTTTTATTTTTCGAAGAGATATTATAGGCGTTCTTTCAATTATTCAATTTATTGTATCAAAGTCAAGAAATTGTTACATTCATGAATAAAATATCGAAGTTCCTAGGTTGAAATAGAAATACGGAAGCCAAATAAAGGAACGCAAAGCGATGTTAAGTATCTGCTGTTTCTAATAGCAACGTATGTATATCAGAAGGATCCTTGTATTTCGGGAGCGCTCAACGGCTACATTGTTTAATCCCATAATCTATTTACTTAGTTAAGTGAGCCGAATGTTCTTATCAATGAAACTTGTGTAAGAGACCCATCTGGTTTCCGCTTGAAGAATGGGATCCGGTATCCTTTGTTGAGGTTTGAAGCTGAAAAGGTGCGCCCGAAACGACACAATAGCGGTATTATATGGGAAATAATTATGTGGGATATTAATTAACATCGAATGGTTGATAAATACATTATTATATTAAGTCCTGATAACATTCGATGCAAATAAAATTGAAGATAATTTTAATGAAAATATTACAGATTATTGGATTTTTCGAATGTGACATTCTTGATTCTTGCTTTTAGTAGTCGATAATTTACTCTAAAAAATATGTTTGTTTTTAAAATAATTGCATAATAATTAAATATAGATCAACTTCACGTCAAATACACGCTATAGTGTTATATATCCTATAGTTTTTGCCATAATAACCTTCGCGCGAATGTTCTCAAGAAAATCTTAACAATCGCGGTTAAGGATAACTGCACAAGGAAATATGTTTAATAACTATTGTATAAGTGGACAAATTATATGTATAGGTTAATACAAAGAATACGTGATAATTTTCTGTACACAACTTAAATTTAAATCCCAAGATTTTTGATTTTTTTTCCTTTATTACCTTATATTACCTCGTATTCGACAGCCTTCGTGGCGCAGTTGGTTAGATGCTGGCTGCGAAATTAAAGGCCGCGGGTTCGGTCTCCCGCGCCGAAACATATGTTTGTGTGATATACATTTATTTGTTTCAGGTCTGAGTGTTTGTAAGACCGAAAACTATCTCGTAGTTCCTTATGCCCATGACACAAATCTCGATCTTAGTGTGGGGTCAGGACTATGTATGTACCTGTCGGGTGTATTTATTTATTTATTACATTGTAGTTACTTAACAGATTTTTCAAATATTACCAAAGGAAACTAAATACCTCCATTTCTAGGATAGTTGTCCCAGCTAAGGAGGTTTTTAACAATAAATTAATTGTATTGAAGGATAAATACTAACGTTCAATTTGTACAAGCAGATTGGGCTAGAGCCACGTCGAGTTAATTTGAAATTGATGTCAATTGCTGGTCAGACAATTTAACTGGTAATTTGAATAAAACTCTGACCAAATCATATAATCTGTAATGCACTGCAGATGTTATCAAGCTACAATCATTGATTTGAGTTTATTTTATCTTAAATAAACAGTCACCTTTTCATTTCATACGACAATTCGAAAATGACACATTCTAGACGAAAAAACAAATTTATAAAAGCTGATTGAAAAAATAAGTATTGTATTTCTCATAATGAAGTATTTCATAACCCCAGTTTTAATTTGTCAACACAAGGCCAATGCCACAAGCCAGATAGATTTTATAGTAGCCTTCATAGAGAGCAAGTCTGTCCGTGCCTTTTCTTGTAAACACAAGCTCATTGAGACTGAATAGCCTCTTGCCTCCCACAAGGCCATGCTTGTTTACGTTTTATTTTTTGCAAGAATTCTGAGCAAATTGTGGTGCATATTAAATAAAATAACTGGATATATGTGTGTGATTGTAACATTTTCTGCAACCACAGGAAGTTAGCTGAACATAGGCCTCCTCCAAAGACTTTCATAATGACCTTTTGTAAGCTGTGTTTAATTAAAATAATCAATGTTTTCGATATAAAATATACTTAGATTAATACTGAATAGTAATCAGTAGTAGTACTTTTGTAAATGAATGATGTATCTATTTGTCTCAGTTAAAATATCGAAACCTCGGTTTCTTATTTGGCGACCGGCCATTTACCAACTGCTCATTTAAGTATAATATTACCAATATGCTATATAAATTTCAGTGCTGAACATAGAACATAGTATGAATTTCGACCTGCATCCATCTATTATTTGGTTTATCACGAGTCATTAATATAATATCATCAAATAGTAAACTCGACCATCATCTGAGCATCTGAGCTATACAGGTGCCGTGACAAGGAAAACATTATGAATCACATTCCAAGTGACTCACAATACATGTACCACATTACGTATTCTGACCAATTATCTTCTCACCACAAGACTACTGTTCGTAAATAGGAAAGGAAAACGCCAGCATTAGTCATATAATATGGGCAATTGATTTTTATTGACGTAAATAGACGAACTGATGCCACACCCAAAGATTTTTACTTCATTCATGCCTGTTTAAACAGCCTTCATAGTGCAGTTGGTTAGACGATGGCTGTGAAACAAAATGCTGTGGGAACAATCCCAGCATAGAAACACCTATGGGATTCACAAAAATAAATCGGGTCAGAGTGTTTGTGAGACCGAAAAGTCTCTCGTAGTTTTTGACACCCGCGACACAAGGCTTGATCTTAATGTGAGGTTCATTTATATGACTGATAGATGTTTTTATTTCCCTTTATTTTATTTGCTACATTTTTTTATTTTTTATGTGTATATGTATTTAAAAAAAAAATATACATATAAAAATACAAAAAGAATGATTTACCTTCTGGTGGTGAAGTTCATGACTCAAGCCATCGGGGGCTAGGGAGCCAAAGTGAGGAACCTCCTCACAATGCCTGCCATGTCCAATAATACTGCCAGATGGATTTATTATTATTATTACATTCGGTTTGACACGTCGTGTACAGTAGCCGCAATTACAAGAGGTAAAAGTAATGAATGGCCTTCCGCCAGAAAACTGACGTCAAAGTTATGACGTCAATATTGTGCTTTTTCATGCCGAACTAACCATAGCTGATAAAATTAGCTTTAAATTTGTGAAATGTGGATGTAAATTAGAACTAAAGGATAGGAGGGTAAGTGCATTAGTTCTGGGAAATGGTGTGCGGCCAATTCAAACTTATGCCATTTAGATTTAGCTGAACTCCTTCCGATAGCCTAATGGGTCTATTACCAGTATCGATCGACAAAATTATGCAAACGGTGGCAAGAGTTAACCAAGAGAGATTTTAAAGAAATTGGAGCGGTCAAGTATTTGACGTAAGGATGCTTCTAACTTCTTAAAGTTAGATTGAACGGGTAATAGGGAATGGGAAACTTCAGTAAAATTTACGTGAGTTTTGCTGGCCCACAACACTAGAGATGTATCCGCTGCGTATCCTGCTTAATTCAACAATGTAGGTTCTTTTCATAAAGTTTGTCTTGTGAAAATATGCTGGAAGAGGCTGGCTGGTTCTAGATATGTTGCGTCAGTTACGTTATTATATTACAGTAATTACAGAGGGAGCGCTAGTACTTCCAAGACGTAGATAAAAATGGTGGTGCCGGTACACCTTTTTCTGCTCTTCTGTTGGCTGACATTTAATAAGTTGTCCAACATGCATGAATTATTTGAAAAAAGTAAATAAAAAAAATAGTAAAATGCTATTTTATTAAAATCAAACTCGTTTCAGACGAAAAATAACTAAAGTTACTTTTGGTCATCAACATAATTAATAGAAATTTGTTATTTAATAATTAGTTAACTTTCCCTAATATGGCAGTGCTTCCAACATTACGACCAAAAAATATGTACGTTTTGTAAATGCAAATATATATAGCGCTCCCTCTATATTATAAATACTCAAAGTTAAGTTATTATTTAAAAATCGAAACAAACCTTAAACATTTCCAATAAAGATAAATTGACAGACATAAACGAAGACATTAACTTCGTAGCAGAAGATGTAAATAATCGCCCAGGATACTCAATAAATGTAACAGATTTGAAGAGAAATGGCGATCCATCAAATCCATTTAAATAATACGAGGTAAATTTGAGATCGTTAGCGTAAGAGACTACAATTCATTCTGGAACGGTTGCTACGTTTTAAAATTCGCTTTTGAAAGGGGATCGTTTACAGGTTATGATTTGACGCTTGGAAAAAAGTTATTGCAAATTGGATACCTTATAGTTTGCTGATTGAGCGTATAGATAATTTCCAAATCAGCATGATTTGGAAGATATATTTCGCTAGATCTGAGAGTGCTGCGTTTAATTTAATTCTCAAAGCGATTCCAAGGAGATTTTTTTTAAATGTTCTCAAGAGATTGGATGATTTTATAATTATTTGTCAGGTCTTAAAGTGATTAAATTAATTACACAATCTCAAACGGCTTCAAATAGATGGGTAAAAATTATCTTCATTAATGAGATTAATTATTATGAAAATTAATATCCTGGTCTGAGAGTTATTAATTTGATCATCGCCTTTTAATCTGTATTAATTAATAATTCATTTCAGTTTTTCCCTAATTGTTACGGGAGATAAAATAATTTAAAAAACGGTATTTTTATTTGTCATTAAATATCGCTTTAAATTTATATTAACGTTTACGTATTGTCAGTATTAGAAAGGATAAAAAAGAGCTCAATTCAATAAAGCTAATTCCAGCAGCAATACTCAACGCAAACAATACCGTTCCGACAGTAAAAGAAACTGAGTCCTTTGAAAGATGAAATTCCAATCACACGATCCTTTATCCAGCAAATCCTATAATTACTTTCCGCAAGATCACGCCTCAATACTAAAAATCAATAAGCTATCAATTAAAGGAGGGATCCGACACTGTTGACCGTAATACGAGCTGGTAATTTGCTAGGAACTAATCTATTGTAGGGCCCTTAGGAGAACTCATTGGTGTTGGTGAAATTGTTCAAATTATTGCAGTTTAACCTTCGGCTCACCCGCCCGGAACATTTATGACCCTTAATAAATTGACCTCGCTTCTGTTGCAGACCAAGTATTGTTACGGGTTATGAGTTTTTTATGGAGTGTCTTAATTCGATTTCTAAATTTGAAATTAGATGGCCAGTGTAGTTACTTTTATAATTGTTAGAGTTTAGGTAAAGGAGTTTCGGTTGTAGAGCCGTATCTAGAAATTATAAAATACATTTCCATAAAATCGAAATGGACATAATCCCTTCTACCTGTACTTTTTAAAATTTATTTCCTGACTGTTTTTCTGTTTTAAGCTTTTAAAAAACAAAAGATGTTATTTCAAACATTTTCGTATTTTGCGCCAGTGCGAATTCGAGGAAGAATTTAAAAGGCTTCCGAGCGATGTAATTTTTTTTACAGTTCCTCAGAGACAAAGGCCTTTGAATAATGATGAAAAATTGAAAACGTCAAGGCTCATTCCTTGCTTCGATGACGGAACCTCCCAGCGGGATGTCGGACATTCCTTTTTGATTTTCTCCGTGCAATCAATTATTCATCCTGGGGCAACCCACGTAAGGCCTAAATTCTATTATCAAGGCCAAAACTCGCAACCCAATAGAATAATTTAGAATAATCAAAACATGTAATTGAATTTGGTATAGAGGCCGGCAATTTTCTCCTTCCACTCACCTTTTGTAGTTTAGGTGAGTAAATTTAAACTTTATTTGTATTTATATTTGATATTTTGTTCACTATCAGGCAGAAGGCTTACTTAACGTTTATAAATTATCCCTCACCTAAATAACCATGTGGGTCTTGCAAGTTTTCTTTGATAACCGATTTTATTTAAAGCAGCAATTACACTGCATCTGATAGAAGTATCAAAGTATTTAGTATCCGACACTACTATGTTGATCTGTTCTAAAGTAAATGCACACTGAATGGTCCCAGAGCGTAAGATATATGCACGACTCGTAGCGAGTTTAACACTATGTTTACGATAATCACTATTCGAAATAATACTAAAATCCCAGGAGTAAAGTTACCGAGTTACCTAAAGCAATATACCGCAATTTTGCAGTAGAAAAATCTAATTACTATTAACCAACCAATCTTCTTGATTTCAATGAATAAACTCTCCTTGTGACAGTCGAATCACAACGCTTTCGTTTCTAATTACTGAACTATAAATCATTTTTATCGCCTCGTTAGGCCATTAAGTTTCGGCGTGGTAGTTCGGTAATTTTCTCGATACCGGCCTCGGCACCATTCAGGATGTTATAAGTATAAAATGTTATACATAGAAGTAAAACCTAGTAGGCTATAACTCCTCTAGGTTTACCTTCGTACGTCTTGAGGTCATAGAGATTTGTATAAATTTCTATGGTAAAAGTCCGCCAGCCCGTACTTGGCAAGCGTGGTGGACTATATGGCCTAACCACTCTCAATCGCACTCTCGATTGTAGAGGAGGCCCGTGCCCTGTAGTAGGACGTATATAGGCGATATAGTACAGTACAGCATACTGTTATGTGTTTGTCAATCCGCTTATCGATCGTCTTATAAAGGTCTTCAACATACGCAATCATGTAATAAGGCCTAATCTTAATCACCTGCCACCAAATGACACCCTATAATCTATACCTAAGGCTCTTAAGTTGCAATGTTCTCACATAATACAAAAATATAAGTAGAGGTTTGTACTATGTAGTAATATAGTCTCTAATCAATACTAATAATGTATTTGGAAGGCCTTAACCATTTACCTTCACTTTATTAATCTCATAAAAAGTATAAGGGGTAATCCGTATATTTAAAGCCGTTCGGTTCAGGGTTCCCTGTCACATTACGTCACAGCACGCGGGCGCTGTGTCAAGGGCGCGTTCCGTCCAATTGATCAGATTGCATGTCGCTCCGAGTAATTGGTGTGTCGCGATGCGCAAATGCATTTGCTATTTCTGTTTCGATTGGAGTTTACTTTATATGAATTGGGATTTACATTTGTGAAGGTTATGACATGGATAACCTTGTTAGTGGTACTTTAGATCTTTAAGTCTGCAGTATAAATGGGTAGGCAGAATGACATGATTTTTTTTTTATTGCTCAATGAGATTTCAGGAGACGGTAAAGCCGATAGTAGGTTATTCGACTTCGCCTGGATGGCGACAACTGCACACAATGGCCAACATCCCAACGTGTCTTTTAGGGAAGTTGTCTTCCAAAATCAGACTTGAATATATATTTTTTAAATTGTCTGACAAAAATGGTATAACATTAAGAGGTGATCACCTCTCGACATTAAAGCGCCATTTACACGGGGAGAGTTTCTCGCTGCGAGAATCGTGTGGGATTATCGCATGAACCATCATAGATTATCGTGTTCTGACAAACGTTTACACGATGCAACTTTTTTACTTCCTTACGATAATCGTATCTTCAAGTCAAGAAACTCTCCCCGTGTAAATGGGGTTTTATCCTAATATTGATGGATACTGCACTTACTATCGGATAGAGCACTGTCATATTCCAACCCAAGTATAAAAAGATTTACAGTCGATTAATCTCATACCATTCGATATAATTATGCCCTTTGACTCAATTGCTCCTTCAGGCTTCGCTAAGAAATTTAGAATTGGTATTTTCTCAATACAAGATATCAGGCCACCAATCCTACAATGGTCTGAATAGAATTCTTCCAGCATTTATTAAAATATATTTATTCCGCTTTTTTAGCGTCGCTAGGATAATCTCGGTGAGAGAATTTATGAGGCTATTATAATAGAAGATGGGACTAATTAGATGGAGTTGCTATGGTATTAAAACTATGTTTGTTGTCAACATAGCCTTTGTGGGTTTCTTTGTTTGTGAGATTAATTTATTGGGAAAGAATGTTATTGAAGCTTTACGATTTGGAATAATCATTTATATAATAGTTTAAATACAAAGATTGCCGATATCGATTATTTAACTTCATTAATTGCTTAAAATACACGCAAAAGTTAGTCAACAATCCACCCAACATATACTATGATACTTCTGTCGATCATCAGAAAGTACGGAGGACATTTGGGTCTCACAAATAATGTCTATTATTGATCGAAGGATTGATTCAGCAATCACACTACACCTCCGGATTTTTGAATATTATGCCTCAAAGGCTCACTTTGAGATAAAATCGCGAAGTTCAGTATTCCATGTGTTCGATTAAAATTCTAACATAAAAATATTTTCAATTAAATGGCAATATTTTTCAAAATTGTATTCCGTTTACGGAATGCCTCGACCCTTTTACTACGGCACGCCATGACTCTCGACAAGCAATTTGTAATTCCTATGTAAATAATGATGCGGGACGTCGCTGGATGCAGGCTGCCTCCAACGGGTCACTGTGGAAATCATTGGGAGGAGCCTATGTTCAGCAGTGGACTTCCTTTGGCTGATGGATGGATGGATGATGTAAAAAATATTTTATAAAGTGATTTAACACAGATATCCGTTGCATTACACGAGTACACCATGAATAAGTATTAGTAATAACTTATATTAACCTATATTCATCAGTTCTGTACTAGCAGACCGCCTTACAAACCTTCACAATATTTTCTGGTATGACAAAGTTGTTACCCAACATATGACGTGTGTGCTACAAAGCTGACGCCATTTGTCACGCTTACGAACTAACGCTAGGAAATTATCTTAATTAACACTCCCTTTGAGACATTAATCATGAGAAACACGTGTATGTGTATACGGTAAATATACACAGACAACGTATGAAGTATTAAGGAATTAAATTACGACTGTGTTGTGGGCGTAGGCAGGGACAATAGAGAAATAGGGGCAAAATATGTCTTAGTTGGTTATTTATCTTTTATTTACATTGCGATGAAAGAGTTAGTTAGTTGTTGGTAATCGGACCCCACACGGCTGCCAATATTCTCACGGAGGTCGCGGGTTCATCCCCGGTACACCTCTGATTTTTCGAAGTAATTTGTGTATTGAGAGTCAATGACCACGCACTATAAAGGTGAAAGAAAACATCGTGAGGCAACCTACATACCGTAGCGTTCCGAAATAATTTCTATGATATGTAAAGCTCCGCCAATCAGCACTAGTCCAGCGTGGTGGACTATATGGCCTAACCACTCTCAATCGTACTCTCGATTGTAGAGGAGGCATGTGCCCTGCAATGGGACGTATATGGGCTCACAAACCGTAGCATTTCGAAATAATTTATATTGTATGTAAAGCTCCGCCAATTAGCACTAGTCCAGCGTGGTGGACTATATGGCCTAACCACTCTCAATCGTACTCTCGATTGTAGAGGAGGCATGTGCCCTGCAATGGGACGTATATGGGCTGATATAGACAGACCCAAATAAATGTTGCTTTTTTTTTGTTGTTGACAAAACCCCATGTTCAAAAACATAATTTAAAAAGATCTGCTATTCCACCAGCCTTAATGTAAACGGAAAAACGAAAGAAACCATGAAAAGACTCCCAAAGCATAAGTAATGCAAATTCGTTTGATGTAAGTACAGGCTGACGTGGGAACACAAAGCGAAGTGCTTGGCGGCATTGTTTTAGCTTTTTATTAAATCAATATGGCCGAACAATGGAAGCATAGACAATTAGGAGATTTTTCCTTCCCTTCATAGAGTAACAAAGATTTGTTTTTTTTTTAATATTGTGTGAATGCTGATTTTGGTACCTTTTTGTTGAAAAATGTACGTTATATTTTGTATTTTCGTTAGGCTAAAGTGTTAACTTTCTCTCAGAAGTAGAGCTCAAAAAGTCATGAGGCAATAAAGTAATATTATTACATTTCCCAAACACTCTGATTAATGTGCCAAATAAATCATAACTCTGAAATATTCATGATTTTTCGATAAGCAAACACCTATTTTATGAAAGGATGAATCGGGATTTCCTTAAATCCCTTCGCGAGGAAAATGTGGCTCAGAAAACGCCGGCCAGAAACGTATGACATTTCATTTCCTGGAAAAATCTTATACGAGTGGCGACGTCGTATTCGGCTTCACTCAAATAAGTAAAATTTCGCCCTACTTGAAGATACACGACAACATTTGATTACATTCGTGGATACAGTCGCGATGAAATGAATCATAAATTATCCACATGTTAGGTTATATGTGTAGCATAATATTACATACGTAAACTCGCGTCCTTTTCCCAGGAGGGGTAGGCAGAGATGTAACCAAGACACGCACGTTTCACCTTGTATTTTCCGTCCCACGATGTGATAGGGGGCGAGTCATCTATCTATCGAGTCTATCGCCATATCAGGTACAAATTCCTGACTCCGGGCTGATAATGAATAGCAAAAATCCAATATCACTTTAGTTAGTATAATATTATGCCCTTGTATGCAGTATATGGTGGTGGTAAAATATTCCTAGGGACAATTTATAATGGAATGTGTATGGAGATGTCCTTGCCAAATATTGTAACTCTTAATATATTATTTATTTATATATATAAACAGCCTCCGTAGCGAAGTTGTTTAGACGCCGGCTGTGAAACTGGAGGCCGTGGGTTCGATACCCGCAGCGAGCAGCAAGTATTGGTGTTGGGTCTGGGTGTCTGTGAGTAGTTACTGATACCCACGACACAAAATTCTTAGTGTGGGGTCAGGACTATGTACGTGAGTGTTGGGCGTATTTATTTATTTTATCTGATTTTTATACTTTAGGGTACGATGGGTAAATGGCTGACGTAAGTACCTTAGTTGGATTAAAGGCCCTAAAAAAACTGATACTGCTAATTGGAAACTCATCAATTTAATACCCATGCAAATTCTTGCGTCTCCAGTTCAGCCTTGGTATATTCGATTTCAGGTAAGCTGTCATAAATACATCCGCCAGTGAGGCTTCTCTCATCCGTCAATACTCTACAGTCTGTCTAAAAAGCATACCCCCCTCACCATCAGACTCTCTCTCTCTCTCTGTCTCTTCAGCCACAAAAAGTCCACTGCTGAACATAAGCCTCCCCCAAGGATCTCCACATTGACCTATTGGAATTGGCCATCATCAGATATTATCAATTCGTTTTTCTAAGACGGCAAAAAATATTTGAAGAGGTAACAACGTAAAGTACAATGATGAGCTGTAATATGAAACACAAGCAGACACCGTCGCAAAGTGTTAAAATAGTTGAACAATCTTGTCACGCTTACGGCGACAAACAAGAAATTTCTTGTTACATAAAACATTTCTTCGTGAGATTTTATGTACTGCGTTAAAATATATTGTACAAGATGTTTTTCTTTAGTCTTCGGAAGTAAAGGTATTTTCAACTTATATATTTTTACAACGGAAAAACAACAAGAAGCAAAGGATTTGTTTGATATCTTTCGGAATATGTTCATCAAGTCGCGGGTATTCAAGAATTGATACTAAACTCAAGAAGGTAAACACTAAACAGTAAATTGTGCATTAATATTAGGCCTTTGGATCCCTACGACTTCATTAACCGAAGAATTAAAAGCTTCGTTGTCATATATTTGCAACTGTTTGCTACCCCATCATTTTTATACTCCCACTTCAAATTTTAGGAACATTACAGGTATCTGTAGGTGACGCCAGTCACTAATCTTGTCATCAGTTAAGCTTTTTCCAAAAAAATACATCAAACTCGAGGTCCAAAACAGAACAAAAGCGAAATAAAACGAAGGCAAGAATTGAGCGTCTTACCTCAACGCGGTTCGTGCTTAATCAATATAAGTTCAGTCATAAACAGGGCACGGTGCTTGAAAAATCAGCGGCACGCGAAATGTAAATCTTGACGCAGCAGCTTCGTTGCCTTGAGGCCCGGGTCAGGGTGATTCCTTGTTAATGGCCGCTCTAGTTTGCTTTACCTTTTGAGTGCGCTTTTCTGTGTGAAAATTTGTGGATGCTAAATTTATTTGCGGCTTTGAAGGTCGCTGTTGATTGGTTGTTTCCGATCTATGGGTTTAAAAGCTTCGGTTTTAGCGCAATGGAAAGTTTAGTGATGATAGTTGTTGGGAAGGCTGTATATTTTTTGCAGGATTCTTTGTGTAGTTCATCAATATTGGGTGTGCCGAAGTGAATCACTAGTGAATGACTCATAGATATGACAACATATTCAGTGACAGATTTGTGGTTAATACATTGATTCTCAATTTTAATATTCAAATATCAATTTTTCTCTTCTGTAATACCAACACGTCATGCGTTACTTAAAATATGCTATCCAATTCGTATGATTGATTATATTTAAATAGTTTCTTTTTAATCAATCAATTATTTTCGGTGCAACCTTGGTCTTCTTTATCAAAAGAACCTATGCAACTTTGATCCAGCCTTTTGCATCCTTCTTTTTGTATATTTTACACAACTTTTTTTAAAATAACTCTTGTACAGCAGGAGTTTATGAAAGATTAAGTATTTTCCTTCGAATTCTTCTTTTACCGGCTTAAAGCTGGTAATTTTTAAAACATCCCTGTGTCCAATTAGCAATTACTTTGATGAAACTTGTAAAAATTGTTTGTATAAAAAATTCGTAAGAACAGAAAAACAATTACTCATAAACATAAAGAAGCCGGAGCTGAAAAAGATAATGGAATTGCAAAACGTAAAGTGGAGTTCTTAATGCCCATCTAACGTTTTAAATTAATTATTTTGTTGCCTCCAATTTGACCCGGGTAGGGCTGGTGCGGATGTGAATTCATAGGACATGCGGAAGTTTGTTTCTTGTTAGCGTAGCAATGGAGTAACAGATCGACATCCTTTTTATTGAGATAAACTTTAGGGTTGTTTAGTCGACAAAATTTATTTGAGTAAAAATGAAAATTCCTCGCGTCATTACTTTTATTTAAAAACGATCTATTACTAAATACCAATTTTAGATTCAATCGAGTCCAAATAAGTGTTATATATTTTGATATTAATCATTATTTGTTAGTAAACATTGTCACTTAGAGCATTTTATTATCAACAAGGAAAAAACTACTTTATCATCCAAACATTATAATACAGTCCCAAAGGTCATAATTGTGTTTCTATTACGGACCTCATGCGATTACGCCAACGGTACGAGGATACGATGGCCCGAAACTACATACATGCTTATTTGGATATCGGATATTTCATATCTCTCATCTGTGGATGGGTTAGCCGAATGAATTACGTCTGCCCCAAATACAAAACTGTCAAAACGTTATGTAACACGGAGTATTTGCCAGGAGAATTCTAGGTTAATTCCTAGGCTAGACATCATAAAATGAGGGTAATATTACAGCTGAATATGTATGGTATTTCTTTGACAGTTTTCGCTGAGAAGCTGTGCAAGAAAAATCAGTTACTGGAACAAATGTTTGTGTCTTCAACAAATGTTTGTGACTTCAACAAATGTTTGAATGATTGATGCCTATATAGTTTTAGTTAAACAGGGATTTTTTTTTGCTCGGTATGACTATTGGCTTCCAACACATTTTGAAGATGTACATAACTCGACGAACCAATAGTGGTACTTTTAGCACCTCTGCCCACCTCTTCGAGAATACAGGCGTATATATACATATGTTATAGGTCCGTTAGTTAGAAACAAAGCCCAGATCCGGACATTTGTAAGCAAAAGGAATACGAATTTATCCTTGCGGCGATCTGCAGTTAACTCCGCTGAGAATTTCAAGTTAGATGTTGCGCCAACTCTATTTCATTCCGCAAATATATTATAAGTACAGAAATCCAAATGTGCATTTTTTTTTAAATAAGCAAGTATTAAAAAAATAAAACCCCTCTCAATCGTATTGTAGATTGTAAAGGAAGCCCGTGCCTTCCATTAGGCCGTGCAAATGGGCTGATACAGAAGAAAAAAGAAGGAAATACTTTGTTTGCAACAGGCAGCCCGTATACAACTAAATTATAAAATAACTAATCGTATAAAAACAAAGCAGTTCGTCACAACTCACCAGGTGTTATAAAAAATTCACTTGAAAAAAGAAAAGCAACGTTAAAATTATCACATTAAACCTAAACAATGTGTTACAACTATTAACATAATGAAAATTACACAATAAATATATAACAATGTTCTAAAATTGTAGTAACATTCATGATTTATGTAATTTGAAAGTAATAGGGTGTGTGTGACCTTCTAAATATTTGGCTCGAATCCAACAATACCTCGCATTGTCCCCAGCTTATTAACGATCGCGCCTCTAGAGAAATATCCCATATCAGACGGTCTTACGTGGTACTTGTGTGGTCCGATGTACTTGTATTGTTGATTAGAAAGACTGGGTTTAGGTGCATAAGGCACGCCACAGACACCGAGGGGCTTTATATTTTATGTTGGCTTTAAAAAAAAACAAAAAGAAAGAAAGTTCGTGTTGCTGAAGGAGTTTCTTGCGCCGTTTCTTGTGCTACACGTTCCGAAGCGCTGGTAGCAGCTGTAAACGATTCTAAAGATCTTTTAAAAACTCTGAATAAAGAATATTTTACATACTTACTTTTACATACTTACAAAAATTCTACGGTGTGTAAATCCGCCAACCCGCACTAGGCCAGCGTGGTGGACTATATGGCCTAACCACTCTCAATCGTACTCTCGATTGTAGAGGAGGCCCGTGCCCTGCAGTGGGTCGTATATGGGCTGATACAATACATACTTACATACATAAACTCACGGGGTAGGCAGAGGCGCCGTCATGACACTCACATTTCGCGTCGTATGTTCCGTCTCACGATGTCATAGGCGAGCCTAGGGTAGGTACCTATCACCGCAATGTCTATTTATCCCGCCAACAGCAATGTAAACGCATTTTTGTATTCCGGTTTGAAGGACATTGTAGCCGGCGTCACAACTGGACATAATGAGACTTAATAACTTATGTCTCAGGATAGCGAGAGTAGCGGAATGCCAAGCATTGCTTTGTAATTTATGGTGTTGTTTGGTTTTGCTCTGTGGCTTTGCTACTGTTCATAAACGGTCGTATCGCTTACCATCAGACGAATCACGAATGGCATGTGCCTTTCGCCATTCATAGCAATAAAAAAAATACAATGACGTCATCCAAAGAAAGCTATTAACCCACATTATAATATCTACATTTCGTCAATCACCTCAAAGTTATAAGGCCCATATTAGGTCATCAGCAAAAACAATTTCATGTCCCTCGATCTTTAAGCGAAAATATTACAGAAGTTTTCTATTGTTTCTCGGTCAAACGTTGAGTGCGGGGCCAGCCCTGCGCCATCGAAAACGTAATAAAAGCCCCAGACATTCTTTTGTTTTCCCACACTACAAACTTCATTTAACAAGGAATGTGTAGTAACTATATATGTCGAGATTTACAATTATTGTTCGAAGTGCGTTTACATAAAGAGTCAACGAATTAATTAATAAAATTTCACGAATGAGAATTGAATTACGTCTTATAAAATTAAAATAATTAATTAGATTAGAACACATTAATTAGATTTAGTATTTTTCAATCACCCATTTATGAGCACCGAATCGCATTTAGCATGATGGTTTTGGTTTAATAAGTGAACTATGTCTAAGACTTAAGACTGACAAGTAGCTGTTATTTTTTAGCATCTGCTATAGAATAACCGATGCCATAAACTGCTTAACCTAGCTGAACACTACTATATATGTATGACAATGCAGTTAGAATCTGTGTGTGAGATAGAAATATCGAATGTCAACGCCTTTATTATAACTACTTTTCTGTAAGAAATAGAAGAAAAAAATAAAAAAGTAGGCGACGAACGATCGGCGTGGCTCGATTGCTGTGATTTGTCGCCAAGACTTGCAGCTGACCAGTGGGAATTAGCTGCGTTAAGATTTATACAGCATCATTATACGGGGTTAGTCATAAAGGGTATATAAAGCTGAAAGGGGGATGCACCACTCAACATAATGAACAACTGTTACTATGGTGCCAACCCTGAAATATCGAAATAAAAACAGCTGTACCATACAAATATAATCTTCAAAATGTATGTATGGAACAGCTAATTTTCTTTTCTATTTCAGAAACGTAATAATCGGTTAAATGTAGAACACGTAATAATCGGTGAACACACTTTTATTTTTAATAATTCCGACGAATTATACTCAATTCAAGGAGGAGGTACTCTCCTCCTATTTTTGAAGTCGGTTAAAAATCATTTCGCTTTACTCGTTAGTCAGCAGACTGATAAAATAATTCAATAAATAACAAATAAAACCCTGGGAGAAGCAGTGAAATGCTTTGTAAAATGTACTGTATTTTTGTGTGAACAGTGCCACGCGAACACCGAACAAAAAATAATAGAACTACCAACAACTTACAATGCTGGCTGGCCCTGCAGAAAATAAAAAATAAAACTTTAAGCGAAACGAAGTGGCTACGGTGTGAACGCAAAACGAAAATTTTATAAAGTGATGAAAAGTGTTTCCTGTTAAGTTAGAATAAAATGCAAAAAATATGTATTCACTTTATTTCCATAAAAAATACACGTGCTTTGCTCCATCTTTGCGTCACCCATAGGTGAACTTTTACAGCCTTATCTATGTAGGCAGATTTAAAACCTATTTTAGTTTTCGATTGTTTTGTCCCTTTCGAACGACTTTAGAATTCAGTTTGAGCGAAGAAGACAAAACATTCGATACCTAAAATAGGTTTTGAAACGATGATTAAGGCCATTAGAACATACCTCTGGCATTTAGTCCGCCTATACACTATTTGGTATATGTCGCAGTCAAGAAACAGATTAAAACTAGACGTTGTATTAAGTATTATGCACATTATACAAACTTTCACTATTATATACACTTCATTGCTGAAAAGACGTATAAGCTATTAAATTTCAATTTCAGTTATGACCTTTTAGATACGAAGCCCAAAATAATAGAGCCACATACAAAAGGCGGTTGTAATGAATCGAAATCTGGATAGGGCTGCGTTTTAAAACTGCATAGATTGCTGGTCTGACATTATCCCGGTTCCTTCTCTCAATCCCGTCAATGAAGCTCCTGTAAGCCAGGATCGGCAATGCATAATATTATAACAAAGCACTGAAGCTTGGCAAGTCTCCTGGCGTTTTGTTTTGCGAACTCGTAACGAAGTTAAGTAAATAGTAAAATAAATGAATTATATATCTTTATTAAAACTAGATAAGTACATACAAAAACAAATTTTATATAAAGTACATAAAAAAATATTAATTCACACAGTGATTTATCTATACATATAATAAAGTTACAACTGATCGATGTCTGCACATGGAAGATATTTGAGAAAAACTACTATGGAGGGACTAGAACGTAATAGAACTCAAAACGATGATTGTTAGAATGTTTGTCTGTTTGTCTGTGCGGTTGTGCGCGATGATATCAGAAACGGCTTAACGGATTTCGATGAAATTTGGTATGGAACTAGCTGACATCTGTTACTAAGTTTCCTAATTTTATTGTAATGTACAATAAAGTATATATATAAATAAATACACGTCATAAAATAGATTAAATTCAGGACAGCTAAAAGTGTATTATTATATATTACATTATTGATTCAAATTACGATTTCTCTTGTCTCGTGCCTAATAGTTGAAAGAAATAGTCTACGTCCCTCCAAAACCTGCAGCAAACCTGTTTGGAAAATTCCGGACATTGCAGTGTTGGTACGAGTTTCTGTGTTGTAATAAAGTTTTACCTTATTGATTTTGCCGGCCTCCTGCCTGACCTCGGCTCCCTGCGAATTTCTATGCTTCAGGAGCAAAACAATTTTTGTTTTATTAAAACACGTTTATTTTTATTGCAAAGCCCTTGGGGATGGACGATAGTGATAGTACCAGAAATCATAAATTATTAAAAAATTATCCCAATGTACGTGAAAATGGTTTTTTCTACTGTATAAATCATTCAAAAATTACGTTAAAGGATCTGTATCAGCCCATATACGTCCCACTGCAGGGCACAAGCCTCTTCTACAATCGATAGTACGATTAAGAGTGGTTAGGCCACATAGTCCACCTCGCACATGGTCCACCCCGCTGGCCTAGTGCAGGTTGGCGGACTTTACCATAGAAAATAGAAATGATTACATATCGCTATGGTATGCAGGTTTCCTCACGATGGTGTCCTTCGCCGTTATAGTGCGTGGTGATCGACTATCAATACATATATGACTCCAAAAAGTCAGCGGTGTGAACACGTTGGCAACCGCGTCTGGTCCAAAACGTCCGTTTACCAAAAACTAGTATGGTATACTTTAAAAAATTCTAACATCTTTGTTATCTCGTAATTGTATTGTATTGTATCAGCCCATATACGACCCACTGCAGGGCACGGACCTCCTCTACAATCGAGAATACGATTGAGAGTGGTTAGGCCATATAGTCCACCATATTGGCTTAGTTAGTGTTGGCGGATTTTCATACTATAGAAATTCTTACGCCTAGTGCGGGTTGGCACTCGTAATAATTAGTCATAACTTTTGTTAGTCGATATTCTGTCGTTCCACTTATTTCGATGTTGGTGTGGACATTAATTACCTGGGAACGTTGCTAGTATTTTTAATGGATATTAAATTATATTTTTGTATTTTAATTGTTTTTATACATGCTGTGAATATTTCACCGGATCCGAAGTAAGAAGAATAAAATGCATTGCATTCTTACACCAGTAGATCCCAAGCCCATAGATTATGTTATTTATAAATTATACTTTGAATCAAAATGTGCAAACAAAAAAACTTTACCGTCAGTATCTTAAAAACCATACAAAATAAACTTTAAATAGATTACCTAGACAAAAACAACGAAGTGCATTAAATTAATTCTAATAAAAGAGAAGAATATAGATTCAACAATTATTTCCAATATAATAGTATGTTCAATATAATATTTGTTATTAAACACATTAACACAATACTGCTTATGTTGTAATTATGTCACTTTCAACTATCCTTTGTTTAAAGACAATTATTTTAAGAACAACGCAATTCCTATAAACAAACGTACAATGTATTCCAACAGTAATTTGTCATCCTTTGCCATAAGACTTGCCATTATTAGAAACACTTAACTCGAGAACAATACGTCTTTCGTCTTATAATAACTGATACAGAATCGTCAGCCATTATTCAATTGTTTAAAGTTACCTATAATGTGAAATACTGTCGAAGACCGTCGAGCTATGTGACAAAGGAACACTAGGAAATAAAGCTACGGCTTTGATTATTTTGTTGAGATAAATCTCTGATCAACAAATATTTCGGTTCTAGGTATTGAAGATTAACAAACGCAATTATTTTCTGATGTAAGACAAGACACGTATTTAACTTAAGGGTATTGGCCATGACTGTCATTATTGTGACTATTTTCTTTATTGATAATAATTATTATCTCATCATCTTTAGTTGCAGGTATTTTAAATATAGCTCTGCGCTAAAAATCTGAACTTCAACCTGTAGGGCGCGGTTTGCATTATCATTCATCAACTACTTATTATTTCAACTAAAATACCTATTCATTTTATAATTAACATTTTCATCAATAGCGATGGAGACCACACGTACCTACTAGCCTCAATCACCGCATTTTGTCCCGTTTCTAACGCTTTAATTTAAATTGCTTCTCCATTTTCTACATCGAAATCTGTTTCCAACAGACGCAAGGCGATCTACGTACCATTCAAACTCAGCGACACCGACCTACATTACAGAATATCGGATATTCGAATACAGATCAATACGCCGAAATCAGTCTCCCATTACTATTCACAAACATATGTGCACTAGGTTTTGAGCTTTCCGAGAAATGTTTTGGTGCTAGATTTCGATCCAGTTTTCTGGATATCGGCTTTACAGACTCGTATTACTAATGGGTTTACATTCTGAACTGGCGTTAGTCAGAATAGTGTGGTACAAAATAGAAAAATGCAATACTGCACTGTATCAGCCCATATGCGTCTTCTGCAGGGCACGGGCCTCCTCTACAATCGAGAATAGGATTAAGAGTGGTTAGGCCATATAGTTCACCACGCTGGCCTAGTGCGGGTTGGCGGACTTTACATACCATAGAAATTCTTACAAATCGCTATTATATGCAGGTTTCGTCACGATGTTTGCCTTCACAGTGATAGAAAAGTATATGTTTAGTTAATTATCTCATGTCTTCAGGTGAAGGAAAAAATGTGAGAGCAGTCTACAAATTTTCAAATGTGTAAAGTTTACTAAGTCAGCGTGGTTAAATGAAAGTCCTTTTAAGGAAAAGGTAAATGTCACCCAGGTAGTTGGTCAAAATATTTAAAATTCATGTCGCGTTGACCCTGTATTAATGCGAGACAAGAGCAGGCAGAACACAGTAGGTGCTACCATTTAGGAATTGGATTAAGGGTGAAGTAAGAATTTAGGCAAAATTAGAAGTTCTTTGTTAATCTTGACAAATAAACGAAACCTAACAGTGAAAAATTGACATGACATCCGTTTTCGAGCGTCCCGTTCACGCTGTGTGTAATCTCGGTTTAAAAAAAAATCTTTCATGGTTTTTTTAAAGAAATTAATGTTATTTCGAAGAGTACGCCTCGAACGCGATTATCAAAGATTGTTCGTGCTTGAATCACAGAGCCTCTTATGGGTCAGAGTGCTTTTGACATCATTCTATTAAAAGAAGCCTTCACCGGGGTTGATTAAACGAAAACTTGACTTGGATCACTGGAATGTAGTAATTTATAGATCAGTTACTAGACAATCATTGCAATAAAGGCGATTTCTGAATGATATTCTATTCTTCTAATATCATTAACATGAAACTTAGGGAGGGAGGATTGTATAATATTTGGAACTCTTAAACGCAAAACTACTTAACGGTTTTTGATGAAATTTAACAGCATTATAGATTTTACATCAGAATAGCAAATAGGCTATAATTTACCGTACGATAACCCAAGCAAAGTCGGGTTCGGTTGTAAATAATAAATGTTAATTGTGCGTCAACCCTGACAGTACTATGGCGTATCGTTGCCATATGTATGTTTCGTTTGTTAATAATTACCGCGGCGGAATATTCAAACTGCCAAAGCAGGAACGAACAAATTTAATTGCCACATTAATGAAAGGTAAACACATCGTTGTTTGCTGTCAGCCGCATTAATTTCACGCCAATCAATGTGGCTCAATTAAATTAGGGCTGTCCAAACACGAAGACACGGGTCCGAACGAAGCCAATCTGAAGCCTACTAAACTCGGATTAGTACGTCACTAGCGGAAATTAGGTCGCGCCGAGGACTCGGTACATCGATTTCAATTTTACCCAGTATCAAGCCGTGTGATTGGAATGAACTTATTGAATCATTATCTGAACGTTGCCAGGCAGGTTTTAGCTCCTTTTAGTTCCTCATTGCGATCTATTTGGGGATTAGCTGCTGTAAGCCGGAGTTCGTCCCTGGCTTCTCGAATACGCTCACGGAGGCTATAATGCTTTTGTTCAAGAAGTTACTATGTTACGTATATTACGTATTGAAAGTGGTAGAGCCACGCTGTTGTCAGTCATGACTCAGCATGAATGGGCAGGCTCATCCGGGGCGGTACCACTGTCTCACGAGAAATTAACGTGAAACGACAGCTTAGCTGTCGCGTTTCGTTCGGTGAGTGAGATTGCCGGATGGCCTATACCCCTTTCTTCTTCCTATCCTTTTTCCTTCCCGCTCCCCTCCTAATTGGGCCGGCAACACATCTATGACCCAGCGTTGTGGGTGTTCATGGGCGGCAGTGATCACTTTCCATCAGGTGACCTGTTTGCTCGTTTGCCGGACTTATGTAAACAAAAAACGTTATGACTTATAACTAGCCCAAGTTCTTCAGAGCCCTCAACTCTCAAGAAATATGTTAGTATAATGTCCGCTGGGATGTATTTTGCCTCAGAGATTAGTTTCGATGCACGATACTACTTATACATAAGGTCAGTGATTTAGTTAATGTTATTAAATTATAATGTAAACTTGTTTGCGTTATCCTAGAAATAATTTTGATATAGAATACAGATCAAAGTAATAGGACAGTTGTGTAATTACTGAACACATCTTTTGGTCACCGCGAATCATTTCAAAACCAAAAACATCTATACCACCTTTCCATTCTTCTATTCGTGTTCGCTGTACTCATAGGTTTAATATAAAAAGTAGATTATATATAATAACTACCCCATTTATGATTTACCGTTCCACGTTCTACAGCCGGCTACAAGGCCCACATAAAAACGCATTTTGAACATAAGCAAACATAAAAAAATCTATAAAACTTAAAAGACAAGTTTACAAACACCAAACTGTGATTTAAACCAGAACATCAACAACGATAGATCATTTCCTGATCCATTTTGCGATACACTTGCAAGTATATCCGTTGAAGTTACACTCAAAAGAGCAACAAGTAACAAATCGAACGGGCTCCGCTGAGTTGCATAACAAAGGCTTACACAATATATAATAACTACAATCTGCATGGCCGCGAGCCATGGAAATAATGAAGCCGGTTGACGGGCAGTTGCATAGTTTTGTAACATTCTTTACTAAGTTTACGCTGTAGTTTTACATGAACTGAAATTGGGTTAGATAATTCGTTTGCGTTGTTAGGAGAAGGATGTTTTATGTGTAGTGACTAGTTACTAACTATATTTTGTTATGGCAAGAGCGAACAAGTAAATGTATCACCTAATTGAAAAGGATAAAAATGAGTGGTACTCGTCGACGCTCAGAAATTCTGAAAAATTGTAAATGTAAATACTGGTCTTTTGTGATGATGGCAAAGTATGGTCTAAGCAGGGAAAAAAAGAGAGGGGATAAAGGAGGCTGACAATATCAAAGACCGAACAATGATACAGTAAAGTGATTCAAGTCGGTTGTCTCCGTGAAGGTGGCACCTTCCAGGTCTCACCATACTATTCTTGCTGAAATCCGAACTGGCAGAATTCAAGACTACAGTGTAGCTCTACCCACATACAAATATCAAGAAATACTACAACTGTCTCTTTGGCTGTCAAATCTCAAACAGAATACCGAATGTAGCATTTTGAACCTACAGATTGTTAATCTAGTTGATCTCCAATACCCAGTTGCTAGGCGTTATAATCCACAGTTTAGGCCCTCTGTTGTGTTATAAAATCAAATCCCAGTTACACGTCAAGTTTAAGCTAGTCATGTCAGGTACCCGCTGCCCGCTCTTCCCTAGGGAGACTAACTCCGAACAAAATGGAGCGGTAGAATTGAAATAACAGATTCATTTCCATTTTCATACTTGAAGAATGTTATTTGCATCAAGACCAACATTACAATTGTAAGACTGTAGAAGCCAAAAATACTAAAGAAAATGAATGTCTTTTATCTGATTTTTCAGCGCTTCCACGTCCTAAATTTCCGCAAGATAATACGCAGTTCGTGCACATACAAACCGCACTCCATTGTTTGCAATACCAAATTGAGTTCGGAGGTTAGTGGACAACCACATAAGTGAGTGAAATTGGGACAGCGTTCTAGTACTTGTATGCACTTGTCTAGTCTCTAATGCGTTTCAACACGCACATCCTCAATACCTCTTATTTCAATGTATTCTGTTTGTTTACTTTCTTTATTCTTAATTTCATTAAAAGCTTCGTTGCCGTCTGTATTTGCTGAAATGAAAAAGTATTTATTAAAGTTCTTTTTGTTCCGTCCTCTCTTGATGCAACTTTCGGTCGGTTCGCGTCTAAGCGTAAAATGTAGCACCGCATAAAAGGCACATCTTTTTGTTGAGTGCAAACTATGTAAAAGTCTGAGGGATCTTTTATCTTTAGGAAAGAGAATTTTATCTTTATTGTGGTCTTATCAATCAAATCTGATTAGACAGAGGCTAAGTGCTTTTAATGGAAGTAGGTTATGCGATTAGCTTCATAAGTTTTGTGATGAAGAGCTTTATACGTTAGATAAAATTGTGAACATTTTACATCAGAAACCTTTCGCTCTAACACTTTGAAACGCTATTGCGACTTCGAATGTTTGACACAGATACGGTACAACTACATTCGATTTTGAAATACAGTTATCACCTTCGAGGAATTTTCTTGTTTAACTTGTATATTTGTATCTATAGGTACCTGCCATTGCAAAGGGACATACAAATATTTACAGAAGAGGATATTTTGGCTTCAGTCTATTGTTAATCCGAAAATCACCTTTGAAAACGAGGTATTGGTAAAGAAATTCGTTTCGAAGCAATAATAGCGGACCTGTAGTTAATTATTAAGACAACCCATTTTACATTATATTAAGGTACATTTTCACACCGAAAACTAACCTTACCTTCCTAAATAGCACCAAAATTCCTCACCTTAAATCTAAAATTACCTTCCAACGCATGCTAAACACAAATTCCTTTGTTACAGATTGCCGAACCGAAGTGTTATCGAAGTGTATGAGTGAGTTGATCGGACATCCATAAGCTGGTGACCCAAATGTGGCTGTTTTATGGTGGTACGCACTCAGAACAGACAACATGGTGAGTGTTAAGCGTCTGTTAACGTGCCCGCTGATAGATTTATATTTAATAATTTTAGCACGCCAGACGCTGTGATGACGAATTGCAGTAGTGCTAAAGTTACAATGGAATTTTAGTAGTAAGTGTTTAAATCTTTATCTACAGCAGTTCCGATACAAGCCACTGCTGGCTATCTTTATTACATTTACTAAGACATTTGCATTTACACACGAATATTCAACTAAACTAATATCATTTCACGTTTTATAATTTTCAAGTTTGTACAGGCGTAACTCAGACAATTTCAGTAACATTCTCCGTAAACCATGGAATTATAGTTTTACGGAAAATCTTTCGGAATTTTTGTGAGTTGCGTCTGTACAAAGTAGTTTAAACTTGAAAAGTATGAAACGTCAAATTTCGAACGGTACCTATTAATTATGTTTGATTATAGTCTAGCGTTGGTTGTTATACGTACCTTTGAAAGATAAGTCTTAGATAACATTTCAGTTGTTTTAGGATTTTAACCTCCTACGTTAAGGTGATATTTAACGAAGAGTACATTCGTAAGTTCGACAAGTGATAAGTGCTTTGAGCTCGAATCTCTGACCTCGAATTAGTTCGATGCACTGCCAATTTAGGTTATCACCATACTGTGGATGGCACAGTTGTTTAAAACTAACTTTTTAATCAGCGATGCCTGATATCCAATAATAAATATTTTCAATGCTTTTTAAAATACTTATTGCGCGGTAAATAATTAATTAAATTATAGAAACACATAAATATTTAATTATAACTCAATAGATCTGACTGAAGTGGTTGGTACATCAAAAGATATGTGCTTTAAAAATATTAAACACTCAACCCCATCATCCAATTAGACACACTAGATTATAAATGATATACATACCATAACGAAGTCCGCACTTGTATATAAAAACGTTAACGAATCATTAATGAAATATGGGGAAATCCAGGATTTTCCAAGGATTATACCAGGATCAGAGGGCGTTTGAAGCGTAAATCCGGGACGTTTTTGCATCATCAATTGTGCACGGACTCGCGTAAATACGGTCTTTTAAATGGTATTATTACACTAACATAAAAAGTGGAATGTTCCAAATATTTGGCCTATACATAATTTGGTGTTTGAAATACAAATCCGAGGCTTATATTGCACCCCATCGCTTTATGATTTAAGTGAAATTGAAAAAAGTAAGCTATTCCCAAGACTAACTAGATTATTTGTTATAAGCTTTGACCCGCTGAGTCTTGGCTTGCTGAGTGATCCGAGGCTCAGACTCCAACCCTTATTTTTTTTTATGACTAAACCCCTTTAGTTACTTTTTTTAATTTCTCACATTACTTATTGAAATTAATGATAATGTCATCCAAAAACATTGCCCCACTTACATAAATATTTTTTATCATATAATCCTTCTTCACACTAAATACACTCAGATTTCTTTATGTCCTCGTATGTCATGCTTCAAGCAATTTATTGCGTCATTAATCACATTAACTGGGGATATGGCCTACGACCCAACCTATTAAACCGAGGGCCGTTGACCATCTAATGTAATTTGTCAGTGCATCTGACTGACTCACGTTGGGAATTACTCTACTTTGAAGTATAGATATTATGGAACTGGGATCTTAAACATAAATAAATATATATACCCAACAGTCACATACACAGTCTTGACTCCACATTAAGATCAATTAAGTCTTGTATCGTGTATTAAGAACTACGAGAAACTTTTCGGTCTCACAAACATCTAGACCAGAGACAAATATTTGTGGGCCTCATAAACATTTGTCTCTTTGCGGGGATCGAAAACGCGGCCTCTCGTTTCACCGCCGGCGTCTAACCAACTAAGCCACGGAGGTTGTTAATCTTGGATTTGATAACAGAGCAATAAGTATACGAATAAGCATCATCAGCCCATAACTGTCCCCTGCTGGACATAAGCCTTTTCCAATTTGCACCATTACAACCTATCTTCGGCTTGTCGCATCCAGCATCTGCCAGCGATCTTTTGCAAATTGTCAGTCCACCTAGCTGGGGTGCGTCATACGCAGTACAGTATTAGAATTTATTAAGTATAATTTCAGAATTATACTTTACTTTTATCGTCATGTTTGCGCGAGTTCATGTGAACGACAACGAACAAAAAATGACAATGACAATGACAAACAAAAAAGTGGTTTGTTACATCAACTATAATCTATCTAATTTTAAAAGTTCCATTTGACATATCTCAAAATTGTGAAATGGGGATGATGTCAAATAAATCGGTTAGTACAATATCCGATTATTAACGAGATATCGATACTATTTGTTTGTATTTCTTAATCGATTACAGTTTATATTTTTAGTTTACATTATTTCGTTTTTTTTTTATGTACATCTTTATCCTAATGAGACATCCACAATTGCATAAGTCACTTTAGTGTTAAGGAACAAAAGCAATGATTTATTTATTACTAGCGGCCCGGCCCACTGAGTCGAAATGGCAATTTTTTGTGACACGATTTTTTTCGGAATTTCCAATTCATTTTGACGCCAACGGTTCGATATTATCATTCCTTACAATATTTATTCTTTGTACATTTTTGTTTAACCCTATAATTTTGGCTAAAAAAAATAATTTAGATTTTTGATGTATGGAACACACTATAAAACCCTAAATTTCTACGAAATCCTGCTAGATCCTGCGTTGAAATCTTATTTTTCTGAATCTTGGTCTTCTACTATATTTGTATACTTCGGACGTCTGTATCGACCTGCAATTTTTTCAGTTATGCAGTTCGAAAGAAAAGATAAAAATCAATATATCCCGAAACTCTTTTTACGATTATCTTTAGTAAATTTGACACAAATAAAATAAATTAATCGAATAAATTAACAAATACCAAGGAAAACTTGTATATGTGCGTGCCAAATTTATAATACGAAGGATACAATTGAAAGCCTTTTTCGATTGCTGATTCTATTTATTATTGCTGATTTATATATTGTATTTACATTACTTACTTTTTAAAATTAGAAAACAACTGGATTAAAATTGCTCGATTATTTCTATATTTTTACCGATTATGCGTATACAAATCCGTTTGCATAGTCTCAACTCTACACATGGAAGACCTAACGACGTGACTTTGTAATGACGTCTAGTAAAAAAGTATGTTGTTTAAAATGGTTGTTTTGCTTTATTTAAAGGATTTATATTTAAATTTAGTTATTATGGATTGTAAATCCTGTAATAAAATAAGAATAGCTTCATAATTCTATGGTTTTACGGAAAGTTTTATTGAAATTGTGTGAGTTACGTCTTCACAAAGTTATTTATGATAAAAGTATGAAATGTCAAATGAGATTTCTTGAATTAGAAATACTATAGAGGTGTTATTTCTAACGTAATGTACCAAATTAACAATAGTTCAATTTCATATTCATATAGATTTACGCAAATGTTACACATTGAAATAGAATACATTTTTACGGATTTTATCGCGTATCAAATTGTAACATTCACTGAGCGGATGACTAATAGTTAATACCTCAGTCCGCCCCGTGACCACGAAAGCTGTAAAGTGATCGAATCGTCGGGAAGTTAAAAAAATTTAAAATTAAACCAAATCACGTTACAATTCATAAAACATAGTTTTATTTCAACATATTCATTTTTAAAGATAAATCTATTATGAAAGTACGTGAGATCTACCAATCCACACCAGACCATAAGTAGACCAAACCGATATCATCACCGATCAGTCATCAAAATGCTTAATGTTACTGCTGATACTAATATTTATGGCCTTAAAACATATATCATAGGTCAAAGTTTCACGCAAACATGAAATAATACAATACTATCAACACAGCGATTACTTATGCGAGACATAACAAATGCATTATGTATGTTTACGTAAAATGTTATGGTTATCAAATTATTATTCAGCATTTAATGATGTATCAGTAGGAACGAATTAAGTTTGAAATAGCATGCTATTAAAATAATAAGGAATTTAAAAAAATATTGTGTGTTGTTACGTTTATAGTAGGCAATAAATAATTTAATATAATACCTTAAATAAATTTTGATACAATGTGGCTGTATATTACGACTTCCTTTGTAATAAGCAACATTAAAAATCGAATCTGGGAGTGTTGGCGGGAATTTTAACGATGTGGTCGCCTATTTATTTTAATTATTTCTGCTTTCTGAATTTAGCTTAAAGTTTTATTTGTTGTTGAACAGCGATGTGGAATGAAATTTATGTAATCATTCATAATGCGAATAAATAAAGTACTATCTAACTAGTTGAAATTCACTTCAAATTATTATAAGGATAGTGATTAGTGAAGAAAAAAAATACATTTATGAAAAAAGTTGAATTAAATGAGATCGACTGCCCGTTTTACTTTAGCAGACATTTGAATAAGATCCTCATGCCAGATTTATATCGCAATGAATTGGCTTTTAAATCCAATGATGAATAAATATTTTCTTATTTTAATTTCTATAGAATAAATACTTAATGCTAAGGCTGTCTGCATGCATTTCCTTAGATCTAACATAATTTTCTTTTTAAAGGTTATGTTTTTAAAAGCCAGCTGTATTTGTGGCTGTATTCATCAATGTCCTTAGCTCTTCCATAGACTAAAAAAAATGAAATGTCACATGGACGAACAAAGCAAAAAAATGTATATACTCAATAATTGAGTACACTGTATGCATGGTTATAAGCGCTACGCTGAATACTAAGTACGGATACGCCCATTGGATTGTGTTGTGCGAACCAAGTATGACTGTACAATAGACGAGAGTAGAGATGTGTAGGATGTTTTGCTATAATGTGGTTTGTTGGGCTATAATTTAACATTCTCTTAATCTTTTAGTGGCCCAATAAGCCTATGTTCTGCAGTGGGCTTCCTGTGGCTGAAGAGAGAGGGACAGAGAGAGAGAGAGAGTGGTCCAATATGTTAAACAGAATCCCATTTTTACTGTGTTCACAATAGGAGTTACTGTCGAGTATACTAAAACATACCAAGGATACATCTAAGGATGAATATAATATATGAGCCGAAAATGAGTTTCGGCCGAATGCTAGTCTCTTCGGCCAGTTTCGCGAAAAGTTTGTCCCAACCCTACCCGAGTTGTGAGCTAACATCTTATTTATGAGCGCTAACAGCTGTTAATTAAATTAAGCTAATTAGTACTCACGCTACATAGTTATGTGAACTGTAAGCATCGGTTATTACTCAGACGGTTCATGGTCACATTTTAATGATGGCCTAGGAAGAGTTGCTTGTGAAGGCAGTTTTAGTGAAGTGACACAGTTTTTATTTTGCATATAATACGCACACGATTATATTTTAAGTGCGTGGTGGCCTGTTAGTAACGGAACAGACGTGGCTGCCAACATGTTCATGGTGATCGCGGGTTCAAATCCGAGGGCACACCTCTGACTTTTCGGAGTCATGTGTGTATTGATAATCAATCACCACGCACTATCACACGCACTAAACAATAAAGGAAAACATCGTGAGGAAACCTGCATACCATAGCGATTTGTATAAATTTCTATAGTATGTAAAAGCCCGCCAACCCGCACTAAGCCAGCGTGGTGGTCTATATAGCCTTAATCACTTTCAATTGTACTCTCGATTGTAGAGGAGGCCCGTGCCCTGCAGTGGAACGTACATGGGCTGATACAGTACAGTATATTTTCAAAGGTGTACCGATGTCACTTATGCCTCTCGTGGTTTGCCACGCTTATTTCCATCCTAAAATGCGAAGAGGTTTGACCAATTATCATACCAAACACTATCTAATATGAGAAACAGGTGTGAAAATGCAGTGTTGTGTTTTTTTGAAGGACATTGTAGCCAGAGTAACTACTCACCATAATGACACTTAGCATCTTATGTCTCAGGATGGCGAGCGCAGTGGAATGCAATGTGGAAAGCAAAACATTGCTTTGTAATTAATGGCGTTGTTTGGTTTTGCTGTGCCCTGCAGTGGGACGTATATGGGCTGATCCAGTACAGTACAATGTCAAGTATCTATTTAAAAATGATTACTACAACGAACTATACATTCGTTAATGAAATGCAAAATAACATAACCATATTGGTACTTGTGTTTTGTATACTGTATTTTTGTTATTAATTCATTTATTTTGCAATCTCTGCTGTCGGAACAAAATTAAACCATTATCTATGACCTTTCTTTGGACTCCGCGATCATTATTAAGGCTACGACACTGTTGAATACTTAATGCTACAAGCTTAACCAATTATAAAGCGGAATGAGACGATAACAGGCAGTCGTGGACAGATATTAAAACATAAAATATTAAGAAATTAAGAAAGAAATTGTATTGTAGGGCATTCGTATTCGCCCTAATCGTCAACGTAAAAGATAGTGAAAAATTGAGCTTGTATCCTTTATCTACAAGGAGAGCATAATTGTGAAAGATTATTTGTCGAACTGCCTCGGTGGCGTAGTTGTATTACGGTATTATTACTAAGCTGAGGTTTCGGGTTCGAATCCCGAGGAATCGAAATCCGGACCAAATAATATCGGATTTTTCTATTCATTATCAGCCCGGAGTCAGAAATTCGAGCCCGATATGGCGGTAGGCTATCTCTCTATCACATCGTGGGACAGATCATAGAAGGCGAAACATGGGTGTTTTGTTAGCACCTCTGCCTACCTCTTCTGGGAGGAAGGCGTGATTTATGTACGTATGTATAAGTAGATACTTTTTCATTGACACGAGAATGAAGAAACCATTGACTCTACAAACAAAACATCGATCGAAAATTGGCAACGGAACTTGTTATCTAGAATAAAGGCATTCTCTCGACACTCGTTGTTATTGAGAAGTCGAGGGGCACGTAAATATCCAACTACCCGGCATTGTGAACAAGAAAAGAATACCAATCTTTTGATCTCCTACGGGATGTAAGGACCCGGATAAGGCCATCTCATTTCCTTTACGAAATATATACCTTTATCTGCTTGGACTTATGGGCTATAGTAGTTCAGTGATTTCTAAAGGCCAGTCAAGGCCGAATACCTAAATCCTTGCAAATTACAGCTTGGCCCGAAGTTATTATATTTGTTCGTAGTTTTTACGGGATTTTAGATGTTCCAACGGTGTTCGTTCATTTAATATTGATGGCAAATGTACCCTGTAGTGTGATTTTTGAAATAAACAGTATACCATGCAACAACTTAAGAGAAAGGAATCTAAAATTTATGTTCAAACTTTTTTAATACAACGAATTTGTATTTAAATGTCCCATTGCTGCGTATAGGCTTCTCGCTTTCAAATATTTAATAACTTAGACCCTATTAACTGCTCGTATCAGGTACCTAATAAAAATGAACACAATGCCTAGTTCTTTTGAGTTATTGGATTCTAGATTTTGACAAAATATATTAAGTATTCAATTTAATTGGTTTGATAGGTTTAGTCATCGCACAACATTGACCGCGTTGTTAGTCAACGTGTTAAAACAAGCTTAAATCATTGATACATCGCCACAACAATACCACTTTTATCTTCCCATCCTTTTTCCTTCCCGGTCTCCTCCCTATTGACACGGTAACACATCCATGATCCAGCATTGTGATTATTTATGGGCGGCAGTGTTCACTTACCATCAGGTGACCTGTTTGCTCGTTTGCCGGACCTATACAATAAAAAAAACAAAATTTACCTAGTAACCCAAAGCGTATAATGTCTTCACCGTTTCCTTTCATCCATATTACACATTACTCACACCAGAATCGGCGTACCTACCTCACAATTGTAACTTATCGTGTTCATACAAGTTTTGGGGCGTTAAATTGCCGCTTTAGGCGATAATGTTGTAAAATTATTGCCTCCACGCGATCGTAATAAGCATTTAACGCACAAAATAAATACGAACCATAACGTTCCGCGAAAGGAAATGGGTAAATACTGCAACCGCAGTGTACGCTTAAATTTGCGCTATAGACAGCTATATCGAGCTGTCTGCGACGCATCATATATTCAACTTTATGCCGTATTATTACAGTTGAGATTACATTAACACGCTAGGTGCATAGCAAAACAGGAACGAAATTGGACGCCTGTTGACGGAAACAAGGCAATGTACGTGAAATTACAAATGGCAAAAGCTCATTTGGCCGTGCAAATATGAGTGGACGGCGCTCCGTAATTATTATTTTGATAACAGTACATGTTTCTACGAATTCTCATTCATATTGCTCCATCTCTGAATGCACAATATTAATTAAAAACCTTGAAGCTTTTGTAAAGAACTATAGATGTGGACTTGACATTACTGAATGTAAAATTTAAAAATCGAAAAAGTTCAATTTATTTATCATCCACCGCAAAAACAAGACACTGAAGGAAAATGTTATTTACATCAGAACTTCGAGTGCATATAAGGCTATAAAACCACGTGACCGATAAGGAAAAGTTGTGTGTCAAAAGGAGACAGCAGATATTGTTATTTCGCTCTAGTAGTGCGTCACCGCGTTTTGCAGCGGTGATCAATCCGCTTATTCTTTTTTCAAATAATATAATTTTAAAATCGGAACATCGGTTCCATCGTGCTCAAGCTGATGTTTTATTTTTAAGTGAATTATGATTCCGTGAACGCAGTAATCCAAACGTAGACTTTTTTCTTGAATTATTCATGGCATTGCATACAAAATCTGCTGGATGTGGGCATAAGCCAACAACCTCGTAATAAACACTGCACTTTGTAATAAACATGGAATAACTGATTAGATGGGGTGTGAGAGTTTCCCAACATCACTACCAGATGGAGCAGTTTGCATTGTGCTAAAATTTATTTTTATATCCCACTTGCTTTGTTCTCTTTATAGTGTTACGTGTTTTGTTTTATGGTAGAGTTTTAGACTGTTAGGTCGAATGGAGTTGCGGGAAAGCTGTTTTAGGTTAAAAGTCGCGCATTCGTTTTCCCTTGTTTTTTTTTTGGATAAGTAAAGCATTTGCATTCAGCCCCAAAAATATTCCTGTTTGGAAGGATCGAACACTATAAACCTTTCCTGTATTTGAGGTTACAAAGACTTTTTTACATTCACAAACTTAAACCTGGAATACATGTATGTAGATCAATACAAAATATTAAATATTTTACTTATAATTAAATTCTAAACAATATTAAATTCACGAAAAATGTACAACATTTATTTTTACCTACTGCTCTTTTTTTCCGACCAATTTTTCTCGTACGAAAAATTTTGAAATTAGAATATTTTTAGTGATAAATAAAATCAAAAGCACTCCGAAACGCCGCGGATGTTTCAAAACATTCGCCCGCATGAAATAAATGAAACTATTTTGTGTATAAAAGTTTTCCATCGCGAGGTTGCAGGGTTCCGCGGTTTAGTGGCAGAGAAAAACAAGGCTACTCGCTTCCCGGCGATGCTTTTACTCGCTCTTAAATAACTCATTTATTTTACACAAAGCAAACATTTATATGCACCAAGGTTATCAAAATATCGCACAGATTAGTAATAAAAATATTTTCAGTATTAATTTATTAAATAAATACATTTTTGTATTGTATCAACCCATATACGAACCACTGCAGGGCACGGGCCTCCTGTACAATCGAGAATACGATTGAGAGTGGTTAGGCCATATAGTCCACCACGCTGGTCTAGTGCGGGTTGGCGGACTTTTACATACCATAGAAATTTATACAAATTGCTATGGTATGCAGGTTTCCTCACGATGTTTTCCTTCACCATTATAGTGCATGGTGATTGACTGACAATACACACATGACTCCGAAAAGTCATAGGTGTGCCCTGGGATTTGAATCCGCGACCACCGTGAACATGTAGGCAGCCGCGTCTGGTCCGTTACCAACAGGCCACCACGCACTTAAATACATTAAAAGCATCGAAAACGGATGTATCATACAAATTCTCCACAAAAAATACACGAATCTTTTTTTTGTATAAAGACTTACATCGCGGAGCGGACGTTAGGTTCGCGGTTTCAGTAGGAAAGAGAAAACAAGACTATTCTCTTCCCGGCGCAGTGTTTTTACTCGCTAAGTAAGGTTAGTAAGGGTCAGAGTACATTGTACAATATTATTTTTAACGGGCTCGGTAAAAATATTGACCTTAGAGCATAGGCTTTCGATAAAATTTCTGTTTTGTATCACATTAATTAACCGAATATAAACTGGGAGATGTTTCTCGAAGGTTTTAATGTTAGATTACACCTTTGACTGTTTAAAGTCATGTGTGTATTGATTAATTTTACCGCTCTTCAAAGATGAACGAAACTTGGTATGAAAGCTAGGGCACCATTGAGATCTTTACGTTAATTTCTATCGTGTTTAAAGTTTGTCGACATTCATTTATCTGCTAAAATTAAAAATTGAAATTGAATCTAGGACCTCGTGGTTGACAGCCTTTACCTAACTGCTACTAGAGCAAGGAAGAATAAATACACCCAACAGTCACATACATAGTTATACCCCACACTAAGATCGAGTCTTGTGTCGTGGGTATCAGAAGCTATGAGAGGCTTTCTGTCTCACTAATACCCAGACCCGGAACAAATATCAGCTGTGGATCACACAATTATTTGTTTTAATACGTTTTAATGTTTAATACGGAGATCGAACCCGCGGCCTCACGTCCCACAGCTGGCGTCTAACCAACTGCGCCACGGAGGCTTTCATTACAGATTATTGCAAAATCGTACAGGGTGAATTAATTTAACTGATTATTATTTTATGCATGCAGACCGATGTACTCACTCTCTTAATCGTACTCTCGATTGTAGAGGAGGCTCGTGCCCTGCAGTGGGTCGTGTATGGGCTGATACAGTACAGACCGATGTACAAATTACTCGAAAATCCAAAGAAGTTTTGGCTCAGTTGAAAAGCACACAGTTCTAGGGTGGGCATTACCACCTCCCTCTTTTCCCATTCCCTGTATATGGCACAATGATTATTAGCCCCAGTAATGTTCGCTTAATGACTACGCATTATGTTGATATTCCTTTTGTTTATTTAGTTTATATAGAAGGGAAATTCTTATATGAAATCTTGTTGGTTAGTTACATTTTATACTAAAAGGGGGGTCTTTTACTATAAAATGTAACCTACCATCAATCACATGATATAGTCCTAACACGGTAAGATATATATGTTATTTCATATATATCAAAATGAAAAGGCTTTTCCATTTCACAAAACTCAGATTCAATTCAAATAGTAAAATAAATAACCAAATAATAATATAATAAATAATACACATAAGTGAATTAAGAACAAGTTGCTTCTGAAATATCTGTCTACAAGTGTCAATAAGTTGCTAAACTTTATCTGCAGTGCCAATGCTGATGATATCTTGCCAAGCCAGCAAACCAACTTAGCTTTAAAATGTAGTACGTTTTACTTCGCTTTAAAATGAACGATTTCATAACATTATATTAAAATAAGACTGCCTCGGTGGCGTAGTGGTACTACGGTATGATTGCAAAGCTGAGGTCTCGGGTTCGAATCCCGGGTCGGGCAAAGTGATATTGTATTTTTCTATTCATTGTCAGCCCGGAGTCAGGAATTTGGGTCCGATATGGTGATAGGCTCGCCCCCTATCACTTCCTGGGACGGAATATACAAGCCGAAACGTGGGTGTTCTGGTAGCACCTCTGCCTACCCCTTCTGGTAAAAAAAGGCGTGTTTTATGTATTATTTTTATTTATGTAAATTAAAATAAATTTTACTAGTGCAGTGATATACGAGTATACAATCATTTTCGTAGTTTTGTTGTGTTTTATCTTATTTGGGTGTAACGCTTTTTTTTACAAAGACCTTTATGGTATGCACGGCTCATGACGATGATTTGCATCTACATTAACTAATTAACAATAAAAACAAAAACGGATAAAACATGAAAATACAATTATTAGCTAAAATAAAATGAATTCTTACGGATTTCATCGCGAATTTTATATAATTTTTACATTTAAAAATTAAATCAAATTCGCGATAAAATCCGTAAGAATTTGTTTTATTTCAATGTGTAACATTCACATTAATCTCAAAAACCATTATAAAAATATGATCTAATTTCCTATACTTTGCACAGCTTATGCTTAACGTATTTTTAACACAGCTAATTTCACGTGAAACACTTGAACACGCGCAAATCACCGACCCACGTCGTTAGGATCAAGTACCCATTCATCTCGGAAATGTAATGAAAGGAAAAACTTATTGGGCTGTTATACATTGTTCTCATTTATTCCTTATTTTGAAACTGTGTTTAGGAATAATCATTATATTTATTCGTAATATTTTATTTTAGGCGTAATTCAGAGTTCTCCTTTTTTGGAAACATGTAGGCTAGTATAGCTTTGTAAGACTTCTTTTAATTTTGACAGCCTCCGTAGTGCAGTTGGTTAGACGCCGGCTGTGAAACGAGAGGCCGCGGGTTCGATCCCCTCATCAAAACACATATTTGTGTGATCCAAAGGTATTTTGTTTTGGGTCTGAGTGTTTGTGAGACCGAAAAGTCTCTAGTAGTTCCTGATACCCACGATACAAGACTCATTTAATCTTAGCGTGGAGTCAGGACTACGAGTGAACTGTTGGGTGTATTTATTATTTATGATATTAGTAAGGATTATTGATTATTTATTCTGACAATGCTAGAATCCACTTTACTGCCAGGTCCTCGCCTGCTCTTTTACTTCCTCGGATGTGGGACCATTGGATCTCATATATTTCTTGGCGACATTAATCCAGCGCTTTTTTGTTCAACCTCGAGACGTTAATCCAGGTATATTGAAGGCATATGCTTCTCACACACTTCTGTAAGATTCATGACACATGACCAAACAATCTCGATCGACATTCTTGTTATACACCATATTTAAAAAATGAAGGCAGCCACAATTTACTCGAACAAATACAGATTTTAAAGAATTGCTGATGAATTGCCATTAAGTGCAGTGTCATTTTTAGAACTATTTCTTGGACGCGCGTTTGAGCCTCGTACTGATTCAAAGTATTGAGATTAGCTACTTGTTTTTGGATTAGGTGGCCTGATTGATTAGGTGACTTTATGGCCTAACCCCTCTCAATCGTACTCTCGATTGTAGAAGAGGCACGAGCCCTGCAGTGCGACGTATATCTGTATCAACAGATATAGTCAGTAATGTTGGTAAAAACTTCCTCATGGTTTCTAATATCCACGACAATAGACGCGTATATCACTGTAGGGTCTGGAGTATTTGTTCAACTGTTGGGTATATTAGACCCCGATGCAAAAAGAGGGTTGTCATGCGTTTGAAGCCTTTGTCTGTCATTTCAATCATGTTTTATTCCAAGGTTGGTTATTCCGTTTAGTTCTTGGGTGTCTAGGTCTAAAAATATATAAACGTGTTAAGATCTCAGACAATATAAGTTGGGTAACGCCATCTAGTGGTGTATGTGGTTAACGATTTTATAAAAAAAAAATAGATAAAAAAGATAAAGTAAAAACAAAAATAGTCGTAATAAAAAACTAAGTTTTAAATGCGAATCCTCTAGAATGCTCTTTCCTTACAATTTCAAATCATTATGTTTCGAAATTTAAATAATCGCATCGGGATAAAGGTACGAAAATATTGATATACATACATTTTATCAGGACTTTTCATGTGTTTTTTAAATTACCTTTTCGTATTATCAAATAACAGTTCCATTCAAGGCCAGTAAAATATAAAAATAAGCCAATATACCCGACGCAGTAATAAGATATCTTCAATTCGATCCGCTACGTCCCTACAAGTGTTAGTTTTGCTCGGAGTGCCACATTCGTTTTCCTCAAGTACGTCGGCGTCTTGAAGCCTCCATCTCCCAAAACGTTTTTAGAAATACGTGAACGGAAAGCTAGAAAAATATTATTTGAAACTTTCTAGAATAATCTGGAAATGAATTTAGAATTGTTTAGACATTCTATTGGGTACGCCTTTGCCTAGATTGTCTTTATGCAGTATGATATTTAACAATTTATGTAGTCATGATATTTAAGAGTTTTCTGAAGTTCATGGGTTGGTAAAAATAAAGCATTGGGATCAATTCTAACGCAAATCGAATATAAATTCATTGATATATTCGCACAGGTATAAAAAAAAGAATATTGATTTAAAAAACCGAAAGAGATCGCACATGAGATTGAAACCCAAGACTTTTCTAACCTTAACTACTAGATGAACAGAACTAAAAACAAAACATAAATAATAGATACATACACCAAAATTATAAACTATAACCTAGTCCTAGAGAAATACCTCTACACAATATTTCCTGCCTACCGCGTGCTACCGCTGTCATCCTTCATAATATCAACGAGGCAGGTACATAATTGTTTTTATTCAATAAACTTGGTAACGGATCTCATCCAATAAGGCTTGACGGGTTACCGGCAAGCCAGATGGGGCCCGGGTGTCTCGCCTACCTGGACTTTGCTGTTTTCAAATTACTTTATATAGAAACATATTTGATACCTATTTATACCTACTCTTTTTTGTAAACCAAGGGTAGTATAACATTAGGGATATTGACTCTTACAAACTCTTGACAAATTCTTGATTCACGTTGAAATTTATTTTTTACAGTTAGACAGTATTTTAAAACCTAATGGCGTAGTTGCACTACGGTACGATTACAAAGCTGAGGTCTCGGGTTCGAATCCCGGGTCGGGCAACGTGATATTGAATTTTTGTATGCATTGTCAACCCGGACTCAGGAATTTGTGACCCATATAGAATATACAAGGCGAAACGTGGGTATCTTGGTTGCATCTCTGCTTACCCCTTCTGGGAAAAAGGCGTATGTATGTATGTTGCAGCTTGGTATAATTTGGAGCAGTTTATAATTTAAATAAACGAATTTACTTCAACAATAGACACTCAACTTTCTTGCCCTAATTTTTCCATAATGTATATATACATTTTTATCCCAATTATATAATTGGGGATTTCCAAATCGACAGCTTTTCGTCCCCATTTCAATCCAAGTGTCTGCCAAGAGTACGACCTATATTTCCATACGAAGGGATTCTAAAGAGTACTTTAGCTCATCAAATTTTCATTGCTCGGCAATTTTTATATGAAATGAATGGGTATAATATTCTAATATAAAAAATTACCAGGTAGACGAAGTTTTTGTGTGATTATTGAATTTACATCGATGCTTAGTTTTTATTCGTAACTTGCGTAGTTGCGTGTAAGTGAATGTATCTATATAATTAATCGTATTACAGCCTCATTCCACAGAACCTTATTTGCATTCAAAAATAGTTTATAAATCTATTTTAGTTATCAAATGTTTTGTCCCTTTCGAACGACTTTTAAATTCTGTTTGTGCGAGGAAGATTTGTCTTCTCATTTCTATTTACATTCGATAAATAATAGGTTTATAAATTATCTATGAATAAAACCGTAAGTATTTTTGACTTTTATCTGATGATGAGGTTTATTTCAGTTTATTTTTCATACATGAGTAATTAACGACCCATTGCCGGACTCTAGTATGTCTTTAAATTTCAATTTTCTGTTGTACCAGTAATGTATAAAGTTGCTTTACTACATAACCTTTAACAGCTGCTATACGAGTAGTTAACATGAAGTTAAGTTAAGCTATAGTTAAGCGGAAAGCGCAACGTGGGACGTCCACCCACTAGGTGGTCAGACGACCTGGTGAAGGTCGCGGGACGTCGCTGGATGCAGGCTGCCTCCAACAGGTCACTGTGGAAATAATTAGGAGAGGCCTATGTTCAGCAGTGGACTTCCTTTGGCTAATGGATTGGATTGGATAGTTAACATGAAGCGACTGGATGCATAAAGCTGCAGACCGGGCTCTGTAGCGTATCTTGGGAGAGGCCTATGTCCAGCAGTGGACTCCAACGGAGTGATGTTGATAGTTAACATTTTAAAAGTAATTACAGTAACAGCTTTCAATAACAATAAGCCGCCAGTATCCGATATGGGGCATCAGCTTATCAGTGACGCAATCCCATACTCACTGGAAACGAAAACCGCATAATTTCAATTCGATTTTAATTTGTACACAATGCGAACAGCTTTGTTTCAATTATCGCGTTTATAGTAAGCATTAATTTGTTGAATACCAAAGTTTATCTCTAAAAGTGCATGGTGGCCTGTTGGTAAACGGACCAGACGCGGCTGCCTACATGCTCACGGTGGTCGCGGGTTCAAATCCCAGAGCACACCTCTGACTTTTCGGAGTCATGTGTGTATTGATAGTCAATCACCACGCACTATAACGGTGAAGTAAAACATCGTGAGGAAACCTGCATAACATAGCGATTTGTATAAATTTCTATGGTATGTAAAAGTCCGCCAACCCGCATTAGGCCAGCGTGGTGGACTATATAGCCTAACCACTCTCAATCGTACTCTCAATTGTAGAGGAGGCCCGTGCCCTGCAGTGGGTCGTATATGGGCTGATACAATACTATAAAAAGTTTATCTCGAAATATAATCAGCTTATCTCATATACAGGATGATATTGACTTATCGTATTTAATTTAATCCACATGTTTCACATCATCCTACGTGACATTGAACAGAAGAAAAAAAATTTTTTTTGTCTAAAATCATGATTTAATTTTCACGGTTTTGGCCACCCCATATAGATACAAGTATTTTTACCGCTTAGCTGAACTTCAGTTCGGCTCGCAAACTCACCTGAGCCGTAAAAAGACTAGTTCCTATTCGGGTTGATAAAAAGCATTGAAAACTAAAATCGCAATGATTGAAAAAACTACCTTTATTTTTTTTCAAACTTTATACAATGTAACCTGGGATGGTGAGAAACATGTGACTTAAATGAAATACCATATGTCAATATTTTCCGCTTTTTTTTTTTGTATTGTATCAGCCCATATACGACCCACTGCAGGGTACGGGCCTCCTCTACAATCGAGAGTACGATTGAGAGTGGTTAGGCCATATAGTCCACCACGCTGGCCTAGTGCGGGTTGGCGGACTTTCACATACCATAGAAATTTGTACAAATCGCTATGGTATGTAGGTTTCCTCACGATGTTTTCCTTCACCGTTATAGTGCGTTGTGATTGACTATCAATACACACATGACTCCGAAAAGTCAGAGGTGTGCCCTGGGATTTGAACCTGCGACCACCGTAAACATGTAGGCAGCCGCGTCTGGTCCGTTGCCAACAGGCCACCACGCACTTTTTTTTTTACACGTAATCTAATAGATTGGAAGTTTGGCTTGTATTTTTACTTAAGCTGCACCTTTTTTAAATTCTCGTCCAGTAAAGAGATATCTATAATATGGTTTTTTCCGAAAATATTTCCAAAAGCCAAAGTGCTTAACTAAGACCAATGAAGCGGCAAAGACTTATCTCATTTGGCAACCTCCGTGGCGCAGTTAGTTAAGATGCCAGCCGTGTAAAATGTCGTTGTATTTTACAACGGTTTTAATACCTATTTTAGCTATCGAATGTTTTGTCTTCTTCGCTCAAACTGAATTCAAAAGTCGTTCGAAAGAGACAAATATTTAATAAATAATATTGGTTTTAAAACGAAGCATTTACTGAACATCTGTAATCGAAGTATTTGCACTAGTTGCATCTTTACCTATCTCTTTGGAGACGGAGTCTTGAAAGTGCCCCTACATCCATAATGTAATATTAACCTATATTTAAACCCAGCATTTTAATTACAATAACATAATTTCCTAACGCTATTAACTTATCCAATCCAATCTATCAGCCAAAGGAAGTCCACTGCTGAACATGGGCCTCTCCCAATGATTTCCGCAGTGACCTGCACGGAAGAGAGAAAACAATTTTTCTATTCCGTGGTGACATGTATACTCGTATAGCCAATAAAGTATTTATGTTGTCTCTCATATTGTTTCAGAGTTTGATGGCGATAATCAAATTCGGTTACGCCTTGGTGGTGGTAACGCTACTGCTCATGATATGGGCCTCATTATCAAGAGCGATAGAAGTAAGTATAGCATTATTTTTATACCTCTAATATTAAATAATCAAGTAGCCAATTGTAACTTGCATTCTTAATGTTGGTACAATGAACTATAACTAATGAACCGCTAGTATAGCAGTCGCTGTATACCATACTGCATGCAAACGCGCGAAAGGTAACATATTGTCAAATACAAATTCAATTTTTTTTTCAATCGCCATTGAAATTTATTAAAGACGTTATAGAACTACATATTAAAAACAAATATATAACACAACTGAATTAAAATAATAATAAAAAAATACATTACACATCACTTCAATGTTTGTATGAAACAAAAATTTTATTGTCATAATAAGAAACTGCAATCGAAGATCAGCTTGTGTATCAGCGGTTTCAAGCAATAGTATCAGTGTGCAGTGGTATAAGAGTGGATTTGAATACTATATATAAGAAAAGCTAAATAAATATTAGGATATCCGGCAATTGATAAACTATTGTGATGATGTTAAATATTCCTTTAGCTGCACGTCGATACCGGCCACCCGCCGTGTCTGTTCCAAGCGCTATGCACGTGCTCGAAGCCAGCCGGGGACCTGGGTATCGTCACCTGCAACCACGTACCCATCCTCAGGGTACCAGCGACCATCAACAGCTCCAAGGTGTTCATGCTACAGCTCACGGGGAACAAGATTAGGGACTTGGAGCCGCAGTTCTTCCAGGCGACTAGTAAGTTGGTAGTATTAAAGAAGAGGCAGATTATGTAGCAGCTTTAGTAATGATTTCAAGGACAAGGAGAAATATTAATTTTGTTAAAATTTTATAGCTTCAGGTATGTTATGGTGGGCAATAAAATCGGTCATAGCTTTACAGATAAAACACTTTCTAAAAAAATATCTAGTTACCCCAATGCCTGTGTGAAAACATTAGATAGATTAAACTGTAGAAATCTAAAAAAAAAAAAAATTGTGCATGGAAGCATGGAAATAATATGCAGCTACAATAATAAATGTATTTGTAAACCAAACCTTAAATACAATTGAAACATTACATTTGTTCAAACATTAATGTCTCGTTCGAAACGAAATTCACATCATAAATTACCTTGCAAATTATTCATACTGCGAGCACGAGCATGAATTATAAAAGAATATAAATGTAGCTGAAACGGTAGACGTAAAACACAATGTGTACGAAACAACTGCAAATATAGATGGAGAGAAAATAATTCCAACTCGAAAATATTTGTAGCACGTAGAAAAATAAATTCCAGGTCTCTACAGGCTGGCTATAAACCAGAACCCTCTAGAGGGTGTGCATGAAGAAGCATTTTACGGTCTCGACAACACGCTGTGGGAGCTCGAACTCCGGGGAGACAAATTAACATCTGTGCCGAGCAGGGCTCTCCGATACCTACAGAAACTACGGCTCTTGGACCTGACAGGTGATTTATCTATGCATTATTTGAAAGCACTTCAGTTTTGGAAATGATATGCCTTTAGCTACTAATAATAATTGTGTCCGGTTTGGTTTTAAAGTTTTACATTACCAATCATCGTAATGAGAAGATGGTTTGTCGTTGTATAGATTTATTAAAAAAGGAGATATGAAATGATCATCAATTATGAACATTGCATGAATATTATAAGATTAAATAACATATTCATGGTGTTTTTCTTTTTTACATACGAAGGGTGTTATACCTTGAAGGAAATGAATAATTAATGTAGAAAGCTTACGGATAACGCCACTTCAATTTGAATAAGTTATTTTGACAGCAACCGTGACGCAATAGACAGGAAGCCGTATAGACGGCTAGTGTATGACTGGAAGAACCAAAGTCTTATATTACGAATATTATTTGTTGTTCGTGGGATCTAAAAGTATTTGTTTCGGGTCTGAGTGCTTGTGAGACTGGAAAGTCTCTCGCAGTTACTAACACTCACGATAGAATACTTGCACTCTACATGGTGACAAAAATTCTGTCCGATCGAAAAAGGTTTTATTAACCATCATTAATGTGTAATATTTAAAAGATCCGTTTCACAAATAATATATTTAAAAAAATCCTTAATAAAATAAATAGAAACAGGGAAACTCACATTACACTGTTAACAGCCGCGTTCGTAACAAGCAACGTGCGGTGCGACATTTTAGAATTTGTCGGAATGTGAGTTGTTGTTGTTAGAATTTAAAACGTTGGTAAATTTAGGGTAACATTGATACTATTTTTTTTATTATAACCTACGATAATCATGTTATATTTATCATATTTTTTCGTATTTTTCAATATTACAATTGAGATACCCGAATGCACGTCTTGAATCGGACAGGGTTTTTTGTCATACTCTATAATATGTGCGACCATGCATGTGCCTGCTAGATATAAATAAATAACACCCAACAGTCACATACATAGTCCTGACCCCACACTAAGATCGAGTCTTGTGTCGTGGGTATCAGGAACTACGAGAGACTTTTCGGTCTCACAAACACCCAGACCCAACACAAATAATTGTGGGTCACACAGACATTTGTGTTGGTGCGGGGATCGAACCCGCGGCCTCTCGTTTCACAGTCGGCGTCTAACCAACTGCGCCACGGAGGCTGTCAAATCATGTATTTATTTATCATTCCAGGAAATGAAATAACAGATATATCGGGTGATAACTGGCGAGGGTTAGAGAACACGCTACAAACACTCATATTGGCAGATAATTCTATAGCAAATCTTCCACTCGATGCATTTAGTGGGTTGCCTATGCTTGAGACGTTGGACTTGCATGGAAACCACCTCTCTGTGATTGACAGCGGAGTGTTTAGAGATGGTATGAGCAGATTAAACAGAGTAAGTAGTGCGTTTTTACGTCCATATGTTAATATTTGTTGTATTGTCAATACTATTTTGTGGCCTGCTTGCCTAATTTCAATTTGTTGCATAATCCTTCTTTTGATTAGTTTAGTAATTGGACTAAGATTCATCCTTTAAATCCTCAATTTGTAATTATGTTTTCGAGTTACATTTGAATTGTTATTACGGGAGCTTAATTCCTATGTCCTACCGTTCTTTTTCTACCCGTCTCTTTCAGTGCTTGTCTATAAACATGGACAAAGCATTTAAATTATTCAAATAGAGCATTCATCAACAATAGTGATCATTTTCAACCAGATGACTCGTTTACGCTTTTTTCAAAGTTACTTACACTACTAAGATGTAATATGACTAAATTAATAGAATTGAATTATGTTTTTTTCAGCTATTGCTCGGAGATAATCAGCTATCATACATTCCATACGAAGAATTATCGCCTTTAAGGCAATTGAGGTTTCTAGATCTGTCCAACAACGTCATCAGGCAAGTGCCACCAGTTCACGATATGAACGGAGTACGACTTTCGCTGGACTCTTTGAAGTAAGTAAACGTTTATTTCCAAAATTGCCATATTTCATAAGAAAAGAAATTGTCCAAATTATACAAGTAGTTTTTGAGAATACAGCGGCCATACAAACGTTTAGACATACGAGCTGAATATAGAACTTTGTCTTATTGAAGTCGGTTTAAAAATTCCAATAAGTTCTAGAGTTTGAGAGTAGGAATACATGAAAAAAGTTCACCAAAATACACTGCAATTAAAAGCCAGTATAGTAATAAAACATACAAAACATACAAACTCACGCCTTTTTCTCAGGAGGGGTGGAAAGAGGTTCTCTTGGTAGTAACCAGCACCCACGTTTCGCCTTGTCTGTTCTGTCTCAGGATGTGATAGAGGGCGAGCCTATCGCCATATCGGGCACAAATTCTTGACTACAGGCTGTTAATTAATAGAAAAATCCAATATCACTTTGCCCGACCCGCGATTCGAACCAGTGACCTTAGTTTTGTAATCATACCCTAGTACAACTACGCCACCGAGGCAGTCAGTAGTAATATACGTAGGTAATTATAATAACATATCTTTGAGTAACTTGGATGTTACGTTTCGTCTGACGGAGTCAAATTGCTAAAAGCTTAGCGGGCTTCAAAGCGACGCAATTAATCATTAGCGTCTTTAGTACTCGCGATGTTTACGGGCGGTGTAACACTCACAAACATACGAATAAATTTAGTACTATTACGTCTCACGGCTCTGCCCGCGTGAAAAACTTTTTCCGAGGAAAAAATCCTGCTATTTATTGTCCCGGATTAGAAGTTTCCTATTCCTAGGTAAATGGACTATCAAACACCGAAAGAAGTTTCTAATTCGAACTAGTTCCTGAGATTTGTGCGTTAAAAAAATAAACAATAAATCTCTTAATCTTTATAAATTCGTATAGATAACTTTATCTGTAGCTTTAAAATATTATTATCATCTTCTAGTTTTAAATACATATAAAATTATCGATGTGTGCACAGATTGGACAATAACCTGATCCGGATCCTTTATCCCGGCTCCTTCAAGTATTTCAATATTTTGAATTCCACTACAATGGACGGGAACCCCATATTCGAATTGAAGGTATGTTGTATGTTATTTTTTAGCTATATAAGAAATATTTTAAATCATAGAAAATATCATTTTTATGTATTTTTCTTAAACGCTATTACATGTTAAGTTCTTGTCTATAGCTTCCTAACTCTACAGTTTGGATACAATAACATCGAATCATCTATATTATTTATTTTACCAATTGAGGATATAAGAAAATACCAACTTTTCAAATTAAAACACAAATCTTTAAGCTTTCGGTTCTAAAAGATTATCGGAACACTAATTCTGTCACAAGGCTTAAAGAAGATTTTTTATTATCCATGTAATTTATAACTAATATGTTCAAATAAAACTCAACTTTTACAAATAATTTCACCCTAACTCGGGTTCCAGGAAGATGCATTCCGCAACGCGAAGATAAAATCTCTATCGCTGCGAGACTGTTCGATATCGGAGCTGTCGCCGGCCGCCTTCGCCGGTCTAGAGAACAGCTTGCAAAACCTCGACCTCTCCGAGAACAACCTCACGATGATCTCCAAGTTCATTCTTAACAAGCTCGACTCGCTGAGGTTCTTGAACCTTAGAGAGAATAAGGTGAGGATGTTTAAAAACAAAGAAGTTGTAATTTGTTTTGGGTAATTTCATTTTATAGCAGGAGTTACAATCGTGACATCACCAAGATTAACCAAAGGATTGAAAAATAGTCTCCCAAAGAAAAGTATGGTTAGGTATTGTAATAAGTTTATTTTAATTTGGAAGTTTTTTTCTCTATCTAAATCAATCTCTATCTAAGTTCTATTTAAATCAATTTGATGTCTAAAAATAATAAAAAAATATTATTTTCTCGTACCTTATGAAAGAAAGAAAGAAAAACGATTTATTTGTGACAGTCGTAACATACACAAACATGGTAAAAATAAACAATAATAAATTTAAAATAAATATAAAAATAAAAAATTGGTTGGTTGCGGCTGTGATCGGTAGGTGAAACCACGACACAACACTGATTTTCATAAAATATGACATAAAATGATTCAGCATTTACTTGTTTTTTGCGAGATATTTACATACTTCTAATATTTTCCAGGTGGACATCAATTTACTGACGTCGACAACTCCATCAGACTTCTCGCCGGCTTCGTTCAACAACTTCCAGTACAAATTATTCTTCCTGGATGTAAGCGGGGCCAACTCCATAGAAATGAGCTTACAGGATGTTAGAAGGTTGGTAAAAGTTGCTTGTTCCTCGTGTTCTTACCATGAATTTTCCACTATACTATAATATATCCATCTACAAACAAGGTCACTCCCTGCTACACAGTGTATTATTTGTAAAATTCTTAGGCGACTAGTGACGATTTTGGGTGACGAAAAAAACAACCAGGTGCAGTTTTGTCAATCCTTAAATCCAATCAAACCACAAGAATGTCATTGTATCTTTATTTACAGTAATAACTATAATTCTATCAATAAAAATCTCTTTTCAGGATGAGATCACTACGGTACTTATCAATTGGCAAATTACTGAGACAAAGCATCAAAACGGAAGATTTTATAGACTTCGGTATGGAGTTAGAAGATTTGAAGATATTTGGTAGCACTGTCAACAGAATTGAATCGAGCGCCTTTCAACATGTCAGAACTATCAAAACTTTGGATCTCTCCGAGAATAATATTGAGTTCATCGATCCGTTTGCTTTTGCTGAGGTATTTATGTTTAGTATTATAGGGTTGTTGTGAAAACAAACTAAGTTCTGACAAGTGACTTCGTAGGAATCAAAATATTCTACGGTCTCTGCATCTTTGTAAAATTTGTTCATTGCATTATCAACAATTGAACACACGTTGCAGTAAAAAAGTCTCGGGCTATTATGTTGTCGGAAAAAAACACAGGGAAATTCTAAAGTTTTAACTACAACTCACGCTATTAAAAAAGTGTTGGAAATTATGTCATTAAATTACTATTTATTACAGCTCCACAGTCTAACGACCTTAAAAATGGCGAACGGCTTAGCTGACTCAGTAAAAATCCTGCCCTTCGAACCATTGAAGGCGTTGATCGAACTACAATACTTGGATCTAAGCAACAACAAAATAAAAAACGTTCCTGACACCTCCTTCCACTTTTTGTACAAACTAAAGACATTGAATTTGGAGGACAACGCCATTGATCACTTTTCAAAGGGAACTTTGCAGGTAATTATTTGAATATTGAGTGATAATATTAGCGAAACTAACAAGAAACATAGACTTCTCCCTTTATTTTTTGACATTATCATGCTGATTAGCGATTGCTATTATCGAACCTTGCTTTGTTTTCAATTCACATTACACCAATGTAGGTCTTCCTTCTTCCCGCTTTTTATGATAGAATTTGAAACAGTTGGAATGAGTGGGTAAGGCAATAATCTCATATAAATACTATTAATAGATCTATAATGTTTTGATCACTAGTGTCTTAAAATTCAGTTAAATTTAATGGACTCTATAAGGTATTTTACGAACCTTATATACAGCAAACACAATCCACGCAAACATAAAATGATCAAAACTGCTTTTATCCAACAGGGCGACATCCACACGAAATTGGAAAGCATATGCTTATCTTTGAATCAAATGAGGCAGATAGTGCAACATACATTTGTGGAATTAAAAGACCTCGAAGAAATACTTATAGAAGACAATTTGATTGAGACTATTCAAAGGAGAGCGTTCACTAGTTTGGACAATCTGAAGATAATCAAATTGAGAGGCAACAGGATCTACGAAATTTCTGAAGAAGCTTTCCAGAACATACCAGCGCTTAAAGAGTAAGTATTTAAAAGTGAAAAATAACCTTGTTGTAGTTTAAAGTATATAAAAGGGGGGTTAAATTATAGTCTTACAAAGACACCGACGTTGCTTTAATTTGTTTAACCAGTGACATTGCTTACACTTCCAACACCCACAACACTGGTTTCCTAGAACTAAGTTTCTAGATTTGCAGCGAGGCAAGGTATTATAATTGAAAAAGCAATACTCCAACAAAGTTGTTACTTTATGTCTGTTTCCATGAGATAATGGTGTAGTTCCAGTGTAGCCGAACCAACACGATAAGACTAGAGTGGCTCTACCACTTAATTATTTAATATTAATATCACAAATATTATTTACAGCCTCGATATATCTTTCAACCGCTTGGAGACATTCAAATTCTCGATATTCGATCAAGTTGGATCGGCGACAGCGTTGAAAGTGAATGCATCGTACAACAGAATCACTTCGCTCACCGACTCGAATGCACCGAGTTTCTTCTCTTCAAACTTCTACCCACCACCCAAGGCGCAGAGTAAGACAGAAATATCTAGCTCTCTTTTGTTATCTTTACTAACTTTGTTAATATCAGCTTTCTATACGTTCACTTATTGCATGTTTGTTTTATTATTAAAATTAGCCTGATGGATTTTTTTTATCTTTTGTGTGTGTTTTTTGTATGCATGTGCGGATTGATTTTTGGATTTTATTCTTTTATTTACATATAATTGAATCTGATAAAAACACCTACATTTCACTAACAAATCACGTGAAGACTGTGTTGTGTATCACAAGCCTGATTAAATTATTTTATTTGATTTGATATTATTTTTTACTCAATATAACACGTTATGACTAGATTTATTCAAGGAATCAATTTGTGTCAAATACTAAAACGTTCGCTGCTTAACATGACAAGAATAAAATCCAATTCTAAAATCTATTTCTAAATATTTATTTATATACTAACTGGCTTTTTTGGCTTCAAAACAGATACATCTAATGATACAAAGCAAGCCATCCCGTTGGTGCAAGGTGATAATATTCTTCCGCTTCTTATATTTAAATTTTCTTTCTTATATTTATTTATATTTTGTTATATTTATTTTATATTCATTTGCTAATTAATAATTTTGACGCAGGTGTTAACAATACTTCTGGTAACGATACACTGGTAGTACAAGGTGATGTCGCTTCTATTTGTTCATTTATTTCGTTTATTTATCATTTATTTATTTATTTTTTGCTTTTTTACGCAGGCTTCATTTCAGACTTTAGAGACGAATTTCGTATGATGCGAGGTGATTTGTTTTGAGTTAACCCTTCCTTCAATTCCTATACCTTCAAAAAGGAAATAAAAAAAGCCAAAGCGCCATTTACACGGGGAGAGTTTCGTCGTTATCGTATGCGATTATCGCACGACATAACCGCCATAGATTATCGTGTTCTGACAAATGTTTAGACGATGCAACTTTATTATATCCTTACGATATCTTCTTACGATATCCTTACGATATATATACGATATCATCGAGGCGAGAAACTCTCCCCGTGTCAATGGGGCTTAATAGACCTACATTAGTTCTATGTCATTCATGTTGATTATACATATGTTTTACTTTATTTGGTACCAAAGTTGTAAATAAAAACATGATCATTTTATCCTAGTGATATTATAAGCATATACTCAATATATTTCTCACTCGCCAAAATGTTACAAAGATACAACATATGTTATCTGAAAAACTACGCATAACACTGACAATTTGTTAAATATTTTCAGGTCTCGGGACAGTGTCTGTGAATATAAGGGTATTGGATTTCTCGCATAACAACATATCTTACATCGCACCTTACTACTTCAGGTAAATACACTTTTGTTATTGTATTGTTTTGTATCAGCCCATATACGTCCCACTGCAGGGCACGGGCCTCCTCTACATTCGAAAGTACGATTGGGAGTGGTTAGGCCATATCGTCCACCAGGCTGGCCTAGTGTGGGTTGGCAAAATTTTAGTGATGAAAGTAAAATATATGGTCATGAAAAAATTTAGATAAATAACAAACCAAATACACGAGGTGATTCGATACAACCTTATTAAACCTACGTCAGCGAAGACGATAACGAGCTTAAAAATAATCCGAAGTACCTAGGTACCTTAAACCAATAAGAATCCAAGAGGATGTTGTTAAAGTAGATGTAGTACAAGTGACATGCCAGGATCGAATACAGTGGACATTAATAGACTGTTTTACTGAGATATTGCGTTTGAAAGAAAAAAATAGCAATATGTACGTTCGGTGAGCAAACAATATTTTTAAACATATTTAGTATGCCCACTTATATGCCCATATTCCATGTGATTGGCTTCAATACACCGATTGCCATTATTAATGCAATCATACATACTTACATAAACATCACGCCTTCTTCCTAGAAGGGGTAGGCAAAAGTGCAACCAGGGCACCCAGGTTTCGCTGTATGTGTTCGGTCCCATAATGTGATAGGGGGCGAGATTTATACAATCAACTTTCAAAATCATATTTATTTCCAGGCACGCTGACTTAACGCTTTCTGAGCTTCATTTATCACACAATAGACTCAGGAACATAACTCGAGAAGTCTTTGGGTCTATGTTGATGCTGCAGTACTTGGATCTGTCGCACAACCAAATATTTCACATGGAGTACGACTGTTTCAAGAAAGTCAAGAATTTACAGGTAATTACTCAAATTAATTAACATAAGCTATAATCAGAGCGCGCAGTATCGATGGATGATGGGGTGGATAAATTATACATTAAACGACATCAGGGTTATAAAGCATAGCGTTTGATGTCATCACAAGTATAGTATAAAAAATAATCTCAGGAGAATCTTTGGAGAAGAGGTCAACAACAAACGACTTATGGCTCGTATTGGTGATGGACGAATTGATGCTATTACAAAATAATCTTTATTTGCATCATCTTAACTTAATCTAAATACAGATTGTCATTATTGGAGCACTCCTTTTAAGTATAGCAATAATGTGTTAGAAGGCACCACTCTTCAAAAAGTACTTATAGTATATGTACCTACATATCAAACCAAATAAAAAAAGAAAATAATAAATGAAAAGCTTAAAAAGAGAAAGTGTGAAAACAAACTTGATTGCATATTTCAGTTGTTACAATCCTTTATGAATGAGTCAAAGATAATCCACTTTTAGGAAGTTCGTCCTTGAGTAAACTAGGTCTTATTCTGAACGAATATAAATTGATATGTTTAATGTTTCCAGATTATAAACCTCTCTCACAACCATCTCATGGAGTTACCGATAGAAATATTCCACGACATGCAAGCGTTGACATCGGTGGATCTCTCCGACAACCGCATCAAAAACTTTCCTGATAGTGTCATTCTATCGCCATCTTTGGAAAGGTAAATTATTAAAGCTAAAGAGTAATTAACAAAAAATAATATTTTGAAAAGCCGTCACAATTATGATATTTAGTAATGAAAGTTTGAGTTTTATATCAAGCAAACTATCACACCCACCTGACTCGCTAATTTTCTCTGTGTTTATTTAATCAAATAAATATATATACCCAAAATTCGCATGTCTTGACTCCAAACTAAGAGCACGTCATGTATCATGGGTAACAAAACAAATACTTGTGGTTCACACAAACATTTCCCTCAATAGGCGGATCGAACTAGCTGAAGACACATCGTCATATCAGTTTTAATCACAAGGCATTACTATCCAAGCAACGACCCTTCATTCTATGATCGAAAGTTATAAACCTTGAAATTTTCTACCCACTAATTCTTTCTACTTATTTCTAATTCTTACTATAACAAAATTACAAACGAATATGCTATAAAACAAGTTACAACCTTCCGCAACCTCACAGATTGGATCTATCAGACAACGATCTGTCAAGGGTACCTACCAACTGCCTGTCACCAGCAGCGGCTGCTAACCTGGTGGAACTAGATCTCAGTGGAAACACTATACCAGCGGTATCTATGTCTGACTTCGTTCAACGGTTCAGGGTAAGTAAACCCCTGTAATGTTTGTATAGATTTGATATACTAACAGCTTGATTGATATATTGAATTGTTTATGATAATATTATATGAAGTATGTAAAATGTAAAATATTGGTATTGATTAACAGAGGAGTAATGATCGTGTACAATTGTAAAAGTAGCTTTTTATCCTACAAATATTGCCAATGAGAAATCATTCAGCAACTTTAACAATAGTTACATTTCACAAAAACTTTAAAAGTCACACATTGAACATGTAGAAAAAAAAACTTATTAGCAAAAGGCCACACATAGTGGAAATCTATTCTTCTAAGTCTTCACAATTTCCCTTCATTTTTCTAAACAAGTTTTTCATGTTCGACTGTAGTCTCAATATTATTTCAACTGGCTATATGCAGTAACTCTCTTTATATCTGCCAAGTTACCATTATTTTTATTTATTTTGCTAACTAAATATCAGGAATATAAGAATTGGTAACGTGAATTTACTAGAACCAAATCATCATCAATGAAAATAATTAGACCAGATATCAAAACCTCTGGTTGTCAACCACGATCACTACTCCTTACCAGACTAAACCCTGTAGTGCCAGTGCGTGCGTAGTAGCTAACTCCTGTGATGCATGTGCCGCCAGAACCCCGAGCAGGGCGAGTACTGGCCCGAGGAGCCCGACTACAGCGACGAGTACATGTACCACACGGCTAGGCGGGACCACACCAGAGTGTTCCACCAAAAAAAACAATACCCGCAGAACATTCTCTACAAGGTAGACGCTTAATATCAAATATTCTGGTTTGTTTGGACGGTTTGTTATTGTTTAAAAATTATGATCTTCTACATCATCAATGGATTTGTCAAAATTTACAGTTGTGCTTGGATTCATCAAAATTTGAATCGTTAATTAGAAATCTATTCTATTTCATTTTTAACTCACGGATTTTTCAATGCATCAAAATTACTACAACCCAAACACTCGTCCTTCTGTAAATATTTTTCCTTTTTTTAAGTTCGTATGCTTATAACATTCCTTCTTTATAGTTTATCATCGTCCTTTTGCTTTGGTTTCCTGCATTCTTATATTGCGCTTGAGATCTTGAAATGTTTTAGCATCTTACAAGCACATTCTTGGTTGAAATGTTGTACATACATATTATGTATCTATATATCTTATAGGTTATGTCATTTTTTGCATCTAATATGGATTTTATTAACTTGATAGGTAATAATATTATGAACTTAAATTATAAAAAAAACACATTATTTTGCCATTTTACAACGAGAGCTGTAATTAGCGAATTATAAAACTCTATTAATATTTTTAACTGGATCATAAAAATATTTTCTCTTCCCTGATATTCTGCCATACTCTTCAAAACTCGTTTTTCCATTTATTTATTTAGTAAAAGAACCGCAATTTAAAATATTTTCGAATTCAATATTTTTACATCTCAAATTTCCAGTCTCTATCCTGGCTGGATCTGTCTGGTAACCACTTGGTCCGCATCGAAACTGGTGCGTTCTCAGCATTACCCAAGCTTCGCTGGCTGGACCTCAGTGACAACTCTCCTTTCAACGCTGGGGAGCGAGGTAGCAATATCTTCAAAGGCCTGGAAAGAAGGTTGTCTCATCTGGGTCTTAAAAACGTCAGCTTGGTATTTGTAAGTATCATGATGAATATATATTTTTTAAATAATCATACTATTGTCACTTCCAACTGCTGTATTTTTATTTTAGCAATAATTTGAAAACCAGTAAAACAATTGGCAAAAGGAGATACATCACTTTACAGATTAGAAGCGATTAAAGTAATAGAGCTCACAATAATGTAGTCATTATAATTCAAAACAAAAGAAGTGATACGAAATATATTTTCAGGTACCATCCATGTTATTGTCGAAACTGAAGAGCCTCGACCTGTCTTACAACAACTTGCCATCTATACCACCGGACACCACCGCGAATTTAACGCGAATCCGACGATTAGATCTATCTTACAACGATCTTTCTACTGTTCCTGTCGTAAGTGTTAAATTTTTCTTGCATTTCTTAGCATGTTTACTAAGTCTATGGCTTTTAGAACAGTAGTTATACAGTAGCGCAATCAAAGATGAAGATAAAGAATCCAAAAAAAAAAGCGAAAAAATGCCCACAACTGCGATTGCAGCATTAACGTTACTATTTTTGATACACATATTTTTATTTGTTAACTTAAGAGGTTCCTAATTTTTTTTTGTTTCTGATACTTTATTTTGCAACGAAAGATTAAATTAATACGATGAGTTTTCTCCTCAAGGCCACACACTCGTTGACTGAGCTACGATGGTTGTCATTGTCCGGCAATCCGATTTCGGCTCTTATGAACACAAGTTTGTATGGAGTGTCACCTCGTTTGGAGTACCTGGATGTGACGCGGCTTCGGCTCAGGATTTTTGAGGTATGGCAATTTTTATTATATACACTTTTATTCAGATGCGCTAATAAATGTTGAATTTAATTTTGAAGACGGCTATGTCACCATAAAATTATTAAGTTATGATATCTGTCTCTTTTGTTAAGTTAGTTATTATATCATGGATATTTTTCTATTATATGATTTGTATTTCTTATCTCTGAGTTATCAAACTTCGTTACCATCATAATATTTTCATGCGATCTAAAATAAAAACCATTAAAAATGTATTTTACGTAAATATTTTTCATATTTTGGCTTCCATTCACTAATCAATATTTTATTTTTCCCAGCACGGAGTCTTCAGCAAGATGTACGCCCTCAGGACATTGAAAGTTTCATCGTACTCTAACGTGAAGGAATTCAATGTTCCAAGGATGGTGACTTACAATACAGGATTAGAGAATCTGTTGATAGAAGTGGACGAGTCGGGAGTTGAATTCGGAAAAGAAATGTACGGCGCTCTACCTAGCAAACTGAACAATATTACCATTACTGGAAGGAGTTTGAAGTATCTCACGCAATATCTAATAAGTGTAAGTAATTTTAAATTTACTGTTTTATGATTTGAACCTTACTAAAATAATACTACGATTTTAAGATCATCTAGACTAATAGGTAGACTTTAGCCAACCTTTCAAATACCCGCACACTGTTTGTATAGAAATGCAGAGAAAATAGGAGCTATACTGATCAACTGGATCTAAGATTAAAGTTGTAATGTGGCTAATATGTTTGATATATTAAACTTTAGGGATTTGGAAATACATGTACGATTGCCAATATAAATCAATTTTCTTTATCTATATTTCCAGGGCGTTCAGTCTAAAAACCTTCGTCTAACGGTCTACAACACAAGTGTGGAGGAGATAGCAAGCGAAGTCTTCTGGAGACCGGGACGAGTGAGGAACCTAACGTTGGACTTGAGGAACAACTACATAATGAGAGTGCCCAACCCGAGTCAGAAGGGCTGGCCGGGCGTGCCCAGCGCTATATTCTTGCAAGATATCTATGTTGCTGGAAACCCTTTGATCTGCGATTGTGGAGTCGGGTAAGCAAAATTAGACTTTCCTTCTATTTTGTTTTTCTATAAATGGCTCATATTGTTTGCCGTCCTTAAGTTACGAAAGTTTTAGAAAGCCATATTGCAACCTTTATTCATCATCTCAAACCGGGTCAATTTTATGAAGTTATTTAACGATATTTTTTACTTTAAAAACAGTGTATTTAATTTGTATATCATTGCTACTGCAAAAATTCTTACCAAGTCAATAATTTGGCAATTATTGATAGGCATCAATCAATGAGACATTTTTAGACCCGAAACAGCCAAAGATTTATGAAAACGATTAAGGAAAATATAGGTACTAATACTACTGATTTAAAAAAGCATTTCTTTGGTTACAGTTGGATAGAAGCGTGGGATCGTAAACGAAGACAGTACCTCTGCGAAAGTCCCCTAACCTGTGTAGCCACCAGAGACGATGTCAGATTCGCAACGTGCCCGACCTATGACAACAGGACTTTAGTTGATGTGAGTATTCTTTACATTCCTCTTTATTTTCTTTTCTTTTTTACATTTTTATACATATATAAAAAAAACAATGTTCAAGCTAAAGCTACCTATGACGTGTCCAGCAATACCGTCTTTTGAATCTGGCTCTTGATCCAACGGCTATTAGAGAACCTCAGGGGATGTTGGTCGAGGCTCTTTGGTATCAGTTCATGTGCAGAAACAATAATCTGGACAATAATTGTTGAGTCCATATCCTACATGTCAGTAACTTCGTGGGCCAGATCTCAATATTTAGACAGTTTGTCGTTTTCAGCTTTGTCTACTTTACATTATTTTTATGTTTATTTAATAATACAAGTTTAAATCATTTTTATAATATCTAAATAAGGCTTACAAATACATTCAATGTGTTATGGACACCCAATTTTTACGAAGAACATGTTAAGGAAATTCATGTAGAATACAGTAAGGTCATAAAACATTTCATTATAATATCTCAAGCATAATATACTGTATTAAACTATTAAAAGCATCCCTCAAGTTCTCAAAAATGGCTAATGTTTCAGGTCCTGTCACGAGATCTGGACTGCGACTGGAACAAAGGATTCTTGTTGTCTCCAAACACGTACATCATGATAGGCATGTCGATAGCGACCCTCTTATACATATGAGGATTGTTTTGGCTACTTGGGGTATACGAAGAGTTCCACCGAATTTTGGCAAGGATCTACGGTATATAAGGCCTTTACTGAATAACAAAACTAAATTAAACAGACCAAAGGATTATTGTATGTACAGAATAGGATTCTGATAATATTACGTCTTTTAACTTCTTATAAGAATATGATTCTAACAGCGGAGCGTTTCCAAGAAGATTTTTAACTTCATTATGTTATGTATATTATAATTAAAATGCAATCGCTTCGTTAAAATCTTCTTGGTTCATGCTGTCTAAACCAAAAGAGTGAGATGATCTTTTGTCAAAGCAATGAGTTTGTTCACGTCTCTGTACCTGTTAAGTGGCCTACAGACTTTGTCTTGATCCTGATTAGCCAAACCCTGTTTAGTGATAGTGATAACGAGATTGCTTTAAAACATAAAAGTGAAGGTATTAATGAAGTTATAAATGTTAAAGGTGAGAAACAAGTGACTTTTGTATATTTAAGTGATCGCTATAGAAATCTAGTGAAGCCTAAACAAAATGTGATTTAATATTAAAATCAATACGGAGAGCGTACGTGTGATCTCAAGGGATTGAATCTACGTCTACAGTTACAAAGTTTTAGCGTTGTGTTTGAGTTGATCATGGAATCTGTTTGTACGTTTAAGTTCTACTATCACAAATGCCACGCATTTCGTGCACTGCCTTGCAAAACGAATTTTCTGTGATTCATTGTCCAGATCGTGAATGTCCATGTACTTGGTGTGTTCGCCCTTGTTGTGTGATCTACGAATTTTACAACTGATGTGTGGAAGTGCACTTAATGTGTTTTAGACGTTGCATTTAGGTCTTATAAGGTTCACACTAAAGCAATGACTTAATTATTATCGTCTAAGTAGACTGCATTCGTTCGAATGATATGTGTTCGTCCATTTTTAAGATTAATAACATTATTTATAGGCGTATCCTTTTTTGTATTAGTCTAGAATAGTTTTAGACTAACCAGATCATTTCGATTTTCTTTAATACTATCATTGCATTTCTCTGTATCATAGAACTGTCGTTGTAGATTATATTCGAGTTTTTGATCAAATCTTTGTACAAAATATGAAGTACACTTATCATCATAGACATCTATATATTCAGAGTAAGTATCTTCATAAGGAAGCTTAATACTACAACTATTTACTCTTGAACTTTTTCATTGTTTAGCTGTTTACAAAGTCTATCTGGTTAACTTGTTGGATAAAAATATTTTATTACATATTATAAATGTGTCTGTAGATGTTATATATAAGCATGCTGTAATATATCATCATATTTACATGATATAGGAATTTATCGACTGAAAATAAGTATTTCGGGAGCTACATCGCTGGTCATAGATTAAGGGAAAGTTGTTTACGGTGTATGTTTAGTTTTCGTGTCATCGCATCGCTTCTGTATGTTGTCTGTTTGTGTAGCGCACGCTGGTAATAGTAAATTTACTTTGACGACGGCTAAAGTCATAACGTAGCTTATGCCGTACTTCCGAGTGATTTCAATCGAATACCTCTTCTACAGCGGTCCAGTTCGTGTGGTGTCAGGGCTACTCGTTGTCTCTTGTTTTCAATGCCATATTATAAATAATTTCCCCTATTTTCTCGTATCACACTCATCTACTCTATATTTCTATTTAAGATTAATTTAAATAATTTTGGTGTTGAAAACAAAGGCATGTCGTAACAATGAATATATTTTGTGATATATATTATTCTAATCCTTCTATTTTTGATAAAGCCTACAATGGATATAGCTGAAACGGGAATTGTATAGCTGAATTAAATCATTATTGTGTAATGTTGCTGCTTCTATGTAAATTGTAGCGTTCAGATGTGCAACGTCAATTGTTAAATTTGAATCATTAATATTAGTAAGTTTCCGATAGTTACGCGTACTTGTATATTTCCTCTGCTGAAGTTTGGAACTGTGATCCACATGATAAGTAACTTTTGGAATCGTATTGTAGTGACATAAAGTTTGCATCGCGTCTGAGGTGTGGGGGAGGCATGGTGAGATTCGAAATAGAGATGATTTTTTTTTATTTTAAAATTAATTTAGTATTGTTATTTTGTCTCATAAGTGCTATATTTCTTTCCACTCACGCCGACCTTGTGTCACAGACGATGATCAAATAATATGAGAAGTGTACCGAAAAAGTTCAAAACTAATATAAAAATTACCAAACTAATTCGGCTTAATTTAATTTTTAAAATATTTACAAAATTTTTGGATGTAAATGAAGCTTCTCTAGAATAGAACCTCGATCGTGCTTTACTTTATATAAGATTCCTTTTTGTGTATTTTAAAATAAAAAATAAATACAAATTTTCAATACAACTCCTCTGCAAGGTCCCATTGTGATAGTAATAGTTAGTGCCAATATTACGATCATAGTTTCTTAGGTAACATTACTCATGTGTAAGGAGAGTTGTGGATATTTTAAAGGATTTTTCAATAAAATACAAGAGATTTTATCTATTTACTCTTACCACAATGGACGAATATTAAAAACATTAAAGCTTTCGAATTTTAAAAGCAAAATATAAACAATATTTTTAATGATTACCTAAGTAACTAAGTTAAAGTCTTGAAAAATACAAATTGACGTAAATATGATCATAAATTCAATTCAACCCTGATTACGTTATGTTATAATTTTAAATTATACGTTTTAGAACGTTGTATCTTAGTTTCTATGGACTGTTCTTTGATTCCAAACGCAGAGTTTTATTAATTATTAATAATATAATATCATTTATGTTATGGTCATAAGAAAGTATGGCTCAATGAAAATCCAATGATAAAATATTCACAGCTTAGCTTTATTCTCTTTTATAATATATCGATACAATCGTGCTGTAAAGATGTTTTTGAGATATAAAGTGAAACTATAGTTACTGAGACGTGACGTGGGTTACGGATAGAACGGCGGGATGTTTTTGTCTTCACTATTAATTAAAATAGTGTGAAATATAGGTGACTCATTGAATTATTAGCGTATTCAAAATAAATTATTAATTAAATACTTTTGTTGTTTCATTTTTCATGTGCATTAAACATTAGTAAATGTTTATGGTTATCGGATGGTAAGCAAAAACACCTTCCTATTTTCATGAATATAGTAATTAACAATTACAAGTGCGTGGTGGTAACAGACCAGACGCGACTGCCAGCATGTTCACGGTGGTCGCGGGTTTAAATCCCAGGACACAACTCTGACTTTAGTGTTATGTGTGTATTGATAATCATTCACCACGCACTATAACGATAAAGGAAAAGATCGCGAGGAAACCTGCATACCGTAGCGATTTTAAAGGATTTCTACGGTATGTAAAGTCCGCCAACCCGCACGAAGCCAGTGTGTCCTTTACATGGCCTAACCCCTCCCAATCGTACTCTCGCTTGCAGAGGATGCCGGTGCAGCAACGATTTTATAAACAAGCTTAAAGTGCGTTGTCTGACCTGAAAATCAAACATAAAACTTCACGTTTCAACTTAAATACTCTGTCACAAGACAAATTAAATGTATTCTCCGTCATCGGTTTGACGGAACTTAAAATCACCGCCATTTTTAAACTCTCGTACGTGTATTCTGTCTCGTACGGCGTACAACATTATTTTTCATAAACATAGGATAAAAATACTTTTCCAGCTAAATCTGAATAAGTTTCACTGGACAGCTTACAAGGCCGCAATGGAGGACATGTGCTGACCTCAATTCGCCAGATATCCAGTACTTATGACAGTCTGAATATAGTAATTGAATGGGGCACCCCGTCGACAAATAAATTGGATGAGATCGTGTTTTTCTCCTTCATTGTATGTTTTTTATAAAAATAAAATAATTGGAATTGGAACAATTGGACAGTGTTCATGGGTGGGTGAGAAGATGGGCGTGAGACTCTGCGGGTATCACAATTTTCCTATATTTTGTATTATCTATGATCACAACATTGGTACAAATATCAATTAAGTGACCAATGGCTACAATATCCTTGCCTAAATACAAATCAGTGTCTATCAGTGGAATGTAATACAGTACCACTGAGAGCTGGTTATCTCGTTAGTCGATTTTTTTAATTTACAAATAATACTAATAATAAACTGCCTCGGTGGCGTAGTGGTACTACGGTATGATTGCAAAGCTGAGGTCTCGGGTTCGAATCCCGGGTCGGGCAAAGTGATATTGGATTTTTCTATTCATTATTATCCCGGAGTCAGGAATTTGTGCCCGATATGGCGATAGGCTCGCCCCCTATCACATCGCGGGACGGAATATACAAGGCGAAACGTGGGTGTTCTAGTAGCACCTCTGCCTACCCCTTCTGGGAAAAAGGCGTGTGGTTATGTATGTATGTATGTACTAATAATAAATACACCCAACAGTCACATACATACTGACTCTACACTAAATCCCCATTCACACGAGGAGAGTTTCTCGCCTCCTAGATACGAATATCGAAGGATACACAAAGTTGCATCGTGTAAACATTGTCAGAACACAATCATCTTATGGCAGATGCCCAATACCTCTTTCCTCTTCCCATTCTTTTCCCTTCCCGCTCCCCTCCCAATTGTCAACACATCCATGATCCAGCTTTGTGGATGCTCATAGGCGGCAGTGATCACTTACCATCAGGTGATATGTTTGCTCGTTTGCCGGAACTATGCAATAAAAAATGAAATAAAATGGCGGTTATGTCATGCGATAATGGCATACGATTCTTGCCACGAGAAACTCTCCCCATGTACATGGCGCTTAAGATCTACTCTTGTGTCTTGGGTATCAGCAACTACGAGACACTTTTTAGTCTCACAAATACCCAGACCCAAAACAAATAGGTACTCGTGGATCACACAAATATTTGTTTTAGTGCAGGGATCGAGCCAGCAGCTGCACTTTCACACGTTTCTAACCCGCAGCCGCACGTTTCACAGCCGGCGTCTAATCAACTGCGCCACGTCTACTCTTTTGAAAATCTAAAATCACTCATTCCATAACATCACTCATTTCATTCGGTGAAAGTCTTCCAATTCTTCATAGATTTAATTTATAAAAACTTCTTTAGTTTGACTGATATTATTAAAAAAAAGAACATACAGTCGCATTGAGAACCTAAAGTACAAAAGATTCGTATAATTATTTCCCTTGTTACAAAACAACTCAATCTCAAACACGTCATGTGCACACAGCCAGCGGAATCCAATCTTCAGATTAATTAGCGAGCTTAATTCCGTCTGAGCCTCGGTCAATACTCCTTGAGTGGAATCCTGGAGGCTTTGTTCATGGCCGCTTTCATTGCACTAACTAAAGCTTTATCTGCGTTCTTAAAGTAGTTGAGATTGTAGGTTCCTAATGTAGGACAGGATTTTATACAGGGTATATCATAACTGCGACCGAAAATGAAGTCAGGTGGTAGTTTTAGTGATAACAGACACAATGCAACGATAAATAAAAAAAAAAGCGACAGGTTTTGTTTTACAATTCCTTACATATCATCGTGTTTGAGTGGTAAATCCCTAGTCTTTACTAAAATTATAATTTAAACTCTTACGTACCATTGTGTCTTTAAAAATAAAACGGTGTACATTATCATTTTGGGAAACGATGTATTTACTACCCAAATACGACGATAAGTAAAAAATTACAACGACAAAAAATGTCGCTTTTTTTGCGAAATTTTTAGTTCATTGTGCCTGACCTCTGAAGTCGTTTTCGGTCGTAAAAATGTTTTGCGGATATTAAATGGATGATTTCCTTTGATTCGTTGTTTATAACTTCAATGTCGTATTTATATTATTTGATGGTATAATTATCATTGGTTAAAAGCAATCTGCAAGGTGCTAACTCCGATTTCAGGCCGGACGATCTAATTTAAATGACTTTCGACTTTTGAAAAACCTCATCATTATAACTCACCTGAGAAATGACTAAAATCACAGGATGCAAAAAGCTGCCAAACTGTTTAATCAACAGAGCAAACTCTGTCAACCTCTATAAGAACACAGACGTGCGTTTATAAATAAAACATCCATTTATTAAACCTCAAATGTAATAGAAAAAAGTGCTTTCACCTCTTAATACCTCTTTATTTTATTACCATCAGTACTACCTTATGATAAAATATCCTTTCACACAATGAAACGTCGGCATAACACTATCGTAAAAACACTCTCGGACGGATGATGCGAATGTAATGTTCGACCTACATTACCCTCACAATTTACGAATAGGCCTGCATTACTAACACAACTCATAATGGATTTTGAAAGCCTCCGTCGCGCAGTTGGAAGTCGGCTGTGAAACGTGAGGTTGCGGGTTCGATCTATTAATCTAATATTTGTGTGATTCACAAGTATTTGTTTCGGGTCAGGATGTTTGTGAGACCGAAAATCCTCTCGTAATTTCTGATACACACGACACAAGACTTAATTGATCTTAATGTGGGGTCAGGACTATGTATGTGTTGGGTGTATTTATTATTTATTAATGGATGAATCATGTCGCAAACTAGACTCCAGTGTAGTTACGAGTAATGCGATTATTATTGCAGTGGGTTGTTAAATAAATAGAAAGGCTTGTAATGTTAGCGAAAGTACATGCTTTTCATTCGAAGAAGTAAAACTAATACTAGTTAGTCACTAGCATAGTTTAATGCCTGCTATGATTGCCAATTGGCGCCAACCGCGATAGTTTAACGGCCCCTAATGATACCTCCATAACATCGCGCTCCAATATTGGCAAAACAACGTCAAATATAATTGATTCCACTCCCCAAATTCGGAATACATCAACCTTTGCCATTTTTCCCTCTGTCGCTCTCTGGAGCCAGAAGAAGTCCACTGCTGAACATAGGCCTTCAAAATTGTTCACCAACCAAGCAGCCAGCGCCCAATAATTCTTCATCTACTCATAAACAAAAAATAAAACTTTCCTCTCTCACTGAAATAAAACGGAATTTTTCAAGACGTTTTGTGTGAGCGTCTATTTGTTGTTATAATGGCCCGTCGCGGCAAAACAAACGCATTCAATTCTGTCGCTCGTTTTGCAAATTTATGAGTCCTCGCTTAGACAAAGCGTCTTAACAAAAGGCCTTTTAAATGTGTTTTACTGGTAGGGACTTATGATCGTTGATGCCTTTTATTGCGTAATGGGTAATTTTAAAAATTATCAACGCATTTTTATAATTATAGTCATTATCAACCTAAAGCATTTAATTACTGTACATTAATTCACTAAGACTTTTAGCGCGAGGTGTATCAGACGAAATCTGCATTCAGAGGTTTTCGGCGACTTATTTCGAGTTATAATTTCGTATAGACACAAAATATATGTCGGTAATTGGTAAAGTAACTACTATGGTTTTATATCATAAATACCTAGACTCTTAAGTATACACCTTTCAGTCTCCACAGGCACACCACAATGAAGCTGAATAAGCATGGTATTGTAGTAAAAGAGCCTAACTCGAATCTTAGATTTCCTTGGTGTGAAGTTTCCATTAAAAAACATGAATTTCTTACTCTCTCTTCAGGCGCAAGAAGTCCACTGCTGAACATAGGCCTCCTAAGGATCTCCACTTCGACTTGTCGCTAACCTTATAAAGATAAATTAAAACTCATCAATTATATAACTTAAAAATTATCACACGGTGACTCCACTTACAGTTCAATACAACATATTAAAAAAAAGAAAGATTCCGATTGAGAACCTCCTCCTTTTTTTAAAGTCGGTTAAAATAGCGTTAGAGATCGAATCGATACCATGAATAAGTGAAGACTCCAACTATCCAGTTTCCGTGTAATCTCGCGCAAACATCTACTATCTAAGGTTGATTAATGTACGTTTCCGTGCTCAGTGCAAGCTCATTATTATTCCAATTCAGTAGAGCCACACACTTGGATTCTCGCCACTGGAAATAGATTTCAGCTTATCGGCTACCATTGAGATTTGGAACTGTTTTCCTATGTAAATTGGCCTCGATTGCTGCCGTATCTAGATCCATACATCCTGACTATTAGTCTTTGCTGATATAAAGATTCCTTCCACTAAATCTTTTGAATTTGCTCAGTTTGCTCTTAATTTATTACTATGGGTTTCGCAGTTGGAGATCCGGTTAAGAATAACATTCAGATCCGCCGTTTAGATGTAAAAATGTAGGAGGTTAATGAAAGGACTGATTTTATCTGAGTTCGTAATAAAAGTGTATTCCTGTTTGAGTCAGTTGTTTTATTCAAAAATGGTAAGATAAGAAATCGACGAAATTCGATGACAAAACTATCCCAATTCTTTCGTGCCTATGCTTTTAACGTCTTCAAACATATTAATGTTTAAAGGGAGTATTTTTACAAAATTGCTTTTTATTTAGACCTAGAAATAATTGCTAAGATAGGAACTAGAATAAATAGCATTACTAAAACTTTTGCAGACAACGTTGTTAAACTGTCCAACTTCGAGAAATCTTACATTACGTTGGTACAAATATAAACCAAGGCATCTGAAGAATATACGAGTTTAAGATATTTTTTGTTTGGATGTTACAAGAATTACTATGCAAAATCGTATTACTTCATGTGAATAACTAATTTACTTTATTTATTATTGATTAAATAGAACAACACTATCTTCATAACTGTAAAACCCGAGTTAGTATATTTTCAGATCTTTTTAAATATTATTTTAGTTTTTTTTTGGATAAGCATGAAATAACTACCAAAAAATCAAATTTTAGAATGAAAATAAAATTAAACTATGATGTTTGAAAATGAAACCATGGACTAGCGCACAATATTAGAATCTAATATAACTAAAATAAAATAACAAAGAAAATTGTGTATTTATATTTATATACATATTATATACTATACAAGTTATACACTACCACTAGTTCTGTTTGAATCATCTGAGTCGTCGCGAGCCACAAAAATCACAAACTCAACCTTCGAAGTCCCTTTTTCGTACCAAAGTTCACATTCTATCGCCAGTGACAATCCCAAGGTAAAGTTCGATATTTGCACTGCCACTAAAGGAGATGTACCTTCCATACCCAAAGGATATACATCCGAATCAATTCCAGGGGGATCTGGATAATACTTGATACTACCGATGTGTTCTTTGTCATAAGAATTGCACCCTTCACATAACAACCACAATTTCTTGTTGTCTTTCCTCATCCATTCCTGAACCTGCTGTGGCGCTGATTTTGCGTTCGTTGAATTTAATTTCAAGGGCTTTCCTGCCCACCGAAATTGCTTATTAATTCTTAATAATACACAAGGACTTTCACCATACCCATAAGGCCGCTGTCCACAAGGTCCTAACCTATTAACATCTCTCTTTCTTCTATAGTTTTCAACTAGACCATCAATTGCTTTCACATACTTATTATAATCTTCTTCTCTGTTTTGTCTGTACCAAATTAAAGGGTAGTTGGTTTCTGAAGTCGGTGTCGCTGATAGACCTATTCCATTCTCTGCATACGTAAGTAATTCTTGTTTGTCTAAAGTCACGAAATCTAGCGTAAGTTTCATAATCATCAATGACCCGTAGAGAAATATTAGGGTAAATGTGGCTAGGAATATTAGATACATTATGGAGTAGGCTAAGATTAATATCCAACTTTTGCAAGTTCTGCCGCAGAATGTTTTCTTCTGTTTGTTGTAAATAAACTTCAGGCATTTACGTCCGCCAGGGGCTTCGGGTTCGTCACGATCTACTGGCAGCTTCAAATCTCTGGATGTGGTAGGTATAGACGTTGGCAATGATGGGTCTTTGTGTAGTAGCATTGGCGATGAGAACTGTCTGCCCGAACCTGATCTCTGCGTCGCCATTTCAACGTTCTCTCTTTATTTATTGTTCGTCATTTTCATTATTGTGATCACATTTTAAACTTAAAATCATTGTGGTCGCGAGCGTGTCATTTGTGACAGTTGTTTTGACTTCATAGAGTTGAAGTGAGTACTTGTTTATGGTAGTTAGATAAAACCTATATAATTAAACGAAGGTTTAATATGCCATTGCTTGACCATTGGTGATCTGGACTTATGGTAGCAGAATTGATGTTGAGGATTATTAAATTTAAGACACATTGAGGTTTAATAATCTATGATTAATCACTAATAGTATTTTTAACCAGATATTTTATATTTTTTTCCTTGTAAGTAGCGGTCCAATCATGGCACTTATATACTAAACCAGCAATTACCTGAAAACAAATAGAATGTATCAAAAATCCTCGTAGAAATTACGGCTGTAGTAATTAAAAGTGGTTAAGAAACCGTTCTCTGCAATTAGACCCCATTACGCCACGATAACTGCCCACGCCGACGCTAGGTATTTTTCTAGAGCTCTTAAGTTGCTCCCACTTATCTCAGGCAAATTGCCCTCTAATGATTAAAATCCGTTTTTAATTTGTAAAACGATGTTCAATTTCGGCTCTCGTAGAAGTAGGTACTTTAAAGATAATTTGACTCGTTTGTGTAGTTTTAAACTTGATAGCCTATAACATTTTGAGAATCTCTGTGATCTAAAGGAATAAAACAGGTGGTAAGTCCATGAAATAGGTGGCTGCGAGTTCAAGCCCTGCATTTACAAAAATGTCAATTTATTTGTTTATGGGTCTCTCTGTATCAGCCCATATAATACATCCCACTGCAAGGTACCGAGCTCCTCTCAACCAAAAGTACGATTGACAGGAGTTAGGCCATGTAGTCCACCACGTTGGCCTAGTGCGGGTTGGCTGACTTTACGTACCACAGAAATGGTATGAAGGTTCCCTATGATGTTTGCCTTCGCCGTGATAGTGCATGGTGATTGACTATCAATACACACATGACTCCGAAGAGTCAGAGGTGTGCCCTGAGATTTAAACCCGCGACTACCGTGCACATGTAGGCAGGCGCATCTGGTCTTTTACCTACAAGCCACCACGCACGTTTTTAGGTCTAGGTGTTGTGAATTCACAACTTTCTCGAAATTTTATTATCACAAAATACTACTATCCTCACGCTACAAAATAAACAAATGGATATGATGTGTTGTTTATTAAATATTTTAATATCTCGTATACGGTCTAGCATCACGACTAATTAAAATGCAACGTAATACTTGCGTTTTGCCTCATGTAAGAGGCAATTAATGAGACTCACACAGATTAATTTTACGGCGCAAGGGCTGACTTGGCATACTCTAGGAATTATATAACTTGGATACTTCCACAGCATGTTGTAATTGAAACACCGGCCAAGAAAGATTCTACAATTCTGTTGTGATTAAAACCCTCTCTTAGACAATAAGTGCAAATGGATGGCATTGAACTAGATGTATGCAAATACCTAGTGAATATCTCTAAGCACAATTAGTGAGTGATGTTCACAAATCTATTACCCTATTTCTCTTCCCATCCTTTTTCCTTCCCTCTCCCCTCCCTATTGGGCCGTTAACACATCCACGATTCAGCGTTATGGTTGTTCATGGGCGGCAGTGATCACTTACAATCAGGTGACATGTTTGCTCGTTTGCCGGGGCTATGCAATAAAAAAAATACAAGTAGCTGATTGATTGGACTACCTGTAATTGCCTAAACTGCCTATGATAATGATAAGGCCACATGCTCTATACAATAGCTGCATCACATGAGATCATTGTTCTAAAGGAAATGTATGTAACAAGAATTTTTTTTCAGTTTAGTAGCACTCGAGGGATGTAAGTTTTACTGCCGTATAAAAACAATGGTCACACTAAGTTATCTACAAATTATCTACAACAATATGAAAAAAAATTGTATATTAAGTATTGTAAGTAAGCCAACCCGCATTAGGCCAGCGTGGTGGACTATATGGCCTAACCACTCTCAATCGTACTCTCGATTGTAGAGGAGGCCCGTGCCCTGCAGTGGGTCGTATATGGGCTGATACAATACAATACAAGTATTAACCCGCCCAATACATTCAAATTAAACTTCAGCCCTTTGAAATTGTTAAGGAAACCAGTACCTAATAATGAGGCCGCTAAATTCCAAGACTTTTATTACTTTATTTTATTTTACTGGTGAATAAGATGATAAGTATTAATTGTATACACCTGCCTTTCTTCCTCCTTCTCGTAAATCCACCCAATGGTTGTCTTGTTGAGAATGCCTTAGAGCGGTAAGACCACCAATTCGACCTTGGTATTTTATTGTGTCTTTAAAGTGTTATATTTATAAGAATAAATAAATAAATAACTTCATACATTTATTTTCTTGTCCTTCTTCAAACAAGGCTTAAAGAGAGTACTCTTCTTAAGGTAGGCAGCGACTTTGTTGTGCTAGACCCCTGGCACGCGATGGTGTATGGACAGCGGTGGCCGCTTTCCATAAAGCGGGTTGCTAGCTCGTCTGCCTATAATGACAATAAACAAAAAGTAAACAAATTAAGAAATTCACGCGATACACATGGTTATTACTATTTAATATCGAATTACTATTGTGATCAACCAAGATTGTCATGTTATAAATAGAAGCATCATCCATAGCCTTAAGTGCAAACTCTGTCGTACCCTTATACGTAACCTTGTCGTCAGAAGGTCATTTGTGTAGAGAGTATAAGATATTCGCACGTTCCCTCGAGGCTGAGACAAGGGAGCTATAATCAGCTTTCTCCTCACGAAAATGAGGAAAAAGGGACGCTTTTTGCACGCTAGACATATTGGATGACGGACTGGCGCAAAAGCTAAGCACGGTTTTTGTCCTGACTGTTAATAGTTCGAACTCGCTTATATATTTTTTAGTCACAAGAAGTCAACAGCTGAATAAAGCCCCATATTCACGAGGAGAGTATCTCGGCTCGAACATACGAATATCGTAAGGATATAAAAAAGATGAATTGTGTAAACATTGTCAGAATAGGATAATCTTATGCCAATTACGTCATACGATTCTCGCCATGAGAAAATCTCCGTATAAATGGCGCTTAAATATAAAAAAGATGAATTGATAGATTTTAACCAGGGTCTTCCGATGTTTTCCCCACTTGGCAGATTGATTCCAAAGCACGAAATGGTGAAAAACATGTCACAGCAATTTAGGTTCTGTGTAACGCTCGGGTATGTCCGGTTTCGAGCAGCCCGACATAATTTAGTCAACCGCGATATCACTACCAGTGTTCATGCTCCATGGCGCAACATCAAATGCTTTATTGTATAAAAATACTGAGTTACGCAATCTATTATTTACTCAAATAACAGAACCGGTAAGTCAACCTAGCATGTAATGGATCTCAGCCATATGTTATTTACGGTGGCTAGATAAACAACTGGCCCTTGTTTGTAGTCTGGGCGGGCGCTGTGTGTCCTGCAAACATCCATAATGGCAATATCAGCCATACATTAAATGTAGGTGTAATTTTAAAACATCAATTAAAAGTGTATACGAGTAGTAGAGTCAGAGATACAGAGTTCCATCCATCAGTCAAAAGAAATCCACTACTCAACATACTGTACATACCTTATCAGCCCATATACGTCCCACTGCAGAGCGCAGGCCTCCTCTGCAACCGAGAGTATGATTGAAAGTGGTTAGGACTTATAGTCCACCAGGCCTCCCCCAATGATTTCCATAGTGACCTGTTGGAGGCAGCCTGCAACCAGCGACGTCCCGTTACCTTTACCAGGTCGTCTGACCACATGATACAGAGTTCTGTTCCAGTTATTTTGATTTTTTTATTGAATGTTGAAAAATATCGTGGTGGTTGATATTAAGGATGGATCTGTCTGTATAAAAAAATAACTTTACATTGAAAATATTTAGGTATTCGTTTTTTAATTTATATAATTTAAGTTTAAATTTATATTTATGATGCATACCTGCAGCTATTTTTACAATAAAATGGTTTTCTTAAAATTTAGTATTCATTTAATAATATGGAAAAAAAAATCTAGTGGAGGCTAGTTTATCGTCGATTTATAGATTTTTGTCGATTCCTGGGTAAGTCATTTGGCATTTTGTAAAAGTCTCGTGTGCGCTTAGCAACACATGACGCGTGCTCCGCCCACGAGCTAGAAATAAGTACGCATAATTCGTCCTTGTGTCTTGGAATATCTGGTGCAAAGGGGTGTTTAGTGGGTCTACCATCACCACGGTCGCTAGCGCCGACCATTCAGCTTCGGGGACGGGACTCCGGTGGAGTATGGAGAGCTGAGAATGAGCTGGAGCATCATTTTCTTCTTATTCGAATTGGTCTTCTGTGGGCATTTCGTGAAGTGAGCACTGACAGTCTTTAAGAGTAAACAAAAAAACATACCGTCGAACTGAAAACCTCTTTCTTTTCTGAAGTCGGTTAAAAAATAAGTATGCATTTTGTAGTTTTACGTGGGTTCAGTAACAAATCTGGCGTCATATCTACGGATCATTTCCGATCATGAAATATCAGCAGTCTGGATAAAGCAAAGTAATAACACCCAAGGCAACTATGTTATCCGTCTCGTTTTTCATATCGGGATCGCGTGGCAAATTGGGACGAGCGGTCCCGAATGCTCCCCCGGGAACACATCACCGGATCCGTGTCCAATATCCGTTCCGGGACGGGCGAAACTCAAGTGTCGTTTGCAGGTCTCCTTTCGTAGTTAAGGTTGTTACGCATGACTCGGTGTTTGTGCCGAATTTTTGGAGTCGTCTTTTGTAGGGGATGTTTTAGGGTTATTTTTTTATTGTAGTTTGTGGAGAAATGGGCTCTGTTGTTGAGAATGATAATGATTGTGATCTAAGTTTAAAATAAGACGTAATAATCTTAATCGATATGAATGTCATAATTGCGTGCAATCAATAATATGATGTCGATGTGAGAAAGAAACTACTCATTAATAATTATGAATAAGTACACTGTAATTCAAATATATTGCTGGACTCAAGTTACGTGTGGCATTAAGAAATTTGCTAAGGCCACCATGATGATATTCCGGATTGATACACTTATCTCTCTCCCCCTCTCTCTCTCTCTCTCTCTCTCTTCAGCCACAGGGAGTCCATTGCAGAACATAGGCCTCGCCCAAGAATCTCCCCATCGATTCACTTCACCCACTAATCACTTTCAAAATTATCACTTTATATAAAAGTAAAATTACTTATACGTCTGCTATCAGTATTATTTCACAAAGTATCCAACGCAATAAACTATAAACTTGGCTCATAAAGCACATTTGCCGCAAGCCACTATTTGATGAAAACTTTGAAATTACCAATATCAACACCAACTTTGCAATACCAATAATCTTATAAGTCCGATCGACAAATAACTTTTATTTTTCACTAGTTTTACAAAAGCATAGCTGTCTGTACGTATATTATATTTATATTCGCGTAACACTGCCAATGCCCCTTTCCTCTTTCTATCCTTTTTCCTTCCCACTCCCCTCCCAATTGGGCCGGCAACACATCCATGATCCAGCGTTGTGGATGTTCATGGGCGGCAGTGATCACTTACCATCAGGAGACCATGCTCGTTTGCCGGGCCTACGCACAAAAAATACTAAAATAAAAAAAAACAAATCTTCTGATTTAAGGTGATCTTTAGCATCTTAATATAGCTGTAGTGTTGTGCCGGTTTTAGAATATGGATGACGAAACGAGCAAGCGATTCCAATCCCACTGACCTAATGAAAAGTGTCAGAAAAGCTGCTATGCTATCTTCACCTCCTCCTCATAGCCAAGGCAAATCTGATGAGTAGTATAAAGTATTACGACTTGAATGAATCTGTGAAATATAACTAACAATACTACAATACTTTTTAATTTTACTTTGTTATTTATTTTAAATTTATTATTGTTTATTTGTACCATGTTTGTGTATGTTGCGACTGTGACAAATAAATCGTTTTTCTTTCTTTCATTCTTTCTTTCTTTACTGATGGGTCAGTTTCCAGTTTGATCATTAGAGATTCAGGGACATTGTAGCCAGAGTATTTACTGGACATCATGAAATTGAACATCTTATGTCTCAGGATAGCAAGCGCAGTGGAATGCCAACCATTACTTTGTAATTCATGGTGTTGTTTGGTTTTGCTACTGTTCATTAGCGGTTGTATCGCTAACCATCAGGCGAATGGCATGCTTGTTTCGCAATTCATAATAAAAAAAATCTAAATTACTGTCAAGATAAAAAAATCTCGCAGATAAAAAATATGCGAACAATGTCGCGGGAAAACAAAATACTCGAGATAAACATGTTGAGTAGTAAATGCATCGTGATCTCCCGATTGGTCTCAAATTGCGAATGGTCAATCCTCGGGGTGCGGCGTCCTTTGCGTTTTACATTCTAGATAAAAGTTATTAAATAAACTTGTTTATACGTGACGATGTATCGGTACGATTAGTCGCTAACTTTAGAAGTTTGATTTTAAAAAAGGATGGAAATGGAAATATAAGCCCTAGTACGAGTTGATGAGAAATCCGTTATATCCATGTATTCATATAGAATTGCAATTCAGGCAGGCCACAATAGTTGTAGTGACTCTCGCCGTTTCTTACTTTTTGGATTACATACATACATACATACATAATCGTCACGCCTGTATCCCATAGGGGTAGGCAGAGACTATGGATCGCCACTTTGCTCGATCCTGACATACTACTTTCGCTTTATCCATGTTCATCAATCTCTTCATGCATGCTCGTCGGTCAGGGTACTTTTAACCTGACCCTTCTTGTGGGTATCACCGATTTGGATGGTGTAGGTTCGGTGAGGTCGACCCCTACCGACTCTTCCATTCACCCTCTCCTTGTATATTTGCTTGGTTAGTCTCCTTTCATCCATCCTCTCTACATGACCAAAACTCATGAAAACTCAATCAAGAGCTCAACAAAGTCTCATGCACCAAGTAATTCCACAACGAAATCGTCGCAAATCATAAAATTGCATTATAACGAAATCCCTTTAACTGTATTAATGTCGGCTCGCTCTCTTAAACCACAAAATTTCCACTACCAAACATAGAACCTCCGCAAGTATTTTCATAGCGACCTGTTGGAAACGATTTGCATCCAGTGACTTCACGTTAGCGAAGTCGTAGTTTGGCTATTTTGTCTTATTCCGATATCGTGTCGTAGGTACTAAACGAGAGAGCACATGTGAATCTCCGTCCTCAGTTTTACCGCCGTACAGACGCGATTGTCTGGGACCTTTTATCGGGTGGCCTTCTCGGCACTTTCCGCGAAGATCAAGACATTGATCTTTTTAGGTCCACCAACTATTCCGTGTGATGGACGGTATTAGGAACTGGTTGATCCCGGACAAATTGTTAGAATTGAGGGACCCCTCGTAAAGTCCAAATAAATTTCCTATAAATTTTAAGTGTAAAAAATAGCTTTTATGATCTGACGATTCTAAAAACCGAGGGAAATTGGGAAGATTGAGCATAAACTATGAAGCCAGATTCGGGTCCAATGATGTAGTTGAATAACAAGATATCCGAGTTCGATAAGTTCGATTAGTTTGAAAGCGGAAAATGGAAATAATTAATCGGTAAAATTCTAAAATAACATTTCTTTTTATTAGTGATTCACAAGAAGTTACCTGTTGAAGACACTTGTTGCTGTATGTGAATACAGTTGTGTGAACACCTAAGTAATTAAATGGATTAAAGTAATATTATTTTAACATTTTATGGCGTCTTAACGTTTAGCTACATATTTTTAAATATTGTCTTTTTATGTGCAGGAATGACAAAGTAACTATACCAGCCTAGGATCAATCGATCACGATTCACACACTCTCCAAGCTTAGTAGCTTAGTCTAGTGACTAAATAGGCGAAAGAAGGGAAAAGTAATCTTGCAAAGAAGATAATTCAAAGTCCATAGGGACCCACTTTAAGTCAGCGCAGTGCATTATGGTAAAAACTCTTAAGAAACAACCTTATAGTTAGACTGACTTTTTCGTCCATCAACTAGGTGAGAGATGTAACAATAAACCCATTTAGATTTTAGGAAATTGAAATTTGAAATCCACGCTTTGTATTCAAAATCTATTCCTAAAATTGAATACTGGTACAACAACGGAATCACCGCAACCCTGACCAACACACAAATCAATCTGTTTGATTGGAACTGACAATTTGCTCGACTCAACTTTGGTGTGAAATGTAATATGGGCACAAATTTCTGACTCCGGGCTGTTAATGTACTGAATAATCCAATATCCCTTTGCCCGACCCGGGATTCAAACCCGAAACCTCAAGTACAACTACGCCACCAAGCCAGTTGAATTAAACTATTGAGGTACTTATTTTAATCCTAAATTTAAAGGAAAAAGGGCTTTAAGTTCACCACAATAAATAAAGGGCTTATAGATTTTATTTCACCTTGCAATTGCGATTTCTCAAAAATAAACTTTTTAACACATAATTCTCAACTGTTTACGTAAAAAATTGCTTATCTAATAAAACGCACTTTGAATATTCTATTTTTTTTACAGCATAGGTCCGGCAAACGAGCAAGCAAGTCACCTGATGGTAAGTGATCACTACCGCCCATCGGCATTCACAACGCTTGGATTATGGACCGGAAAGGAAAAAGAATGGGAACAGAAAAGGGGTACTGGGCATCCTGTAGTCTCACTCGCCGATCGAAACGCGACAGCTAAGCTGTCCCTTGGGGTTGATCTTCTGTGAGACAGTCGTACTACCCCGGAGAGCCTGTCCATTAATGCTGGGTCATGACTGACAACAACGTGGCTCTACCACAGTTAAAACTATAGTTTCAAAAAAATCACGCTATGCCTCACCGGCCTTCACTAACAGCTTCATTTACCCCAGCTGTGATAGCTACTAATTAAAACAACTAATTAACAACCAGTTAAAATAGTTGAAAAATCCTCAGCAATGATTTAGTCAGTGAAACTGCGCTCATTAGTGCGAAGCTGTGTAGACGCGCTGAAACAAACACAACTTTTAATGCAGTTACGTTTAGAGCGGGAGCCCAATTAATTTGCACTACTACTGATTCACCAAACAAATTGTTTGTTCTACTTTAATTATAGTTTTGGTGAATGTGAATTGTATTTGTAGGTCATATAGGACACAAATAGACGCCGCGGGTTCGATCCCCACATTGACACTTTTTACATGTGATATTTTACCTACAAGTATTTGTTTAGGGTTTTGGTGTTTGGTAGGTGTTGTTTTAACAAAAAAGACTCCAGTAGTTTCTAATGCTCAAGTCATAAGACTTGGTATTTATGTATGGCCAAGACTACATATTATGTATGTATGTGACTAATAATTATATTATTTAACCTAGTATAGACCATAATACGATTCTATTCCCATATCCTATCTCCTATTTCTGTATCTGTTTCTGAATCAGACCAAGTACGATTGAGAGAGGTTAGGCCATAATATAGTCCACCACGCTGGCCTAGTGCGGGTTGGCGCACTTTACACACCGTAGAATTTCTTTAACATCGCTACGGTATGCAGGTTTCCTCACTGCGTTTTCCTTCACCGTTATTGTGCTTGGTGATTGACTATCAATACACACAATACACATAGCTCCGAAAAGTCAGACGTGTGCCCCGGGATTTGAACTCGCGACCAGTTAAAACACGCTGGTAGTCGCGTCTGGATCGTTACCAAAATGGTCATCACCCACTCTATATCTTATTTACATGTAATAAAAAATAAAGAGTGACGGATGAATTGGCGTCTTTCCGAAATTAGACATAGACAGAATCATTTCGCTTCAACTTTGTGTATGTGTGCAGCTCTCACTTAAGATTCGTTAATATTTATATAACTTTAAAAACTAACGTAAAAATTTAATAATTTCTCTACTGTTCTCTGTTCTTCTAATTGTAAATTCATTTCTTCCCCGCAGCGCCATCTCAGGACAAAATAATTCCACGCTCCTCAAAATTGTAAACAAATATTTGTCTGTGTTAAGAAATTGTTTCCAAGTAATTTTCTTTAAATATATTTTGTCGCCTCACAGCCGTAGTGCTAAAATACAATGGGCAAAGCGTTTAGTCTATTTTCTGACTTTTCTTTACTAAAAGGAAATATCTACTTTTAGGCTCTCTCTTTAACAGTTTCATGAATACTACAGTAATAAAATGTGTTATACCTAAACTAAATAGATCGATCAATTTAGCTAATTGAAACAGCAAACTCCAAATTTTTAATTGTTTTTATTGCATTGAATGGCGAGACGAGCATGCCATTCGTCTGATGGTAAGCGATACGACCGCTCATGGACAGTAGCAAAACCAAACAACACCATGAATTACAAAGCAATGCTTGGCCTTCGTCTGCGCTCGCCATCCTGAAACATAAAGTGTTAAGTCTCATTAAGTCCAGTAGTTACGCTGGCTACAATGTCCTTCAAACCCGAACACAACACTGCGTTTACACTGCTGTTTGGCGGAAGAAATAGACATTGCGGTGGTACCTACCCAGGCGGCCTCTCACACATGAGAGACCTACGACTAGTAAAAATGCACGTTTACCACGTGTAAATAAAAGGCTATAAGTCCGTTAATACCAAGAAGAAATTATTTCTTATGAATCGTTATGCCACCGAGTGGAAAGAGGTCGATCTGATAAACTCATAACTAGTTTATAATCCTACAGATAACAGCTTTTAAAAAATTCATTTTCCTTCCTTCCTACTTTATTATCATTCTAATGAAAAACTTTATGTAACTTAAAGAAAATAGATTAATTAATTAATCTCAAAAGAATATTTAAATATAACCTTACGTTGGCTGTACGTATTGGCCCAACAAACCCAAAACCCATTAGTTCAATATGCGATTCTAAATAACTACAGCTTTAGGCCAGCGTGGTGGACTATATGGTCTAACCACTCTCAATCGCATTCTCGATTGTTGAGGAGGCCCGTGCCCAACAGTGGGACGTTTATGGGCTGATAAAGAAGATAAAGAAAGATACTACAGCTTTGGCGACTTTCGAAATCCATACGCTAGACGAGTAGCGTTGGGTCCAACTTTCAATACCAGTCTAATAAAAATCATTTTTAAACCAATAACATCACTTTAAAATGTTCACTGCCTTAACTTTTGGATAGTCAAAAACTGCATCCCAGAATTATTCTCCAAGAAAACCAACGCACATAGCACTCACCACCAATCCACCATTTTCAAATCCAAAGTGAATTGGCGCTGTGGAAATCTTTTTCATTTTTAGTAGCCTTTGTGTCACGAATAAAAAAACCGCTAAACACATTAAAAAAAATCGCTTCTAAACTTTTGGATAGTCGAAGACCTAATCTCAGTAACATTCTCAAACACAAATAAGGCACATAGCTTGTACCACCAATCCAACATTCTCAAATCCAGAGGCAGCGAGTTGGCGCTGTGAATGTCGTTCATTTTTCAGTAGCCTACTTGTCGTGAGAGGGGACGCACGCGTTCCGACTTTTACTCTCCCGCGGCCGTAACTTATCGATGTCTTTGTAAATATGAGTTTCAGTGCTTTAGGTAAGGTATTAAGTGATTATTTGTGATGTGTTTATTAATTATGTGATTGGATTAACACTTTCGATGCCTGGTAAGATTATAATTAAATAAATTATGGTAGTTACTAAAATATTTAAAAAAATGTTGTTTAGTTTTATGTTTCTCTGTGCACAAAACACAATATGATATATTTATTGGTATAATGGCAGCAAATGTGGATTGTAAACCGTGATTTCTTAGGTTGAATTCTTGGATCGAGCAAACATTGTTTTTTAAAAAAACTTGATTACCCGAAAATGAATTTAATAAAAACATGCAAACATAAACAAGTCCCAAATATGTTACTTTTCTCTTCACTAATCCCACAATTTGTCCTGTTAATTGTCAATCCACATTAACAAATACAATGCTGGAACAAATATCTTTAGATACATAAACATACATAAACACACGCCTTTTTCCCAGAAGGGGTAGGCAGAGGTGCTACCAGAACACCCACGTTTCGCCTTGTATATTCCGTCCCACGATGTGATAGGGGGCGAGCCTATCGCCATATCGGGCACAAATTCCTCACTCCGGGCTGATAATTAATAGAAAAATCCAATATCACTTTGCCCGACCCGGGATTCGAACCCGCGACCTCAGCTTTGCAATCGTACCGTAGTACCACTACGCCACCGAGGCAGTCTTAGTCAGAATATCTTTAGATCACACGAATATTTATCCGTGCGATAACCGGAATGCAAAAAACGCAGCCTCAAGCAAACACCCTGTCCCGCCTCATTCTCAACCAAGGTATGTAGTACTGTCCCATCCCATCCCTTCCGAATTTAGAAAAGTAATAATTATATCTGCATTCCTTGCTCATTCTTCGGGAATACTACATTTTCGGGATAAAAAGTAGTCTATATGTTAATCCAGGGTGTCAGCTACCTCCATACCAAATTTTATCGGAATCCGTTAAGCTGTTTCTGAGATCATCGCACACAACCGCACAGATAGACATACAGAAATACTAACAATCATTATTTTGGATTCTATTACGTTCATACAGTCCCCCATAATAGTTTTTCTCAAATATCTTAATTGTACAGACATCAATCAGTTACAAAGTTATACAGGGTATATCAAGACTGCGACCGAAAACGAAGCCAGGTAGTAGTGTATTATTAACTTCAGACACAAGGCAATTATAAATTTCGCAAAAAAAAGCAACAATTTTTTTGTTGTATTTTTTTACTCAGCGTCGTATTTGGGTAGTAAAAACATCGTTTTCCTAAAATGATAATGTGCACCTTTTTATTTTTAAACACACAATGATATGTATTATGTGAGGGTTTCAATTAAAATTTTAGCAAAAACTAGGTATTTACCATCCAAACCCATATTTAAAAAATTGCAATAAAACCCTGTCGCTTTTTTTTAGAAATTTTTAGTTGCATTGTGTCTCTGATCACTAAATTACCACCTGGCTTCGTTTTCTAAACTGGAGAATCCCGTGCCATGGAATTGCACATAATATACTGAGCTGTATAATACTTATATTTTACTTTAATATGTAAGACTGTCTCGGTGACGCGGTTTTACTACGGTATGATTGCAAACCTGAGGTCTCGGGTTCGAATCCCGGGTCGGGCAAAGGGATATCAGATTTTTCTATGCATAATCAGCCCAGAGTCAGAATTCGTGCCCGATATGGCGATAGGTTCGGCCCCTATCACGTCTTGGGACGGAAAATACAAAGCGAAACGTGATTGTCCTAGTTGCACCTTTGCCTACCCCTTCTGGAAAAAGGCATGAGTTTAAGTAAGTCTGTGTACCTAAGGGTAAATGTAAGAACAAAGCACGTAAATAAATTCAAGACACATAGCTGGAAACCACGTTGGCCCCTAATAGTCTGAACGGATAAGAGCTACTCAAGCATTCCTGACTCTCCCCAAGGAATGTGCTGAACCAGGCTTGAAGCCAAGGCCGGATCCAGGGGGGTCATGGGGGTCATAACCCCCATGGTTCCAGGTTAACGATGTATTTTTTTATCTTCCTGATAAAAATAATAAGTATAAAATACAAATGCTTTGGGTGATGTTATATATAATATAAATAATAATCGATGTTATAAATAAAGTTAAAAAAGATTGTTTGTGCAATTAACACAGGGCAGGTGTCACTAATTTTAAAATCTTATAGATCTATTATTGTAATCGAATTCGAGTATGCCCAGTCTTCTAACTAAATGACCCCCCCTGGCTTGAAAGCTGGATCCGCCCTGGCTTGAGACTCCGTTACAAATGGACTGAATAATGTACAATCATTTTATATCCAACATTATTTGCAATAGATTTATTAGTGGTCTGATTTACCTTATTTATAGCTTACTACAAAAGTAACGGGTATGACACGAGTATTTTTATTTGAATTTGGAATTCATAATTACATAAAGAACTAGAGTTATTATTTAATTAATCTTTTTAAACTACAACCGCATTGAAAATGTTATAAACAATAATTCCAACTGTGGAAGGTTTTTTACCAGTTTAATTAATATTAGCCCTGCAATTAATATGCTGAATGCGGTTTTACCCATGAAGTTCGTAGCGTGAGGTTATAAAGTTTATAGACGAGCAGCTGGCACCGACCTTAAAAAATTTGGCGTATTTAAGTACTTTAAAATTTTAAAACAATTTTGAAAGCGATTTAATTTTTATATTTATTTTGTGATGATAAATCAAACTATATAAATACATAACATATGTAATTCACCCCGTAGCTGACACTATAGCCACTGCCTCGGAATATCCCATGACGAATAAAAAAATCGATCTCAATGATGACATGCTACGGTTTCGTTCATAACCACGCCGCCATTCGATTATTTCATCCAAGGCAATATTGAGCCACTGGGCGATTAAAGTACTTTTGATGCGAATATACTCTTGAAACTTTAATCCACCACGCTTTAGTATGAGGTGGGTAAACTTAATATTTCTTCAGATTCTCGCGGACTACTTTTCGAACCAAAACAAGTCTGAGGAAATTTAGTTCCACTAGTAAATAACAAAAATATTCATGATTCACATACCTATTCGCATATGGAACTTAGACCAATTACCTATTTTTAAACACTAATGTGGTTAAAGGCTATATCCAGCCATCCATCAGCCAAAGGAAGTCCGCTGCTGGACATAGGCCTCCCCCAATTAATAATAATATACATAAATAAATACACCCAACAGTCACATAAATATATCTGACCCCACATTAAGATCAATTAAGTCTTGTGTCGCGGGTATCAGAAACTACGAGAGACTTTTCGGTCTCACAAACACCCAGGCCCAACACGAATATTTGTGGGCCACACAGACATTTGTGTTGGTGCGGGGATCGAACCCGCGGCTTCTCGTTTCACAGTCAGCGTCTAACCAACTACGCCACGTAGGCTGTCAAATTATTTCCACAGTGATCTGTTGGAGGCAGCCTGCATCCAGCGACGTCCCGCGACCTTTACCAGATTGTCTGAACACTTTGTGGGTGGAACTCCTACGCTGCGCTTTTCGTTACGTGGCCTCCATTCGAGTACTTTTTGGTCCCATCGGCTTTCAGTATAAAGGCTAGAATAGAATGAATATAATAATATTGATAAAAGCACTCAAAAGTACTTTAATTTCCTTAGCAAAATTCTTTACCCAACCAAATACGAATGATGAAAGAAGCTATAAAAAGTATTTACTTAAAATCTATTTTTAAAATTCGGTGTAATGTATTAATTTACCAATGCGTTTATTACTACTTTTATCGTTTCACATTAAATCATTATTCAATTTATTTGTTTAATAAACTCTCAGTTCGCGAAAATAAAATCATGCATCTGGCTCTGTTAAGTAAACAAAAATGATCGAAAGATGTAAAAATGTTCCAAAAACTTTTCCTTATACATACATATCAATACGAGTATATGTCACTAGGAAAATGTGATGGACTATGGCTTTGCTCTGGGTTGTTGAAGAATGCGATGGCTTGTAATGGTTGCAGGAAATCGCTGGATGCAGGCCACTTCCAACAGGTCTATGTAGAGATATTGGGGGAGGCCTATGTTCAGCCGTGGAGTTCCTGTGGCTGAGCGGATAGAAAGACAGTAATGGGCGAGTTTTCCTTATCCATACAGATAAATACATATGTACATGACACTAGGAAAGCTTGATAAACCATGGCTCTCCTCAGTCCCCTAAATCAAAACCTCGGTTGCAGAGGAATCCGGTCCCTGGTAGTGGACGATTGTAGGGTACATAAGCGAGCCAGGACCAATTTGATTAAAAGCGAACTACCAATTGCGGAGCGCTTGTCCAAACCCTGGTCACACGTCATAGAATTTTGAAACTTACGTGTCTATTTTTAGTTAATTATCACTTGATTTGATGAAGGAAATCATCTAGATGAAAATTTGTATGAGCGTTCTATGCAAGCGTTTCGGTTGTATATGAGGTCCTGCAACCCGCATTTGTCTAACATGGAAGCTTACTTAAATCCTCCTCTATGGTAAAGAATTCCAGAAGATCAGTAAAAAGCAGTTCTGATTCAATTAATAAATCCTGGGCGAATAACCTCAAAACAATTCCACTCTCATAATATGTTAATGTGCGCAAGTAATATGATCATATAAGCCGCGCCATTTCACTGGCTTTTATTCCGGAAAGCGGTAATATTTTATCGTCACAAGCGTGAAACAAACGGAATTGTTTATTAGAGTCTCGTATCCGCAATCTACGAGACTGAATCTTGTTTTAAACTCACAATTGTCGGCAGCCTCCCTCTATTGATTTTTCCATTCCCTGCCCCGATAAAGATTGGATTGGATGATTTAATTATTGCTCTAGGATTGCATTTTATAAATCTGCGCTATGGAGAAGTGCACAATTTGATTTCAACTTTTACATAATATAAGCTTACGCCTTTTTCCCACGTTCCGCCTTGTGTGTTCCTTTCCACCATATGATAGGGAGAGAGCCTACCGCCATTTTGGGCACTTATTCCAGACTCTAGGCTGATAATGAATAGAATAATGCAACACTACATTGCCTGACCCGGGATTTGAACTCAAGACCTCAGCATTGTAATCGTACCGTAGTACAACTACACCAACGAGGCAGTATTTTCCTTCAACATTTCTCTTTTTAAAATGGCATGACGATGTAAAACCATTTTATCCTGATACTAAGTGCTATCAAAATAAATTATCTGAAATTTCAGTTATATAAAAAGATCGTGGATGTGAAATGTGGAAAACGTTCGAGGAAAAGTAAATTACCTTTGGAATAGCAACATCCCAAAACAAAACATAAATATGGCTTCAAAAATAAACAAAAAACAAAACAATGTTAAGTTTCGTAAATTATTAGTGCTATGGAATTTTATAAGGAAGGCATTGACGTCAAGCTTGTTGCTTTTGGAAACATAAGCCAAATATTCCTAAATAATTTATAAAAAAACATAAAAACCACAAAATTCACTTTCATTCACGCAAATTACGCAATGAAGACATCCAGATAAAAATATCTTACATTTTATATTTATTTATTTCTAATACAAACTTACAGTAATTCTAAGCCGTTCAAATTGTTATTGTTCATATATTTTCCAATTCCAAAACAATTGTGAATTTATAACCGCCTTATTCATAGACAGATTTAAAATCTGTTTTAGTTGTCGAATTTTTTGTCTTCTTCGCTCAAACTGAATTCAAAAGTCGTTCGAAAGGGACAAAACATTCGATAACTGAAATAGGTTTTAAATCCGTCGATAAATAAGACCTTAAGTGTACTCGTATATATAAGGCATTAGTAAATTAAAATAAGCTTAAAGATGTAATAAAAAATATGAAAGAAAAAATTTAGGGAATTGACAATTGAAGGGCAAAACTTCTCTGTTCCTAATGTTGTACAAGCCTCATCCACTCCTTGCCAGAATATTTCGGGATATCATGTAAGCGCATGTTGTTGGTAACGAATCACGGGTTCACTTTGGTCGCGGGTTCATATCCAAAGGCACACCACTGGCTTTTCGGAGTTATGTGTGTATTGATAGCCCATCACGCACTATAGCGGTGAATGAAAACATCGTAAGGAAACTTGCATACTGTAGCAAATTCTAAGAATTTCAATGGTATGTAAATTCCGCCAACCCGTACTAGGCCTACGTGGTGGACTATATGGCCCTACCGTCTCAATCGTACTTTATATAGAAGGCCCATGCTCTACAGTGGGACGCATATTGGGCTGATACAGATCATGCACCCATCAAGCTGGTTTATGATTAAAAACTACTTACGTTAAACCAATTTAATTTTCAACGCTCTTTGAAACTGACATCGATTTCTCATTCTATTTTACGCATTTATTTTTAGCACTCTATAAAAGTGACTTGTATGGAGCGAGTAGCAATGGCGGGTTCGAATCGGGGTTAATTTCATTCATTATTGGGTAAAACGCTTAGTATGTGCTGAGTCGGTTAACGTGACCCACGTTAACCGGAGTTTCGTTCGATCAATAACAAGGATTCATTGAAGCTTATAAATCGTACCTGTTTTGGTAGTATAGATATAAGACCTTTTATGTTTCGGTGTTCGATCATCGATCACGTTTTCGCCTTTGTTCGATCTACTAAGACCAAATAATCGTTATAATTATAATTATAAATAATCGTTTCTTAGATTTACGGGAATGTTACACATTGAAATAAAACCGAATTCTTACCGATTTTATCGCGAATTTAATTTAATTTTTACATTTTGTAACTCATACCTCAGTCCGCCCCGTGACCACGAAAACTGTAAAGTGATCGAACCTCGAGAAGTTAAAAAATGTAAAAATGAAATCAAATTCGCGATAAAATCTGTAAGAATTCGTTTTATTTCAATCAATAAGTAATCGTCAGAGACTGGGTGTTAGACCTCATAAAAAGAGGTTATCACCATTTTGATTATGAGTTGCTTACTCTTTTGTTCCCAACAAAGAAGAGGTTTTGAGGAACTTTCTCGAATACGCCTGTCAAAGACTTGGCAGGTCCATTGTAGTCATATTCTCAGTATAAAAGAAAACTGTGAATGCATCTGCTGTTTACCAGATGTGGACGTTCTAGATGTATTGTTATGTGTCTGTAATCGCGGTGCTTGCTGCTTTCTAAATACAACAATACAAAACATTCCAATACATCGACAGGTGAAATTCCAATACCAGTTAGATAACTTTCCAGTTTTTCCAATTCCAAATAGCGATTCGTTTGCGATTGGATTTTTGTTTGATCCCGGCGATGCACCGCGCGTCAGTTGTGGGTATTCGGTACATCTAGGATTAAAAGAATTGCTACAGGATTTTGTACGGACAGAATAAGAAGATTTTTATGTAGAACGTTTTATAAACATACACCTTTTTTGGAGACTGTTCCGCCCTCACATCCACCACTGCTACTCCTGTAAGCCAGGATCAACAATGGCACGCATTGTAATGACACCCAGCATTGAAGCTCAGCGCGTCTCCGGGAATGTCTAACTGGTCTTTAACCCGCAATGAAAACAATCATAAAGTAAAATTACTAGGAGTTGGAAATAAATTATGTTCACTTCCCTCCGTAACAAAGCGGGTGACAAAAAAAAATGAAAAAATACACTTTTGTAAAAGCTGTTGTTAAAGGTTGCTTAATTACTAAAGAAATATTAAGCAATAATGGTGCTACACTACTAAACGACGCATCGACGAAGATGGTCTCCATTGTTATACGAGTAATTATAACCGAACTATTGTTGACTACAAGTATAATAAACAAGGAGGATTAATACTATGAAAAAAATACGAAAAGTTAGTTTCAGGCTACCACTTTCGGTAGCTGCAGTGCAAAATCACCAATGGCTATTAATGTTTATCGATTTTTCTATTCATAACGTTCGAAATTAGCTGGCCTTAATAATTATACCTTTAAGCTATAGATTAAAAAAATCTCCATAACTCCAGCTTATGACTTTATTTGAGTTAACTTACACAATTAGCAATCGTTCGAAACAGCTTTTATTTGAATTTCGAAGCAATTGAGATTCCTAATTCTTGCGCGTTTTGTAAATTTTGATATCATATTTTTCCGAAGCAATAAGGAACCGTCAGTTCACAAACACTTGAGCGATCCAACTGAGTTTCGGATAGCTAATTGAGAGGTCTAATATAAATCTTACAAGTTCGTGCGCGCCCCATCTGGGAATCGATATACAGGTTATATCAAGACTGCTACCGAAAACGAAGCCAGGTGGTAGTTTTAGTGACTACAGACACAATGAAACTAAACATTTTTGTAATGTTTTAAATATTATTGCGTTTAGGTGGTAAATCCATAGATTTTGCTAAAATTATAATTTAAAGCCTTGTGAACTATAGCGCCTTTAAAAATAAAAGGGTGTACATTATGATTTCAGGTTAAAATGTGTGTATTTACCACCCAAATACGATGAAAGGAAAAAAGTACAAAAAAAAATCTTCGCGTTTTTTGCAAATTTAGTTACTTTTCAACTGAAGACACTAAAACTACGACTTGGCTTCGTTTTCGATAGCAGTCTTGATATACCCTATATGTTGGGTAGGACAAATTATTATCTACAGATGTTAGTAGAGGTGTATGATAGAGAAAAGAAACGTATAAAATTGCGAAATACACTGATATTGTGTCATAATAAATACGGAAACTGTACTTAATTAAAAATGAATTTAGAATTTGTTGTCGTCATCTCGTAGGTAAATATCCTTTATAAATGCTGCGGAAGCGGAAACACAATCGAATGATATAAAGCGTACGGAATTTCCGCCATTGCGGAAACGGAAACAGCTCCCTCCCTCTTCTTTTGCCCCTCAACAGGTTCGTTCTCGATGTCGTTAATCTACAAATATCTATTTAATGTATTTCTTTAGTGTTAAATTAATTAGTTAGGTGTCTCGTATGTGAGAGGCCGCCTGGGTAAACCACCGCAATGTCTATTTCTTCCGCGAAACACCAGTGTAAACGCATTGTTGTGTTCCGGTTTGAAGGACATTTTAGCCAGCGTACATATTGAGTCATATTGAGACAACACCTGATGTCTCAGGATAGCGAGCGCAGTGTAATGTCAAGCATTGGTTTATTATTCATGGTGTTGTTTGGTTTTGCTACTGTCAATGAGTGGTCGTATCGCTTACTATTAGGCGAATGGCATGCTCGTCTCGCCATTCAAAAAACAAAATAGAGATCGGTGCAGCCACTAAAAGTTCCAACCGATGCGCTGGTAAATATTTGTATGCAGTATAAATACTTCCCCAGTTGTGTGTATGAATGTTGATGTGAAATAAAATGTTTGTTATTAATCATCTTCCAAGAATGTAAATAAAATCTGCATTGAAGTAAACAACAAATATTACAATTGATTTATAACAAATTATTTTATTTTGTGTATTATTTTAAATCAACAACCAACAGGTCACTGTGGAAATCATTGGGAGAGGCCTATGTTCAGCAGTGGACTTCCTTTGGCTGATAGATGGATGATGATGGATGATTATTTTAAATACCTGCCTCGGTGGCGTAGCTGTACTACGGAATGGTTACAAAGCTGAGGCCTCGGGTTCAAAACCCGGGTGGGGGAAAGTGATTGATTTTTCTATTCATTATCAGCCCGGAGTCGGGAATTTATGCCAGTGGCGATATGCTCGTCCCCTATCACATCATGGGACGGAACACATAAGGCGAAACATAGGTGTCCTGGCTGCACCTCTGCCTACCCTTCTGGGAAAAAGACATGATTTTATGTATGTATATGTATTATTTTATACACATCCCTATCGCGAATTACAACGAATATAACTTCAGCAAAATTTTGCACTGTTGGCACCTCTGCCTCTCTTTTCAGCCTTAAAAAGTCCACTGCTGAACATAAGCCTTCCCCTATGTCACCCCTGCCTACCCCATTAAATACCTGTGAACTTCATACCTGCAAACAGAAACACAGCAACCACGTGACATGTAGACGTGTTTCCGATATCCAATACGTTACATAAGGAAGTAGGCCATATAAGTTTTCTAATAGTGCACACGGCACGAGCAGAGGGAAATTGGACGGCTAGTGAACACGATACATTATACCTTGATACTTGTTTATAGCTGTGAGGGGTTTTAGATTATTTAGTCTTTGGGAATAATGGCAAATGTATACAGGGTATATCAAGACTGCTACCGAAAACGAAGCCAGGTGGTAGTTTTATTTTTACAAGGCAAGAAAAATTTTTGCAAAAAAAAAGACGTTTTTTTGGACTTTTTTCTTATCGTCGTATTTGGGTGGTAAATACATACATTATCCTAAAAAAAATATGTACATCCGTTTATTTTTCAAGACGCTATACTACACAAGGCTTTAAAATACAATTATAGCAAAAACGATGGATTTACCACCTAAACACAATGATATTGAAAACATTACAAAAAAAAACCTTGCAATAAAGCAAGATTTTTAGTTGCATCGTGTCTGTAGTCACTAAAACTCCCACCTGGCTTTGTTTTCAGTAGCAGTCTTGATATACCCTGTATATTAGCCCATATTCGTCCCACTGGTGGGCACGGGCCTACTCTACAGTCGAGAGAATCGATTTAGAGTGGTGAGGCCATATAGTCCACAACGCTGGCCTAGTGCGGGTTGGCGGACTGACATACCGTAGAAATTCTTAAAATCGCTACGGTGTGCAGGTCTCCTCACGACGTTTTCCTTTATTGTCAAAGTGCGTGGTGATTGACTATTAATAATGGTAAACAATGACAACAAATGCAACTCGGAAATTAATCACTGTTTTAACACTAGTTTAATTAATTCGTTTATCAACGCTTTGCGTCGCCTTTTCAAACTCCATTCATTTATAATGTAGAAGACTCTGTCAAACAATGCGTTGAACAGATTTTATTTAGTTTCAGTTCCTAATTTCGTCACACGCCAATTATGCGTTGTTTTTTACAATTATTTTAAAACACATCTTATTACCAAAGTTTTGTCACAACAGAATAGTCTGCGTAATTAACAAAATAAACGACCCGGACGAATTTGCAGACACTATACAGGGTATATCAATACTGCTACCGAAAACGAAGCCAGGTGGTAGTTTTAGTGACTATAGACAACGAACAAGACGATGCAAATAAAAATTGTGCAAAAGAACGCGATGTTTTTTTTTGTAATGTTTTAAATACCATTGTGTTTGGGTAGTAAATCCACAGTTTTTGCTTAAATTATAATTTAAAGCCTTGCATACTATAGTGTCTTTAAAAATAAAAGGGCGTACATTATTATTATTTTATTTTTACATATTTTCCACTCAAATACGACAATAAGAAAAAAAATTGCAAAGAAAATCGTCGCTTTTTTTGCAAAAATTTTACTTGCTTCGTGTCTAAAGTCACTAAAACTACCACCTGGCTTCGTTTTCGGTCGCAGTCTGGATATAGCCTGTATTTTAAAAGATGCTTTTTCGGGATAAACGGCGCCTGGCTGTGTCCCATATCAGAAGCTATTTGTCTAATGGTATTGAAAATGGCTCAGCATCCAATCATTTTGAAGTAGACGTGAGATATTTTTTTATTAAAAACTTCTGAGCCTGAATATCGTGTTAGCACATGGATGAACCAAATTTGAGATCATTTTCCGAGCCATTACGTATCAAATTCATCATAACTGAATATATTATATTTAAACTTCGATGAAAAAGTTTGTTCGTATTGCATTTAGGATTTTTATTGGGAACGTGAAGTAGGATGAATCTTAATACCATTTTGCTAGCTTCTTTGTTTCCTGTATGAAACGAAAGTGTTATGTTCGCGTATACATTTATTTCGCCTGTAGGTTAAAATCGTCTACATTATTCCTGTCTTATGAGTACCTATACGGTTCTACTTTGAAAAAGTAATTGACTTATTTTGTGGAGTAGGACGTAAAGTTTTAAGCATCACGGCCTTATTCATAGACAGTTTTAAAACCTGTTTAAGTTAGCGAATCTTTTGTCTTTTTCGCTCAAATTGAATTCAAAATTCGTTCGAAAGGGACAAAACATTCGATAACTAAAATAGGTTTTAAAACTGTCTATAATCCAATCCATCAGCCAAAGGAAGTCCACTGCTGAGCATAGGCCTCTCCCAATGATTTCCACAGTGACCTGTTGGAGGCAGCCTATAAGCCCTTAAGTATTTAATATATGCGCCGTGTGTGCCAGTTTCAAAATTATTGGGCAACAATATCCTTATAGTTAATATCTTAAAGCATGACATGTTATTATATTCCGAGGAATTTTCCTTCTGTTTATAGACAAATTTGATTACCATCAAGCGGGCAACCTCCTCACCTCGTGATTCCCACAAAAAAATGTAAAATAAATACAGCTTTTGTTAACCAAATTGTCATGAAAGTTAAACACTTCAGTATCAGATGGAAAGTTCGTGAAGCCTGTCATGAAATTGCAAATAATTTATTCACGGACCTTCCCGAATATTCTACAACTGTTTTAAAATGAATTTTGTCTCGCCAGTGTCCCGGTCTCTCGCGCGTTTGTCCGCATTTTCTAGTCAATGTAAGGCTTCGAACTCTCTTTGTACTTGCCTTTCAAGTTCTTTGCACCTCGCAAGTTATAACGAACGTTATATTTTATTCTTAAAACTGTAAGAAAGCTTGTAAGAAAAAAACAGTTTTTTGTCTGTTATGTATTTGGGTGGTTATGAAATTCCAATGACACATACATAAATTGTTCCTTTGGTAGCAACCAAGACACTCACGTTTTGCCTTGTGTGTTTCGTCCCACAAAGTGATAGGGGCGAGCCTATCGCCATATTGGGCACACATTCTTGACTCTGATTTTGATTAAATTTTTATAGAGGTAGCTGACATCTCAGATTAACACTTAGGCTACTTTTTATCCCGAAAAATGTAGTGTTCCCGTGAGATGAGGGAGGTATTCCAGTATATTTGTTACTTTTTTGTACTCAAATGGATGGGATGGGACTGGATTACATATCTTGAGTGAGAATGAGACGGGACATGATGGGATATAACGGGATGGGATGGGATCTTTTTTGTAAAGATAACCACGCAAACGGAGTTGCGGGCAGGACCTAGTTAATAATATAATTACAGGTAACATAAAAGATCTATATGGAAATGTATAGTTGATAAGACAAAATAATGCGAGAAATGAGAATATATTGGTATTAATAAAACACTTTGCAATTTGCAAGTTCCAGTTTCTTTAATTTTTAATAAATAAAAATAATAATAATAGGAAACTATGTTTTCTTCGGAAACGATATATCCTATCTATGTGTACGCTAGTGTCGCCACATCGAACTGTCTGCCAGTTATATCGAACCGACTATCTTTTGTTCGAGACAGCGCGGTGTAAGGACAGGGGTATCACCGTTATATACGGAACCAAGTAAACTATTTTCTCTTTAGACAAATAAACTGCCCCAACTTTCGTTCTTTTTCGTTTGTCCATTCCATGGTTGTCTGGCAGAAATTGCTTTGAGCAATAAGACCGCCACTTGCACACTTTTACTGTTATATTGTCTACTTTTCATGTATCTGGTGTAAAGTATTAAATACATACATCAGCCTCCACTGTCCTACTGGCAAAGGCTTCTCTACCCTCCTTCCATTCGTCCCGGTTCAGGGCTCGATCTTGCCAGTCTTGCTCCCATCTGTCCAACTCATCTCGCCGTCTTTTCCTGGACCTACCGCACTATTTCAGAGTCTTTGATGGTTTCTATTGAGTTGTTGTTTTCGCCCACAGTTCATCGTGCATGCGGCATACGTGACCAGCCCAGTTCCACTTCAAGTGAACTGATTTCTTGCCGACGTCTAGTATTTGAGTCTTAGAGCGTAGTACACTGTAGTAGTAGTTCTTAATACGATTAATTAATTAATTAATTACGCTTTAAATCCAAAGTGTTAAATAATTAAATAAATACACGCTACGGTAGCAGATTGTTCAGAACCCAGATTAAGGTACAATTACTGTGTCGTGAATATCAGATTATGAGAAACTGATCTCACCATATTTTTTTATTGCATATGTCCGGCAAACGAGCAAACAGGTCACCTGGTGGTAAATGAGTACTGTCGCCCATAAACATCCACAACGTTGGATCATGGATGTGTTACCGGCCCAATTGGGAGGGTAGTGGGAAGGAAAAATGATAGGAAGAGGAAAAGGTATTGGGCATCCGGCAATCTCACTCACCGAACGAAACGCGACAGCTGAACTGTTGCTTCACGTCGATTTCCTGTGAGACATTGGTACCGCCCCGGATGAGCCTGCCCATTCATGCTGAGTCATAACTGACAAGAGCATGGCTCTACCACTTTCTATCTATACCATATCGACACCCGGAACAAATATTTGTCAAACACACAAACATTTGTCTCGGTGTTTGGATCTAACCCATTTCCACTCGTTTAAGCTGCCGTTTTAACCAATGCAGCCACGCTACGAATGGTAAATATATCTGTTTTTGCTTTCAGACTTCAGTAGGATTATCAAAGTACTGACACTTTGCGGCGCATATTAAATTCATGCGTCTGGGTGTGTCAAACTTTAGCTGTAATTACTACGTAGAAAGTTAAATATTACTCCCTTATGTCCATTTACGTTGCTGTCCTATATTTATACGTTGTCAAATAATTTCATATTAATCACTCGCCCGGGGTATTCATATTTACATATTACAAGTACATCGAAAATATGCATTATCGTCGCTTTGTTGATTCGTCCCGATGACTAATACAAATGAATCGAAATCTATATTGATTATAATAAAGAAGTAATCTTGCCTCGGTGGCGTAGTGGTACTACGGTACGATTGCATAGCTGAGGTCTCGGGTTCGAATCCCGCGTCGGGCAAACTGATATTCGATTTTTCTATTCATTATCTATAGGCGATATGGCGACGTAGGCTCGCCCCCTATCACATCGTGAGACGGAATATACAAGGCGAAACGTAGGTGTTCTGGTAGCACCTCTGCCTACCCCTTCTGGGAAAAAGGCGTGTGTTTATGTATGTAAAGAAGTAATCTTTATTTGTAATCGAGAGGCCTTTGCCCTACAACAGGACATTATAGGCTAGACAAAAAAAACAAGGAGCTAGTTTTTGGTACCACCAATGCTAAAGTTAATGTTTGAATCCTTAGCGGTAAAATCAATAACCATTCCACTTGTAACTGTTACGTTTACTTTAACTTGTTGTTCAACTACAGCACAGCCAATTAGATGCCAATGACCAGACCTTGAGTACTTCGATGTCGTCTTATATTTTGAGGGAAGTCTAACATAGTATTGGTTATAGCCAGATGAAACTGTGAACAGAAGCTCAGTAGTATTTGTCGACTGCTATTCATGATACTTATTATTATATTATTACTTATTATTACTTATTATTATTATATTATTGATATTTTATTCATTTCCTCATACTTTTGAAAGCAAAAACCTTAACCCAAAACTCTTTAAAGAAATTTCCCGAAATCAAAACAGCATTACCAATCAAACATCCAAGCAATTACTCACTAAACCTAATAAAATACGCATAAAGAAACCATTAACTAAAGCCATTTCCAAGTCAAAATTCGGGCGGCAATATCAAAGAGACGCGCGGGCAGTAAAGGTGAGAACGTCCCATAAAACGGTTACATCGGGGTCACCAGGAAAGACTACGGGGTATAAATCGTACCGCAGTCAACTCGTTACTTTTGTTCATGCTTTACTGAATACGTAAAATGTTGGATGTGGTAAAATTGGAGTCACGTATGTAGTTAGAAATCCTTTTTGGCGCGGGTATATTCTGGAATGAGCTTTGTCTGAGGCTATGAGAAATTCTGAGATCCTTTTCGGGAGTACGTCTAGTACCACGCTTATGTAATACGAATTATATACATCATACATTTTAGAATATCTTGTGTAGAATTCTCAAGGAATCTACTTTTTTCACGACGTTATCTTTCATCGTTCAAACAAGCTTTTGTTAATATACGGGTAAACATTTCAATTTTGTTTTCTTGAAGTGGTAGAGCCACGTCTTTCATGACTTAGTATGAATGGGCAGGCTCATCCAGGGCGGTACCATTGCCTCACAGGAAGTGAAGCGACAGCTCAGCTGTCGCGTTTCGTTCGGTGAGTGAGATTGCCGGGTGTCCAATACGCCATTCCTCTTCCCATCCTTTTTCCTCCCCGTTCCCCTCGCAATTTGGCCGGCAACACATGCATGATCCAGCGTTGTAGATGTTCATGGGCGGCAGTGATCACTTACCATCAGGTGACTTGTTTGCTTGTTTGCCGGACCTATGCTATAAAAAAAATACAATGGACTGAGTATTGTAATCCACAATCATAGCCGTTATTTGTCTGTACATGTTCATTAAATAAAGAAATAATTAGAAGTACACAAGTAACTAATGACATTCTAAAATTAATTAAAACAAATAACGTGCTTGCAACAATAAACATTCAGCACATCAGTTTTCAAAGTAGAAACATAATTACTTATCCTACTCCGTATAATTACAATTCCGGAACGTTAGAGCACTAAAGCTGACTAGAGCAAACAATATTGTTCCGCGACATTCACAAAAGGTTAAACACTAAACTTACACCTCAAAGGGAGATCTGTTAATAACCTATTTCAAGCGCTGTAAATTATGAAGTGCATTGTAAAAAGCTTTGACCAGACTGCCGGTAGTATTTGTTTAATGCTTACAACTACTTTCCCATTTCACGACAGTAACTAATTTATGTTCAGTGTCCTTATAATACTTTTGAAGTAATAAGGTAAGTAGTAAGTTGTTATTAGAAGTGGTAGAGCCACGCTGTTGTCAGTCATGACTCAGCATGAATGGGCAGGCTCATCCGGGGCGGTACTACTGTCTCACAGGAAATCGTCGTGAAGCGACAGCTCAGCTGTCGCGTTGCGTTCGGTGAGTGAGATTGCCGGATGCCCTATAGGCCATTCCTCTTCCCATCCTTTTTCCTTCCCGTTCCCATCCCAATTGGGCCGGCATCACATCCATGATCCAGCTTCGTGGATGCTCATGGGCGGCAGCGATCACTTACCCTCAGGTGACGTGTTTGTTCGTTTGCCGGACTTATGCAATAAAAAAAAATAAGGAAAGGCCTAGGTACTTAATGGTGCTCTTGTCTAAGGTAATCGTAGCAGCGTGGTTGTACTTTAAAGCGATCTGGGCCGAAAAATCGGGTTAAAATATAAACACCAATGTTGAAGAATTTCTTTTTATTGAAGAAATTGAGGGATGCCTAAAAATCCCCAAATTTTCTCTCTGATACCCTTTCATCCTCCATCCTCAAACGCGGCCAAAGCATCTAAGATTTTTCTGAGAATGCGGGTATTTATAGGGACGGTTCCATTCCACTTGAACCACATGTTCACCGTTCTTGTGCCATAAAAAGAGCAAAAGCATATATTAGGCTCTTGTTCTACCGTTAAAAATGATTAATCCGAAGTTCAATACCCTTATAAACTATACCTAGTACAGTTATTATTGAATTCCCTTCTCTATAACTCGTTCAAACTTACATTTTCATAGAAGCCATAAAAATCGATCCATAACTTACCGATAATATAAACACAGCATAAAAATCACGAGATATTTTAGTAATCAATGGGCGTAAAAGCATGGAAATTGGAAAAACACATGGATTAACACTTAACCCACGATCGGTTCGTCAATTTATTTCGATAGCCACATGGCAACAGCAAACAAAGCAATCAATCAAAGTTGCTGTGTTCTACCATCAACGAAAATAGAACGATATACAATATTCAAATATTGTGGATCGTGTGAGGCCTTAGATGTACAGTCTGCAGCTAAAGTTTCATGTTTATTTATTTAGGGTCAAAAATATTTTATTATCTCATCTTTTTATCATTCCACGTCTATCAGGATTTAGTATTTTGCATGATGCGAAATCATTAGCCATACTTTTGTGGCCTCATCTTTCTGCCTATTTTTAACCGACTTCAAAAAACGGAGGAGGTTCTTAAGGCGTTGGAATCTTTTTTTTTGTATGTTCTTCGATTACTCGAATACGCCTAAACCGATTTAGGCCATTATTAAAGACCATTGACCCATCAATAGCCCTCATGGTTGCTCATTTTATTGCAGTTATTTCTCGCCTGAAAATTCACGGATGTCTTATGCCTCTGTCTTTCCCTCTCTCTCTCTTCAGCCACAGAAAGTCCACTGCTGAACATAGGTCTACTTAATGCTAAAGGGTGTAGCGATGAGTGACAATGATCACTTCACATATGCCATAAAACATTAATATTATTTCATTACTTATGGTATGTTATTGACAGCGTCTGTGGCGCAGTTTGTTAGACGCCGGCTGTGAAACGAGAGCCTGCGGATTCGATCCCCGCAACGAGACAAATGTTTGTGAGGCCCACAAGTATTTGTCTAAGGTCTGGGCGTTTATGATACCGAAAAGTCTCTCGTAGTGTCTGATACCCAAAACACAAGTTGATTGATCTTAATGTGGGTTCAGGACTATGTTGTGACTGTTTGGGTGTATTTATTTATTTTTGTCAACACTTTCCAATGTGTTCAGCGAATTTGTTTGCTGCTCGTACAAACCATGCGACTTGATTGTGAATAGTGTGGATTTACTGCTTCTCTTTTGAACAATTTTATTTTTGTAGCTGTTCGGAGTCTGAGCGTTTGTCGTTGGGAACGCCCATTGATTTGATTTATTGGAAGAGATTTTCGGTCGTTTCTGGATCAACAAATATAAATATATTCTTCATTCAAGTAGATTTTCACGAGATCTTCTGACACTAGTTATATTCATACCGTCCTAAACGTGTTATGACTGTGAAGATGAACCGTTTTATATCTCGAAAATGCATTGCCATAGAATATCGTATTTTATTCACTATTTGATATTACCATCAATGTAATATCGTATATAAATAAGCCTATACGGGTGGGAGGGGCTTGGTCTTAATCGCTCATAATCATTAATTAACAAAAATCAGGATATTTCGTACAAACACCTAGGGCCATATTAATAAACTCGGATGAGCGAAGGATTAATTTTAGACCAAGGCTTTAGAATTGACTCGATTATTTTGAATAGCGAGGTATTCACGACTTTATTAATGAACACGGAATTGTATAGAGGGCTAGGCAACCATCGTATTGTAGTTGCATTATTCAATCCATCCATCCATCCATCAGCCAAAGGAAGTCCACTGCTGAACATAGGCCTCTCCTAATGATTTCCACAGTGACCTGTTGGAGGCAGCCTGCATCCAGCGACGTCCCGCGACGTTTACCAGGTCGTCTGACCACCTAGTGGGTGGACGTCCCATGCTGCGCCTTCCGCTTCGTGGAATTCAATATTATAGTCAAAATAATCGAGCCCAATCTAAAGCCTTGGAGTAAAGTTAATCCTTCGCTCATCCGAGTTTATTAATAAGACCCAGGAAGTTATCTACTGGACGGTAGTAACCATTGTGATATGTTGGAAGCGGCTGGTATCCAGCATTTTCCTACAACCTTTTATACATCAAGTCACTTCAGTCGTCTAAAGATTAGTTTCCTGATACGCGGTCTCCATGTTTTCGGAGACATAAATTCTCCGCGATATATTTATATTTCCAAACATAGAATCAATAATATTCATCAAAGTAATAACAAAGCTTGTCATATCAAAACTTATTACAATTGCTTAGTCACCAGATACCAAGTACCTAATTTAAAAGACAATTCGGAACTGATACAATCTTCACATAAAGGCGAATTGATTTCTCATTTCGACTGACAAAATCACGGTTCGAAGCTTGGAATATACCCAAACAATTTGCTTTATGTCTGTCATGTCTGGCTTCTTGATTGCCTACGTAAGTACGAGTACAATCTATTAGTTGATTACATTCCATTCAGTTCCTTGAATGACTGGAAATCATTATTTTGGGGTTAATGTCTTCATCTTGCACATGTATATCTTTTGTATGTTCTGTATCAGCCCATATACGTCCCAATGCACGGACCTCCTCTACAATCGAGAGTGCGATTGAGAGGGGTTAGGCCATATCGGCCACCACGCTGGCCTAGTGCGGGCTAGTGGACTTTACATACCGTAGAAATTGCCTCATGATTCCACGTGTATATTCTTATACTCAATCCCGATACATTCAGACCAGCATTAATGTGTAGATCCCCGATAGAGCTGTTTCGTGTAAAAGGATACTCAATTTGGATTGCCTTGTTCTCACCACCGGGTGTTTTTTAATAATTCTATTGCGCAAAGTAAAAAAATACATTAAAGAATTTAAAAAAATACACCCAACGGTCACATACATAGTCCTGACTCCACACTAAGATCGAGTCGTGTGTCGTGGGTATCAGAAACTACGAGATACTTTACGGTCTTACAAGCACCCAGACTCGAAACATATTGTGGATCACACAAACATTTTTCTCGGAGCGGGGATCGAATCGATCTCATGTTTTGCTGCCGCCGTCTAACCAACTGCGCCACGGCAGTCAGTCATTTGGTGATACATTTCAAATTAGTATAGATTATCCCAGTTATTTTAAGATTTATCGACACACTGTAACGATTAATAATTTGAAGAATAATTCACCGTCATACAGCCTTTCCATAACAGAAAGCGCTCGCGCTGACTTACAAAACCGCAACATTGTGGTCACTGCCATTTGTGCTTGAACTTTTGGGTTCAACTTGAGTTATGTACATACTTGTACTTATATGATCTTCAGCGCACATATTACCATCACTCCATAGAGGTGTTTCTACATGTATGAACATTAAAAATGTTTATGTTGATTGTATTGTACTGTATTGTATCAGTCCATTTACTGCAGGGCACGGGCCTCCTCTACAATCAAGAGTACGATTGAGCGTGGTTAGACTGTATAGCCCCTCACGCTGGCCCAGTGCGGGTTGGCGGACTTTTACATACCATAGAAATTTCGCTATGGTATACAGGTTTCCTCACGATGTTTTCCTTCACCGTTATAGTGCGTGGTGATTGACTATCTATCATTATCAAAACACACATGACTCGGAAAAGTGAGAGATGTGCCCTGGAATATGAACCCGCGACCACCTTGAACCGTATGATTATTAGCAAGAACATAATATAGCATTACTCAAATGCGGTATTTCTGAAAGTAATTTATTTTCTTACTCCAATTCGAAGTGGTAAGATTTTGGACTATATGTTTCAACTCAATACTAGCTATATTTATATGCATTTTCTAGTAAAAGTGCAATCGGTACCAATAATTATTTAAAGCCGTCTATGAACATTTGCAACATTTGAATTATACGTTACCAGACTAACAATGGGAGGGGAAAAACAAGACGGAAAAAAAAACGTGACAGCAATGCCTTTGAGAATCTCATTCAATACGAAACACAACCACAAAGGCGTCGCTACCGTATTTTCTGTGACACACTCCTACCACCCTGACAAAATCGAGCCATTCCTAAAATCATTCAAGGCAGCTACAATACGTTTTGACCAATTAAAAAAAAAACAAAACATAAAACACGACTACGTCAGTACCTGCCACCTTTATTATATTGATTGACGAACTCAAAAGATAATATTTTAATTTGAATTTGTTTTTCATTAAATTATCATAGTTAACAGTATTCACAAACACAGTCGGGTTATTTGTCTTTTTTTAAATTTTATTTTTAGTATTTCTTTTTCCAAATAATGCAATATTAAGGTACATCTTTTTGTACATACACTTTAATATTATATTTGTTTTATATCATACTCGATGGAATTTAAGGAATAAAATTTGATTTACTTTTTATTTAACTATTAGTATTTTCTATTCCAAACTTTAATAAAACATATAAGTTTTATATACAGGGTATATCAAGACTGCGGCCGAAAAATGAAGCCAGGTGGTAGAGCTAGTGATTACACATACAATGCAACTAAACATTTCTAAAAAAAAAACGACAGGTTATTTTTGAATATCATCGTATTTGTATGGTAAATCTGCAGTTTTTGCTAAAATTATAATTTAAACCCTTGCATACCATTGTGTCCTTAAAAATAAAAAGGTGTGCATTATTATTTTGGGAAAACGATGTATTTACTTCCCAAATATGACGATAAGTGAAAAATTACAATAAATAAATTATGGCTTTTTATTGTGAAATTTTTAGTTGCATTGTATCTGAAGACAATAATACTACCACCTGGCTTAGTTTTCGGTAGCAGTCTGGATATACCCTGAATATTTGTAATCACTTTTGTTTTCATACCACACTCAATGTATTTTGGAAAAACTTTTTTTTTGAGAATACATTTTGGCGCCAAAATTCCTTAATATTATTATTTTTTATTTTCATTTACCAAGTGTCACTCTCACGACTAAGACCAATCTGTTGATACCACTCACATTAAAACTACGACAAGCAGTTTAGGCTCTAGGGCGTGCCAAAGAAATATACATACCTACATATGTATACATACATGCAAACACTCGAAAAACATAACCCTCCTTCTTTCGCAGTCGGATATATGCTTCGAAGTAAAACGACTTACCCTAATAATTTAATGGCCTTATGCATAATACATTATTCAGTTATACGGATTTCATCCCCCACATTATTGGCCCAATACATAAATATTCACATTCCACATCGTCCAAATAAACAACTTTTTACGAACTTTGTCATCGAGAGACGAAATTATTTTGAATATCAAGAAACTTCGCTCCAATGAATTCAGCGCTCAAACTTTCATTAGCATTTGTATTTACATTTTTTCCTCGCAAAAATTTATTATTTCTTTACTTCGGTACAGTTTTATAGAAATTCTTGGCACTTGAAATAATAATAAAAGTCGTTATAGTGTCTCCTTTTTACTTAAAATTCATTTCATTTCTTCTTTGGGAATTGTTAATGTTTTTCGTAGACTCTATAGATTTTGCGACGAAAATACGATATCCGAATGAATATATAAAGTACTAACATTTGCTTTGATAAATTTCGTGACTTAAATCCCATTTACACGGAGAGAGTTTCTCGCCTCAAAGATACGATTTATCGCAAGGATATAAACAAGTTGCATCGTGTAAACATTGTCAGAACACGATAATATTATGACGGTTATGTCATGCGATAATCGCATACGATTCTCGCCGCGAGAACCTCTCCCCGTGTAAATGGCGCTTTATAGTGAAGAGTCTATCTATTATCAAGAATATAAAAAGGTACATTTATAAATATTTTAACATAACTACTATCATAATCCAATAGGTAATCGATTTGCTTTAAGTAGATGTAAAAATCCTAGACTTTCCCTCTCTTACTCTTTCTAAAATCCTTAAGCGTATCTGTGCCTTTAAGGAGATACGCCGAGGTACCACGAGTGAGACCCACATTTAAACTACCTAAACGCATTATAAATTACTTAAATTTTACTATACAAGTCTGTACTGTACTGTATCAGCCCATATACATTTAATAACGCGTTTAGGATGACGTTGGGGCTCCCTCGTTTTTGCAGCGCTTCGACAATGTTTGCTTCTACACTATTATACGCAAGAGATGCGCTTCCCTAGTGCGGCGAGTGCTCTCGCTAGACTGTTGGTTTGGACTTCTGGTAGACATTGTTGGCACTTTTATTCCAAAAATATTTCAGCGATATAACTCTATTTATTTGGTTCTAGTTGTATTCCATTTTAGGGACATTTTTTTTATCAGTACCATATACCTCCTACTGCTGGGCACGGGTCTACTCTACAATCGAGAGAATCGATTGAGAGTGGTTAGGCCATAAAGTGCACAATAAGCAGAACTTAAATATACCATAACTACAAGAGAATTTAATGTGTACTTCTGATATGCATCGCATAAAGTGGTTACAGCATTTGGTGATGTTTAAAATTATTATTTTGAACAGTATCTAACAATTAAAGAAATTTTGCTTTACCATACAAAAGGCGTCTAGATTAGTACCCCACACCACCATCGTTTCATTCTCAAGCACGATATTTCCCTTGCGAATAAGTTTTCCATTCGAAATTAATAGTTTGTCGAAGAATGTAAAACGTAAGAATCTTTGCGAAATGCGCATTAAAATCGTATATAAACGGGTATATAAATACGTTATATAAACGCGAAATTTACAGCTGTTAAATAATAATATTTACATTAAACATTAACAAGTCACTTGGATTCAGTATCTAGGTATTTATATAACCAGCCTCGATGGCGCAGTTGTACTGTATGATTGCAAAGCGAAGGTCTCGGGTTCGAATCCCGGGTCGGGCAGTGATATTGATTTTTTTTATTCATTATCAGCCCGAAATCAGTAATTTGTGCTCGATATGGCGATAGGCTGGCCCCCTATCACATCGGGACGGAAAATACAAGACGAAACATGTATTTCATGGTTACGCCTCTGCCTACCCTTCTGAAAAATGGCGTGAAAATATGTATGTAAGTATTCATATAATCTACGTCACACACAACTTTACTGAAATTCTTTTAGCTCGACACATTAGCGCTATTTTGACCGTCATAAACATTAAGCAATGAAAATGGCGTGTCTTTACTTAGAGCAAACGCGTTAACAGAATAGGTCATTACTTGGTAATGGCGTTGATGACGTGTATTGCACGGATCTACTACTATATAATAGTGTTGTAGGTAAAGTTGAACGCAAAAAACACCTAATATGACGCTTGTATACTTAAATAAAACGCAGTAGCGAAGTGTGATATATTTCAAATGGTAAGCCCATCACATAGTCCGCCAACCCGCACTAGGCGAGCGTGGTGGACTATTTGGCCTAACCACTCACAATCGTACTCTCGATTGTAGAGGAGGCCCGTGTCCTGCAGTGGGTCTTATATGGGCTGATACAATACAAAAAACCCAGTCACATCGTGGGACGGAACTGACAATGCGAAACATGGGAGTCCTTTTGCACCTCTGCCTTCCCCTCCTGGGAAAAAGGCGTGATGTTTATGTACATACGTATATATGATTCAGTCGTATTCAACCTGCAAATCAACAAGACACGATTATAACTGCAACAAAACCGCAAAGTGTTTTAAGTGAATGGTGAAAGTTGTGTTAGTCATTGTTTCCCGTTTTCCTTATGACGAATTCATAGTTCAAAATGAATTCCGCTACAAAGAACCGAAGAAACTCGCGAGGATTCATTCAATTCTCACGACAAGATACGTGGACACACATCCATATCATGATAATGTATAGTTTGTCTAGTAGCATTGCTTAGTACGTTTAGGTGGGTTATATGATGATTTAATAAATCATTCAAAACATACAGACATACCTACATAAAATCACGGCTTTTTCCCAGAAGAGCAGAGGTGCTACCAGGACACCCAAGATTCGTTTTGTGTGTTTCGTCCCACGATGTGATAGGGGCGAGTCCATCGCTATATCGTGGACAAATTCCTGACAGTAGGCCGATAATAAGCAGTCAATAAAAAATAAAATTTAATTAAACACTATAGGAAATGCTTAATACATGAATAAATATCTACTAAATTAACTAGGCTTTATTTTTTTATCATTTTATATACCGGGTTGATAAAGTAAACACTGCATCAGATGATAAATGCACGTCCCGATAATGTATCAACAGTCGACAGCTTAGAGATACAAAAAACAACTCAATTTTTTTTAAATACGAAGTTGCTTAGGACCTGAAAGTATTTATTATATATACAGAGAGCGCATACATTTGCATCTTCAACAACATAAATATGCGGCATGTGTGATGCCAGGACTCAATATGAAACTATAAATTCTTTTTTAATTGATAAGGTAGATTGAGTCGATTAAGGATGATTGTTTAAATTAGTGTCCGACCGAAACTAATTTTTCAACCGAAACCGAAACTTAAAAAATTATTTAAAATTACGATTATTTACTTAAATTCACTGTTTTGTATTAAATGAATGTAAATAAAAACAGTGAAATTTAGTAAGTAATCGTATATTTAAATAATTTTAATAAGTTTCGGTTTTGGGTGAAAAACTAGTTTCGGTCGGACACTAATTTAAATGGGACCGGCCTGGTCACAAATTGACTAAAATTCACACAAATAAAGATATAAAAAACAGATATATATATATATTTATGTTCGTGAATAAGTGATTAGTGAAAATTATTAAACAAATTATTTAACAATAAATTGCTGAATTATAGCATGGTGAACAAAAATTATGATCGGTCTAAAACGAGTTCGAATAGAATTCAACGGCCCTAAATATTTTTTTTAATTATTTTTCAAATAATTCGTGCATGTTGGACAACCTGTCAAAATTCAGCCAATAGGAAGGCGGAAAAAGGTGGCCCGGCACCACCATTTATATCTTCATTTTGAATTACGAATTGTACTGTACTGTATCAGCCCATATACGTCCCACTGCAGGGCACGGGCCTCCTCTACAATCGAGAGTAGCATTGAGAGTAGTTAGGTCATATAGTACACGCCCCTGGCCTAGTGCGGGGTGGCGGACTTTTACATACCATAGAAATTCATAATAATCGCTATGGTATGCAGGTACCCACGCTCCCTCTATATAACAAATATTTTAAGCTTAGAAAAAAAAAATCATCACGTAAAAAACAATAAGTGGTTTATTTTTGCACCACTTCTTTTAAACCTTCAACATCTATACTTATCATTGAATATTGTTTTATAACAGCTCCTCTAGTTTTTTTCTAACTCACAAACTTTACAATAGGAACTCGTTCCAGAAGCTCAACAATGGGGAAAAAATGGTAAAGTTTTGTAATTGCCTCCACTATGGACGCTGCAATAATACTTTGCCTCAGTGCACTCCGGCACAATATCATTGAATATAACTTTTTTATTTATTTATTTATTTTTCATGGAATTTGTGCCCGATATGGCGATAGGCTCGCTCCCTATCACATCGTGGGACGGAATATACAAGGCGAAACGTGGGTGTTCTGGTAGCACCTCTGCCTACCCCTTCTGGGAAAAAGGCGTGTGTTTATGTATGTATGTATTATGTATTTTTCATGGAAGACTCACAGCTTTAAAACATTTATGCAACAGTTTTGTAGCAATTTGAAGGCCAATTAAAAGTGTTCACGTAAAGATTCTGATTACAAATACATTATTTTACTACAATAGTTAGCACTAGCAGCATAGCAACTTTACAGGCTGAGTACAAAATTATCCATGCACCTTGCATATTATTTGCATATTATGAGTGCGTGGTGGCCTCGTGGTATCGGACCAGACTCGGCTGCCTACATGTTCACGGTGGTCGCGGGTTCAAATCCCAGGGCACACCTCTGACTTTTCGGAGTTATGTGTGTATTGATAATCAATCACCACGCACTTTAACGGTGAAGGAAAACATCGTGAGGAAACCTGCATACCGTAGCGATTTTAAAGAATTTCTACGGTATGTAAGTCCGCCAACCCGCACTAGGCCAGCGTGGTGGGCTATATGGCCTAACCACTCTCAATCGTACTCTCGATTGTAGAGGAGGCCCGTGCCCTGCAGTGGGTCGTATATGGGCTGATACAATACAATACAATTGCATATTATTAACCTTACTTAATTTTAATAAACCACCCTGCCATGACCTTGAATCGTGCACAATATTCGCAAAAAGGAAATGCTCCAGAGTATTATCATAAAAGTTTTATCACAAAATATCCACAAGCTTTCACACGAGATAAGATTATTCGCGTCGATGGATTACTCCACGACGGATAAGTTATAATTTTAGCAACATTGTGTGATATGCTTGCTTTTACCTGTGACTTCATCTGTTTTGAATATGCATTAAATCTCTAAACTCCAAATCTATATAACTGAAATTATGTTTTTTTCAAATAGAAGTAGAGTGACAGCCTCCATGGCACAATTGGTTAGACGCCGGCTCTGAAACGAGAGACCGCTGGTTCTGTACCCGCATCGAGACAAATCTTTGTAATAAGCACAGGTATCTATTTCGGTTCTGGGTGTTTGTGGGATCGAAAAGTCTCTCGTAGTTCCTGATGCCCACGACACAAGACTCGATCTTAGTGTGGGGTCAGGACATGTGGTCAGGACTATGTATTATCTTTGTACCTTACATTGTTCTTTAAATTCCTGACAGAACGGGTACATTTGATATTTCTGTATCCAAGACACTCATATAATATTGTATGAGTTTGAGAGTGTAATCGAACACAATACCTTACGGTTTACAACCCATATACGCTGCCACTGGACCAATGAGTGAAGTCGACTATATTAGATAAAGGCTACTTCCAACAGGATAATGTGGAGAGCCTTGAGGGAGGCCTTTGTTCAGCAGTGGATTTCCTGTGGCTTTAGAGAGAAGATACTGGACTTTGCTTGCCTATGTTATCATAGGACGAAATTAAGATCTATATAGATAACCAGAACCTAACCTCTACGTAGGTCTATGCACGCATGTATGTATGTATGTGTGTCTGAATGTTTCCTTTGTCATTGTCAAATCAGCTAATTCTTCCTTAGCAAAAAAACAACACACTAATGAGTCTTTCATGCAGTTCTGCACGCGAAGTCTGCGATGTGGTCGCGAAAGCATTCAGTATGCAGCGCGGTCAGTGGCGCCTCCAGGTGTGATGACGCGGAACTGCCGCTTGCAGGCGGAGTGCAGCTGTATCCCTTCGCTATTGCGCTCAGAGTGAGGGTGCTGCAAGTAAGTATACTTATCTGCACCTAGAAAATATTTTATAGAAAATGGCGTTGTGTTTGAGGGTATGTGACGTTGAATTTTAAAGAGAAAGTCTACGTCAAAGCAGTTTATTTTTATTGACATTTATTACCGCTCATAGATAGTAGCAAAACCAAACAACACCATTACGAGTACAAAGCAATGTTTGGCATACCACTGCGCTCACCCTCCTGAGACATAAGATGATAAGTCGCATTATCAGTATAAATATAATATAAGATTTTCCGTCAACTCAAATAAATAAAATACAGTCTATAAAGATTACAAGGCGCAGCATAAGGATAGCCCGCCCTGCTTATTAAGTCCAAGGACGGGAATGAATGGTGAAATTTCGTTTTCACTGGTAACTTTATTCTATCTTGCGAATTGCGACTGCCTCGGTGGCGTAGTGGTACTACGGTATGATTGCAAGCTGAGGTCTCGGGTTCGAATCCCGGGTCGGGCAAAGTGATATTAGATTTTTCTATTCATTATAAGCCCGGAGTCAGGAATTTGTGCCCGATATGGCGATAGGCTCGCCCCCTATCACATCGTGGGACGGAATATACAAGGCGAAACGTGGGTGTTCTGGTAGCACCTCTGCCAGCGGCGTGCACAGGATTATGACACTGGGTATGCGGCGGAGTACTCGGTCAGAAAAACTTTTTCTTTTATAGATGTTTAGCATAGCCACAGCCACGCGACAGATCTCTTAAGTCGGAAACCATGCCAACAGAACAAGTCTTAGATGTACTACTATTAATGTACATCTTCTACGGCAACGCAGACAAAACAGCGATCGATCGTCGCGGCGGAAGAAATTCTAATAAGTAAAATTACTACAAATTACACTGTACTAGAATTACTAAACAATATGCAAGAAAAACAATATATAATATAATCGTGTGTACACAACCACACAGCCAGTTATACGTTTCATAACTTTTAACGTGAAACTTTCGAGTTACATTCCCTTTTTGCTAGTTTAATTGTTGTAACTCGGGTACACACCTACCTTTAGACACAATTTGAATCTTTTCACTGAATGGCAATTGTGAGAACTTGTTATTTAAAATTTTTAATAAACACACATTTTCAACACAAACCTCACAAGCAAATAACATTTTAAAAAAATCAACAAACGCACTAGTAAAAGCAAATCACTACAATTATTATAGAAACTCAGTAATAAACTGTTAAATGTACACACTTTCAAATGTTAAAATGAAAAATCTTTTAAGTAAACTATAAATATACTGGTGCAAACAAAATAGTAAACAATGCTTATCACATGAAAAAAGGCAAAATAGCCCCCGCGAAACACAAAACATTTCTGCTATTTAAACAAATAAAACCTTACTAAAAAAAAATGCATAATGCGCATACGTGATTCATTAGATTTCCGTCTATTATTTTTAGTCGGATTATAGGACCCGAACATTTCCGATTACTCCCGACAACTGCCGAACTCCCGTAGCCTGCCGCTGGAGTCGCGGCTTTCGGATTCATGGGTGTGTGCGTTTACGCACTGTGCACGGACACTAAAATTACTACGCACATGCGAACAAATCTCCTGCGGGACGCGACGGCAGGAGTTGGTTGATTAGGCACATTATTTTTTGTTTGTGCTTGCAAATAATTGCTATTAATAAAATATTAGGCGTTTTTAAGTTATTACATTTTGTTTATTCATTTATTTACTATTAATTATAGTCATCTAAAACATACGAAAGTTTTATTTAAATATCTGTGAATGGCAAGTAAAGCACTGCATTTCTGCCTATAAGGAGCGCACGCCCGTGACCTCTGCCTACCCCTTCTGGGAAAAAGGCGTGTGTTTATGTATGTATGTATCTTGCGAATACAGGCATGAGAGTGGATTAAAACAATTAACTATACATGAAAACAGTTACAATGTAATATTTCTATAGAGGTGCGGTCCTCTAATTTTAGCCTTCCCGAGTATCAATACCAGCTGTTAAATAAATAAATGTATTTATGAGCACAATGTGTAAACTCGTGTCAGCTCTATAATCTTAGTTCTTTGATACTGATCATGTCATTATTATTTCTATATTTTCTTTGACTTATAAATTTAAAAAAGCAATGTATTCAGACAAATTATTCGCAACGAATGCTAGGTGCACGTATTTGAGATTTTTTAGGCTTTAACGAAGCCAGGTAACGTATTTGGGTGCTAAAGACGCTATAGTACGCAAGGCTTTAAATTCTAATTTTAGAAAAAACTATTATTTACCATACAAACACAATGATATTTAAAACATTACAAAAAAATCGTCGCGATTTATGCAAAAATTTTGTTGCATCGTGCCTGTAGTCACTAAAACTACCACCTGGCTTCGTTTTCGTAGTAGTCTTGATATACACAGTATAGAATGTCTGTACCTGCATCTAAATTTCATGACAGGTCCCATCTCGCTAACCAAGTTACCGGTCTATTAACCCATACTCAATTTTACCAGACGAGATGACATAATGACTCTTCCATCACACATGCTAATTGGAAGGCGATAGCTCGAGGCGCGGTCTCGAATAATTTGCGAACAAATTGGGTTCGCGAACCTCAATTAATAAAGGCTGTGGCAGAATTTATTAAACTATATAAAGTGCGTAGTGGCCTGTTGGTAACGGACCAGACGCGGCTGCCTACATGTTCACGGTGGTCGCGGGTCCAAATCCCAGAGCACACATCTGATTTTTCGAAGTCATGTGTCTATTGATAGTTAATCAGTAATCACCACCCACTATAACGGTGAAGGAAAACATCGTGAGGAGACCTGTATACCATAGCGATTTCTAATAATTTCTATGGTACGTAAAGTCCGCCAACCCGCACTAGACCAGCGTGGTAGACTATATGGCCTGACCCCTCTCAATCGTGCTCTCGATTATAGAGGAGGCTTGTGTTCTGCAGTGGGACGTATATAGGCTGAATTGCAGGTCACAGTTTGCCAAAGCAGATATATTCTCTCTCTTTTTCAAAATGTTGGAAAATACGTAATCTCCAGTGATAGGGTTAAAACTTTGTAGTAGAAACTTAATAGATTTTTCTTGTCCTTGTATAATACACTGTATGTTAATCTGTTAACAATGGTGCGGGTTATATGTGTTAACTCGTTTAGTTATATTTTCTCATGTTTGTTATTAACATATAACCGTTTATTGTCCCGTTAAATGGTAAAAGTAGATAACTATTTTTATATGTTCTTAGATTGTCTGCGGTATTGGTGGCTTAGTGGTGGGTGCCGTTGGGTGGTTAGAAGAGAGACAAAAGCCAGCATTAGGACTAGGAGTGCCAGCAGGCGCAATCACAGTTTTAGCTGCAGGTAAGTAATTACAATTAATTACAGTAATTACAGTAATTAATTCATTACGAAGTGGAAAGTGCAGCGTGGGACGTCCACCCACTAGGTGGTCAGACGACCTGGTAAAGGTCGCGGGACGTCGCTGGGCGCAGGCTGCCTCCAGAAGGTCACTGTGGAAATCATTGGAGGAGGCCTATGTTCAGCATTGGACTTCCTTCTCCAAGTCACTTTTGTATTCTTGATAAGTAGGTTTCTACCACCTAACACAAAAATGCTTGTGGAAAACCCCTCTTGCGTATATCTTGTAGCGAGAAGATCCGCATAAAAGAATCGACAAGAATTTTTCGCCTTTCGATAAGCAAACAGAATTGCATTTACGAGCGCTGTTTTTTGCTTTGTCTACAAAACCAGTTCACACTCATACAATAAGACGAAACGGAATAAAATGAAAAAAATAACACAGTTCGTGTTTCTGGGAAAGTTTTCTGTGCCATTTCTTTACAACGGATATAACATGTTCAGAGAGGTTGTAGTTATAACGTATTCAAAAGATCTTTTAAAATAATACATAAACACACGCCTTTTTCCCAGAAGTGGTAAGCAGAGGTGTACAAGAACACCCACGTTTCGCCTTGTATATTCTGTCCCACGATGTGATAGGGGGCGAGCCTATCGCCTTATCGGGCACAAATTCCTGACTTCGGGCTGATAATTAATAGAAAAATCTAATATCACTTTGCCCGACCCGGGATTCCAACCCGAGACCTCAGTTTTGCAATCGTACCGTAGTACCACTACGCCACCGAGGCAGTCTTTTAATCTTTTAAAATTATATTTAAATATAGAATACTTTGTTGTTATTTATGATCCTATGATCTTGTCCACTTTGCCACATTTTCAGCGTCGTTAACTGTAGGATAATGGACTCTCATGTCTCTGTTGACGACGTTAAACCACTTTTACATTCTAAATTAATTTATATTAACTAAATTAATTTTATTCATTATTTAATTACAAATGAAGTAAACTCTCACCCGCCGATCTCATTAGCAAGTCAAGTGGATTTACTAATCACGTTAATTATGAGGTAAATTACATTACTACGCTCGAATTGAGTCAATCTCGGTAATTGACATAACAATGTCTGACTGAACGTGATTTTCGAAACGTTTCCATTGTACTATGAGGGTAGACTCAGCGTATATTACTATTTAACTACGAGAAAATGTTTTTCAGGCTAGTTCAATATTGACAAATAAACGGAAACAATTTTTTGCTTCAAATTAGTTACAAAAGACAAAACATTAAAGAATTATCTGTAGTGCAATAGGAAATGACTCAGCTTATACTGATCCGCAATTTACTAGTGAACAACGCTGATTTTCAGCCACTCCTCATAATATTTATGTATTATAAACATATTCAAAATTTCGTCTAAATAGTTACCACCGAAGGCCGATGGGCCGAAAGTTTCTGAAAAAGAGGCCACGTATCGGTAAGCAATATACCAGACGTCCGCTTACAAGGTGGACGGACAACGGATAAGATTGCAGGAAGTCGCTGGATGCATGCCGCTACCGACAAGTCGACAAGTCCTTAGGAGAGGCCTATGTTCAACAGTGGAATTTCTGCGCCCGAAGGGGGAGAGAGTCAAAATGTTGTCCAAATTGCAACCACCGTAAACGACGGTGGAAACCGGGTCATATTGCCAGTTAATTGTGTTGTGTCGAATTCAGTCTGTATATACACGCTTTTAAGTGAGCCGGCATAATTCTTTTAACCATATCTCCAAAGTCTAGACAGCATAAAAAACAACTCTTAAGCCCTTGATTACGAATATTCAACTATAAAAAACATTCATAAAAAACACGCCACTTTCGTATTATATCACTTTAAGTGTTATTATAGTTTAGAAGTTTTTATTTATCCTATCTCGCCATATAATGAGATTTTCACAAAAACAAGTTTCATAAAGAAAATATTTTTGTAGGATTATAAAACTCCGCGAGACTGTAAACAAAATTCATTATGAATGTTTCAACTTTTTGACGACATTTTTGCGAATGATAATTCCGAATTAGGCGACCGCTGTTTCAGTTTAAAATTATCTAATAAGTAATAATTATGATAATGTCTTTGTTGAACCTAAAAATACTTAAAGGTTTTTTAAAACTTTGGCGTGTTTTTAAGGGTTTGGAACTCTACTTTTTACAATGGCAAATCTACGAGTATCATAAATATTAGGTTTACAGCAAATTAAACTATATTAAAATAAAGGTTAACTGGGAGATAATTATGCATTAAGTCTGCCTTTCATATCTTTGTATATGAAGCATAATAAAATAATAAAATAAAATGCCCTCATCATATAATTCGCAATATTACTTTTTCTGTTCGATTTCTAACATTTTAATTCGGTAAAGTTGTATCCCAATTTTATTCCCAATTCAGTAACTTTTAATAGGATTAATATACAACATAAATCGCCGTTGCTGGGCAAATAAAAATATACACTACTTATTCTGGAATACGGGAGAAATTCCCGTGAGATTGCATCGGTTACGCACGACCGAACACGGGAATAAAATTCTGAACATCGCAACATTTTGTAAAAGTGCATTTTAACCTGGATCAGTAAGAAAAAGCAGGAAACGAATTAGTCTACAAACAAGTTAGTTGATCTTATTAACATTAATTTAAATGTTATGAGAAAGTGCGTGGTGGCCTGTTGAAAACGGACCAGACGCGACTGTCAAATGTCAACATGTTTACGGTGGTCGCGAGTACAATTCCCAGGGCACACCTCTGACTTTTCGGAGTTATGTGTATTGATAAACAATTACCGCGTACTACATATAACGGTGAAGGAAAACATCGTGAGGAAACCTACCGTAGCGATTTTAAAGAATTTCTACGATATGTAAAGTCCGCCAACCTGCACTAGGTCAGCGTGGTGTATGGCCTAACACTTCTCAATCGTGCTATCGATTGTAGAGGAGGCCCATGCCCTGCAGTGAGACATATATGGGCTAATACAGACATACATGAGAAGTTAAAGCTATTAAAAAACAAATTTTGAATAATGTACCACCGCTAAGTAAACCAACTTGATTTTTATTAATTTATTCCTACATAATTAACACACCGCTTCTAAAAGAGTCATTACTACATAATTAACTATATGAATTGCATATAATCAACAACTATTATCTAATTACCAACGTGAATTCACTATTCTTAATTAATAATTAATTAAACAGTGTTAAAAAAAGTAATCTTAAAAAAATATGTACGGAACTCTAAGCGTTGCTTTCAGTTATTTTTACTAGGAAATCGTTTGAAAACAAAGTTTATTTGTACAAACGGTACGCTGTCCATGTCCTATCGGTTTTATTGCTATTCGGTTAAATCAACGCGTCGTGTCGAGTCAATATTTACCTTCAGTCTTGATTTTAAACTTTGCCCCTATAATCGTATCACAGTATGAAGCCACGTAATTGATGTACGTAGGTACTTTTGCATTTATTTATTTTCATTAAAAGATGTGGTGGAAAAATATGCGAATATATACTGACAACTGCCTCGGTGGCGTAGTGGTACTACAGTACGATTGCAAAGCTGAGGTCTCGGGTTCGAATCCCGGGTCGGGCAAAGTGATAATGGATTTTTCTATTCATTATCAGCCCGGAGTCAGGAATTTCTGCCCTATATGGTGATAGGCTCGCCCTCTATCACATCGTGGGACGGAATATACAAGCGAAACGTGGGTGTTCTGGTATCACCTCTGCCTACCCCTTCTGGGAAAAAGGCGTGTGTTTATGTATGTATGTATATACTGACAAACTAAAGTGACTGCAGTGTGTGGTGAGTGCAATACAATGTCTAAAGCTCTACCATTTGACAACATTCGATCAAGCTTTTATCGGGTTCTCAGTATCGTTAATTACCGACAAAATAGTCAGTAATTATATAACGATTATATTTCAATAACGGAGACTGTTCAAAAATACATTTAGAACTTCATAATGCAATTCTAGTTTTGAGATGGTTGAAAGAATATTCGTTGAATAAACAAGTTTTATTTCTGTCTGTAAGACAAGCGTTAAACAGGTGAGTTTTACGACCATTCTATTAATGTACAATGTTGATTTGAATGAGAAATAATTGCGGGTACTATGGTCGGAATTTCTGGTTACCCGAAAACATTTGTAAAAGTACTAGCCTTTTGCTCCAGGTACGGGAATTCCACTGACTATATTCCCCCCTGAAAGATTTAACTACACTGTAAAATAAATACTATTGTCCTACGTTATCCCACGAATTCCTTCCGGGGACTCTTTCGAAATCAGTTTGTCTATGCTAATATAGTCCTATTATAGAGAGCAGGGTTTCTCTGCGAATGAGATGAATGCAAGCTTATTCATCATTATTACGACAGATAACTTTGAATACAAACAGATATAAAAAGTGTGTGCCTTGAGTTTGAACTATGGTATTCCATCTTAGCAATCCGTTGGGCTCCCAACTAAGTTATCGCTCATGTAGCCAACATAACAACAGCGAATTAGAAGGCTTCAAATTTGTTATTTGAAAATGAAAAAGAAAAATTCTTAACATTCTAAAACTCTTATCTTTCAAATCATCGTTTACGAACTTATGGAATTGTTATAGAAAAGTATAAGCTTAAATAAGGCCTCAAAGTTACCTTAACGATATACAGGTGGCTGAAGCAAGAAGCAAAATGAGTTTAGTTGAAATAAACAAAGCTAAGTAAATTATTTTCTAACCTTGATGTTCTCTTCCAGCCACATCAGTATACTTCAGCAGAGGTTTTGGCGGGTGGACTGCTGCTCGATCCAGGTCTACCAGGAGTTGGGGTGCTCCATGGAGAGCGCTAGGTCCGTCACCGTGCGCTGCTATCCCTCTGACGTTGCTGTGGACTGCAGCTGTGGGAGCTCATATAGCAATGGTTGCCTTTTGCATCAGATCTTTGTTGAATATAGGGTAAGTTTTAGAGTACATAAATAAATACACCCAACAGTCACATACACAGTTCCGACCCTACAGTAAGATTAATTTAGTCTTGTGTCGAGGGTATTAGAAATTACGAGAGACTTTTCGGTCTCACAAATTTGTGGGCCACACAAACATTTGTGTTGGTGTGAAGATCGGACCCGCGGCCTCTCGTTTCACAATCAGCGTCCAACCAACTACGCCACAGAGGCTGTCAAAGGAAATGGTTTCTTATTTAATTGCATATTTGCATTTATGCTCGTAGTTAAGATCCCGGCAAAGGTTTACGTTTAAGGTTTAAGGTTTAGGTAAGGTTTAGGTTTAGGTTAGTTTGATGGTCTTATAACATTCGTGTTAAAAACTTTTCCGAAATTCAAGTACCATTTTTTTATAATTAGATACCCTAAAGAATGATTAACGATGTTGGCAAAGTCTACGCCACTTTAGAAATAAGAGGATTCTTTGCTCTCAATGTTTATAGACAAAAAGTGATTTTCAGAAACTTTCTAGCACTGTAATGTAAAAGTGTGATCGCAAGATTGTTATCTAATGGTTTTGAGAATATTAAAATAATACTAATAATCCGACCCATACACGTCCCACTGCAGGACACGGGTCCTCTACAATCAAGAGTTCGGTTGCCTTTAATTAAACAACACATATTTATAATTTTTGAAATCTTTGGCTATATCATGTTCTGACACTTAAAAACTGACCATACTGTGCCATGCTACACAGTCTACAGAACAAGATTTTAGCCATCATATTACTCGTACAGATCTTTTACTGACCACAATATTAGGTGCTCAACTATTTTTGTATTGTATCAGCCCATATACGACCCACTGCAGAGCACGGGCCTCCTCTACAATCGAGAGTACGATTGAGAGTGGTTAGGCCATATAGTCCACCACGCTGGCCTAGTGCGGGTTGGCGGACTTACACACCGTAGAATTTTTTTTAAATCGCTACGGTATGCAGGTTTCTTCACGATGTTTTCCTTCACCGTTAAAGTGCGTGGTGATTGAATATCAATACACACATAACTCCGAAAAGTTAGAGCTCGACTATACATATAATAAATTTGTAACAGATCGATGTCTGTACATGGAAGATAAATGAGGAAAACTGATATGGGGGGACTATATTAACCTAATAGAACCCAAAACAATGATTTTTAGAATTTTTATCTGTTCGTCTGTTTGTCTGTGCGGTCGTATGCGATGTACTCAAAATAGCTGACACCCTGGATTAACACTTAGACTACTTTTTAGCCCAAAAAATGTAGTGGTCAAATAGGGTGGAATTCCGATATATTTGTTATTTTATTTGTATTCAAATGGATGGGATGGCACTGGATTACATATCTTGAGTGAGAATGAGGCAGGACAAGGCGGGAAATAACGGGACGGGATGGGATTCCTTTTAGAAACACAAACAGAGTTGCGGGCAGAAGCTAGATATATAAAAATGGCTTGGACTTAACTCTTAACGCTCTAGCCCAAGCTTATATGAATTTATCGTGTATCTTCCACATTGAGCCACACTACACACATCGCTTTTTCCGGACTAGCGTTTCGTCTCAGCGGTGCGCCGTTGATAAACAAAGGATGACTCGGAGACGGGAAGTCATTACGATGCTGACGATGGTTCAACGGATTACGTAAAAAACTATGCTTCAAAATATGTTCTAGGAGTTTATTTTTATATTACCTCTATGTCATAGAGAAGTAGATAGGGGATAAAAATCTGCATTTTGGTGGACCCTAAGAAATTATTTTCACTTAATTTAATTTTGTTTTTTTACGTTCGCGTGGATTTGGGTTACCCCTCTCATGAATTTGCTTATCTTAGCAGTTACAAGCCATTTCTTTTTCTACTCACTCTCATCTTGACTAGTCGTTCTGTAAATCTCCTACATTCCGTCATATCAAATTTACCTAAAAATAACATTGAACCTTTTGCATCGATCTAATTGCTTCAAACTATCGTTTGTAGAGTACGTAATAGTGCAACAGAATGACCAAGAACGATGTTGCACTTACCCTGTATTTTCCAATATTTTCGTCGAATATGGCTAACCAACCAATCCGGAATCACATTCATGCTTACATCCAAGTTATTTCCAGGTGTGGCAGCACAACCTGCGTCGGCGTGGCGGGCGCTCAACTGTCAGTGTCCATCATGACGCTAGCAGCGACTGTGTACATGGTACAGCTAGACTTGCGGTTCGACGCCGCGCTCTCCCCCCCGCCGCGGCAGTCAGACGCGATATGCACCGCTGTCTCTATGGTAGGTATGTGTAGATATCATTCATTTTTTTATTATGTTTTGCATGTCATTATTATTGGTTCTATAAAATTAAAGTAGGTACCTTGTATTATAGGTTATTTATTTCTTTGTTCATATTAATGATTTTGGTTTCTCCTTTTGGAATAAATATTTATTTTGTACAATTTTAAGCATGTAATAAAATTACAACAGGATCACACGTGGTCACTTGCCACAATAATGGCTTATAGCCGTTTGGTACATATAATACTAATGAAGAAAAGAGTCTATATTTTATTTTTCTATAATTGAATCCGTTTATTTAATGGGAATTCTTTGACCATTTTTTTATTACTGAACAACATCCTTAATTCTGTTCCATATTCTTATTAGTACTTCATTTATTTTTTACTCATAACATTTTATCGTTCTACGCAATATTATTTTGAACCTTATTATTTAGTCACGCCTAATCTTAAGCTCTAGTAAGACATGTGTCTTGGAAATCGACGGTAAAAAGAAACTGCCTCCTACCCAAAAGTAACATTTAACCAAAAACATTTATCTCTATTTACAAATAGAAATTCTTCACTACTACCCCTTGAAAGTAGACCACATTCTTGATAATATATTCCCGCTATTACTCGAAGACGAGCATTTAATAATTTGCTATTTTACAAAATTCTTCTTATTAAATCCTCCAATCTCGACATTCATTACGATCTCAAAGCGTAATGCCTGATTTTGAACTCCTATCTTTCTCCAGACAAGATTTAAGGCTAAAATAAATTGGAGCTAGCCGACCAACTGAAGTGCGGTCCGGGACACTCAAAGAACCTTCCATAGACCGGACTAATTAAACCGAATAGGGTAATTCTTTTGCTCCGGATTTAGATTAAACCATAGCTTTGTGGGTAATCAGCACAAATTGATTAATGAGTTTTGTATATCTTCAAATATGAGTTCATTATCACGATACAATAAAATATGAAACCTCAATGTAATATGTGTCGTCGATATCAGAAACTACTATCGACTTTACGGATATACAACACCTATACCCAAAATTAATAATAATGGGTGGTAGAGCCACATTGTGAAATATTATTGCGGCACAAATACCTAGATTGGGTAAAATCGGCGTAATGCAAAATGTAAGAGCTTCAGTTTGGCGTTTTATCCGTTCGCTTCGGACTGTTACTTTCACCTACGATTTCTCACCCGTTTTCTCTTTCTATCTCTCTTTTCAGTCATAGGGAGGCAACTGCTGAACATAGGCTTCCACCTACCATTTCCTAAGCCTATTGGAAGTGGATTGCATTCAGCGACTCCCTGCAATCTTAAACGATTGACGAATCCTCAGATATTCTTTAATACATATTTATGGCTCGCGAATGTCACGTCCCATCGGGTTCTTGCTTGTCTGTTTTAATGATAAAAACTCTCGATTCAAAACTACATTTACGGAATTGCATATTTTCCTCCACTTTCCCGAATACAGACGTGACGTTATGCAGTCTTTTATTAAATAAATTCAGTTTCAGACAATTTATTTTCACTCTTATCTAGAAAGCGAGTGTGACGTGCAGCAGCATAGTAATCAAGTTCCAACGAGGCTAAATATAGAAGGGTCTCGCTACTGGCAATTTTAATTTATTTTATCGAAAATAAAAGTGTTGTTGCAAATGGAATAATAATATCGTCTGCCTCTGCAATTATCTTTTAATGAAATGGAATTAGTGCGTCATGATTTAGATGAATAAAAGCAAACCCAGTGCTTACTGATCTTTGTAGATGTATCTTTTAAAATCGTCACGATTATCAGTTCATCAAAAGTCAAATAATAGACCAGACCCTCTCAAAATATTTAATATTTAAGTCCATTCTTTGGATTTCCTCATCCGCCATCAATAATATATCGGCGAAGCTCGTCGCTCTATCTACCCTTAAGGTAATATAAATTACATTTTCCGAGTCCTGGTCTTCATTCCAGAATAACTGTGTTGCATCAATTATCCGTTTTTTTATTTCAAAGCGGCAACTAATCTGCCCTTACCAACATCTCTGAGCTAATATTAGCATTAAGGTTTATTACATTTCCCTTAAGTTCCTACTAATTGCGCGAACTAAAAGTCTGTTCTCCCTTTGTAGCCTAAGCTTCCCGTTAATCTGCCCTAAAATTGTGCGTCGTATAAACTTTTCGGACACTGAACATTTGATGTGTGAAAGTTGGTTAAGACGTTGTTCATTAAACAAACCTTGAGTCGTGAATGGAACCTTGGAGGGTCCTCTCGAAGAACTATACTTTAGAATTAATGTACTTTTAATCTCGGATATAACGACGTTTGTAAAAACTTTTACGATATTATCAAATGTGTTGCTGTTGGTGTATCGATTTGAATTAATGAATTAAAACAACTTAAGACAAATATTTACACAGATCCTCTAATGCGAACTTCTTAGCTTATGTTGGTAAATTATTCTATGATTACTTTAATGATAATTCTGATGCAGGTTCCTCTAACGTCAGTGGCGATAACCAGCGGGCACAGCGGCGATGACCCGGGGGGCAGTCCTCAGAACAAGGAGAAGGACACCGTGCCGCCGCCCCCGGAGCCCCCCTGATGCCCTCCACTTGGGAACCACTGACTTCTCCTCTCGAATCTACACTTAGTTTTATAAATTACGTGGAAATGTCTTCATTGAAAATACTAGTCACCAATCAATGCTATGTTCATTATAACTTTAAAAGTAGATTCTTGGCAATGTGAAAAAGATCTCATTTAAAGCGCAAAGTTTTTATACGCGTAAATTCTGCCCGAAAATAGGGGCATGGCCAGCCGAAGAACATCTAAAGGAAAACAAAGTTATAAACTGCGTATAAGGAAGGAAGTCGCTCCTTTATTTACATAGGACAATAGTTCTCAAACTAACTATCGCTCATAAGATTGACATATATAGTTCAAATTTGGATATTTCTAAATGGCAATCAAAACTATCAAATAAACTCATTCAAGAGGAAATGAAATTTTTACGACAAATTTAGTTACTATCCAAGATGTAATTAATCCATTTTACTTATACAAGTAGTTTATTTTTTAAATTATTCCATTTGAGATACAAAACCGACCTATATTTTAGTCAGTTGTCAGTTGGAGAAGCACTGCCCCCACTAGTGACTAATTAAAACAGATTTGACATGTCAACTATCCAGTGTGTTTAAATTTAAATTTTGGTATATAATTTTAGATAAATGATTTTTGTAAATAAATTATAAATATTCTTACTCTAAGAACTGATGTTAAAATATCTAAAATATATTTTATTGTCACTTCAATGTGTGATTATTTCATGTTCCTTCTACCTGGTACTAAATACAACAGCTGTTCAATATAATGTAATTTTGAACTATTTGGGTTAACTAATATGAGCATTGTGCTGGAACTAATTTGGGAACTATATATACTAAACGCTGACTACAGACACAAAAACGTACTCTGCTTGCTGTAGACCATGTAATATTATATGCAATTACATTGATCTAAAGCGAGTTGACCCATTATCATCATCAGCCCTTCCGCTTCCACTACTGAACTAGGATGGTATGGCACGCCACTGGGCTCGATACTCAGCCCATCGTCTCCAACTGCTATCAGGCATCTTGCCAATATCGTCGCTTCAACGGTTTGGAGTGCTTCCTAAACTACGCTTGCTAGTTGACAAATAAATGAATTAAATTAACTAATTGACTTTTGGTGTCAATTTAGATCTTATATTTAACATATACTTTGAATCAGAATCAGAAATCATTTATTTGCATAAAATAAAGGTACAATAATAAGGTGTTAACAAACAACAAAGAAATCCAACAAAGAAATCTAGTACATCTATAAATCTATCACAGTTTTAAAGGAATCTTACAGACTGGTCATATAAATTCTTATTAATTTATGGTAATATTTCAAAGGGCCAATCTCAGGCACAATTTGCAAATTAATACGAAACGTCGAGAACACCTGAGTGCCTGAGAAAGCGCGAAATTACTTTTCCCTTTTGGATGGAGTGAAAAGGGTGATTTTTTTCTGTAATGTAATGTTTTAACAAAAAAAGCCTAATTTTTTTAATGAAATGACTATAATTTATGATAGGTATGGGAAGACAGCTGGATGCAGGCTGCCTCCAACAGGTCACTGTGGAAATCATTAGGAGAGGCCTATGTTAAGTGGACTTCCTTTGACTGATGGATTGGATTGGACTGAACGGGAAGACATAATATAGGAAAGTCGAGTCAATCTCTACTCAATGACGTAAAATATATAATATAATTAGTATTATGACATAATATTTTTATTTATGCTTTATATGCAACACAGCACAGAGGCGATAGCAATACAAAATATGGTTTTTATTAACATGACCTAAAATATATCAGCAGCACTTAAAAAAATAACAATTTCGTGAGAGGTAAACACATGTGTCCCTTTTAGTTGGCTAACTTTGAAGGGCCCTCGCTTACACATTAAGGAAACTTTACGGACTGTTGGGCCCTTTTTCACAATAAAAGTAAACAGAATACAATAGATAAGTACATACATAAAAAATATACACGGTATATCAAGACCGCGACCGAAAACGAAGCCAGGCGGTAGTTTTAGTGATTACAGGCACATTACAACTAAAAATTTCTTAAAAAAAAAAGCGACAGGCTATTCTTTGCAATATTTAAATATAATCGTGTTTTGAAGGTAAATAAATTTAGCAAAAGCTTCCTAGCTTAAAAAGGTAAATAATATAAAGGTGTACATTATAATTTTGGGAAAACAATATATTTACTATCTAAATACGACGATAAGTAAAAAAATACAACAACGAAAATGGTCGCTTTTTTGCGATTTTTTTAGTTGAATTGTATTTGAAGCCATTAATACTAACTGGCTTCTTTTTCGGTCGCAGTATTAAGTAGTTTGCGAGACAAGGTATTTTCGACAGTTAAATAACAATTACCTTAGTTGATTTTCATAACCAATAAGATTAAAGATAAATAAGGCATGTGGAAAGCCACGAAGCGGAAAGCGCAGCGTGGGACGGTCACCCACTAGGTGGTCAGACGACCTGGTAAAGGTCGCGGGACGTCCCTGGATGCAGGCTGCCTACAACAGGCCGCTGTGGAAATCATTAGGAGAGGCCTATGTTCAGCAGTGGACTTCCTTTGGCTGATGGATTGAATTGGATTGGAAGGCATGTGCATTTTATAACACTAAATTACTATATTAAGCGTCATCGAAATAATAATTAAACGAAAACGGAAAGTCGAATATATCGCACAACACAACAAACAGTGGCATAATGACCAATTTGGATTATGCATACGAGATTACAAAATGCCATAGGAGAGCTCAAAATAATATTGTTCTTTGTTAGCATATAACTATTAAAATTATTCTCGCTGAATTTAACTTCCGATATCCTCCCGGCTGTATATCTTTCAATATCTCCGAAAGCCAGTAAAATATTTACAATTCTTTTGGTATTACAAGCGTTTGAAGACAGTGACCATTATCAGGTAAGTCGCTCGCTCGTACTGCATTCTATAAATCTATTGAATGAATGGCGATCATTCGGTTCGCCCAGGGTTTTCAACAGCTGTAATATTACTTTCTTCTTGAACAATATTTTTTTATATTCTCAGGTCATATCAGGGATTAAAACTTTAATAGCTAGACGATATATGAAGTAAATTTAATATGATTACTAATGATGATATGCCTATGTTCAGCAGGGGACTTCCTGTGGCTGAAGAGAGAGGGAGAGGGAAACTAATTTCGCTTAGACTTGAATATATTCTCGAAAAAAAATATGTGGCAGCTTGGTAAGTGGGAAGCCTCCGTGGCGCAGTTGGTTAGACGCCGGCTGTGAAACGAGAAGCCGCGGTTTCGATCCCCGCAGCGAAACAAAAATTTGTGTGAACCACAGGTATTTGTTTTGGGTGTCTGGGTGTTTGTGAAACCGAAAAGTCTCTCGTAGTTTCTAATACCCACGACACACGGCTCGCTCTTAGTGTGGGGTCAGGACTATATATGCGACTGTTGGTTGTATTTATTTATTTACTAAAGAAAGTACTGTTCTGAATCGGCCTATATACATCTCACTACTGGGCACTACTCCTCTTCTATGGAGAGTACTGTTGAGAGGGGTTAGGCCATATTATCTAAAGGAACAACTACATATAATTATGTCAAATCAAAAACTCCAACGGTCAAAAAATACTTTAGTACTGTGAAAAAAATAAAGCTTATTTATTACTTATCAAAGCAAGCAATTGAGAAAACATTACAATAAATATTTTATATAATAACTACACATAAATATGAATTTGTATCGGAATCAAGTTGTTTGCAAATAAATTTTCATACGCATAACACTGAGCCTTACCTCTCAGTTTATTTCTGCTATCAATTGGGTCAGATACTGCGAGAGAGGGTGACCACACCTCTCCAAATGAACTTTCTTTACTGAATTTCGGATTCTATTTGTAAAAATTACACATACACACAACATTTTCTTAATATCTATCTAAATTATTTTGGTGTTGTACTTTTTTTTTCTTTTTTTTTTATTCTGGCACGGCATGATGACTGCACTGCACCTGATGTTAAGCGCAAATGCCGTCCAGACAGAGTATCGAATGGCATCAGACGGCGGTCCCATGCCATTCGACACAATTATGCCGGCCTGCTGAGATGCTTCTTCACACTACGGCGGAAGGACCCAGGATTATAGGAAGGAGGGAACACGTGTGACGGCAAACAATTCCACAGCTTCACAGTGCGGCACAAAAAAGAATTTGCGAACTTTTTTGTTCGCGCCGAGATGGTTTGAACCGTCAAGCTGTGGCTTCGCAAGCCAGCACGCGTGGTTCTGTTAAGGAAAGGAGAGGAGGGGATCAAACTAAACAATTCCTCAGAGCATTCACCATGATACAGACGGTAGAACTCGCTTAGAGAGGCAACATCCCTCCGAAACTGTAGCGACTCTAAGTTGCTCGTAACGTCTGCATCATTTACAATGCGGATGGCCCGCCGCTGCAATCCATCCAAGGCATCGAGTAAGTACTGGGCGGATCCATCCCAGAGGTGCGAACAGTATTCCATACCCGGCCGAACCTCCGCTTTATACAAGCGGTATAGTTGACCGGGCGTGAAAAACCGACGCACCTTGTTCAGGATTCCGACCCTGCGCGATGTGGCAGATATTACGCCCTCGATGTGATTCCTTGGATTAAGATCACAGCGGATATCCACACCAAGGATACTCAGGTCATTCCGCATTGAGAGGGGAATACCCTGAAGATTAGGGAGGGGAGAGAACGGGGATTTTTTGCACGTGAACGCACACACCTGGGTTTTCCTGGCATTGAACTCAACCATATTCCTGGACCCCATGTAGAAATGAGATCCAAGGACCGGTTGAGCTCAATGACAAGATCTTCGCGCCCGCTCACAGTGCCGTCACGGCAACCTGGGGGCCCATAGCAGTATCGCCCATGAACCGTGCTGTCATCTGCATAGCAATGAATGTTGCCGAGCGACAACATATCATTGATATGCAGAATAAACAGGGTGGGCGACAGTACCGAGCCCTGTGGAACTCCGGCATTTACCGACATGAGCGCCGAAGCGTGTCCGTCAACGACAACACGCATTCTACGCCCATGCAGAAAGCCAGAAATCCACGAACACAAGTTGCCGGGCAGACCGTATGCCGGAAGCTTGGAGAGAAGACCACGGTGCCAGACCCTATCAAACGCCTTGGCTATGTCGAGGCTCACAGCAAGAGCACCCCAGCGATGCAGGACAAACGCTAGAAGATCACCCGTTGATCGGTTGTGACGGAAACCGTATTGTCTGTCACTGATCAACGAGTGATCCTCCAGGTAGCGGACCAATTGAGCGTTTATGATCCGCTCCATGACTTTGCACATCACTGAGGTGATAGCGATAGGGCGATAATTGATAGGGTCTGACCGATCACCCTTTTTGGGGATCGGTTGCACATTGGCCTCCCTCCAAGATTCCGGCACAACACCTGTGCGATAAGACGCTCGGTAGAGGCGTGTCAGTGCAGGAGACATCTCCGCTGCACAAGCCCTTAAAACCACCGCCGGTATTCCATCCGGACCACTGGCTTTCCGGACATCGAGGGATCGTAGCTCACGCCGCACATCACACTGCCTGATGCGAATATCAGCCATTGAGAAACCGCAATCAGGCAGCGTGGGCGGCGTCTGGGAACCACGGTCCTCGAGGCGGGAATTAGCCGCAAAAAGATTTGCCAGTAAAGTGGCTTTTTCTTGCGGCTTATGAGCCAGTGATCCTTCCGGGTACTTCAGTGGTGGCAATGTAGGACGGCAGGACTTATTAGTCCAGGGAATTATAAAACGGTACTTTTATCTCGAAAAAACGTTTGGACGCGGGCAAAGCTGCAAGCAATAATACTATATAAAAAATTATGTTAAACATCAATTTTACTTTTCATATTTTAGGTACACTGCCACGGTGGCGTAGTTGTACTACATTATGATTGCAAAGCTGATATCTCGAGTTCGAATCCCGGGTCGGGCAAAGTGATATTGGATTTTTCTATTCATTATCAGCCCTAAGTCACGAATTTGTGCCTGATAGCGATAAGCTTGTGCCCTATCACATCGTGGAACGGAAAAGACAAGGCGAAATGTGGGTGTCCTGGTTACAACTCTGCCTATCCCTCCTGTGAAAAAGGCGTGAGTTTATATTTTAGGTACAGCAAAATAGATTCGCAAGCGTAGCTGAATGAATCCAAAGGTTACATTTACCTAAACGCAAATTTAGCTAGTTCAAAACCCCAATTTTGTAGCAGTGGTCATTTTAATAAGGACGCGATTACAAGTGCTCGCATAAACTGAAATTCAACTCTCCCAATGATTTTCGGCTACCTGGTAATCATAAAGTGTATTAATAATAATAAACAGATTCAGAAGGCAGTATTGCTTGACACGTCACGTATAATGAGGAGGTTCCTCACTTTAGGGTCCTAACCACTGGTGGCTTGAGTCTCGAGCCTCGCCACTGAAGGGTGATTTTTTTTTACATTTTTACATGTATTTTGTATGTGCATTGAATATGTGCATATGAAAAAGTAAAAAAATACTAAAGAAATAAAGAGAAATAATTTAATCAAATAATTTTAGTGTCTAAGGCATTCCCATTTTTTCCTTTCTCTAATAGGACGAGTAAATTAGCTTCTTATGCATATTTAATAAGAATTTTATTTGAAATGATACCTGCTACAACAATCTTGCATCCAAAAATAATATTTTTTATGTTATTTTCTTAGGAAAACACGGCTTTTATCCGATAAAATCCATTATTATAAGTAATCTAAGTAATACGTGGAAACGTAGTGTAACCTAATTTTAAGATATTTTTACTTGTAACTTATCTGCACCCTTGTTTGTTTTCCTAATAAATAAATAAAATTATTTATGTAAGTAGAATGGTCACCCTGAAGGAAAATCCAATTTCTCCGCGGGAGAATAACTTGGTTTTCGTCGGTACCTTTTCAATATTAAACGATTCTATGGAGTTTCTAAATAGCTTCGAAAATGTGTACCGGGAAACACGATAAAGAATTTCAGGTGAAGAAAAAATTGGAAATCTTTTTTATTACAGAATAATTTATGCGTATTATTTTATTATGATAAATATCATAATTAACTGATTTTATGTTTTTTACCAATACAAAAATCAATTTTTTAATTCTGCTGCCCCACATGGAACTCCACGAATATTGCCGAAAACTACAGTTATTTGGTATCCCTCTTAATACAGAACAAAGACATTTCCAAAAAAACTTTTATTATTTACTTATTTTAGATAGCTACTTGAGTCCCATAGAATCTTCATAAGTATCATCATCAGCCTTTTATTGTCTACTGCTGGTCATAGGCCTTCTCCAAATTACGCCAGGTCACCCTGTCTTCGACTTGTCGCTTAGGATCTTAATCTAGTATAATACAATAATAGTAAATAAATACACCTAACAGTCACATACATAGTCCTGACCCCACATTAAGATCAGTTAAGTCTTGTGTCGTGGGTATCAGAAGCTACGAGAGGCTTTTCGATCTCACAAACACCCAGACCCGAGATACTTGTGGGCCTCACAAACATTTTGTCTCGGTGCGGGGATCGAACCCGCGGCCTCTCGTATCACAGGCGGTGTCTAACCAACAGCACCACGGAGGCTGTCACGATAAATTCAACTACGCTACTGTTGTTTGTTATTAATTATCATTGTTATCAATGCAAAGCAGCCCGACAATAAAACCAACGACAATCTTCGACAAAAGTGAACCAAAAATATCAAATGTCACTACACCGCGTGCTCCTAACATTAGCAAATAATCCGTACTCCATAAAAAAGTTGTAAAACTACTTCCCTTGGCTCCACACTCGAAATAAAATAAAGAGGAAGCGACCTACATGCACAGACGCGAAATAATCTTGAGAATAAATCTCTGATCCTACCGAATTGCGTCGCAGAAATTGCGTCTTATTTATATATCTAACTTACTGTAATCAGAATCACAGGACGCACTGACAATAATCCTTGTTTAGCCTCTAAGGAAGATAGGGGATATCTTGGTTGGAATTTTTATGCAGGATTTATATACATGATACAAAATGTATCTTTTGTATTGTATCAACCTATATACGTCCCACTGCAGGGCACGGGCCCCTCTACAATCAAGAGTACTATTGAGAGTGATTAGGCTATATAGTCCAACAGCTGGCCTAATGCGGATTGGCGGACTTTTACATAACATAGAAATTTATACAAATCGCTATGGTATGCAGGTTTCCTCACGATGTTTTCCTTGACCGTTATAGTGCGTGGTGATTGACTATCAATACACACATGACTCCGAAAAGTCAGAGGTTACAAAATGAAATTTACGAGATTTCTAAAGCTTATGTTGAAACTGCACTCGAGTGATATAGTTTGAATTGGCAAAAAATAAATGTATGATACACTGGAATAGTTTGGTCCAGTTTCGAAGATAGTTTGAAGTTTTTGTTAAAAGTACTCACATCTGATGTGGTTTTTGCAGTAACGTTTGTTATATTTTATATATCTTTCACTGAACGCTTTTGGTATAGAATTGGTTGCATTAAAACTTTAATAGCGAATACACTTATAAAACCTCTTATTTTATTCTGGCTTTACAATGTGATTACACTAGTAAGTTCAATAACATAGATATAAAAATATTATATGGAACAGACAAATATTTGTCGTCATGCGACGCAATTGCCCAGCATTATAAATTACTTTATCGCTCTGTCTTGTTATATTGTTTTTTTTTTGTATAATTCAACTAAATTCTATTGGCGTGTGGCGATATTTGGAAATACATAGTAATAAGAATTAAAAAATATTTTTTAACTCATTGTTTGAGATGTTTTCATAATATAAATAACAAGCATAATATATAATATATAATATATATTATATAAGCATAATATTCAAAATCGAATAGTATTAACACGTCCAATTAAATAAAATGTGAAAAGAGAAAAACTATTCCTAATATTTTAACAAAGCATACCAACAGATCGTAGACAATCTATTTAAAAAAATACATGTCCAGAAAAAAAATGACTGTCCATACCCTTAAACCGAATCGCCCTTAGCGTGACATTCAGCAAATTATTTTAATACAATTACATTCAGCGACACGTTTACTGCATTAGGTCGGACACCGTCCTTCTAAAGCTTAATTTAATGGAGCGATGTGTCCATTCACTGACATATAAAAAGCCTGCAGACTTAAATTACTTTACATTTACAGTCGACTTACTTTAAAACATATTTTTGTTTTTTTTTTAACTCGTGTATTTCATGAAAAACAGATTTTTCAAGAAAAATCACAAGTATTTCAAAAGGCATTTAGTGTTTGAAGTTTAATTAAGTCAGCTTTGTTGACTAAAAGACTGGCTCTTTAAAGAGTTGTCAGGCAGGCAACCAGTTGTAATATTACTAGAAAATAATTCCACAAAATGGTTTAACTGTTTTGTTGCACCGACCTCCTATAAATGTGGGATGAAAACCGGCTGAAAATTAAGAATAATTAGCTTACTTAATAAAACGAAATCTTACGGATTTTATCGCGAAATTGATTTCATTTTTCCATTTTTTAACTCGCAAACCAAATTCGCGTTGAAACCCGTAAAAATTCGTTCAATTTCATTGCGTATCATTCGCGTAAATCGTAACAAACCATTATGCTTACATTATACATAAAATTAGTAGAAATTTAATGGAAAACGTCAGAAAACCGAAATTAGACATTTCTACACATTTACAGGTATGTTAAGTTCAACTACGCACACTAGATTAGTGTAATGAGCAAAGACTCATTCCATCCATCAAAAAGACGTTATGCTTATCAGTGGGTCGTAAATTGACGCAAGAAAATAGATTAAATGGTGTTAAAGAGAAATAAAAGATGGCCCAAACAGAGCAGAAATCATTACTAGCCGTCATCGTCGAGAAGATTGGCTATTTCGGCGACCACAGCTGCTTAACCGGAGTTGGATATGTCTTCTCCACATCACACATTCCTTTGTTTAAAAGGTAAGCTTCTTTAAAAATACCCAAGACTAAATTATTCAACTTTGCTATTTGCTACGTTATAATGCATTTTCATAACTTTTAGAGTTGCGCGAAAAACTTTAGATTGGCAATAGGGTCGCAGGAAATTGATCAAAGAAATAAAAAAGAATGTTCTTTGTCGTTGCAGCGTGACTCAACATTTATTAGTTTATTTCACGTCACGATTTCCAAATGTAACTTGGGCTGGATCGTTGATCATATATCAGCCCTCATACGGCCTGCATGTCTGATGTTTCTCTACATATAATATGTGGTAATTCGTATCAGCCCATATACGTCCCAGTGCTGGGCACGGGCCTACTCTACCATCGAGAGAATCGATTGAGAGTGGTTAGGCCATATAGTCCACCACGCTGGCCTAGTGCGGGTTGGCGGACTTTCATACCGTAGAAATTCTTTAAAATCGCTACGGTATGCAGGTTTTCTTATGATCTTTTCCGTCACCGGTAAAGTGCGTGACGATTAACTATCAATACACATATAACTCTGAAAAATCAAAGGTGTGCCCTGGGATTTGAACTCGCGGCCACCGTGAACATGTAGACAGCCGCGTCTGGTCCTTTACCAACAGGCCACCACGCACTTTAATATGTAATAATACATCATAATATGAGCCCCAGCAACCGATCTAAGTACATAATTAACGGATTAGATTATTATGCTGTATTTGCTGCAATTTGCGTGTCCACAAACATATTATTTTGCCTAAGGTCTGGGTACTGTGAAGACCGAAAATCGCTCATATTTTCTGATAAACACGACCATTGGCGACTTACCAGTACTATGTGTGATTGCCGGTTGTTTTATAATTAATTATGTTTCTCTCCTTTTCGAGAACAAGTGACACTAAAAAATAGCCACAAAGAGATTAGAGAATAGCCAAAAAGTCTCTCTTAGTTCCTGATACTCACAACTTAAGACTCGAACTTAGTGTGTAATGATTTAGATTATTTTACAAGTTTTTTTTTATGTTAAATTTATTTAATCCTTTTCGGCATTGTACAGAGAAACAATAAACAAAATTACATAATAATAATAATTATAGGTGAAAATATAAACACAAATTAAAAAAGAAATTAATAAATTAAAGAAAATATTCATGTTGAAAATTTTACAAGTTGGGTATATTTACATTAATATTTTTATCAGATCATATCAGCAGACGATACTATCAAAATATGTTTTTATACAATGTAAAACATATCGGTTACATATGAATAGGTTTATGTATAACAAGCCCCAGGGATTTCCGAGAAGTTTCTGCTACATCGTATTAGATCTATACATAATAATTCATACATTAAGTCAATTTCAGTGAAATAAGATCTTTATTCATGTATGGTAATTATGGTATCATAAATATTTCTCATAAGTCAATATTGCTAGACTTATTTGATAACTAAAATCTAATAGCTTATTTTAAAGTTGGTATTAACATAAAAACCTATTGAAACTATATTTAATACAGAAATCTGAAAAAAAAACTCTTTTTAACTATTTGATAAACTTAGAACTTTTAAAATATTTTAAAACTAAAGTTAACAACAACAGAAAACTTGATATAAATACACAAAAAGGCCAAAAAAATATTTTATTGGTTTAAAATTGATTAGTACGCGTATGATTAACTTCTTACACAGATCAAAAAACTCGCATAAAGTCGAGCATCTAAACAGTAACATATGACTTCTTTTTTTATAGCATAGGTCTAGCAAACAAGGTGGGCAGGTCACCTGATGGTAAGTGATCACTGCCGCCCATGAACATCCACAACACTTGGATCATGGATGTATTGCCGGCCCATCTGATCGGGAGGGGTGCGGGAAGGAAAAAGGATGGGAAGAGGAATGGGGTATTGGTCATCTGGCAGTCTCACTCCCCGAACGAAACGCGACAGCAAAATTGTGGCTTCACATCGGACTCCTGTGGGATATTGCTACCCTCCCGGACTAGCCTGCCCATTCATACTGAGTCTGTCTGACAACAGCTCTACCACTATAATAAAACATTATGCAATATAAAAAACATTTTTATGTTCAATATCCTATTTCGTATTTCAGATTGTTCTGGTTTTCAATGCTAACCGCTTGCTGCTTCGGCTCAGCCGCGGTCCTCAAAGGTGCTCTGAGCATTTATGCCGAAGATGCTGTCAATTATTCGGTGGAAACCAACTATCTTGATTGGGACACGCCATTCCCAGCTGTAACTCTGTGTGAATATGCAGACACTGAGCGTATAAAGGATTATATTGTTGCGTATGTATTGCAATATTAATTAGTAGTCCTATTGACTGCCTCCGTGGCGCAGTTGGTTAGACGCCGGCTGTGAAACGAGAGGCCACGGGTTCGATCGCGCACCGAACCAAATATTCGTGTGGACCACTGGTATTTGTTTCGGGGCTGGGTATTTGTGAGACCGAAAAGTCTCTTGTTTCTGATACCTACGACACAACAAGACTCAATATTAGTGTGGGATCAGGACTATGTATGTGACTGTTGGGTGTATTTATTGATTTATTTATAAAGCTGACTTTATAAAGCTAGAGCTTTATAGAGCTAGAAATTATAGCTGCTGAATTAGTAGTCAAAGATAATTCAGCAACAATGCTTGTTGTATTGTTGATTGACAGATCGAGCGCCTTTCTCGATGAAGTATTCTAACCACAAGAGCAAGGAAATTATAAGTGGTATTCTGATATGAAAGGAGAGACTAAATCTATTTGTAATGAACGAAAAGCCACCAAGCTTAGGCTTTGAAAACTCAGAAAGCTCTCATTATTAGCTAAGTACATATGTATTACTGATCGAATGTATTGTTTAAAACCTTCGGAGATTTTATAGCCTATCCTCTCCTTTTTATTTCACAAACACTGCAGGAAAATATATTCATTCCACATATTACATACTTTAAAACAATGTAGTTACATAACAAGTTTTACGTAATAACATGTTTTTAAGCCCTGTTTTCGGGAGAGGTAAAGCCGCTGTATACCGGCTTGTAATTTTGCAAATTGGTGTGGGTGTGCCCGACCTAAACTCCTGATATTGGAGCAAGTATCAAACGAAAACAAGATTAAGCAGAAAAACAAATAGCCTACTTGCGGTTGGGTTGTTTAGAGATTATCCCTAAGATGTGGGCACGTAAGATATTTTTGCTGAAATCCATATTTGTCACGTAGCACTCAAAAATATTATACCCATATTTATACTAAAGCAATATTTAATTGTTACGAATGTGAAATAGATATTGTAAAATTAAGAATCATTTGCATAATGATTTTAACGCATAATATCCCTTACGAATCATAATATCACAACAGTTGAGTGGGTCTATTAAGCTTTCGAAAGAGATGAATTATTTTAATGTAGGCAGGAGATTATAACTAGCGCTATCAACCATAAGCTAGACTGAAAAGCTGGCGTCTTCAACACGCTATTTTAAATCTCTCAAGAAAAACAGGAACGGTGTTGTAAAGCTTTACCTTAAATAAAGGCTTTGCATTACAATCCATCCATCCATCCATCCATCAGTCAAAGGAAGTCCACTGCTTACCATAGGCCTCTCCCAATGATTTCCACAGCGACCTGTTGGAGCAGCCTGCATCCAACGACGTCCCGCAACCTTTAGCAGGTCGTCTGACCACCTTGTGAGCGGACGTACTACGCTGCGCTTTCCGCTACGTGGCCTCCATTCGAGAACTTTTTAGCCCCATCGGCCATCAGTTCTCCCCACTATTACAATACAGAAAATTAAAACAGAAAAAAAGATGAAACAAGAAGTAAACCGAATGTATATTTACAGCAACAACGTGTCATCATCTCTAACAGTATTCCTCAAGGATGTTGTCTTCTGGAACCCGAAGTACTGCAAGAGCTGCGTCACTTGCAAGATGAACCAGACGTGCACGAACAACTTCACCGATCTCGTCAACAGCATCCGTTGGAAATGCCCTCAAATGCTCAGGGATTGTTGGTGGGGCGACGTCAATTTCGATTGCTGTGATAGGCAAGTTATTATGCGAAGTTAGAAGTATAGAACTCTCTCAGCTGCTAATATTAAAATATTGTTTAGCTAGCCGTTGATTAAATATATTTCTTTAATTCCAATCCTTAGTATATGTCATTTATAGTAACTTCATGCTGGGCTCCATAATGCCAAAAACAGGAACAGGTACTCCATGAACAGGGGATCACGACCCTCAGCGATGAGGAAACGATGCGAGGAGGAATGAAATTATATAATCATAAATACTCGTTGAAAGATTATAGACTATACTTAAAATACGTTAGTACTACTTAAAATTAAGATCGACGGAGAAAAACCCCTAACGGACTCATGAATTCTTTAATTTTCATATGAGTGTAAAATCACTTTTACATGTGTGTTAGTCCACTTATCTTCCGAAGATAAAGAAATAAAATCAATTTTTACTTACCTCCTTTGCGATCAATTACTTGTCGATATAACCCCAATATTCTTTAAGGTTCCACCCGATACCGTCAGAGTACGGCGTGTGTTTCGCTTTCAATTCCCGCCTGACCAATAAAACTGAAAATATATACGTCAATAGAAAAATTGGTCTGTCCGACTTAGTATTTACTGCCGTGCAGCCCGTAATGGTAAGAACCTGTTTATGTCTATTTTATTTTACGTGAAGTGCGAAAATAATATTTTTGATAGAACTTTATTCCTTTTCTATGTGGTAACCGGTTAGTGTTGTAATAAAAAACAAAAGCACCTAAATAAATACACACAACACATATAGTTCTGACCCCACACTAAGATCAAACCTTGTGTCGTGGGTATCAGAAACTACGAGAGACTTTTCGGTCTTACAAACACCCCGACCCGAAACAAATACTTGTGGTTCACACAAACATTTGTGTCAGTGCGGGGATCGAACCCGCGGCTTGTAGTTTCACAACCGGCGTCTAACCAACTGCGCCACGAAGACTGTCAATGTCAAAATCACTATAGATATGTTACTAAATTCATATGGATAGCTTAGGTTTCGTTTTTCTGAAACATTAGATGAGATCAGGATCCGTCCGTGAAAGTTTAAATTGGTGGCAATATTTTTCAATCAATTTTTGATTCTCTTGAATTCTTTAACAAAAATATATGAGCTAAAACATTAAAAAGAAAAGACTTTTAGCTATAAATTCGTAATAAATGTGTATTTTGGTTGTTTAATATTACATTTACTTAATCCAAAAATAAATAACCGCATCGTACCACGAGCGTAATTGTTTAAATTATTATTCCAGTGTTTATATTACGAGCAATAATGGAACACGCGAGAGTAATCAAATTATTAACAGTAGGTTAAATTCTCATTTTCACAGTAATAACATTTGAGCGTAATTATAATTATTATACGATCGGCTATAGTGTGAGACTCGTTAGAATTTGATTCGCTGAAACCTTGTTCTAATTATCTAGAAGCTCATAGAGATGGGTCTTGAACGCCTTCTGGGAATCGTATTTATAATATCACCAAAATTACAGTCAAACCTCTGTGTTTCAATCTCTATCTAAGATCCCTACACTCCTGGACCCTCCTGTTCTAAGTCCTCTCCAACATCCGCATCAATCACCTCTTTCGTCGTTGCTCTTAGCATCGCTCCAGCTGTAGCTTCAGTCGTTACTTCCACATCGACTTTCCTCCTTGTTTCTATTACTTCCGCTTCCGTTTCCACGTCTGACGTACCTTCATCAGTCCCCACCATAACATCTACTCCCACCTTCGGTCTCAAATTAAATACCGTCCAACTTCTAGTTTCCGTAACGACCCGTGCCTCTACTTCTGTTTCTACCTCCTCTCCTTCTTTCGCCTTCTCTTTTGATTCCATGTGGGCAACCATCTTGAACCTGAGACTCCTAAACACAGACCAGATTCTGAAATTATTCTGTACGTCATCCCATTGAGTAAGTAATCACTACGTTATACGTCATCCTATTGGCGATGACATATTTGTGTTACTTAATATCTGTGTAAATAGTATTAACTCAGAAGAGGCGCTATATCGCCGCCGACCAATAGTTATACTAGCTGTAATGCATACAATAAACATACAAGATGTTTATTTATTGGTAAGTAGTCTCCGGCCGCCTTAAAATTAGACATCAATGATACCTGGGAACTGAGTTGCATTAACATTCATTAACAATTTATTATACTGATCATTAAAAGGGTGTTAGATCACACTAACCTTCGTGACAGCGGTACTATCTTATTCGAGCTGACTAGCTAACCTACCGTCAACTTACACATTATTTTTTAGATCAAAATCCATTCTCCGGATGAAATCGTGTCTGTAGCAATGGAAAACACTTTGACTCAATGCGGAATATTGCCTCTTGTAAGTGACTTTGAAGTCATATTGAAGGTAAGGATTTCAGATTTATATTTGTATTAAATCAAAATTAAAGCCTGATCTGTTTGCTTTTATATGAAGACGGTTATAATGTTTGTTTGAGTTAAATAAACAATGATCAGTCCCATTTATTATCACCGGAGGTTCCTTTGAGCTATAATGAATATTTAATTGGTTGCTTGTGTTGGTAGCGTGGCTTTCGAATGTGCAACGAAAATAAAACAACTAAGAGATATGTATTATTTGTACGATAAACATATCTGTCGTATAATTTTCTATTAATACTTCTAAAGTAATTATTGTGCCTTTTCAATATTTTTTTATAGAAATAGAAGCGATTTTATTGTTTAAATTCAAAAGACTAACTTATACAGTGCACAGACCTGTTTCGCATGAAAATTAAAATTCTTTATATGGAGCAATCTAATGCAATCGAATGTTTTATAATGCGCTTGTATTTCGTATTTCATTATAAAGAAAAATTTCAGGCAGAACAAACGATAAACGATGTCTCAGTCCAGACGATCTACGCGCACAGCCGAGACTGTCTGTTCAGCTACGAAAGACCAGACTCTGCTGAGAACTGGCCCTTCCCGAAATACTCTTACAGCGCCTGTGTTCTGTACCGAAGGGCGCAAATTCAAATCGATATCTGCAACTGCACGCATCACTTTATGCCGGTAATCGGTAAGTATTTACAAAAGTAATCAAAGCAAAAAATCTTAAATATTATTTTTAGGCCTTGAAAGGTTCCTTTTTTTTGTTGCATAGGTCCGGCAAATGAGCAAACATGTCACCTTATGGTAAGTGATCACTGCCGCCCAAGAACATCGACAACGCCGGATCATGGATGTGTTGCCGGCCCAAATGGGAGAGGAGCAGGAAGGAAAAAGGGTTATTGGGCAACCATGATAAACATTCGTTATTAAATCCCTTATACTACACACAGATGCTATTTAGAAAATTAGGTTTCAAAACCCTAATTTCATATTAATATTGGAAATACCGAGTCAGAAATTGGCTGCGCTAAACAGTGCCATATCCATCCCTCACAGAATATACGAAAGTTAACTAATAACTTTACATTATTTCTTCTCTAGATGAACATCCATCATGTAATGTTAGCGGACTTGCTTGTCTCCACAAGAACAGAGGTAAGGGACACAAAATATAAATCCTGCCTATGTTGTATGCACAAACACTATGCTATGTAGGATATCTATATCTATATATAAATACATACATATAATAAATTTGTAACCGATCAATGTCTGCACATGGAAGATAAATGAGAAAATCCAATATGGGGGGGTCTACATTAACGTAATAGAACCTAAAACAATGTGTTTTTGAATTTTTGTCTGTGCGGTTGTGCGCGATGAACTCAGAAACGGCTTAATGGATTTAGATGAATTTTGGTATGGAGGCAGCTGACAACCTGAATTAACACCTAGGCTACTATTTATCCTGAAAAATGTAGTGTTCTCGAAGACTGGGATGAAGGAAGAATTCCGATATACATATTTATTATTTTTTTATACTCAAAGGAATGGGATGGGACTGGACCTTGAGTGAGTATGTGACGGGACTGGGGGACTGGGACTGGCGATATAACGAGACGGGATGGGAAATTTCAAACAAAGGTCACGCAAACGAAGTTTGCGGGCAGAAGCTAGTCCAAAATACGTTTCATGATCATCATCATCAGCCTATAGGTTTCCGCTGCTGGACATAGGCCTCCTCCAAATTGCGCCATTTCACCCTGTTTTCTGCAAAAATATTTTTCTGATACAGAACTGCTCGCGGTTGAAGGAAAAGCATGTCCCATGGAATGCGAGAGCGTCGTCTATTCTGTTACTCACGTGTCTTGCTAGTAAGTGATTATATTAGTTTTATGAATGCTTTCCATGATCAATAAACTTTTGTAGTGCTGTTTTAGTACTTTAGCATAAGTAGCAGACATAAAAAGTACTGGATTATGACGTCACAAATATTTATACGCCTCAGTTATATTGTTACTAGTTGTTTGGACAAAAGCAGGAGTCGTTAGTCTTCTCCAAAATCTTACTGATACCTTAGAAATAATGACGCTATATGCAAAATGTTTTAAACGCAATAACTCCCACGTTTTTGAGCTTTTTATTCTCCAAGAGGAAAAGCTATTATGCTCCCCTTTGGGTACCCCGGGGAAGGCCGAAAGGGGTATGTCCTTCTGTCTTCTGTCTCTGACCTTCCAGGCCAGGACTGTGGCCGGGCTGGGTCACGTCTTTGAACCTGCTGAATTTTTACGGTTAGCCTAAACCTTTTTGTATAAATGGTACGCTCTAGCTTGCAAGGGAACACAAATAGACTGAAAAAAATTTTTTTGTTAACTCGTTTATGAATGCTTGAATACTGTTCATGAACGTTTGAGCATGTCTAAACTCTAAATCTGCCTAACATTCGAATTCGCATTCATGACCCCGATGAGCATGCAGTACGTTTATCGAGGAAATGTTCGTCCTTTGTTGGCCGAGACACGGGCGATATGCCGGCCCGCGTGGTGCATCGTACACGCGATAACATTCAAACAGCTGCCTTCATTGCATGAATACCTTTATGAATGTTGAACCGTTCTAAATAAAGCCATCATTTCTATTTCTATGATATTTAAAGTCCGTCAACCCGCACTAGGCCAGCTCGGTGGACTATAGCCAATCCGTCTCAATCAAATTCTTGGTTAAGAAGTCATCGAGACCTAACATCTTATGTCTCAGGATGGCGAGCGCAGTGGAATACCAATAATTGCTTTGTAATTCAAGGTGATTTTTGGTTTTGCTTCTGTCCATGAGCGGTCGTATCGCTTATCACCAGGCAAATGGCATGCTCGTCTCAATCATCGCAATAAAAAAGAGTCCCATGATCAGTAGTGGGCGTTTATGAGCTGATACAGACACAGATTGCCATTTCATGACCCCGAGAAATAAATACAGTCGCACAGTTCTGACCCAACACTGACATAGAGTCTTGTGTCGTGGATATTAGAAACTTGGAAAGACTTTTTGGTTTCACAATCACCCAGACCTAAAAATACCTACGTATCACACTAATATTTGTCTAGACTCTCGGTGCAGGGATCAAACCCGCCGCTTCACGTTTCACAGCCGACGTCTAACCAACTACGCCATACAGACTGTCTGTCTGGCTGTCTGTCGCATGCTGTATGTAGATTGAAAGGTTGTATATCAGTCTGTCGCATGCTGTATGTACATATGTATACAGAAATATTTGTCGTTCGTTAGCCGTCACACGGGCAAATTGCCGGGCCGGCTGGTGCATCGAGGAACGCGGGGACTGGTGAAAATGGGACAGCTGCCTACATTAAGAGTACGGAGGCACGCGATCAGAGATATGCTTGGATTAGTCGGTGAATACCTTTACGTAATCGGCCTTATTCATAGACAGTTTTAAAACATATTTTAGCTATCGAATGTTTTGTCTTCTTCGCTCGAACTGAATTGAAAAGTCGTTCGAAAGGGACAAAACATTCGATAACTAAAATAGGTTTTAAAACTGTCTATGAATAAGGTCGTATAAGATTAAACATGAATTAGACAATTATTTTCATGTATTAGTCTAATAGGGGTGTTAAAGTAGTTACTGATAAAGAAATTAACTAAACGATAAATTTTATTAAAGGTCTCTATTCTAACAATTTTTAACAAATAGATAATTTAAAAAACATCTTTAGCCGTAACTTGGAAAACAGGCACACTCAGTGTTATTTTTAATAATATTACAGATTTGTTTTCAAATTAAATGTTCCTATGTTATCTTCTAATTAAAAGTGGGAAATATAACCATAAAATTATAACTTACATTCCTTTCAGTGGACTTTGGAGGCGTAGTGGGAGTGTTTTTCGGAGCATCACTGCTTAGTGTGATTGAAGTTATTTATCTGCTGTGTATACGAAGAAACCGCTGAGCTTCGGAGTCGGTAATAAATGCGCTTAGTTTTGTAAGACAATATAATGTAAACGATTCATTTTTATTTCATCCTTTGAGACCAAGTTTTAGTCGTTCAACTGACAGACATTTTTAAAATGCACATCTACACAATAGGCTAAATCAACAAATGTATAAACACCGTTTCTATAAATAAAGTCACGAAAGTATAATTACATTTTACATATGCCACGCCCTTAATTTTTAACCGACTCAAAAAAGGAGGTTTTCAATTCTACTGTATGTGTTTTTTTTGTTACCTCATAGTAATTAACTGTATGTGTCGAAGACTTTATTATCTTTTTATTTTTGTGTCACACCCATAACATTACTTTCATTAATTAGTATGGTGGCCTGTTATTAGATGCTTGAAGAGATTTTATCGCTAAGTTACAGTATTGTTAACTAAATTACTTGTAATATGTGTTGTAATACCAATAAAGAAAAGAAATAACCCTCTATAGCGATTTGATACGTCTCTACGATCACTGAATTGAAGTTGGTCAACCTAGTTGAAGTAGGTTACTTTGCCGCCTTTATTGCCCTTAAGACTTAATAAGCCGAACTAAATACTAAATTAATATTCATAAATATGCCAAATACTAGAAAGTTTTATTCATGTCGGATAAGCTTAAGATGTACTAAAATGACTGATAATTCTTAAATTGAAATACAGGGTATATCCAGCCTGCGATCAAAACAACGCCAGGTGGTAGTATTTGTGATTTCAGATACAATGTAACTAAAAATATCGCAAAAACAAATACATTTTATTTGTTGTAATTTTTTACTTAACATCGTACATGGGTAGTAAATATATCGTTTTTCCAAAATAATAACGTACACCTTTTTATTTTAAAAACACAATTGTACGCAAGGGTTTAAATTATAATTTTGGCAAAAACTAGGGATTCACCATCCCAACACGATGATATTTAAGAATTTGCAAAAAAGCCTGTCGCTTTTTTTGAGAAACATTTAGTTGCGTTGTATCTGTAATCACTAAAACTACTACCTGACTTCGTTTTAGTCGTAGTCTTGACCCTGTAATCATAAATGAAAGCCATTCCATAAATATTCAGAAAACTGATGAAAAGATGCGATTAGATGCTTTATTATCAAAGGGCTATAAAAGAAAGAAATGGGAGAAGAAATAACGAATTTCTGTCCTGGGTAAATTAATTCGTTCTTATTATTATGAAGCATAGACTATGCACACGAAAAAGTAATGACTTGCATACAAAACTCATTACAAAAGACTCATTACAACACTCTGTCATTGGCCTTTCTTCCATTTTTCATACGTTTGGCATTTCCAATTTCCCTATTTTTGCATGATGTATTCTAAATTATCGTTTTGTGTGTTTCTTCTGGGCTTCTTTGGTCTACTACCGGTTGTCTGGTCTCAAGAATTCTTCGACGACGAGGACCCTTCGACACCACTACCGTTCCTAAGGAAACTGGGTGAGTTATTTTTGGTATATATCACACATGTATCCCATAGGGGTAGGCAGAGACTATGGATCGCCACTATGCTCGATCCAGATATATTACATTCGCTGCATCCACTTTCATCATCCTCTTCATGTTCGGTCGGTTCAGGGTACTTTTGATCCTTGTTTAGACTTCACTAATTTAGTTCTAGTAGGTTCGGCAAGGTCGGTACCCTACCGGCCATAGGGTACTTTTTATCTGAACTTTTATCCCGAAACTTTTTCACGCAGGCGAAGCCACGAGCAATGCTATAATTAATAATCTTACATCATATTATCATCATCACGTTATGGTTAACAAACGAGCGAGTTAGAATCTTGGCGCAAAAAAAAATAGAATACATACATATCATGACGCCTTTATCCCAGAAAGGGTAGGCAAAGGTGCAACCAGTAGACCCACGCTTCGCTTTGTATGTGACATCCCACGATGTGGTAGGGAGCGAGCCTATCGCCATATCAGGCACAAATCCTGACTCCGGGCTGACAATTAATAGAAAAATCCAATGTCACTTTGCCCGACCCAGTTTTCAAACTCGAAACCTCAGCTTTGTAATCATACCGTAGTACAACTACGCCACAAAGGCAATCAAAGATAGAATGAATATTAAACAAACAGTATAATGGTCAGCCCCGCTCGGAGACCTTTGTGTTTCAAATGTAAAACTTTCATTCCTATTCGTGTGTATTTATTGATATTGTAGAAGTTACCTTATCCTTTTTCATGTAAATCACATTCCAACTTCTTTGTTACCCCTTACGTCGTCGCCCTTTCCTGCCCTTATTTATACCTTAGCATTACCATTATTGAATTCATCCTTTTCATTGAACTTTTCCGAGGGGCGCAATTTGATCGAAACTTAGCGATTATTTGGTGCGAATATCCAATTCGGTGGCATCGTCACATTCAGCCGGTTGGAGGCGTAGTGGTTCGGTAAATTGGATTCCAATGTTCCAAATTCAGTGACAGTCGCTCTTGTAACGGGAATTAATTGTAACATTGCTCCGGTGATTTGTTTGAATACCATCGGCCTATTGATTAAGTGTCTGCCACGTCATGATGTTCTGGATTCCATTACCAGATTGAACAATGCCCTGAGCTGTTTGATTCGTTTTAGATTTAACATTCTGTCAAAATTGAATTTGTGGGGGATTCGGGGATAAATAGTTCCAATATATTATTGTATCTTTTTATGCATTTTAAATAAATTAAGTAATTATCTACATTGTTTATCTGCACAATATTGTTAAGTTATATTGAGTAAGAGTGGAGAGTCCATTTTTAATCGATTCTCTCGATTGTAGAGTAGGCCCGTGCCCAGCAGTGGGACGTATATGGGCTGAAAAAAAGAAATTGAGTAACTTCTTCCAACGCAACTGCATTATGTATTACATTAAAATGAAGTATAGCAAAGTTAAGCTGAAATTCTCTTAATAGTGTATACTGTATACTAAGCAGACGCCTGACGTACCATATTTATGCGTGGAATATTTCATGGTTTCAACGATTCTTATATCTAAAAATCAACTTCTTCAACACCTACCACAATTATTCTCTCAACAGATTACAAAGAGCGCTGCAACGACACGTTCTGCGCGTTGCCGTGTGAAGGCGCAGCGCCACCTCTAGAATGTCCTGCCAAAATGCCCCACTGCAAGACCGGTTGCGCCTGCCATTACGACTGCAACTACAGGACGATCGTCTGCTTCATGACCAAGTACTGCCTGGAGATCAGAAGGTTCTTCACCAAGCCCAGGAGGCTGCCTAGTCGCACTGTCTGATTGACTCAATCTGCTCTTTAAGATATTCGGTTTACTTCAGTTGTATAAAATTTGTAGCTTTGTCTGAATACCTTCGTACCAATATGCCCTTTATTTTAATCTTTGCTTTATTATTTAGAATATATTGTTTTATTACAAAAGCATGTATTTTACAAAAATAGATCTCTAGATTTAACGCTATGTTGATGTAAACTTTGAATCATTTGTACACGTCTGAATTTAATATGGTTTCAGTACAACGAAATATGGAGTCTATTTGTTTGTTTGTCTGGTTTATTTAAATTGCCTTCATTGTTCTGTGTTTGTATATCCGTTTTCTATTTGTATAGGGTATATAATAAACACTTTTATAAAACTGTATTTTATCAACAATTAACGCATTAAATTTTGCTTGATTATAAAGCTTTTAAAATTTCCGGTTTTCATTTATTTTAAGGTTTATTACACATGTAGCGAAATAATAAACGTGATATTTGTAGAATACAGATCCACAGAAAAGCAACTGCTGAGGTTTGTGGACATTAAATAGATGAGTGTGGGAGATGTAAGTTAAAAGCGGTATAGAGACGGACAGCAACAAAGTGTCCCTGCCTTTGTTGCGGACGACGGTAACACAAAGCATCGAAAGCCTCCGTGGCGCCGTTGGTTAAAAGCTGGCTGTAAAACGAGAGACCTCAGGTTCAATGCCCACACGGAGAAATTGATTTTTGTTTTTTATTTTATTACCATACCATATCTTGCAAAATATATTACAATATATTTCTTAAAAACTAGAAAATGTTTGTATTGGGGCTTATGGCGATATTTCATTTATTATTTGAATAAGAAACATAAAGCTCTCTATATTTTCTCCATTGGATAGGATGGGATATTCGTATCCATTCGGATAGCGACTATATAATCATTGTGACAACGCGGATATAATCATGCCGGCAAAATTAATGGAGACGGCCCTGATCTACAGTGGACATATGTATGTTTATTTATTTTTATTACAAAATTTTATATAACGATACATACTTCACTGAAGTATAGCATTTAATTAAGATACCAATATGGGGAAAATTAGTCATCGATCCGTCATCAGACGCAGTGACAACAAAGTTCCGGGCGCCCTTTTCCAGCCCATCGGATCGGAAAGCCGGCGAACCCGCCTTAGCTTTCTCCCCATAAATAAAGGAAAATGCTTAGTTTGCTCAACACTCTTGCTAGAACGTTTTGATAGAGCTTATACCCTATTAAGCCGCCTTTATAAACTTTATCTTATTCATGGTAATGGATGGTATCTATTGATGGTAAATATTCCTCAACAATTTTTTGTCTTGATTTTGATTGCAGTAAATATATGCTGTAGTGTATTATAAACATTTAAAATTTTTCAATTACATTTCAGTATTGTGGCGTAGAAATTCAGTTTGCACATTACATTTTTAGTAACACTTAAGAACCTAAATCGTAGTATTGTCACGTTAACAAAGAAAGACATTGTGTAAAATATTCCTTGAAAATAAAAATGGTGTATTTCTTAAGCGCTTTTAACTTTGTTGCGTCCACAGAATTCAATTCGAGGTCGCTTTAGAAAACCTCACGTTACGTTTCATCTCGAACCTTTTAGCTTAGTGTCCGACGAAAGTATTATCACAGAGTCTTGTGCTTCAAGAAATTGCACGTGATTTTCGCCTTTAAATTCCAGTATAGGTACGAGATATTGTGAATTATTGTAAACTTACTTAATCTTATTACTTATCTCTCTCTTTCTCTTCACCACAGGAATTCCGCTGCTGAACATAGGCCTCCCCCAAAGATCTCCATATTGACCTGTTGGAAGCGGCCTGCATCCAGCGGCTTCCTGCAACCTTGCCCAAGTCGTCCGTCCCCCTTGTAGGCGGGCGTCCGACACTGCGCTTAATACACTAAGTAATGCATATTTTATTAGTATTAAGAATGTGGGAAAGGAATATTAAAGGGTTTTTTTAAAGAATGATGCACCATAATGTGTTTTACCAACCAGACCACATGGTCCCCATTATAGATAACCAAACCAAAATAATCTCATTAAAGTTCCAAAATATTGCGAACATTAACCGACAATACATTTCTGCAAAAGTGTTACAGATCTGAGAACTACGTGTAATGAAGTCTCCCAAGTTTCGTAGTTCTCCGATTAAATACTTTAAAGGTAGCAGATCTAAAATCTTCAACCGCAAACATGTACATGAAGTGAATACTGCAGTTGAAGCCCCGCAGCCATTTCTAAAGCGTGTTGAAGATAAAGAGTTGCAAGGCGCTCCAATTAACGCGGAAGTGGCGTTTCAAGTGGGAAATGACGTCATTGTGCGCGGAGTTGCCACCTATCAAGTTTAATTGCGGGTACCAACGGCGCTACTTGCTACATGCTTAGAAAGAATAGGGCTGTGTTTAGAATAGAAATGTTGCAGACATCCTTATTTGCGCATTTAATGAAGATATAAAGGAACCGGATGGGACAGGGTCGGGCGGATAAGCCAGAAATCGAAAGTCACTCAGTGACTCACGAGTGGCTCTTCAATGTTATATAATTCTTTTTATATCTATAAATATTTGAGATTGTTGTGTAGTCGACCGCGTAGGTATTTAGCCATAAGACCAAGAAGAAGAAGGTTAGACATTATAGCCTCTTAAATAAATTCCCTAAGTACAGGATGAAAAAAATGTGCATCATAACATACAGTAAAAAAGCTTTGTCTGCTACCTGTCCCTTAACATTTACAAGCATTTGAAGCTGTATGAAAACATATACTCCATTGGACTTTCCCATCCTCACACAAGCCACTGCACCTCCTGTCAGCCAAGATGAACACTGGCAGGCAAATAATTGGCACCGAGCTCCGAAGCACGGCGAGTCTCTTAGGGACGCTAGCTTGTCTTGACCTTATGTTACTATAACAGACTTTTCTTCAATAAAAAGAGCCTGAAAGTATACAGGGCATATCAAGACTGCTACCGAAAACGAAGCCAGGTGGTAGATTTAGTGACTACAGACACGTTGCAACTAAACATTTTGCAAAAAAACGCGACGATTTTTTTTGTAATGTTTTAAATATCATTGTGTTTGGGTGTTAAATCCATAGTTTTTGCTAAAATTATAATTTAAAGCCTGGTGTACTGTAGCGTTTTAAAAATAAAAGGGTGCACATTACTTTTTTAGGAAAATGTACGTATTTACCACCCAAATACGGTGATAGGAAAAAAAATCGTTGCTTATTTATGCAAAATTTTAGTTGCATTGTGTCTAAAGTCACTTAAACTACCACCTGACTTCGTTTTGGGTAGCAGTCTCGATATACCTTGTATAAAGCGATTGTTCCATGTTAATATGTAAGTTGAGCCTTTCACAAAGTTCCTCTGTGTCATGTTGACTCGCGATGAATTCGTGTCTAACTAAAAGGAAGTTTGTAACTATGAGATTATTTTGAGTGTTCGCGAACTCCGTCGTAATGATCTTTCCCTTCCTTGTGGTATTATTTAGTTATACTAACGAGTTATGTGTGTTAATTAGAACTTGTTTACATCTAAACGTTTGTTTTGAATGAGAATTATTCTATTATTATTTTATCATAGGTAGGATGCAGGCCACTTCCTACATGAAATGTACAAAGTTTTTATTTTATTTAATTCGATAAGAGATAATACTGTATGATATAAAATAGCTTGGTAAATTCACATATTTATTATAATATGTAAAAGATAAAAATGTTTACTGTGGGTTATCCTTTGGAGATAAATATATACCATCGCGGACTTTTTCAAAGATCTTTTTACGGTATACAATTTCATAGTACTTGATGAGATAGATCAGGTTTGAGGTTTGGTATTGGATTTTTCTATTAATTATTATCCGCCCGGAGTCAGGAGTTTGTGATAGACTCGCCCCCTATCACACGGTGGGACGAAACACAAAGCGAAACGAGGGTGCCCTGGTTCATGGTTGGACCTCTACCTACCCCTTCTGGGATAAAGGCATGATGTTTATGTATTTATGTAGTTTTTCATAATAGAAATAGTAATAAACCAATCGCCCTTGATTAAAACAATGAATCATGAGCGCGATTAATCTAATGCAATAAACGTGTTCGAAGTACTGATGGTTAGTAAAAACTAAAAGTAATTAAATGTCATGCATGTACTCGTATAACCTTTAATTGACCTAGTGCAATATATTGACCACATGAAACGCTAGTGCAATGCTTTGCATCGGTTTTCTATGAAACGATAGTAAAAGTGGCCCATTTAGATTTAATCAAAACCGATTGCGTGTGTAATAAGTGCGTGGTGGCCTGTTGGTAACGGACCAGACTCGGCTGCCTACATGTTCACGGTGGTCGCGGGTTCAAATCCCAGGGCACACCTCTGACTTTTCGGAGTCATGTGTGTATTGATAGTCAATCACCACGCACTTTAACGGTGAAGGAAAACATCGTGAGGAAACCTGCATACCGTAGCGATTTGAAAGAATTTCTACGGTATGTAAGTCCGCCAACCCGCACTAGGCCAGCGTGGTGGACTATATGGCCTAACCACTCTCAATCGATTCTCTCGATTGTAGAGTAGGCTCGTGCCCAGCAGTGGGACGTATATGGGATGATAAAAAAAAATACCGATTGCATGACTTATTAAGGACTACACTAAAAAGTACAGGTATTAAATTTCCTAAACATAAACCCACTTATGAAATGAAAATGGAATGAAAATAATTTAATGAATCCATTAAAATGTTCAACATTATTTAGATTGTCATTTTTTTTTCTACCACCCGGTTCGGAAAGCGCTTTTCACTAGAGAAGAATGGGCAAGAAACTCTAGTGTTGCTCTTTTCAAAACCAGTTTAAAATACCGTGATTATTACAAAAATTACAAGTTGGTCTAAATCAGAGCAGTTCATTGATAATTTGTTATAAATAGAGCATCTTATGAAAATACTGTTTTTTTTAACCATGTTTTTATTGCAATTAATGGTCACACGAGCATGTCATTCGCCTGATAGTAAGCGATACGACTGCCCATGGACAGTAGCAAAACCCAAAAAACACCATGAATAACAAAGCAATGATTGGCATGCCACTGCGCTCTCCATCCTGAGATAGATGTTAAGTCACGTTATGACCAGCAGTTACTCTGGCTACAATTCCTTTCAAACCGAAACACAAATTGTAAATAAATACAAAGGCCTTATTATAAAATAAATCGCCAAGTAACAAGTGACAGCCTCCAGTTGATTAAGAGCTTCTACGAGTCCGATAACTCCAGCTATGAAACTAGAAGCCACGATCTCAATATCCGCGCCGAGACAAATATTTTTGCGACCGAAAAGTTTCTTGTATATTACTTTCCATAAGGGTGAAGCAAAACATCGTAATTCGTAAGGAACCCTGCACACACACATATACCATAGCGATTTGTAAGAATTTCTATAGTATGAAAATCCGCCAACACTAACTAGGCCAGTATGGTGGGCTATATGGCTTAACGCCTCTCAATTGTACTCTCGATTGTAGAGGAGCCCTGTGCCCTGCAGTGGGACGTATATGTGCTGATACAGTACAGTACATATTAGTTTCCAATACGACACAAGACTCTTATCTGAATGACATAATCTGTGGGATAACTGTATTTGATTTTAAAGTAAGTGATGCCAAAGTCCTCAGAGGATGGAGGAAATGAGTGGGAGGGAGAGAATCTATTACCATATGTTAGCAGGCCCGGAGTCGGGAATTTGTGCCCGATATGGCGATAGGCTCGCCCCCTATCACATCGTGGGACGTAATATAGAAGGCGAAACGTGGGTGTCTTGGTAGCACTTCTGCCTACCTCTTCTGGGAAAAAGGCGTGTGTTTATGTATGTATGTATGTTAGCAGGCCGTCGCCCCGAACCTAATTAATATGCAAGTATTCAGTTGCCATCGACCGATAAGATAGTGATACATAACGATATCGTGCTATCTTGTACCACTAGCAGAGAATATGCAATATCTAATCGCAATGAAACACGTCTATTGATATGTGTTGAATCATGTGAATAAAGATGTTTTTGTTTTTGCATTGACTTACTGATTTCAATAGATCTGGAGTTAGACTATATTACTCGTATGTTACTTGTTCTGTAGTTTGATGTCTTAGTTTACAATTAATATAATTATCTTTACAATAATTATATCAAATACCAATCTTTCGGTAGGGGCTTTGGGTAGTGGGTGGTTGGGCACCGCTGAGGCGTTAGAAATTAGGGAACATCGCATTATATGTTGCTGTTTTTGCATACGTTTAGATAGCTTATAGGGAATTTCGTAGAAATCTCTTTATGAGAGTCCCAGCATTCTCACCCATGGCGCTCTAGTAATCTCGTTCAAGGCGCCAGTAGTCCTGAAACCACCATTCACCACTCTCTAGAAAGAGACAAAACGATGCAATCGGTACCTGGAGGGTCACTCTATGATGAACCCCCTGGCCTTGCTACACTTTCGCTGCGTCTATTTCAGACTTCGTGACAGTTTTTAATTACTACATTCAAAGATATGACCAGTTGAAATAAATATCAATTCGTGAAATATTCCTTAGTCCAAATAAACATTAAGTAGTTGAAAAATGAATGTATACTTCAGCGAATCTAGTTAATCTAAGTTCTGTGACATAATTAGAAACTGGATAACTAGGCATTCAAACATAACCTATTAAATCATACTCTGATAAAGCCTGTATTGTACACAATTCATTCGCAATATTACACAATTATCTCACCATTATCACGATCACAAATATTACGTCTCAACAAATAACAAACATCGAATTATCATTCACTACTCACTCGTTCATTCTGTCTCTTTTCCGCGCCAGTGCGCGGCGACGCGTGCCGCTCACCGGTCACTCCCGCGCACATGTTTAATTTTACGTGACCTTGACGCGTGCCATCGTTTTGTTAAACAATTTCGCATAAAATGAACGTTTTTGAAAAGTGAAAGTGACAAAATGCTGTGTTTTAGGAAAGTGGGAGCGAGAGATGTGAAGTGGAAGTTGTGTTATGATCGTGTGTTGTACCATTCTGGAAACGGAGTGTTCGGACATCGACCGCGGAATGTAAACGAAGTCGGTATGTTGAAGAATGAACAGTGCAATATTATCGTTTTTTTTGTATTTGTATCTATCCACATACATACCACTGTAGGACACGGGTCTGCTCTACAATCGAGAATATGATTGAGGGATTGGGCCATATAGTCCACCACGCTGACCTAGTGCGGGTTGGCGGACTTTACAAGCTATTTTTTTTTTTGCAAATCCTATGGTATGCAGGTTTCCTCACGATGTTGTCCTTCACCGTTATCATCATTTTCATCGTGCGTGGTGATTGACTATAATACGCACACGGCTCCGAAAAGTCAGAGGTGTGCCCTGGGATTTGAACCCGCGACCACCGTGATCATGTTGGCAGTCGCGTCTGGTCCGTTACCAACAGGCCACTACGCACTTATAAAGCTACCTATATAATTATTTTACAAAGTACCAATAAATGGAAGCAAGATAACGCTGAAACTATATGAAATAACTTACGATATTATCACAATTTATCATATATTTTTTTGTTTATAAATATTTGACCTCTTTTCTTATAGGTAGATAAGTAATTATAGCTTGGCAAAAAAATGTAAAAATAAATGGAGGCGCCACTGAGCCATTTATATGGCATCACTTTAAAGCTGAGATTTAAATTTTGATTCTTATTATTAATTTAATGATAATTAAATAACAAAAGTAATTATTAAAAGTTCTCACCGAAAATACTTCAATAAAAACGTAAATTTCGATGCGAAATTTAATTAAAATTCACAAATATGAAAGATGTGACAGTGCTGCCAGGTGAAATAAAGGGTTAGTTCCGTTTTTACACTTTTTTGCCAATCTGTATATGCTAAAATCACAATTCACAAAAAATCAGGTCATGGTTATCTTTTATCTTCTAATACGAAAATGTTCTAGAATATAATTGTATATGAAGTTATTACATTTGTATACAAAGTATATGAAGTTTTGAAGAATTGATTCGTAATTATCAAAATAATTGGTGGTGACTTTTAATAAACAGCATGACATGGTATAAAGTCCGCCAACCCGCACTAGGCCAGCGTGGTGGACTATATGGCCTTACCGTCAGTCGTACTCTCGATTGTAGATATGATTGTAGAGGAGGCTCGTGCCCTGCAGTGGGACATATCTGGGCTGATACAGTACAGTACATGACATGTTCATTAATAAATACCTACGCCCATAAAAAAATCTCAATTAGTATTTATATGCCACTTACATGATTATCCATCAACATCATAGGCGAAATAAAAAAATGAAATTGAAAAAATTTAATTAATAGGTACTTAATACCTATACGTAGGTAATTGTTTTTAGTTAAATATTTAAACAGTCTTTTGCAATTTTTAAAACGTTTCTTTAGATATAAGAATAAATTATTATTAATTAACAATAGTGTAGTTTTCGGTGAAGTTCCAAACATCCAAGGGCTCTTCAAGCGCTTCTCCATAATGCGTCCGTTTCTCCATTTGTATTTAAGGCCCAATAACTCATCTTCAATATCGTTCGTGTGGCGAAACTAAGCAGTAAAAAATACGTTCATAATACACATGAATGTCAGAAAGAGTAGACAGGATGACACTTTTGCTATTCATAAATTCGCCAAATGTATTTTCGACTCAAAATATCACTCTGGTCGAGAATATCGAGATACCAGACATAGGTAGTAGGTCTGAGGCAACTCATAAGAATTTTCTAACCGAAAAACTCACATAAGGTCGCCCGATCTAAGAATTAAACGCTCGGTCTATAGTTGAAATGAAATCACCTAAATAGTTCTAATAAAAGGACTTCATGAAGCACCCTTTCTCCAGGTGTAACCCAAGATATCCTAGTGAAGAGGTATGACAACTGTCGAGCGCAACGACTGGTTGATGCATACCGCACCCACGGCCACTTGAAGGCGACCATCGACAACGTAGATTACAGAAACGAGAACAGGTATGTAATCGTAAAAGTATCGAACACTCGTCAATTCCTCTGGAGTGAGTTAATATAATTTAATATTGCTTTAACGCTCGCAACGCTTCATGTAATTGACGGTTAAGCGTTGACCTAGTTGAGGAACTGAGCTGCCGAGATATAGGCCGTATGTTAATGTCCAACGCACACAATATTTTATACTGTTACGTGTAAAGTTAATTATTCCACAAAAAAGATAAAGCTTCTGATCTATGCAAATTGACTTGTGATGTTTTACTTCACATTATAAGGGACACATCACACAAGGTAGTCAGATGGCCTAATTGTTCAGGCAATCACTGAATGCAGCCTGCTTCCAACAAGTGGCTGTGAAAATGCTTGCAGAAAACCTATGTTCACAGTTGATTTCTAGTTTTTGAAAGTGACGATAAAAAGTCCATTATGTCAAACAAACTTGCACATAGTAGATCTTATTATCAACCTCTTTGTTACTCTCATCAATTATCTCTATTAACTAAGTTTCCTCACGATATTTTCTTACACCGCTTCAGTACAACAACCAATACACGTAATAAAAAACGGTCAAGTGTGAGTCATCCTGCTGCATATGCCCGACTCAAGCTTAGCCGTTTTTGTTATGTATAATGAAATTTTGATATTTTATCGCAGAAATGTGACGGTGCTTAATATATCAAGATACGGACTGCGTTCTGAAGATGCTGTTGACTTAGGCCTCTTATACGGGTTCAGCGGCAGGCAAACAGTTAACAACCTAGTAGAGGCGTTAGAAAGAATATATTGCGGACCGATTTCCTACGAGTTCGCGTATTTGGAGGTAGGTTTTAGACGATTATATTTTTTCAATAATTATTTCAAGTCAGTCTTTATCTCCCTGGTAAGTCGACTCGATCGTTCTATAGTCAACACTGGCTCAATTGACGTAATTACAATTAAATATTACAATGTAGTAATTAAATTACAATAATTTAATGAGTAATTAAATGTGGTAATTACAATAAATTAATCACGTTCCCAATTTTATAGTTAACTCTGAACATGTCCATCTTAGCAATGCCATATCCACCTTACTCCTCAAAACAAACTACGACAAAATTATTGATTATATTACAGACAGAAGCAGAACGAGAATGGTTTGCAGAGAGGATAGAAAGCAGTACCGATGTGGTAGACAAACATCGTCGTATAGAGATCGCGAAAGAACTACTCCATTCCCAAGCGTGGGACAAGTTCTTGTCGATAAAATATCCAACAGTAAAACGGTATTGCGGTGAAGGAGCTGAATCACTGCTCACGTTCTTCTCTACTCTGTTTGGATTGACTACTGCGGGTAAGTTTCCTTTATATACTGGTAAATATACTTTTATATATAATAATATAAGTGCGTGGTGGCCTGTTGGTAAACGGACCAGACGCGGCTGACTACATGTTCACGGTGGTCGCGGGTTCAAATCCCAGGGCACACCTCTGACTTTTCGGAGTCATGTGTGTGTTGATAGTCAATCACCACTCACTATAACGGTGAAGGAAAACATCGTGAGGAAACCTGCATACCATAGCGATTTGTATAAATTTCGATGGTATGTAAAAGTCCGCCAACACGCATTAGGCCAGCGTGGTGGACTATATGGCCTAACCACTCTCAATCGTACCCGCGATTGTAGAGGAGGCCCGTGCCCTGCAGTGGGTCGTATATAGGCTGATACAATACAATAAAAAAATATACTTTAGTTGTATTATGCAGTCCAAGTCTGAGAATTAAATAAAAATAAACACACCGAATAGTAATTGTTCTGACCCTATACTAAGATCAGCTCTTGTGCCGTGGGTATTAGAAACTACGAGAGACTTTTCGGTCTTAAAAAACTCCCAGATCCGGGAGAAATACCTTGCGGATAACACAAACATTTATCTGGATGCGGAGATCGAACCCGCGGCCTCTTTTTTCACAGCCGGTGTCTAACCAACTGCGCCACGGAGGCTATCAGTTATTTGAGTGGCCGGCTCGAAGGACCAAAAATATACGGGAATATTTTAAGTAATAGAGAAGTTCCACCCGCTCATACTTTCCAACTCCATTGAACTGTGATCAACAATAGCGCTTAATTAAATACAAACAAGCAACAAATTTCAACAAAACTAGCTTGTCAAGAATGAAAACACTAACTTGCTTCAATGTTTCAAGCGAATGCTTAAAAGGAAATGAAAAGTACTAGTTGTCAAGAATGCACAAGAACTTTGTTCAGTGTTCCAAGCGAATGCTTACAAGGATATTAATGTATTTGGAAATGAATAGCATTTCATTGCACTCCGTTCTTCATGGCAATGCGAAGATTATTAAACTTAGCACCTACGAAATGTTTCTTGTTCATTGGAACGGAAGCTCCAACGCGCTTTGCACTTGGTCGAGCTTGATACATTTTCACAGTCCGAATTACTGCAACTGGCAGTTGTCCTGTACTGACATTTATAAAAGATACTCACGCACCACAGACACGTACTAGTCACATACGCAATTAAAACAAAACAAAATTATTTGCACCCGTGCGACGAAGGTATTGACTTGGGCAAAGCCTAGCTACACGTATGTTCAGCACTGGACTTTCTACGGCCAAAGATGACAGGAATAATGTAAAAAACAATTTTTTTAATTACCCTATTTGGGGATCAAATAAAATATAGTCCTCGTATTTATTTATTTTTTGCTTTTGGCTCCCAATTTCATATAAAACTCTTGTAATGTTCAATTTTATATACGTTTACAACTTTTTTGTTTAACTTTAAAGTTTAGAAGCGATATTTTGTTTTGTCTTTAATCTAATATGTTTTACATTTATTTGTAAAATGAGACTCACCGCCTCCACGGTCAAGCCGAAGCCCGGTTTTATGAGACTATAATTGTATTTTTGTTCTATATCTTTATGTATTTAATAAATACAAATAAGATTAGAAAGAAAATAATCGTCAGTGTCAATTTAAAATCATCACATTATGCTCTACTACTGGTCAAAGGCCTTTAAAATTACATATCAATGGACTCCATCTACGGTTTCTCTAATTCGTCCACTCACCAAGCCCAACCGCACTGTAAAAATGTTTATTGATGCGCAAGCGTTAAAAGAATACACCCAACAGTCACATACATAGTCCTGACCCCACACTAAGATCGAGTCTTGTCTTGTGGGTATCAGAAGCTACGAGCGACTTTTCGGTGTCACTAACACCCAGACTCGAAATAAATACTAGTAGTTCACACAAGCATTTGTTTGGATGCAGGAATCGAACCCGCGGGCTCTGGTTTCACAGCCGGCGTCCAAACAACTGCGCCACGGAGGCTGTCAATTATTTTCTCAAAGCTCTGTAGTGTTGTAAAAAAGCAAAGCATTATTCACGACATCAAGAAGAAACATTGATATAATTGCATTTATGTAATTTTATGTTCAAAATAGGTAATACTGAATTGTAATATACTGGAGAGATTTTTCGATCTCACAAACACCCAGACCCTGCCTCGATTTAGCTTTTAACTGCCATTTATTTCAATATTCTTAACAAGACATATGTTTGCAGAAGGAGTAGAACAAGTGATACTAGGGATGGCACACAGAGGCAAACTAAATGTACTTAGTGGTTTACTAAAATGCCCGCCGGTCAAGATCTTCCATAAGTTTAGTGGCAACCCTGAGTTCCCGGTTGAGGCGAATGCCGCTTGCGATATATCAACACATCTAAGTAAGTAATTTGTGACGAATTTATATTAAATAAAATAAGTAATTTTTGGTCACTTAATGCTTTTTAGTTATTGGGTGATTTGCGCGTTTCATTACCGGTAATTGCAAGTATTTTAATTAGTGTTACATTACGTTGGGTAAAAATAGTATAAAAATGTTTGATTTTCATAAATATAAATAAATATCGTTTTATTTATACTTCAAAATATAATAATACGTGCAAAAAGTGTATTTTCTTCTGCGGTTTTGGCGGTACCAGCAAACAACATCGTCACACTTCTAACAAAATTTTCGGACAAGAACTTTTGACTAGACGCCTCTTTAAACTCTGAATAACATTTTTTTCTATATTCCACAAACGAACACTTTTAATTTCTAGTTATGTAACTTAATTGTTAATTTTAAAACACGGGTGAAAGTTTCGAACTAGAATTAATTGCAACGTGTCCCGTGACTATTGTAGTTTTGTTTCACGCTAACTTTATTGTTGTTCCACCGACTTTATTACGAAACCTACACCGTGTTTTAGATTTCATTTAGACGGAATTTTCCTAAACAAAAGAAATACTCTTCTGGTTTTTTAACCACCAACAATGCCTACAAAGATACGTCCACCAAAAATGGTTTTCTAAAAGGTTTCTTTATAGCTTTTAATGTTGCAGCTATGGTATATTTTTCTTTAAAACCTTTCATAAAATATTTTTAACTCAGTTTATTAATTTCTCAGGTGCATCAGTGGACATCACAGTGAACAAGAAAACAGTCCGATTCTCTTTATTAAATAATCCTTCGCATTTAGAGGTCAGTATCTACAATTTTAATACCAAATTAATTATTTCTTAGCAATAAATTGCCAGCCTCCGTGGCGCAGTTGGTTAGACACAGCCTGTGAAACGAGAGGCCGTGGGTTCAATCCCCGCACCGACACAAATATTTGTGAGGCTCACTATGAGAAATAAATGTAAATTTATTTCCATTTTATAATATGTGTAAAATTAAATATTTTCAATTATGTGTTAATCAGTATTATTCTCTAGAATTCAATAAAAAAATGATCTGACTGAAAAATAACTCTGTAAATTGCTTATAAACTAAAAAATAATATCAGTTGAGCATACAAACATTTACCAGGTCGTCTGACCACCTAGTGGGTGGACGTCCCACGCTGCGCTTTCCGCTTCGTGGCCTCCATTCGAGAACTTTTTGGCCCCATCGGCCATCAGTTCTCCGTGCTATGTGCCCCGCCCATTGCCACTTCAACTTGCTAATCCGCTGGGCTATGTCGGTAAAGGTAAAGGTCGCGGGACGTCACTGGATGCAGGCTGCCTCCAACAGGTCACTGTGGAAATCATTGGGAGAGGCCCATGTTCAGCAGTGGACTTCCTTTGGCTGATGGATGGATGGATGGATACAAACATTTGCCTCTGTAGAGGAATCGAACCCACGGCCTCTCATTTCATACCCGGCTTTCAATTACACCACAGGCAATGCCAAACTAAATTAATAGGATTAATTAAATAGGATTCATTGTTCCGTGTAACCGGTTCTGGTTTAATTAATGAAGATTAATATATATAGGCTGTGAATCCAGTATCCATGGGTAAGACCAGGTCCAAACAATTACAACTGAGGGAAGGAGATTATTCGGCAGATGGATCGTCACGGATGGGTGATAAAGTACTTAATGTACAGGTAATCAGACACTTTTTTTTTATCTTTTTTTTATTGCATAGGTCCGGCACACGAGCAAACAGGTCACCTGATGGTAAATGATCACAACGTTGGATCATAGATGTGTTGCCGGCCCAATTGGGTGGGGAGCGGGAAGAACAAAGGATGGGAAGAGAAGGGATATTGGGCATCAGGCAATCTCACTCGCCCAACGAAACGCGACAGCTGATCTGTTGCTTCACGTCGATTTTCTGTGAGATAGTGATACCGCCCCGGATGAGCCTGCCCATTCATGCTGAGTCGTGACTGACAACAGCGTGACTACCGCTTCCAGACATCTTTGTAGTATCATTTTTTTTTAGATTATTTGTATAGCCCAGGAGACTGTCCCGCCCTCACACCCGCCACTGCAACTCCTGTAAGCCAGGATCAACAGTGGCACGCATTATAATGACACCGAGCATTGAAGCTCAGCGCGTCTCCGGGAATGTCTAACTTGTTTTTAACCCGCAACGAAGTTAATCATAAAGTTAAATTAATAGGAGTTGGAAATATTTTATGCCCACTTCCCTCCGTAATAAAGCGGGTAATAAAACGATGAACTAAAGAGGAATAACCTCGCAAAAAAAGGCTTACCACCAGAGAAGCCAGCTGTAAAACACCACGGATCAAATTACTATATTTAAAGGAACCTATTATGTGAGCTGTTATAATTGATTCCAGTAATAGGTATGGCAAAAACGCCTCAAAGCTCGGAAATTCATCCTAGCCGCCGTGTATAGCACAGGTCTAAAATTAAGCAAATTGCTCACTTGATCATAAATCAGCTGCGAAGTGGTGGCTTGATTGTTAGTGTGATTACCTAAAAGGGCGTCCAAAATAGTCGTAAGTGGGGATCATCCGGGCCCCATATCATTGAAGGACCAGCAATGGTTTTGCTTACGCGGACGTAAATTGGGGTCCCATCCACCCTGGGATGTCCGGTGCCGCCCACAATGCGTGTGACGGTAATCAAGAGAAAAAAAGTGTGATTACTCATCCTCACAGTCATCTAATGTAGAAAAATATCCACCTTTTATATTGGGATAACAAATTGGCTACTATGCAATATGCACCTAAGAGCATTTGAACCCAATAATGCGATATACACATTTTTTTTATCAGCTCATATACGTCGCACTGCTGGGCACGGGCCTACACTACAATCGAAAGAATCGATTGAGAGTGGTTAGGTCATATAGTCCACCACGCTGGCCTAGTGCGGTATAGACACATTACACAAGTTGAACTCGCAACGGTTATTCACTATTGCGTTTCTCCGGCAAGCTCTCACCGAATGAAATGCAACGGAAAAGCTTTTACGTCACGTGGGTTTTACAAAACAGTGGTACTACTCCATTCGAGGCAGCCATTCTAACTGTATTTTTATCGAGATACTTGAAAATACTTGAATATCGAAAGTGCATTGCCTGCCTTAGAAAATGTACTATAAAAAAAATTGAATCAGATTTTTTTATTGGATAGGTCCGCCAAACGAGCAAACATGTCCACCGATGCTAAGTGGTCACTGCCGCCCATGATCACCCACGGCTCTTGGATCATAGATGTGTTGCCAGCCCTTGAAATCGTGGGGGGAGCGGGAAGGAAAAAAGGATGGGAAGATTAAAGGGGTATTGGGTATCCGGCAATCTCACTCACCGAACGAAACGTAACAGCAAAGCTATCGCCTCACGTCAATTTCGTGTGAGACAGTGGTACTTACTACCCCGGACGAGCCTGCCCATTCATGCTGAGTCATGACTGACAACAGCGTGACTACCACATACGTCACTTACAGATTTAAAGACATTGTTCTTTCACGTCGGTTTTTTGTTTGACAATGTACTTGTGGTTAACGAATCCAGATGGTAGTTTTAGTGATTACAGATACAATGCAACAAATTTTTTTTTTAAAACCATATTTTATTTGCAATTTTTTTAATATTATCGTGTTTGGATGGTAAATCTATAGTTTTTGCTAGAATTATAATTTAAACCCTTAATTATTTTGGGAAAACGGTGTATTCACCACTCAAATACTATAACTAAAAAATTACACAAAAAGAATTGACACTTTTTTGCGAATTTTTTTATTGCATTGTATCTGAAGTCACTAATACTACCACCTGACTTCGTTTTGGGTCGGGATATACCCTGTATAAAGTCTAATCTGGATTAGATTTTGAAAACACTAAAATGTTGCAGATACACGGAGACGCCGCGTTTACCGGCCAAGGAGTGAACCAAGAGACGTTGATGCTGTCTCAAGCACCGCATTTTAATGTCGGCGGATCTCTACACGTTGTCGTTAATAATCAGGCTAGTATTTGATTTGAGCATATTTTTCATTCAATGTGAAAATATTTGATTTACACTAAATGTTCTTTAATCGGTAAGTAACAAACTCAAATAATTAATTATACCACACTTAAAACAATTTATATTCATTCATAAGGCACTACGGAAGAAACAAAATGTAACAGAATGCCTATATTTAAATAAAACGAATTGCTACGGATTTTATCGCGAATATGATTTCGGTTTTTACAATTTTTAACTCACCGTGGCGACGTTTCGATCACTTCACAGATTTCGTGGTCACGGGGCGGACGAAAGCTGTAAATTGATCGAAACGTTGGGAAGTTAGAAAATGTAAAAAACGAAACCAAATTCGCGTAAATCTAAAAAACCAGAATGCCTATAGTTAGATCACATTATCGTATCTGTACACAAAGCACTCGATTTTAAAATACTCATTTATTTTATTGTATTGTACAGGTGGGTTTCACACTGCCAGCACTGCGCGGTCGCTCGTGTAGATACGTCACGGACTTGGCCAAGGCTATATCTGCACCTGTCATACATGTCAACGGAGACCATCCTGAGGTAAATAACTTTTTCTTTTGTATTGTATCAGCCCATATACGACCCACTGCAGGGCACGGGCCTCCTCTATAATAGAGAGTACGATTGAGAGTGGCTAAGCCATATAGTCCACCACGCTGGCCTAATGCGGGTTGGCGGACTTTTACATACCATAGAAATTTATACAAATCGCTATGGTATGCAGGTTTCCTCACGATGTTTTCCTTCACCGTTATAGTGCGTGGTGATTGACTATCAATACACACATGACTCCGAAAAGTCAGAGGTGTGCCCTAGGATTTGAACCCGCGACCACCGTGAACATGTAGGCAGCCGCGTCTGGTCCGTTTACCAACAGGCCACCACGCACTTTAAAATAACAACTACTAAAATAACTTTACCACATTGTACTTTTTTTTTATAATAAATAAATAAATACACCCAACAGTCACATATATAGTCCTGACCACACACTAAGATCGAGTCTTGTATCGTGGGTATCAGAAACTACGAGGGTCTTTTAGGTCTCACAAACACCCAGACCTGATACAAATACCTGTGAATCACACAAACATTCGTTCACTGCCGTCGTTTAACCAACTGCGCCACGGAGGCTGTCATGATATTCATGTTACAATGTCATAAAATAATGTATATTAATATGTGACTGCCTCGGTGGCGTAGTGGTACTACGGTATGATTGCAAAGCTGAGGTCTCGGGTTCGAATCCCGGGTCGGGCAAAGTGATATTGGATTTTTCTGTTCATTATCAGCCCGGAGTCAGGAATTTGTGCCCGATATGGCGATGGGCTCGCCCCCTATCACATCGTGGGACGGAATATACAAGGCGAAACGTGGGTGTTCTGGTAGCACCTCTGCCTACCCCTTCTGGGAAAAAGGCGTGTGTTTATGTATGTATGTATGTATTAATATATGTCAACATAAATATAATTGCGAGACATCTTCAGTGGCATTGGTTAGGCGCCATAAGAGAGCCCGCGGGTTCTCTTAGTTTCTCTTCTTGTAGTTTCTGATAACCACAAGACTCGGTCTTAGTGTGGGGTCAGCACTGCGTATGTGACTTTTTTGTTATTGCATTGAATGACGAGACGAGCATGCCATTCGTCTGATGGTAAGCGAAACCACCGCTCAAGGACAGTAGCAAAATCAAACAACACCATACATTACAAAGCAATGCTTGCCATTCTGAAACTAAGGTTTTAAGTCTCATTAAATCCAGTAGTTACGCTGGCTACAATGTCCATCAAACCGCGTTTACATTGCTGTTAGAAGAAATAGACATTGAGGTACCTACCCAGGCGGCCTCTCACAAATGAGAGACCTACCACCAGTAAAACTGACTGACACGAACAGTAAAGTGACTGTTGGCTCTATGTACTGTTATAGTTAGTAGCAAAAGCCACCAACATAGCGTTCGAGTATCAGCGCCAGTTCAGGAAGGACGTGTTCGTGGACTACAACTGCTTCAGGCGCTGGGGACACAACGAGCTCGACGACCCAACCTTCACCAACCCGCTGCTCTACAAGCTCATACACAGCAGGAAGTGAGTATTTATTTATTTATATTAATAAAAGGCCAAGCTGGAACTAAAATGAACTTAAAAATCGGTCCAGAAATGACAGAGATATCGGCAAACATACATAAAAAATATATACATTCAATACTAAGTCGTCTTTTCGAAGTCAGTTAGAAAACTACTTTTATTCAAACTTAATTAATTTTCTTAATGGTTCTTAATATAGGTATATTGATCTATATATTTTGTTAACACGCAATGTTAAACAAACTTTATGACAGAGGGCGTATCCTTGAACTTTGTTCACTAATTAAAATTAGCATTAGATTGATTCTAACAAGGATGTAAATTATTGATATTTTTATACATTATCTTTCCTAACGAAACGTTACAGCTGCAGTCCGTTGCTCTTAAGCCTTAATTTTCATTGGCATTAACGAGCTACCAAAAATACAACAGCCTCCGTAGAGCAGTTGGTTAGACTCCAGCTGTGAAACGAGAGGTCTCAGGTTCGATCCCCGCTGCGAGGCAAATATTTGTGAGACCCACAAGTATTTGTCTCGGGTCTGGGTGTTTGTGAAACCGAGAAGTCTCGTAGTTTCTGATACCCACGACACAAGACTTAAATAATCTTAATATGAGGTCAGGACTATGTTTGGGACTGTTGGGTTTATTTATAAAAAAACATGAAGTGATGCACCCATTCCAGTCTTGTAAAATTACAGAGCAAGTCTAATAACAAAGTCAATTATATTATTTTGTTATTTCTACTTTCGTCCGAACCATTACCTGTATTTATTTTAATTATTTTTTTGTCTATTTACTATATATACTTTTATTATTATATTAGGTTCTTAAGATAATTATGTCGCGTTGATAAGGTACATTGAGGTTGGCAAATCGTATGGACAAATCCCCCTTATCAATAAAGAGAAAATAACTCTAATACTATATGATATACCTAATGCAAAAAGAACCACTAGAATTCTAAAAAAATTTGAAGAGTTTTACTCTCCAAGTCCGAAGATATTCGTCAGATCTGCACCATTTTTATAGAACAACCTGTGAAGTATAAGCATTGAAACAAATAAAGAATTTTCGAAATCAGTTCAGGCGTCTTCGAGTAATCGGTGAACATACAGAAAAAAACAAAGATTCCGACGAACTGATAACCTCCTCCTTTTTGTGAAGCCGGTTAAAAAAGTCAAATATCTGAGGAAAAAGATTCATAACACCGCTGTAAAAAAATGGAAATATACCACAAAGCCAGTCACATCCATTATGACAGGGAAGGGCGTCCGTCTTGGTAATTTATAGTAATAATAAATCTGTCAAATGCCAGCTTTATACATGGAGCGGGTCGCCATTTTACTGCATAAAAAGCTTACGTTACTGAATGAAATGAATATTAAAAGACTCCATCAAATTAACTTGTTCGACTCAGTAGTCCAGTAGGAAAAGGCAATATCATATAGGCCTAGATTTGGGAGGTCCTGAGTTCATTATATGAATTTTACAAACATGGTTTCCCCAAACTTGGTTACCGTAATGTTTGGTGTCATTTAGTTAGTTGTAAAAATCGTTTCCCCACATCGAAATAAAATCATGACGATTCAATTATAAGTTTAGAATAGAGAGATACACGTACACGTACACACACACCCACACACACGCATACACGCACGCGTGTACGTGCGCGTATAGTCATATTTGCGAACATATTTTTTTTTATTGGGATAAATGGCTAGACGAGCTTGATAATTCGCCTGATTGGTAAGCGATACGACCGCTCAGGGACAGTAGCAAAACCAAACAACACCATACATTACAAAGCAAAGCTTAGCATTCCACTGTGCTCGCTATCCTGCGACATAAGGTGTTAAGTCTTATTTTGTCCAGTAGTTACCCTGATCACAATGTCCTTCAAACCGGACTGCAATAGTCCGTTAATACTGATGTTTGGTAAGAGAAATAGACATTGCGGTGGTACATAACCAGGCGGCCTCTCACATATGAGAGAACTACCACCAGTAAATCTCATATCAGACGTCTTAACAGCAAAAGTAATCCACAACATGTACCATAATCAACCAGATTATTCAACGCCGGCTTTAGTGGCGCAGTTGTACTACGGTACGATTATAACGCTGAGGTCTTTGGTTCAAATCCCGAGTCTTGCAAATTGATATTGAATTTGTCCATTTATGATCAGCCCGATATCAGGAATTAGTAACCGATAGATAGTCTCGCCCGCTATCACATGGTGGGAGGGAACAAGGCGAAACGTAGGAGTCCTGGTTACATCTCTGCCTACCCCTTCTGGAAAAAAAGGCACGAGTTTATGTATTCATGTAATTCAACACAGGACCTGTTAGTTTACAGACAATACATGCTGCCAATAAGCTAGACTTGCGGCTATATTACATCAGTAGAGCCCAATGAAAAAATCAATGTACATAATTCATGGCCATCGCCCAATACCCCTTTGCTGTTCCCATCCTTTTTGCTTCCCGTTTCCCTCCCAATTGGGTCGGCAACACATCCATGATTCAACTTGTGAATGCTCATGGGCGGCAGTGATCACTTACCATCAGGTGACCTGTTTGCTCGTTTGCCGGACCTATGCAATAAAAAATACTTCACAGATCAATACCAGACGTGTACGCAGACAAGTTGATCTCAGAAGGAGTAATCACCAAGGATGACGTGGAACGTATATCAACGGAGTACACTCAATATTTACAATCACAGTACGAGAGCGTCGCTTCGTACACGCCAGAGGTAATTACATATTTATAACTGTTTAACAACTTTGATGTTCTGTAAGGAACTGGAAGTGGTGATAAACTTTGAGAATTATACGGACACGAATGTACTGAAAAATATACTCAGGCCTATGTTTAGCAGCGGACTTCCTGTGGCTGAAGAGAGACAGAATTTTCTGGAGACTTCATGTACAAGTATTATTATTTAAGACAACTTTCAACATACTAAAATACAAGAAAAGTTTCAATTCTTCTGTCTTCTGTCTTGTACAACATGTTTTTTTTTAATATTTCAAGATAGATGAAAACAATCGTGAAACGACTAACCTAGAAATACAGTAAGGCTCTCTGGGATAGTCAGTAAAAAAAGAAAAAATATCGGAATTAAATGAATTAAGCAATCGTCAGTATTATTTCATATTTTCAAATAACCATTGAAATAAAAAAAGAATTTTCCAAATCGATTCAGGCGACTTCGCGTAATCGCTTTACATAAAAAAAAAACAAAGATTCCGACGAATTGAGAACCTCCTCCTTTATTTAAAGTCGGTTAATAAGGTATAAAGTAAGTTATGTCTATAAAAGCAGATAACAGAATCCGATAGATGTGCAATTTACCTTTAAACAGCTTAATTGCTCTAAAATGAGGGTATAATAATATTTACATCACCTAACAACACGTCAATTAGTAACAGCGCCATCTATTTAATTACCCGAGCATTTGGCGTGATTTAATACCGACGCTGACAAATTGTATGGGGATGTTTGAACTTCCTTATTAGTTGTACCCTCGTGAAACCTGACGAGGGGTGACAGCGTACATTTTTCACTAAGCCACTATCTTAGACATTGAAAGGTTATTTGACAGTAATAAATGGGTTATGTTTGAGTAAATTATAACATGTAGAAAAGATAAATTAAAACGTGTAGGATCAATAAAATTTGTTCTCTCTCTCTCTCTCTGTTCAGCCACAGGGAGTCCACTGCGGAATAAAGTCCTCGCCATGGATTTGTCTTAACTTCTATAAATAATACATTAATGTGAATACATAAAAATTCCAAACTTTATTATGAATTTACGAATTTTAGAACTTTAGAAGTTGAATCGATGCCTAACTACACATAATATTACAGAATATAATAATATAAATATGAAAATATTAATCATCATGATCGCATTTTAATTTCAAACTTTCTATTTTATACTCGACACACAAGACAATAAAACAGAAATTCATATGCAGGTGACTTCACAAAAAGAGTTTTAAAATGAACTTTGGTTTGCAGCCATCATACTACCAAGAGCAGTGGTCGTCGATGTGGTTCGCACCCCACGCAGTGGAGACGTGGGACACTGGCGTGGATGCTGGTTTACTGAAGACCATTGGACGAGCTTCTGTGTCTACCCCTGAAGGCTTTGTAAGTAATCATCTTTTTAAAACAGTTTTTCTTTGTATGATCGCTCATAGCTCAAGAACGACAGGTCCGATTGGCTTAATTGTTTTATTAAATATTTACAGTGATATATTGCAATGTTTTACAATTATAAGTATCGGCAATGGTAACTCGCGATGTCTCACGATCGGTAATAGAAAGAAAGAAAAACATTTATTTGTTCATTAAAGTACACATGCACTGATACAAAACTAAAATAACTGAATTACAAACCTACGATTACAATTTACAACGGACATGGTAAATAAATACAAAAAAAAGTATATCAGCATACGTGTTGCAGCAGATCAAAAGGGTGATGACTCAATATACATTCATTCATTCGTATGAATGAATGAATGTATTGATTGGCAGAATATCAGCGTTTGCAATACTCGTAATTAGGTATAACATCAGCGAATTTCTTAAGAAAAATAATGGGCAGCGGATAAGTACCTCAATTTAAGCGGTGAACACATCGCCCAACGCTTTCCTATGTCCAGAACAACATTACTCCAGAATTAACTAGAAATGGTCCAAAAAAAAAGATACCAAATATATTAATGTAACACAAACACTTCCTTTGATATAACGTTAATAAAATGATCGCACGTTCCAAAGCAGAGATACTTTTATACAGAGTAAAGTAGGGGCGACATGGAAGTAATAAAATCGCCAATTCGGGCCGCGACAAATCCTTTAATACACCGCGGGACATAAGAAGTAACAGCTCCGTACTCCCACCACCAAACTACTTCCTCTATGAGTACATACAGTTCGACCTCATTTCTGAGAATACGGGACATTTTTTTACCCAATAGCGAAATTAAGGTTATGTGAGCAAGATTTTTAAAGCATATACCCCATTATTGTAGTAAAATACAATCAAGTCAATCGCTTGCTAAAAGGTACAGTTAAGGTCTGCAAAACACCAGGTCGTAGGTTCGACCCTGGGCAGTTAACACAGTTACGTTTTATATTACTCCTTTGCAATTGTGTGCTTATGTAATATGTGTTATTTAAGTATTGTAAGTTGTTCCTAAGATAAACATGAACTAGTAAAAGAAGTATTAAATTTTTATTCGATCGATAATCCATCAAAATCAGTTTTAAATTAGCATTTTAAACTTCCGCGCGTAAATTTAAGAAGACGCTAGACGCCATGTTTCGTGTGATAGCGCAGTGCTTAGTGAAAAGTGAATTTTCGCAATAAACATGAGTCACTCTCTTATAATTTTATTTAAAAAATAATGTTTGGGAAGAATAGTTTCAGAACTTCTTTGGTAAATACACAAGTTTTACTTTGTTCATTTAGTCTGAATGTACACAATTCTGTGTACATTAAGACTAAATGAACTCCCTGCATAGGTGTTTCCTGAGCGCTATGACCTGTCCTACAAACGAAGCTTAAAGAGAGTATTCTCCTTAAAGTAGGCAGTGACTTTGTTGTGCTGGACCCCTGGCACTGCGAAGGTCTATGGGCAGCGGTGGCCGCTTTCCATCAGGCGGGCCGCTAGCTAGTCTGCCTATAACGACAATAAAAAAAATAAAAAATCACGATATTACTTTCCCGCCCAAAGTTCGTACCCCTTTAACAACAGTTGTCACATGTCACCAAACTCCACGCTGTGATTAATTGTGCTGAAATACGTGTTACAAAGTTACATATTATAGAATTCGTCGACGAAACGTATGCATAATAAATAAAACTGACTTGAGAAAAAGTACTTAAATGTAACAAATAAAAAATAATTTCAAAAATTAAACACATAATTTTTTTGTGTTGTGGCTATCAGAAACTAAGGAGTTAATTTTTATCACGCAGCACCTAAAATCAAGCAAATATTTGTTTTGAGAGCGGGAATCGAACCTGCGGTGTCTGTTGTCGCAGCCGGTCTTAAACAACCCCGCTTGGCGTGTTTTATGACACGCTTTCCATATATTACAAATTTCAAATGGTGTCGAGTATCAAGAGCAGCTAATCTGAATCATGAGAAATACTAAAAACTTATTAACGTACATTGTTTTGTCGGAGTTACAATAGTTACAATACAATACAATAATTCTTTATTGCAAATCCAATTACATTATTCAGCTTAAAAAACAGGTTATGTTTGGTAATACAATGGGCGGTCTTATCGCTTAAAGCGATTTCTACCAGACAACCGTGGGATGGATAGAATCGGAAATAGTGGTAGATGGCGGTAAACAATAAAGATAAAAAAGCAAATAAAAAAGATAAACTAATGGCATACTAATACTTTTATACTAAAAACATATATATTATATTTTATATTTATATATTAAATATTAACTAAATACGTAAATAACGACATAAAGGTGGTGCTATAGACTTTTCAGATACTTCTAGTATATCAACTACGAATTATATCAAGTGTGATATATCACAGCCGATGTTAGAGTAGGATAATTTCGACAAGGCAAGTACGGCCGAAATAGCTCAGTTGGTAGAGCATAAGATCCTTGTGATCTTGCGGTCCCTGGTTCAAATCCAGGTTTCGGCCGGAAGTGTATACCAAAAAGAGGGGAAATTTTTGTTTTTATTTCACTACTGTACGACTTTTTTAAAATTATTGTTAATATATAACATTTTTTTCCCCAAAACTAGTCAATTTTTAAGTGTTTGAAGTCTATAGCGATCTTTGATTTGTGGTTTGTAAAAATTAATAACATACATACATAAAATAATTTATAGGAAAAATAGTGTCAGAACTTCTTTGGTAAATACACAAATTTTACCATGTTCATTAAGTCTTAACGTACACAGAATTGTGCATCGGTGTTTCCTGAGCGCTATGACCTGTCCTTCTTCAAACGAGGCTTAAAGAGTGTTCTCTCCTTGAAGTAGGCAGTGAATTTGTTGTGCTAGACCCCTGGCACTGCGAAGGTCTATGAGCAGCGGTGGCCGCTACCTCGCCTGCCCATAACGACAATAAAAAAATCACGATATTATTTTCCGGCCCAGATTACGTACCCTTTTAACAACAGTTGTTTCATGTCAACAAACTCCACGCTTTGATTAATTATGCTGAAGTACGTTTTACAATATTGCGCAGTATAGAACTCGTCGACGAAACGTATGCATAACAAATAAAACGGATTTTAAAAAAAGGACTAAAATGTAACAATTAAAAAATAATTTTAAAAAATTAAACACATTAAATTTTGTGTTTAACGGCTATCAGAACTACATACATACATACATAAACACACGCCATTTTCCCAGAAGGGGTAGGCAGAGGTGCGACCAGTACACCCACGTTTCGCCTTGTATATTCCGTCCCACGATGTGATAGGGAGCGAGCCTAACGCCATATCGGGCACAAATTCCTGACTCCAGGTTGATAATGAATAGAAAAATCCAATATCACTTTGCCGGACCTGGGATTCGAACCCGAGACCTCAGTTTTGCAATCATTCCGTAATACCACTACGCCACCGAGGCAGTCATAGCATAGTCATAGCTATCAGAACTAAGAGTTAATTTTTATCTTGCAGCACCCAAAATCGGACAAATATTTATTTGTTTTGGCAGCGGGAATCGAACCTGCGGTGTCTGTTGTCGCAGCCGGTTCATAAACAACCCCGCTTGGCGCCTTTCATGACAAGCAACAATATATTACAAATTTCAAATGGTGTCGAGTATCAAGAGCAGCTAATCTGAATCATGAGAAATACTAAAAACTTATTAACGTACATTGTTTTGTCGGAATTACAATACTTATATACTTACTAGTATTTATAAGACAGCCTTCGTGGCGCGGTTAGTTAGACGCCGCCTGTGAAACGAGCGGCCGCGGGTTCGATCCCCGCACCGAGACAAATGTTTGTGAGGCCCACAAGTATTTGTCTCGGGTCTGGGTGTTTGTGAGATCGAAAAATCTCTCGTAGCTTCTGATACCCACGACACAAGACTTAATTGATATTAATTTGGGATCAGGACTGTGTATGTGACTGTTGGGTGTATTACTAATGGAAACTTTACTGGATTTTGTAACACATTCTTCTGTTATTTATATGTCAATTTCTCTGTTTGTCTCCCAAATAACCAATGAATAAATTAATAAATAAATATCAAGTACGAAGTACATCAAGTATGATATATCACAGCCGATGTTAGAGTAGGATAATTTCGACAAGGCAAGTACGGCCGAAATAGCTCAGTTGGTAGAGCATAAGATCCTTGTGATCTTGCGGTCCCTGGTTCAAATCCAGGTTTCGGCCGGAAGTGTATACCAAAAAGAGGAGGAAATTTTTGTTTTTATTTCAATACTGTACCACTTTTTTAAAAATATTGTTAATATATAACATTTTTTTCCCCAAAACTAGTCAATTTTTAAGTGTTTGAAGTCTATAGCGATCTTTGATTTGTGGTTTGTAAAAATTAATAACATACATACATAAAATCACGCCATCCCAGAAGGGGTAGGCAGAGGTCCTACAGGACACACACATTTCGCCTTGTATCACAATGTGATGGGGGGCGAGGAAGCCAAAATCTGCTATTTATAGAATATTCTTACCCAACCGTATAGCGACTACAGTGTAAGCTTATGTGTAAGCTATCTATAAGCACTACCAGCTATGCCCCGCGGTTGTACCCGCTTAGTTTGTAGCGTGATGTTATAAAGCTTATAGACCGCCAGCTGGCACCGACTTCAAAAATTGTTGGCATATTTAGACATTTGAGATGTATTAAAAGATTAGTTTTATTTCTCTCTTTTTATTACAATTTTAGGACCTTAATCAATGGGACTGGCAAACGAGCAAACAGGTCACCTGATGTTAACTGGTCCTGTAGGACCTCTGCCTACCCCTTCTGGGATGGCGTGATTTTATGTATGTATGTTATTAATTTTTACAAATCATAAACCAAAGATCGCTATAGACTTCAAACACTTAAATATTGACTAGTTTTGGGGAAAAAAATGTTATATATTAACAATATTTTTAAAAAAGTGGTACAGTATTGAAATAAAAACAAAAATTTCCTCCTCTTTTTGGTATACACTTCCGGCCGAAACCTGGATTTGAACCAGGGACCGCAAGATCACTAGGACCTTATGCTCTACCAACTGAGCTATTTCGGCCGTACTTGCCTTGTCGAAATTATCCTACTCTAACATTGGCTGTGATATATCATACTTGATGTACTTCGTAGTTGATATTTATTTATTCATTTGTTATTTGGGAAACAAACAGAGAAATTGACATATAAATAACAGAAGAATGTGTTACAAAATCCAGTAAAGTTTCCATTAGTAATACACCCAACAGTCACATACACAGTCCTGATCCCAAATTAATATCAATTAAGTCTTGTGTCGTGGGTATCAGAAGCTACGAGAGATTTTTCGATCTCACAAACACCCAGACCCGAGACAAATACTTGTGGGCCTCACAAACATTTGTCTCGGTGCGGGGATCGAACCCGCGGCCGCTCGTTTCACAGGCGGCGTCTAACTAACCGCGCCACGAAGGCTGTCTTATAAATACTAGTAAGTATATAAGTATTGTAATTCCGACAAAACAATGTACGTTAATAAGTTTTTAGTATTTCTCATGATTCAGATTAGCTGCTCTTGATACTCGACACCATTTGAAATTTGTAATATATGGAAAGCGTGTCATAAAAGACGCCAAGCGGGGTTGTTTAAGAACCGGCCGCGACAAGAGACACCGCAGGTTCGATTCCCGCTGCCAAAACAAATATTTGTTCGGTTCTGGGTGCTGCAAGATAATAATTAACTCTTAGTTTCTGATAGCCACAACACAACAAAATTAAAGTGGGTCAGAAATATGTGTGACAATTCGGTGTATGGATGTATTAACTGTACCGCAAGATCATCTATACATCTATACATATAAATAAAATTTAAGTGTCTGTTTGTAAAGTCAAAAATGCTTTTTTTCTTCAAGTACATATCGTTATTTACACGATACCTACACCGAAAATGCACTTTAAAAAATTGTGTGTATGTCGGACTTTCACTGACAGATAGTTAATTCTTGCGGGAGTAACTTGGGCTACTTTAATTTTGGAAAACTAATTAGGGTTCCGCACAAACAAATAAAGATCTTTTAAATTTGAGGTTATTTTTACAAAGATGTTATTATGACATGCGGGTGGCTGTGTTCATTAGGTTTCTTCGGTCTATTCTGGTGTAAAAAGTAATAATGTATGGGATCCGCATAAAAATCCTTTGAAAATTAAGTTTGATGATATAACTAAAGTCTCGAATAGGACACAGAAAGCAATATTTAAATCGTAACTGATTTTGCGGTCCCTGGTTCAAATCCAGGTTTCGGCCGGAAGTGTAGACCAAAGAGAGAGAATTTTTTTGGTTCTATTTTACTACTGTACCACGTTTTTAAAAATATTATTAATATATAACATTTTTTTTCCAAAACTAGCCAATATTTAAGTGTTTGAAGTCTATAGCGATCTTTGATTTATGATTTGCAAAAATTAATAACATACATAAAATCACACCATCTCAGAAGGGGTAGGCAGAGGTCCTACAGGACCAGTTAACATCAGGTGACCTGTTTGCTCGTTTGCCAGTCCTATTGATTAAGGTCCTAAAATTGTAATAAAAAGAGAGAAATAAAACTAATGTTTTAATACATCTCAAATGCCTAAATATGCCAACAATTTTTGAAGTCGGTGCCAGCTGGCGGTCTATTATAAGCTTAATAACATCACGCTACAAACTAAGCGGGTACAATCGCGGGCATAGCTGGTAGTGCTTATAGAGAGCTTACACATAAGCTTACACTGTAGTCGCTATACGGTTGGGTAAGAATATTCTATAAATAGCAGATTTTGGCTTCCTCGCCCCCCATTTTAAGGACCCGAACACCAAAATTGTTATTTATAATTCATTTGTTAGAAGCGTACTTGAATATTGCAGCATTGTTTGGTCACCTCACTACAACACCCATCAATTACGTATTGAGAGGATCCAAAAAAGATTCCTTAGACATCTCGTTTATTGTGACAAGTTAGGAAATAAGTTAAAAACATATGATGCCAAATTGCAACATTATAAAATAGATCGTCTTACGGTTCGGCGGAATCTGTTAGATACAATATTTTTATACAAAATTGTCAGAAACCGTGTTGATTGCCCCCCATTGTTAAATCTTATAAACCTCCACGTCCCACGCCGTGCCCCCAGACGCCACGTTGCCCTGTTCCAACCACCCTCAGCTAGAACCAATTTAAAGCAGTTCTCAACAGTTTCCAGAATGTGTAGAAATTACAATTTATTAAGTAAATCAGTCGACATATTTAATGACTCTCTCTACAAATTTAAAAGAAATGTCTTGAGGCTCTTAAGGACTCAGTCTTAGCAACAATTTAGGTTTCGTTTTAGTATTATTGCGTTTCATTATTGTTCCTATTTTGTCAACTTAGGGTTTTATGTTTCTATATCTTTATTGTCTAGAATTATGGGTTGTTTTGTAGTTATTATTTTTATTATATTTCTTTTTTTTTTATTTAAATTTTTCTCTCTTTGTATTACAAATTTTTAGCCTTGTTTGCTATGTATAATTTTATTATTGATGTTTTAATTGTGTTTGGATATATATTTTTTTGTTGTATTTTAATAGTGTTATGGTTTTTAATAGTGTTATGTTTAAATATTTGTTGTATTGTTTTATCACAAACAGTGCAAGTTGTGACCGCCTTCAAAGGGTGTTACTCTTAATTTATTTATTGTGTATTTTATTAGTCTAAGTACTATTGTAACAACCACTGGCTGTCCTAAATAAATAAATAAAAAATAAATAAATAATAAAATCACATTGTGATACAAGGCGAAATGTGTGTGTCCTGTAGGACCTCTGCCTACCCTTTCTGGGATGGCGTGATTTTATGTATGTATGTTATTAATTTTTACAAATCATAAATCAAAGATCGCTATAGACTTCAAACACTTAAATATTGACTAGTTTTGGGAAAAAAATGTTATATATCTTAATATATATAAATCTCGTGTCACAATGTTTGTCCTCAATGGACTCCTAAACTACTTAACCGATTATAATAAAATTTGCACACCATGTGCAGTTCGATCCAACTTGAGAGATAGGATAGTTTAAATCTCAACTTATAGTCGCAATTTTAATTTATTGCTAATTATTTGTCTGTTATTATTTGACAGTCACAATCATCTGTTAACTCCAAATGATTCTAACAGATGTCGATACCTTTCGACTGGGTTGAGTAAGTAATCAATAGATGGTGCTGCTATGGTAAATCTACGAACGTGTCATATAAGCTACATTTTAACAGTATAATTACCACGTGTTGTTGACGCTATAAAATTAATTAAATTTAAAATAAGTAGTTCATTATACTTTAAAAAATCAATTTCGTAGTCAGAATTTTGGCTGAGCGGAAAGTTTTAGCAGGAATTTTGCAAAGTATTTGTGTTTGCGTATTTTTTAAATGATATTCGTCGTATTTTCGTGTTTATATAAGGCCTATCTACAAAATAAAAGCAATTACAAAAAATTTACAACTTGCCTATTTAGGCATTAAGGGATGAAATGGGATAAAGTGGGACGAACGCGATGAAACCGGTCGGATCCGGATTGCATTCGATGGGAAATAATGGGACGGGATGTAACAGAAAGAAAAGGAGCCAGATGAGATGGGATGGGATACGATAGGAAAAGGGATAGTAGGTACTTAGGTTGAGTTCAGGAGTACAAAAGTTTGAACGGGAATAAGATATTTCTGGTGTGGAGTGGAGTCTAAACATCTTAGCACCCAGGCGAAGCTGGGCCGGGCCGCTAGTTAACAATATTTTTAAAAAAGTGGTACAGTATTGAAATAAAAACAAAAATTTCCTCCTCTTTTTGGTATACACTTCCGGCCGAAACCTGGATTTGAACCAGGGACCGCAAGATCACAAGGATCTTATGCTCTACCAACTGAGCTATTTCGGCCGTACTTGCCTTGTCGAAATTATCCTACTCTAACATCGGCTGTGATATATCATACTTGATGTACTTCGTACTTGATATTTATTTATTAATTTATTCATTGGTTATTTGGGAGACAAACAGAGAAATTGACATATAAATAACAGAAGAATGTGTTACAAAATCCAGTAAAGTTTTCATTAGTAATACACCCAACAGTCACATACACAGTCCTGATCCCAAATTAATATCAATTAAGTCTTGTGTCGTGGGTATCAGAAGCTACGAGAGATTTTTCGATCTCACAAACACCCAGACCCGAGACAAATACTTGTGGGCCTCACAAACATTTGTCTCGGTGCGGGGATCGAACCCGCGGCCGCTCGTTTCACAGGCGGCGTCTAACTAACCGCGCCACGAAGGCTGTCTTATAAATACTAGTAAGTATATAAGTATTGTAATTCCGACAAAACAATGTACGTTAATAAGTTTTTAGTATTTCTCATGATTCAGATTAGCTGCTCTTGATACTCGACACCATTTGAAATTTGTAATATATGGAAAGCGTGTCATAAAAGACGCCAAGCGGGGTTGTTTAAGAACCGGCCGCGACAAGAGACACCGCAGGTTCGATTCCCGCTGCCAAAACAAATATTTGTTCGGTTCTGGGTGCTGCAAGATAATAATTAACTCTTAGTTTCTGATAGCCACAACACAACAAAATTAAAGTGGGTCAGAAATATGTGTGACAATTCGGTGTATGGATGTATTAACTGTACCGCAAGATCATCTATACATCTATACATATAAATAAAATTTAAGTGTCTGTTTGTAAAGTCAAAAATGCTTTTTTTCTTCAAGTACATATCGTTATTTACACGATACCTACACCGAAAATGCACTTTAAAAAATTGTGTGTATGTCGGACTTTCACTGACAGATAGTTAATTCTTGCGGGAGTAACTTGGGCTACTTTAATTTTGGAAAACTAATTAGGGTTCCGCACAAACAAATAAAGATCTTTTAAATTTGAGGTTATTTTTACAAAGATGTTATTATGACATGCGGGTGGCTGTGTTCATTAGGTTTCTTCGGTCTATTCTGGTGTAAAAAGTAATAATGTATGGGATCCGCATAAAAATCCTTTGAAAATTAAGTTTGATGATATAACTAAAGTCTCGAATAGGACACAGAAAGCAATATTTAAATCGTAACTGATTTTGCGGTCCCTGGTTCAAATCCAGGTTTCGGCCGGAAGTGTAGACCAAAGAGAGAGAATTTTTTTGGTTCTATTTTACTACTGTACCACGTTTTTAAAAATATTATTAATATATAACATTTTTTTTCCAAAACTAGCCAATATTTAAGTGTTTGAAGTCTATAGCGATCTTTGATTTATGATTTGCAAAAATTAATAACATACATAAAATCACACCATCTCAGAAGGGGTAGGCAGAGGTCCTACAGGACCAGTTAACATCAGGTGACCTGTTTGCTCGTTTGCCAGTCCTATTGATTAAGGTCCTAAAATTGTAATAAAAAGAGAGAAATAAAACTAATGTTTTAATACATCTCAAATGCCTAAATATGCCAACAATTTTTGAAGTCGGTGCCAGCTGGCGGTCTATTATAAGCTTAATAACATCACGCTACAAACTAAGCGGGTACAATCGCGGGCATAGCTGGTAGTGCTTATAGAGAGCTTACACATAAGCTTACACTGTAGTCGCTATACGGTTGGGTAAGAATATTCTATAAATAGCAGATTTTGGCTTCCTCGCCCCCCATTTTAAGGACCCGAACACCAAAATTGTTATTTATAATTCATTTGTTAGAAGCGTACTTGAATATTGCAGCATTGTTTGGTCACCTCACTACAACACCCATCAATTACGTATTGAGAGGATCCAAAAAAGATTCCTTAGACATCTCGTTTATTGTGACAAGTTAGGAAATAAGTTAAAAACATATGATGCCAAATTGCAACATTATAAAATAGATCGTCTTACGGTTCGGCGGAATCTGTTAGATACAATATTTTTATACAAAATTGTCAGAAACCGTGTTGATTGCCCCCCATTGTTAAATCTTATAAACCTCCACGTCCCACGCCGTGCCCCCAGACGCCACGTTGCCCTGTTCCAACCACCCTCAGCTAGAACCAATTTAAAGCAGTTCTCAACAGTTTCCAGAATGTGTAGAAATTACAATTTATTAAGTAAATCAGTCGACATATTTAATGACTCTCTCTACAAATTTAAAAGAAATGTCTTGAGGCTCTTAAGGACTCAGTCTTAGCAACAATTTAGGTTTCGTTTTAGTATTATTGCGTTTCATTATTGTTCCTATTTTGTCAACTTAGGGTTTTATGTTTCTATATCTTTATTGTCTAGAATTATGGGTTGTTTTGTAGTTATTATTTTTATTATATTTCTTTTTTTTTTATTTAAATTTTTCTCTCTTTGTATTACAAATTTTTAGCCTTGTTTGCTATGTATAATTTTATTATTGATGTTTTAATTGTGTTTGGATATATATTTTTTTGTTGTATTTTAATAGTGTTATGGTTTTTAATAGTGTTATGTTTAAATATTTGTTGTATTGTTTTATCACAAACAGTGCAAGTTGTGACCGCCTTCAAAGGGTGTTACTCTTAATTTATTTATTGTGTATTTTATTAGTCTAAGTACTATTGTAACAACCACTGGCTGTCCTAAATAAATAAATAAAAAATAAATAAATAATAAAATCACATTGTGATACAAGGCGAAATGTGTGTGTCCTGTAGGACCTCTGCCTACCCTTTCTGGGATGGCGTGATTTTATGTATGTATGTTATTAATTTTTACAAATCATAAATCAAAGATCGCTATAGACTTCAAACACTTAAATATTGACTAGTTTTGGGAAAAAAATGTTATATATCTTAATATATATAAATCTCGTGTCACAATGTTTGTCCTCAATGGACTCCTAAACTACTTAACCGATTATAATAAAATTTGCACACCATGTGCAGTTCGATCCAACTTGAGAGATAGGATAGTTTAAATCTCAACTTATAGTCGCAATTTTAATTTATTGCTAATTATTTGTCTGTTATTATTTGACAGTCACAATCATCTGTTAACTCCAAATGATTCTAACAGATGTCGATACCTTTCGACTGGGTTGAGTAAGTAATCAATAGATGGTGCTGCTATGGTAAATCTACGAACGTGTCATATAAGCTACATTTTAACAGTATAATTACCACGTGTTGTTGACGCTATAAAATTAATTAAATTTAAAATAAGTAGTTCATTATACTTTAAAAAATCAATTTCGTAGTCAGAATTTTGGCTGAGCGGAAAGTTTTAGCAGGAATTTTGCAAAGTATTTGTGTTTGCGTATTTTTTAAATGATATTCGTCGTATTTTCGTGTTTATATAAGGCCTATCTACAAAATAAAAGCAATTACAAAAAATTTACAACTTGCCTATTTAGGCATTAAGGGATGAAATGGGATAAAGTGGGACGAACGCGATGAAACCGGTCGGATCCGGATTGCATTCGATGGGAAATAATGGGACGGGATGTAACAGAAAGAAAAGGAGCCAGATGAGATGGGATGGGATACGATAGGAAAAGGGATAGTAGGTACTTAGGTTGAGTTCAGGAGTACAAAAGTTTGAACGGGAATAAGATATTTCTGGTGTGGAGTGGAGTCTAAACATCTTAGCACCCAGGCGAAGCTGGGCCGGGCCGCTAGTTAACAATATTTTTAAAAAAGTGGTACAGTATTGAAATAAAAACAAAAATTTCCTCCTCTTTTTGGTATACACTTCCGGCCGAAACCTGGATTTGAACCAGGGACCGCAAGATCACAAGGATCTTATGCTCTACCAACTGAGCTATTTCGGCCGTACTTGCCTTGTCGAAATTATCCTACTCTAACATCGGCTGTGATATATCATACTTGATGTACTTCGTACTTGATATTTATTTATTAATTTATTCATTGGTTATTTGGGAGACAAACAGAGAAATTGACATATAAATAACAGAAGAATGTGTTACAAAATCCAGTAAAGTTTCCATTAGTAATACACCCAACAGTCACATACACAGTCCTGATCCCAAATTAATATCAATTAAGTCTTGTGTCGTGGGTATCAGAAGCTACGAGAGATTTTTCGATCTCACAAACACCCAGACCCGAGACAAATACTTGTGGGCCTCACAAACATTTGTCTCGGTGCGGGGATCGAACCCGCGGCCGCTCGTTTCACAGGCGGCGTCTAACTAACCGCGCCACGAAGGCTGTCTTATAAATACTAGTAAGTATATAAGTATTGTAATTCCGACAAAACAATGTACGTTAATAAGTTTTTAGTATTTCTCATGATTCCGATTAGCTGCTCTTGATACTCGACACCATTTGAAATTTGTAATATATGGAAAGCGTGTCATAAAAGACGCCAAGCGGGGTTGTTTAAGAACCGGCCGCGACAAGAGACACCGCAGGTTCGATTCCCGCTGCCAAAACAAATATTTGTTCGGTTCTGGGTGCTGCAAGATAATAATTAACTCTTAGTTTCTGATAGCCACAACACAACAAAATTAAAGTGGGTCAGAAATATGTGTGACAATTCGGTGTATGGATGTATTAACTGTACCGCAAGATCATCTATACATCTATACATATAAATAAAATTTAAGTGTCTGTTTGTAAAGTCAAAAATGCTTTTTTTCTTCAAGTACATATCGTTATTTACACGATACCTACACCGAAAATGCACTTTAAAAAATTGTGTGTATGTCGGACTTTCACTGACAGATAGTTAATTCTTGCGGGAGTAACTTGGGCTACTTTAATTTTGGAAAACTAATTAGGGTTCCGCACAAACAAATAAAAATCTTTTAAATTTGAGGTTATTTTTATAAAGATGTTATTATAACATGCGGGTGGCTGAGGTCATTAGGTTTCTTCGGTCTATTCTGATGTAAAAAATAAAAATGTATGGGTACCGCATAAAAATCCTTTGAAAATTAAGTTTGATGATATAACTAAAGTCTCGAATAGGACACAGAAAGCAATATTTAAATCGTAACTGATTTTGCGGTCCCTGGTTCAAATCCAGGTTTCGGCCGGAAGTGTAGACCAAAGAGAGAGAATTTTTTGGTTCTATTTTACTACTGTACCACTTTTTTAAAAATATTATTAATATATAGCACTTTTTTTCCAAAACTAGTAAATATTTAAGTGTTTGAAGTCTATAGCGTCTTTGATTTATGATTTGTAAAAATTAATAACACACATAAAATCACACCATCTCAGAAGGGGTAGGCAGAGGTCCTACAGGACCAGTTACCATCAGGTGACCTGTTTCCTCGTTTGCCAGTTCTATTGATTAAGGTCCTAAAATTGTAATAAAAAGAGAGAAATAAAACTATAGTATTTCTAATTCAAGAAGTCTCATTTGACATTTCATACTTTTATCATAAATAACTTTGTGAAGACGTAACTCACACAATTTCAATAAAACTTTCCGTAAAACCATAGAATTATGAAGCTATTCTTATTTTATTACAGGATTTACAATCCATAATAACTAAATTTAAATATAAATCCTTTAAATAAAGCAAAACAACCATTTTAAACAACATACTTTTTTACTAGACGTCATTACAAAGTCACGTCGTTAGGTCTTCCATGTGTAGAGTTGAGACTATGCAAACGGATTTGTATACGCATAATCGGTAAAAATATAGAAATAATCGAGCAATTTTAATCCAGTTGTTTTCTAATTTTAAAAAGTAAGTAATGTAAATACAATATATAAACCTAAGAGAATCAGCAATCGAAAAAGGCTTTCAATTGAATCCTTCGTATTATAAATTTGGCACGCACATATACAAGTTTTCCTTGGTATTTGTTAATTTATTCGATTAATTTATTTTATTTGTGTCAAATTTACTAAAGATAATCGTAAAAAGAGTTTTGGGAAATATTGATTTTTATCTTTTCTTTCGAACTGCATAACTGAAAAAATTGCAGGTCGATACAGACGTCCGAAGTATACAAATATAGTAGAAGACCAAGATTCAGAAAAATAAGATTTCTACGCAGGATCTAGCAGGATTTCGTAGAAATTTAGGGTTTTATAGTGCGTTCCATACATCAAAAATCTAAATTATTTTTTTTAGCCAAAATTATAGGGTTAAACAAAAATGTACAAAGAATAAATATTGTAAGGAATTATAATATCGAACCGTTGGCGTCAAAATAAATTGGAAATTCCGAAAAAAATCGTGTCACAAAAAATTGCCATTTCGACTCAGTGGGCCGGGCCGCTAGTAATAAATAAATCATTGCTTTTGTTCCTTAATACTAAAGTGACTTATGCAATTGTGGATGTCTCATTAGGATAAAGATGTACATAAAAAAAAACGAAATAATGTAAACTAAAAATATAAACTGTAATCGATTAAGAAATACAAACAAATAGTATCGATATCTCGTTAGTAATCGGATATTGTACTAACCGATTTATTTGACATCATCCCTATTTCACAATTTTGAGATATGTCAAATGGAACTTTTAAAATTAGATAGATTATAATCTTTTAATACATCTCAAATGCCTAAATATGCCAACAATTTTTGGGGTCGGTGCCAGCTGGCGGTCTATAAGCTTTATAACATCACGCTACAAACTAAGCGGGTACAACCGCGGGGCATAGCTTGTCATGTCACGCTGCCATCGTGGGCTCGGCCTTATGGATAGTTAAGCTTATACTTTAGTCGCTATACGGTTGGGTAAGAATATTCTATAAATAGCAGATTTTGGCTTCCTCGCCCCCCATCACATTGTGATACAAGGCGAAATGTGTGTGTCCTGTAGGGCCTCTGCCTACCCTTTCTGGGATGGCGTGATTTTATGTATGTATGTTATTAATTTTTACAAATCATAAATCAAAGATCGCTATAGACTTCAAACACTTAAATATTGACTAGTTTTGGTAAAAAAAATGTTATATATTAACAATATTTTTAAAAAAGTGGTACAGTATTGAAATAAAAACAAAAATTTCCTCCTCTTTTTGGTATACACTTCCGGCCGAAACCTGGATTTGAACCAGGGACCGCAAGATCACTAGGACCTTATGCTCTACCAACTGAGCTATTTCGGCCGTACTTGCCTTGTCGAAATTATCCTACTCTAACATTGGCTGTGATATATCATACTTGATGTACTTCGTAGTTGATATTTATTTATTCATTTGTTATTTGGGAAACAAACAGAGAAATTGACATATAAATAACAGAAGAATGTGTTACAAAATCCAGTAAAGTTTCCATCAGTAATACACCCAACAGTCACATACACAGTCCTGATCCCAAATTAATATCAATTAAGTCTTGTGTCGTGGGTATCAGAAGCTACGAGAGATTTTTCGATCTCACAAACACCCAGACCCGAGACAAATACTTGTGGGCCTCACAAACATTTGTCTCGGTGCGGGGATCGAACCCGCGGCCGCTCGTTTCACAGGCGGCGTCTAACTAACCGCGCCACGAAGGCTGTCTTATAAATACTAGTAAGTATATAAGTATTGTAATTCCGACAAAACAATGTACGTTAATAAGTTTTTAGTATTTCTCATGATTCAGATTAGCTGCTCTTGATACTCGACACCATTTGAAATTTGTAATATATGGAAAGCGTGTCATAAAAGACGCCAAGCGGGGTTGTTTAAGAACCGGCCGCGACAAGAGACACCGCAGGTTCGATTCCCGCTGCCAAAACAAATATTTGTTCGGTTCTGGGTGCTGCAAGATAATAATTAACTCTTAGTTTCTGATAGCCACAACACAACAAAATTAAAGTGGGTCAGAAATATGTGTGACTATTTGGTGTATGGATGTATTAACTGTACCGCACGATCATCTTCACATCTATACATATAAATAATATTGGAGTGTCTGTTTGTAAAGTGAAAAATGCTTTTTTTCTTCAAGTACATAATTATGGTTATTTACACGATACCTATACCGAAAATCCACGTTCAAAATTGTTTGTCTGTCTGTCGGACTTTCACTGACAGATAGTTAATTTTTGCGGGAGTAACTTAAGCTACTTTAATTTTGGAAAACTAATTAGGGTTCCGCACAAACAAATAAAGATCTTTTAAATTTGAGGTTATTTTTACAAAGATGTTATTATGACATGCGGGTGGCTGTGTTCATTAGGTTTCTTCGGTCTATTCTGGTGTAAAAAGTAATAATGTATGGGATCCGCATAAAAATCCTTTGAAAATTAAGTTTGATGATATAACTAAAGTCTCGAATAGGACACAGAAAGCAATATTTAAATCGTAACTGATTTTGCGGTCCCTGGTTCAAATCCAGGTTTCGGCCGGAAGTGTAGACCAAAGAGAGAGAATTTTTTTGGTTCTATTTTACTACTGTACCACGTTTTTAAAAATATTATTAATATATAACATTTTTTTTCCAAAACTAGCCAATATTTAAGTGTTTGAAGTCTATAGCGATCTTTGATTTATGATTTGCAAAAATTAATAACATACATAAAATCACACCATCTCAGAAGGGGTAGGCAGAGGTCCTACAGGACCAGTTAACATCAGGTGACCTGTTTGCTCGTTTGCCAGTCCTATTGATTAAGGTCCTAAAATTGTAATAAAAAGAGAGAAATAAAACTAATGTTTTAATACATCTCAAATGCCTAAATATGCCAACAATTTTTGAAGTCGGTGCCAGCTGGCGGTCTATTATAAGCTTAATAACATCACGCTACAAACTAAGCGGGTACAATCGCGGGCATAGCTGGTAGTGCTTATAGAGAGCTTACACATAAGCTTACACTGTAGTCGCTATACGGTTGGGTAAGAATATTCTATAAATAGCAGATTTTGGCTTCCTCGCCCCCCATTTTAAGGACCCGAACACCAAAATTGTTATTTATAATTCATTTGTTAGAAGCGTACTTGAATATTGCAGCATTGTTTGGTCACCTCACTACAACACCCATCAATTACGTATTGAGAGGATCCAAAAAAGATTCCTTAGACATCTCGTTTATTGTGACAAGTTAGGAAATAAGTTAAAAACATATGATGCCAAATTGCAACATTATAAAATAGATCGTCTTACGGTTCGGCGGAATCTGTTAGATACAATATTTTTATACAAAATTGTCAGAAACCGTGTTGATTGCCCCCCATTGTTAAATCTTATAAACCTCCACGTCCCACGCCGTGCCCCCAGACGCCACGTTGCCCTGTTCCAACCACCCTCAGCTAGAACCAATTTAAAGCAGTTCTCAACAGTTTCCAGAATGTGTAGAAATTACAATTTATTAAGTAAATCAGTCGACATATTTAATGACTCTCTCTACAAATTTAAAAGAAATGTCTTGAGGCTCTTAAGGACTCAGTCTTAGCAACAATTTAGGTTTCGTTTTAGTATTATTGCGTTTCATTATTGTTCCTATTTTGTCAACTTAGGGTTTTATGTTTCTATATCTTTATTGTCTAGAATTATGGGTTGTTTTGTAGTTATTATTTTTATTATATTTCTTTTTTTTTTATTTAAATTTTTCTCTCTTTGTATTACAAATTTTTAGCCTTGTTTGCTATGTATAATTTTATTATTGATGTTTTAATTGTGTTTGGATATATATTTTTTTGTTGTATTTTAATAGTGTTATGGTTTTTAATAGTGTTATGTTTAAATATTTGTTGTATTGTTTTATCACAAACAGTGCAAGTTGTGACCGCCTTCAAAGGGTGTTACTCTTAATTTATTTATTGTGTATTTTATTAGTCTAAGTACTATTGTAACAACCACTGGCTGTCCTAAATAAATAAATAAAAAATAAATAAATAATAAAATCACATTGTGATACAAGGCGAAATGTGTGTGTCCTGTAGGACCTCTGCCTACCCTTTCTGGGATGGCGTGATTTTATGTATGTATGTTATTAATTTTTACAAATCATAAATCAAAGATCGCTATAGACTTCAAACACTTAAATATTGACTAGTTTTGGGAAAAAAATGTTATATATCTTAATATATATAAATCTCGTGTCACAATGTTTGTCCTCAATGGACTCCTAAACTACTTAACCGATTATAATAAAATTTGCACACCATGTGCAGTTCGATCCAACTTGAGAGATAGGATAGTTTAAATCTCAACTTATAGTCGCAATTTTAATTTATTGCTAATTATTTGTCTGTTATTATTTGACAGTCACAATCATCTGTTAACTCCAAATGATTCTAACAGATGTCGATACCTTTCGACTGGGTTGAGTAAGTAATCAATAGATGGTGCTGCTATGGTAAATCTACGAACGTGTCATATAAGCTACATTTTAACAGTATAATTACCACGTGTTGTTGACGCTATAAAATTAATTAAATTTAAAATAAGTAGTTCATTATACTTTAAAAAATCAATTTCGTAGTCAGAATTTTGGCTGAGCGGAAAGTTTTAGCAGGAATTTTGCAAAGTATTTGTGTTTGCGTATTTTTTAAATGATATTCGTCGTATTTTCGTGTTTATATAAGGCCTATCTACAAAATAAAAGCAATTACAAAAAATTTACAACTTGCCTATTTAGGCATTAAGGGATGAAATGGGATAAAGTGGGACGAACGCGATGAAACCGGTCGGATCCGGATTGCATTCGATGGGAAATAATGGGACGGGATGTAACAGAAAGAAAAGGAGCCAGATGAGATGGGATGGGATACGATAGGAAAAGGGATAGTAGGTACTTAGGTTGAGTTCAGGAGTACAAAAGTTTGAACGGGAATAAGATATTTCTGGTGTGGAGTGGAGTCTAAACATCTTAGCACCCAGGCGAAGCTGGGCCGGGCCGCTAGTTAACAATATTTTTAAAAAAGTGGTACAGTATTGAAATAAAAACAAAAATTTCCTCCTCTTTTTGGTATACACTTCCGGCCGAAACCTGGATTTGAACCAGGGACCGCAAGATCACAAGGATCTTATGCTCTACCAACTGAGCTATTTCGGCCGTACTTGCCTTGTCGAAATTATCCTACTCTAACATCGGCTGTGATATATCATACTTGATGTACTTCGTACTTGATATTTATTTATTAATTTATTCATTGGTTATTTGGGAGACAAACAGAGAAATTGACATATAAATAACAGAAGAATGTGTTACAAAATCCAGTAAAGTTTCCATTAGTAATACACCCAACAGTCACATACACAGTCCTGATCCCAAATTAATATCAATTAAGTCTTGTGTCGTGGGTATCAGAAGCTACGAGAGATTTTTCGATCTCACAAACACCCAGACCCGAGACAAATACTTGTGGGCCTCACAAACATTTGTCTCGGTGCGGGGATCGAACCCGCGGCCGCTCGTTTCACAGGCGGCGTCTAACTAACCGCGCCACGAAGGCTGTCTTATAAATACTAGTAAGTATATAAGTATTGTAATTCCGACAAAACAATGTACGTTAATAAGTTTTTAGTATTTCTCATGATTCCGATTAGCTGCTCTTGATACTCGACACCATTTGAAATTTGTAATATATGGAAAGCGTGTCATAAAAGACGCCAAGCGGGGTTGTTTAAGAACCGGCCGCGACAAGAGACACCGCAGGTTCGATTCCCGCTGCCAAAACAAATATTTGTTCGGTTCTGGGTGCTGCAAGATAATAATTAACTCTTAGTTTCTGATAGCCACAACACAACAAAATTAAAGTGGGTCAGAAATATGTGTGACAATTCGGTGTATGGATGTATTAACTGTACCGCAAGATCATCTATACATCTATACATATAAATAAAATTTAAGTGTCTGTTTGTAAAGTCAAAAATGCTTTTTTTCTTCAAGTACATATCGTTATTTACACGATACCTACACCGAAAATGCACTTTAAAAAATTGTGTGTATGTCGGACTTTCACTGACAGATAGTTAATTCTTGCGGGAGTAACTTGGGCTACTTTAATTTTGGAAAACTAATTAGGGTTCCGCACAAACAAATAAAAATCTTTTAAATTTGAGGTTATTTTTATAAAGATGTTATTATAACATGCGGGTGGCTGAGGTCATTAGGTTTCTTCGGTCTATTCTGATGTAAAAAATAAAAATGTATGGGTACCGCATAAAAATCCTTTGAAAATTAAGTTTGATGATATAACTAAAGTCTCGAATAGGACACAGAAAGCAATATTTAAATCGTAACTGATTTTGCGGTCCCTGGTTCAAATCCAGGTTTCGGCCGGAAGTGTAGACCAAAGAGAGAGAATTTTTTGGTTCTATTTTACTACTGTACCACTTTTTTAAAAATATTATTAATATATAGCACTTTTTTTCCAAAACTAGTAAATATTTAAGTGTTTGAAGTCTATAGCGTCTTTGATTTATGATTTGTAAAAATTAATAACACACATAAAATCACACCATCTCAGAAGGGGTAGGCAGAGGTCCTACAGGACCAGTTACCATCAGGTGACCTGTTTCCTCGTTTGCCAGTTCTATTGATTAAGGTCCTAAAATTGTAATAAAAAGAGAGAAATAAAACTATAGTATTTCTAATTCAAGAAGTCTCATTTGACATTTCATACTTTTATCATAAATAACTTTGTGAAGACGTAACTCACACAATTTCAATAAAACTTTCCGTAAAACCATAGAATTATGAAGCTATTCTTATTTTATTACAGGATTTACAATCCATAATAACTAAATTTAAATATAAATCCTTTAAATAAAGCAAAACAACCATTTTAAACAACATACTTTTTTACTAGACGTCATTACAAAGTCACGTCGTTAGGTCTTCCATGTGTAGAGTTGAGACTATGCAAACGGATTTGTATACGCATAATCGGTAAAAATATAGAAATAATCGAGCAATTTTAATCCAGTTGTTTTCTAATTTTAAAAAGTAAGTAATGTAAATACAATATATAAACCTAAGAGAATCAGCAATCGAAAAAGGCTTTCAATTGAATCCTTCGTATTATAAATTTGGCACGCACATATACAAGTTTTCCTTGGTATTTGTTAATTTATTCGATTAATTTATTTTATTTGTGTCAAATTTACTAAAGATAATCGTAAAAAGAGTTTTGGGAAATATTGATTTTTATCTTTTCTTTCGAACTGCATAACTGAAAAAATTGCAGGTCGATACAGACGTCCGAAGTATACAAATATAGTAGAAGACCAAGATTCAGAAAAATAAGATTTCTACGCAGGATCTAGCAGGATTTCGTAGAAATTTAGGGTTTTATAGTGCGTTCCATACATCAAAAATCTAAATTATTTTTTTTAGCCAAAATTATAGGGTTAAACAAAAATGTACAAAGAATAAATATTGTAAGGAATTATAATATCGAACCGTTGGCGTCAAAATAAATTGGAAATTCCGAAAAAAATCGTGTCACAAAAAATTGCCATTTCGACTCAGTGGGCCGGGCCGCTAGTAATAAATAAATCATTGCTTTTGTTCCTTAATACTAAAGTGACTTATGCAATTGTGGATGTCTCATTAGGATAAAGATGTACATAAAAAAAAACGAAATAATGTAAACTAAAAATATAAACTGTAATCGATTAAGAAATACAAACAAATAGTATCGATATCTCGTTAGTAATCGGATATTGTACTAACCGATTTATTTGACATCATCCCTATTTCACAATTTTGAGATATGTCAAATGGAACTTTTAAAATTAGATAGATTATAATCTTTTAATACATCTCAAATGCCTAAATATGCCAACAATTTTTGGGGTCGGTGCCAGCTGGCGGTCTATAAGCTTTATAACATCACGCTACAAACTAAGCGGGTACAACCGCGGGGCATAGCTTGTCATGTCACGCTGCCATCGTGGGCTCGGCCTTATGGATAGTTAAGCTTATACTTTAGTCGCTATACGGTTGGGTAAGAATATTCTATAAATAGCAGATTTTGGCTTCCTCGCCCCCCATCACATTGTGATACAAGGCGAAATGTGTGTGTCCTGTAGGGCCTCTGCCTACCCTTTCTGGGATGGCGTGATTTTATGTATGTATGTTATTAATTTTTACAAATCATAAATCAAAGATCGCTATAGACTTCAAACACTTAAATATTGACTAGTTTTGGTAAAAAAAATGTTATATATTAACAATATTTTTAAAAAAGTGGTACAGTATTGAAATAAAAACAAAAATTTCCTCCTCTTTTTGGTATACACTTCCGGCCGAAACCTGGATTTGAACCAGGGACCGCAAGATCACTAGGACCTTATGCTCTACCAACTGAGCTATTTCGGCCGTACTTGCCTTGTCGAAATTATCCTACTCTAACATTGGCTGTGATATATCATACTTGATGTACTTCGTAGTTGATATTTATTTATTCATTTGTTATTTGGGAAACAAACAGAGAAATTGACATATAAATAACAGAAGAATGTGTTACAAAATCCAGTAAAGTTTCCATCAGTAATACACCCAACAGTCACATACACAGTCCTGATCCCAAATTAATATCAATTAAGTCTTGTGTCGTGGGTATCAGAAGCTACGAGAGATTTTTCGATCTCACAAACACCCAGACCCGAGACAAATACTTGTGGGCCTCACAAACATTTGTCTCGGTGCGGGGATCGAACCCGCGGCCGCTCGTTTCACAGGCGGCGTCTAACTAACCGCGCCACGAAGGCTGTCTTATAAATACTAGTAAGTATATAAGTATTGTAATTCCGACAAAACAATGTACGTTAATAAGTTTTTAGTATTTCTCATGATTCAGATTAGCTGCTCTTGATACTCGACACCATTTGAAATTTGTAATATATGGAAAGCGTGTCATAAAAGACGCCAAGCGGGGTTGTTTAAGAACCGGCCGCGACAAGAGACACCGCAGGTTCGATTCCCGCTGCCAAAACAAATATTTGTTCGGTTCTGGGTGCTGCAAGATAATAATTAACTCTTAGTTTCTGATAGCCACAACACAACAAAATTAAAGTGGGTCAGAAATATGTGTGACTATTTGGTGTATGGATGTATTAACTGTACCGCACGATCATCTTCACATCTATACATATAAATAATATTGGAGTGTCTGTTTGTAAAGTGAAAAATGCTTTTTTTCTTCAAGTACATAATTATGGTTATTTACACGATACCTATACCGAAAATCCACGTTCAAAATTGTTTGTCTGTCTGTCGGACTTTCACTGACAGATAGTTAATTTTTGCGGGAGTAACTTAAGCTACTTTAATTTTGGAAAACTAATTAGGGTTCCGCACAAACAAATAAAGATCTTTTAAATTTGAGGTTATTTTTACAAAGATGTTATTATGACATGCGGGTGGCTGTGTTCATTAGGTTTCTTCGGTCTATTCTGGTGTAAAAAGTAATAATGTATGGGATCCGCATAAAAATCCTTTGAAAATTAAGTTTGATGATATAACTAAAGTCTCGAATAGGACACAGAAAGCAATATTTAAATCGTAACTGATTTTGCGGTCCCTGGTTCAAATCCAGGTTTCGGCCGGAAGTGTAGACCAAAGAGAGAGAATTTTTTTGGTTCTATTTTACTACTGTACCACGTTTTTAAAAATATTATTAATATATAACATTTTTTTTCCAAAACTAGCCAATATTTAAGTGTTTGAAGTCTATAGCGATCTTTGATTTATGATTTGCAAAAATTAATAACATACATAAAATCACACCATCTCAGAAGGGGTAGGCAGAGGTCCTACAGGACCAGTTAACATCAGGTGACCTGTTTGCTCGTTTGCCAGTCCTATTGATTAAGGTCCTAAAATTGTAATAAAAAGAGAGAAATAAAACTAATGTTTTAATACATCTCAAATGCCTAAATATGCCAACAATTTTTGAAGTCGGTGCCAGCTGGCGGTCTATTATAAGCTTAATAACATCACGCTACAAACTAAGCGGGTACAATCGCGGGCATAGCTGGTAGTGCTTATAGAGAGCTTACACATAAGCTTACACTGTAGTCGCTATACGGTTGGGTAAGAATATTCTATAAATAGCAGATTTTGGCTTCCTCGCCCCCCATTTTAAGGACCCGAACACCAAAATTGTTATTTATAATTCATTTGTTAGAAGCGTACTTGAATATTGCAGCATTGTTTGGTCACCTCACTACAACACCCATCAATTACGTATTGAGAGGATCCAAAAAAGATTCCTTAGACATCTCGTTTATTGTGACAAGTTAGGAAATAAGTTAAAAACATATGATGCCAAATTGCAACATTATAAAATAGATCGTCTTACGGTTCGGCGGAATCTGTTAGATACAATATTTTTATACAAAATTGTCAGAAACCGTGTTGATTGCCCCCCATTGTTAAATCTTATAAACCTCCACGTCCCACGCCGTGCCCCCAGACGCCACGTTGCCCTGTTCCAACCACCCTCAGCTAGAACCAATTTAAAGCAGTTCTCAACAGTTTCCAGAATGTGTAGAAATTACAATTTATTAAGTAAATCAGTCGACATATTTAATGACTCTCTCTACAAATTTAAAAGAAATGTCTTGAGGCTCTTAAGGACTCAGTCTTAGCAACAATTTAGGTTTCGTTTTAGTATTATTGCGTTTCATTATTGTTCCTATTTTGTCAACTTAGGGTTTTATGTTTCTATATCTTTATTGTCTAGAATTATGGGTTGTTTTGTAGTTATTATTTTTATTATATTTCTTTTTTTTTTATTTAAATTTTTCTCTCTTTGTATTACAAATTTTTAGCCTTGTTTGCTATGTATAATTTTATTATTGATGTTTTAATTGTGTTTGGATATATATTTTTTTGTTGTATTTTAATAGTGTTATGGTTTTTAATAGTGTTATGTTTAAATATTTGTTGTATTGTTTTATCACAAACAGTGCAAGTTGTGACCGCCTTCAAAGGGTGTTACTCTTAATTTATTTATTGTGTATTTTATTAGTCTAAGTACTATTGTAACAACCACTGGCTGTCCTAAATAAATAAATAAAAAATAAATAAATAATAAAATCACATTGTGATACAAGGCGAAATGTGTGTGTCCTGTAGGACCTCTGCCTACCCTTTCTGGGATGGCGTGATTTTATGTATGTATGTTATTAATTTTTACAAATCATAAATCAAAGATCGCTATAGACTTCAAACACTTAAATATTGACTAGTTTTGGGAAAAAAATGTTATATATCTTAATATATATAAATCTCGTGTCACAATGTTTGTCCTCAATGGACTCCTAAACTACTTAACCGATTATAATAAAATTTGCACACCATGTGCAGTTCGATCCAACTTGAGAGATAGGATAGTTTAAATCTCAACTTATAGTCGCAATTTTAATTTATTGCTAATTATTTGTCTGTTATTATTTGACAGTCACAATCATCTGTTAACTCCAAATGATTCTAACAGATGTCGATACCTTTCGACTGGGTTGAGTAAGTAATCAATAGATGGTGCTGCTATGGTAAATCTACGAACGTGTCATATAAGCTACATTTTAACAGTATAATTACCACGTGTTGTTGACGCTATAAAATTAATTAAATTTAAAATAAGTAGTTCATTATACTTTAAAAAATCAATTTCGTAGTCAGAATTTTGGCTGAGCGGAAAGTTTTAGCAGGAATTTTGCAAAGTATTTGTGTTTGCGTATTTTTTAAATGATATTCGTCGTATTTTCGTGTTTATATAAGGCCTATCTACAAAATAAAAGCAATTACAAAAAATTTACAACTTGCCTATTTAGGCATTAAGGGATGAAATGGGATAAAGTGGGACGAACGCGATGAAACCGGTCGGATCCGGATTGCATTCGATGGGAAATAATGGGACGGGATGTAACAGAAAGAAAAGGAGCCAGATGAGATGGGATGGGATACGATAGGAAAAGGGATAGTAGGTACTTAGGTTGAGTTCAGGAGTACAAAAGTTTGAACGGGAATAAGATATTTCTGGTGTGGAGTGGAGTCTAAACATCTTAGCACCCAGGCGAAGCTGGGCCGGGCCGCTAGTTAACAATATTTTTAAAAAAGTGGTACAGTATTGAAATAAAAACAAAAATTTCCTCCTCTTTTTGGTATACACTTCCGGCCGAAACCTGGATTTGAACCAGGGACCGCAAGATCACAAGGATCTTATGCTCTACCAACTGAGCTATTTCGGCCGTACTTGCCTTGTCGAAATTATCCTACTCTAACATCGGCTGTGATATATCATACTTGATGTACTTCGTACTTGATATTTATTTATTAATTTATTCATTGGTTATTTGGGAGACAAACAGAGAAATTGACATATAAATAACAGAAGAATGTGTTACAAAATCCAGTAAAGTTTCCATTAGTAATACACCCAACAGTCACATACACAGTCCTGATCCCAAATTAATATCAATTAAGTCTTGTGTCGTGGGTATCAGAAGCTACGAGAGATTTTTCGATCTCACAAACACCCAGACCCGAGACAAATACTTGTGGGCCTCACAAACATTTGTCTCGGTGCGGGGATCGAACCCGCGGCCGCTCGTTTCACAGGCGGCGTCTAACTAACCGCGCCACGAAGGCTGTCTTATAAATACTAGTAAGTATATAAGTATTGTAATTCCGACAAAACAATGTACGTTAATAAGTTTTTAGTATTTCTCATGATTCCGATTAGCTGCTCTTGATACTCGACACCATTTGAAATTTGTAATATATGGAAAGCGTGTCATAAAAGACGCCAAGCGGGGTTGTTTAAGAACCGGCCGCGACAAGAGACACCGCAGGTTCGATTCCCGCTGCCAAAACAAATATTTGTTCGGTTCTGGGTGCTGCAAGATAATAATTAACTCTTAGTTTCTGATAGCCACAACACAACAAAATTAAAGTGGGTCAGAAATATGTGTGACAATTCGGTGTATGGATGTATTAACTGTACCGCAAGATCATCTATACATCTATACATATAAATAAAATTTAAGTGTCTGTTTGTAAAGTCAAAAATGCTTTTTTTCTTCAAGTACATATCGTTATTTACACGATACCTACACCGAAAATGCACTTTAAAAAATTGTGTGTATGTCGGACTTTCACTGACAGATAGTTAATTCTTGCGGGAGTAACTTGGGCTACTTTAATTTTGGAAAACTAATTAGGGTTCCGCACAAACAAATAAAAATCTTTTAAATTTGAGGTTATTTTTATAAAGATGTTATTATAACATGCGGGTGGCTGAGGTCATTAGGTTTCTTCGGTCTATTCTGATGTAAAAAATAAAAATGTATGGGTACCGCATAAAAATCCTTTGAAAATTAAGTTTGATGATATAACTAAAGTCTCGAATAGGACACAGAAAGCAATATTTAAATCGTAACTGATTTTGCGGTCCCTGGTTCAAATCCAGGTTTCGGCCGGAAGTGTAGACCAAAGAGAGAGAATTTTTTGGTTCTATTTTACTACTGTACCACTTTTTTAAAAATATTATTAATATATAGCACTTTTTTTCCAAAACTAGTAAATATTTAAGTGTTTGAAGTCTATAGCGTCTTTGATTTATGATTTGTAAAAATTAATAACACACATAAAATCACACCATCTCAGAAGGGGTAGGCAGAGGTCCTACAGGACCAGTTACCATCAGGTGACCTGTTTCCTCGTTTGCCAGTTCTATTGATTAAGGTCCTAAAATTGTAATAAAAAGAGAGAAATAAAACTATAGTATTTCTAATTCAAGAAGTCTCATTTGACATTTCATACTTTTATCATAAATAACTTTGTGAAGACGTAACTCACACAATTTCAATAAAACTTTCCGTAAAACCATAGAATTATGAAGCTATTCTTATTTTATTACAGGATTTACAATCCATAATAACTAAATTTAAATATAAATCCTTTAAATAAAGCAAAACAACCATTTTAAACAACATACTTTTTTACTAGACGTCATTACAAAGTCACGTCGTTAGGTCTTCCATGTGTAGAGTTGAGACTATGCAAACGGATTTGTATACGCATAATCGGTAAAAATATAGAAATAATCGAGCAATTTTAATCCAGTTGTTTTCTAATTTTAAAAAGTAAGTAATGTAAATACAATATATAAACCTAAGAGAATCAGCAATCGAAAAAGGCTTTCAATTGAATCCTTCGTATTATAAATTTGGCACGCACATATACAAGTTTTCCTTGGTATTTGTTAATTTATTCGATTAATTTATTTTATTTGTGTCAAATTTACTAAAGATAATCGTAAAAAGAGTTTTGGGAAATATTGATTTTTATCTTTTCTTTCGAACTGCATAACTGAAAAAATTGCAGGTCGATACAGACGTCCGAAGTATACAAATATAGTAGAAGACCAAGATTCAGAAAAATAAGATTTCTACGCAGGATCTAGCAGGATTTCGTAGAAATTTAGGGTTTTATAGTGCGTTCCATACATCAAAAATCTAAATTATTTTTTTTAGCCAAAATTATAGGGTTAAACAAAAATGTACAAAGAATAAATATTGTAAGGAATTATAATATCGAACCGTTGGCGTCAAAATAAATTGGAAATTCCGAAAAAAATCGTGTCACAAAAAATTGCCATTTCGACTCAGTGGGCCGGGCCGCTAGTAATAAATAAATCATTGCTTTTGTTCCTTAATACTAAAGTGACTTATGCAATTGTGGATGTCTCATTAGGATAAAGATGTACATAAAAAAAAACGAAATAATGTAAACTAAAAATATAAACTGTAATCGATTAAGAAATACAAACAAATAGTATCGATATCTCGTTAGTAATCGGATATTGTACTAACCGATTTATTTGACATCATCCCTATTTCACAATTTTGAGATATGTCAAATGGAACTTTTAAAATTAGATAGATTATAATCTTTTAATACATCTCAAATGCCTAAATATGCCAACAATTTTTGGGGTCGGTGCCAGCTGGCGGTCTATAAGCTTTATAACATCACGCTACAAACTAAGCGGGTACAACCGCGGGGCATAGCTTGTCATGTCACGCTGCCATCGTGGGCTCGGCCTTATGGATAGTTAAGCTTATACTTTAGTCGCTATACGGTTGGGTAAGAATATTCTATAAATAGCAGATTTTGGCTTCCTCGCCCCCCATCACATTGTGATACAAGGCGAAATGTGTGTGTCCTGTAGGGCCTCTGCCTACCCTTTCTGGGATGGCGTGATTTTATGTATGTATGTTATTAATTTTTACAAATCATAAATCAAAGATCGCTATAGACTTCAAACACTTAAATATTGACTAGTTTTGGTAAAAAAAATGTTATATATTAACAATATTTTTAAAAAAGTGGTACAGTATTGAAATAAAAACAAAAATTTCCTCCTCTTTTTGGTATACACTTCCGACCGAAACCTGGATTTGAACCAGGGACCGCAAGATCACAAGGATCTTATGCTCTACCAACTGAGCTATTTCGGCCGTACTCGCCTTGTCGAAATTATCCTACTCTAACATCGGCTGTGATATATCATACTTGATGTACTTCGTAGTTGATATTTATTTATTGATTTATTCATTGGTTATTTGGGAGACGAACAGAGAAATTGACATATAAATAACAGAAGAATGTGTTAAAAAATCCAGTAAAGTTTCCATTAGTAAAACACCCAACAGTCACATACACAGTCCTGATCCCACATTAATATCAATTAAGTCTTATGTCGTGGGTATCAGAAGCTACGAGATTTTTCGGTCTCACAAACACCCAGACCCGAGACAAATACTTGTGGGCCTCACAAACAATTGTCTCGGTGCGGGGATCGAACCCGCGGCCTCTCGTTTCACAGGCGGCGTCTAACTAACCGCGCCACGGAGGCTGTCATATAAATACTAAAAGTATTGTAATTCCGACAAAACAATGTACGTTAATAAGTTTTTAGTATTTCTCATGATTCCAATTAGCTGCTCTTGATACTCGACACCATTTGAAATTTGTAATATATGGAAAGCGTGTCATAAAAGGCGCCAAGCGGGGTTGTTTAAGAACCGGCCGCGACAACAGACACCGCAGGTTCGATTCCCGCTGCCAAAACAAATATTTGTTCGGTTCTGGGTGCTGCAAGATAATAATTAACTCTTAGTTTCTGATAGCCACAACACAACAAAATTAAAGTGGGTCAGAAATATGTGTGACAATTCGGTGTATGGATGTATTAACTGTACCGCACGATCATCTATACATCTATTCATATAAATAAAATTTAAGTGTCTGTTTGTAAAGTCAAAAATGCTTTTTTTCTTCAAGTACATATCGTTATTTACACGATACCTATACTGAAAATGCTCTTTAAAAAAATTTTCGTCTGTCTGTCGGACTTTCACCGACAGATAGTTAATTCTTGCGGGAGTAACTTAGGCTACTTTAATTTTGGAAAACTAATTAGGGTTCCGCACAAACAAATAAAAATCTTTTTTAATTTGAGGTTATTTTTATAAAGATGTTATTATGACATGCGGGTGGCTGAGGTCATTAGGTTTCTTTGGTCTATTCTGGTGTAAAAAATAAAAATGTGTGGGTTCCGCATAAAAATCCTTTGAAAATTAAGTTTGACGATATAAGTAAAGTCTCGAATAGGACACAGAAAGCAATATTTAAATCGTAACTGAATTCTTCAGTTGTTCGTTGTTTTTAGAATTTCACATTTACTGATAGGAGCGGGGGGTACGGGGAGGAGGGGGGTTAGATTTTATGTGGTTATATGGGATTTTTAGAATATAAACTTCAAAATAGGAATTGTATCTCCTTATGACAAATAACTTTACCTTAATAACTTAACTTAAACCGTGGTGTTTTACAGCTGGCTTCTCGAGCTGTAAGTATTTTTGCGAGGTTATTCACCTCTTTAGTTCATTGGTTTTGCACCCGCTTTATTTCCAACTCCTATAATTTAAACTTTATGATTGATTTCGTTGCGGGTTAAAAACAAAGATAGACATTCCCGGAGACGCGCTGAGCTTCAATGCTAGGTGTCATTACAATGCGTGCCACTGTTGATCCTGGCTTACAGGAGTTGCAGTTGTGGGTGTGAGGGCGGGAAAGTCCCCTAACGCAAATAATTTATAATGAGGTGACTCAGGGTTTGTGGATATCCGCATTTAGAGGGAGGAGACGAGGGTGATATAGATTATTATGACATAAGAACTTCAGTGTTTCATTTAATAGCTAATCGTGTGCAGAGTAACAGATATAAGCAACTTTCACTAAAAAATACATTGAGTTTACGTGTAACTAAATTATGCAAAAAGAACCATTGGAATTCTACTCAATTTTGAGGAGTTCTACTCTCCAGGTCCGAAGATATTCGGCAGATCTTAACCATTTTTTTCATGGTACCACCTGTGAAGTATACGCTTTATAATACACTGAAGGGTACAAAAACATGAATATAGAGTTTAACTAACGTGACAACTACGTACTTAATTAACGTGTAGAGTTTTTATACGAAACTAGTGGTTCGATCAGGATTTACCCGGTTATAAACACTTAGCCATCTATAACACCAATTTTAAAATTTATCAGTAACCTATACTTTCAATTCTAAATAAGTAGCCTAGGTTTGTCTCCTACAAACATTGCCCGTGTGCAAAATTACATTAATATTGATTCAGAGACTAATGGAAGACAGAGAGAGTAATGGAAGAGACCTCCTTTACTATCTATCCCTATTTATCCCACAGGAACTATCTATACCAAATTTCATAGTGATCGCTTAAGTATTTGAGGCGTGAAATCGTACACAAACAAACGCACATTGGCATTCTAATATTATATCAGTGTTGAGAATTTATTTTAGCTTCGAGAAATATTGTCATACATTAATAGCGTGTCCGGACCACATGAAACTCATTAATGTACATGAAAAGATTGAGTGGTGTCAAATATAATTAGTAAATCTTCGTTGATGTAAAAATGTATGGAGCTACGTTTAATATTTTATGTACAGAAATACAAATTACTAATTAGAATTAAATGCGTGGTGAAATGTTGGTAAATGGACCAGACGCTGCTGCCAACATACCCACGGCGGTCGCGGGTTCAAATCACAGGGCACACCTCTGACTTTTCGGAGTCATGTGTGTATTGACAGTCGATCACCATGAACTATAAAGGTGAAGGAAAACATCGTGAGGAAACCTACATACCATAGCGATTTGTAACAATTTCTATGGTATGTAAAGTCCGCCAACCAGCACTAGGCCAGCGTGGTGGACTCCAAGCGTACTCTCCAAGCGATAATATGCATTTTGCTTTTGTGTATTGTGTACTCTCGCATCGACATTATCCGTGGTCCGCCCCGTGACCACGAAAACTGTAAAGTGATCGAAACGTCGGGAAATTAAAACATTTTTTTTTATCAGCCCATATACGTCCCACTGCTGGGCACGGGCCTACTCTACAATCGAGAGAATCGAATGAGAGTGGTTAGGCCATATAGTCCACCACGCTGGCCTAGTGCGGGTTGGCGGACTTACATACCGTAGAAATTAAAACATTAGGTCAAATTCGCGATAAAATCCGTAAGAATTCGTTTTCTTTCAATATCTGGAAAGTGTTACTATGAAAAGGAAGCTTCATCCATTTTAGAATACCAAAAGACCAAGCAGCAGCACCTCATAATCAAACCCCTTCAAATAAACCGAAATCGAATCATATAAAGGCAATATTTCAAACCCAATTCAAAACAAAGGTGCTCTGAACAAATCTGCGACAGTTAGGAACAAAATCACTCATTCATAAAGCCATACATCCACTTTGATTTCAGGCCATTCATCCGCACTTGGCAAAAACGCACGTGAAAAATCGCTTGGCCAAGTTGTCTCAGGAAAGTGAGTTGGACTGGGCTACTGCGGAGGCTCTGGCATTTGGTAAGTTTTACATTAATTATGGATTTGAGTTTGAATTATTTGATGAATCCATTTTGTTTTTATATGATATTTGGTTTTGTGATATTTGTTAAACAGATTCCCGGACCAAAGCCCACATTGTGATGTATTTACGAGTGACAGAAGATTATTCATGTTAGACTGTCTGAGGTTTGCGAGCGCCAAGTACAAAAATAAATTTTATTTACATTAACAATGTAATATTACATGATGACGTAAACTTTGTGTTGAATAGTGTATCTGGTGGTTGTAACCGTTCTATTCAATAAATAAGTAAATATAATTTTCATAGAGAAGTAGGTATTTATTAATTGATTTCGACAACGTATAGATGATTGATGCGTGCATACACTTAATTCGAAGAGTTAGACTTCGAATAACATATAAACTAAGAAACTATTCCTGATGAAAAGTATAGATAAATGTACATGGTAACTTGTAACCTTTTATTTCAAAGACGTTTTAAAAAATTGTATTAAATATAAAATTACACAAGTAAAAAGCTGAGCGGCGAAAATATGAATAATCGATGAAGAAATTAATTACTTTTTGCGAAAAATGCCAAAATATTCACGCACAAAAGAAAGTTATTTAACTTTTGCCATTAAGTTTGTCAAGCCAAGCGATGTTGAAACATAGTTAACTTTAGATATTGTTTTAATTTTTTAGTGTAGATATTTAAATACAAATAACGACGGGACTGGCATGTATTTTTCCATTGTATAAAAGCTCCTGAATAATTAAACCAATAAAAATCCAATCCACTATGGAACTCGTTTGCCGCTTACTTAAAATCTCATTAGTTAAGTAAGCTGCATTTACCTGAATCACTTATTCACTATTTGTACATCTGATTCACCCTTAATAATAATTTCAGCCAACAGTCACATCAAATCTTGTATCGTGGTAATCATGAACTACGAGAGATTTTTCGGTCTCAAAAACTCCCAGACCTGAGACAAATACTTGTCGTTCACACAAACATTTGTCCCGGTGCGGGGATCGAACCCGCGGCCTCTCGTTTCACAGCCGGCGTCTAACCAACTGCCGCTCGGAGACTGTCGAAATTAATACACAACATACTTAAAAACCAATTAACTCAGTAAGGGTCCGTTCACACTGAGACGCCACGTGACGCGACGACACTAGAAGAGGCCGGTGATTTCACACTATGCCGCGTGCCGCCGCGAAACGCATCGCAACTTTGCGAGGCGCATGAACCTTGAGCACTCCTATGGGTCGTCTCTACTACGGGCAGGGATTTCGTGGTGGAATTCTTACACCCTCTAACCAAGACGAATACCTGAATTACTTCTATGCTGATTGATCCTGCAGGTTCGTTGCTAATGGAAGGCCGGCACGTGCGGCTGAGCGGCGAGGACGTCGGCCGCGGCACGTTCTCTCACCGACACGCCATGCTCGTGGACCAAGTGCACGAGGCCATACACATACCCCTGAATCATATACATGCAGAACAGAAGGGGTTCTTAGAGGTAGGTGTACTGTTAGGAGTGTTTAAAAGTCGGTCTAACTTGATGTAGGAAACAACTTTTAATGTCATTACAAATAGACACGATCATTATTTATAGAAGATCTTTAGAGTGATTTACGATCTCAAGAAAGAATTCAGTCTCAAGAGCAAAGATATTTTTGAAAATGGGTATTGTATTAAAGTCAAGCAGAATACAGCGCCGAGTATCAAGCTTAGATAGAAGAGATAACTAAGCTGAGCCCTGAATTTGACATCATGTTGGCTAATTTCTCTCCCTTGTTCGAATAAAGACTTTCAACCTCAAAAAATACTTCAATTAAAATCATATCTCATTACTAGCTATCGTATTAGTCAAAGAACTACTAATACAAAAGCCTGTTTTACCAGGTGGCGAACTCAATACTATCTGAAGAAGCAGTGCTAGGCTTCGAGTACGGCATGGCGTACGACTCGCCCGACAACCTGTGCGTGTGGGAGGCGCAGTTCGGAGACTTCTACAACGGCGCACAGATCATTGTCGACACGTTTATTGCTTCTGGGGAAGGTAATGTCTTATTTGCAACAGGTACTTTTTCTTACCTTCTTACTTTTCTTACAGGAGTTGCAGTTGCAGTGGTGGGTGTAAGGGCAGGACAGTCTCCATTAGGTACATTTTCTTAAGGTGTAAAAGAGGCTAAGATGCAAAGGGAAGTGTTGGAAATCTGAACATAAGTTGGCATGAGATATATATTTTCAGCAGTAGATTCCTTATGGCTCAGGAACATGGTAAGACAACGCACTTGATAGTAAGAGAATTTCTAACACCCATCTGCATCTACGCTGGGAACGTAGACGCGCTTCCACCCTTTTTGAAAGGGAAAGGGAGACCAAAAATAAGAAGAGGGGTTTCCAGCAGTTTTAGTAGCCCATCGATAAACGACAGTGATATCCTGATAGAGTGGCACCACACTAGTTGAGGTTGCTCATTACTCCAGTAATCAAAGATAATTCCATCCCATCAAGAGAGTCCAAGAGTTACGCTCAAATTACATTGTTACAGCAAAATGGGTCCGCAGCAACGGCTTGGTAATGCTGCTTCCTCATGGTTACGACGGCGCCGCGTCAGAGCACTCCTCGTGCAGGATGGAGAGGTTCCTGCAGGTCACGGACAGCTCGGAGACAACTCCTGACTCCGAGGCAGTGTGCCTGCACGTAGCCAACCCCACCACGCCCGCGCAGTACTTCCATCTGTTGAGGAGACAGGTGAGAACATGATGATGCTCATATAATTGATTAAAATCATATGGTGCCATATTTTTAAAAATCATTTCGGAGATTTAAAGCTTAAATACTGTTTTTTTTTTTCATTATTAAATAAATCGATTCATATTTTATAGAGTTATGAGATGAAATCAAATACGCTTCTACGCAATATAAGAGTTAATTTTCGTTCTAGATCCGCCAAATAAGGACGTGTTTCTAGCCATTTTCTAAAACTGAGTCGCGCAATCCACTTTGTTTGAGTTTTTCGGTTGTCAAAATATCATTACTTTAAACTTACCTGAGTCACGTTTTGTGTGAGCAATTGGCTACGCGAAATGTGGGTTGTACTAGTAGTAGAACATCTGACTATCCTTCCTAAAGATGTGTCTTCTGCATTATTTTACGTTGAATTAAATCCAACAGATCCTTATTTCTATGTTAATATTTCGTGCACGTTTCGGCCTGAGGTCCTCATTGTGAAATTTCCGTGAAAATTTGCATAATGTCAGCGGCAGCTAAACCGCGGATCTTTATTATTTCTAATGTTAGACTCCGTAGAGCTCAGCAATAAGTTAGCATACTGTCACCATTAGAACTTAAACGCAAGGCTGTGGGTCGTTTTGTTTATTTATTTATAAATTCAGCGAAGGAATGAAAGGGAATGAAGAAATTAACTATTCTTTGTGTAAAATAAATCTTTGTCCTCTTTTAGATAATGGAAATGAACAACATTTACATGATTACTAGTATTAGTGATAATGTAACTCCTGGAATATCAATATATTCCAGGAGTTACATTATGATTATGGATCACTCAATGAGTGATCCATAATGGTTTCTTAGATTTACGCGTGATATTAAACATTAAAATAAAACAAATGCTTACGGATATTATCGAGAATTTAACCTAATTTTTACATTTTTTAACTTCCCGACGTTTCGATCACTTTCCAGTTTACGTGGTCACGGGGCGGACTGAGTTAATAGTCATCCGCTTAGAGACTGTTACAATTTAACTACTTTCGAATTAGGATAGACTTCAATTCATAAGACATGTGTACCACTCGCCCAAAAGGCAAACCTTTACAAAACTGCAAGTTAAATATTCAATGACAACGTATTTACTCATAAACAATCCAACAGTGAAGGAAAACATCGTGAGGAAACCTGCATACCGTAGTGATTTTAAAGAATTTCTACGGTATGTAAGTCCGCCAACCCGCACTAGGCCAGCGTGGTGGACTATATGGCCTAACCACTCTCAATCGATTCTCTCGATTGTAGAGAAGGCCCATGCACAGCAGTGGGACGTATATGGGATGATAGTATAGTATGTAATTCAACGCAATGTTTATTTGAAATATTCATACAAACAATTTAACATACATAAACACACGCCTTTTTCCCAGATGGGGTAGGCAGAGGTGCTACCAGAACACCCACGTTTCGCCTTGTATATTCCGTCCCACGATGTGATAGGGGGCGAGCCTATCGCCATATCGGGCACAAATTCCTGACTCCGGGCTAATAATGAATAGAAAAGTCCAATATCACTTTGCCCGACCTGGGATTCGAACCCGAGACCTCAGCTTTGCAATCATACCGTAGTACCACTACGCCACCGAGGCACAAACAATTTAATCCATTGTACAACCGCAAGTTTATCTCCGTGCGCAATTGCGGTTTGATTTCCATTTCCCATTATCTTCCGCCGCGCAGTATTGATTAGCTATAGACACAGTAATGTGCAGAAAGCTCGGTAATCCGATTAGGGTTTAATTGTATCGGCTTTAGAATCTACAGGTAATGTTGGAGTAACTGAAAATTATTAAACCGAGGCTTAAGGTAATCGTCTTAAGTCTTAGAGACGTCAAAAAGTAATTTTTGGAAGTGGTAGAGCCACGCTTTTATCACTCCTGACTCAGCATGAATGGGCAGGCTCATCCGGAGCAGTACCACTGTCTCACAGGAAATCGACGTGATGCGAAAGCTTTGCTGTCGCGTTACGTTCGGTGAGTGAGGTTGCCGGATGCCCAATAGACTACTCCTCTTCCCATCCTTGTTCCTTCCCGCTGCCCTCCCAATTAGACCGGCAACACATCCATGATCCAGCGTTGTGGGTGTTCATGGGCGGCAGTGATCACTTACCATCAGGTGACCTGTATGCTCCTTTCCCGGACCTATTCAATAAAAAAAGTAGGAGAAGTTCATACCCAGACTAAAATCCCGGAAGGAGTAGGCTGTCACTCTTTATATTAACTGTATCTGTATCAGCCCATATACGTCCCATTGCAGGGCACGAACCTCCTCTAAAATCGAGAATACAATTCAGAAGGGCTAGGCTATATTGTCCACCACGCTGGCCTAGTGCGGATTGCCGGACTTTACATGTATAAATAAATAAACGAGAAAGAAGGACAAGAAACTTTTCCTCACGATTTTTTCCCTCACCGTTACAGTGCGTGGTGATTGACTATCAATACACACGTAGCTCCGAAAAGTCAGAGCAAGTGATATCAACTATAGCTCTGCATCTGTATCAGCACGTATACGTCCCATTGCAGAGCACAGGTCTCTTATACAAAGAGAGTACGAGTGAGAAAATTGATAGATATTCCTCGCGATGTTTTCCACCACCGTAATAGTGTTTAGTGCTACATATACGACTTAGCAAAACTCATCTCCTTCCCAAATGTTACTTATGGACAAACGTATAACTCAAAAAATTAAGCTAAATGCATTGCTCGGTTCAGAATTCAATCTCGTAATGGTCCTAAATCTACTTTATATAAAGCTAGATTTTTAATGATTAATGGTGTCTTGTGCATATTTAAATTATGTTTACGTCATCATTTACGAGTACATGTGTCGCCTAATGTCGGATAAAACGCTTTAACGGAGTATATATAGATTATCATTAAATCAAGTACAAATAAATCCATTGTAGCTATAGGGCGGTAGACGCCCTTTAACTATTTTAAAGTTTAGAAATACCAATTTAATATTATTAATTTTAATTTTGTGAACTCTATAAAAAAACCTTTTGAGAAGCCGCAATTTAATGTATGATAGTAAAACAACAAAATCAAAGCTAACGAAATAATTCACCACGTGGCTGCTATGTATGTGTGAATTAACTCTTAGGGCCTTATGAATAAACTCGGATGAGCCAAGGATTAACTTTAGTCCAAGGCTTCAGAATTGTCTCGATTATTTTGACTATTAATTTGACTATAATATTAATAAATATAACTACGATACGATGGTTGCCACGCCCTCTATGCAATTCCGTGTCTAAATGTCTCATGAGTGTATAAATGTGTGTATAAATGTCTCATGAGTGGCCGGGACTTAATTAATATTCTAGACTCCAATAACTAGAGGCCAACGAAACGCCTTCCTATATCAGTCGGAAAGCCTACACAATAATGTCGCATGATAAGAAATATTCGCCTTTGGTACTAAATAGTATAACCCCTCGATTTATGCGAATGTTTCTAAAAAAAATACGTGCACGATTAACCCAAATTGTGGCTTGCTAGTTGCCACTTATTTCCACGGGGGGTCCTTTAGTACCGCTAAGCTGCGTAGAGATGGCGCCACTGCGTTTCTATTTTCTGCATCGCGGTGTCAAGATTCTCCGCGGCTACTATATAAGCCCCGCGCTCGGTAGAGAGAGCATACTTACCTGGCGTAGGGGACACCGTGATCAAGTAGGCGGTTCCCCCAGGGCGAGGCCTGTCCATTGCACTGCGGACGGGTTGACCCTTGCGATTATCCCTAATGCGGATAACTCGGACGCGTAATTTTTGGTAGTGGGGACTGCGTACGCGCCGTCCCCCTTATACTCTTTAATCAATAGTTACGTACTAGTCAAATATCTATTATCATGTCTGTGATGACTCATGAGAAGCTATCGTTTCACTTTTCGTTAAGTCGTTAGTACCGATCTTATTACATTAATGCTTTAATTTTTAAACTGTCTACGCCAAAGCTCTACCAACATCAATAAGTAAACTTGGAAACCAAAGTAAAACATTAACAAACTGTCATTCGAAACATTTCAGAAAACGATCCAATCAACCTAAGTTTACATTTGAAACGCCCGGAACATGCAACTTCTGCACTCAATAGATAGTATTTGAAACCAAGACGAGTAACTACTATGAAAGTCAACACCATTGTATTGTATGAACTTAGAAACATGAAAAGTGATATGGGTATTCATTTGAAATTTTTGATTTAGAATGGTCATCAACTTTGATGTGTCACACGAGTAAATTTTAGAATTATCTATAAATGTTTCCCTTTTTGCTCACATTTATGACCTTTCAATAACTAACGGCTGGCTTGGCAGTGTGATAATTACTATTTTCTACAAGAAAATCTAAGTGTAGTAACAGCCTTACTGTCGTATATCAATCATTCAATGTCGCGCTATATCGAAGGTCCAATAAATTTCGTACTTAAACGTAGCTCTACCAAAGACGACATTTTGGATATTGCTAAGAGATTTCGTTTATATATTTGACCCGCCATATTTCATTAACAATTCTGAAAAGAAAAAGCTTTTATCGTACACCTCGTAAAGTATAATATTTATAGAGATTAACCAATAGTTCAACTTATTGCCTCAACTGTGAATTTTGTAAATTCGCTTCTGAATATTTTAAAACTTCGTATAATATTCATGTCACTTAGCGTGGTATTTTTTTGCAACACTACCTACTTTAGTTCGGCTAAATTGCGTAGAGATGGCGCCACTGCATTTCTATTTTCTGCATCGCGGTGTCAAGATTCTCCGCGGATACTATATAAGCCCCGTGCTCGCTAGTGAAATCATACTTACCTGGCGTAGGGGACACCGTGATCAAGTAGGCGGTTCCCCCAGGGCGAGGCCTGTCCATTGCACTGCGGACGGGTTGACCCTTGCGATTATCCCTAATGCGGATAACTCGGACGCGTAATTTTTGGTAGTGGGGACTGCGTACGCGCCGTCCCCCTTATATTCTTTAATCATTAGTTTCGTACTAGTCAAGTATCTATTATCATGACTGTGATGACTCATGAGAAGCTATTGTTTCACTTTTCGTTAAGTCGTTAGTACCGATCTTAATGCATTAATGATTTAATTTTTAAACTGTCTACGCCAAAGCTCTACCAACATCAATAAGTAAAGTTGGAAACCAAAGTAGATCACATTAACAAACTGTCATTCGAAACATTCAGAAAACGATCTAATCAACCTAAGTTTACATTTGAAACGCCCGGACCATGCAACTTCTGCACTCAATAGATAGTATTTGAAACCAAGACGAGTAACTACTATGAAAGTCAACACCGTTATATTGTATGAACTTAGAAACATGAAAAGTGATATGAGTATTCATTTGCAAATTTTGATTTAGAATGGTCATCAACTTTGATGTGGTAGAGTCGCACGAGTAAATTGTTGAATTATCTATAAATGTTTCCCTTTTTGCTCACATTTATGACCTTTCAATAACTAACGGCTGGCTTGGCAGTGTGATAATTACTATTTTCTACAAGAAAATCTAAGTGTAGTAACAGCCTTACTGTCGTATATCAATCATTCAATGTCGCGCTATATCGAAGGTCCAATAAATCTCGTACTTAAACGTAGCTCTACCAAAGACGACATTTTGGATATTGCTAATAGATTTCGTTTATATATTTGACCCGCCATATTTCATTAACAATTCTAAAAAGAAAAAGCTTTTATCGTAAATCTCTTAAAGTATAATATTTATAGAGATTAACCAATAGTTCAACTTATTGCCCCAGCTGTGAATTTAAAAATTCGCTTCTGAATATTTTAAAACTACGTATAAAAATCATGTCACTTAGCGTGGTATTTTTTTGCAACACCACCTACTTTAGTTCGGCTAAATTGCATAGAGATGGCGCCACTGCATTTCTATTTTCTGCATCGCGGTGTCAAGATTCTCCGCGGATACTATATAAGCTCCGCGCTCTATATTGAAATCATACTTACCTGGCGTAGGGGACACCGTGATCAAGTAGGCGGTTCCCCCAGGGCGAGGCCTGTCCATTGCACTGCGGACGGGTTGACCCTTGCGATTATCCCTAATGCGGATAACTCGGACGCGTAATTTTTGGTAGTGGGGACTGCGTACGCGCCGTCCCCCCGATAATATCTAAACATACCTATGTAAAATCAGGGTCATTCATTGCTAATATTTAAATTTTTCACCGAAACACAATACTCGTAATAAGGAAGATGTAGTCTATAGTTCCTACACGTTTATCATATTTAATATATTCACAATAGCTCTTTAAAGTATTAATTACTTATAGGGTCGTTATGCGATTTGTAAGAAACGAAACGTAACTAGCGGGTGACGGCCTCACGTTTACTCAGTAATATATTACTCCACTCAGCATTCTGTACTCACGAGGAGCTTTCTTTCCATGTTAAACTATTGAAAACCAGCATTGTCCGTAGATTTATGAATAAGCATCAATAATTATTCAGGTCTTCAATCAGTTGAGTTTTATAATAATGCAAGGCTCTACCACTATTAATAACTTAAGCTCGAAACTAAAGTCACTTATTTAGAACAAACTATTATTGGAAAATAGGAATATCTCAGAACTCTATCTAATCGACTTGAGTTTACTTTGAAACGCCCGGGGCATGGAACTATTGCACTTCATTAACATATTTTTTTGAGACCAAGACTGGAGTAACTAGAATAAAACAACATTATTATATTGGATAAACTTAAAAACAGTTGAGACAGTTACATGGATATCAATTCCTACATTTTCATTTAAATTCCGCATCAGTTTTGAAGTGGTAGAGTCACGCTTACCTTTATGCTATGGCTGGTGGAACTATCTCTTAATATTTCCATTTTTATCATTTGTGAACATTAAAATACTAAATACAAGCTTAAAGTCTTAACCTCATGGAAAATCGAAGTGTAATAAAACCTTGCTGTTGCATATAATATGTTAGTGTCGCTCCTATTGAAGACCCAGTGAACCTCCTATTTCAACATAGCTCTACCAAACATGTCTTTATTGATATTGCAAAGAGTTTTGGTTAATATATTTACCAGCCACCTACAATTAAAAAAGCTTTCATCGTAAACCCCAGAAAGAATCCCGTATACAGAGGTAAGCGAGGATTGAACTTATTCTTTTTACCGTGAATTTAGTAAGTTCGCTTCTGAATATTCAAAAACTACGTATAATACTCGTATTCATGTTACTTAGCGTGGTACTTCTTTGCAACACTTCCTACTTTAGTTCGGCAAAATTGCGTAGAGATGGCGACACTGCATTTCTATTTTCTGCATCGCGGTGTCAAGATTCTCCGCGGCTACTATATAAGCCCCGCGCTCGGTAGTGAAATCATACTTACCTGGCGTAGGGGACACCGTGATCAAGTAGGCGGTTCCCCCAGGGCGAGGCCTGTCCATTGCACTGCGGACGGGTTGACCCTTGCGATTACCCCTAATGCGGGTAACTCGGACGCGTAATTTTTGGTAGTGGGGACTGCGTACGCGCCGTCCCCCATATAACCTTGTATAGATTGTACTCCTCCATTCTCGATAATCGGGACCATCTTAAAAAGTTATTGATTTAAACACAACGATGGTACTAACAACTCAACCTGTTTACATGCAAGACTTAACTCACTACAGCAACTCTGTACCACTTATTAGTAAAGTTGGAAACCAAAGCAGATTATTTAGAAGTTAGAACAAACTATCACTCGAAACAACTCCGAACTCGATGTAGTCGAATTGAGTTTACATTTGAAACGCCCGGGGCATGCAACTATTGCACTCGATTTCGTATTTGAAACCAAGACTAAAGAGTAACTTCTATTAAACTCCTTATTATATTGCATGCATTTGGAAACAATAGATAAAATGCGTCATTACCTAAGGTGGTAGAGCCACGCCGTACTTGCTCCGTTGAGTCGTAAAATTATCCATTAATAATTTATTTACACGTAACATACAGGGTATATCCAGACTGCGACCAAAAACGAAGCCATGTGGTAGTTTTAGTGATTACAGACACAATGCAACTAAAAAATTCTCAAAAAAGGCGAAAGTATATTTTGCTTTTTTTAAATAGCATCGTGTTTAGATGGTAAATTCCTAGTTTTTCCTAATATGATAATTTATACCTTTGCGTACCAATCTGTCTTTAAAAATAAAAAGGTGTACAATGTAATTTTAGGAAATCGATGTATTTACTACCCAAATATGATGATAATTAAAAATTATAACAAAAAAAATCGGCTCTTTTTATTTGCATTGTATCTAAAATTTCTAAACTACCACCTGGCTTCGTTTTCTGTCGCAGTCTGGATATATCCTGTATACTTAACAACATCGGTACAATGGCCTCGTAAAATATCTAAGAAAATTAAGTTTTGCTGTCCCATAAAATTCATTTACAATCACCTTCACTATTTAATTATTCACTATTTAAGAAATATATCTTTATAGATATTACAATAAGATTTCATTTGTACATGTACCAACCTCCCATTATTAACAATAAGAACACACTTAACCCAAATCTTATAAAGAAAATCATGTACATACATACATAGTTAAGTATATGAATTCCCATACAAACCCAGAGGTAAAGGAGAGTTGAACTTGTTGCCCAAACTGAGAACTTTGTTTAATTCAGTTCACTTCTTAATAAATTACCAGCAGCTCTGGGCGAAACTCCAAATTGAATATATTAAGGTTGGATACTAAAGTTTACGACTTGGCTATTGATCCAAATAGCGTGGTATTAAACGCTTTGGCCTGAAATTAATTTATACTCAAAGTGAGTTTAACATGTACGCCTTAAGATCAATTGTTATTGTGGAATAATTTAGCGATGTATCATATTGTACTTTTTATAGTTCACGTAAAACAAAATAATTAATTCCTATTGCTTTTAATAACATAGCGATTGAGTGTAATATCTTTTTTTTTGTCATTATAATGTATGTAAAATACGGATATGTGTATTGTATTGTATTGTATTGTATCAGCCCATATACGACCCACTGCAGGGCACAGGCCTCCTCTACAATCGAGAGTACGATTGAGAGTGGTTTGGTCATATAGTCCACCACGCTGGCCTAATGCGGGTTGGCGGACTTTCACATACCATAGAAATTTATACAAATCGCTATGGTATCCAGGTTTCCTCACGATGTTTTCCTTCACCGTTATAATGCGTGGTGATTGACTATCAATACACACATGACTCCGAAAAGTCAGAGGTGTGCCCTGGGATTTGAACCCGCGACCACCGTGAACATGTAGGCAGCCGCGTCTGGTCCGTTTACCAACAGGCCACCACGCACTTACGGACGTACGTACGTACGGATATGTGTAATTAGGACCAATGCTTTTTTTTATATTGGCACAGCAAACCTGACTGCAGTATTTCATATCGTAAGTATTTCTTATACGGTGTTTTGATATGGAATCGAATCAAGAAATATATATAACTATCCTTTGCTACATATATACTGGTGTGTTCGAAATTAAACATACACTAGCTAATTCTGAAACACTCACGTGAATAAGGCGAGCTTACGCCACGCTTAAACTAGTCCCTGGCTGTGAACAAACGAACATACCACCAGTAAATAATATATTTTATTTGGGTACAGGTAGCGCGTAACTACAGGAAGCCCTTGGTAGTGGTGGCGCCGAAGGTTTTGCTGCGTTTGGCCGATGCTGTGTCACCTCTGTCGGCGTTCACGCCGGGAACGCACTTCCACACAGTCATTGGTATGGAATAATAACTATAGCTGTTTAAATATCCCTTTATCATGGTTTTTATATAAAACTATATATTCACAAACTATAGCGAAAAATATTTATGATGTAAGAGTTATAAGCTAATTTATATTTTCCCAGAAAAAGAATTGTTTCGTTCCTCAGACGTTGTAGTTGTACCACTAGTACAAATTACAGTTTGCCAAGCTCATTTCTCTTCCACATATAATTAATACCAATATACCCAATTATCCCAAAACTCCAATTCTTCTTCTACGATAAGGATTAATATGCAAACAATCGCTTACATATCATATTATAACTTGTAAAACATGCTTTAATCACACAATATAATATGTTAATAATTTAGAATTTGCATAAGTTTCCAAGGGCATACGACCCTTGTAAGCATTCATAGCAAATATGAGCTGAATAAATCAATGTTCTGACATGAGCACAATAGACTTGTGTTTTGTTAATTTTGGAAAAATGTTTAGTTTAGCCCAAATAATCTGTAATCACTTACGTCCTTTATATGAATTATGAATAGTAAAAATTAGGTTTGAGTCACATCACACACGCGTAATGAGAGTTGTAAAAAACATATTAAACATTTATTTTATAAAAATATTAAAACCTCCATCAATTTTTGTCAGATACTAATATAGTTCTTAAGTCACTTACTAACAAATTGGATTATATTGTCTGAAAATAAATTATTTATTATAATGTATATGTTATGTATATGTATTTATGCGTGGGACGGCCACACACTAGGTGGTCAGACGACCGGGTAAAGGTCGCGGGACGTCACTGGCTGCAGGCTGCCTCCAACAGGTCACTGTGGAAGGCATTGGGGGAGGCCTATGTTATATTGATTATTATGTATTATAGCTACCTCTTGATTGAAAAATTAATATCTCCCAAAAATGTTGACGTCTGAAAATCGAGCAGTCGCATCCGTAGGCCAAAGCTTAAAGCAAGTTGGATAAAAATCATGTTGCTCCGAACTCTATAAGCGTGAAATACAGCCAGAGAGACAAAAAATATCTTTAACATCTAAAGCCCCATTTACACTGGGAGAGTTTCTCGCCTCGAACATGCGATTGTCGTAAGTATATAAAAAAGTTGCATCGTCGACATTGTCAGAACACGACATCCTATGGCAGTTATGTCATGCGATAATCGCATACGATTCTCGCCGCGAGAAACTCCTCGTGTAAATGGCGTTTTAGTCATAAAATTATTATATTTTGCAGGTGATAATCTAGCAGACCCGATAAAAGTGAAGAGAGTGATATTAGTATGCGGTAAGCACTACTACGAGCTGCATAAAGAGAGAGTGAGAGGAAAGATCGATGACGTAGCCATCGTGAGAGTGGAGGCCCTCGCGCCCTTCCCGCTACAGGCGCTGCAGAAGGAACTAGACAAATACCCTAATGCTAGAAGTAAGTCATAAATAAACAATATTACGATAACAATAGTACGATCAACGCCGAGGTCTCGAGTTTGAATCCTAGGTCGGGCAAAGTGATATTTGATTTTTCTTTTCATTATCTGCCCGGAGTTAGGAATTTGTGCCCGATACGGCGATGAGCTCGCCCCATATAACAGCGTGGGACGGAATACACAAGGTGAAATGTGGGTGTCCTGGTAGCACCTCTGCCCACTCCTTCTGGAAAAAGGCGTGAGTTTATGTATGTATGTTATCGGTATCAGCATATAATCACTCACTGCTGAACACGACACTTCTCTACAACTGAGAATTCGATTAAGTGGGGTTAGGCCATAGTCCAGCACGCTGGCCTAGACCTTAGTGTGGCCTGGAGGGATTCACATATCGTAATATATTAGAAAATTGAAAATTCTTCATTAACACTCATACGTAATCTTTGCTTTATCCACCGACCAAAAGGCTCTACCACTTATATTTCATAATGGGCCATGTCATATTTTATTCAAATCCAATTTATTACATAAATACCCTCTTTTGATATTACGAGTACTTAATGCGACCTCTTATAAATTATTCAAGCTGTGTCCTACTATATTGAAAGTGTACAGTATGTTCATATTATTGAACACTAATTTGTTTAAAACTGATAATAATGAACGTTCGTATGAACAGAATTCATCTGGAGTCAAGAGGAGCACAGAAACATGGGAGCTTGGACATTTGTTAAGCCGAGATTTGAAAACTTGTGCGGCAGAAAGGTAATATTAATACTTTAATTTCTAGTTATATGGTTTTTACTTTTAAAAGCACATTCAATACATACGACCTTATTCATAGACAGTTTTAAAATCTATTTTAGTTGTCGAATGTTTTGTCCCATTCTAACGACTTTTGGATTCAGTTTGAGCGAAGAAGAAAAAACACTCGATAGCTAAAGTAGGTTTTAAAACGGTTTATGAATACGGCCGATCGCCTTTACAAGAATTATCCTGTATTGTAGGTTAAGAAAAATTTTCAATAATAAATTGCCAATATATAAACTCTTTAATCTGGTAAAGAAAATTATAAGTAATATAAAGTATAATTTCCTTCTTAAATTTGTAAACTCTGAATGAAATTAATGACTGCCAAGAGACGTAAATTTATGACCACGTTTTCTGAAGTTCAACATTTTAAAGTCACATAAAATTAATTCAGCTAGAAACTCTTCAGCAATTAAAACTTTATTAGGGTGAAGAAAACCCGGAGCAATTAAAATAAAAATAGGGTGAAAAGTTACGATGGTAAACCTAAAGGGACGAAAGTTAGAAACTAAAACACTGGCTCTTAAAGCGGTTTTAAAGAGTTGTAGGACAAAGATTTCTAAAGCCACATTTTGGGTATTACATACAGAACAGGATATAATGATAGAATTACCTTGTCGTATGTGTATGATTGACTTGTAGGTCTGGTAGCAGCTTGTAAGAGTTACGAAATGTGAAGATCTGGGTTCGATTCTCAGGGCGTATTGCTCATCTCCATTTTGTTTTGTTTGGGTTAAAAATATCATCATATGTTTGGATTATTTAATATTTTTACGACATGTAACGCCAATAATAAAGCAGACCAGTAACGTTTCTCATTAGGGATTTAAAATAAACTTTATCCTCAAACATTCATTAAAAATTCTCAGACAAATCTTTCGCCTAAAGGTATTTTTTCTATGAATGATTATGTAACTATAAATAATATAATGATGATGATTTCAGTTGATATACTCCGGTCGTGGCGACGCGGCCACTCCAGCTGTGGGAGCTGCGACATTACACCGAGCTGAAGTGCAACACATCCTTACAGAACCTTTGTATCATATTAAATAAATCTAAAAGAAAGTTAAGTGCGTGGTGGCCTGTTGGTAAACGGACCAGACGCGGCTGCCTACATGTTCACGGTGGTCGCGGGTTCAAATCCCAGGGCACACCTCTGACTTTTCGGAGTCATGTGTGTATTGATAGTCAATCACCACACACTATAACGGTGAAGGAAAACATCGTGAGGAAACCTGCATACCATAGCGATTTATATAAATTTCTATGGTATGTAAAAGTCCGCCAACCCGCATTAGGCCAGCGTGGTGGACTATATGGCCTAACCACTCTCAATCGTACTCTCGATTGTAGAGGAGGCCCGTGCCCTGCAGTGGGTCGTATATGGGCTGATACAATACAATACAATACAATACAAAAAGAAAGTTATATAATATCTTTGTTAGTATATTCAATTATAAAAACAGTTTTTCAATTCCAGTGTATTTCCAAAAAATTACATCGCTGTTACTAATTATTATATTATATTTTTACAATATTTTCATTGTTCATACCAAAATAAAATAATAAAATTCGCAAAATAATCAAATTATATTGAAATTATTTAAAGTGTGAATTATGGCTGTGGACGCAATGAGATAATAATATGTAATTGTTTTTAAGTTTTACTGCCTTTGTATAAAGTATGCATTTAACTCAGAGTACGAGTAAAATACGACTATATTATGGAATTATATACAAAGAACTTTTCTGACACACGAAGGAATAAAAAATAATCAAGAAAGACTTTTTTTCTTTTAGTTTTATTGTTTCTCTCCCTCGGTTTCCGACCAAATTTTGTTTTAGAATTTAGAAAGCCCATAAATGACTCCAATTTCAATTACTACTCACATATTCATTGAGCCAGTTGAAGTAGCGATTAATAAGTGATACTTCCTAATTCGGTGTGTGCCGGCTCGAAACTCATAATTGGGGCCAATGATTAAAAAAACATTATCTCACCCTTAATTTCTTCATTCAATTCCTAGCGCCTGTTTGTGCCCAAAAATGTGGGTATTACAGAGGTTTTTTGGTTTGCGGTAGATGGTACACCACTAAGTGAGACGCTGGGTAATCATTAATTGCTTGCCATTTGTATTAATTTTAAAAATAACTTGAATTCACAACGACAATAATATTAACAAGTAAAAAAATAAACAGGAAAATACAAAACACAGTTAAGAACGCCAAATTGCAGACAGTTCGTTTAACTCGACAAAAAGTTTTAACGTTTTCTTCAAGCAATTTTAAGAAACAATTACAGTGGAGCGGAAAATAAACCCCTCGAGACCGTTTGGGAGTTCACTTGACGTAATAAGGCTAAGAAAAATTCTATTTTCCACCGGTTTAGTAACCTACATTGTAGTTTGTACGTGCTTAATGCAGGGGATTAGTTCTTATTGCAAATACCGGAGGAATGTTCATTTAATGAGCTACTGTGTTATACCGTAAACGTGTAGGATCTAGGGACTATATTCCGTCTTCCTTCTTGAAAGTTATGCAGTTAAAGTATTTGTAAATTATAATCAATTAATATTGACTATTTCTTCATAAGAGATTTTAAAGGTTATCGGGGGGACGGCGCGTACGCAGTCCCCACTACCAAAAATTACGCGTCCGAGTTATCCGCATTAGGGATAATCGCAAGGGTCAACCCGTCCGCAGTGCAATGGACAGGCCTCGCCCTGGGGGAACCGCCTACATGATCACGGTGTCCCCTACGCCAGGTAAGTATGCTTTCTCTACCGAGCGCGGGGCTTATATAGTAGCCGCGGAGAATCTTGACACCGCGATGCAGAAAATAGAAATGCAGTGGCGCCATCTCTACGCACACTATGAGAACTAATGAAAACTACGTACAAACCTTCTCGACGATAAAAATATTTAAATAGAGCTCAGTAACCAGAATACATGTATTTTTAAAACTATATGATATATACATTCGATTTGATTTAAGACCCATTTATACCCATTTACCTTTTGTAAGGGTTTTCAGACTCTTGATCTCATTTGACTCAATACGCCAGATTATTAAAAACCCTTGGTAATGTAAAATTATCAATAATTTCTTTACATTTTCGTCTCTAATATTTCATTGCATAAAATGCTAGATAGTCGATTACTTAGGTGTAATTAATCTCAAAGGCAATGTATTTTGAACGGAAATTCCATACAGCGAATTTAAAAAGAGCAATACTATTAATGGCATTGATGTAAATTAAAATATTAACGATTATTACGAATAAGGAAGGAATTCTACCCAATTACGTATTAACTAGAAATCGGCCAAGAATGTTATCTATAATAATAACCTACAATTCGGTCTATTCACAATTGTCTATTGTCGTAAAGATTTTTTTTTATTTGGAGGCAATTCGAGTTAAGCATAATAATAGAGCAGACCTAAAATCTTGTTTCTTTTATTTATTCTCAAACTGTTACAAATGATCTATGTTTACCGTTAATAATAATAATTACATTGCAATTGTGCATCCTTCACCCCATAGGGTATTAACAACAACAATAACATTACGCCCCTATTTCTTTTGCGGCCAACTGGTACTGAGTGGAATTGCTATAACACATAATGACTCTACTATTCGACTCTACCTAAATAACAATTAGAATAAATGATCAGGTATTTAAATTAGGTTTCAGTAAGCTAATGACCAAATGTGTTTTAATTAATAATAATAAAAATCTTAATTTGTACGAAATAATTGGATACAGACACAAAGTATACATTAAAATTTAGATTGAACAAAATGAGAGTTTCTCCTCTTCATAGACTGTTTTTTTTTTTGTTATCGTTCGTTAACCCTTTGTGAAACAGGCGTCTTGTAAAGTTACGATATGATTTAGCGAAGTATGGCACTAATAGATTTAGATTCAGCCTTCATTTCCATTTTCCGCCAATATATCTATGACTCCATAGAATGAGCGGATGCCCCAGTCCAGAATTTAGGTTGACAGTGTATGTATCTCGAAAGTATTGAACAATACGTTAACAACTAATTGATCGAACCAGCACAAAATTCTAGAACCCATCATGCACAAACGATATACCTACACTACCAAGCAAGAGACTATTAAAATGCTGAACAAAATAATGACACCAAGCTGTGTAATCGATAAATTCCACAGTCGGTAACTAAGACAACAGAACAAAGCGTAACTAAGCCAATTGAGACGAGTGTTTGTGAGATAAAAATGGCTGGAAAGGGTAAAGGAAAGAAAAAAGAAAAGAAAGACAAAGACGAAGGTAAAGGCTTAATAATTTATTTACCAAAGTAAAAGGGTTGTAATTCTGTAATATTGTAAATTGGAATTTACTCTCTGTCCATTTAGCGAAGTTTGTTCGATTGAACTAGCAACAAAGACGATAGGGAAAATTCAAAATAAAATCAAAATTACTGTCTCAAAATAGTTTTATTGGGTTAATTGACAGCCTCCGTGCAGTTGTTTGGATGTCAGCTGTGAAACGACAGGCAGCGGGTTCGATCCCCGCATTGCAATAAATGTTAGTGTGAACTGCAAGCATTTGTTTCGAGTGTGGGTGTTTTTGAGACCGAAAAGTATCTCGTAGCTCCTGATACCCACGACACAAGACTCGATCTTAGTGTGGGGTCAGGACTATATATGTGACTGTTGGGTGTATTTATTTATTATTTAAATGTCATTCTAAATAGGCTTCAAATTATTGAACAATAACAGATATAAATGTCTATTTCTTGAGGTGGAGACAAGAAGAAGTCAAAGAAAGGTGCGACGCGGGTGAAGAAGGGCAAATCCAAAGGTCGCTGCAATGTGGACATGTTGACTGACGCGGCTATGGACAACGTGTACTACGCTTGTCATAATGTCCAAGAACTACTTCAAGCCAGGGGCTTTCACCCGCCTGACTTCAACAAGAAGAAGAAAAAGGGGAAGAAATAGCATATGAATTAAACAACAACTGCTATGTAACTAAATAAAGAAAAGTAACGAAAATTATGCAAACTTTTCTTAGAATTTACACATGCATGTAACAATAATACTCGCAGTGATTTTACTTGAAAGAACCTTTAAGACACTGGCTTCAACCGAGGTGCAGATTTTTTAAAAAGTGGCGAAATTTTAACGGGGATATTGTCAGCTATAAACTTAATAATCAAGTTTAAAGAAATATTTTGTTCGGTGTAGTTTTAATATTTTTATGCTATGTGGGTACACACTCATAGGTAAAGCAAAGAAAGCTAGATTGGTACTGACCACCGCCCATAAATACCCACGACACCTGATAATCGTAAAATAATTGTAGACTTTTAAAAGTAGCTGAGGGGTCAACAACTTGTTCCAATTACTCATTTGCAGTTTGTACTTATTGCATAAAACTTATTTTTAGATATTTGACCTATCAAACCATTTTCTAATTTCAAAGAAAACTTCAATCAATCAATCCAACGTCACTGAAAATATATAAAAAATCTAGTGTTTTTGTAATCAAAATGTAAAAATATTAAAAATTCAACGTAACAGCAAAGTAATGAAACAAAATGATTAATTATGTGCATGGCCGAAGTTTTCGTCAGATATTTCAGGTATGGATTTTATTTAAGTCTGCATAAAAGAGATTTCCACTGCCTTCGTTATTATTAAGTGGTGCTCACTTAGATGACTGCTGAAATTGTTGTGTACGTGCTAAAGAACTTATTGTTAGCTAGCTTTTAAATCTTACTTTCACAAGATCTCTTCAATAACCATTAGTCTGTGCTCATTAAAATGAAATATGACTTTACCTTTTGCATGCCAAATCCCCTACCTTGATTGAATCATAAACAGTTAACACAATTATGACACGTATCCCAATAACAAAATGGATTAAAATCCAGAAGAATTCAACTAGAGCTTAAAAATTAAATATAAAATGTTTTCAACAAGCTGAAGCTCATATATTCCCAAATGAACACGGGATTTCTTGTGTATTATGTAATCGCTTTACGTTTTCAAATCCTCTTAACCAGCGTAGCTTAATCCTACCAAAAATATTTAACCAGTACGTTATTTTGTTGGAAAATGTTATAATTAATTCTCGCAAGTCATAAGTAAGTAAAATGGTTCATTATTATTTATCCCCACTTATATTATAAATAACTCCCTTTATCCGACGTTTTCTTGACTAAACTGCTAAACCGATTTTGTAGTTTTGTAGTGTAGCATCTACTGAAAGTATAGATTTCTTTATTACTTTTTTATTTACGTCAACGCCTTTAAATAAAGAATTTAGAAAATATATTTCTGCATAGTTGTATTTAACATTGATATCAATGAGTTAAACATCGAGCGGAATGTAGGGAAAATTAACTGTCACAAAGTGAAGTCAAGTCGTTCCACTGGTACTAAATATTCCAATCGTCCATTGCAATAAAACGCCGGCTGCCGTCCACTCGCAGCGTAGTGCCGAATAAATATTGGAAACCGATAATGCGCTAATTTCCAATGCTCAAATTCACAATCTGGCCGCAGATTTATGAATATTTTCAGACGGCCCGCTATCTGTAGGACGCTGAATGACAAACGGCGGTTTTGTTAGTGGATTATACAGCCACGGCCTACCTGTTCAATATTTTAGCTTACCTTTGGGTAAACCTAATTTATCGCAGCGGTCTTTTAAATCTAGTCAATGTGAGATAGGTACAAAATCGCTAAACACTCGTCTTTTATAGGTAGGTCACACGTAAAAGGTAAAAGCAATTTATGGTTTTAACTTGAAACATTTATTTAAACCGAATGCAAATTACCATATTGAGTAATAACTAGAGGGAACTTTACAATGTTTATCAACTTCTAAAAAGCGTCCGGAAACCTGACAATATTATTATTTTATATTCGTTGAACCGCTCTATACCTTGTGGCATATAAAGTTTATCATCCATATCCTTATTTGTAAAGAAACCTTTCGAATACCTCTTAAACATAGTCTATTCATACTCAAATATTTAGCGCCATTAATTAGCAGCATAAAACATGCAAATTATCTTATATCGTTGCTTAACACCCTTAAGCCTTAGATACTCCATATAGATAAACTTGGAAGATCGTACTTCTTCGTAAGAAGTCTTAGCGTATGTGTCGACTCTGCATAATAATGGCTGAATGGGCTGCTTCACCATCTAATCGCACACTTGACTAAACAGGTCACGTGATAACATCAGGGATTTTCACCCGTTGACTTGTGGCCTTGTTGTAGATATGTACAACTTTGTAAGGAAATTTACAAGGATGTTGTTATTTTGTAAGGGATATTCGTGGTCATTTTATAAATATTGGTTTTTATCGTATAACTGATATGTGAATTTATAAACACTATGTGGTAGAGTCACGCTGTTGTTAGTCATGACGCAGCATGAATAGGCAGACTTGTCCGCTGTACCACTGTCTCACAGGAAATCGAAGTGAAGCGATAGCTTTGCTGTCGCGTTTCATTCGGTGAGTCAGATTGCCGGATGCCCAATACCCTTTTCTTCTTCCCATCCTTTTTCCTTCCCGCTCCCCTCCTGATTTTAAGGGCCGGCAATACATCTTATGAATATGAACCAAGCGTTGTGGATGGTCATGGGCGGCAGTGATCACTTACCATCAGGTGACCTGTTTGCTCGTTTGCCGGACCTATGCCATCAAAAAAACTTTTTGTTCCAGATAATAGTTTACATTTCATTCTACCTTCTGATATTTTGTAGAAAATATACATAGAAAACTATTCATGATATTTTTTGTAGACTGAATTTCATCATCGTCTTATTAAGATGTATTAAGCTAAGCCCTCTGCTGAACATAGGCCTTCACAATGATGCCTGTTGGAAACGGATCCAATCCAGCTGGTTGAATCCAGTGATTGTTGCCAACATTTATTTGTTCGTCCAACCACATTCAGAATTGGATTTAACAATTATCAACGTACTATTTGTTTTAGTATTTAACAAGAAAAGATGGCGCCAGCAGTAGGCATCGATCTCGGGACTACTTATTCCTGTGTTGGAGTGTTCCAACATGGTAAGGTGGAGATCATCGCTAACGACCAGGGCAACAGGACCACTCCCTCCTATGTCGCCTTCACAGACACGGAGAGGTTGATCGGCGATCCCGCCAAAAATCAGGTTCATTTATACTTTACTTGTAGCTAAATTACAATTATAACCAATAGAATATGCACAAAGCTTGAATTTTTGATAAAGACTTTCTTATTAAGCAATTAAATAGAATGTAAACAATCAACAAAGTAACTGCATATAAATGACATTTTATTAATATAAGTGCCAATGCACTTCAATAATCTACTGAATACGAATGAAATGTAGCGTAGAAGAGTCCATTGAAATAAAACTCCTCATGCATGTCGCATTATTGGACATTACACATATTCCCATATGTAGGCGAACGACCGGCCTTTTGTGCAAATTGCCCAATTTACATACACACAATATCACACAGTCCATTTCGCATTCAAAGCTCTTATGAATACAAAACTTTGTGTTCAAAGTGTTTTATGAATAAAGTTTTCTTTTCAGGTGGCGATGAACCCGAAAAATACCGTTTTTGACGCAAAAAGGCTTATCGGGCGTAAGTTCGATGATCCGAAAGTCCAGCAAGATCTGAAGCATTGGCCTTTTCAAGTTGTCTCAGATGGCGGAAAACCGAAAATAATTGTTCACTACAAGGGGGAGAAAAAGCAATTTTCTCCAGAAGAAATATCATCAATGATTTTGACTAAAATGAAGGAAATTGCTGAAACCTACCTAGGAGGAACAGTTAAAGATGCAGTCGTTACGGTACCGGCTTATTTCAATGACTCGCAGCGACAGGCGACGAAAGACGCCGGAGTCATTGCTGCTTTAAATGTTCTTAGAATCATCAACGAACCAACAGCGGCTGCTCTTGCGTATGGCCTTGATAAAAATCTCACAGGTGAAAAAAATGTTTTAATCTTTGACCTTGGAGGTGGTACATTTGACGTCTCTGTACTCCAAATTGCCGAAGGATCACTATTTGAAGTTAGATCGACGGCAGGTGACACGCATTTGGGCGGTGAAGATTTCGATAGCAGAATGGTAGAACATTTTAGTCAAGAATTTGAAAGGAAGTTCAAGAAAAATATAAAAGATAACCCTAAGGCAATAAGAAGACTCCGAACTGCGTGTGAAAGAGCTAAGAGAACATTATCATCGAGCACTGAGGCTAGCTTAGAGATAGACGCATTACACGAAGGAATAGATTTTTATTCAAAGTTAACCAGGGCTCGTTTCGAAGAGCTATGTTCTGATTTATTCCGGCAGACTCTCGGACCAGTAGAAAGGGCATTAAAAGACGCTGGATTGAACACTAGAGAAATACATGACGTAGTGTTAGTAGGCGGCTCTACACGCATTCCGAAGATTCAAAGGCTTTTACAGGTATTATTATGATAGCATCATCGGTTGGGTAGATTTGTAATACATAGATGAAAACGTGCTATAAAGTGCGCCCCTTCCAGTCTATTCAAATGGTTTCTAATATCGCTAACTACCTCGTCATTTTACCGACCGGCTACTTCGCACTCTAATCTCAAGCACCTTGTCTATGGTTCATCCTTTATTCATCTTCAACAGTGCTATATATAAAATTAATTGTATAATTAAATTCAATCTGCATTGTATACATATGATGCTTTTACAGGAATTCTTCGGCGGTAAAACACTGAATCTGTCCATAAATCCCGATGAAGCCGTAGCTTACGGAGCTGCTGTCCAAGCGGCGATCCTTACTGGCTCCAAAGATACACGCATACAAGATGTTCTACTAGTCGATGTCACACCACTATCTCTAGGCATTGAAACAGCAGGAGGAGTGATGACGCGGTTAGTTGAAAGAAACACCCGAATACCAATTGCACAGAAACAAATATTCACTACTTATGCCGACAACCAACCTGCAGTCACGATTCAGGTATGCGTTTCAAATATTCTTATATTCTCATAACATTTTCATTGAAAGGTCTGAAAAGTAATTAGTACTTTATTACCATACTTGTGTCATTTATAGTTCCGTGTTAAATTGTGACTACAAAGAACATTGTGATACTTTTGATTTAATATGACGATTGACGACAATGGAATTTTCAGATTTATGAAGGCGAAAGGGCAATGACTAGGGATAACAATTTGTTGGGCACGTTCAATCTGTCAGGAATACCACCAGCGCCAAGGGGCGTTCCACAAATAGAGGTAATAAAATGGATGTTTTTAATTATCTTAGGGGCATAATACGAATTACGAGCTATCATCAGGTGTAATGTAGTCTCTGTTACGCGCCAATTATTACCCCATGACCAATGATGACTACATTTAAAACACTTCTTTATGTTTATTTAAATAAAACTGGGCATGGCATCTAAAGATTCTGCAGAATTCTTCCATCGATCATTTTCTTTCAGGTTACATTCGATTTAGACGCCAACGGTATTTTGAACGTGAGCGCACAAGATAGAAGCACAGGACGTTCGGAGCAAATAACTATATCGAATGACAAAGGCCGGCTGAGTAAGAAAGATATTGAGAAAATGCTCAACGACGCGGAAAAGTTTAAAGCTGAAGACGATGCTGTGAGGAAAAGGGTCGAAGTGAGAAATCAGCTGGAAGGATACTTGTATGGATGTAAAACGGTTAGTAACATTGCTGAAAATAATACAAAATTCTAATTTGATGATTTCTTGCATCTTTAGTAGGATCCTTGTACAGACTTGTTGATATAATTAGGCGTATACAATACAGGTATAATCTTGTTATTTGCTAGTGGTCGTGTCACTGTGTACTAGATTTTGAAGATGCCGTGAAAATGTACCTGTCTCACAGTTAAAATATACCAATTTTCGTTAGAAAACAAATGTACAACTGTTTGACATTAACATCATATGTAACATCTTTCAGACTAATGCATAATTAGTCAAATTAATCAAATAATGCATAGTTAATTTACTAACACTATGGATGTATATTATCCTGAAAAAAATAAATTATTATTATTATAATATATCCGCTCCAGGATTTTGTTTCATATTCACACCATTTAACAACCACAGGCGGCAGAAGCAGCAGGCAACCGTCTCACAGAGGACGAGCGCAGCACGGTCATCAACGAATGCAACACACATCTACGCTGGTTGGAGACCAACCCGGACGCCTCACAATCAGAATTGGAGCGACGGTTGAAAGACGCCCAGAAGGTTTGCCAACCTTCAATGATGAAGCTACATGGTACTGGCGGAGGACCGAGTTGTCAAAGGCCCGAGAGTGCTGGTGGACCGAGGGTTGAGGAATTAGATTAGTACAGATAATCTCTTTGATCAATTTGTATGGGACGAATCGTCAATGGCTTGTTGGCAGCTAGGATCTTGTCGCTTGAAAATCTGGTCGATATACAGCATGCGGTCTGCAGCAACTGACTCGACTTCACAGAACCTTTCCGTCAGCCAGCGACCAATATAAATGAGCCTTAAGGACAGTTACATCTAATGGTCTACTCAAGATAATTCGACTGCCAATATAAAAATGCATCTCTAAAAGTTGGCTGAAGCATATTTTTATTACACACAACATCAATCAGCTTATTCAACTGTTGCGAAAATATTATTTTCATCAAATATTGAAATTCAGATATTCAACTTGAAAGTATTAGGTTCCATATTGTAAAGCGTTTTAATAAATTCAATCACATTTATTTTAATTTTTACACTGACTTTTATAATTGATCAAATAGTTATTTTGATTTTGAAATTTTATAATCACCACAATAAATCTCTATGCAAAAAACTATTATTTTATTGTACTCAACACTAAGACCAATCTTTGGTAATTTTTTTCCTATTGTTATAGGTTTAACCCTTCAACCGCCCAAGTCGAATTTATCCGACAAAAGTTTTCTGGTCTATTCCGCCTGCGTCGGATATACCTATACGACTAAATACGCCATTGAATCTGCTTTTTTTTAATTTAAATACGCTGTATTCTATCAAAAATACGTTTATATTAGATGAAGAGATGATGAACTAATAATTGGCAATATAAAACACTTGAATCTCTTAGGTCCTATAAAATAATGTCGGAAGTTCGGTGAATTACGATTACCGTTTTTAAACAATTGTATTGGTACAGCGCCCATGTCGGATAAATCAGATATCAAGAATGGATATGCACATATAGCATATAGCACATATAGCACATGCCACGATTACAATGTACGAAAATGAACATAAATCAAAATATTTATCTTTATACTGACTAAATAAATCCTAAAACAAATACAACAATTGTCAATAAAACATTTCTCTACCAATATTTGTTGTATTCCATTTTATTCTTTTGAAATTATGTAAATTTACTAATGAAATGTCAGTTAGTACATGCATGGTTCTCATCAGTAGTCTACATGTTTGGAAACTTAAATTGTAAGGACACAGCGCCTCGGTCGGATAAAGACGACCGCTTCATACGTCATAAGCGGGTGCTAAATTCTGGAATTTTCCATTAGTGTTGTGATTGTGCAGTGGCCGTGTATCAATAAATATATGTTTTGAATTTTTTGAAGACTGCAGAAGAATTAATACGAATCCTAGAAGATGACCATGAAGAATTTATTTCAGACGAAGAGTTTGATGTCGATGAAGGAATAATATTTTTTTAATAATTTATGTATCTCTGTGTTGTGCAAAATACGATTAAATAAATAAATAATCTCAGAATGTATTCAAGAATACAACAGTGGCAAGAGCCGTTATAATGATTAATAATTAACTACGCATAAGAACTTATTACCTGTGTTTACAAAATAAATCGTACTAATCTTTAAATTATTATTTTTTATTTAGTTTACCAAAATCGCCTAAAAAATACATATATTATTATGACAAAATATCCCTTTTTATTCATCATCATCGTCAACAGCCCCTTGCAGTCCACTGCTAGACATAGGCATCTCCCAAGGTACTACGCTACAGAGCCAATTTCCTTTTTTTTAATAGGTAGGTATTCATTTGTCGATTCACTGTTCCGGGCGCTGGGAGCACAATTGATATGAAGTCGGGCGGTGAAAGCGTTAATTGCATATTTCATTATTCATAACTAAGTTTATCATCGGCTCAACCTTTCGTCCTACATTTGAAATAAAAGACAAAATCATATAAAATAATTTATTATAAAAATATAACAATAATATGGAGCATTATCGTTTATTTGGTGTTCTACACTAAAATGTGTGCGATATCATATCAATTAATTACTATCAAAATGCTATTTCTCGTACTGTCGATCATAAATATCACTATAACAAAGCCAAGCACTTAATAACATTGCTATGACGAATCAATGAGATCATCCAATATCTTCGAGCCCTAGGATTTAAAACGTATGCTATACAAAACTGAAAAGACATAAAAACATTTCGAAACTGATAAATTGCGCAAAAATTATTTTGTACCCGTATGATCAATTAATATTAATATTTTAAATAATGTGAACGCGTAGTTCCGTCAGTGCATTTCGTTCTCCTACTTTGTTTTTATTTTTTAGTTGAGGGTAGTTGTCGTTTACGTTCCCACTCGGTCATAGAATTCAGTCAGTCTCGTGTACGCTTTCGAACGGATAGCACGCGCTCCGAACAGCGCTTTTATCGGTTGGTTTTTATCCCTGTCGTGGAATTGGTTCAAGTAATTCGTGCTACAATAGACATCTGTTTTATTCGGTTTGTGGACATATAGTGAAAGTGAAGTGATTAATACAACAGTCATTTCTTCTCGTCGGCGGCGACCCTCCAGTTCGAAGACACCCGGTAAGTCTGTTATTTTTATAACTTTCTTAGATTCAGGTCAAGGAATCTTATGTCGTGCTTATAAAATTATTTTTTTATTCTATTTCTAAAGCCATTACATATTGTAGTGATTTATGATGGATGTCTCAATGATTCGTAATCCCAACTTATAAATTCATTGTACTAACTAAAGAGTGCTTCTTGTATCAAGAAGTACTCACAATTTTTGCCACACTGTATTTGAACTACTGCCTTAATACTACAAATGTCCTCGGGTCTCTGACTTAAGAAACAATTGACTTTTTGTGTATTGACCACAAATTCAGCAGTCATTACTTCATTTTTAAGTCAGAGTATTTTGAGTATTGTCTAAACTTTAGAGTTGCAATAAATATCAAAAAATAAATATTAACAAAATATATCAAAATTGACAAAATAGTCTTAGGAAGTCTGTCCATAGCGTCCGCAGAAAAAGTAATAATTTAAAAAAAAAACGCTATGTACAACCTTTAGTGTCTTCAGTTTATGCTTAGACACTAAATTATAACACATAAAAAACTATATAATATACAAAAACTAGGACACTCATTGCAACTCCGTCATAAAAATTGTTCTATTGAAGTACCAGCTTCGCTACTGTATACATAGGGACGATATTACCTTCTCAACACATTTGAATATACGTGTAATCACTATTTCAATTATAATTTGTTATAACTACTTCGTGACTGTCATAGAAACACATTTTCAGACGCGCCCGTGTTAGTGACATAAGTTACAAATAAATAAAAATGTGTAAATATTTCTAATGTTCATAAATTAAAACTTATTATAATTTGTACGGATTTACTATATGGCAATGAATACTGAAATGATGTCATGTACAATATGAAAATGTTCTACCTTGCTAGTCTATATAATTTATTCAGTCGCGAGATGAAATCATATTTTCGTGTCCCGAAAAACTGAAATGACGTTTTATGCTACGGAATTTTATTATTAATATATTTACCTATAACACGAATTGACACATTTATGTTGGTCATATTGAATAACATTAATATATTTGGGTTCATATAATTACGAACACAAAAATTCTCTATAACGTATGCGTACGTGCTTACGTCACTAACACACACGCACGAGAACCACTCAGTCCTTACCACTAACGCAACACAAATAACCTTTACAATACAACTAGTCAACCGAAATTAAAAGCGTATCGTCGGCTAAATAGCTTCTTCGTTCCAAAAACTTGACAAAAATACAAACCGTAAAAGCATATTTTTAAATTATGTATGTAAAAATGATTTTAAAGAATTTCTACGGTATGTAAGTCCGCCAACCCGCACTAGGCCAGCGTGGTGGACTATATGGCCTAACCACTCTCAATCGATTCTCTCGATTGTAGAGTAGGTCCGTGACCAGCTGTGGGACATATATGGGCTGATAAAAAAAATTAAAACTACATGGAACTATAAACATGTAAAAATAAGGAATTAAATTTGTGCGTGCTTTTCGTCAATAAATTGTAACTTAGGAGTTTTAAAGACTGTAATATTCGAAAATCGTAAATTAAAAAAATCCTACAAAAAAATACGTTCTGAAACTTCGCGAACGGAAAAATTTCTAGAAGTTTCTTCACTCGTAGCAGAAAATATGTATCTTAATTTCGGATCAGGACAAAATAACTTACAAAAAAGAAAAATATTGTTAGTTTAGCACATTTAGCCGACGAGACATTACCTCGCACATAAATAATTTGTCAATAATTATATTTATCCATAGGTAACTGTAACATTTACTTCTACACACATAATTGGAATTTACATGTGCGTTACAAAAAATGCGACGTGGTTTTTTCGAGTTCAGTATGATAGAGCACACCGCGGTAGATTTCAAACACCATCATTTTGTCATAGCTAAGCTACTAAACAAATACACCCAACAGCCATATACATAGTCCTTGCCCCACACTAAGATCGAGTCTTGTGTCGTGGGTATCAGGAACCAGAGACTTTTCGGTCTCACAAACCCATACCCGAAACAAATACCCGTGGATCACACAAACATTAAACTCGGTGCGGGGATCGAACCTGCTGCCTCATGTTTCACGGCCGGTGTCTAACCAGCTGCGCCATGGAGGCTGTCCAATATTAAATTACTGTTCGACAAAATTCACAAATTGCATCAGCTATTATGAATGTTCTTCTATGTTGCACGATAGTCGTCAAAGGGGCGTATACGAATATTCCGAGTTCTTACGAGTTCATCAGTGTTAGTACCAGAACCTATAACGGTGAAGGAAAATATCGTGAGGAAACCTGCATATCATAGCGATAGTATGTAAAAGTCCGCCAACCCGCACTGGGTCAGCGTGGTGGACTATATGGCCTAACCACTCTCAATCGTACTCTCGATTGTAGAGGAGGCTCGTGCCCTGCAGTGGGTTGTGTATGGGCTGATACAGTAGTAGTACAGTAGTACCAGAACCCGTAGATAATTTCTGATGTAAGAATAAGTTGCCTCTGATATATTATTATAACATTGTCCTGAGTGATTATCTACTAGTCACAGCCACGACGTACAAAATTCTTCCTTCTTTTTTTAAATTTAATTTTTCTTTTTCTTTTTTTTTACATCTGTAGGTATGTGTACGTCGTTTTGTTTGCTAGCGACAAATAAACAATTTTTATTTTTTTCATTATATTAAAAACTAGCACAGGCAACAATCCTTATCCTTTTAATTGCACAATGAAACTTGCGAAAATTGTTTAAACTCCTATTTTAAAAGAATCAAATATTATGCCAATAATGGATCTAATGAATGTAATTTGTCTCATTGTCGCTACCGTTGCGCGCAATCATCCCTATTTAATATTAATTTAGTCAAAACTTTAGGGTAACCTCTTATCACCTACTTTATTATATGTCTATCAAAGCACCAAAACAATATTTGAACACACAATTCATAATGTCGCCTATACCCGACGAGCAATGTGATAGCCGCAAAAATTAAATGAAAAATTAACTAATTACTAACTAAATCTTCGTAAATAAATACACGAACCTAAACCATATCACCGAATATTTGTCATTGGTGTAATTAAATCAAACGTAACATCGACTTAAAGTCGGAGGATGCTAAATCCGATCAACAAAATTATCTAGATTATAAATTGATCATAATTATTTGATCTCGTATACTATACAGGGTATATCAAGACTGTGACCGAAGACGAAGCCAGGTGGTAGGTTTAGTGATTACAGACGCAATGCAACTAAGAATATCGCGATAAAATAACGACAATTTTTTTGGTGTAATTTTTTACTTATCGTATTTGTGTAGTAAATACATCGTTTTCCTAATAGTGTACTTATACCTCTATATTTTTAAAGGCACAATGGTACGCAAGAGTTTAAATTATAATTTTAGCAAAAATTATTTATTTACCACCCAAACACGATGGTATTTAAAAAATCGCAAAAAAGAACCTGTCGCTTTTTTTAAGAAAATTTTAATTGCGCTGTGTCTGTCATCACTAAACTACTACCTGGCTTCGTTTATGGTCGCAGTCTTGATATATCCTGTATATATTACACTGTAAAAAAAGGTGAATTATATTGGACAAATCAAAATCGATTATTGTAAATCATCCGCACTTTTTTTCAACTTCCAATATAATAACTATTTATATGCCCTTTAATTATCATTAATAATGCATGTCCTATTTAAGTCGACGATATTTTTTCTCTATCAATGATCTATATGATCAAAACATTATAATAACGCAATATATGGATAGTAGCAACGGGTCTTAAAATATCAAAACCGGTTGAACAAAATGGCAGCTAATTGTAAAAATAAAAATTGCCTCACACAAACCCTACCCCATAACGTAATAATCACAGAATTGCACCTAATTAAATTAAAAAAGAAAACTAAAGCGCTATTCACACGGGGAGTTTCTCGCCTCGAAGAAACATTTATCGTAACGATATAAAAAATGCATCGTGTAAACATTTGTCAGAACACGATAATCCATGGCGGTTATGTCATGCGATAATCGCATACGATTCTCGCCGCGAGAAAATCTCTCCGTGTAAATGAGGCTTTGTCATTTTGTCACGAGACGACGTAGTGTGCTAAATGCTCAATATACAATGTTCACAAGTATTTGAGCATCTTCTGAATAAACGCCGATTGGATCTCGTCGGCTCTGAAACAAAAACAATAAGTATAGGATTGGAATTTTAAGGTATTTTTCATTAAAATTAAACCGAAGATATGAGACAATTCAAATAACTACATCTAAGATAATATTGAGACAAAAAAGACAGAATGATGAACATAAAAAACGAAATATGAAACTAGTCATTTATATCTTTATTTTAAATAGCACAATGTGCACAATAGATTTGCATCCTCCGTGTTTGTGGCGGCCAGTAGTGGCATTTTTGCCTACCCTTGTGCATATATATATAGTAATACTCACTAATATACCACTCTCCATCATACTCTTATTTGAAATGAAATGAAATTCATTTATTGGTCACGTAGGCAATTAAATAGCTCTTATGACAAGTCAATACACATAAAACTTTTTATTTACAAAAATAAAAATTATTTACTATTATATACATAAATTTTAATTATTATTATTATTATTAATTAAGTTTTTCAAAGAAGCCTGTGCTATGTAGAGGGACGTTTATGGGCTGATACAAATATAGAATACTCACTTGGAGCTAGTGACTGTGTGCATGAGGTTGATGATGTACCGCGGACACACGTCCTCGTGCATGACGCGCGCGTGGAACAACAAGCCCTGGCACACGCAGTACAGCAGCTCCACCAGCGGCCAGTGGGCTGGAATCATGCCACGCTGGTAGCACCACGATACTAGGATCTGGAAACAAAACAACATTTCAGAGGTTTAACAAGGTCATAAATTATTTTCTTTACTAGTTTCTAATAATTAAAGGGTATCGGCATAATGACATGGAAATAAAATAATATTTAGGCTATAATTTTTCTTTTTATACTTATAATAAGTCAATTTTTTATCATAATTGTAAGCAATTTGATCACGTCATGCTCTCTAAAGTCTGTGCTTGCGGTGGCGTCGTTTGCCGGGTTGGCTACTTCCTTGTAACATAGTTGAAAGTGCCGATGGCTGGCATATGGGTCATATTCGTGAACGAGTATTGCCTGTGGGAACTGATCTGTATCTGACCGATATACATATAAAAATACAATTACTTTGAAATTATTATTATAATTTTGAATAACATTTTTGGTGAAACAAATTTGTATTTTAAAATTTGCTTTGATGCTATGATACCCCACCATTATGGACAGCACAGACCGGGACGGTATGGCAAGGGATTAAGTTTTTTACCAAAGGATTTTCAAACTTGTCTGGTAGGAATACGACATAAATTCCAAAGTTTTAAATTAATGCCGCGGCATTTTAAAAATGTAATTCTTTGCCATACCGCACCGGTCTGCGCTGGCCCTTAGACACATTAATATATTGATGTTGCGTGGCTACGAGCAACTGTGCGACATGTTGATATAGTGTGAGGGCGCGTGCAGTAGCGTACCTGCAGCGAGGAGGTGAGCGGCGCGAGTGCGATGGGCGTGGAGGGCGCGGCGCGGAAGGCGGCGCCGGCCAGCAAGCCCGCGGGCAGCGCGTGCAGCGCACTGTCGCGCCCGCGCGCGCGGCACAGCGCGCACACCACCAGCTGCCGGGGGGGGACACACCACGTCAACATCACGTATTACATGCTACTTCCGACGTATATTATAAAGGCGAAGGCTTATGTATTTGTTACTTCACGCTCAAACGGCTGGACCAATTTTGATGAAATTTGATATGGAAGTAGCTGATACTCTGGATTAACACATAGGCTACTTAGTATCCCAAAAAAATATAGAGTGTAGACTAATTTTAATCAAATTTAGTAAGGAGGCAGCTGATACCTTGGATTAACGCATAGGCTACTTTTTATCCCAAAAAGGTATTATTCCCGTGGGAGGAGAAAGGAATTCAAATATTTTATTTTATATGTATACTTGCTACTCTTACAAACTCAAACGAGTGGTTTGAGTTAAAATATAGGGCGGAAGAAAGGGGATATAAGAAGACAAGAGGACAAGACTACATGCCTAAAACATGGAACAGGCTGAGACGGGACAGAAGGACGTAAGGGGACGGAACGAGAAAAGAATTCCAAATGCGGCAGTCACGTTGACTTTAAATATAAAATAGTTAGCATGCGAAATAATATGTGTCTGATATGGACCGGACTCAAAAAGTGGCTGCATCCGGGTGAAGCCGGGTCGGGCCGCTAGGACATATATAAACATCACGCCTTTATCCCAGAAGGTGTAGGCAGAGGTGCAACCAGGACACCCAGGTTTCGCCTTGTGTGTTACATCCCACGATGTGATAGGGAGCGAATCTAACGCCATATCGGGCACAAATTCCTGACTCCGGGCTGATAATGAATAAAAAATCCAATGTCATTGCCCGACCGGGGATTCGAACCCGATACATCTGCTTTGTTATCGTACCGTAGTACAACTACGCCACCGTAACACGGACCACATAAGGCGAAACGTGGGTGTCCTGGTTGCACCTCTGCCTACACCTTCTGGGATAAAGGCGTGATGTTTATGTATATATACGTACTTTTTGACGTAAAAATTGGTACATTATAAACCATACAGCAACAATTTCTGAATAATTAACTTATGTAATTAATTTAATAATGTATTTAATTTGAGAAAATTAAAACGGTTTTATTATATATAATTTAATATATAATTTAATGTGTTAAAGATTAATAACACGACTCTACAAAAAAATTTTCGTTCTTTGTCCTAAAGTTTATACTATTATTTTCCAGTTAGTTATGCACAAAAACGAAAAGAAAATACCTTTTTTCGGTATAAAGTTTGCTTTTGTGATAGTTATAATAATAATACTCATTTTTCAATTTTTTCATAAATTTTAATTGATTTTAATATTTTTAAAAAGACCGCGCGGTGAGAGTGGGGTATTAACGTTTACACTGTGCCGCTAGATGGCACCCGAGTGATAAACAACCATCAGGTGTTATTTACAAGCTCAGAATAACTTAAAATGTCGTTACGAAAGTGCAAATACGATGCTGATGCATTTTGTTTTATATGTGGTCAATTTATTGAAGTTCGAGACGTGAAATATGAACTAAAGACATCTCACGTTCTCTGTGAAGCCTATGAAGCATATTTTGACTGTCCTGTACGGAATCAAGATAAGCCATGGGCTCCACATGTTGCTTGTAGTTATTGTAAAAGGTGTTTGGAAGGTAAGCAATTTTTATTTAATTAAGCGATGAATCCAAAATAATAGACATATTAATTTTTATTTTTATATTTTTAGGTTGGTATCGAGGTGAGAAAAGGTCTATGAAATTTGCAATACCAAGGATTTGGCGAGAACCAAAAGACCATATTACTGACTGCTACTTTTGTATGGTGAATCCGAGTAAAAGACGTAGAGGTAAAAATGCAAAACCTATTGAATATCCTGACCTCGAATCTTCTTCTGCTCCAATTGCTCACGACCTGACACGACCAGTACCTGAGCCACCAAAAAAAATATCGCAGAAAAGTAGCTCATCTTTTAGTTCTTATAAAAGTAATTCCGATAAGGAGTTTTTGCCTACACCTGAACAACCAAAACACTATCTCATTACTTCAGAAGATTTTAACGATCTAATTAGAGATTTAAATTTGCCAAAAAATAAAGCAGAGCTTCTAGGCTCTCGGTTAAAACAGTGGAATTTGCTTGATGATGTTAAGATCACGGATCAGCGGACTAGGCATGAAATGTTTGCAACGTTTTTCACGAAGGAAGATGGACTTTGTTTTTGTAATGACATTAAAGGTATGTTTAAAGCAATTGGCATACCCTGTGTCCCTAGCGAATGGCGTTTATTCATTGACAGCTCTACAAAAAGTTTAAAAGCAGTTCTATTGCACAACGGAAATAAATTTCCGTCTCTTCGAATTGCTCACTCAGTACATCTTAAAGAAAATTATGAAAGTGTCAAAATTTTGCTTGAATCTGTAAAGTATCGTGAGTATAACTGGGAGCTGATTGGAGATTTTAAAATGGTGGGATTTTTAATGGGGCTACAGGGTGGATATACAAAGTATCCGTGTTATTTGTGCTTGTGGGATAGCAGAGCGGATTCTAAACACTATATTCAACGGTCATGGCCTGTAAGAACAGAATTGTGTGTCGGAAAACAGAACGTCAAATTTGAGCCGATTGTTGAAGCGGAAAAAGTGTTAATGCCGTCTTTGCACATTAAGTTAGGGTTGATGAAACAATTTGTTAAAAAACTGGATGAAACTTCAGAAGCATTTGGATACTTAAAAAAAATTTTCCGAAGTTATCGGAAGCAAAGGTTAAAGCTGGGGTTTTTGTTGGTCCGCTAATAAGACAGATTTTCGCCGATGAAAAATTTCCAACGTTGCTGAATCGTACTCAAAGAGCAAGTTGGAACAGTTTTAAAGCAGTAGTTTCTGGATTTTTAGGAAATAATAAAGCTGAAAACTACGAAAAGTTGGTTGAGGATATGCTTACAAATTTTAAGGCCATGGGCTGCAGGATGTCATTAAAAGTACATATGCTGCATGCTCATTTGGATAAATTTAAAAACAATATGGGAGCCTATTCCGAAGAGCAAGGAGAACGTTTCCATCAGGACATCATGAATTTTGAACAACGGTATCAAGACCAATACAATGAAAACATGATGGGCGACTATATTTGGGGTTTATTGAGAGAAAGTAGCTATGAACATAAAAGAAAAAGTAAAAGTGTGCACTTTTAAGTTATTTTCCACTTTTCTGTAAGCTAATTTGATAGTAAAACTTAATAAAAATAATAAACATTTTTATTTAAATAGTTTAGTTTCAATCAAAAATTAAAATCCGAGATTTTTAAAAATTTCGTTCAATCAGTCTTCTAAGCACAAAAGCAAAGTTTTTCATGCCATATATTTTTTTTCCGTCTTATTACGACCTAAACTACCGAAATTTAATGCTTTGCAATCAGAGTCAAATTTCATGTTGACCCGTGTAATATGATAAATGGTTGATTTACATAATGTTTATTGTGTTGTGAAATTAAAACACTTTATTATGAAACATACTCCATACATTATACACCAACCATTAAAGTTAATTATCGTCAACCTTACATATCATAATGATAACCTTGATCATTCTGTCAACCCTTCTTCATAACTAAAGGTATGGTGTTAGCCTCCTTTTCAGTACGCGGTGGGAGACAATTAAGTATATTGTAGTCTTATATGCACGTATTGTATTCTTATAGTGTCATCTGCATGGTGTCGAATATTGCGGTTAATATGTATCAGCCCATACACGTCCCACTGCAGGGCACGGACCTCCTCTACAATCGAGAGTACGATTGAGAGTGGTTAGGCCACCACGAGTAGTCCACCACGCTGGCCTAGTGCGGGTTGGCGGACTTTTACATACCATAGAAATTTATACAAATCGCTATGGTATGCAGGTTTCCTCACGATGTTTTCCTTCACCGTTATGGTGTGTGGTGATTGACTATCAATACACACATGACTCCGAAAAGTCAGAGGTGTGCCCTGGGATTTGAACCCGCGACCTCCGTGAACATGTAGGCGGCCGCGTTTGGTCCGTTACCAACAGGCCACCACGCACTTAATATGAATCCCTAAGATAAACTACGTCGGCATAACAGCTAAAAATCATCGGAGACCAACACGTGCATGATGGGCGGTATTAGGTATAGAGTACTGCATCTAATTTATCATAATCTAACTATATATGGTTGAGAGCTAACACCGCCATTTTTAATTAATATGCGTAACTTCTCATTAGTTTTTGGTAGTGGTAGATCCAAGCTATTGTCAGTTATGACTCTGCATAAATGGGCAAGTTCGTACGGGGCGGTACCACTGTCTCACAGAAGACATACGCAAAGCGACAGCTTAGCTGTCGCGTTTCGTTCGATGAGTGAGATTGCCGGATGCCCAATACCCCTTTCCTCTTCTCATCCTTTTTTCCTTCCCGCTCTCCTCCTAATTTGATGGTCCGGCAACATATCCATGATCCATGCGTTGTAGATGGTCACGTAGTATAAGGTGACCTATTGAAAAAAAAAATCTAAGTGCAATTAATTGTAAAATACAAATTAATACTTACCCTATAAATACCGATGTACCCGCCAAAGAAAAGGCCAAGCTTCATGTGTGATAGCCTCAACGATCTCAGCGCTTTACCGGGCGTCAATATTTTGGGGATAATTGTCCGCAGCATCGTCATGGCGCAACCCACGCCGAATAGTTGCGCTGTACCCTGAAAAAAGTATGGAAAGTATATTTTAGGGGTATAAGTGGTGGACCATACGGCCTAACCCATCTCAATCGAGCCCGCGATTGTAGAGGAGGCTCGTGTCCTGCATTGGAACATATATGGGCTGATACAGTACAGTACCTAAGAAAGGGGGTCGCAAAATTAGTCTACTGTATTAGCTGTCGACTGAATGCATAAAGCAGCAGACCGCACTCTGTGGCATATCTTGGGAGAGGCCTATGTCCAGCAGTGGACAGCAACGGGCTGATGATTATGATGATAGCTGTTTTGAGTGAGATATCCATCCTAACCCTGTGTCGGTTTATCATCCCGATATGCTCATTTACTTGACAGCGACACTACCAACACTTCATGGGAAAAATCTGTTCAAATTTAAACCGAAACACGCTTCGATTAGTATTGAAGGCAAGCAACTTGGTATTTGCGTTTGATAAATCTTGTATTAATATCCAAAATTAGAGTATGTAGAATTCTACGGTGTGTAAGTCCGCCAACCCGCACTAGGCCAGCGTGGTGGACTATATGGCCTAACCACTCTCAATCGTACTCTCGATTGTAGAGGAGGCCCGTGCCCTGCAGTGGGTCGTATATGGGCTGATACAATACAAAAAAAAAAGAGTATGTAACTGAGATAAAAACGTAAAGTTCTTTGTTTACGATATGAATATGAAACAAAAATAACAACACAAGATACGTTGACCTCAATTGTTATGTCTAACGTTTTTTTCCTCAAAAAAAAACAAAAGTACTTAATTGTTTTGCAAGATTTTATTTGTTTTTGCATATTTTAATATTAATATTTTGTTTTATTTTGTTATGAATGGTGAATACCAATATTAATGTTTTGTTTTGACCTGTATACTTACTTTTAGCACGTAGTTTATGCAGGCGCCTTTGTGAGGGCACGCGGGGCTTCGGCCTTTGATGCCCTCCACTGGTTCCCCTTGCTCTTTGGACACACGCGGCGGCGTGAAGAACCTTCGCGAATGTTTTTTATTAGTTTTTATTCGTATGAACCATGTCCATAATTATGATAAGGTCAAAGCAAGGTTGGATCACAGTGGCTCAAGTTAGGCTTTAAAAATTATTAAAACTTGGCGACTTTATAAATACAAATTATTACAATGAAAAACTACTTGAAATTTTCCTTAAATAAGTAGTACAAATAAACCAGGTATATTTATTTTTCAAGAGTTCTAAGCTATTAAAAAAAATATATTACTGAATTAAAAAATGACTACATACCAGAACAACGGCGTCCTCTGATCGTTGTCCCTTTCTAACCTCATGAGATAGAACAGGGCAGCACTGCTTAACATGAATATGAGAGTCTCCTTGCCGGGGGAGCGCCGCAGCCAGCCTTTCATTTCTAACGTACGTAGCCAGTACTCGAATACCTGGAAACAAGTGATTAAATGGATTAGCCAGGATGTATGTAGTGGGGCCATATACATCCCAATGTGGGACACGTCACTGCTTTGTGATTGAGGAAAGTTAAACCTTGGATTATCACGCTCGAATAAATATCATGTACATCTCCAATAAGCAAGTTTGTCAGCCATGCCTCAGCATGAATGAGCAGGCTCGTCCGGGATGGTCCCGGTCTGATGGGAAGGCAACATATCCATGATCCAAGCGTTTGGATGTTCATGGGGAGCAGTGATCACTTACCATCAGGTGAATTGCATTGTGTCTAAAGTCACTAAAAATACCACCCGGCTTCGTTTTCGGTAGCAGTCTTGATATACCTTGTATTATATTATAGAGGGTAACTTTTTTTTTTAACATAGGTCCGGCAAATGGGCAAGCAGGTCACCTGATGCCTGATGGTAAGTGATCACTGTCGCCCATGAACACCCACAACGCTAGAATATGGATGTGTTGCCGGCCCATCAAATGGAACGGGAAGGAAAAAGAATGGGAAGAGGAAAGTGATATTGGGCATCCGGCAATCTCACTCACCGAACGGAAAGCGACAGGATAGCTGTCGCTTCACGTCGATCTCCTATGAGACAGTGATACTGCCCCGGACGAGCCTGCCCCTTCATACTGAGTCATTACCGAAAGCAGCTCTACCTCCAAAAAGTATCAGCATAAGCCCATACACGTTCTAGTGCAGGACATGAGCTATCTCTACAATCGGGAGTACAATTGAAAGGGATCTACTACATATACGATATAGCCTACCACGCTGACCTAAAGCGGGTTGGCGGACTCTTGGACTGGATTCATAAAATTGGCTAATTGACGCCAATTCATATTTAACTTGTGAACAATTTAAGCGATAGATAATTTTTATCTAATGATAAATACGGTCATATTCACTTTCGATTACAAATCGCCCGATTTGTTCATAGTCCACTACTCTCATAATGAATGTTGAGTGACGTATGGATGTTAAATGTGTATATAGTTTAGTCGACGATTCTTAATTATTTACATTCATATAACACCATTATGTTTTTCTTCGAACTACGTGCAATATTATGACATTTCATTTTGGAAATATTAAAAATCTACCTCACGATGACCCAGATACAAAGCAAATTAAGACTATTGAAAAAAATAATTAAAAATTATGTCTAACATAAATAAATATTAATATAATAACTAACATGTCAAAATATAATTTATTAGTTCATAATAAAATATCATTGAAAACGCGCATATTACGAAACACAACTTTCTAATTTGTACTGTACAATATTTTAGCACATTGCTGTCTCGACTTTGCATCGATTAGTGTCTTCAATAACGGTACTAGCAAAATACACCGTTATGTGACGTAGCACAGGAAATAATTTAATGAGGGAACACTATAATAATTAATATTACTTTAATGAAAGCTACGTCTTTTTTAATATAGCCAGTAAGTCGAATATGAGATTTTATTGTAAAAAATAAGACCAGTGCGATTTAGATATAATAATTCATTCAAAGACGGCAAGGTATAAAATGATTCATTTACAATGAATACACAATAAAGGTAAACTTAATATCTGGGTTTTGACTTATTACGGCACGAAATATACTATAGTGTAATTATTTTGGAGCCAAAAATAACATTTTAACTATGGCTTCTTAGGACCTTAGATTCACATCATCGTAATATTATCAGTAAATTATTATGGCTTTCTAAATTACGTCGATTACATATGTAGATAAAATTATCAAACAAATATGAAATATGGATAATACAGACGCAAATGCTGATAAATTCTTAAATATGATGTCACTAACAACGCTGTGCATTACCACAACACATTTTTATAAATTTTTAATCACTCATATTTATTTAATCAAATTCATACGTAATATTCCATTTCTTATTGTATATACATTTTCATAGTATTCCCGTTTTACGTTTTAGTTACCCGATTTCTCGCGGTGAGAATCGTATACCATATATTATAGCATGACATAACCGCCATAGAGTATCGTCTTCTAACAATGTTTACTCGATGCAACTTTTTTATTTCCTTAAGCCCCATTTACACGGAGAGAATCGTATGCGATTATCGCATGACATAACCGCCATAGATAATAGATTATCATGTTCTGACAAATATTTACACGATGCAACTTTTTATATCCTTACGATAATCGCACTTCGAGGCGAAAAACTCCCCGTGTAGAGGCGGCTTTACGGTAATCATATTTTCGAGGCGACGAACTCTCCCCGTGTGAATTAGGCTTAATTATAGGATTTATTAATGCATTACACTAACTATCCTGGACGACAGAAGGTGCAGTAATATTTGAGTAGCCGGGATAAATATCCTATCACATGTGTAGTGCATTGCAAACAATATTTACTTATTTACTTCTTTCCGACATTGATATAACCAATATAAATTTCCCTTTTCACCTCCGTTATTGATCTATAAGTATGCTCTTCGACTTATTTATTTATTGACTAAATGACACACCAACAGTTAATAGACAAAAATGCATCATTAAACGTGCACAACTTAAGACCTTGTCTATTCACCAATTATGGGTGTGAAACAACATTAACAATGGAAATTAATTAACGAATTAATTATACAATAAAATAATCCAAAATAACAATCATAAACTTAAAAATAAAATAACTGCAGAATAGAGCAACATAACTCATGCATAACAATGACAAAACACGTAAACGCAAAAAGACATAAAATAAAGACTTACCAAATTGACGAAGAGATTGACAACAAGGACTCTTCTATGCGGTGGTTCGAAGTAGACCGCTAAGCCACTGACGGTGCATGGCAGGAGTACTGTTGTGTAGTAGGAGAACTGGTTGAAGAATAGCGCCCTGTTGATAATGATATTTCAGAGATAATCTTGGACTAATTTCATTGACACATTACTATCTGTGTACTGTCACGACATAGGGATCAAATCGTAAAGTAAGTTAAAACTACATATTTTTGATTAATTATTAAGATACATTTACTGTAAGATTGTACTGAAAATGTATTCGTATCAGACAATTTGCAATACAATCAAAGATTAATTCACTAATAAAAATAAACTCGGTAACTCAGTGAAGTAACTAAATTTTACATACATAAAGTCACGCCTTTTTCTCAGAAGGTGCTACAAGGACACTCATATTTCACCTTGTATGTTCTGTCCAACGATGTGATAGGGGCGAGCCTAACGCCATATCAGGCACAAATTCCTGACTCCGAACTGATAAATAATTGAAAAATCCTATATCACTTTGCCCGACCCGGGATTCGATCCCGAGAGCTCAGCTTTGTAATCATACCGTAGTACAACCACGCCACCGAGGCAGTCATAATAATAACTAAATTTTATTGTTAAAAAATATACATAAAAAAATACTGAAACTTATGTAGGTACTGCTTTTGTATCTTTTGCAACAAAGATCTGTATATAAATTGATATAATTAGTAAATTATTACTTATTTTATTTTTGCACAAATATGAATATTTTGTTAAAAATAAGAACAAAATCTGTTGAATTTTGTGGTTTTATATGTAGCTTGAATGTTATCATGTGTTTTATTTTTCTGTAGGCAATCCATAACTCATGTTATTTGTTACTTTTGGATAAATAAAATAATATCGCAAATGTTATTAATTTTATGTTAAATCAGAGGAGACAGGGTGTTTTCTAGTTCACGATAATAATAATTGTATTCTTATCAGTAGTATGAGCCAAAATTAGCAGAAATGCGACCAAAAATGTCCATCTCCATATAATTCGTTAAAGCTGGAATATCATAGATGCGTTGTCGGATTTTGAAAATGTGGGGGGAAGAGTAACTGGCTTTAGATACGCCGATAACTTTTAGAAGAAATAACTTAAATACTTACAAATTATTTATGAAATTGCTTTAAATAGTTTTTATACAATGCATCCAATCACGGAACTTGAACAAAACGACCTATGGACTAACCATTTAAAGCTATGATAACATGATCGAGTAATGACTTGCGTCTTTATTTATAGACAGTTTTTAAACATAACATTTTAGTTATCGAATGTTGTGTCCCTTTCAAATGACTTTTGAATTCAGTTTGAGCGAAGAAGACAAAACACTCGATAGCTAAAATAGGTTTTAGAACCGTCTATGAATAAGGCAGTTGTAGTTAAGCAACAAATAATCAATAATATGAAGAGTAAAACATTTTCCGCCTTTTTCATGAACGGATTTAAAACCTATTTTAGTTTTTGAATGTTTTGTCTTCTCATCAGCTCCGAAACCGGACCTAATCCCTGTGGTAACTTAATTTACAAATGTGTGTGTAGTAATCAATGTTTGATTAATGCGTTGGGTCTGATTGTGAGACCGAATCAAAATAAATATGCCTGATATTAGAATTATGCAATACATTAGCCGTATAGTCATATTTCGTAATCAAAAAGGATTGTTAAGTATTCGGTAAGAACCCTAATTTAACACGAATTTAATTTAATTATATTGCCGGAGACATTCTTGACATATTAATATTTACTTTCCTCTCCCATAGTACTTTCTATTACTTTTTTTTTATTTTTTTTATTTTATATATATTACGCATAGCATCCCCAGAATTACATGTGTTAGGTCTACGATTTTTCCACAATTTATAGAACTCTATCAAAGAAAATAAGATTCGGAAGTAGATTAGCAAGGTACATCGAAGACGGCTCGTGTCGGCCGTCCAGAAATAGACACTAGGGCTGACAATAATAACATCAATCACGGGCCCGGGAACACCTTGACCTGACCTGTTGGATATTAGTGCGCCGAAGCTGATGCGAGAAACTAAATTACTTCTCATCACGAACACATTTAGAAGGAGCATTAGTTTTAATGTTAATTATCGCTATTAGCCGCCGGGGGGCAGTTCGTTAGACGCCGGCTGTGAAACGAAAGGCCGCGGGTTCGATCCTCGCACCGAGACAATTGCTTGTGTGATCCACAAATATTTGTCTCGGGTTTGAATGTTTGAGAGACTTCATGTGTCTCGTAGTTCCTGATACCCACAACACACGACTTCATTCATTTCAATAGGTGGCAGAACTATGTATATGACTGTTGGGTGTATTTATATATCGTCGTTAGTGTTAACTCTACAATCAGTTTGATATCGTAGGATAGGGCAGGAAGAACGTCACAGCTGTTTTTGAAAAGTATTTACCAAGGGCTTAATTTAAACAATGTCCTATTAGGAGTATAGGTCTCTTCGGCGGTTAAGAATTTCAGGACTCAGTCCCCTATGTCAGTCTGGTGCGTTTGGTCATCTAACTATTTTATTGTTGTATTATTGTATCAGCCCATATACGACCCACTGCAGGGCACGGGCCTCCTCTACAATCGAGAGTACGATTGAGAGTGGTTAGGCCATATAGTCCACCACGCTGGCATAGTGCGGGTTGGCGGACTTTTACATACCATAGAAATTTATACAAATCGCTATGGTATGCAGGTTTCCTCACGATGTTTTCCTTCACCGTTATAATGCGTGGTGATTGACTCGCAATACACACATGACTCCGAAAAGTCAGAGGTGTGCCCTGGGATTTGGACCCGCGACCACCGTGAACATGTAGGCAGCCGCGTCTGGTCCGTTACCAACAGGCCACCACGCACTCTACATCATATCTACATCTAACTATACCTTTGATATTCTTGTAGAGGACTCTAGTAATGCAGTTAGGTAATCATGTTTTACTTCACCGTAAAAAGAGAGATTTGTGAACATACAAGAATTTAAAAGACGTGCGCCTTGGGTTTAAACTTCCGACCATCAATTTATCAGTCCAGTCCAAATTAGGCTATCAATCAATTACATTCGGCACAAGTCTCATAAAGAGTCGATTATAATTTAAGCTAATGTTCCAAAATCTTTACGATAGGTACTAATATAGATCTCAATATAGATTACTTTAAAAGAATATTAATTACGTTTTTGGACATTTTACTATTCGTATCTGTCTTGACGCGAGTTATCTTATCGCAAAATTAAAGTAACATTTTATTTGAGTACTCATAAACATGGGCGTGTTATAGAACAAAGTGCCTTAAAATTTTAAAATATATCCGGTTTGCTTTATTTTAATGATAATTTAAAAATTGAGTCTGACAACTTAGTACATTACGAGAGAAATAAAATTATGAATACGATTAGATTGATCATTGAGCCAGATATTTTGAAATATAATTATTGACAACGCGTATATATAAAAATTGATAAAATGCGTTGGTAATAATTTTGTCCACGGAGAAAAGGGTAAACACTTGACGCTAAAAATAATTGTACTTTTTTTCGCCGCGACAATACGACTAAAAAGTATGGTTATGGTGCTTTTACACTACTGTTTTTCGGGAGAAATAGACATTGCGGTGGTACTACATACCCAGGCGCCTCACATATGAGAGACCAGTAAATTGTATGTATTGTACCGGTTTGTTCCATGTCTGAGTTCCGTGCTTGTTATAGTTAAGCGCACTACACACCAAAGCCGCCGGCATATGTCGGCAACATTTTGTTGGCGGGCTAGCCGGCAGCTTCAGTCACTGCAAGTCGGTAAATTTTGACGGCGACCTGGCAGCGGCTCGAAATAATGAGGACAGAGGAACATTTAACGCTATAGCGCTTGCGTTGTGAAAATTCATATCGGCGGGCAACACGTGCAGGCGCTTGCCGACGACATGATGCTTTTTTTATAGGCCGCCGGGTTGTGCCGTACGACATATTTCTGATACTCACAACACGAAATTTGTATCTTAATGTGGTGTCAGGGATGTACAATGTGTAATATATGTGTAACTGTTAGGCGTGTACAACCAAATGCAATAAAAAAGTAATTACCTAAACAGGCAATTCAAGGTGACGAACGAGCTGCCGACTGTCAGACCGAATATCCCCGACTTGAGATACAATTTGAACTGTTCCACCAACTCTTTCCGGCCCAGTTTTTTTCCCCTCATCAGAATTTGCAGCTGAAAACAAAAAAATGTATTAATTTCTTTACAAAAGTTGTCAAATTACTTGACAGCCTCCGTGGCGCAGTTGATTAGACGTCGCTCGTGAAACAAGAGGCCGCGTGTTCGATCCTCGCAAACAAATGTTTGCGTGATTTGTGTGATATTTGTTTCGGGTCTGGGTGTTTGTAAGACCGAAAAGTCTCGTAGTTTCTGAAACCAACGACGCAATACTGGATCTTAGTGTGGGGTCAAAACCTATGTATGTGAATGCGCCGGACCCCCGAGGCTGTAGGCAGTAGGTACATCTTTCTGATGTCTAAATGTTACTTAAATCAATTAAGCTGTTTTCGAAAAGAAATAAACATTTAATATTTTTAATTTGTTTCGATTTATTCGAAAAGCAAAATAGGCAGAGAGTTGAAAGTTGCAGAATTAAAGTATCTTGTCAGTTTCAACATACTCTCAAAAGATCATCCATATATCGTTCTGGGGCCATTTTAGTACCCATATCGGCCTATGGCCTATAAATTTGTAACTGTACCCAGAGGTTACCATCATAAAAAAATATAATAAAATCGCGTTTTGAATATAGTTATAGTCATTTCATTTAAATCGATGAGGTCATATATGAGCTTTTTTTACGATTTTTTTTTCTACCATTTATTGAAACTTCCAGAATTAAAAATCTTATTACTTATTACTATTACTCTCAAAAAATCATTTAGATAATCATTATCATCATATCTCATAAAATCATTTTGGAGTTTTAGTACCCTCATCATCCTAACGACTTAAAAGAGTTTTTCAATAAGAATCAAGTCTATAAACAATAGTAAATTAAAAAACTTCAGTCCAATGATCAAGTTAATATTGTAATTACTGGAAATAATAATTAAAGCTTAATGGACAAGTTTTTCTTTGCACATTCTTTACCTGTTACACATACAACTTTGAATGCCCTCAACACTTTGAAATAGGTATATGTTTAATGTTCGTAACACATGTTTTTAGGATATAAAAAAAAATTTATATACACAAAGACACTAGTGGACACAAACAACAAAATGTTATTACTTATAATAATAATAAAACACAAAGTTGTAAAAAATTACTATTATAAAAACAATGTATGAGATTTGAAAACATCCATTACTTTTTATAGCTTACATGCATTGACATTAATGGTTTCAACATAATATGTGAATTATGATAAACAAAAGAAGCAAAAATTATCCTAATATAGCTGCTATTGCATGGGCCAGATATTTTTTTCTTTTTGCCAGTATAGGCCAAACATTGCATGGGTGTGTGTGATGACATGTGATCACCACCATTCAAGAACGTTAGCAATAGCAGGTGTATAGTCATGCCTCTGACAACCATTTATTATTGCATTTTGATACTTTGTCACTATGCAAAGTATAAAAACAATATTATCAGAAATATGCAGATAAAATATTATGAAATCTTAATCCACTTGATATCTATGTTAATTATTTTTGATATATATTATTACACAAACAAAAAAAGAGCCTTGGTGAAAGAAATAAAAACTATCACAATAATAAGAGATACATAAGAAAGTAAGTAATCTATACATATGTAACCGATCGATGTCTATAAATGGAAGATAAATGAGGAAAACTGATATGGGGGGACTATATTAACATAATAGAACCCAAAACAATGATTTTTGAATTTTTGCCTGTTTGTCTGTGCGGTTGTGCATGATGAACTCAGAAACGGCTTAATGGATTTCAATGAAATTTGGTATGGAGGTAGCTGACACCCTGGATTAACAATTAGGCTACTTTTTATCCCAAAAATTTAGTGTTCCGGTGGGATGAGGGAGGAATTTTGATATCTTTGTTACTTTTTTGTACTCAAATGGATGGGATGGGACTGGATTACATATCTTGACTGAGAATGAGACAGGACAAAGTGGGATATAATGGGATGAGGAGGGATGGGATTTTTTTTTAAAAGATAACCAAGCAAACGGAATTTTGGGCAGAAGCCAGTGTTATAATAAATCCTTTGAAAATGTTGAAAGCATCTTAAAAATGATAATAAACATAATTTTAAGTATTGATATGCATAATCATGCATATATATTCTTTAATACATTATTATCTATGCTTGATATTTAAGATTTATATGTTTTATTCAAGAAAATCAATAAAATCATGTTTAATCATACAATAATGTAAAATATATATAAAAAAATTAAATTGTTTCTTATGTTTGCACTAACATTACATATTAAAGTTAAACTAATATTTATAGATTTTAGAATATTCTCGATAAAAAAGCTATAATATTTAAAGTGTTGGGAAGTAAAATTCTATTCAAGTACAAAACATCCAAAATAATGTCTTAACTGTTTTAATTCAAGTAAGTAATTTTGTCATTAAAAATGATTAAATTTCATATTACAACTTTTTATTTATTAGAATGTCCAAAAAAGTATTACACAATTAAAATGTACTTTTAATTGAAGCCTAGCATAACCAATGAAATGCTCTCCTGCTTCAATGCCACTGTAGAGAAGCTTTATTTAGTAAATAGGCTCCACAAAAGACAAACCCTTAGGAAGAAATCAGACAAAAACTTATTCCTCCCAGATTGGAATCAATAAATAAATTCTACATATTAATGATGCCAATAAAGAAACAAAAATTCTGATTCTAATAATCCACACCATTGAGGGAGGCCTATGTTCAGCAGTGGGCTTCCTGTGGCTGAAGAGGGAGAGAGAATAATTCACATTTGCTTATGCAGGCATCACCTACAAAACTACATAATCGGCGCAATCATATTAAATTAGAGAAAGTGCACCATAATAGGTTTATGTGAATTCCATTCATAACTGACTAAAACCAATGGTTTCAATGTATTGTATAAATATTTCCAGAGAAAACAATTGCTATAAATATCTGCAACTTACAACGTAAACCATGGCGTAGAACTTATAACTTCCTTTGATACAACTGAGCAACATTGTCGCAGTGGCATCACTACACCTGTGCGTCCAGGGATGTATGAGATCGTGGCATGGAGCACCACTGCAGGCCTTCTCGAACCACAATTTACTCGCCTCAACCATTTTAAATTATATCCACACTCAACACTGTCCACAATACGTATTGACTTCAAAAAGATGAAGTAAATAATTCAAATTAAATGGAAGAATGCCGCGTTCTCAAAGCACAACTATCTTTAGTTGTATTGTATTAATACAGCGATTTTATCAGTCTTTTCTCATATCCAAATTAACCAGGCTAAACATTGAAAAAATGGTCGAAAACGTCTGTTAATCACTTATAACTTCAGCTAAAAGATGAAGACTACAGTATACACATTCCCGAAGAAAGAAATGTCAATCGCAGATGACAGATGTCAATGCGCTTTGAGCTTTGACCAATGATTAAAGAATAAAGAATTATAGAGGATAACGCATTAAGTCACGTGACATGACGCACTCTACGACAAAACATGGCGGCAGCTCTGCCCCCATGGTCTATTTCCGCCCCTATCAATAGTGATACGGAATTTTGTATCGAGATCGATGCATCAACAATGAGATGAATACGCCTGAAAAACGTTGAATTTAGATATTGAGTGTGCTATGTTATGTAACATTTCTATTTTCGCTTTATAGGTCAGTTTATTATAAACAAGGGATTTTATGATTTGGCAGTAAAGCTATTTAACAGCCAATTTGACAGCCTTCGTGGCACAGTTGGTTAGATGCCGGCTGTGAAACGAGAGGCCACAGGTTCAATCCCCGCACCAAAACAAATATTTGTGTGATCCACAGGTATTTATTATGGGTCCGGGTGTTTGTGAGACCGAAAAGTCCCTTGTAGATTCTGATACCCACGACACAAGACATTATAGTCAACGTAACTATTGGACATAATGAGACTTAACAACTTATGTCTTAGCATGGCGAGCGCAGTGGAATGCCAAGCATTGCTTTGTATTTTATGGTGTTGTTTGATTTTGCTACTGTCCATGAACGATCGTATCGCTTATCATCGGACGAATGGCATGCTCGTCTCGCCAATCATTGCAATAAAAAAAGGACTCGATCTTAGTGTGGGGTCAGGACTAAGTATGTGACTGTTGGGTGTATTCATTTATTTATTATTTTAAAAAATCTGAAAAGATTGTCTATCACTTTCATCATCAAAAAACTGTGTTTAAATACCTCTGAAAAGCAGAACACAAAATACAAAGCTATTTTTGTTTGTACAAATTTTCTTCCGAACATTAGGCCACCAACTGTCAAAATATATCTTGCATTTCATCTTGGTTATGCATTTACAGTTCTATTACTTATAGTATTATTAGGTATATTGAATTAATGATTATAATTTCACTTACTGGGAATATTGTTGAGAAGCAATTGTCTTTTAATCGGAGTACATTCAATGTGCGATTTATGCAGTCTTTCAAAATGCAAAGAACAAATAAACGCATTTAATATAGGTTATAGGTATAGGTATAATATAGGTTTCCTATATCCATTTCGCTCTAATTCGTTAATTTCTAGGTAATCTAAAAAATAATTTTAATGCCACTTTCTTTACAATTCTGAATAATAAAACAACATATTTTATGTAGAATTTTGAAAAATAAAAGTCAACATTTTTCAAAATGAAAATATAATATTTTCCTATCTAATGCACTCATCCCTACGCTTGTATGTAAAAAAATATTAAATTGATTACTATTTTTATAGTGCCTAGTAGAATATAAAACTTAATAAGATCCATTCAAATTTGTAAATTATAAAAACAAATCCAAAATGTAGTTTTACAAAGATATATGTTATTATTACGTAAAAAAAATTACTAACTTATGAAAAGATATTTTGGGGTCCTTCATCATCTCTACATAATCTCTGGATCTAAGTGACTCAAAAAATGGCATCTTTTTAAATTCAAGGCGGTCTTAGTGTGGTCAGTGAACGAAATACTGCCATATTCGAAAGAAAGCAGTTATTATGTATCTCTTTCTATTACGTGTAGTGTAAGCTTTATGTAAATGAGACAGATATATGTATAAATGTAGATTCCGCCTCGACACCCACAACATAACTATTACTTATAACTTAATTGTGTAGTATAATTTTGTGCGGCCCCCTCTGTATTTCTTTAATCATAGATATTGATAAACTATCAAAAGCGATCACTGCACAATTCTTATTTGTCACAATTTCTTGTTGTCTATGAGAGTGCATTTGGGAATCAAATGTGATAGCGTTATTTCAATACTTTTGTTATTATTCTGAGAGCTAACTTCATCATGTCGATGTCGGATGCATCGTACAAATTTTAACCTCATAAAATTTCCAAACGTCCCAAAATAAGTATAACTTCAAAAATCGGACGAGATTTCGCTTCGGAGAAAGGCGATAAACCATTAATTTTCTGTCAAGTGTAAAGTAACACCTTGTTAACGAAAGCGCATACGACATGAGGAAGTTTGCCACAAAATCAAAATCAATCAAATAATTTAAAATGATGCAAAAAATGGTTGCCTGTTAGATTAATTGATAAATCATAATAATAAACAGTCTACATAATTTGTCCGGTTAGTACTATTAAAATTACATATTTTTGTACAAATATCATCCTATTTTACAGTTAATTTTACGTACTACAATTTGCAAATGTTAGTAATAATTAACTTCTGTATTTATTGTTATCAGTATACTAAATAAAACACTATATTTAATAAAAGGTTATTTTTTCATACATATGTTATGTTCGGCTCCTACAACCAATAGTATAGCAGCGCAACATATTTATTGTGTTCTAAACACTTTCAACACTGACACTCCCTTACAAACACTTTCAAATTATATTACTCGCAAACTAATTTTAAAAACAAACTGCACGTCACACGAGCAGGGCATAAAAAAGACAGACCAGATTAAGTGGAACTATGACAAGGAACACAAATGCTACATGTGTAACTTTCATATTTAGGTAATTATCTGTAAACTGACTTAGATAATAACTTAACTTACTTAACTAAGATAACTTACTTTCTTTTACTCTTGACTCTTTAGTAATAATGTCAAATGCATATCAAGTCTATTTGATACTACGTCTATGATTTCCAAGTGGAATTTTTCATAGGTTTTTGCAGCGTCAAATTTTTTTTACCGAAAAGTTGTTTACATTTTGACATCTGTTGAATTATTTAAGTAAAACGGTTTATATAAATAAACACTAGTTCATTACTTATAAAGAGTCTATTATTTATCATTTATGATTATTTATTCAAGTACATAGTCAAAACTTACTTGTTAGACACAAACAAACTATGGGCGCCGCGGGGCCCGCCAACACGGTACCAGTTACTTGTGTCAAATTTACGATACCAGTTATGGGTTAAGTAAATTCTTTATTAAAGTGAAACATACATTGGCATGGTTTCAACATAGGTAAATGATAAAGAAGTAATGATAAATAAAATTCCACAACTTAAATAGGAGATTTATGTAATTAATATCAGCTACCACCAAATATGTTTAAGCCCTCGACCTAAAACTCCCTATAATGTTACGAAAAACAGACATATTATGCCATTGAGTATATTAGCTATCTGGAATGTTGTAAATGTGCAAATGGACTAAAATTCACATAAATCAAATAACATTGAGACTATATTTACAAATATTTTATATGGTGAAGCCGCCTGAAAAAATCTAAAGTGATATAGATTACTTACAAGTGATAGTAGGTGAAATGGTACATAAAATTTTAATGCTCCTTTTCCACAGTTCCATATCATAGACCAAAAGGCCTCAAGACAACTTTCTGTCCAAGGATGTACGACATCAGAACATTTACAATATACTAATTCACAATTGTTTATAACGTGTCTACTAAATTCAACCATTTTAGTTTTTACACAAATTAATTTTGTCGACACAACTTTCTTGGGTTAAATAATTATTCTTTAAAACTCTAAACGTTCGTGTAACGTACTGTAAATGTATTTATAATCATGCAATGTCAAATAAAGTTCATTTTGTATTGTAATTTATTATAATGTATCTTCTTTTATGACGCCCGTGAATATAATGTCAATGGATTATAGTTGTGAAAACATTGAAACAATTGATAAGGTTTCACATTTAATTAAGCTTATAAGTACGTACATATGTATCAAATTATGTAAAAATGTTTCAAAGACATAAATAAGTGTTATGTTGTTAACGAGGGCGCCAAAGAGATGGCAGAAATGACTTACCTATGGGCTATTTGAACTCTTATTTATAATGGTAACAAATAATTAAGTTATTTAGCCCTCTAACTATGAATTCACAATATTACCACGATTTCGACACATTGGGCTTTTAATCAGATTTGCCACGCAAAAATACCCGGCTTATGTAGGAACTGAGCCCTCCCTTCAGTTCCTTCATATTTTCTATGCCTAATCTATGCGTGATAACGTTATTTAAATGCGATGGAGCGCAACATACTAGGGGTTAAATTAATTGATAGATTCCACAACAACCACTTGTGCACATAGATTTGTGAGCCGCCAACTGCCAAGTTGAAATGGCAGTAGAGCGGTCACGTCTGCCGCATGCTGTCATAACAATGGGCAAAAATGTCCACCGAATGGTGTTCCGGTCACACAAAACGCCGATGCGGTAAACTAAGGCGTCGGTGAAAAGATGAAATCTAAAGGTAGCCGTAACTCGTAAGACCGCAAAATCTGAAAGGAAAGGGGGGAGGCACTTGCTCAGCAGTGGAACATTAAGGGCTGAAATTATCATCCATCCATCAGCCAAAGGAAGTCCACTGCTGAACATAGGCCTCCTCCAATTATTTCCACAGTGACCTGTAGCGGATTAGTAAGTTGAAGTGGCGATGGGCGGGGCACATAGCGCGGAGAAATAATATTAGTAATAAATATATCGGTCCGTGTATGTCCAACTGCAGGGCGCAGGCCTTCTAAAAAATCGAGTGTAAGATTGAGGGGCCTTAGGTCACATAGTCACGCTGGCCTAATACGGGGGTTGACGGACTTTACACATCATATAAAATCTTATATAATGTGTAATATCTTATATCTTATCCTAATTTCATTTCAGTGACCAAGCAGGCATTGTATAAACACAATATATTTCAAATTTAATTCAATTTGAACCCGTATTTAAGAATTATGACTTGTCAAAGTTTTTTAGTTTTGTCACTCACTGACTGACTGACCGATCATCAAAACTAAGGCTCTTCTAGCAGACATAGAAGCTTTAAATTTAGAATAAATTAGTGTTCAGTTTATAAATCAAGGAAAAACTAAAATATTTTGCAATTTCGGTTTAGTTTTCTAGTTCCAACAACTGCATAAATATAATCCTATATGAATATACAGGATTACAAAGTTACATTTGCAGTTAATGAGCCAGTGTGCCTATACGAGTACACCGCTTGGAAATACAATGTATCACACAAATAATATATAGATTACTTAGTCATTACTGCGATGGCCAAGTCAATCTATTTTAATAAGAACATAAAAAAAATATATTGATATGGTCACTATAATATGTTGTAAGGTTGTGTGACGGTTTTCAAGAGGTTTTTAGTCAGTATGCTGGCGTAGGTTTCAAGAGGTTTTTAGTCAGCATGCTGGCGTAGGCTTGGTAGGGGTTCCTACCAGTGCCAGGCTGGAAGGCCAGAGACACTGACATACCCCTTTCCACCTCCCCCTGGACAACGAAAGGGGAGCTTAATAGCTTTTCCTCTTGAACAAAAAAAAAAGCTAATTACGTAATAAATTAAGACAGAAAGTCCCATAAGTGGGGATTAATAAATTAACCGACTTGGAATTACATGGATCTCACAACATTTTACGGTAGAAGAACTGAGTTGCCAGACTTGGTTCTACAAGGTTTTACAAGTTTTGTTTGAAATACAAGCGCTCCCTCTTTAATAAATTATATTTAAATGTCCTCGAACAAATTCACGAAATAGATCAGTTTTTCAACCCTCAACAGCTCGTACCAACTATGGTCTTAATTCATTCATTAGAAGAGCTTGCAATAACTATAATCGAAACTTCTCCGATATCGACATATTCTTTTTATCGTGTAATAAAGTTAAGCATTCACTTATTAATGTAATTAAATCCAAGTTGTAGTAGATTAAAATTGTCACCTAATTTAATTTTATTATTGGTTTGTTCTCGTATTTTAATTGAAATTGTATTGTTTGTTTTTTTTTTATTATTTAGTTTTTACGTTTGTTTATAATTTCATAGTTTTGTTTACATATTTATTTACTGTAGCACAGCAAAAACTCGTTGTGATTTTTTGTTTTTAAGAGTTTCCTTTTTAATTTTAATTGTTTCGTACACTCGCTTTGTTTATGTATAATTTAACTGTGGAAACTTCACTGGATTGTGTGTTAGTAATAGTATAGTGATTATTTTGTTTATAGTTCTGTATGTTTCCCAAATATATATAAAATAAAATAAATAAATAAAATAAAAATACTCTAATTACAAAGGTAAGTAAGATGCTATGTGTAAGTACACATAGCATTTTCGCGTAAAGACGCATGTGTGCAATCGGGTTTAGATTTTCATAGTTTTATTTTTTATAAATTTCCAGTTTATATATAATTAAATAAATAAGTTATTATATAACATCACAAAAATAAATAACAATAGAAAATTCCGTATCAATTTAATACAATTTCACATTTAGGCTTGAAAAATATATCGGCCATTCTCTATGGTCGCCACAACACAAAAGCAAAGTTCTAGAAACCGCCGCTAATGTCGACTGTCGCTACAGTCGGTAAATGGACGTTTGATGTGGTTGTTTGTCAAGATTGTGCTATTGTGTGTTTACAGTGATTTATTTCCCGTTGCTATAATCCTAATTGAAGTAAAAGGTTTTAAGGAGTAGATGAAGGTATATACATTTGAATATTATGGTTATTTCATTGATTCATTGTTTGGAACCGCGTATAATAATTTGGCGCTTCGAGACTCGACTGTGCTTTGAGTCGATTCATCTCTTTCATGTCAGCTGTACACAAAGATGCTACGCATTTACAGTTTAATCGGCGAAATAATGAATTAAATCACCATTTTTTCGTCAAAACTGTTTCAGTTTCGATGTTACAAGTTCATTATTAACGTATATCATTGTTATTCTTTAGGTTTACCTCCCCATCCACGGAGGTTATGGAAGAGATTTGTTCCTATTTTTCGAAAGAAGACAATTTATCGTATAAAGCAAATTTATCACACCTAATGACCCCTCGCGGTGTTTTAAAGGTACATTTTATCGTTTTGTTGTCATTTTATGCATAAACTTAGCGTCCATATGTATGAAAACAATAATATCAATGTTTACGTAGATAAATGTAAGATGTTATTCGTATTCACATAAGTATCGTACGATAATGTTCAAATACCGTTATAATGTAGCCTCTGGTAGTAGTGAGTAAAGTTTATATACTAGTACTGAGTATTGCAGCAATGCAAACATATGTTTTTTTCAGGGTGTCTTAAAAACACTTCCAACATTATCATAAATAGTAATAATGTTTAAAGTACTAACATTCTGAAATAGTATATTAATAATTGTCAAACTGATTATCAGAACTTATAGGCAATTTGCAAACACAAAATAATTTGTCATACGATGGGAATCAAATTCACTACCTCATATTGTCACTTGGCTGTAAGCCCATTGCAATATAAAGGTCATCAATACATTTGCAGTAACATTGCGATAACTGTCAAGGTGAACTTAGTATTTTCCTTTTCCTGTAGTATATATGAACTTTCCAAATGTATGTCAGCATTGATAAGTTAGTTTTATTCTTCTTCCTTTGAATTAAGTTTTCTCTAACACTCTTAATGTGTACATATTGTTTTGGACCAGTAATCAATATGCTAACTACTGGACGACAGATAGATTCTACCGAGTGAGGTTTTCCCTACCCTACAATTGTGATCAGCATTAATTATTCTCAGTGGTAACATAACATTACATAATATTATTCTAGCCAAAACCAGGCTCCAATACTTTTCCCTCAATCTTTAGTATCCTGTATTCTAAGACCATAAAAATATGGGTATGACAACTAAAAATATACCTTCAAAGCTAAAATATGTCCTACAAATAAGTAAACCGATTCTTATTGGAAGTGTATAGACCCAATAATCTTGTTTGTCATTGTTAATTTGTTTGTACTCATGATATCCATACATTGTTCTTATTTAACAAATAATTAGGGGTAATTTATCACTCTGTACCAATCCATTATGGACTCAAAATTATATTTATTCAATTAATTACATTACGACCCATCCTCGGCTTCTTGATTCATCTCCTATTAGGTTATCATAATAACTTTATTTTATGGTTATGACATAATCATGTCATAGAATTTGATTAAATACCTCATTAAGTAGTAAGATCTTAATTTTACCAATCATTCATAAAATAAAATAACATGTACTATGTGGTCTTTGATATATCAACAACCATAAATTACAGCTATAGCTGTGGAATTATAAATATCAAAACATATGTGTACATATAAATAACAAGGCTTAAATACAAATACTATTTTGTATATCAAAATATTTTAATGGTTTTATTTAACTTCTGCAAGCAGTGTGTAATAATGGTGTTATACAAAAAAAAAAAAACAGTCATAGATATGAAGTTAATTGTGTGCCTTTTTGTAATCTTTCTTTGAAACTACAGGGTTTCTGAGCAAGCAAACAATATGCTATAGTCACAATCTATCTATAGCAGAAGATTACATCTTCAATTTAAAACTATCAGATTTGATCCTCAGCAAAGACAATATATATATATGGATAAAACTTGTAACTTGATAACACTTGTACATGGAATTTCTATTCTTAAATTCTTACTACATGGCAGTAACTATTGCTTATGAATAATGCATAACATTCAGAGTAACTTTTCCAGTATCATGCAAATTCTTTGACCGCATCTTCCCAAGCAATTTAGTTTTCATATACACTTACATTTTGATACAATGTATGTATGTCGAATAGGATTTTTTTATTGTAGCAATGTTACTCTACATAATTAGGGCTTATGTTGATATAGTAGCTGTATTATTACAAGATTAATAAGGGTCTAATGTTCATTGTCCCGAATTGTCACATTCGCTCCTTAACACCTTAGCTCTTTTACACAAATTATATACAGAGAAAGGGCCGCTCATATATTGTTAGTAATATATATATTCAATGATTAGTATGTACTTTGCTTATTATAAACAGATGTAGTGTCAGTATACAACTAGCAGTAATATGATGAATGAAAGAAAGAGAAAGATCATTCAAAAATGCATAGTGACTGGCGTGGAGCTTGCTGTTATATGAATATGAATAGTAATATAACATTTAAGTAGATCAAATGTAAGCAGTAGACCCAAACCACTAGTCCATCAATCAATTTGGGGTTTTTTTTTTTGAAACAATTTGGGATGCAAATGGATAACAATAACTTACACAAACATACCTACTGAATGCAACAAGTACACTCTTAGTGTGGTATCTCTTTTCTGTTATGTGAAATATGGTGAACTTACTAATCACTACACACAAACTCAACATGATTCACTGTTTCCTAAATATTGTAGAAATGTAATTGATTTAACCAATCTAACAATTAAAATTGTTGCACAGTCTCTGAGTTTTTGTCATAGCAAAAATATATTGCCATAATGAAATATGATCATGATATCAATTTAAATAAAACAATATACCACATATTGTTGTAATTTTAAAGTTAAATAATGTTCAAAAACATGTTTTGCACACATTATTTGGCTATTAACTATTCAGTTTAATTACTCATGAACTGTTTTCGGTGTTTCCTCAGTTAATAACATGACCTTGTAAAAGAATTTATTTTTCTACATTATCATTTGTTTACGAAATGTAATAAAATTGTGCCCTTCTCGGTCCCAAAAACATCATGACTCAAAATGAATAATTCAGCAATATCCATTTGATAAGAATTATACTTAGTCGTACATATTGGGTAATAGTCTTCATCTTCAGCTCACTGACGGACATATATATCGCTAATGGCATGAATAATAAATAAATAGTATATATATAATAAAATCTAATCTAAATAAAATCTATAAATCTAATAAAATCTAATATAATAGTAAAATCAGTCACATATAGTCCAGACCCCACACTAAATTCGAGTCTTGTCGTGGGTATCAGAAACTATGACAGACTTTTCGTTTTCACAAATACCCAGACCCGAAACGGGTTCGAACCCTGTGACAAATTATTTTGTGATTGCGAATTGCGGCCTCACTGTTCACAGCCGGAGTCTAACCAACTGCGCCGAAGAGGCTGTTAATGTCCATCGTACTCGAATTTGGCTTCTGTCATCCACCCTGATCATATTTTTGTGTATGACACATTTCTTGATGAGGGTATCTCTATTGAACCCTAAAGCGCTCGTTCTATAGCTGGTTACTCTACTTCGTCATACATCTGCGAAACCCAAATATAAGTAAATATCTTGAAATAACACATCAGAAACTTACACAGTAACTCAAAAACCGTAATTTAATGTCTGACTTGAATGGATTAGAAATTGACCCACTTACATCTGATAACAATCGCTGTTAAATTTTTGATGCGGCCATTGTTGCTAACTCGTATTTTGTATTTACTTATTCGTTTATGAATGTCGTTAATATTTTTATTTAGTATCACAATATTTTAAGACATAAAGATGTTAATCTTTTTGTATAAATTATTTGCTGTTGCACGCAGCGAGTATTGAATTAAAAATATTATTCTGAAGCATAAACTTTAAGGCTCGCTGTTTATAGTTTATACCGCGTGTAAAGATACTATCAACTTAAATTCAGAATTAATTGTAGTAAAGAGTACATAATTTGGACTTGTCCGTAGTGTACAAGGAATTCGTGCCCCAAACTTTTAATATGCATAATATCGATATATCTTTTTATACAGCGTTACCGACATTGGGAGACAAACATACAATAATAATGATGTTTTAAAATTAACTTTTTCCAAAAACAATACCGATATTGAAAAAAAAAACAAATAAAATCTAAACAATTGTATATTGTGATATTAGCGACTTGTTATTTAGAGTAATTTAACAACGAGGTTCGTTAATAGAATCCGCCAAGTACTCGGCAAGATGGTAGGCAAGCAAGATATTTGGGCCTATATACCCATACTGAACAAAATATTTGTGTTATCAAAAATCCATCGTAGTTAACGGTACCCATGACTCATTATTGTTTTATTGCTAGCTTTAAAAAGTTTAAGGACAAGCAAATCAAACGCATTTATTAGTTTCTGACCGCCACACACGTAACGATATAACTGTGCAAGTTTGAGATTGCACCAGTATTGGAACGTGTGTGGGCAAATAACTGCACAAATTTCGTTCCAATTTTCGATTAAGATTAGTGCAAATTCGCGTTTGCGCAAACTTTACGTGTGTAGTAAGCTGTACAGTTGATGTTCATTGGACTCAATGCTGTATGTTAAATTTCAATGTAATTTAAGGAAAATGAGGTCGTAATGGCGTTTATGCGTTAACGTTGTATGCAAACCCGTCGCAGTGATGGTCGGTATTTAAATTGTAAAACTGCAAACTTGGATATGTCGACACTTGTACCTACTGACAATGTTTACACTATGACGTCACGATTTGCACTTAAAATAAACTGTAAAGGTTGCCTACTCCTTGGCTTAAGCCTTAAGGCATCACTTTGAACAAATGCCGTTTTCTGCGGAAAGAGGATTAGCTCGCGTATCGTTTGAATAAATTTTTTTAATTGCATATAATGCAATCGGCTAAATAGAATAGCTGGGACTGTACTATATAAGCCCGTATAGGGCACACTGCAGGGCATGAGCCGGCTCTACAATCGAGAGCACAATTGAGATAACGAATGGGATACGTATGGACATGATATGATTACCTCTTTCTGATCGACATAATTGTGCTGGCCTGCTCAAAACTTGATATAAACTGGTTGATCCCGGAATACGACAAGCTCGCGTGGGTTACCACGACGTACATAACACCTTATGGTCATTCTCTATCCGATTGTAACTAGTATCAATACAAAGGTGAAGGAAATCATCGTTAGGAATTCTGCACACTATAGCGATTCGGAATTTCTATGGTATAAAAGTCCGCCAACCTGCACTAGGCCAGCGTGGTGGACTTCAATGCCTTACCCATCTCAATCGTTCTTTCGATTGTAGAGGAGGCCCGTGCCATGCAGTGGGACGTACATATATGCACTGATATAGTATAATAAAATCAATATGTGACCATTGCAAAGCGTAGTTTGTAAAATTACCCAATCTTTTTTGTTCTTTTGAGACCTTGGTTCCTTATCCAGCTGTTTCCCGCAATATTTGGTACCACAAAATAAATATAATACCACAAAACCATTTCTTTCTTTGCGTTATATTCACTCAAGAAAAGATGTTATGATCATTGCCATATGTTATTAGCATACGAATATTCTAATGAGGTTGTTCGGCTCAATGTTCCACAGCTGATTATGTTAAAATAATAAACAAGTTGATGTTATCGTCATTGTTTGTTTTGTGAAACTAGTTTATTGACTTTTTTGGTTATGATACTGTATAGGAATTTTATGGTACAAAGTCCCTCAAAATCTTATTTTTGTAGATAACTTAGTCCAAAATTTATAATATAAATACATAGTATAATGGAGATAGATTTCATAAAAGTAACGTAATTTAAGGAAGCTGAATTGTTGCAGATACCTTAAATAGAGCAGCGGAAATTTTTATAAACATATTTCGTGTACACATCGTAATGTTTGCTCTTTTAATTTTCCACATAAAATTTCTCTAGCAACGTAAGGTCTATGTCGACACCGGTCTAATTTATGACCTTTCAATGAAACTAGTATAAACAAGAAGACTAAAGGTTCCAAAATCAGATATTTTTCGTGTATCAAATGAAATTGTGTAGAACTTGTTAAACATCAATATTGTGTACACAAACAATGGAAAATTTATTTTCAAACACCGTATTTTTTATGATGTAGTTAATTTAGAATACAGCAAAGTCATTGCATTAATTTATTCTAACTTGTTTGTTTGTATCATTAACATAGAGCTAGATATCATAGTCTTGGAGTAATACATAAATAAATAAATAAATACACCCAACAGTCACATACATAATCCTGACTCCACACTAAGATCAAGTCTTGTGTTGTGGGTATCAGAAACTACTAAAGACTTTTCGGTTTTGCAAACACGTAGAAAACAAATACCTGCGGCTCACACAAATATTTGTTTCGATGCGGGGATCGAATCCGCGACCTCTGGTTTCATAGTGAAACGAAGTTCGCTTTGTTGTTAGTTTTTTTTCTTTGAGTTTGCACCTGAATTTGCAAGCTAACATGGCTTTGCGGTTACCTAACCACCAATCACTCGATAAGTCTTAATTGAATCAAACTTATGCATACATACACGTCTGTATATATTTAGGCAATGAATCGTAATTATACAGAATTTTATTTTCTCATATCAATGAATGGCGATTGGCGAGACGAACATGCCATTCGTCTGATGGTAAGCGAAACGACCGATCATGGACAGCGGTAAAACCAAACAACACCATGAATTACACGACAATGCTTGGCGTTCCACTGCGCTCGCCATCCTGAGACATAAGAACTAAACCTAATATTTCCCTTTCAACCGTTGAACATCTTGATGCTAGCTCGTCAGTTTCAAGTACGTCTTATCAATAGGCCTTTTTTCAATGTCTCCAATTTGATATAAGTCTCCTAGAATATCTTCGATTGACACTATACTTTTAATGTCCTTGTTTACTCCAGTGCAGTCTGGTCCATCCGCTATTCTTAAAACGAAAATGGTCGTTTCATAATATTGTAGAAGAGATCCGAAAGCATATAAATTTAGCAATTGTTATGCCCGGTTAGTGGTTATGGTTATGTTGACCTACGGTATGAGACATGCTTTCGGCGAGCAGTCACCCGTCCAAAATTGTAACTGCGCCGGACGTTCCCTGACCGCTAAACATACACCGCAACTAGAAAATGACTCACTCATATCCAATACTATATTGCTAAAAGATAAATATAAATGGAATTCATATCATCTTACCAATATTTAAAATGTTGGGCTATCAGAAAATAGGATTCTATAATAGAGGTAAGAAGAGTTCTACTTACCTCTGTAAGATTGGAGCGAGTCTCGTTATTATAGTATAGAAAAATTACGATATGTCTTCTACTTGTTTGGTTGATTTTTATATAAATATGAAATCTCCAATAATCCGGAACATATACTCGTTATTCTTTTAAACAATAAGGACCAAAATGTGAGTCGTACAGATATAAATTTTAAAATATTTCAATGCATATAAGCGTTGGTGGCGTTAGTGACCATTACACCGCACGCGCGTATACCAAAATAAAAAAAGAGAATACTAATTCGTAAATTTTAAGCAAACGAAGAGAAAGACGCAGGCCACATTACACAGGTTGATATGGAAATCCTATTCAGTATTGAACTTCCTGTGGCTGGAGATGAAGGTAACGTTGATGATGGTGATTGAAGTGAATAACTGTGATTACAGGTGACAGTATGTCTCGCAACAAAGACAAGCATGAGGGCGCGAGCGGGCGCACTTACCACATCATGTCGGAGGCGGAGCGCGCATCCGGCAGACGAGGCGGGTGGACCACGCTCGAGGTAAATACGTCGACGTCATCATTCTTGATGACGTTATTATTCTTGATGCTGTCATTATATTTTCCTTTTTTGTATTGATTGATTTCGGAAAAGAGGTCATCGATGACAGAGCACTTGATGGTAAATGATGTGTTGTCTTCAGTATCGAATGGCGAAATAAATACACCCAACAGCCACATACATAGTCCTGGCCCCACACTGACATCGAATCTTGTGTCATGGGTATCAGGAATTACGAGAGACTTTTTCGGTGTCACAAACACCTAGAGGCGAAAAAATACCTGTGGATCAATATGAATATGTTTATATTTAACACAATTATTTTCTCCTGCGCGAAATCGGATGTACACTGGTTGATTCCGGCACGTGACACACTTACGTAGACCATTTTGGGTTGACGCCTTGTGTACGATGGCTGGATTTGGCCCAATAAAACATCCTACCATTAAACTACGATAATACATATCTTCAACATCAGCTCGTTCCGAGTCAGGGTATATTAAAGTTTATGTATATGGGAAAAGTCTTACCCAGGGCAATTTTTATCAATAGCTTTAGCACGAGTATTTGTTTCCTCAAGTCGTTCATTTATTTCTCCCTGAAAATAGTGTTGTTCTTTGGGTTAAAGGCAAGTTAGCGTTCCCAAGGGCCTCGTGGAGTTTCGGCGCTACGTGCCCTTTCAGTTGTAGCTCCTGTCGGCTCTGAATCAAGAATTGTCGTATTAAGTGGGATATTGGGGTTATTTGTAGTAGACATAAAATACAATTTCTTTGTGAAATGTACGTAGGCGGGCGTGAACGGCACTACAGAACTTGCCGTGTCCATATTTTATTTTGATACACGTTATTTTCATACAAATAATTGACTTATCGACGATGACACTACGAACCTGATCTTCACAGATCGTTCTAGAGGTTCAATTCATTTAAAATGTAAATAACTTAAATAGCTATGTTTGTAAAAAGAGAAAAAAAATCTTTTCCACGAACGTGAGAGCATACAATGAAATTAAAAAAAAATACATTTGCTGCTACACAAATATAATGTTTTCCTCTCCCACGAGAATTAATCACACGCAATTAATATCATGTTACTATACAATAGTCGCACTCAGTTTTAATGTAAATGATATCTTGAACTTGTTATTTGTTTATTTGTGGCTACGTGATTCATATTCTTGGTTGAGACGCTCCTTTAAAATCGGTTGGCAACGGAACTTGTGTGTCGAGTAATTATTTTAATTGTATTTTACTTGTGCCTTCCGAGTAACGAGTGAATACAACTCTGAAGTAATGTAATGATGCAAAAAAATACGCGGTCGTGTTAGAAGTCACGTATGTACTTTTTACTCTTTCTAAGATCCTACAGTGTATATGTTAAATGGAAATTTTAAAAGATCGTATTGATATAGGCTCGCCACCTGTCACATTGTGGAAAGGAACACGAAAGGTGAAACGTGGGTGTCCTGGTTGCACCTCTGCCTACCCCTTCTGGGATGAAGGCGTAATGTTTATGTTATGTATCGTATTGCTAAATTCTTTTGAATACATATCAAAAATGATGTAAAAGTTGTATATCATCGAAATTAGATGAGGTACAAATAGGATGACAAGTCAGTACGGATTTTGGGGCAAAATATGTTCATAAAATACAATGACCATTTATTCGTCCTATCTGATATTATCACTGTGTACCAAATTCGGCCTTCCGACGTAGTTTATCCACTTTATCCTATCTTCAACGTCGCTTATTCTAAGAGCAATATCCCTCATATCTGTCTTGAAAACGCCGATGCTTCATTGATACAGATTCTAGGGGTTGTAAGTGAAGGTTTGTCCGTTTAATGGGGTATCTCCTTCGCTATTGCAGGTAACAGGAGGTGTGCGCGCGTTGGCGCCGCAGCTGTTCCAACTGACGCACCTGACCGCGCTGTACCTCAACGACAACTCGCTGCAGCGCATACCGCCAGACATCAGCTTGCTCGCCAACCTGCATACGCTCGACGTGTCCAACAACAAGTTGCGCACGCTGCCCGCTGAGCTCGGCGACCTCATACAACTCAGGCAAGTTATCCTCTATCAATTCGGTTTGTCGAATGCAGACACCCAGTCATTCACACCATGACAACCACACAATTGTCGTGGGTATCAGAAACTGCAAGAGATTTCTCGGTCTCATAACACCCAGACCTTAAACGCATATCATTCACTATAACAATAAGACTTAATGATCCACGTGTTACGTCCCACTGCAGGGCACGGACCTTCTCTACAATCAAGAGTACGATTAGAGAGAACCATATTAGAGGGTATAAGTAGGAGAGAAGGGTTAGGTCATGAAAATACGTCAAGACATTTTCTTCTTCGTGGTTTTGAGTCCAAAAAGTACTTCTTCGCAGACAAAATTTTTCGTCATTTAAGAAATTGTAATACGTGGCGTCTCAATTATAAAGATGATGTGCAAAAATTATTTAGCGCTTTGTATTTCATTGAGACAATTTAGTTTACTGTCATTCAATTGAATGCTATTTTAAATAAGAAACGTCTGTGCAGATGGGTATTATGTAAATGTATGATTTTGTTTTTGTCGTACCAACACACCACGGAACAGTTACTTCCATTTTCCATTTTGCCTATAATCTTGGGGTTTTGAGGATAAGCACAGCAAACTAATTCAGAATATCCATATATTAAAATCGAATCTGATCTAATAGTCTTCTTCAAGCCAATGTCATTACACTTACTGTTAGGTGCATGGTAGTTATTTTATTGTACTAGAATTTAGAATGCTCGATTTTGGCGTTCGTTTAGCGACTTTTAAAAGTCTAGATACTAATTACACAAGGAGAAGTTTCTGTAGTTATGCGAAATTAACTGGTTACCTCCTAACTAGGCAATACGTTGTTAAATTACTGGAATTTTCCCCGTTTTATCCATGTTATTAATCCAGTAGAAGTTGGGAATATTTATGAAATCCTTGTATACATCCGTTATCGTTCAATCTGGACAGCACAACTTATTCGAGTCATATTCCTGGAACATATTAGTACTATCTCGGTGATAGTTGAAATCATTTTCGGAGCAGATATTTAGCTCCTAAGTTCTACATAAAATTGTACAGTATCCGACAGTCAGACACGATGTCGCAACCATTTTTCTATTCATTGAATCTTGCGTCTAAAATTGTAAATTACTGTGTTTTGAAGACAACTTCTGCCGTGTCAGTTAGTTCGCACCTTGATTTCACAACAACGTTCATCATGTCTTGTCTCAATTTCTTATCGTCAGCTGGTTTGCAATAGCAATGCTCGTGCGTTTCGAGGTCACTTGGTTTTCGTGAAGACAAGTCACGTCACGGTAGATAAACTCATGCGATATCTACCACCTGTTGCCTTTAATGGTTTGTGTTCAGTTTAAGCAGACTCCGCCGTCTATTTAGTTGGAATTGCGTGTCATAGGGCATGGGATATTTGTTCCCTGACTGTCAAGGTACGCTCCATAACGGTTTGATATGGATACGTCGTGAGAAACGAGGAAACATGTGATAAGTGAAGTTTTGTTGGATGAAAGAGAAGAGGTATATTATATGTTGTCCAATCTAAATTTAATCCTGGGTTGTGACTACCGTATGTCATAAATGTTGTTTCATCCTCAAAGGTTCGGCCAAAATTTTCCATTCAGTTGTAGAGGGTATTGACGTGCAGTTCTACATGTACTAATACTATATAACTATTTCTTGTACAAATAATAAATATTTATTTTGGGTGCTACTAAATGAAATAACTAAACACTGTTTTATTTGATCCTCGTAGGATTGTTTACAACTTTATGTAGTTTAGTGCCAATAACAATCAAATATCTGACATGCTTTAATTGAAAATGAATGTCTTGTAACGATATTTGATCAATGATTTGCAAGAATTTACTATATTTGTCCTAAATCAATGTAAAATATTAATAATACAGTTCATATGTGTCATGGTTTCGGCGTTAATGTATCAATGAAGTTTTTATCAATAACAATTCCATTTATCTGATGATGACATTAATTTAATGGTATATGCGTATCGTGTCTGATCGATATGAGTGAGTTAATGCCTATTTTTGGTGGTAGAGTCATGTTGTGACTAATTTAAACTGCAATATAAACAAAGGCGCGCCAGTCCGGTTAAAGATTTTCACAGAAATTTGGGGTGAGCTTTTTTTCACGAATAATTGACAAATGTCTAAAATTAATTTGTCAAGAATACAACAGACATTGTAAATTTTTCTTCTACTTCTGTTTGTCACGGACTGTGGAATATTCGCGCCAATTCCCTATTAATGAAGTCGCTCCTGCCATCAACATGTGCTGGCTAGCCGTTTTCATCTCCAGGGGAGCCACTGTTTAGTGGTTCTAATCAAACCCTTATCAGATATGTGGTGGATACTAAGCAAACCTACCACAAAAGTAATTCCGTTGGTTCATTTCGCGAGAGACATCGACGAAGGCCCAAACAATCTTTACTGCCCTATGTCCTTACTGTTAAGGTTCCTTCATCCATAATTTGTAGCTAACGTCACATTCGTGATATAAAAGCTTAGTGCCTGTTTACGTGTATACGGTGATCACCATCAAGTTACCGGCTTAAAATAAAAACATACATTTTCCTCGTTTATTTTCGTCTGCATACTAGACGCTATGTTTACAAAGCATTACATATAATAATTCTTGATTGCTCAAAGTAATATAGTTTGTGTAAATAATTGTCAAAGTACTATAATAATTTCTCATAAGAAGATATATTAGATTTTTAAAAATATTAATCGTAGTATTATAAGAAATTAATATTAACATGTTCTTTGAGGAACCAAATTGTATGAAATCGTTGTGTATATTAAGTGAGGAGTTAGTAGTTGGATTTTTCAAAATCAATGATATTAATGTTCTGGGGTGAGTTGGGTTAGAACCAAAAATGAGGAGCATTTCATTTCGATGGCCAAATTCTAGAATAACTTTCGGTGTCTTATAGAACATATTTAGTCGCTTGAATGGTGTAATCTGATTGGTGCCTTAAGAATTTGGAACAGCATTCACCACCAGACTCATATACTTCTTCATTTTCGGACTCATCATTATTGTCATCTTTAACTTCAGGAATCCCACTTCTGAAGATATGCCCAACCCACACAAATTTATAGTGTCAAGTATCCTGCATCCAGCGGTTTCTTGCTAGTTTTATCAGATCCTTCATTCCCTTTGTCAGTTGACGTATTTTGTTGTGTTTGTCCATCTGTGGCCTTCACATTTCTTCGTGCTGTGTTCTCCCCGCGACCACGGCAACTTGTTATTCTGCTGGGCTATGGATAATTTTGTTCTTCTACAGATATCTGTAGAAGATATCTGTACAAAGAGTAACGACCGAGAGGCCAAGACGATAGCATATTTAGAGAGGATATCCTCTCTAAATATGCTATCGTCTTGGCCTCTCGGTCGTTACTCATTGTAAAGGGGTGCAAATAGGCAAAAGGAATGTATCCAGTATTGACTTTACGTAGATGTATAGTTGTTTACAATATCAAATTTATTGTTTCCTTCAAATCATTGTTATTTAAAGACAGGCATGTTTTATCTTAATGTTTTTGATAAATACAACAATGTTTTTGATATGCTTAAGACTTTATTATGATACGATGATATCTGTGTAATGCCCGCAAAAACAATTATTTAAGTATTCTCAAACTAGGTTTACTATTTTACCGCCATCACACATACCTATTAGATTGAAAGTCATATAGATCTTCGTGTTAGTACTTATCCCATGCGCTGGCTTAATGCCGACTGGTGGACCTTTCTTTTCCTTTAAAATTATTTTGAGAACTTTTACGTAAACAGGTTTCCTTACCATTGTTTACCCACATATTTCTTTAACCGTTAAAATAGACGCCAATTAATTTCCAACACACACATAATTTCAAAAGTCGGAGGTGTGTGCCTTGGACTTGATACCGCGACTCCTGTTTGGCCGGTCCGCTGCCAACGAGTTTATCGCTAACATTGAGGGCCAAGATACAAATAACGCTTATCCATTAAGGGCCGCAAATCGCAATTAGAAAGCGATCCTAATCACTATCTACATAAGTAAAGTTCGCCAACCCGCACTAGGCCAGCGTGGTGAACTACGGCCTAATTCATCTCAATAGAATTCTTGGTTGTAGAGAAGTCCCGTACTAAGTAGAGGGTAATTGTGGGCTGATGCAGTCCAGTGCTATCACTATCTAAGAATCGATCCCGAATATAAAACAATCAGATATCGTTAAATGTAAATATAAATATTGCTAAATCTTTGACCTAATTGGTTTATTATTTCACATGGCGATCAAGATCTTGAATAACTTCGTTCGTTAAAAGGTTTAATTGAGGGTGAAAGTTTTTGTAGAAGTTCATTCAATTTTTAAAGTTAGGAATGGTTTTGTAGTTTCCTGAGGTGATTTCAAATTGAAATCCACATTAGCCACACGACTAAATAAATTGGATTTCAAATAAATGTTTCAAGTCTACAAAAAAGGACGTTCACTCACTGAATCTACGAAATAATTACAATGGTAGTTGTGCGTCGACCTCGTTTAGATAATATCTTCAGTCGTTTGACATCCATCCATCTCATTACCGACCGGCCGACCTCCTGCCGCTCTGTGAGAGTAATTCTAAGTGATTACGTCTCACTCACGACGTGTTGGATTAAGAGCATTGTCGGGATAATCCAATTAGATCTTAATGTCGACGTGCTTACAAAATAAGGCTTGTTTGGGTCTGGTTTGGTTGTACTTTGTATGTAGAATAAGATATAAATAACAGAAAGATTTGTTTACGGCTTATTGAGCGATTCAAAACAAGTTTTGGCTCTCAGAACAAGATTCCACAACTCACAGTAGATTTATTTCTAGAAAATGTTCTATGCGTATTTGATTTTTTTGTCAATAAGTACATAAAAAAGAGATAGAAAAACAAGTTTATAGTATGTTCATATGTCAGCCCATACTCATCTATCTATGTAGATAGACATACCATTACAATACATTGTCAGATATTAATATTTTCGTATGTTACGTATTTATGGCTTTGTATTTACTATGTTTATCTTAGTAAACAAATGGAATCATGTGAATGGCGTAACTCAGTTGGTAGAACGCACTTTATTCGCTGCAGAGACGATTTCGAATTAACACAGTATAGAATGGACGATCTGACAATTGGTACCAATACATTAGGGTAAAAACTCATACTGACATTAGACTAAAGAGGCGATTACAGGATATGTTGTATCTGTATCAATATATGTACGTCCCACTGCAAAGCACGAGCCTTCTCTACAATCGAGAGCACGATTGAGGGTGGTCAGTTCATATTGTCCACCATGCTGGCCTAGTGCGGCTTGGCTGAACTAAACTTAATATGAAAGGATATGTTACAAAACCAAAAAACTCTCACTCTAAGAACTTTTGAGTCCATGTGATAAACTCTGCAGGACCCTTGAAAATCGAGAATGGAGTATCATATTTAACTGGAGACATTCATAGGCTGGTAGAAAGATAACATATCAAAGATTAACTGTCTAGATAAGATGACATCAATAGTTACGGAAATAATAGAACACTAGCAAGAAAATTAAAATATTATGGATAAGGAAGCGACTAAGTGGTATCTGATAACAAAACTGAACGCACGTATTATTTATTTTGGGATATCCAATTATAATAATTACATGTCAACTCACTCACGTATACGAGTAGTCTTGACCCTATAGTCTTAAGTCTGCGGTAAGAAACACGTCTTATTTCTTAGGGATCAGGAACCATTGAAATTTGGTTCCATCACACATTGAAACAAATATTTGTTTATAACACAAACATTTGTCTTGGGCATGGTTTAGAGAACCACTTTATGAAATAGCCCATCATAGTCTGTCTCCGTTCTATGCCTATGATTATCAAAGCCCAACAACGCTTCTAAGATTCCTAGGGTCTTTTAGATTCTCTTGAGTGGCGTCCATAATTTTACACCAGGTAGATGCCACAATTTTCTACTACTAAGCTTTATAACTAAATAAAGGTTGGTTCAGTGCACGCCTTCGCTCATAAATATGCATTTGGTACAGGAAATGACTTGAGTTTATCTGAGCCAGTTAGCACGCCGTATCGTGACGGACCGCCGACGGTCATTCTGAACGCGTAACCTTTGCTTTGATATTATAATGAGGTCATGGTACTTGCAGTCCAATTCCAGTTGCCATGATTTGAAATAAATATTGGCTTTTTGTTTCCAAACCCTATTTTGTTTATAAGTATAAAGCTTGCGACTTTTGGATTGGGAGTTATTGAAGGGAAGGAGTCGAGCACAAATACATAGACGTCAGATGAAGATTTCTTGTCAGTTGTAGATTATGCTAACGTCCGTCAATTTGTATCCAAGCTATTATCCTTGTTAGTAATTGTGAATTAGGTCACAATTGGGATGAAATAATTCAGATTTCGTTAAATATTTTAACGACACGATCGAACAAACAGAAAATCAATATTATTTATGTCTTTTACTACGCAATTTCCACTACTGGTTTTATGCTGCCTTCCAAAAATTACATGGAAATTTATACCAGTTCTTCTACAAAACTTTTTGTTTTGTCAGGCCCTTACATGATAAATATAGTCTTTGTTTATCTTACTATGGTTAAGGCAGGATGTAACACTCCGTCAAATATCAACCACATCCGATACAAAGTAGCCGTTTCAAATTCGCGAGTTACGAATTGCTAGCTGTGTTTACAAATATAATTCGATTCAGTTAGTTACCATAACTGGCTCGGGTTCATCGACCTTGATCGCGTGTCCACTTTAGTATGTTGGCATTCAAATTACAATATTAATAGTGTTTGCGAATCGCTTCGACTACTGTTTGATTAAAGATTTTCACGAACAATATTGGATTAGGTAATGACATGATTTGTGTAGCATTGTCTCTTGTATTTCCACTCAATCAATATTTGTATGCCTACGTGATGTTCCTTCTTTCTCCACTTATTTCGAAATGCCAACGACATGGAAACATCTCAGGTAGTGTATGATGATTGATGAGATGGTTATGGACCTATGTATGTGGTTACAATCAGGAAGAGATGTAAATAATTAAAATAATACTATGTAAAAATTGTACCAAGTGAGCCCAGAGAACTTGATGATGATTGTACATATTGATGTCTAGTGGAGTCTCAGAAATTAAGAGCAAGCTAAATATGGCTATTTATAAATGCTTTTGTTACATACAGAAACCGAGACATAAAATGAGAAAGATTTTGGTTAGTAACAGAAACGTTATAATTGCATATCGCTTGAGTGGTTTCTGACATTATAAACGACTTTTTCTTAGATAATCCTTGGTCGTATTGGAAGATGTCAATTACTACATAGTATAAAAAAGTCGCTTCCCGCTGTCTGTCTGTCCCTATGTATGCTTAGATCTTCAAAACTTCGCAACGGATTTCGATGCGTTTTTTTTTTAGAAATAGAGTGATTCAAGTGGAAGGTATATATGTATTACATGTATGTAGTGTGGAGTGGAATCAAAAAACATCTGCAGCCAGGCGAAGCTGGAACGGGCCGCTAAAATTATAAAATCTTTAAGAACAAAGTTCAAATAAATTATAAAATGCCAAACAAAACAATATTATCAGCAAAGCATAATATTATTAATCCTGCATGCGTCCATCGACAGATAAAATAACAATTGTCATAAACAATATAATCTTTCCAACGTCGATACTATTTTAGATTATGAATCACTGTTATAAAATACTGGGCGTTGATATGCTGTCGCTACCTTATTGAGAAAGGTTGAACGACTCTTGATTGCTCTACGATCGTTAATACTAATTTATTTGTATCGATACACATAGTATTATAGAATTATCGAGAACATTAATTTTAATGTTATTGTGTGTAGAATTAATTTTATCGTTATTGTCTAAGACGTAAAAGGTATTTTTGAAAATCCATGTGTTGGAATTCGGTTTTGGCGGTTGAATATTTTTTACTCGTGTAAGAAAGCGTTGTGGGTGACATAATTAACGACGTCGCTAATAAATTGATATAAATTTAACAATAGATTTGTCAATAAAAGAATTGCTGTTTATATTTTTATAATACGAAAGGATGTTTTATTTATAACTCATTGATAACTTTTACAGCTCATGCTTTAACTTTAGTAATGTTTTTGTAGCTATCTAGTTTATTAATAATAATATTTTAGATCACAATCCATTTAATATAAAACTAATCTCACGCATGTTTTAACATTTATTATTACAGAAAAATAGGTTAAATCTTACTATAAAGTTTAAGAGTCAAATATCATACTTCTTGTTATATCGTTTCATTCATAAGCAACAGTGCTATTAATAAGTAGTTCAATGTTAAAAAATGTTCATGAAGACTCGTCAATATCACAGGTCCCAAAAATTTAACTAAAAAACAATTGCAACCGAGATTACTTTAATTAATATTTCTTATATGAAAAAAACTAACAATAAATTGTCCTTGCAGAGAACTCCACTTGCACAACAACTACCTTCGCGCGTTACCGTACGAGCTCGGACGGCTGTTCCACCTGCAACTCCTCGGCCTTCACGGCAACCCGCTCAACAAGGAGATGCTCTCGCTCTACAATGACTCCAACGGCACCGCCAAGCTGCTCACATACATGCTCGACAACTTGCAAGGTAAGTGCTGTGTGGATTGTGTTGCCAGTATGTTTCTATATGTTTTATGAGAATATTTTCAGGTTGTATCAGTTTTAATTTCAAATTTCGAACGATTTATGATAACTAAATATGATGGTATTTATCGTAGCTTTTTTACTTTTAAAAACTCAGTAGTATTATATTTTTGTCGTTGTATGTATAACAAATTAACTAAATATAAATCATCAAACTAAAAATACTAAATACTAATTTAATTTCCGATTGAGAGTTGTAAACAGACAGCGCCATCTATTAATGTGAACAAGTAACTATACAATGACGTACCAGGTCCGTCGTACAGATGGCGCCCCACGGCGCATTTTACCGTAAAAAATTAAACGGCCACCGCTCTCATTAGCTAATAAATTAAACTTCATTCCTCTTGAGAGTTTGCGACTTTTAAATGAGTTATAAATTTTAACTGGTCCAGTTAATTTTAATAGGAAAGTAGTCGCGGCGCGCTACGCCTCCGCTCTTTTGTCTTTTGTTATTTATGAAATCTGTTTGGATTACTGACTAAGCTTGGTCTATTTTACATTTTTTATTATACAAAATGGGATGCGGAATAAAATATTTATCGGAGCATGTACCTATGTACTATAAAGGTACTATAAAGGTTTTTTTAGTATCGTAATTGCTTAGAGTTAACCATAGACAAGGGTTTTAAGTTTCTAGGATGAATTTGAATATGTTGGGTATCGAGTTTTATGTTTTTAAAACTTACGCTTATCAGGTATTATGTAGGTTGAACTAGTTAGATTAAATTGAGCATATAACAAATAACAATACTTTAAAATTGATAAACAATTGAATTAGTAGACTATACTGTTTCCATTCGTTTATTTTATTTTTGACAGTTCACGCCTATAAAGTACGACATTACAGTAGAACAATATTTTGAAATAAAAGTAGATACTTTCTTGACGGGTAACGCCCACTTAGAGTTGTGCCATTCGTAACGAATGACCACAGATAACAAAAACGATTTTGAATAGAATCAATCAATCGGAATCATTTGAAATAAAATTACATTAAAATGCTAATGAAAACAGTTAAACGTAATATAGTACCCAATATTAGGATCGAATGTATTTGCTGCAAATTAATTAATATGAATAAAGGTATACGTATTGAAGTGACTTTTAATAAGAGTTTAATTTATTACTATTGCCGACGGAAGTGATAAGAATATTAACTTAACATGAGTAAATGGTTTATTTTAATATAATTATTAAATCAAGTAACTTAAATATCCCTGAAGTTTTATAAAACAATGCATGGAGCAAAAAATAAAATATGTATTAAATCGATTAAAACTTGTTCAAAAATAAAATCGTTTGTTATAAAAAATTGATTCGATAACGCATCAGGCCATCACTATTTGATTCAGTACTCGATGTGTCAAAAATAAAATAAACGAATGGAAACAGTATAGTTGAATTTGATTTTACGAATATAAACCGATCGTCAGAGGCAGTATTTGTCTGGAATGCTGACTTGAAGTGACAGCTTCCATACCACGTTTTCTTTCTAAGCCTATCTTAAGTTATACATATGACTCGACATCGTGAATCTTCAATATAAACAAATAATACTTTACATTCTCCTAAATAAAAACCTTTCAGCCGCTATTGACCGCCATTCGTTAAACAAACATTTCTATTTACAATAAAATATCACCAAACAATTGTCGCGGGCGTGATAATGAGCGGACGCAATCACAATGCGAACATTTCACGCCGACTATAAATGAAAGTTTTTGATAGATATTTTTTTTGTAAGATTTCAGTGTCAACCGTCACGATAAATGAAATGTTTATTATTGTGTGGTTAACAATGCCGTTGGAAAGTGTGAGAAGAGTTCGGCATTGTCTTTGTTGACTGTTTGTGTTGAGGTCGTCGTGGGCGCTGTGGGAGCGCGCTTTTGATGGGTGGTCGTTGGAATTTGTAATTTTGTTAATTTGGATCTCCGATAAGTAGTCGCCTTGTTGCTCTAGAGGCTGAATGTATAATAATTTATGATTCGCGAGATTTTGGGTTCGATTCCCAGATTAGCCAATCCAGTTTCTGCGAGTTTGTCACAGTATGAATGTATTTTAACAGTGAAATAATACAGCAATATACAAGGGATTCGTGCATGACACCGTACCGATGTAACCAAATTCGAATTTTTAAGAGTCAGTTTTCAAAGTTTTTTTTACACGATTAGTTTTACTATGAGGTATACAATTTAATACTTTATTTTTTCCACACCTACCATGCACAAAGGCGTTTATAGAAAAAATGGCATCTCAGATCTAATAACTGAAGAAAGATTCTATTACTTTATTTCTAACTTGAACAACTCCACCATAAATCAGTCAACACAACAGCTTTAACATAGATCATACTTAATATCCATTAGGGCGCAGTCCATAAACAAATAAAGGCTTCATTAATAAAACTGTGCGTCTGTCGAGCTGTCTTTCTGTCTGTCTACCGACCACTTACCGTCGCAGTCGTGAGTTTATTGAACTTGAGACGTGTTAAAAAAGGTTGTGATATTGTAATTTTGAACTGTAGTATTTTAGATAAATGTTATCGGCCTTATTCATAGATTTAAAACCTAATTTAATTATCGAATGTTTTGTCCGTTTCGAACAACTTTAGAATTCAGTTTGAGCTAAGAAGACAGAACATTCGATAGCTAAAATAGGTTTTAAATATGTCTATGAATAAGGCCGTTAATGTTTTATTTAATACATTACTGACGAAGTAATGGTAACTTCAACACCTTATTTTCGGATACGTTACGTTCGTAACTTCAATACCTTATTCGTTCGGATAGAAAAGAAATACATTAATTTATTGCAAACTTGGCTTAAATCAGAAAGTTTTCAATAACTTCGTAAATATAGTACAATTTTATTTTAGTGGTTTTAATAGATATTTTTTTATATACATTTTAGTACTTTACACAGTAGGTATACATGTAATTTTATCCATCAATAAACAATATTTAACGACTTGCCAAGTGATTCGGTAATACGCACCGACCTAAACAAGAAACTCAAGAATAGGCTTTACAACAAAAAGAATATATAAATTATCAAAAAAAATGTATAGCCAATTAAAACGAAATACCTTATCGCATTCTAAAATGACGTAACTCCAATAAATTCCTCAACACATAAAGCGTTTTCTAAGCGAGGCGGCGGTCTCGACTTGCTGGTGTAGCCAAGAGGTCGGACGTCATGCGGAGATTAAATACCGTCTGACGGTTTATTGTTTTGACGCCGAACGCCGTGTTATCTGTCTATACGTCGCCGATGCGGACGTGGGAGGGACGCTGGTTTATCACTGGCGTCAAATTAAATCCACGGATTAAGGTTCAGACGGTGACGTAGAGACTAGAACGTTCGCTCGAGTGGCAGTTTACAAGGGCTGGGAAAAGTCTAGCAGTTTGTCACTCGTTTAGAACGTGTGCCAAGTAAAAAGTTGCATCAGTTGGGAATGTTTGTAAAATATACTTTATTAAAATATTAATGTCAGCAATGACAGTAAGGACTAGAAGGTAAAATACATTAATAATAAATAAATAAATACACCCAACAGTCACATACATAGTCCTGACCCCATATTAAGGTCAATGAAGTCTTGTGTCGTGGGTATCAGAAGCTACGAGAGACTTTTCGATCTCACAAACACTCAGACCCGAGACAAATACTTGTGGGTCTCACAAACATTTGTCTCGGTGCGGGGATAGAACCCGCGGCCTCTCGTTTCACAGGCAGCGTCTAACCTACTGCGCCACAAAGGCTGTCAAAACATTTACAGCAGTAGCAATATTACAGCTGCCTGTCGCCTTATTGGGCTGTTTAAAAGCCTTAGCTATTGATAGCTTAAGTCTGTATTACTACGGGATCAATGAGTAGTAAGATGCCTGCTGTTAAAAACATTTGAAGCCTCCGAAAAATAAATACGTGTACGGGTTTACGTGATAAAACGTTAGTGGAACTCCATTTTAAACTGTAGTACTACTATTAACCTTGCGGTCATAGGAGGAAACGGGTCTACGAATAAAAACAGTACACACTCCACATGATATTCTATTAATACGTAGAAAGATCACGAATGGCAGTAAAAAACCGTTTTATATGTTAGAAATGTGTATTGCATCACAGTGTCGTGCAAGGGCGACTCGTGAAAGCATAATAAATGAAGAAATAACATAAAACTTTATTATCCAACGAGTTTTCTAGTAAAATTAGGTGATTGACATATCCGTTAGAGGCGATACACGTATGAGGCATGGAAGAGCTTGAAATGCACCATAGAGATTTCACGACAGCAATAATCCTACTTTACGGAGTTAACTTTTAATAGTACGTGCAGTTAGATTTTCTATTAACGAGTCTAAATGCAAAGTACTAACAATACGACTGTCTGAGTTGAGACGTAGTCGTGAGTATAGTGTCTCTGTGTCATTGTACATACCCAACGTTTTTAGTATGATTGAAATGAAATACAGATTTTAAAGAGTTTCTAGTGGTCACAATATTGTTGTTTTCAAAATAACAATTTTTTAATATTGTAAACACATGATTCAAAAGACTCATGACAACATGTAGATTTCGAAACAAAAAGACCTGATAGCAGGGTCGCATTTTAAACATTTAAGGATCGTATAATACTATAAATAATAAGGACTGAGTAAAAAAACACGTGATCAAGAAGGAATCTAAAGTTCAATACACACTACAGAAAGTTACGCTACGCAACAGCAAAATACTTACACGTTTGTTAATACTTTTTGCATGAATGTATCCGCAAAAAATATTTCGAGAATTTGTTAGCGTTGGAAAATCACGGTGTGTTGGTCAATTCAATAACATTCAATAAAATCAAGAAATATCAGCATCAACTAACTGATTTAATTTAACTTGGAGTAAAATAATTACATTTATAGCTAGTGCATAGATTTATAAGTTTCAGGCTTACGCTTTCTCCTTATAATCCAATATTAAAAACTACAGCTTTTTCGTGCAAGCAGTTACGTAGTTCGCTCACCAAATCTTGCAAATCCACTAGTGATTTCAGCACTTTGCTTCCACGCCGCGCTGTGTGCTGGGCTTTACAATAAGAAACTCGAACGTTTACCGTGTTGCGTGATCGCAATAACAAATTGCTTCATTTGGTTGCGTAATACGTAGTATTGGGCACGCGCCGCGCCGCACTGGTGAAATTCTCAGTCGCCACCCAACAATCATTGCTTCTTAATTCTTATTAACCAATAACAACAACTCGCCTTGACTTACAGGTGACCGGGTTGTGAGATTTCTATAATGATTGTGTTTATCCTAGGTTTGTGTTTTATTTTATACGGTTACGTAAAATTTATATGTTGGTTATATTTGCAATTTTTATGAATTGTGTGGTTAGATTTTCGTTTCTTTGATAAGATAATTAACCGATACTAGCTATTTAATGTTTTTTCATTTCCACCTATATTGATTTTATTATCTATTTCTTCACTGCCTCAATAGTTTTATTGGAATGCACGTTGTCTGTGCACTGTGGGGTTCTGAGACTAATTCTCAGTTTACTTAATACTGGCCTTATTCATAGACAGTTTATAACCTATGTTAGTTATCGAATTTTTGTCCCTTTCGAACGACTTTAGAATTCAGTTTGAGCGAAGATGACAAAACATTCGATAACTATATAAAATAAGTTTTTAATATATATATGAGTAACACCGTTATTCTTTAACTAGAAATATTCCAATATCCCCGTGTTACTATTTCTTTATTATATCTTTATATAACGTCGTACAAGTCAAAAAACGCATAAACTAAAGGTCGAATAAGAAATTTTGTACATATTCATAAACGATTGCACACAGCATTTAATTAAGTTTAAATAAGGCGAAAATTGATGACGAACAGCTTAAACCGAGATACACTCGTCAACCTCGCGTAATGTACGACACTTTATTTTTATTTTGTAACACTTCTGCATAAATGGCAATATCTGATCGAGCAATAATTACTTGTTGTGACTCATTTGCCAGTGAAAGTTTAATACCCAATGCTGTATGGTAAGACAAGATAGAAATTGCAGTTTTGCCTTCACAATCGAGGCTAAATGAATATTTACCTCAAAGAATACAATATGTTTTGGAATTTTATGTAGGACCCATTTTGTTTTTTCTAGCGTAATGGTAGACGTGGATCAGATTGGGCGAGCGCTCACCGATCATTTGATAAGACCGACAAGTGTGCAGACATAGGAGAAATACTTTATTTTGGTGGTCTTGCCACATTGTCTTATTAATATCGGCATATCTATAATAGTCTCGGTAATAATGCTCCAAGATATTTAGACGTCAGATAGTTGTTATGGGCCGTTGAGATTTCTGTGTTGCTCAACCTGTTAATAACGCTGAACCACGTATTCTCGTGAAATTAGTCTAGTAAGTAAGACTAGTTTTGAAGCTGCATTGTTGTCTTTTCCGCTTTCACTTCAGTTGTTGGCCGAATAAATTTTGCTATTGAAGGGATCATAACTTCAATCACCTTATTTGGCCTGTTTTCTGGCCCGTCTTCAATACTGCCTCCATTGTTAAATGTGAATTATAATTTATTAATTTAACAGTTATCTCTACAAATGTATTCGCTGTTTATATTAGAACAGAACCCATATTATTCTAACACTGTGTTATCATCAAAGAGAATTCTGTTTATTAAGTTACGAGTCCATTAAGTTAAGACATCTACTCTAAATGACTTTTACTAAAAGACAAACATTTGTAGAATGACTTTGTATTATCTTTCTTTCGATTTCATTCGTGTGTAAAGGTTATTATGAAACTCCAATAGCTCTTTATACGTTACTATCACAATATTTGACAAATGTCTCTGGAAAATACTTTCATGCGTGGCTAGACTAACGTGCCTTATGAATATTAGATGTATAACTTTGTACCAGAGCAGCATGAGTGTATTGACATGTGAATGCGATTGTATGCGATTTAGAAATCGACTTTTTGTGCTCAACGAAATGTAACTGTTTACAATGACTTTGTGCAGTTTCGTATGAATTTATGCGAGAGGTATGTAAATTTTATACATATTTTAATTGACCACAAAGATAAAGGTTTGACATGAAAAGACATTGGGGTATCGTTTTTTACACAAGATTATTTAAAATTTCATTCGACTTTCATTGCCCTTCTAGTTCATTAATGCAAAATCATTGAGTTTTAAATGGCCGGCATTGAGCTAATAATTGTCTCAATAGTTAGGTGTTGATGTAGTGCGTGTGTAGTGTATGGGTGCGATGTGCGCCCGCGCACGGAATGACAATGGCGCATTGCGGTCGCGCGGTGGCTATCGGTCGCGTCGCACTCGTAGGCGCCCGCCCACCCGTCCGACCGGTGAAAGTGTTTCGCGAAAGTGAAGCCGGAACCGAGCGGCGGTGACGTCACGCCCGTTTGCGCAACACCGGCCACTCGCCGCGGACACGCGGACACGTTGCGAAATGTTATCTCGTGTATTGTTGACGAATGACGAGCGCGACGTGTATCGATCTCGATCCATGTACCTGATTACACTATTGTGCGACTCTAATGCACCTTATCTTATCGTTTTATGGAGATTTCCAATTTGTGTGGTTTGTTTGCATAATGAGAGGTCCGTTATGCATAGCGATTAGATTATATACAAAAAATACCATTGTGGTCTATCACCAAGATAAAGAGGAATTATTACAACATACATTCGCTTCTGAAGTAGTTGCCAGTTTCAAGTAGCATGTAAATTACGCAAGAAAGCATTACTCGAGAATTATTAGGGTAACGCCGGGATTTAAGTTGGCTTATTTGAATATCAATGGTTACTAAGACATTTTGGTGGTAGCGCATTTTTCCAGCGAAGTTTCCACCGGCGCGGCGCGCTTAGTAGGCAACAATTTAGATTCAACTAAAACAAATGAAATAATTCCCATGCGGCGCGCTGGCCTGCCTTGCAGTACGTGTCGTTGTTAAAATTCATCCAGTGTAATGGATAAATGTCCGTGACGATACTAGCTCGTTAGTGCTAGCTCCTGATGCCGTCTGAGCTGGGACGCTGTTTCGGCGAAACTTTATTGCTATTTGATGAGCAGATGCAATCACAAGCCGGCATTAGCACGCACGTCACGTAACCAATACCGGCCGATATTAAAATATTTTTTAATTAAAAACTCTCGTTTTTGTAGTTTTTATATTCGCCTCAATATCTGTTATTAGTCGTTGCCAGTGTCGATTCGAAACGTGTTTCTGTGAGGTTTTGTTTTGGTTGAAATTTCACGTTTCTCTGATTCACATACGATTTCACAATGTGAATTTATAATATTGTAACTTTCTCCGCAATCGCAGCCAAGAGGTTTTATCTTGTTGACATTTATACCGTATTGTTTTAATGATGTTGTGTTTGAGCAATTTTATTGCGTTATAGAGAGGTACATGTTATAGTAGAAACTTGTTCCACGCTTTGGCGGTGGAATGACGTGTGCCGAAACCGGGACATGCGTGACGTAGTTTAAATATCTAGGGCTTGCGCACCAGACTGGTTACGTCATATCAAAACTCTATTAGGATACCTATAGCTACGTGTATTCCTAAATGGTGTTCTTACAAAAATGTATCGTACAAAATTAGATGTGTTTAGTGTGAGCCAAATACTTGAGGTGTAAAGGCAAATATTATTCAGTTTTTCTCATTAAAACTCACAAGTCTTTTTATAAACATAAAATATAAATAAACATCATCAAATGTATGCGAATAAACGTCAAGGCGGTTAAATTAAACGCACATTGTAATCGTGCGAGCTCCGAGATATATTTATGGAGCTATATATTTGCCTCGGCGGACGATCGCACAAAGACAATTGAGGCATTAGAAAATCAGTCGTGCAGCCAATGTGTAGCGGTGTTAGAAAGGGCGGACGTTGGGCGCAATGCAAGGGCAACGTGACGCCCTTGTGCCGACTAGGCGCAGTCTGGAGGTCGCGGATGTACCCTTACTTCGTCCCTTCCACGCAACTTTTACACCAGTCTGATAACTATGTATTACGTACCTGATTAAGCCCGACAATAGGGCTCCTTTGGGGTGTTCACGCGGCCCCCTCGCGATTAGGGCGGCCCTGAAGGTCGCCAGTGATGTAGGTCTCGGTAATCCCGACCTTTCTGCACGAGTCACTAAAAAATAATCTCTTTTTGTACTTGACCATTTATCAACATTCATAGTTAGCTTCAAGCGTGTTCAGATCACGTAACTATCATCAATTTTGTATTTGAATAATATGGGAGTGAAACAGATAAAATTGTTGTAGTTGCATACTAATGACTAATGACCAATGTTGTTTATAAACATTAGAATTATAGAATGTAATACAATGATTATAATATCGCTGATGTACCCGCTCCTAGTTTCTCCAGCATATTTAAATTTTTTGTAGATTTTATTTACAATGTCACTAACGATAGCTTCATGACTAAAAATATTCATGTGTAAGCGTAACTTGGTTTTTTATTTTCTTGCACATTAATCGATTATCATTTTCTACACAGAGACAATTTAAGGACTGGAAAATGACATAGGTAACTTGATATTCCGGAAAAATAGTTACTTGTCGATTAGATCTCGTAACTCTTGCTGCATGTCTCTCAGTCCCTAGAGTTTCAGTTAAATGATTTTTTTATTTTTATTTTTATTTTATTTATTAAGGACCATCAAACGGAGAATACAATAACAATTGTTATGAGTATACATGAATATAGGTACATTTTCATTGTATCTCTATAATAGACAGTCACAACATGAGTACTATAGAGGAGTAGCAAAGCATAAAAAAACAATTAAACAATATTAAAATAAATTCCAACAGAAAACAAAAAACAAACGAAAGCTAAAACTATAACAAAAATGAAACATTTACAATAAGAATCGTTAAACTTAACATTATTTTATTTATTCCGTGTATGATATTTGATATCTCAATCATCCGCCATGTTGTCGAGAGCGGGCGTCTCGAATATGTACTCCGCACTTACGTATCCCTCAGTATATAAGTTTCAGTGATTTGTAATGTTCGAAAGGGTTAGCTAACAGTTTCATAACGCGTTCGGATATCGTATTTGAAGGGAAAATGTTTGCTTTCCAATTCGCTATCGGCCTTAATTTGTAACTTTAACATTTCGCGTCTGAGTGAAACTTGGATATTTTGCGGTTCTGTAAATAGTGATTTAGTGCGTGGTTACATATTAATATTGAGTGTGTTGTTATTGTTTCAATGTGTGTTTAATGTTTGTAACTTGCTGTTACGTGTCTTAGAATAATGAATCAGGTGTTGTCGCCTTTATTCATAAATCAAATATTGTTAATAAATGACTTGACCGTTGCAACCATTTATGGAGTGTGCTAACATTTGATTCACACCAACAAGATTTTAAGGTCCTTAAACATGACTTTGTACACGTTTAACCTTACACGTAATGTCACAGTATACATAACAGAGTACAAGAAATTCATCATCAACGGGCTTTCATACCCATCCATAAAATCCTCTACATTCAGTTGTCTCATATCATAAACAGAATATAATTAAACAAACATCCAGCCAGCGATAAAGTACGCACACCCAATTGATATATTGCAATAAACCTACAATGGGAATGGACATCAAAGGTCAAGATTGAACCTGCATTGAAGGGCTTGAGTAATGCGCGCGCGTTATTTCACGCAACGCTGTGGTTAATACAGGGGACGCGGCGTACAACTATCTCGCGATTTATGTACAAGTGTACCGTGGAGATAGTTAATACAAACTGGTAGGATGAGGACAGACTGCGTAAGCAACGTTGAGTTTTAAATTCAAAGTTTAGTAAATCTAAGAGTTATGATTACATTAATGGATTAAAATGTGGAGACATTGCCGAATGCCCTATACCCGTTTCCTCTTCCTATCTTTTTTCTTTCAGGTCCCCTCCTGATTTTAAGGACCGGCAATACATCTACGAACCAAGCGTTGTGGATGGCCATGGGTTCGCTGGACCAATGCAAATAAAAAATACATTGGCATAGTTATAAGGTCTGTTTGCCTGTCACATGCAATATCTATCACGTGTGGATGTGTGTTGAAAAATAAAACGTTACGTATTAAGATGAGTAATAAAATGTTTGGATCTTAGATTACTAAAATATTATATGAGTGAGATTGTTTTTCTTAGGCAATTTAGTTAACGTTATTGATTAGGTTTGCAGTCAAATTATTTATTTGGCGCTGACCCCATGTAAGTATCGAATGCCCGTGGATACCTTATTAGGTGCTTTGTAGTCTTTAGCGGAATCTCTGTAAGAAGTCGTGTCATTGCCATGTGTTCAATATGTACCTACCCTAACAGTCGTAGACTAGCCACGCGATGCTTTAAGGCGTCATAAACCGCGCATGAACGTCCGACGTTCCCGCGTGGCGCATAAGTTTGTATTAAGTTAATGTACACCCTGTCAATGCATACGATTAGTCCTTCCCTGGGATTGGCGTGTTATTTAAATGTATAACAACTAATTTGACAACCGATAATGCATGGTTTTAACCATAACACAATGTTATGTTTTGAAATGCATTTTTGTGGTTAGTTTGTAGTGAAGATGTGTATGCAAGTATATGAAATTTCCTTCAGGTTCAATAATGATAGCTAGACACAAATGAAGTGATTTCGTAAATTCTATTTTTCAATGGATGTATAAATTTACTTTTTGGCTACATTCTGCCTTTTAAAGCGCCCGTTAATCCCATTACCAATTTTTGATATTGTTTCTTTGGTGTTTGTTTTAGTAAACTTTATCAATAACCAAATAATTTGACACAAATATTCCATATTCGAACTTGTCCTGTTGTTTCTCATACTCTACCGTAGTAACAATTACACTCCGCGTAATTCACCACACGTTCGATCTTCGCTCCGCATTTAACGAGGTTACACACATATCGACTTAATTGATAACATTGCGTCTAGTGAAATACTTTTTAGAAACTTTTTTCGATATTTTTTTTCTCAGCGGCGCGGCGCAGCGAAGGGAAATTCGCGCGCGTCTGGCATTTTAATGCGTTTTTAATTGACGCCTTTTCCTTGTGACGCGTGATGTCAGAGGTCGGCCATGTCGATTTTAAATGTCTTGTGCGTCTGTTGCTTGTATTTCGGTGAGTTAAAATTCGTAGTCAGGTTCAGTTCGGGAAGAGAAACCTGCATACCATAGCGATTTGTATAAATTTCTGTGGTATGTAAAAGCCCGCCTATCCGCACTAGGCCAGCGTGGTGGACTATATGGCCTAAACTACTCTCAAACGTACTCTCGATTGTAAAGGAGGCCCGTGGCCTGCAGTGGGACGTATATGGGCTGATACAGTGAGTAATAGAAAAATATTCTTAAACCCTTACAAGGGGATTAGAAAGATGAAAGGTTTTTAAAACTTGATAAAGTTTTAACCTTGATAAGTTTTAATAAAAGTCAACGCGACGCCATAAGGTGAAGGTAAAACGTGCGTCAATCAATCCGTAATGGTGTTTGGTAAAAACGTGTGCACTTGACAATGATATTCTATGGGGGAGTCGCGTTAGGCGCACGCTAATGCGTCGTAAACGCGCAATTTTGTGCAAATTGCGTGCCCACGGATTTGTGACACTGCGCCCGAAGTGGCGAACCTTTGGCGCGAATCGCGTATGGCACGAAACAATATTGCACCACATTTTGACGGTATTTAAAATGTTTTGGAGTGCTTGAAATGATCGTGATTAACTAGTAGGGTGATTGATATGGCGTGTGCTTTTTTGTTTATTGTTTAATTAGTAGAAAGCGTTTTAGTGATGTTTCTATCCTGGATTATAAATTTTTCATGTAGTAGGAAATTGACCACAATTAAGGACTAAATCGACATGAATATCAATCATACATAATTATAAACCTATTTGATATTCCACTCACAAAAAGCTACGATATTTTTTCAACAAACATTTGCACGCACAAGACCCAATGTTGGCAACTCCTTACAGCAAGCGTTCCGAGCGCAAGTGAAAGTGCGCCACGGAACGGCGCCAATCAAAATCGCATTAAAGCAAAGACGGCGCAAGCGCATCCGACTGGAGCTTTTTACTCGTTGCCTTGTTTTTTTTCACTTTTTAAAGTACATTTGTCGAGAGTCAAATGCCTTCGCTACGTCCGTGACGTATGGAGCGGTAACTTGCATAAGAAATGGGTTATGCGTTCGATTTCTATGAGAAATATTGTGCAATACAAGCAATCGACTCTATACGGTAGGCGCCTTTGTCCACCCGGATAGCTACCAATGTACGCGTTGGTGGAAAGTCCTTAGTGAACCACGTAACTGTGTCGCATTTCGGGTTTAGCCTGAGTATGTCCGGTTTCGAGTATGATGGCTTGTTGTGCTGACTGACATGAGATAGAAATGTATCGTTGGTCAATACGCACTATATTTAATTTTCATTGCATTTTGCGTTGTAGTTCCTTTATCGAGTCAGTAGTCAAAATAGTTACTGGTTTGAGTCAGATATTTGACCTCGTTAGTCTGAGGTTATGTTTATAAATGTAACAAAGAAATAAAGAATAATGAAAATATATTTTTGTTGCGCCACACAAAACGTTTTGATAGGAGATTAAGACCATAATGCGGTTTTTATGTACTGCAAATAAGAGTTTTAAAATGATGCAATTCAATTTGCAAGACCGTGTTGAAATGAACCGAAAATGGATAGCCTTCGAACGGCATACAGTCGCGAATCTAGGTAAGCTATTGATAGTCAATTATAGCGTTCGTTAAATGCAACTAGTATTTGGAATACCTTTGTATTACAAATCTCATTATTTTTTTAATCTTAGCTACTTCAAAAGTTTTGGTTTCTTTAGTAATATTATCAATTAATAAATACAATACTCAATTTTGGTGTATTTTGGGTATCGGTAACTATTCATTATGGATTTAATTTTAAGATCCCTGTAGATTCCACTATTTTCAGACCCGACGTCGCGGAATCAATCCCGCAGCCTGTCGTTTCGCAGCTGTCTCCTCGTTCACTTCACCACGGAAGCTGTCAAACATAATAACAGCATGAATGTGCTTTGAATGCAATTTGTAAGACCGCGATGGAAAATACCTCTAGTATTACGCAACATTCCGCATTTTTATTTCCCCGTGGCATTAGAATTCCATTCTCACTTGTCCATTTTTCTTATAAAATGCCTACTCGCCGACGTAAATGAAGGCAAAATTATAGTCGTGTTAAGCATTAGTAATAAGAAGCTACGTTTGCCACGTCAACAATATGTATGTGCGCATTTTAATGATCATTTACAATTTTGTTATTTGTACTGTAATTTTTGGAGGATCGTGTGTATGATAAAGTATTTACCGCATTCCAAATTACAAAACCTTTTCCACGTGAACGTCATGTCGCCCATATTTATATCTACTACGTGGTTCTATTTTTTTTTGACTCCAGATAGATAGCGTTGGGCACAACATAACGAATCCAACCCGACAGTCGAGAAACGTGATCACGCTTTTTAATCTCAAAACGTTATTTAAATAGGCTTCGGGTACATTCGACCTACGTGTTTTAGACAAAAAAATTTTTTCGAAACTTTTTTTTTTAACCCTAAACGAGGTTTTATCCGACGATTCGTTACGATAATTTTGAATGCTTTTATCCGTCGAGTTTTTTAATTAAGTAAATTTTTGTTTATGCCGTGTTTTGTGTCAGGATACGAGTTTGGGAGTTTTTGTTCGTTATGATTGGTACGGGTATTAAAAAAATTGGAACGGTCTAGAACTTTTTTAGTCAATTTTGACATGGAACAATTTATTGTGGTCGATTTTTCACTGTCTGGCAGTCGCTACATGTCATAACACATATTCACACAGAATTGTAATGCTATCAATTTTGAGTACACGTATAAAAACTTTATTATTAATTTGGCGGGAAAAATTTGAGCGCTATTTTAATTCAAAAATAAGCAGTAAAAACGATAAACAACACTTAAGATACAACTCTAAAAATTTTCTATGCGGGTAATATGAAGTTAATTATGCACAAGGTAGAGCATTATTAACTCAAGTGGCATTTAGTAATGATATAGAAGCGAGCTCGCGATGTATTTGTCGCGTTCATGCTTCGCCCCCAGCTCCAGCAGACAGGTGGCTTGCGCCGGCGCCTGCGCAGCGCTGCGCCCTTTTGCAACCGGAAACGCAATTACGTCGACGTTCACCGGAAGTCGTCGAGCTACATAATCACTAGTAAGACACTAAAATGTAAATACTGCTGCTTTTTATTTAACAAGGAAAATATTTGCAACTCGCAGAGATATATTTATCTCTTTTTTGCACGCAGAAAATAAAGGAGACGCCTGCAGTTAATGAGATAATTTAAAACTATTATATAAACCAGTTGTCAGGAAATTATGCGCCGCAACATCTGAAGAATTTAAATGTAATATTTAGTAAACAAAAGCAATACGCGGTTTACTTAATGAACGCGTCGTTAGCGCGAGTGTCTGAGGTCAGTTGAATCGGTGATTTGAAAAACTTAAATATACATCCGTCAGATAGCCCCGAGCGAAATCGCCGAAGAAACTTGCATGTCATTATAATATATTGCAGTTTCTAATGTGTCTATAACCTGCGCCTTATACGGGGATAAGTTCACTGCCAGTCGAAACGAGACCTTCGTACAACTTTTACAACTGCTTCATGTTTGTATAACCTGTCTATGCGCGCTCATAATATGGTTTTGTGCCGGACAAGATAGTGAATTTAAAGCCTCAACAAGTATTAAAATAATAGTAATAAATAAATACACCCAACAGTCACATACATAGTCCTGACCTCACATTATCAATTAAGTCTTGTGTCGTGGGTATCAGAAACTATGAGAGGCTTTTCGGTCTCACAACACCCAGGTCCGAACCAAATAGTTGTAGCTTCACAAATATTTGACTCGGTGCGGGGTCGAACCCGCGGCCTCTCGTTTCACAGCCAGTATTTGACATAAAGCATTCACGCATATATTCGAAGTGGCAAAGTGCGAGTCGCTAAAACGTTATTTGTTTACCCAAACATACAAACGAAAGTAAAATGTAAACAGTGTTAAAATTATACACAAAAATGTTATTTGAACTCGCCAACGAACGCCCGGGCCGAGATAAAAATCGAAAGCAACCGAAATCGAAAGTGAGATCTGTTAATGGTGACAATTAACTCGCAAACACGACATTTGGCGACTTTCGAAATTGATGGATAATGTTATTTTTCTTGGATACACAATGCTCTCCCTCTTGTGCGTGTTCGTGCTGTTTGAACTGTACTTTAATGGTGTTAATTTATTGGTTTGTTCTTTTGTTTTTGAACTCTAAAGTATTCTAAATTGGTCTCCTTTCTATGACTGTCGTATCCATTTTTTCGTATGTATTTTCACTTTGATTCCGTTTGATGACCGTGATACACTATCATATCGTAATATAAGTTTCCATCGATTCAAAATTAATTCGTCTACTTATTAAGCCAAAGCTATTAGTACAAGTTATAAAATTGGATAGTTTGGATGGACATGAAACGCAATTTGAAGACCTAAATTATGCTCTATAGTTGCACTAGAGAATTAAGTGTAAATATTTTTTTATTTTACTATCATATATTAACACAATACGAAGCTTGTTGATTCGAAGGATTCTGTACAAATAAATCATAGGTATAAGAAAACGTACAAAGATAAATAAAATCGTTAGTACGGTTGGCAGGAAACATAAAAATGTAGGAAACGTCTCACGTGTTTGGGTACTTTATCATAGTTTTTAGAGATCGTCCGAGACCGGAATCGCACAAACAAATGTCTAGACGTGACACCTCATTTTTTACTTTTTCTGTTACACTCTCCTTTGAACTCTGGACATATTGTTGTCGACGAATGGACATTTGATATCGGGAACAAGTCAATATAAATGTTAGTATACATTTTATTTATTTATATTCATTATATTGGAATGACAAGAGGCACTAACTTCTAATTAACTCGGAATGTACACTTGTGCATTCCATTAACATGTTTCTCCATTTAAATTTATATGTGTTTATTTTTATTAGTTGTGTTTAAACATCTTAGACCGATTTGAATACAAATTGAAGTTTTGTTCTAAAGAATAGGTGTAATAGTAATTAATTTGTATTGTTTTTTGTTCCCTTGTGCCCTAAAAGGCCGATTTTTTTACTGGCCATCATTTTAAAATTACTAAAGATAACTAATCCAACAGTTCAATCCTTGGTAAATAAAGTTTTTGAAATTTCTATAATTTCCTGCACGTAGGTAATTTCCCAGACTTGGGATTCAAACAGCAGGCGTCATAATTCAAGGCTCAAATAAGCTATCCCTGGACTAATGAGGTGTTAATGTCGAAAGGTATCTGCAATAAGATTTCATTTTATACGCTATCAAGATCGCAATATCGTCGGAGTGTTAAAATTTAATTGGCTTCTGTCGCTCGTTTTACATTTCATACAAAGTTTCATTCCTATGCGAGTAAATATCACGATATGAATGTGGGAGATTTGAACGATAAAATCTAACAGCGTTTATCTGCATACAATGTCTGTTGTATATAGTTATGGCCGACGGCCGACATTTACCGACGTGAAGAGAACAAATTGATATAAAATTATTTGTGAGGCACGAGCATGTGTTTGCTTTCTCATACGATGTGTCTTTAGCTATGGGAATATTCAATTTATTGAGCTTTACTACTAGGAAAAGAAAATATTATGTCTTGTAAATGTTACAATTAAATATTGTTACATAATCTAAATTGCGCAATACTAATTCAAAATAGGCCTATTGAAATGATAACTAAAGGTGTAAGCATGTATCTTAAAAATCAAAAATCGTGTCGATTCCTATCTATTTCCTTACATATATTTTCGATTATATAATCAATATTTAAGAATTCAAGGACCTTGATTTATATACTTTAGTGTAATTATATTTATTGCGTATAACTAATGGGTAACCTAGTGTTAGTATAATCAAGTCCACATAGGAAACTTCTTTAAACTTATTTTTATATTCAAAATAAATTTATAATATGGAAGATTAAGCGGCATCCCTAGATATGAAATCTCCATATAGATATTTATATGAATCTAGAATACTGCGTAGTAAAATTATAACCACTTAAATTCCACTTATCGACACCCAGGATTATTACCAACTTTGATCATCGATAAGATCCAAGCGTCATAAAAATGTTATTGGACAAACCGAAAGATTTTTCTTTTTTGCATCAACACATTTGAAAGTTCTCACGTCGTTTTCACTTCCAATAGCAAGCTACGCACAAAATGACATCCTTCAAACGTATTGACCGGACGACGTCCTCAAGCAGTCCGGGCGCGGTTAATAACTTTCCCTTTAAAACTATAATCACGTTCTCGTAAGAGCCGTAACACGCAACAGCATCGTAGTTAACGCATCCACGCGAGAGCGAGAGTGGATGCCGGATTGATTTTGTCTTAGCACGCGACGTCGGGGGTCAATGTATGAACGAGCTTTCTCTGCGGTGTGAACGCTCATGTGCTACTGTTGACGATGACGCCTGTGGGAGGTGTTTCAACAACGTCACATCCAAAACTAATGTTATATCAGATCATAAAGCTGTCATTACTGAGGACACTGCCCCCAAATAAGCCAAAGGTATAACTTCAGTCGATCATGAAGGATGAGTAGAGGTTGATGTATGGTTTTATTATCATCATTATCATATCAGCCCGAATTCATCCACTGCTGGACATAGGCCTCTTCTCGAATGGTCTCCTCTTCTCTCTTATCTCTTGATCTTATTATAGGGCAATCTAATCTTAAAACCCTACTTAGATTTAGGAAGATTAAAGGTGTTACTAATGACTATAAGTATAAATAGTAACAATTCGCTTATTTAGATTGTAAATATTAGTAATTTGGAAATATTACACCCAAAAGAGAGAAAGTTTATTAAGCGGCTAAATTGATTAAAATTTAACATTAATATTGATGGTGGTAACTGTGTAAAATTAGGTATGGTTGTCATTTGTAAATGTCAGCAGCATAGTAGGTTGCCATAACGGGTATAGTTATAAATACAATTCGGTTTTAACAATTTTCTATGAATTTATTGTAACATCTGCTAGCATTTTGACTCTGTTGAGATTGTTTTTGACATTAGTTACATTTTGGTGAGTTCTTTTTAAGGTAAGGTATGGTTGATCGTTCTAAATCCCATAAGCATAACAATTAGTGTTATTAGAAATGACATGTTCTTGTTAAATTTTACTCCCTTGTGTTCCTAATCTAATTGAGTATGTCTCAAACAATTTCCATATATGATTTCGTGCTTCTCCGCCACAAATGTAATTGGTTAGGAATTTGACTGAGTTTCTGTATTCCTCCGTGGTCTTGGCAGACACTGGCGTTTCCACAAGCTGTTTGTACTGAACATACAACGGTACGAGACAACTGCTTCTTTGTTTATCTCATCTACATATCTGGCGATCTCGTCGCCATTACGCAAACTTATTGTTTTATTTAAATCAATAATGGCACGACGTGAAAATGCCTTAATGTATAAGATTTTATGGCTGTTTGAAATCGTTGTATCTGCGGTTGTTGCTTCTATAAATATTAATTATTGTCTTTTGTTTGCGAGTTCGTTTGTTGTATTTTAATCAGGTGATAGTTGGTTGTGTGGATTGCAATTTTGTTGTGTTTAATGAATTTATTGCTGAGTGGCATTGAATTGATACTTTTATATAGACAATTTTATTCAAATATCAACTACCAAAGACAAAACTTTAAGCTTTAGTGTGTTTTACGTTTTTGGCAAGTTTTGTTTAGCATTGGGATGCAGACAGCACAGTTTGCTAATATCACAGACTTCTCCCTAGTAGCTGGAGGGCTTACAACTGAAATAAAATAGACACAAAACAATATAAACTGATTTCAACGAAACCAAAACGTAACTAGTGTTTTGTTGATTCCAAATAAATTACGAATTTTGTGTACACAAAAGGTGTGTATTAGCATTTTCTATTTATATTTACACTACGTCCTCAATTCCACGGTCAATGTAAAAACGGAACACGTTTTCTATTTTAACCCTTGTCCGAAAAACAGGGGTCAATTTGGCCCGATACGGACTTTTTTAACAATCGCACGAGTGGAAGGTGCGGTTAGGGTTATCGCGTGTCGTGAACAACCAAATGCGATTTTAATGTAACTGTACTGTATCTGGGGTGTATACGTCTGTCTAGGCAACCCTTTCGCTACGTGGGTGGTATCGATCGCACAACACTGCGATATCCTCAAGTGCCTTTATGTAAAAAAAACCCTCTGTATTTGCAGACAAAACGAGTGATTGGTTTTCCGAGCGTAGTAAAACAGTGCGCGGTTTTCCTGACATTAGTTGGGGGTTAAGCCTTAGTTCACTTCGCTGGCCTGCTGTAGCTAGAAAGGAAGATTAATCTTACTGGGATAGTTATAGAGAGTAGAATTATTTGACGCTATTTAGTAATAGAGGGTTCGACAATTCCTAGAATTAATAAAACTATAGAAAAAATAATTATAAAATATATCAAACCATCTAGCTTAAATAAATATCTTGAAAAAGTTTCACTGAAAAATATTTAAGTACTTAGATGGCGAAAACGTCCTAAAACGTGGTCGTTTAAACAGTCCAGTTTGCAATACGAATAAGGACAATCGTATATTACACATAGTTGTCGGTCTGTCGCAAGGATATGTAAAACTCGCAGATGTAGACATCCTCCACGGCTGTTTAAAAGCTAATTGGGACGCAAGAGGTCGCGGCTTTGACTCTTGCATCCGCACAAATATTTGTACGACCTTTGAATATTTGCCTTTGGGCAACAATGTTGTGGGATTCCATGCCATGTGTTTTAATATTACATTATTGTTTGAATAAAGCAATTACACGCGTGTTTTTAATGTTTTATTGTTTTTAGTTTGATAGACAGGCGGCTTGTAATGTATAATGAATGTCGGCGTATTCATGAAGTGTTTGTGGATTGTTATCTTAAATACCCATGTGTAACTTCTAGGTTTCGTTCATCTAACAATCGATGTGTTTTTCAAAGTCAGAACTATAATTACCTGAGCTAGTATATTATTCAAGAGTAAACGTGCAACCTGCGTGTAAAAGAACATGTTGCAACAATTATACGTAAATATATCAAGCTGAAAATGATTTTGCATGATATACTCAATTAATAACTTGGAATAAATAATATTTGTATAATTCTAGATCGTATTTATAAAATAAATACACAATTGCATGGTAAACAGTAATTAGTGTTAACATTAAGACTTTATCGACGATAATTATTTATCGATAGCACGGAAGGTGGAGCCTTTATCTTAATTGATACACGCAAACTCATGTAAACCGCTACGCCGATTGTTTTATTTACATCGCTGTTTCCCGTCAATCAGGCGACCCGCAGATATTGTTTATCGCTCCATCGGTTGCTCATTCTCGATGAGCTATTCGACGGAGCTGTCAGCTTTCATCGTATGAAAGTTGTTCCGTTGTTGCGATATGTTAAATGATGTACAAGGCAGTGTATGAATACTATGAAAAATATGCGATGTATTGAGTGTGATGAGTTATCGAGTGAGAGGCTGATGAGTCATGGGTTCACTTTCACCCGCCCTCGTGGGCGCGGAACGTACTCGCTAGTTCGATGTGCCGGTACGGGACCGGGACAATTTTTTTTTATACAGATTCGGTGTAGTGATTGCACTGCGCTTGACAGTGTCCAATGCTCTTTTGATCGAGGACCGATTGACTAGAGACCATAAGCCTTTTATAGACAGACATATTGGTACAGGCTGATCTCTAAACATGTCATCCTTAGATCACTATTGCGTGTTTTCTACGTGGTATTGTATATTGCGTTTTTTTTATTTCATCTTTTTACAATTAACAGGTGAAATGTATAATGTCTGAGTAATTCTGCAAAGAAATTAAAACAGAGAGAATAATGGAATTATTTCGCTTTTTTTTGGCAGTCCTCAAAAACGTTAATGTCTTGACAGTATTTAAAAATATGAATCAATCAGCTCTCATCATCATTAAAGTGTCGTCCAACTCAAACATTGAGCGCGAAGTGCCGCCTTATAAATAACCACATCGTATCGTTTACGCCACGGTGCATATGCACTGAATGAGTCGTAAAATTTTTACGTCGGAATAAAAAAATTGGTACTGCTAACAAAGGAGATGCTTTCATAATATACACTTTTTATTGCCCTTAACTCGACGCGAGCCCGCGCTGCTTAATTTTTATGAACTTTTGGGAAAATGTTATATTAGTAGAAGATAAGTTGTGGCGTACTAATGGTACGTTTTAATTGTAGCCGATGTTGTTTTGTTGTTTTATGGCTTAATAAAAGTTTTATTGTGGTACCTTGGTGCGGTCGACTGGTAATTTATTTAAGACACTTTTAAGGTGATTTTACGTTTCCGCATTCACTGTGTAAATGTACGCGTCGCGTTAATGACGTTTTTATTGATCTTGGCCAGTATAGTTCGACGCTTGGACTGAATACAGAAAGTTATTTCTTTATAGGGAATTTACGATGACAACTTGACACTGTGATGTGTGCGTTGTTTTAGCTGTATTTCGTGTAATTGGGATTGTGGGTAAGACATTGAACTACTTTTTTAATGTATGCGTGAAACACATACATAAAATATGTGCGTTTAACAAATATAATAATAAATACTGTCCCCAGAATACTTTCCGGAGATCGAACAATCTTCCGTACCAATTCGCCCTGCCTCCCAAAATTCATTGACTAAGACCTAGACAACATTTACGATTTTAAAAGTGTTATAACTTATAGATAGATGTTTACACGCCGTAGTGATTACCAAATTGGGCATGAGTTATAAAAAAAGAAATGACGTAATTATTAAACATTCAAACTTTCAGATTAAAAAGTTAGAAAATATAAGAGGTACGTGCGTCGTGCGACACGTCGGTACGTTACTTCTTTAATATTCCTTCTTGTAATTTGAATTCTAAGGAAGACCTGTTGGCTAATCCAACTTTCCATTTTGCACGATTCGTTTTATGTGCCAACGAGTTTTTTTTTATTTTTTATCGATTTCGTGTCGAACGTAACATAAAATACACTCGTAATTTTAATGAAATCTGTGCGCTCGTAACAGCTGATTGGAGCTTTTTATGGTTTTGGTTATGGGTTAATTAACTTTTAAAAGAAAAATATATAACCTTCGTATTATTTGTGAAATAACAAGAATTGTCACATTTATTTTCCTCTAACGTGTAGTATTGAAAATATTATAAATGTGTAGTACGACTTTTTTGAGGCTTCGGTGTAATTGTTATTTAAATTCGCAGGCATTGTTAAAGCGTACTTTATCTTTAAATAAACCTACATAAAAAACAATAACATTAGTTGAATTTGGTTTTACACCGCAAGGAAAGTAAACAAAGTGGGCCGGTTTAATTGTAAAGCGATTAGGGTTGTAAAGTTTTCCGGTGCAACGACGCGACACGCGGCGACGTGAAGCGATAGTGAGTCGGCGGTCGCGTGGCGCAGCACTCCCACTCGGCATCGCGGCGGGCGCGAGTCGCGGCCGCCGGCACTCATTCACTCCAGTCCACAGCCGACTGCCGCGGCGGACGCACGCGGCCACTTTCACTACGCGCCTCCGATGTTAGATTACGATTACGACATCGCGACGCATCTCCGACTTATACCGTGACAGTGAAACTAACTTTTACGAATATGGGTTAAACGCCCCCTTGGACGTGATGAGTCCGGGCGAGCGCGCCGCCCTCGGGCGCCGCGAACCCGCTCGCCCTCAGTATGCCAACACAGCACCGGGTTTCCCGCCGCCCTACTATCCGCACTATGGAGTTCCGCACCCGAACGCCTGGCTCGGCGCCCCGCTCATATCCATGGCGGGACGCTCGCCGCCGCAGCCCAGGAACAACCCCGTGTCCAAGCTGGCCATGCACGCGCAAGGAGTTCCGCTGATCATACAAAACAGGCAAGACCGACGAAAATATAACAACACGCCGGAGCAGCGCAACCACCGTCCGTCGGCGCATAGTGAAGCCCTTGCGAGAGAGCGGTGCGAACCAGCCGAGGGGAACCGGCCGCGCAACCAGCAGCAGCCGACGCGCGCCGCACGAGGCGGACGCAACAACAACACGGATGCGGTCAGTGTCGCCAGCGATGAAAGTTCCGGCTCGACGAACTCCGAGACCATGTTACCCAGGATAATCAAACCGCGAAAACGACGTAAAAAGGATAGAAAACCCAACAACATCGTACCGCATGATTTAACAGCTGCTACTTTAGAGCTTGGCGATGTCGATCATTGTGCGGTTTCGAGTCTCGGTGCTCCGCATGGTGTTTACGATGATTCGTATTGCCGGGAGATGTCTTTACCGTATCGCTTAGATGTGAAAGTATTAGAGTACCCGGAACCAGTACCGGAGACATATCGAGTGGCGGCTTTGGGAGAAGCTTTAGAAGCCAGCCGTTTCGGTATGGGGGAGGCGACCTCGCCCGCTGAGTCTGCAGTCAGCTCGTGTCAGTGTCGGCTTTGCGATCCTGTGGGGCAAATTTGGGATACCGATTCTATCGCGGATCTGCTCGCCGAAAATTCCAGTAGTGATTTCGCACCGACCAAACTGGAAGATTCTATGAAAGTGGTCGGTCCTCTTGGCAGACGAGGAGCGGACACCACCTTGCGACGCAGCTGGAGCGATCCCTCGTCTCGAGTCCCCGAGCGTCGTGAGGCTAACAATAGTGACGCGTATTCTGCACCTAATCTTTATTCGCTATTCCCACCAACGAGACGAGCAAGTTCACCAGAACCTCGGTCCCCGCTTGCTTTGGAAATTTCTTCAGAGATCGTTACATCCATGAACGGTCACCGCGACCTGGAAATAAAATTGTTCTCGACCTCGCCGCCGGCTACGAACTCCGACCGACGCTCCTTCTTCGACGACAAAAGTGAAAGTGCCGTGAACAGATGTACGATCTCGAGCTACGATATCAAAGTGAACAGTGCAGTGAACAGTAGCGGAGTCGAATCTAGTGTTAACGCCCATGGCGAAAAGAGTGATGATGTGTCGGATGAGGGATGCCCGTCGGTGTTCTCAGGAGGCACACCCTCGCGCAACATTTGTGATTTAGCCTTAGTTTCTGCCTGAAGTACTCGCGGTGTAGTGGAATGTTGATGCCGGCGGGCAGTCCACTGACTCTACGCTCACCATTTGAGCTGGACTCAAATAGTCACAGCGAGGCACGCACGGAGCGTCTCAACGCGACCCTTTAAAATTGAGATCTCCGAATCGGTTTCCTTTAGATTCTATAATTAATTTATTGCTAACAGTAGCTTAGGAAACTGATGGGGAACTTTATCTGGTAATACGTTGACGTGTGTTATGAGTCGCCGTTTGTCATCATTCACTTTTATATATTGATTTAGCACAGCATAATTAATGGTAACGTTACATTCAAGCCAGGATTTATGGTAGTTTTTATTGCTTCTATGTCTCTTTGTGCAAAGCAAACAATAAATCCAAAGTTACGGCACGTACAAAAGAAGTGACAGTCGCGAATTGTTGTTATAAATCAATTGAAATCGTAAGACGAATGGATGCAGCGTTGTGCAGAGCCTCAATAACTGGCGATGCGCAATTAGCGTTTCACACTACTGACACGGTTCTCGCGGGTGCGGCGGGCGCGGTGCGGTGGTGCGGCGGTGCGCTCGCTATTGCGGTTTCCCGCGGTTTTCACCGCGCACGCCGTTCCGGGTGGCGCCTCGTGCGCGCGCGCTCGCACCGGTTCATAGCGCTAATGACTTTTTTCATTCCATCTCTTAGCTCTCTCCGACCATTATGTTTTACAACACCATTTACCGTCGTAGAGGTAAATCAGGTGCCGCTATTAATATTCTTATCAATGTTTTTACTTGAAACGTTTAAACTCACTCATACGCTGCGTTCACATCATCGACCTCCATTTCATCACAAACCATATTTAAAATCACCCATCAGCACGTTTCCATTATTACTTCATCGTGACCGTCGCCTTTCATTGCACATTTGTCATTCGTATTTATTTTATCATCATCATTTTCGCTCGGATCATATTAAGCATCATCGTCATCATCAATCATAGTCATTATCGATATCATTATCCGTGCCACATATCATGTAAGATAACTCGATTCATTACTGCAATCGCAAATCTCCTCGCGTGAATGTATTGTTCGAGCTTACCATTATTTGTTCCCAATTACTCGGCCAAAGTAAATAAGTTCTTTTGTTGCGAGTTCATTTGGAACGGCGATGACATAGAAGGTGGATCGTTGATTCATTTGTGCGATTACATTTTTTCCGCGCCATCAACCCCGGTCCTGTTATGTTTGTTTGTCGAACAAGCCCGTAGACAACGAGAGCCGTTAGTTTGTTTTAAATATCAAACGGTCCGATGTTCAGTCGCGATACAGTTAAGTCACGGTTTAGTTATATAATTACGTTAATCTAGAATGCACCATTCATTATCATATTGTAATTGGCCTAAGCTATAAACGTGCAACAGTTGCGTTCGGAGCGCAAAACTCCGGTAACAATATGTACACCTACGTTTTTTTCGTTTTCCTAACTCATAATGTTGTTTTGCTTTATTTGCAAGTTGTATCAAGGCCCCGAGTTTGTCAACTGTAAATGTGTTTTTATGTTTTGGCTAGCGTTTATGAAATTCGTCTCAAAGTAAAATAACGTTCTAACTTTATGTCCGTTCCGTTTCGAAATTTTCTGTCTGATGGAAAATTTTATGGTTCCAATAAATTACCAAATATCAGTGCTGTGTTAAAGTGTATCATAAAATCCGTTGATAAACGGCGAATTATTATTGAATAATTCTTTTGTGAAGACGTTTTGAGTTTGCGTGTTGTTAGTTTAAGTGCGGGGTCCAAGGGCGCGTTGCACCAGATAAAGTTCCGTAGTGTAGATAATGTGAATATAACTAAGTTATTCAACGACTGTACAGCTGTTCGCAGTCTCTATCGTTGGGTTTTACACTGCACGGGTTGTTTCTATGGTTTATATTTTTTGTTTATGTTGTGTTTACATGTATTCTTGGGCGCGTGCGTGGGACGACATGATAAATTGGTTCTTGCTTCACTTTTTTCTTCACGACAGGCACGGCGCGGACGGGCAGTTCCCACTGGCTCTTCTTATCTAGTGGTATTCATATTAATGCGTGTCTTTATGTCCGACCGAGATTCGGTTATTTATCGATGTCCCACTGTGTTTTAACAGATGACATTCGGAGTTGGGCCTCCTTATTTATGTTTACTTTTTATCTAAAAGGAAGGGGGCAATAGCTTCTTTATTACGTCGATAAATTCTATTAATGTTACGTCGTTTGGCGATAAGATATCGAGAGTGTGTGTCGCCAACGCGATAGAAATTAAGTTTCGAAATATTCCATTAAATGATGTTTTTGAAGTGAAGTAAATGTGTGGCCGTAGCGCTGTGCCTGCGGTTGTGGCGGGATTTATACGGGGCGTGGCGCCAGACGTGCTTGTAAAACTCAACGATACCACACTATAATATAAACAAAATAGGCTATGTCTAACTTACTGAGTGAATGCATTTTATACATAAAAAAACTTAGTGTTAAATGTTTGTTTGTGCATGTCGTGAGGCAGGAGTTACACGCCCGCACACTATTTTTGTACAATAAATACCATGTCCTGATATGAACGTCCGTTGTTTTATTTGCAAGTTGAATTGTGTACGCGCCCGGCCTTTGTCCTGAATAAGGACAAGTGTGGGTTGCTATTGAGATCACCTATGTTTCGCCAGGATTTATTCTGCCCGAGCCACGATAAGTGGTGAGACATAGCTGCTCGTATAACACTAGGCAATGGTTATCAGTTAACACAATATATTTTCAGATATTTCTGCAGCAAAGTTCGATGTTATTCCACATATTTTTTAATTGATACGCTCTTACACACAAAGTACATGTTGCGTACATGCTGTTTCGTAACTAGTACTTTTTTTAATACCCATTGCAAAGTGAAATCGACAAGCCCCATTCTGATAAAAATAACTGCCGTGTGATGAAATCGTTACCAGCTGTTTGAAATGTTACACCGAATGAAATGCACGTTTGCAAAATTTGAATTGACGGAGTCTACAAAATCTCATTCTGGTAACGTTGCGAACTACAGCTGAAAATTTAAAATGCTCGAGAAATGCTGATGTTCTTCAATAAGATACATAACTTTACTGTATTGTGGAAACTCTTTGATATGTAAATTCAGTTGGTGAACAGGGCTGAATACTAATACGAACCAACAATAAAAACTCTCAGAACATTAAATAAGTAGAACAGATTATTTAGGCATTCTAATATCAGTCTGCATGCGTTCCGCTGTTGGGCATCCGCTTATTCCTTTTCCCCAAAAACAATGTTTATTTTGCAAACTATCAAAAAAGCGTGGAAATATTAGAATCGGCCGCTGAAAAATCGTAAACGGTGTTTTGTAAACATGCACGTACCGTTTGCGTAACGTTCGAAACGAGACTTTCTATTGTGGCCGAACAGCTGTTCGCTCGTTACGCGGCCCACCATTGTGCTCTTATTCGCAACGGATACGTGCGGGCGCAAATTACAGGCGCCGGCCTAATCACACCGTCTGCGCTGCACCGCAATGCTGCCGGATAAAAACTTTCTACTGCGCTGCTCTTTGTTATTGATAGTTTTTTTTTATTTCTACCTGATGTTATCCCAGCTGATTTCAATGTCCATTTTTCTAGCCACCTTTTCCGCTACGTCCGATATTGAACCTCGTCGTTCTCTTTGTTTGTGAGACTATTGGTTCTCACATTGTTATTGATAGTTCTTTTTTATTACTATACACTGAATTGATGATTAAATGAAAAAAAAAACAATAATAGTGGTAAGCTTACCATTATTTTTTACACTTATGTGACATCAATTTCATGAGAATATAGCACACAAACGATACACTGTTCAAAGAATTTATTATGATTGAGAAAAGACGATAAAATAAGTTTTTTTATTTTGAATAATTTGTTTCAAGCCGAGTTTGTAACAGAGGCATTACTGTCTTATATAAATCGATTTCATTTATTCAGGTTTCTCTAAGAATAAGTTGTCTCATTTGTCAACATCATTAGAATATTTCAAAGCACCGATACAAATCGCTTTCTCGAAATGAATCATTGAGAAAGTATGGTCACGTAATACCAATGAATAATATAAGGATGTAGATAAAAACGCTTTCGTAATACAAAGTTTTTTACTATCGCTGTCATGTAATACGTTTATTAACTAATTAACAACACACAATCGTATGTTGTGGTAACCGCAACGCGTGTAATTATGACTTCCGACCTTAATTAACACGTACGGATGAGCAGTGCTCAAACCATTACTGAGTAGTCACAATAATAACAAAAACTCTTTGGACAACTCAATTATATTATGATTAATAGATGTATTCGTTTGAAATTTAACAAGCTCGTTTTATAAGTATTTATGTTAATAAAGCATTGGCAAAATAACAAAAAAATATTGGTTTAACTCTGTCATAATTCTTGTCATATTTTTTGTTGTTGGTATTAAAAATATAGGAAAAATACTGTTTTCTTAACGAGTTTCTTATTGTTTGTTAGATTTTTTTTAAACACATATTAAATCGGGGATTACAAAAAAATATAGCCATACTGTGAACCCTTTTCACAATTCCCATTTTTCTTCTCACTGCCCTACCTTTCATGAAATATATTAAGTTTTCTAAGTTGAATATCGCGCTTGTCTTACCCCGCTATAAGTCCATAACAGAAGCCCATATGTCCCGAACAAAAGCGTATGCAGAACATGTACACGTTTCGTTTCCCCGGCAAGGACACTGACTTGGTCAATGTCACGACGAATGTTTACAATAAGAATATTTTTATGATCGCTTCTCGGGATGCTGCGTACACTGCACTCTTAATTTGATCCGGGGATTATCGTATATATCAATATTTTCATCTTCTCTTTTAACATGTCCGTTCCACGTTGAAAAAAATAATTTATTGGCCATTTCGCGTTCCAAATATATTTGGAGTGTATCGCGAGTGTTCGTGTTTCCCTAATCGTTTGTCATTTATATAAGTCAGGATTTGTTTGTATTTATTACGTGAGATTTTAAATATTGTTTTTATGTTTTATGTGTTTAAAATAGACATAACGGCCCAATTTTCAAATTTGTTGCTAGTTGAAGCTTTTTGTCATATAATTTGTAAATTATGTGAATCAATAAATTATTCAATTAGAGGTCATTTTATTACGTTTAATTTATTAACAACTGAGTAATGACTATTAAATTCATAATTGTTTTAGGAAATAATACAAATTTAAGTCAAAATTGGTTTCATTGTAGGCAATAACTGTGGGAACTATAAAAACAGGGCATATCTCATTAGCCGTAAAATGTGTATTTACACTGAAAACAGAATTAATTAATAAGCTAAGAAACGTACATTGCGTCGATAAGTAAGCGTTTTATCGAAGTATGCTACACCTTGTCTCACAAATTAAGCGATAATAGCTATCAGCCGCCGGCCAGACCAACCGAAACTGTAAAATTAAACGACGAATTGCCATTTCGGTCCGCGCGAAACTTTCTCATATTTATATTATCGCTGTATCATGTTAATCTGCTCCATTTCGCCGCGCGCATCCTCTCTCGTCGGCTCGATTAACCTTAATCCGCCACCTAATGCGTTTTCTTTCAACCTCTGTTAATTACGCGCATGTGTATGTGACTTGATGAATCTATTTTCGCTGCGAACGCCAGCGGATATGTCAAATTGAGCGCGCCAGTAGTTTTGCCTGGTCGACTAATCGGGATCACTGTTTTAGGAGTCGTAAATCGCGCAAGGCCAGCGTCGTGATTCTGTTTACGCGAACGTAACAATATGTGTTATGACGTTCAATATACTCCGGGAATAAGTTTGCGTTTTGTGGATCTATGAAATTGTGTTTGTAAGATAAAATTATACGGTATTGTTGTACTATGAAATTAAATGGATACGTTTATATGATCTGGATCATTGTCTAGATACCTACAGGCTAATGTTCCCAGTTGAAAAATATTTTATATGCAATTGAAATATTTTCAAGACACTTGTTTATTTTTACTGTGATGCCTACTCTGAATGTAAAACTTTCAAAAAAATGAAATTTCAAAATTTGAAAATTATAAATAACATCTAAGACTAATAAATCTACAGATATTCCTGAAAATGTGTTTATCAGCCTGGTAGATTAAAGCCCATGTCCCATCGAATATGTCAACCCATTAATTATATAAACGAGGCTTAAAGGGACTTACATGGCTTACATGCACTGCACAGTATGCAGTGGCTTTGCTGTACCTCGAGTAATGTCAAAGTGGTGTCCGTTTACCATCAGACAGGTCGCTAGTTCAACATACGGGCAAAAAATAGTCAGCCGACCAGTAGGATATTTACGGTCTAGTAAATCTAGATGTGTTGCGTATGATGACTGTTCCGAGAGTGTATTGCCTATATTGTATTGCGACAGATGTCACCGCGGCAATATTGCTAATGCTGTTCGTGATTACTGCAAGATGGAGTACGTATATGGAGAACCAATGATTCCTATCGGTGATTACGTTGATATTTTTAGTTATGGTCTAAGAGCCGGTGAAGATCAACCTTAACCCATCTGATAACCAGATGAGGCATTTTTTGTCCAATATTATTGTTTAACGAAAATGCCTATGATAACTTGCGTATCGAAAAGTGTTTATGGCTATTTTGAATTGAATTAATTTTAACCAATTTTCTTACATCACTCTCACTCTTTTGATAACCGAATGAATTTCATCTCAACGTATAGTTTATAACGTGGAGAATATGCCTAGGTAGGTTTGTCTACTTATTTCTGTTCATGGCTACCTGGCAAGCAGATGTGAACAGGTAAGTCAATATAGGTAACTACACCGATCTGAATTCTAATAACCAATCCAAATTGGTATTATAATAAAGATAACTGAATTACAAAACCAATCGTATAGGCTCATCTGGTTATCGGATGGGCGAAGGTCGATCTTCCACGGCTTCTCTACTATAAGGTTGACAACTTGATAGTTGATACACGTACTGTTGTCAATCAACTGCTTGCGTTGTGTCATGTTCTGTACATGCCACACACACCTGTGTAAATATTTCAGACTTGATGTTCGCCTTCTTTTATGTGACCTTCTTTGACATCTTTGTGTGGTTGAAGCGATATTTCGTTTTGTGCATCTAGCTTCTATATTTCGATTGTGAATTATGATATTTCTCCCTGTGTCATGTATGTGGGATGTAAACCCATCGGCTCAAATTACGAGTATGATATTCGTTACAAATGCAGACTTGTGAATAAATACAAAAATTTTAAGCTATCTTTTAAAAAAGGAACGCATACAATACTTTTATGCCGGCAGCCAAACCATTATCTTTAGTTCTTAGCCTCTTCTCCCACAAAAACGAACACAAAGCTGAAGAAATAGTTATCTTTATACCTATTTCAATACAGTAAGCAAAAGTTTTAACAACGTTCGTGTCAGTTAAATAAACAATTGTTCTAGTCTGAAACGAAAATTAAGTTAAAATTTCGCGTCGGCAATATTGACCTCGATCTGGAAACTTCAAGAATAACATTCAGCAATAAAGGTCTAGTGTTTTTCTTTAACTCTGTGGCACATATTGGCGCTGGATATTTGCCATTTAACCTGTGTTAGGCCACTCCGGTCTTATATTTTAATGTATATTCATGCAAACTGTGTTGGCTATAGTTGGTCCTACTTGATATGCAGATAACTTCTGAAAGTTAGATGCGTTTACCGTGTTATTCAGAGTTGGTCCAAGAGTAGGGGTGGTATCTTTCTGTCTCAAATCGAACATATCAAATTGAAATACTGATTTTAAATGGGCATACTATTACTAAATTATGAAATTATGAATTATTCATTTCCTCCTTACAATAGAAACAAAAATAGGTATTAATCTTCCTCAAATTCCGGCGGCGATTTCTGCTGTCATTGAACCCAAAACTACTAACTCGGTAGTCCATACCGCTCTCAAGTCCTACCTGATCTATCACTCAATGACGACGTTGAAGTATTAACGTCGCATTTGCCACACTCGAACAGTTCTTGGCCTATTACAGGGTCTACAAATCTCGCCGCGCACCCATAAGGCATTTAAAACGTTTACATCAAACGGTCCCACGGCCAAACGCCGTAACTACTTCATTAGAATATAATTCCGAATACTTGAGCCACTTATTGCCAATATGGTGATACTCAGAATAGATCACGCCAGTACCGTGGGCGAACACCGTAAACGACACTCGTGGCGTTTCAAATAAAATATTGCTGTGATAACAGCGTATTTCTATGGTGTAAATAGTTTAATGGGTGTGTTGGGCACGATATCGGTGCTGTAGAAAGCTGAGAGAAATATTTTTTATTTACCATCCATAATGTTGTATGTTAAGTATGGCTAATCTATTTAGGACCGGAAAGAATGGCGTGATCGACAACATGCCTATATCCAGAGTTGATATGGGCTGATTAGATAAATAGACATGGATAATCTGTTTGGCTTACGGCACTCGACGTAAAGACCATTGTAGTCACTTTCATTGCAAATAAAACTACAATAACTACATGTAAATAACTCTAAATACATATACAAAACAGAACATATATCAATAGTGGTGAGTGTCGGCGGTCGCAAGGAGGAAACGTCGTAAAACAAGTTAACAGCGCGTCCGCGTTTCACGCTCGTTACGTGTAACATTGTCTTCGTGCTGCGTTGTTTACACAACATTGTAGGTGACACACGGTTGTGCAGGCAAGGTCGCCGGCCACGTGCGATGCTATGCTTTATGCTATTATTTTATTTTATGTTTAGGTAAATAAGGTCAACAAAAACTGATTGACCCCAGTATGATACTTATCGGAAATTACTTTGCGTATTTGTTGATGCTAGGTAGGTGTCCGGATCGAACCTGCAGTCTCTTGTATAACAAATAATCTCACCCATAGTCCCGCAAATAGGTACTGTGTTAGAGACAACCAAATTAACATTTTTTAAATTTAACTTTGTACGGTGGATAATAAATTATTGTCCCTAAATTACACATTATGTTTGCATTGCCATCTGACCCTCAAAAAGCGAACATTGATAAATGACTTGCCTAACTAGGCATGACATTCATCTGCCCGCAAACTATCTCTATTCCAAAAATATGTAGATCCTTTGCTTGATTTATGTGTGAAGCACAGCCTTATTTGCCCGCTTTTAATAATATGGAGAAAATACATAATTTCACATTGTTTTCTCCAGTCATATAAATCAAGGTTCCTTCAGTTTATGTGCATTGTTTAATGACATCATACCTCGTATCGAAACGACGGTACAATTGAAGTTTGAAGAGAATGCGACGATCAATAATCCGTAAACCTTTAAAAGATAATGCGAAACCTATAAAAGAGGAATTAATGTGATTGATGTCATATTTATGTTTTAATAAATTAAACCATAATGCAGAAATATTTTATTTGGCGTGGTGATTAGTATTCCAAATTTTGTATACAACTTTATTTTTAGTATACTTATTACAAAGCCGAAAGTAGTTTGTTGAGAATCAGTAGCACAATTTATTGTAGAATTATTAACATACCTTATAAAATTTATCCCAAAATCATAAAAAAATCCTGAAGTTGGTTACATTGTTGATTAATAAAAATCCGGCGCGTATTGGTCGCTCACTGATACCTACAACAACAGGCGGTCATTACAAGTACACCTGTCCCTACCATGAAGAATCAAAGAGTTCTGTGCATCATCAAGTGACAGGATTTTTGTGGTACCCAGTCACCGCGTGGGTTTTCATTATTATTATTTCATATTTTTACCTGGTCCTTTAAAACAATATGTAATTTGGGTGTTTTGGTTTCATGGTATACAAAAATTAATGTATATAAATATGACCTTGTGTGTTGACTGCGCATTACTTCTCGAGTGCACATGCACCGGACAAGGCCGTACTGAAGGAAAACACTTAGGTAACCCATACATCGATGGCGTATGCGATCTATGAGTGTCGGGCGGGAACAAGGATAAACAATAATTAATATGATAGGAGCATTGAAATAGACAAATGGTTTATTTGCTGCATTAGTATATGAGTAATATGACGATACATTTTAAACAAATGAGCGCGTTTGTATTTATCATAGGTTAAATATTTTAAACATATGAAAACATTTATAAACGCTATTGAACTAAGATAATATTTTAAAGATGTGACATATACTATAAGAGTGTATATATAAGAGGATATATACTCACTACCTATTATTTATCACATGATTCTTTATTTATAAATTGACTTATAAATATTTTGCAAATGATATTTCGTTCAATATGTATCAGCGCAACGAATCTAAATTAAACGTCCTCGTTTACGTCACGAACCCGTTTTGAAATGCACATAAAATTTTACTTTCGTCGCGTGAATAAAAACAGAGATTTAAAAAATCGCCACGTCTCTTGTTTTACCTTTAATCCAGACATTTTAAAGGCAACGCGCGGCGACCGGTCTCGGATACCTAAACGTATAAAATTCGCTGCAAGCGTTTTATGTTAAAAGCTTAAACCCGAGCTGTTTTACAAGAGGCGCGTCTAAAAGCGGCCACGCAGGGTTAGTTTTCTTCTCGCTGAGTGGAGGCGGGGTAGAAAGCCGAGACGACCGAGACGCTTCCGTTCGGAAGTTTCACGAGGCTTTCACTAGACGGCTCTCGTGCGCCGTACTCGCCACCGCAGGATAAATATTATATACTCCATATTACGGCACAGGATTACTCTCTACTCGTTTCTGGTCCACGGATTTCGCTTTAGTAGAAATATTTTATGACTATAATTTGTGACATTTTTCTTGGAGTGAATAAATTAAAATTATATTTATAAAAATGTTAATTTTCGTTCTTTAAATTTATTTAAATGTTCTGAAGAATACGTAGCCGTTAATCAAGGCTTTCTGTGTCTTGACCTTACCTTACCTTATGAAGTATACATACGAAGTATTTGTGAAAGCGTGGAATAGTGTGTCCATTTAATGAAGATAGCTGCCATAATCATTACAGTGATTACCATTTCCAGTGCGCCTGTGATGCGGAGCTTTCAAACCTTATTTTACATATTAAAATGATCGCTTGGTATAAACATACCTTCAATTTACCCTACGCATTACAACGCGAGTCCGAGAATCGAATTCATAAATATGTATAAAAAAATAACTACAGCGGCGTGATTAATACGTGCTGAATATAAAGTTTACCTGGAACGCGGCGTCAATTGTCTTGTAAATTAATGAATCGTCTTAATTTTCCGTCCGCGTTATTAATAACGCGTTTTGTACGAGCCCTTTTGTTACCAGTGTTATTGAACCTGTGTCGAAAGAACCGAGTACAAAACAACAGGCAATGATCATTTGTTTCGAAGATATTTTCGTTTAAAGTCGATCCATTCAAATGAATGTTCTAATTTAAAACGGATTATGTTGAGTCGGGAGCGAGAGTCGACACTCGAGAGCCGTCAGGTCGACGCTCGCGCGTTCCCGCAAATCATTCACAACGCTTATGAGAACATAAACGCGAGTTTTTCGTTCCCAACAGTCAACACACCACCGTATGGGCCGTTTAATGCCGTGTCTTGATACGATTAATATTTTTGTGTTCGATAATTTATTTTTATGCTGACGTTGAAAAATTTCGGCCACCGAGCCGACTAATTTAGCTGGTTTACGACCGTGCACCCGTCAGATAAATACAAATATTGGAATTAAAATTCCAGTAATAACATATTGCCCACACATGGAAGTAATTGTGTTCCAAAATTATATTAAAATACCACTCATAATGTCAACTTAGCTCCAACTTATTTTAGGAAAATATAAAATTGAAGGTTGTGCTTCTGCTGGACTTCGTTTAATTAAATTCTTTATGAATATCTCCATACTTGGACCCAGAGAATTCCTCGACGGCTTTCGGGGTTTATTATCACATCATTATACTGTACAATTATAATGCATACGTCAGAGTAATAGACGGTAAATCATCAAGGAACGGGTCGGAGATCACAGCTTATTTAAGAATAGAGTTAAAAGAAAATCTTTAATGATGCTATAAAAAACGTACCGAGCACAACACCATAAACGGAATGATAAATGTCCTACGGGAAAGTAAGGAAGTTTAAATCAATGCTTACCTCGTTAGATGCGACGTTAACATTCACATCATAGTACAAATACGCAGGGCATAACTCTTTCTAACATACAAGCTAATACAGCATAATTCCCATTCGCATAGATTACCTCGCGTCTAATCCAATTGATAAGCAATAAAGCGACAATTAGCAATAAAGCCGCTGTGTGGAAGCGACACTTGAGGCGGTGCGATGATGCGCGAATGTATTGTGACCGATTATTGCACCTCCAGGCCGTTTATTAATTCCGTGCAGTCATCTAATGAAGTATTCAGGGCTCAACGTCACGAGATCTCGCGCGTCCGTGCCGCTGCGGTTTAATAACAAATCATCTTTCCCCCATTGTACGCCGGATTATAGAGAGTTACATTGCTATTTTACATGTACAATGTCGTCGACTTATTTTAAACTGTTCCACTATGATTGTAATTTATAGTCTGTTTACATTCGACGTACGTTTGATTCGTTATGCTGAACGCGCAAATGCTATATATCGGCGGAGGCGAATGCGTCTTGTCGCCGGCACTATATTAGATAGATGGCTGTGAGCTAAACTGTGGGATGGGCTTAATGATATTGTTTATCTTTTTAGTGTCAGGGTTCCTGGCCATTTGCTTTCAATTTTCCTGAGTAAGGTGTCTTAATGACCAGCCTGTTGCGACTCTGTCATTAGTAACTTCGAAATCTTGTTGAAAGTTATGTGGCCTCGTCTGTCTTATGTGTTGTGGCTGACGGGTCGCTTTTGTCTCCATTTTAGTGTTGTAGAAAATTTATTGATTACAGTAAAATTTACAATCAAATAATGAAATGTTCCGTAAATTAATTACAGACAAATGAATGTCTGTTAACATATTTTAATTTATAGTTTACATAATTTATGTTCGGTCCAGTTTTATTTATTAATGTGTCCGTTATATTCTTTCTAGCCGTCCGTAGTTGACCGCAAGCCAAAACCGTTCGATTTCACGCCATTATGTGACGTCATATTATAATTTAAGATCTAATTATTGAACACATTCTCGTCAGACTATGGCGCGTCGGTGACCCGTCAAGGTTGCATTTTATTTTTGTGTCTCGACCGAATCAAATAAACAATGAGAGAATAATTTAAAAACGCCGTGTCTTACTTTGCTATTTATACGTAGACATATTTAATGCTTGCGAAAATGGAATTTCTTGTGAGTTGAACATTACATAATTGGGTTTTGAATGAATATTTAATATTTTTTGCGATGTTATTTCTATTTAGACATGAGGTCGATATTATATTTTTATAGAAAACATATAACCTAGTTGTCGACGGTTAGGACTACAGGATGAGCAACCTGATCACGTCTCCACAAAAACTGATTTCAAAAGATTCTTGAATTAATTTATTAATATGGTTCTGGATAATATTCATATATAAACATAATTCCATTTATCATAGAGCTTAGTGCGGACGGGTGTCCCGGCCGGTGTGATTTCATAATTTTCACCTGACTGTTTTCTATGAGCGCGAACCGATAAAGCTGTCGCGAGAGAAAGCCGATATAGTGTTGCGTTTCCCGACGTTCTTATACTCCAGCCGTGTGTACCGAGTTGAAGGCGATTGCGGGTTTGGGAAAACTTGTTTATGTGGTGCATTGAAAGATTATGACGTAATGATTTAGTAAATAAAAAGATAATTATTGGAGAAAACGAACTCATGAAAATATTTATTTTTTCGTTTTAATTTGGTAGTCCATTTCATAGACATGTATTTAATCTTATCTTCACTCTACGATTATGATATCGATTGAAGCGATATCTCATATAAGTTTATCTTAATCTTTAAATACTATATTGAATAAACGAGGAAATCGGTTTTTTGCATCTCATTATTCTAATTTTCTGCGAAAAGTAACCATAAATCTCCTTATCTTGTTTTATCAATTGAAGGTTATTTTTTGCCTGTCTGGGTATGTCCATTATTTACATTAAATTATGTTTTCAATGGCATCTTTGATTATAAAGTACGGTCTTTTGGGGAGGCCCCCTCGCGACGACTTAACCAAGACCTGAGAAAAATACAAATAAATTTGTTAATATAAAATTCTTTTCACCACCTTAATGGATTCCGAAGCATTAGCAAATATAAATAAATAGACTATAAATATTGAACACAATTTCCATTGGCTCCACTCTTGGAACGTCTTAAGGAAAATTTATTCTCTTACAATTTCACGTTCTAATTTATTCACTGTTGCGGCAAAAAGAAATTCCCTCTCAGTCTAGACTGAGTTTAGGCCTGAAATTGGTAATGTGCGACGAGGTTAACTGCTTATTTATCTTGAATATTATCATACTTTAGTCTCGAGCATTGTTTTCGGTACTAAAATATTTCTGCTGAATCTTAAAGTTGTGCAATAGTTTGACTACCCACTTTTTCGTTTCTTTCTGTAAAATTTAAGCCTTTGAATGAAGCATAATGTAAATAATTAACGACAGTCTAGTGTTTTTAAAAGCCTCAAAGGACCAGAGGACCTTAAAGAAAATTCTTTACTGTCGACCCTGGCTTACAGTGATGTATTAGTGAATGAACCATGAGTTGGCATGGATAGTCTCTGAATACCCTGTCGGTGCTTTAACTATACTCCACCATATTCGCCACAGGGTGCCGAGCCAGTAACAAAAAATATTGAGAAATACCTTATCAATAAGAGTTCAATGCAATGGATCAACCTATAGAAGATAAGAAATGTTTGACATAGATTCCACTTGTAATATAAACAATAACGCACCATAATGTTATCTTGTACATCGCAATGGTACAAATGAATAGAGTCCTTTGTAAGCCGCAGACGTGCTTTGACTTATCGATACAGTTTAAAAAGCAGACAGGTTTGATGCTTGAGTAATGTTCAACAAGTTTTTTTCGAATGACTAATCACGTCATTAGAAATCTGGTAATGTTACTAAATAGTATATTGTGCTAGATTTCGTGTTTTGTTGTGGTCATTCGTGTAGTCTTGTGAAAAGGTAAAGATTTAAAAATTTATCGAATTTATTCTTAAGTTTTGAAGTTTATGGTTGCTTATTTGGATAAAATTTAATTGCCCTACCTTACAAATACGATTTTATCCCTAAAACTCATGGATATACGGTATTCTCACAGTGTTTTCCTCAACCAATATGCTAAGCGATTGATTACCTATTAACGAACAATGTATGTAAGACTGTACCAACTTGGAATGAAAAAAATAATTATGAAGTGTTAATTTAATAGCAATACAAAATCATCTGTAAACAGCTATTTAAAATAGAGTAATTATTTTCTTTTCATTGTATCGCACAGGCGAAGATGCGCGCTTATGATTTGCGCGGCGCGCAATAGCCATACTCGTACGCTGTAACACCGGTCGCGCTGCGATACGAGAGCGGTATGAAAGTTGCCGAGCAGCTCTCACGATGCGATTGATTCCCTCCCCCGCTCGTTTGCCAATTGATCGCTACTATCCACTATACACCTCTTGGCCAATTTCAAAGGGATACATTTCCCAAAGTCGCCCGTTTGGGTGGCACTTTCATCGGTGTAGTTCTCAACTGAAATTTTATAGTTACGTTTGTTGTCAAGTAAGATTGATTGTCATGTCGTTATAGTTACTTTAATTGATTATGTCAGGCAAGCGGACGATCACATAATTAGAAGCCAAATTACATACATACATACATATATACATAAACACACGCCTTTTTCCCAGAAGGGGTAGGCAGAGATGCTACCAGAACACCCACGTTTCGCCTTGTATATTCCGTCCCACGATGTGATAGGGGGCGAGCCTATCGCCATATCGGGCACAAATTCCCTGACTCCGGGCTGATAATGAATAGAAAAATCCAATATCACTTTGCCCAACCCGGGATTTGAACCCGAGACCTCACTTTGCAATCGTACCGTAGTACCACTACGCCACCGAGGCAGTCTATTAGTCTATAGAAGCCAAATTATTGTGAAGCATCGGTTCGGTGCAAGTGCGGGTAAAATTATGTTGCGTCTATTCCATGTTTATATGAGCTAGGGATAGTAAAGGAAAGGATATAGCGTTAAATACTCAATAGTGTCCTTATTTACTCGTGCAGGTGTGATATTAGATTGCGTTTTATTGTTATCGTGGTATCCATTTAGTGCAACCATTTAAATATCTTCTTTTTTATAGCACAAAATGTAAAACAGGCAGCCGGATTATGTGCTGGTAAATGATTAACGCTACTATAAATACTAAGAATGTACAATCTACTCTACTAATCCTATGTGAATTTATGTGAGATATAAAAAATCTACACTAAACATATTGTAGACGGCCGACTATATCTAGGTGGCATTGATAAAATATTATTTTTAGTGGCGGAGCACGGTAGTGAAATTCGGCACACGGCAATACTTGGAGCGATAAATACGAGTGCTGAATCACACGACTTCACAATCTGAATAACTGGATATCGATTTACAGACACAAGAACTACCGCGGTCGTTAAATGAAAATGTTCACAATTAATTGCAATTATCGACAATTTTTAATCGGCGACCTCTCCCGTCGGATAGCTAACCTGCGCGAATCCAGCGTTTCCCGAGACACGTTTAAAATAATATTTACCAATAAACTCGCGTTTATTTGAACACGTTAATCATAATAAAACGTATAATAAACAAATCGCGCAAACATTATAATTCAATGTTATGGACACGAGGCGGCGCAAGGTGCCCGCAACCTTCCCGCGTCACAAGCGTAAGGAACATATTGTTGCGTTCTTCAAGGTTTTTTTTTTGTTTTTCAAAAATGACTAAACAATATTGTTTTTTGGATTTGTAAAAGGTTTTCAAAGTGGCTTTGAGTGAGGATTTTGAGATTGACTTGACTGATGGCACTGATGCGGCATTTGCAATAAATAAAAGAAAAGCCTATTTTGTTATAAAGTAGTTAAACGCAGATATTAAAGGATATTTAAAAATAGTAATGAGCTCTGTTGTTATCCTGAATACCGCTAAGATAATATGCGGTTAATATTTTTGTTTAAAATGCTAACGAGACAGTAAAAAACAATGGTTCAAACGATATTAAATTAAATATATAACCGTCTGATACCACATCTACGTATATTACTAGTAATATCTATCTAGATAGAAAGGGATTAACCTACATTGCTTATGAAAAATAATTTTCAATAATCTCCAGAAGCAGATAACAGTGTCGTCTAATCTACTAGACGTCACCGGCCCTTTGTTGCCACGTCGGTGACGGAGCGTTAAATTCGCTTGGCGGCCTCTGTGCCCCCGAAACGCCTCGCAGACACAAGCTCTTAGCCCCGATGTGATTGCCGATTAGTCGGTCACTCTCCCTGCGTCTACAATGGTACTTTATGAAACTATAATTATGTCTGTATGTAGGACAGGGCGGGAGGCCTGTGTTTTTTATAGCGTGACACATGTTATTACTATTTCTGAATAGCACGGCCGTGTGTTCTGATTAGTGGGATTTTTAAATTTAGGCTGTAAACGTTTGTGTACACATGATTTGTAATGTGTATTTTTTGTTAACATGTCTGGAGGCGTTAATATTGACAAACGTTGATTAGTATTTACACTTTTTGTTATATTGTAAATGCGGTGAAAAGTAATTTAAGCCTAGCCGTGGCAACAGGGATGTGTTTGGAGTCAGCGCATGAAATCAGATTTCAAATAAACCAGCTTCTAGATGGGATCCACGAAAACACGCTACTTATATTTACAAAGATTTAAAAAAACTAGAGAGTAAATACACCGCGGTGCTCGTAAAAGATCGCGTTATCTAATCCCGTGTAAAACAATCAAATATAGTCGGAAGGCCGCGCGGCAGATAAGATGGGAGTTTATGAAACCTCTGTCGAGATTGTCTCACTATCGCCCGCTGCAAGACGAGCTACGATAAAGGCCTCCAGGAGGTCATCTTTATCTCCTTCCTTATTTGATTTCGGGTCGTCTGCCCCTTTCAAACAGGCACCGAGAAATGTGCCTGATAAGATATATTGTGCTTGTTAAGTGTAATAATGAGGTGAACGTCCTGCGGCTTATCACCTATCTCTTTATTTAGGATCTTCACCATCCTGGTGCGATGCGGTTGGGTTACTAATTGTGTTTAGTTTACGCTCTGTTTCGAGCTTCTATCGGAGTTTAGTGATGACTATTGCAATTTGCGATGGAGACTGACAGCTTAATGTGTTCTTGGGAGCGCGGAGGAAGTCTGGTTCAAGTCAATAATTACGTTTGTATGTGGTTTCCAAATTGATATGGCATGTTTATGTCATGGATCTGTAATATAGAACATTTTTCTATATACTTTTTTCATATTTGAAAAACAGAGGTAGTTGATTCGCTTGGCACAGGACCGAAAAATATGGTGTGCAAATGTTGAGGCCTATACCCAGCAGTGAGTTGCCGTGGGCTTATATAGATAGACATATATAATAAAAACAATAAAACGAATATATTAACCATATAACAACGATTTCCTGTAACAAAATGTACACGAGATTGTTTTTCTAACGAATTCTTTGTACAATCAAATTGTCTGATTGTATTTTCACCATTTGATATTCGCGAATGGCGAATTGAGTTTTGTAAATTTTGTTCGGCAAGTAATTTACATCGTTTTATTGTTTTTACAGTACTTGCTAGTTTGTGATAATGTTTTTGAAGTGTTGAGTTGAACATTTTAGAACAATGTTTTTTGTTCAATTGATTTGAACGGAATATTTAAATATTTCTGTGGAACCACGCTTATTTGGCAATTTTATTGGAGATCAGTTAGTCTTATAAGTTTTTGCAACTTTGTCTAAATTATCTACGAATGAAATTACGAATGTCTTTTATATATAATTTAATCGATATAGATTTATTTTGATTTTTGAGAATTTCACAACTTGGGTTATAGCAAATCTTTAGTTATTTATTTATGGTGACATTAATACAGATAGGTATATGTATAATGAGATCTACCAACAAACTACGTCCTATAAGTTACTTGTCGCAAATGCCTATATAACAAATATAATAAAACCGCTATAGCATTACCAGATTACGAATATAAGTTCGATTTCAACTCATACATTCACAATCTGACTCGTGTCTGTCAACATCCTATCCCACATCGGTTCTATCGACAGGCGCCGCTATAAATTCAACAAAGTCCCCCCACGGCCGCTGTAAACAATTCCAAGGTCAATATCTATGTACACGTAACCTAGACGAAAATAAACTGGATTCGGCTCCTGCCAGTCAATAGGACGCCTGTGATATAATGGCCCCGGACATACGGCCGCCGCAGGACGCCGAAATGGACAGCACGTGATCGCTGATTGCTCTTCGCGTGGACCCATTGTGTGTCGTAACGGCATTCGCAATATTTTCAACCAAAAATTCGATGGCATCGCTAGTCGACAATGCATCATTTCCTCCTGAATTGAGAGGTTTTTGCCTCCAATGGTATCCTAATTAAATCTTTTTACTACACAATTCCGTGTCCGGTTGTGTACCTATTTAATTGCTTTTAGATTTTTGAGCTCATGGTATATGCTATAAAACATAATTGTTTATGAAAGAAAGAGCATAAAATACATTTTAGCTAAATAAATGTTTTGGTACTTCATACAATTTATTTATATTCGCAAAAACCTATTGGATACAAACATTACTACCTTATTTTTTTATTTATTCCTGCTCCGGAGACCGATTAGATCGTACTCCAAATAGATTTGTCTCTTATTAGATCAATAAATTACTTAAAGCGCATTCGTACATTCACGGAAGACGCTAGATCGGCGTCGTCAATAAACTCGCGAAAATAATTTCCAGCCGTTTGCCTGCGGAAGCCGACGCGCCGACGCCGCAAATGCAATTGGTGGCCGCGCCTTTTGTACTTGTTACTTTTATGAGGCTATTTAGTAATAAAAAACAATATTAATAACCGATTAGCGTAGCGGCTAAGTAGCTGGTGGTTTCGATAACAGGCTGCGAATAGATATCAGCGATGATAAATATTTGTAAGGTCCACGAAAATGTCTGGAAACAAATATCACGAAAAAATATTGTTGTTAGTTAGTATACTAATATATTATGACAGTCTCCGTTTCGCAGTTGGTTAGACGCTGGCTGTAAAACGTGAGGCCGCGGGTTCGATCCCCGCTTCGAGGCAAATGTTTGTGTGAACCACAAGTATTTGTTTCGGGTCTGGGTGTTTGTTAGACCGAAAAGTCTCTCGTAGTTTTTGATACCCACGACACAAGACTCGATCTTAGTGTGAGGTTAGGACTATTCCAAATTTTCAAAATTTAATAACGTGCTTTATCAATAGGCAAAGAAAGTTATAACATAATTGAATAGACCTACATTATAGGGCTTAGCAAATATATGGTAGCTATAACATATCTCCAAATATTAATATCAAATCAAAAAGTCTTAGAAATCGTTTCCCATCCGGGATTTGAAGCAACATCAACAAATAAAGACCCCGCTCCAACAGATCTGCGAGATAGCATTATCACAATCACTGGCCGTAACATGTCGCCCACGGGATGATAGTTTTCCAACATCGATGTCTGAACCAAGGGCACGGTTCAACCTTTATCAGGCCGTCTGTCTGTCTAATGGGAGGTCATTTCACATTGTGTTTGCAGTTACATTGAAGCTCATTCAGCCGTTTCGATACATTCGAGTTGACTACGCACGAAATATAGGTACCTTGGGACTGAAAGGGCGTATGGCACGTTTTGAGATCGTTGCAATTTTTATTTTATGTTGTGTAGTTTTAATGAAAATAAAATGTAGAATATAAATTGGGCTATAGGTCCTTTGGGGCCTAAAGTATGGTTATATGAAAGACTTTTACTTTTTTTAAGTATTTGAATGCATTCATGTAGTTGAGGAATTTTATGTAGTATCGGCCTAGGTTAATTAATTTTATATAAATGCTTCGTTACATCACAATAGAGGTTTATTTTATGAAATAGCGAAAGTAAATTATCTTATGTATCGTCATAGCTTAATAGGCCTTTGCAAAATCAAAACAGGAGAAACGAATGCAACCACGAACTGTTGTGTTAAGAGACGAAACTATCGCCAAACTTATGTAATCCCAACGAAATTGTGTATCTCAAACATGATATATAAAATGAACGTAGAGAAACTCATTTACAAGTAGCAACGAGACCTAACAATAAACAGCCCATGTATCAGCCCATCCACGCTGCAATAGTTTAAGTATGTTGTTAAAATGAGTCATAAAGTAATACGGTAGCAACATGTAGTACTTACCATCAAATTGCTTCATCACTGAATTATGTAGACAACTTTCTAACTTTATGACAAGTGTGTTGGAACTTGGAAGCGTTAATTGAATGGCCCTGGGCGTTTACGCCCGACCTACAAAATGTCGTTTAGTAATGTAATAACAAATATTTTTAATTAATCTCGTGTTGCTATGAAAGCCTATGGTCTTATAATTGCCATACCTTTTAGAAGAAGCATATTTACTGGCTTGCACTATAGGTAGGGCCTGTGGTATTGTTTATTCGGTGTACTGTAAATCTGGCTTTTATATCTTGGTGTCTAAATTATAAAATAGAAAGCATGGACGTACAGCTTGTTAGACATTTAATTTTAGACTATGAGTTCTCAAATCTTTATGTTCATACGGGCTACGAAAATAATCGTAATATCAACAAAGTATGCTAGGTATTCTGGCATTGCGAAAGCTCCAAGCAAAATTTTATACCTCGCAGAATTGGTGGTATTACTTCTAAAAATGCAAATTGTATTACCTACGCTGCTTTGATTTGTCCCGAGCACCGCTCCAAGTAATGCGAATATGTTTGTAGCGAGCGTTTACATACTAAACAAGTGTTTTAGAAGGGGGAAATATTGTACGAGATTCAATTTTGCATTTTATGATCCAGTCGTACCGGTAATTTTAAAAATAAATAGCAATTAATATCTAATGGATCCGATAGTTTTACTTGACGTGATTTGGCCAAGAATAGATGTTTGATCAATTAGCTTAAACGTGGTTTGTGTCCTTCGTAACTCATTTGTAAGTTTCATTTTTAATGCATCTATTTGGATTTGATTTAGTTATAGATTTTGTAAGGATCGATGTGAATATATACTTTATACTAATTAAGTCGTCACATTAGATTGTAAGCAAATATTAATCATTAATAATACATTTGAGTAATTTTTATATATAATAAATTTTCAATGAATGTTTAATTTAATATATGAAAAATAGTCTGGCTTCGAAAATTCATATATGTAAATAGCAACAATAAAAGACCAGATAATTGGGACTAAAATGTATAATTTAAAATTCAAAACAAAACTTCATTGTGAATAATTAATGCACTGTTTGGTCAACCAGTTACTACGTATCAAAGAGTTTTCTTGAAATCATCCAAACGTTAGTGCGTTAATGCGTTTACAAAGAAAAACTAAAAGTCCATTGTCTATTCCGCCGGGTCGCCAGTCGCCACGAATCAGGACGTGTAGTGATATTATTAATGTATGTGTAAGTAGTTTAGCCGCGGGAAAGTCCAACGGAGCGTGTGGAAGGTCGTATCGCTTACCCCGTAACGTAATATCGTACGTGTTGCGCAACAGTTCAATATACTACATTACAGCTACACAAATATACGCCATAACAACAACGAAATACAGTGCACATTCGCCCCACCCGACATTTGAGTCCCAATTGGTGATTTCACCCGTATATCGGATGGTGCGTAATGAAAGCTTTTCGTAATACCAATAAAGGGTACACAATCTTATCTATGTGCCTGTCAATGTGTTTTTTTCCCTTTGCGTTTGAATAGATAATGCGTTCTAGCGGTACTCTTTACGTATGCCCATACGTGAAAAGGTGTGATAAATACTTAACGTACCGGTTGTAACAGACAACCGATGGTGGCGGTCGCAAACAACTTCATAAGGGAATGATCGACCACCGACTTGCAGTCATGCTCGGCAGACAATGAGGTTGGTTAATTGCCTTTACAGTGTAATCGATTGGGACTTGTATGCACATTCATTAGCGGAGTTGCCATTGGAGATAATAAGACAAGGTTGGTAGAAAAAGTCGTACAATTATAAATCACGTTGAGGTTGAAGTGTTTTGCATGGATCCAGCCCGGTACCAATATCTGCAAAATGCTTGGTGGAAGGCTGATGCCATCAGCGTACGTTTTCATCCTTCTTCAGGTTGTCGGAAGATGAGCTTAGCAGCTTTGTTCTCGTCGAGAAAAAACAGGGGCATGATGTACATACATGTAAATGTTCCCTTCCTATATACATATATAGGAAGGGAACATTTACATGATGTGTAATAAACAAATGCATAAGGTACTCATATTTAATAGGTTACCTCGGAAGTTCTACATGTCTCGTCGGATTAAAATTATACTCCGCAAGCCCCGTCCGTCTATCATCTTTTCACTTATGGGCACGCCCGTGGCGAGCGGTACTGTCGTAATACAGGAATTTCAGAGCCTGGGTGGCCTTCTAAACTGCAAACCCAACACATATCTGTTCCACGCCTCGTAACCTACAATTTCACTCTTAACGCTGATGATGCAAAATGCATGCGCTCTGAAGTGTTTTACTTAATGGCAATATCTCCGTGATTCTAATTCAGCGCATGCCTCGGGCGTTTTCAAAGCCATCGGTACATATTGCGAGGGAGGTCTGTTCTAATCACTCGGCCGTCTTGTATACGCCGCGCCGGGGCGAGGTTCTCTCGCATACGTGACCCTCATGTCTATTACTGGCCTATTACGTGTGTTAAAGGTCACTTCTTAGTGTCATATGTGACAATTTGATGTGGGGCGGTTGGTCGGTTTCGCTTGGATGTTTCGATTTTCTCTTAAAGGATTATTGTTTATTTTTAAGACTGAATGTGGAAATGTCACGCAAAGTGGATTGCCTTACCTAGGATAAGAATCCAAGAACTCGCAATTCACTGCCGTGATGTCATTGGACTGATTTTAAAGGTGAAAACACAAATATATACCAACTATGGCCGAACCCCTCTGAATGCTAAACTCGCTACCTGCTACGTCATTAAAAGCGTAAAGCGGGCACGTCAACATGAGCGTTATAATAAATTTGAGCATCATTTATTTCGAAGTCATGTGTGTTAATAGTCTGTTTTCTTAATTGATTACATAAATTATGGAGAAATTATTAAGAAACATCATTGAATGTATCGGTTTGCTTCAACCAGGAAGTATCTGATATTAATCTTCATTGGAATATTTGTGTGTGGAATTTAGTTCACCTATTGCACGCCAGAGAATATAAATAAATACAATCATAAGATACGTGAACTGGTTTGCTTAAGTTTTACAAACAAAACAATCAATTAAAATATATATATATTTAATTCAAACGGATCCGTAAGTCCTTCGTTTACTATCTTAGGAAACCGACAAAACCCAAGATTAATGAAACCAACATAACAAATAACTTTGAAATCAATTTATAACTATAACTTCAATGTCACAATTATAATTAATATTATGTTGTTTCGATCTATTACCGTTTTTATGGCCATTAATATTTACAGGCGTGGTTGTAGCGTTTGGGGACGAGGATGACAACAACTAGTTTAGAAGATGTGAAAATGACTGAAATGAGCGGCTGCGTTTTCGATTCCCATATCGCGATAATTTTAAGTGAACAATAAGCATTTGTTTTATTCTAAGTCAGAACAAGCTTTGTAGTTAATCGGTATCAAATTACCTTGACATTAAATTTAATTCTCGCAGTTTTACCGTAGCCAATATTAGCGTTAATATAAGACGATCGGTCCATTGAATTTGTTTTTGTCCGAATTATCAAATTTAAGAATGTTATGATAGCCCGTAATTATAATTTATAAGCTCGTTTTAAACCGCAAGCCTCAACCACTTTATTGCACCTGAATAGTTCCGTATTTTTTACGCGACGCTGTGCTATAGACTCGGTAGCCCGAGGCTACAAACGCGTATATCCTGATTCATATCGTAAATATTTTTTTTAATAATTAACCTTTTCGTGTTTGTGACATGTATAGGCATGGGATTTTTAGCATATATTTTTAATCATGAAATTTGATTTATAAGAAAAATACGTCAATACGAACCTATAAGCTATTAGACATTGTTTGAAACGTATAAACTTGTGTCTATCGACTGGACACAAACCTAACTTTAGTCCACCGTGCCAGTCTAGTGCGGATTGGTAGACATTTGCATATTTTTGATATTCTTATATAAAACAGATCTCTCGATAGACAACCCACTCAAAAATACCACTACAATAATGACGCGATAAAATAACTGTTCCAGAAATGTTTTTCCTTATAAAATCTGATAATATTAAAAAATCTTATATCAAGACAAGTATTAACACGTCAACGGTACATGCAAACCGGTCAATACGTAATACAACGTCAGAATTAAAGTATTGATTGCTGCCGCATTTAACATTATACAATCTGGCAATTCAAGACGATAAAATAAGCATTGCGTCTCGAGTTGATCAGCCTTAATTTATGCGTTTGTTGATCTCTCTGTAACGTCATCTTGTAACTCAAATGCATTATGCAAAAGTGTCGTGTATTGTTGATGTGTATGCTATATTAATTGTCTGATAGATGCTATTGCATTGCGTGCGAAAGGCATGAGTTGAAGTTATTTTGTGACTTTTATTTGTAGTTTTAATATACTCATATTTTACATTTTGATCTCTTTCATTTAACTGGTTTGAGCAGCAATGCGATTTTATTTTCTATGTTTTTGTCTTGATAACCATACGGAACCAAAACTATTTGATAAATATTCTGGACTGTATAGTTTCTATAAAACTATATTTCAATAAGACTGGAGTTGGGTTAAAAGCTGTCCAAAAGAAATATATTAAAACAATGTAAATTTTAAAGGCGCCTATTGAATATTGAAATCCTCCACATTTATAGGTAAGGCATCGCACTTTATTAATTAAATTACAGATCTATATCATAGTTTAAAAAATTACTCGTAGACGCCATAATGATTAGGCAAAATATAGACTTGTCTACTCTGCAAAGGTTAGTGGGCAAAAAAAGTTATCGCCAAGAAAAAATGGGTGATCTAAATTGAGTCTCATTTTCATACATCCGAACGTCATTACTCGTCTACAAGTGTACAGCAAAAACTATGTAGGTTTTAGTTTTTGTTCGGTGTGATGGTAAATGTTGCCAAGTATTGTGTGAAGACACGACACAGGTTGGAAGTAAATAAATCATGACCTTAGTCAATAAAGTTCTTCAATAAATTCAAATAAAAGCGTCAAAAGATAAAGAATATAATGTATTGTTCAATGGGCAATGAATTAAGATCATTATTCTATTGAGACTTTTATACTTTTTTAATGAATTCATTCATGAACAAGTATATTTATTGAAATTAAGTAACTTATCGTTTTTTTTTTCTATCCACCTGGACTCGTAAGTTATTTTAAACAATAGGACCAATATACCAGCCATCTGTCCACAAAATGTTTTCTGCCGCCCAAGAATATCCACAACACATAAAAATATAGCTTAAAGTAGTAAGGATTGAATAGGTTGAGAGATAAAATGCAAGAATTGGTTCGGTCTCCTCTCAGGCGAACTCACTGATCGAACGCGACTAAATTCGATAGATATTTCTAAATCCGTCAGTTCCGGGTATTCAGTAACCCGATGATGGAAATCTAAACATCCTTATAATATAACACCGCTGGCAACATTAGCCACGGTACACCGAGATCTCGGCACATCGCCGGGCCTGTAAACGTAACCACAAGCCGGTAGCTATTCGGCGTTGATCGAGCCCGTGCTAAAACTAGATTTATCGCTAGTTACACGAGCGCACAAAACAAAATGTTTGCTATGGACGCCGCCGTGCTAAATAATACCCACCCTCGGCTCGTGAACTCATATTTATGGTCTCGAAACGCAAAAATAACTGTTTTTGTTTGGCTGCGGCTACGTGTGGCCTGTACCGCGGTGCACTCCAGTTTGATTTGTTGCGTGAAATGGAACGTTGGCTGTTGATATTGTTTACGGTTTGCGGTGCCCGTATCATCTGTGCCTGTTTCGGCTCGGATATGTTTATCTCTCCTCATTTTATTTTCAAATGGTCTTTGACTCGAGGATTGATCGTTTCTGTATGCTACACGTGTGTGTTAAGTTTGATTGATAGCTTAGCTTTTGTTTTGTTTATTACCTGATAACATATTTTGATACAATATAGTTGATACCTAATCGGTACGTAATCGATTGTTATAATTACGTTTGTTGAAATCTTTGTTCTTAAACGGATTAAATGTTTAGTTTCCTTCTAAAGGATTAAGGGTTTTTACGTTTTTTTGTTTTGCTACCTGTAAAGGTCTAATCGATTCCAATTATTACGTAATTCCACCTGCGGCTATAAGATATGATTGGAAATTAAGTTTGTGCGTAGGTAAGAATATAACTAAAGCCATTTAATATTAAACTCTCAATAATATTCATATTTAATTGTACAAGAAATGAAGTAGCCGATTAATTTTTTATCCCATCTCACGACAAAAACTCCGCTCATGATTTAGATAATTGGAGTTGATTTTTTCCCACAATAACCATCGCAGGATATTAATTTTCTCAAATCGACACCGCGTAATGATTTTGATTCCCACAAGTTGATAGGTTTTTTTCATTGTCGACGGTCTGGTTCGTATATAGACGCGACTGGTCTGGTTTGAAAGCGAGGTTTCGCTCTTGATACGTCTAATTCATCATTCTGTATGGACGGTTAAGTGACGTTGTACATGTCTATCGATTTATTGTGACTGCTTGCCGCTCTGATGTATTGAGATGATGCTGTGGCTCTACTATTGGTCGGTTTAGTTTTTATTTCGTTTTGTGCAGTGAAATGTTGAGATTAGGATCGCTAGAACATGTTATTACGATGACCCTTTGAATTTTGAAAAGTTGTTTTGTTTTGATGAAGAAGTATACAATGTTTTTGTAATGGTAGCTTCAGATATCTTCATTAAACAGTCGTTAATGGCCGCAATCAATAATAAAAGATAAAAAAAATCAGTTAACCACAACGCCAATCAGTAGCAGTTGCCAGTTATATTTAAACGATTTCCTCATTTAAGCAAATGTCTAGTACAATATTGTTCTAGACCACGTGTAAGGTCAACTACTAGGCAATATTCAGGACACGTTAGGTAACACGCATGGCATGGTTATTATATGTGAATTTATCTTAAATTAACGAGACCTTGAAGAGTCTGACCCACAGACAACTGGTTACATACGAAATTGTAATTGGCCACTTACAATTAAAAAAATAATAAGCGCCGCAATAAAAATGATGAAACTGACAGATGACACAATTTTTATATTTTGTCTTGAAACTCAAATATATTTAAATTGCAATGTAAAAGAATATTGGTTATTTTTTGTCGTGACTGATTCATTGCACCTTAACCCTAGGTAGAATTTGGTTATCGTCTGACTGTGAGGCAATCCTCCATAGCGCCTTACATTTTACGTATCTCCTTTGAGATAAACTAATGTATACTCAAATAAAACTAAAGCGATTAGTGACGCTGCATGTAACCCGTCTGCTGCATTAAATACGTTCGATTGGTATGTGAAATGAGAGTGAGAAGGTCGTGTCGGGTCCGTGTCGTGCGCGTCGCGTGACTCGGCACTATTGCGCCGAGGGTACGGCACGGCGGCGCGGCGCGGTGATATCGCCGAGTTGGCTCTGCCGCCGTGTCATGTCGGGGGACGCTGTTAGTGTTGTAAGTGGGCCGCCTTCAGGAAACCGTTTCGCTGTATAGATTTTATCGACGACGTATTATGGTGATTGTGCCTGATTTGTTTTTAGACGGTTGGACTGAGAAATTTTATTGTAAAAAAAAGTGCCATTTGTGACTTATTACACTGAATGTGTGTGCAATATTTGATGGAAATCTAAGCGTAGAATCTGAATTTAAAAAATAGAGGGTCTAGTACGTTTTGTTACTATTAGCCGTCCGCAATACAATTAACGCAGCCATTTCAAACCTTTCATATATCGCTTACCTTTACCGAGAACTATAGAATCCCTGGAGCGCATATAGAGCGCAGTAATCGGTGTAATGAAGCCCCGATCGAATTAAACCGACACGTGAAAGTATGCAAAGGTCCATAAAAATAGATGCCGCGTTTACAGCTACTGCTTGGTACAAGGAACCACCGGGCTGGGTGACATAGCTCGCCAATGAGGAAATTCTCCACGTGCCCCATTACTAAAGTAAACACGTTGTTGCACTGTAATTTTGAGCGTTTGCCACTCGCGCCGACAACCGCCCGCTGCCAACTTCTGTGTGATTAGAATTCTTCTTAGTGTTAGATGATGGTGGTTGCTTGCACTGATGGCATATTTGCATCGCACTTATTGCTAAGCGTCTTTATCCTACTGTGCATAAGTAAGAGCTGTCGCGATCAATTGTGCGCATGTCGAATGTCAATAAATTGATCTCTAGTAGTACATTGACGAATTCTTCAGATACTTAGATTCGTTGCAGCATGTTTCTGTTTTGTACAACAATCTACTGAACACCGATATCAATGCATGTGAATCTTTCATTAAAAGTTACAAATGGTTACCTTTGTTCCCTGCCACTGGACATACTTGATGGTACATTGTAATGAAGTTCGCACTTAAATCATGCGTGATCGGCCGAAGAACGTCGCCGGCTTATCTGTCATCTGTGTGCCGACGACGCCGCCCGAGTACCACGCGACCCGCCATTGTGTTGTCCCACAGAACCTTCCACAAAAACAATACTTGCTAATGGAATGGATCTATTACCACGATAACTGTGCCGCGTCATACATGATTCATAGCCATTATGAAATCTGACGTTGCGTTGTAAATCACGATATAAAAGTGAGCAACTTTCGTGGAATGTTTTCGTCGTACGCCACCGGTATCCTTGAAAAGAGTTTTAACTGCGCGGAAATATGGACGTCCAAAACTTTGTAGCGTATGTTTAAATTCAGTACAGTTTTATAAGGTTGTTCGGCTGCGAGCGCCCCGAGCGGCGACTTCGCATAATAAAAACATCAAGCGCCATTAAAAGGATTTCATACAGACGTCCCGACGAATATTTATGTCGTAACGCTCGATTGCATCATTTGCATTGAAACGCATGAAGGGCTATTTGAATACTCATGTCATTTAATAAGTCAGCTTTGTAAGTGGTTCGTCGAAATTCGACAGGTAATCCTTTGAATCGGTCGATGCGTGCAGCCAAGCGCCGCGCCCCGCGCCCGCCCAGCCCGCTTGACAGCTCGAGTGATTCTTTTTTCATCAAGAATACATTTGAGGCGTGACACCGATTAAAATTCCACATCCATTTTTGGATACTTGGCTTATTTCTCAAGCATCGCCTGGACGTAGTACGGTAAAAAGAGCACATATGAACGCGTGCACACAGTCTCGTGTCGCAATATCCCATATACCTCAAGACGCAATGCGTGACCACCGGACGCTCATAATGAAACGCTTCAGGTTAATAACCGACAAAATACGTCGGCTTCGGGACATTCCTAACACAATAAACTCATTATTATGGTACCACGTCCGCGTTAATTGCAACGGCGCGCCGTGTCACCGCCGCGAGCTGCAGCGAGCCGCGCTGCCGCGGACCTGTCACCTTGGATACAATTTCACATAATACGAGGAAATTGTTATTGAGCGAAGGTTATCAGCGTATGGTATCTGCAGCCGCGGGCGGCAGGCGCGGGCGGCGCGGAGGCGTGACGCGAGGAGCGACACCGGGATGCCGGCGTCGTTATCCGTCGGCACTCGGCGGGCACATTGTGTGGCTTGCCCGGCAGCACCGATTGTTGCTCGATTCCCCCGCATTTGCGGCAATAACGCGAGCTCCTTTCAATTGCCCGTACGTGTTGCGAACACGCGGCCGAGCCGTCCGCCGCGCCGTAGACGATCCGTCGCACAACAATTTTGAGAAAACACTATATTCACCGCATCGTGTGCTACGTTGACGCGCTGCGGATTCGTGATCGCGAAAATTAAAACACTCATATTGATCACGACCGCTCTAATGCTATGTAATATTGCGGTACAGCAAACAATAGTTGTCTGTGCGAGGGCTAATTTTATGAGGTTGCGTCGACGAGCCACCCACCGGAGTCTGTTTGATTGATTGCTAATGACTATTGTTACGCCATTACGCAAACCCCCGGGCACGATATCCGAGCCGGCACCGCACATGACGGCTAACATTACTTCCATATTTCTGCATTACTCGGAGGTTCCGCGGCGTTTATTTGCATAGAACAATAAGGTGATACGTCGGACCGCGGGGAATAGATGTACCGCTGATACCCGGACACGTGCGAATGCGACGCGGTAATAGCCGCCGATCTGCGCCTCCGCGGCTCTACTGATTTCCAATGACATTACATACACGCACCATATTTTGTTCCACATTTCTCGGAGCATATAATCGACGCGGCTACAAAGTAAGGACATATTAGCCGGCGGGCACGATTGCCGGTAGATCCTGATTGATTGTTAATAGGTATTGTTACACGATCAACTTTATGGCAGGCAAGATTATATCTTTCTACGTAAGTGTACCGGTTTGATTGATTCGAGCATGTGCGTTTTCTCTTGGAAGTTGTTACCGGCGCGCGCTCGCAGCTTAGCAGCGCGGTTTGCTTTGGTGAAAACATCACGAGCTCTCGCAATTATCGTAATGCATTTCTCTGTTGTTAAGTTATTGCTAATGAAAAGTCGAAGCGGTTGTTGCGGCGCTGGCAGCTTGCAACTTCTCTACTCATTTGATTTATCTTCATATATAAGAAATTTAAGAATTTCTCCCCACAGCCCTGTAACTAATTTTGAAGTAGGTATTTTAGTTTAGGAACAATCGTCACTATGTGTAGCCAGTGAGATTAGTTACGAGTGGCTCGTGACGTGCGATAATCGTTGTGCGAGTATCTCGGCGTTGCTCGCCCAGCGACCCGGCAAACCTCGATCTGAATCAGCACGCGGCCGATTCAACGAACGCTGCAACCTGGCCAACTTGAAGACGCACAGCTTTGCTCGCTCACGGGTGCACCCGGCCGTCCCTGCCGGTTAGCTCGATCACAATCGCAGGCCGCCGCATCGCATCGCCGCGCTCCTATTATGGTATTTTACGTTTCGATTGTATCAATTGTGACGTCGATTATCGAAAACGTTCCGAGGTCAGTTCTCTACATAAAAAAGCAACTCATTCGTTCATGTGTTAAAAGGGTTATGTGGTTTTTTGTCCGCCGCAAAGGTCGATAAAGTTGAACATAAATATTCAGCAGGTTATCATTTAAATTGTGTACACTTAAACAGCGATTATCTGAAGGTGATCAGTAAAAGAGCGCGGTGGGCAATCAAGGGCGGCAGGGTCAGGGTGGAGCGCTCGCGGCGATGTGCTCCTTGATTTATGTATGCTTGATAGCAGCTCTTCCGCGCTATTCGTTGACGGTAACCGCACGGAACACGCGCGGGGCTCGTTTAAACCATTGGCGAACTACCCTCGGGTAGTGACCGAGGAAAGGATTGTGGTTGCCGAGCTCTCGAATCATTTTGTAAGGTTTCGCGGTTAATCTTCTTTATGTTGTCTGTCTTGCAGTTCTCGGGTTACGCCGGATGTTAAACTTGAGGCGAAACATATTATTTGTAAGCGTACACTGCGCATTGTGATTAGGCTCCATTACGTGAACACTGTCTTAAATTTCGAGACAGATGACTGTTGCCTTTTGGCAGTGAGAGATGCGAGTTTTTCGGCCCGCACTCCAACATTATTATTGGGTCACTTTTTACCTTTGCTCGAGTGAGATTTTCACTCAATAATTAGTGAAATGGGAGCGTCGGTAAATGAGTGATGGGAGCGACGGCTCCGCTGCAGCATGTAGTGCGCGCGGCGAGCGGTGCGCAGAGCACTACAGGGCGTTGCGGTTTGCACTCGGTCCGCGGTCCGTAACGTAAGTAACCCAGGACAGAATTAATTATCCACCGGTGCCGAGTGGATGTCTACAACGGTTTCTTGTGTAAAACGAGACGAGAGCCGCGATGGGAAAAAGGTTAACAGCGCACAGCGTATGCATACGTCGCGACCGAGTGAAATTTACTACACGCCTATATACTTAAGTTTTTAACATTTGTTTGTTTATGAAATACGAACGTTGAACGGCTTCGCTTAGCTACTTTCTACTAAGGTACTCTGAGAGATGCTGTGGTTTCATTTAAAACTAGGTGAATCGAATTAAATGTATCTCCTAAGGAAACAGGTCTGATGTTAACAGCTTTGATTATCGCCGCGATCGTGAGATACAAGGGAAATGACTACATCCACGTGGGCGGAGCTGCCAACAAAACCTATGCTTTTATTCCGCTCATTCAGGTTTATCGTACAACTTTTATGAATTAATTAATACCTATGGTTTTTTTTTAAGTAGATTGGTATAGTTACATTTTGTATTAATATTAGTCATTGCTCTTAAAGTCCTTTATACCTTGGTGGGTCGTTCCAGAACTCTTCTACATTTAATATCATGCACTATTGTAAACAAGGTAAACTTCCCTTGTTTACTTTGTGATAAGTAGTTACTTATACAAAGCTTCCCTTCTTGTATAAGTAACTACTTGTCTTCTTGATCTTAGTTGTTTTGACGGTCAACTAAAATTATCCAGTAACATGCATGGAAACCACATTGTGCGCTGAATCCATTTTATTTTGGGATAAAGACAGTTCACAGTGTACAAGTTTGTTAAGCACACCACATTTATAGTATAATTAATGTGAGTAGATATGAACCGCCATCAAACACATCGGTATTTCAAAAAGAAACCCACACATTAATTACAAACAGCATTCAAGTAACAGAAATTAACAACCATCGCAAATTTCCATCCCACGCAATGAGCATCAAATAAGAGCAGTGCTCAATACGGAGCACGTTAGACGTGGCGCGGTGTCGCGTGTGTATCTTGTACCGTGTGCTATGCCGGGCAATTGGATACACTTACCACGCTGCGCCACCGCCGCCCGCCGGCGGATCTGTCTCCCCGCTGGATTTATCGCCGCTGCAAATCATTAAGTTCATCTCACTTGACTTCCTATCTCCGGGACCTTAGCGTTTACTGTTTCTTACTGATATCACTTCGACCTGATGTTTGCTGTACAATGCGCTCCGCAGTTAGTAGATAGTTCGGAATTCGGATCTTAGGATTTGGGACAGAAGGTGTATAAGTGTGAAATTAATTTTGTTCGTAGACAATAATGTAATATAGCAGAGTCAATGATTATTCGAAAATATCCGCCAATTTACGTAGTCAAAAATAAAATAACGTCGCTGCGCAAGTCATATTTCACACAATGCAGCGCGACTGAAGCATTCTTTTGTGTTGAAAATGTAGAGGAAATGACGTAAATATAAAATTGTTATGACCACTACAAAAACGATCGACGACCGGTTTTGTGTACTCAAAAATGATGTCAACATTCGCGGAATGCGATAGACGACACATCGTTAAGTTTTTATTGTTCCTGCTGTTTGTCAACAACACCTTTAATTTACATACTTATTTCTGAAACGGCAGATGTACGCGATAGGGAATATATGTATTTATGTTAATCGCGGTTGATATATAACCAACGGTTGCTTAATTATGTCAAATTTTCCAGAAGCTATGAGAGTGATTAATATAAAACCGCTACCTTATGTATCCATGTAGTGTTCGTGTTTCTAATTTGTTTGGTGGACGCCGATGGAATGGTATCGACCGTGCTCGTAAAGGGTCTATCACGATCACAAATTATCAAGTCGGACGCGGGCGGTAAAAACCGATTTTATTGTTTAGAAATTTACGATTCTCACAATCGATGCACTCTCGCCGTCGCTTACATAGGCCATAAAAATACCAATCGAACTATAATAAATTAACACACCCCAGGGTTTAGCTATAGGCGTAGTTACAGCGTTAGTATTTCTAGCTAAGCATAATAAACAATTTAGACACTTTATCACGTCCGCTTAGTTTTATTTCCAATTTGTTTTGTGTTGATTTTTTTGCGGATCCCTTAGCAGGGTAATCTTGGATGAAGCGAGATATTCGTCGACAAAAAGTGTGTTGCTTATTATTATACTGCTTGCGGCTAAAAGATAAGGAGTGATGAGACGTTGCCGAGATCCGTGGGCGGAGCGCGGGAGCTTAGATTGTTATTGAATATGTGGAAAAGGTATAACATAATGGCCGGTTGAGCACGGCGAGCTAAATTCTGAAAAATTGTAGCATCAATTGTGATTTTCTGAGACAAGATTCTCAGTAATAACTTTTAAACATAACTTAAAATGGATACCAAACAAAAAAGAAGGTGACATTGACTGCCTGTCTTAATAATTTAAACTTTTAATTATAAGTCTTGAAATTCTTAATTTAAATATCTTCGGTCATGCTAATCAGTTAAATCCGACAAAGGAGATTAAAACGATGGACATAACCCGTAAATTAAAAATTTTAAATAACAATGATATAACTTAATTCATGAATGATTACGCTTAATACGTTTTGTCATTTTGCCAAACTGTGGAGGAGATACTGTGGCTTTTGATGTATTTGTCAAACAAACATGTGAAGCTTTCAGGCGGAGGCCAATGTTTGCCATCGCGTTTTCTCCCATCGAATTCGTCAATGTCGTCTCGATAAACGATCATACTAAATCGCTAATGCATTACCCCTTTGTGTGGCTCGGCCGCTAAAACTGTTTGTGATAAATGAGACACGTCTAACGTGAGACAATAAATCAGCTTCTTCACCGAGTGAAGTTGTCAGATCTGAACGGCTATCTCGAACGCTTCACCAATTTTTCCCCTCCATTGATGCATTACTTTCTTTCTTTTATTCGTATCTCTCGATTGTACGAGCATTGGATACGAAACTATTCGAAGTTTCAGATGCCGTGACCCAAGGTTAGGTAGTAAAGACGTCTGCTACATAAAGATTAACGTGAAAAGGATCATTTGTGAAGCATCTTGACCTCTGATGGACAACGTTACCCTTCGATCGGGCCCGTGATAAATGTTTCTTAGAACGTTTTATCATTTCGTTGCGATTGGTTAGCTTTGTTTTGATCTGTTATTCGATTGACCGAGTGTCTTGTACAGTTATATCAAATATTGAAATCAGTGCGTAACGCATTGAATGAATTTGTAATAAAAAGTGTTTTTTTGAATACCCTCGTGATTTCGGTCTGCATTTACTGTTTTATTTCACAATTGATGATCGCTGTAGACATTTACATTTTTGTAGTTGACAGGATTCTGTCAGTTTTGAGTGTTCGAGTTGAGTATTTAAACGGTAGAGTGGATATCGCTCTTTACAAATTCATTTTTATATTGCATTCATGTAGGGGAATGGCTGGTGTTGTTCCGACGGGCGGGCAGCTGGCGCCCGTATCGGCGCGCCGCCCGCACCGCTACCATCGACGCTTTGTTTGTTTCGCCTCCCGGTTTATGGGTCAGATGTTTAAATCATTCGCTGTGATTGCGTAACATTGTTCTCGTATCGTTTTGCACTCACGTGTTCGGCTCAATGTAGGGATGTGCTGAGCTTTTCAACCTTGTTCCTTTTTGGATTTTGGTAATTGAATTTCGATCCCAGTTTTGTAATCGTCTGGAGTTGTTTTGTTTTCTCTCTAAGTTTAAATATCAAAACTATAAAAAATGACACTTCGTCGCTTCATTCATAAGATTGGATCCTTTTAAAAGTGCACATCAAACCTTGTATTACATCGGATCCGAGTTTCTCGTCCAGAGGTGCGTTGTTAACGTTATTTACAAGTGTGCTGACGAGTCTCCTAAGGCTTCCGCGAACTATGCACAATACAATCATCCTACACCGCTGGCTCAGGAGCGGTGCCATACGACACCGTTCTTCCCACGGCTTGCATAACTCCGATGCGATTCATGAGAATTTATACATCCTTGATGCAAGTTCTAATTAACCAAGTTTTCGAGGAAGCGGCGGCTTATGTTTCGTATCTGTATTTTATTAATTGTCGAATAGTCTCTAATTACTATAATCACCTTTACGAATCTCTTTTTTGGCTAGTTTTGATAGAATTTTGAATAGATAACGTTGGGGTCTATTCGTGCATGTAGATTTAAATTTTGACTGGCTCCGTGGCGCAGTTGGTTAGACGCCGGCTGTGAAACGACGGGCCGCAGTTCAATTCTCGCACTGGGACAAACTTTTGTGATAACCACAGGTATTTGTTTCTGGTCTGGGTGTTTATGAACCGAAAAATCTCACGTAGTTCCTGATACCCATAAAACAAGACTTGATCTTAGTGTGAGTTCAGGACAATGTATGTGGCTGTTGGGTGTATTTATTTATTTATTTGGGTGTATTTATTGTCACTATAATAATTTAATTCAAATACCAAAGTTGTCAAAAAATGTGCACATAAATTTCGTCTTGGTATTTCTAAACATATTTTACAATATCGTATTCAACAATATCAGCGTGCACGGGGTAGTGGTTACGTACACGACCCAAGGCCACATTTAGGCGCAGATGTGGTGCCGGCTCGGAATCCTGACAATCTGTCGCCCCGAGCGACGGGCTCATTCGTGTCACTGGGTGAACGTGCGACAGACGAAGTACATAACCTGTTATATACCCGCACCTAGCTTCACGTACAGAGATATCTGGTTTCAAACATTGCACTGATTTTGCTATGTACACAGTCGTTTTACGGTTTCGTAGAGACAAACTCAAGTGATAGTTAAGAATTCTCTGTGGAGTTAATGTCAAACTTCTGCAATCTCCGGACAAGCAACTTCCGGAAACAAATAATTGCGAATAGCACAAACAGTGGCTTCGAACTACATTTCATGGAGAACGAAATTTAACCTTTTTGTATCGTAATGTCAGATCTTGTTTTTGTGCCATTTCAGTACATTACCTCATTGTTCTAAACAAATATTATGAAAATCCTTTTCTATTAACGACTTGTAAAATAATCTTTGAAATAATTTCTTTGGTATGTAAAGTCCTCCAATCCGCATTAGGCCAGCGTAGTGGACTAAATGACCCAACCTGTCTCAATCATACTCTCGATTGTAGAGGAGGCCCATGCCCTGCAGTGGGACATACGAGTATATGGGCTGATACAAATGCAGATACAGAAAATAATCTCTCAGATGCAAGTTTGTGGAAAATATTTTCAGTTCCGTTAAAATACGTAATTATCAAAATTATTTAATTGGTGCATATCTCGTTTTAACATAGAGCGCTGCTAGTGAATAAAAATACCGTGAAAGCTGAATCTTTTGAGCCGAAATAACGAGCCAGATTCGTGCATGGCTGACTCAAAAATGTGCATTTAATTGCGATCGCACGTGGAGTTCTTTAATATTCCGGAATATTCATACCATTAAATAAACTTCGTACTATTTTAGACTTTTCATGCACGTTCGTATGTTTTAAAAGTACCACGGGCATTTTTCGTGTACGTTCAAATTAAACTTTATTTTCGCTTTTATCATCATCGTCTATTCACATTTTATTATATAATCTTAATTCCGTGTCTGTATTACCGAATATTTATAGGTGCCAGTGTAGCGCTTTTAACTTCTCACCGAACCTGTGTCCTTCCCAAAACATTTATAACTTTATATCCTCACGTAACGTTATTTGTAATTGATTTCCCCCGTTTGTGACGTTCGAGCCCGGAGCTACCCCCTCGAAGTTGGCAGCTTCCTAGCACATGGCTTCGTCACGTGGCCCGGCCACAGTAAGGCAACGTGAGCTGTCGAAACGGGGTAGAGTAACCACGCTGCACGCCTCGTGATCTGCGGTTTTGTTCCAACGTTCACTTGTAATGTTACGTACGTGTGTGTAAATTGATGTGGTGACTTGAACGTTACGGTTTTCTGATCCTTCTCGTATGCTACGGAATTGTTTTTGTATGTAATTATTTGTAGGATCTGCCACTTTTGCGTTATATACATTAGTATTAAAAACAGTTGATATTTATTGTGATTCCAAGTGTGTAAACGATAAATAAGTATCTCGGTTTCATATTGCAAAGATTCGTGCATAGATTTAAATAAGTCAGTAGCGATGTTTTATATGGGAGCTTTGATTGTGTATATAATTGTAGGTTTTATTTATTTGTAGGAAATATGAGAAAATACGTACTGGTACTTTAAACATGATTTATTTTAAAATATTCATGTAATTCATTTTAAGGTGTCAGTGTATATTATGAATAAAATTAAATAAAACACTCTCTCGCTCGTATTTCAAATCTAATGTCGTAAATATCTGACAATCACATTTCTGGTGCACCAATTTTTCTTTGATCAAATTGTAACAATTTATGTGAATCTTCCAGAATTATCCATAGTTTATAGTTAGAGTTTCGCAACATCATCGACATTGGCATGACGCCAGAATCCAGTTAGTTAATTGACAGGCTGTATACCGCTCGCAGGTACGATTGGATGTGATCCAAAGATGATGGAACACCCATTCATTATTGGTACCCATAATCACGGTTTAATACCAAATACAAATGCTCCGATATCTAATTCCAATAAACAGCCACCCGCAGCTTCGCTCCCAGTCATATTTTTTGTTCGTCGATAATTTCACGTTGGTTTCATCTCGACGGCGTTTATTTGCTTTGTTTTGTCCCATTCTGCGTTAACATTATTGGTGGACATAATCCCCTGTGTCAACATTGTCAACATGAATGCCGGCAATTATGATAATTCGTCAACAATTTTAATGCAATTTGTACATGTTTTTGCGAGCGTTGATGAGGCAGTATTATAGGTCAGTTGCCCCGAATCGCGAGACGTCTTGTAATAATGTATTGCCGCTTAATTTTGTTGCCGCTTAGAGATTACTTTGACACGACGATGTCTTTGACATTGTCTCGCATTTGACAATAATTGGAGGTGGCGTGAATGTACCTACCAGTAACCACCCACACACAATGGGTGAATGTCTTGTGATAAAACTACTTCTTAATAGTTATTATCTATAGTAATTTGTAAACACAGATATCGTTTTCTAAGCTATGTTTAATGTATTTTAAATTTTCTGCACTGGTAACCGTATGAGTAGATTATAGTTATGAATTTTAGATTTGATAGCTTGACTGTATTTATGCCAATTTCGAATGGATACGTTATAATCAATAGTAACGGTTTGTACCATTTTACTGAGAGCTTTTTACTTACGTCAGTGATTCTTTTATATTCCAAAATGCATCCCCGGTCTTCAGGATTATTAAACATAGATCTGCTTAGTTCCCACATAAAACAATACTTTATTAGTCACCAACGTCAATATCGCAACACCTAACAGATAGACAAATCGTGAATAAACTTTTTGATAACAAAAGCTCTTGAACTCATTGCATATATTTAGTGTTTGTGTCCATAAAAGTCAGTTCAAATGGAAACCGATGTATCTAAGAGCAATACATTTTATTGGCTCGTGTTGTTTTATTGAGACCTCGATCTATTATGCCGGTGACCTCGAGCTGCAGCGGACGTCTTTAGAATTTGATTTAGTTAAGGATCCTCATGTAATCCCTTTTAATGATCACCCATCAAACATCATTCTAATTGTAGATTAATGAGTCATAAACGTAAAGTATGTTTATAATGGTATTTTATTGCTATTATTCGTTGCTTAGATTTTAATATAATAACTGGCGCGATGAGATAAGACTTATAATGAAGACCAATGTGTGCTGACATAGAGGTGAAGTACCCACCGAATAAATCATGTACATATAACTCATACTTCCTTCGGTCAATGAGACTTTCAAAGCTCTGTTTAATTCTTGTTCCATCTGTTCTGTATCCATTTTTTTATTTTCCAACATTGACCGTCGAAGTAGTTATCGTTCCTTATGCATTGTAAGTGTTCACCGTTGAGTTCACCGTCGACGACGGTGAATCGCTTTTCATCAATTGTCGCGATTGCTCGCTCGGCACCTCTTGTAATATGAAAACATATACGTGTCCCGTTAAAACTGAAGTTACGTTTTTATTGCAAGACTATAAATATTCATAAATTATTAACAATGAATTAACGCGTACAAGTCACATTGGCGTTGAGGCAATCAAATGAACTACAAATATTTTCACTTATAAATTGTTCCGGAGCAATGTTACGCACGGCCCGAGGCGTTACGGGCGGCCTGTTAAATTGAAATTATAATTAACAACGACCGGCTACCGCTTCATTATAAAATTGAACTGTCTTTTGAACAGGCGATTGTATAAATTATCATTTCTGCTGCATAACATTTAAGACTTGTAAAGTTGTATCCAATTTTGTTGCACGCTGTGATGGCGCAGGGTTGATGAAATTATGGAGAGCACTGAGCAACCTCGTTAAGACATTGTTCCCGGTTATTAGCGTTTTCCTTATGGCAGCAGTCATTAAGCTACGTCAGAACTCAGTAGTCTTTTAAGTGGCTTGCAGATTTTGACACTTTTCCACCAATATTTTAAATTCAGTGTTTCTCGAACCAGCATGGTGGGTTCAAGCCTTTGGTTCCTCAAACATTGTTTAGAAAAGCTTACTTCACGCTCTTGGACTTATAAGGGTTGCATAGATATAAACTGAGACGAATAATTTTACCCAGAGAAGGAGTTATTGAGACGCGAGACAAGTACGCTGTTTGACCGGGCACGGAATGTGGGAATAAAGTGTCGGCTTATGTCGTATATAACCAGTGGGTCAGGAGTGATGCTGTGAGTCAGGGCCCAATCGAGCTGCTCAACGGTATCGAAGGCAACCTTTACAATCACATCACGTGGGTTGAAGCTTTACGAATTATTAGCTTTACTGAATAATGCTGCACCTTGGCTGGCAAAATGCTTAGATTGTTATATTTATTCATATAAAAATATAATACCATTTCCCATGTACAATATTATTTTTTTATTACCATAATTTCATCCTAAACCAAATGTGTTTTAGGTGTATATTATAATAATAACTACATAGTTATATTTGCTCAATGATGGAACAGGAATTACAGGATAAGGTAAGTTTTAAGTCTTATGCGAAAATTACAAAATAATAAATCAATCTTGACTTACAATTTACATAGTCAAATAATTTAGAACCAGTATCATGCAGGTTTAGTGCAAGGGTAGACACCAGATAATATGTCGTCATTATTGTCCCAAGTCCTCTTAATAACCGTAATAATGATAATCGAACGCGATTATTCGCATTAAAATGCAAATGTCACCTTTGGACACGCGATGCGATCGTTTGAGAGCCCGGCGTGATGAAAGAATTCATTCAGAACCTGATTGCGCCGTTTAGGAGCCCGCGCAGACGGTATGATTTAAAACGTTGTACCGCTAAGTTTAATTCGCATTCTGAAGCCAGGTAACACATGTTGTCGACCAACAATATAATTACACGCTTCTCGTTTATGCAGGTCTCATTATTTCCAATGGTGTTCTGGATAACGGGACGAAATTTTATATTAATCCTTACACTGAGAACTGGGATTTTGCATAGTTTCTCCTATTGATGAATCTATGCGTTATGCTGATTGAGGTTCCGCTAACAAGCAAGTGATTCAACTGATTGCAATTGATCACCGCGGCCCATGAACTCTAACAACACAACAATCGCGTGATTGATGGTGACTAACCTTTGAAGAAGGAGAGTGTGGAGAAGGATTTAGTGAGTGCGGTGAAAATTACCGATTCTGTAAAATTCACACTAATCGAACAAAACACGTCATAAATGTTTTAGTTTCATGTTGCTTTTCGGAGACTCTAGGTCCAGCCCGCTCTAACCAGCATGTTTAAGCTATAGTCAAAAACTATGAGCGCGTGCCTGTTCCACTTTCAAAACTTTATCAACAGCTGTATGTTGAATAACTGTAACATTCTGAAGTATGTTTGATGTCAGACAAGTATAATGAAACAAATAAACCAACCATGTAATGACACGGGAACACGCTCAGACCCTCATAATTGTAAGGGGAAAATTCCTACATAATGCAAACTCGTTGACGAGTCCGATCAAATTGGGCGCTCACATCAGTTACAATGTACGAGGTATATACGTAGATACACTTGAAAAATAACCGCAATACAACATCAAGATTTTTGGTGTTGATTTATACTCTTTACCTGCATCATTTGCCGAGCTTGTTAGTGGCTCAAAAAATATACCCCGCTCATTATTCACGGGCACAGTTTTCCCACCCGATCCTTTATATGTACTTGGAATAAATAAGAGGGCAACAAAATAAACGTGCCCTTTCAATTCAGTTGATATTCGAGATGACGTAATGTATGCAAATGAGACAGCGGCGTGTTAATAAAGAGGTTTTAATAACCTTCGCGGGAGTATCGGCTCGAGCGCAGATATGAAATTAGAGTAACCTTCCACTGTGGTTTGGTAATACACACATATTTCGTGGTGTCGCAAGTCGACATCATGTGAGGTCGCGGCGTGTGAACGTTTTATATTTTTTCATGTCGTTTCATTATGTTAATTTCGTTTATTGTTGGCTCATTACAATAATTAGTAACAATGGGACGGTTGGAGGACGGCCGGTTGTCTTCGCCGCTTCGATTGTCAGTCCATAGCAAGGTTCATTGGTGATGGTTTAATGAAATTGTATTGTTCCATTTTGAGGGTCTTTAGTATTAACCACTAATTATTTAGTTATTGTATTGAATAAATATATTTTATTTTCTTGTGATATGATCACAGATTGATTACAATTTCCATGTAAATATGTATATTTGATGTATCAAAATGAAATATCAAAAGCAGAAAAAAAAGGTAAAGTTCCGGTGCTCCATCAAGCTGTTATATTACCTTAATTTAAAGTTTAAACTATAAATGTGAGTAATCAAGAATCAATTTACTTTACATACCTAGTTTGGTTACAAATTAAACTTATAAAAAGTAAAACAAAAGTCGTTCAAAGAAAAAGTCGATTCAACAATCCTTTTACAACGAACCGTCTAATGATTATAAAAATCGTGATAAGTCCACAGTGACCGAGCCATTGATAAGTCAGCCATGGTGATTTGTATGTAGGTCAGACGTAATAGGCGATGCCACGGTTCCATCGGCGGGTTTGTTAGCAGCCTTGTCCATGATTGGTCTAGTTTTTATATCTGCCGAGACGAGAGCGATCGTGAGACGAGAACTCACGATACGCGAAACGAACTGCAAGTGGGAATCTGTCGTGCTTCGTTAAATCATTCACTTGGATGCGCTTTTATTTGTTTCGATTTAAATGAAATACGAGCGGTCTGTTTGATTTGTTCAACAATCGACGATTGTTGTGCTAACTCGGCGATATGGATCGTGAATAGTTCTGCGTTGTATTTGTTTGTGTAACTACTGATCTGATTTAATATTACCTGTTATATTTCATAAGCTAGTCTACTGTTACTAATTTTGAAATTACAAAGGTCATTAGAACAAGGAACTAAATGTGCCGAAATTATGATCACAAAGCCATTCACTTGCAATTCAATCAGCTGTTACGCCTAACGAGGTAAAGATGGAGGATATTGGATCTTCATTAAATTGCAGATTTCAAAAACTGATTTTAGATTAATTGCGCTTCCTAAATTGTTGATCATTAACCACGATACAATGTTCCTACAAAGGTAAATGAATGTGGAATAGAGCAAGATCTGAGATATAATATTCTTGACTATATTTTCCTTGAAAATTGTGCAATATCCGAGTTAATTTCTGTATTATTTTTGCGCTTTGATCAATCAAAAGTTATTCAGCGGCGGTTGGAAGGGAGCCAGAGCATGTTTAACGCCACTCTCCCGACGTCCGCCGCATCCATACGAATGCCATTACGTGAAGGAGAGGCGCTAAACTTTCTATACGTTATTTCTGCTCATTATTTTATTACTTTTTCCTCGTTACTCTTTTTCGTTCTCGTAAAATATTTTTTTTGTCTAACATGCTTAGAGGTCGTTGACATCGAACAAGATAAATTTGCAATTCACGTCTGTAGATAAGCTATTAATCACGGCTGAGATCTTAATATCTCCGAAATGAATGAATGCAATCAAGAATCGCACCTGTTCACTTTCGTTCTACATAATGGATGTGAAAATGTATGTTTTAATCTTGTTTAATATTTGCTCTCGCCAAAGAACGCGCAATGTTAATAAGGTTGTCGTCTCTTTCTTTATGGCTGCTGTAATAAAATCGACTCATTCTTTTTGCGGATATGTAGCATTATTTGGCCATTCATAATTTAACTTGAGTAAAATAAATGTGCATTACGTTTTGCTTTCATGAATATTGGCCTATTATAAGAAAATAAAGCCCGCGGTAATAACGTTATTATTTATAATGATTCTTTTGGAAATAAAATTATTGTTGAAACAAAAATCACTGCTTCTATTGAGGTAATGAACTTTATAGATGTGGCTTTGAACTAATAGAGTATGATTGACGTGCGACCGTTGTCGCGCGGTGCGTGCGCAAGGTCGCTACATTCCCATGTTTATTGATAACGTATTAGCGTGGGGCGGCACGCATTACGGTGCTGTCCACCTGTCTTTATTTGAGTACTCTAATGGATGTGGATTATTTCACGCTAGCTTTATCTCCAAGCGTTCGTCTTGCTGGATTTTATTGGAATTCGAAGTATGAAATGTCTTGCGTTATTATCTTCTTATCGACTTAAAGCATTCTACTTTCCACGGACGGAAATTTTATGTACGAGGGAATGCCTTTTTGGCAAATTAAAGGTATATTAAAAATAAGTGAAATCTCAATACAGTGACAGTTTATATAAAGAACCCCTACGTGCATGTGACATATTCGAGTTGGAAGTTGTCTTCGCGCGTTCATTGAGGTCACGAGGTTTACGATTTCTCTCAATACGTCTCTAAATACGAGATTGGCTTCTGTTGTTGATTTTGGAAACGGTTTTATGGATGCATAAAATTTGGCCCGCATTATACTTGTTACGAACGCTGGAGTGGGAATGCCAATGTTGCTAGTTTATCTGATGAGGTGTGATCCGATTTACAATCCATAAATACTCCCTCGGCGATAAATATAGGGTTTCATTTCGTCGAAATACACCATTGAAACGCTATCGGCGATCTCCCAGTCCAAATCGACACCGGGACCTTAAATTGTATCTGGTGTTATTCACGCCAACGAAAATGACGCCACTTTAAAATCACTTTATCAAGCAGCGTTTGCTTATTCCGCGTGCATTACTATCACAAACGTAATCAAATCCGGCCGTTTTGCAGGCGTCTGTTGTGAGCCGGGCTGCGATTGTTGCTTGTTAATATTTAATAGCCCCATCGGCATTGGTGTCAGCTTGGAGAATGGAAGGTTGACTATCGGCACACCTCGCCTACCGTCGCTCGGACGTGCAATTCGCGTCGCCGCTGCATTCCGGCCCTTAACTATCTCACTGTACGACGTAATTAGACTAGATTCGAGCGCATCTAGCTATATTAATCTGCGCCACCACTTTATTCGATTAACCTTTTATGTGAAAGGAATCCGTAATAGTTTGTGTCGTTAGTGATTTGCGGGTCACCTTGTGATTTTTTCTCATCAGGCGAATCGCTTTACTCAAGTATTTGGTAAATAATGCGTCGATCGAGTTTTTTATTCGAGTTAAGGCGTGATACGGCACAAAAAGTAGCCTTGCATCTACGACATTCACGATGCTGTTCGGATGTAGTAAGTCTAAAAGGGCACAGGCGTGGCTGTGTTGCGGACTCGTAAATATATCTGTAGGCGCAGCAGGTGACCTCTTAAGTGTTTAGTTCGTGAGCTTAGTTACATATTTATTGCATTCGCGGTACATTGCGTTCCCATTGTATTTCGGTTTGAGCGTAAACCATCTAAATCATATCTCCCATGCGATGTTCCCGCATTGTACAATAGTTTCACAAATGGCAGTACAAACAATGTTGTTTGTTAAGAGATACAAGTTCAGTTATTTCTATACTGGTTTCGTATTATCATACTAGTTTTTGCTTGCTTTGAAATCGAATATTGTGTCGCTAGTATCGAACTTTACTCGAGAGTAAATAGTATCAGATATCGTTAAAGCGAAACGACCTTTCAATTATTGAATGTTGCGACTAAATTGGATCGTGTATATTGATGTAGAAATGTTTGATATTACAAAAAGGGTTCATAATTTAATCAAATACCTTTCGTAATACCCCTACGCTCGATTGACGTGGGTCCATTAATGTGATAAGTCAAATCTTGTTGTCATCTGGCAATAACGTGACTTTATTATTTATTCGTCCCTTTAAGTTTAAACGTGATTGCATAACGCGCAGCGAGGCATTTGCGCGGTGGTGAGATATTTAGTCTGATTTATTCGCACAGATATCAACGAATTAACCTGATCTTTAATATTCCCTAATGTAACGTAACCGACCTTAAAACGCAGCCTTCAATTACGCGACAAGCATTATAAATCAACAATATCGAATTACAAGCGGAGTCCCTTCACCTCTATTTAATTCAATGAACTCAATATTGATCACAACAGTTGGTGTGCCAAACGTTGGCCAACATTTGGACGGTACACAACACAAAGCGTCTCGGCAACTAATTGGCCAACATTTGTCGGGGTGTAATGATTGCGTTGAAACAACAGCACCTGTACAAAATCCGCGTGGGAATCGACGAGTGCCCGCGGCGGATTGTTGCGCAAACGCACCGACTCGCCGCCTCGCTGTGGAGCCTCGTAGCAGCTACAACGGGCGAGTTTCGAAAATGGTTGCGTTTGTGCCACAAGTTAAGGCGAAGTATGGGTGCTTTCCGTGCTGATGCGATGACCCGATTCGCGCTGGTAGCCGACGAGATGGTATATCGAGTGTGAGTCACTTTACTGGAGATTTGTATGTGAAATATTAAAATGGTATGCGCGGTATTGAGAGGCATATAGTCAGTATTAGAATTCTGTAAACGGATTATGATGATAGTGCTGTCCGTAACATAAATCTTACCGCGATACATTTTGAATACTGTTGCATAATGGAGTACTAAGTTGTATGTATTATTTAGAAATTCAGATATGTTTTTGTTGGATTTCACATTACCATAATTACCAATGGCAAATGTAAGCGCTCTCGTTGTATCTATGCAGAAAGTATTAACGGTGAATACATTGTAATGTTGTCTATTTTTGTCACGCTCCACATTCATACTGTCATCCGTAATTAGAGGCCGTATTCACGTCGAATGCAATGACCGCATGAACGCATCGTAAAACTGACAAATAGCACGTTTATAATCGAATCCATTAATATTAAAATAAAATTGTACAAAATTTTTTAAGAGAAATTTAAAACAAATGACCTTTATTTAAAATCGTATGATCTCAAGGAAAAAACAATTCTGCTAAATCATAAAAATTATAAGTCGCTCCTTAATAAAATTGCTAATGAGCTCGGTTAAAAAGATAGCCGAAACGTTTCGCAAACATTTAATTATTCCATTAATTAGTAGATAAACCTAATCAGGCCGCGCGTATCGAACGAGTTGTGAGATTTTATAAAGGTGCAGATTGGCCATCGCGAATTCATAATGCGGCTTTATGGCCGGATTAGGATGTGTAATAATTTATAACAGACTCGTATGACATTTTATATGAACAAAATGCACACACTGCACCGTAGGAACGGGTATTTTACTGTGCACATAACGAGTTTGATAAATAATTTTATTATTACTATTTTGAATATTTTGTCATGTGCTACGATGGTTACGAAATACATATAAATTAACAGAGTTGAACGAATAGTCTAAGGTCACAAATATGTGTATGTAAATCCATGCTGGGATTGGACCCGCAAACTACAGTACAGAAAACCGCAGCCACAAGATCTATCGGTCATCGAATCACGTGACCGTATAAAAATCATTTTATATAGTATAGGAAAGCCGCATTAACATAAACAATAAAACAAATAATAGTTTCCACTCGTAGTGCCCACATAGTACGTTTGAATAGTTTTAACCATCCGGCAGATTGAACAAAAGAATGTGAGGGACACATTACGATGAATAGCTGATTAACGTGGTTGGAGATTGCTCCTAATTAGATTATAAATGAATAATTGCATTAAATGAGGTCTTACTATGAATAGGACCGGTGAAGTATGAAGCTCCCGCGGTGGTATTGGGGTTACATGAAGAGCTATTAGAAAAACAATTAGGTCGCTTTCGGGTAGTGAAAGACTCATAGGCTCGCTTATGCTTATTCGTCTTCTGTATCTGTATCAGCCCATATACGTCACACTGCAGGGCACGGGCCTCCTCTACAATCGAGAGCACGATTGAGACGGGCCATATAGTTCACCACGCTGGCGTAATGCAGGTTGACGGACTTTACATACCGTATAAATTCTTTAAAATCGCTACGGTATGCAGGTTTTCTCACTATGTTTTCCTTCACCGTTATACTGCGTGGCGGTTGACTATCAATACACACATAAATCAGAAAAGTCAGAGGTGCGTCTTGGGTTTTGAACCCGCAACCACCGTGAACATGTTAACAGTCGCGTTTGGTCCGTTACCAACATTCCATCTTCCATCATCAAAAACCTCAGCCCACCTAAATTTCGAGTCTTTATGAGCGGCGATTGTCACTTTTAATCAACATGTACCGCTAGTACGTTCCTGCGCATAATTTATATAAAAAACTGTAAATATTAACGAAAACAAAATAGGGGACAAGACGGCGCTTGTGATGTACATCTTTTCGGAATGTCGCTTATAAGTCAAATACCTCTTTAATTAAAAGACCCAAAGCCGATACTTAACATAACCATCCATATCAAATTTCTAAATCTCCACGGGTGTTCGAGCATGATATACAGCATGACAGTCCAAATGAGCATTTCTCACAGTATATACTCTGGTTTTGTTCCTAATTCGTTTCTACTACAAAGTATCTGCTTACAATGTATCGTAATGCATACTTTCATTGCGATTTTCTAATCAGTCATCGATGGATCAGACCGAGTCTAAACGAAAGCAAATAAACACAGCCAGTGAAACGATTATAATATTTTTATTGGCCATAGATAATGCTCAGTCATTGTAGTTTTCTTTTGTATCGCGATAGAAACTGAAAATTTCTCTTGCAGCTCAATCGTCACCGCTGCGGTCAGCAGAGAAAGTCATTTATACCGCAGATAATTTGGCGTCTGTATCGATGCCGTTGGGTAAACACTGGCGTCGTCCGAGCCCGCTGAGCGCGGCCGGCACTGTTCCACACCTCGCGTTTTGCACAAATAGGTGACGAGGCGCGCAGTAGAGGTACCCCGACCGCACATTTCACCGGGCCCTCGATTGTGGTTAATTTGAAACTGTTTCGCGCCATTGTAAAAGTGAAATCTAAAACTGTTACCGTTCGAGCCACTATGACAAATGAATGCGTTGTTTTGCGCATGGATTTAAATGCGCCGCACAATATATTTTCACTGTTGACGTATGTGGGTTGGCCGTGTGAAAAATGGGATCCAACGTTCCACATAGAAGCAGCAGTTTTTTCTAGGTGTAACTTGTTGGTGATTGAAAAAATGGTTTATGCTATTGCTAGACATTTTACTATAAACATTATGCTAAAAGCTGGCTTTAAGAATTTTTATTTTATTTTCAATGTCAAATTATAAATTAAATTCGTAAGTATGAAACTTACAGAACATCATATTCAACATACAACGACCTTATCATAAAAATACAAATGAAGTTTTTTTACTATACTCGTGTAAACAAAACAATTTGAATAAACCAACACTAATTAACATAAGACACATTGAGACCTCGACAGCAAAAAAGGACACAGTAACCGAATATTTTCCATACCAAAGCATAATAAGATTTTAATTTTAGCGTTTACACATTGTTATACATTACCTCAACAAAACCTCGTATATTATGCATGAAATTTAATTTACAAAAGGAATAAAACCAAATGTAATTATTACTAACAGTAGTCTTGTACCCGGATACACAAACTGTAAGCATTGCATAAAAGCAATGTAAAATGTAAATAAATAACTACGTAAGTATCCTTAATAAGTGCCCTTATAGATATTTATAGATAAAAATAATTATCTCAGGAGAATATCGTCACATAAAATGGACCGCGTCTAATCAGCTTAACGGGCTGGCCAGCGATACTACTCCACTTGGGATGCTCTTCATTAACTACACAGATAAAATGTGTCCTCACTATAAAATGGTAATTGCGTCATTTATTCTGTGGGTACGTTAATACTGATCTCCTGTTGACCTGGTTATAGTTAGCTTTGTGCGAATCTAGTACACGAATTCGCCGCTAGATGTCGTTATTTAACGCTGTGATGTTTGAAGACTACAGTTTGTGACATCTTCGTGGAATGAAACGTATTATTTTACTGACAATTTTTTTAAAGCATAGGTCCCGCAGACGAGCAAGCATGTAACCTGATGGTAAGTGATCATAGACGCCCATGAACATCCACAGCGCTTGGATCATAGATACATATGTTGCCGGCGCATCAGATCGGGACGGGAGCCGTAAGCAAAATGGATGTGAAGAGGAAAGGGGTATTGAGCATCCGGAGGAAAGGGGTATAAAATAGACAATATATTTGAAAATAAAACAAAATAAGGGAATAATTATTACTATTAAAGTAAAACAGCACAAACGCCAGAGTGATAAATAAATATTGAAAATCTGTCTACTGCCTAGTTAAATAAATTGCAAACAGCAATTTTCCGCGGTGTTATCATCCTCAGGCGAGAATAGAAACATCAGTAGCTGTTTCGAAAGGCCCGTAATTGTGTCCAATCTTTGATTCGTCTCGTATGGTTAATGTACTTAGCCTCCGTTTGTGACATTCATTGATACATTGGAAAGCATGACCATCGATTGGTGCAGCTGTGGATTCTATCCTCTTAAGTATTAGTATAGCCTAAAGATTTTTAGGTACATATGTGCGCTTACATAAATTTTGTAAATCAGGTCCGTGATATAAGACTATTCCTACTGTGGGACAATTTTAAAAACATATACTAAACCTGTATATTTACCTAAAAAGCCATCTGCGTACATAACCAACATGCATTTACAATTATTAATGGTACATCTATCAATTTTATTGGAACAACATTTGCATAATGAAATATATGTATAACGGAATGACCGTGTCGAAATAAATGACACACGGCGATTGGCTTAGGAAATTAATTTTGTACAAATTATTTCAATAACGCGGACCACAGGAGAATCGTCATTGCTCGTTCATTTGATTACCGCTTACGATAATATCAAAATATCTGCTGAATATCTTACGTAATCGTTAAAAGACTTGACTGCAGTATTAATTATTCAATTATCTCTATGTTAACTGCATCGGTTATAAATACTTTAACTGCATATGACAGCTTGTATGTTACCTAATCAGTCTGGTCGATAAGATTTTGATTCTTGAAATATAAATTTATCAACTACAAACATCCTTATCCTGCAGTTACACAGGGTCGGCACGATGAATTGGCTTATGCCGTTACATCTGACCGAGTGACTGACGTCAACCTTATGGCGAATAAACAACTATTAACGACGAGTACACTTGTAAATTCTAATATACTATATTTAAGACAGAGGGGCTCGAATTCGAGACTTCTCGCTCGGCAATCGCTTCCTCTTTAAACTACGATATTGCATTATTATCCACCAAGTCATTGTGATTTGATTATAAATAAATCAAGTATTTCACTAATTTAACTAAACAGTCCGAAACTAATACGATAATTATGTACGCAGTGCGTTTAATTAAAGCGTAAGGTGGTTAAAATGAGACGCTGCGTGAGTGCCACACAGTGCAAGAAACCCTATAAATAGGCCCATTTTGTGCACACGCACTGGTATCCAGAATATTCGGCGTACATTCGTTAATAAGCCATAAAAGTCACGGCTGGAACAAATTAGAGAAACCACTTTAACACTGTCGGATTGAAACCTAAATCCCATTTGATGTCGCGCCACCCTTATGTCGTATACATAAGGTGCATATTGCGCGCGTCCGCCACGTTCATTATACGCAGCAAGTTAAACAGTATGCAACAGTAATGGTTAAACCGTGTGATCATGTTTGTGTAATTACTAGAATGCAGGCCTTTTGTGCATAAATTAAGTCATAAAGTATAGTTGAATTGTTTTATTGCCCGCTTTGTTTTTATTAGCCGTGTATTTTATGCAGTTTGTTTGTTTCTCTCCCACGTATGCATAGACGAATGAGAGCGAAAGAGATGATTGCGCGTGTCAGTGGGCGCAGGTGAACGGCCGGCATACATTCCCTTATCAGCCGCCAACCGGCTGTGACGTCCCTCCACACCTGACAATTTTCATATCTCCATACATTCCGTACTTGTTCGCCATATGGGAACTTCCAGCTAACAGCTAATATATGGTAATCAACAAGATACGCGCCTGTATCCACGAGACAACGCGACAATCATTCCGATAATGAAATAATTTATTAAACCTCGACATCACTAAAGACCGATGAGTTGTCAATTTGTTAGAATTTTCGTATTAATTTAAACACTGGTTTGTGAGGGTCTCGGCTCTTAAATCCGTGTAATCGATTGCAATACAGAAACGTCATCGATATCGATAAAATTCAGAAGTGTAGTACCGTAGTAATGGAGTTTTGTCATCTCGAAACGATTAAATATAATTGAATCTGCCGAGCGGCGAGTTCGAACCAATCTAACCTCTCACGAAGCAGATTCCGTGCCGCAACATTAAAGAGTATCCATTCTGCTCGGTTATGATTTTGCAACCGAACATTGCGATTGCTCGATTGCCCAATCGGATGGTCGCCATGTGTTAGTTTTCAAAAATATCAAGCGGCCAGTTAATAATAGTCAAACAGTTGTCGACCTCAACACGTAGCTTCTGAATTATTAATATTTCGCGCAATAATCACCACATAATTAGGTAATTAATCGAGATGCCATTTAATATGAAGGTGAGATTTGATTTAAGTGTGAAGATAAAAGGCATTTCGAGTCGAGGGCACAGCTAATAAATTACAACAAATGACCAGTTTAACTAGAACTAACAAAAACGTTCATCTGTTTACTTATGCAATGGAAATAAAACGTCTGGCTAAGAGATTACGGTTTTAGGGCATAGATTAGCAGTCTAGTCTATTCCAGGTCTTGGGCGGTGCCAGACAAACGGCCGTGACCTGAATCCACCTACGCCCTCGTACTTCCAACAGAGTATTGTCCCCTATAAAATGTTCACTGTCTGGTGCTTGGGAAGGTTACGTAGATTTTATTGCTCATAAAATTTGTTGATGTATCACAATGTTACGCAACTATGAATCAATATTAATTTATTCATTTTCTTGTTTACAGGTAAGGATTACAATATTTGCAGAGTCTACGTTATTAGAGTAAGTAAACTTTACAAAGCTTATGTAAATGCTGAAACCGTTGAATTTCTTGAAAATTATAAATAATTTTAAATATTATCGTGTAATTTTTAAGAACATCACGTGAATTTTTGTAACTACTACATATAATTTTCTATATTACGAATAGTCTAATATCTAACATTTTCTTTTATGAATATTATCTGAAGCTATCAAAATTATGATCGGCAAAAAACATGATTCCCGCAGTGGATAGTTAAAATGAAATGCGACCCGATTTTTTCGGTTATTCGATATTAGATGTACTTATTCGTCCATCGGTAATGTTATACGAGTAAAAATTAGGATCTGAGGGAAAGCTTGGTTTGGAAGGAAATCGGCTAGAAAAGTCGCAGATAGAAAAGTAGACGATCACCTCCTCTCAAAGGCTTTGGCAGAAGCAGCAGGCTCGAATCCATGGGACAGAGTCAATTCAGGCCTGCCAAGTTATGTCGCGAATACTCTCGAATAGAATGTAATGAAAACATGAGCTCCTCTATGATGTCACCCTCAAGTTTTATCAAGATATCATTTAAATAAATATAGTGTCATTTATTTTATAAAGGTCCACCTGTGAGATCATTGTGTTTGTTCATATTATCATCTGATTCAGAGAACTTTGTAGAATTTCTCGATTTACTCCTACTTGATAATTTTCTTTGGTAAACAAGACATATACATAAATACGACCTTTTATTACGAAATTATTTTTTCATCTGTCTTCAGCCGCTAGTGTCGGCTCATCGGTCCTGTCAAACCCTTTTCATAAAATTCTTAAGGCTCTTTATTTTCTACCTTATGATAGAGTATATAAATTCTTTTAACTTTACTGAGTACTATTGCTGTTTTTTTTAATGGATTGAATTTATGGATCACCTGATGATTTATTTAATTAAATTAAAAGGCATACACCAATTACATTAATTAAATTCTTATGATAAATAACTGAAATGATTGTTGGATGTTTTATTTAATTTAATCAATGATACTTCACACAGAATTTGATATATTCCACAGGGAAACAATTATAGAAACAAAAGCTTGTTTTTAATTTGCACGGACATATGGTATGTTATCAGCATATCTTTTAATAAAGGGAGTAATACCAGGTGCGAAAGCAGGTGGTGTTGCGGGTAGAAGCTAGTTAAATGTAATGACATCGCCGGTCCACAAAAACTTGGACCTTGAACACTAAGAGCCGGTCATAACCGTGTTAATGGCAGCGGATATCACAATAATCTGGTTTTGTGTTTACGTTGTGTGAATACACGTGGACATTTCAACGTTACACACGAAACAGTTGCGAATAAACGATAAACGTATTTGAAAGACGGGATGGTGCTGAAATATTTGGTATAATTTTCTTTAAATCACTTAAGCTGAAGATGTGGTAAACAGTGGAGTTAATACGTTGTTTATGTCAATTATTTCTCATGATAATGACGCAGATCTTATTTACAAAGTCTCTTATGATATAGGTATTGCCAGCTAAGTAGTTAGTGGTACAAAAATCAGGTCTTTATCAAATATCAGGTGGATCAGTCAGTTAATTTTGTCTAAGTGCGGAGATAGAATTTACATCATATAGTTTAACATTCAGCATATCATCTTTTTGTGTGAATGTTTTTATATAAAAATTATCAAATTGATTTTGTATTATTTTATTTTGCAAAAATACTGATCGTGCCATGAACGTTTGTGAACATCGTGCGATATACAACACAAGACACTTCCCTCAATAAAAAGACCGCTTTCTTCATTCGCGTTGAATTACATCGACAACATTACGATGCGAGCTTTATGCATCTTCATTACGCCAAGACGTCCTAGTCATCAGCAAGCCCATTAAAAATTATAGTAATCTAGAACAGAATGCACAAAAAGTGTTCCGTACTGCTCACTTCCTCTCGCCATCACGAATCACGATATAACATCTAGAGCGTATGTTGTCGCGGTAATGTCTGCAACGTTGATGTAGCCACTAGGCGCGTTCATTTCAGACCCATCTTTATGAAAACTTCTTGTGGGAATAGGGCCACGAACGCCGGAGTAACGTTTATTTCAAAAATATATTCAGCTATAAGACACTGAATATTTCAATACAGAAGGCGGAATTGGGGTTTAGTCATACTGACTGCGATGGAGCGATGTGGCATAAGCGTTAGCGAGTCGCTCAGTTACACTCAGTTAACACGGTTCATTTAATATCATTGGTTGGTTACCGTTTTGTGTGCTGTTTTTGAAATCCCGTATTTGCAGTATCTAAAATTCATATCCTCAGCCTCAGGATAGTGATTTCTGAAGATCTACAAGAATTATTTTCTGTAGCTATTTCATTTTTTTTTTCACATTCTGTGCGCGACTTCGATTCGCACTTGCCATTTTTTTTATCGTCGATTTAAATTACAGTGTGTATCATTTTCATAAAGTTTTTATAAGTGTTAATCTATATTAATCATTAGTTTTTGTATGCGGTTTGATCGGCGGCGATACTCGATATTTAGTTAATAGAAATATTTATTAGGAAGAGTTTTTAATAAAAAATGAACATGTGAATATAATAACACAATATCTTATACAACAGTAGTTCAATAATCTTGATTCCGAAGCGACTCTTGTGCTGGAATAAGAAACTGCAAAATACACTTTCTTTCTCGCTAAGTTGAGTCAGCACTATCGATGCCGAAAATTCTGTTTGTCTGACCAACGCCCTAGTCATTGTTCGAACTAAAAGTACCGTATTCCTGGAAATAAACGTATATTGTGAAGAAGCTCGAACGGGAAGCTTATTCGGTTTTTGATATAAAGCTGAATATGGACACGTACCATTTAAATGTTTGTACGTATTTCCCCGTCTCTATTCCCACGACAGCGTGGTCAGCGTGTAGAAAACGTGCTGTTCGGACGACATCTGCGAAAACCAGTTATGCTCTAATTCATACAAACACGCGGGGCCACGTTTACCCCATTTTTATAATAATTAAATTATACACATAAAATAATATATTGGTCATTTCCGCTATTTTAACCGTTTCGATGCTACTTTCGAAAAGCAACAACCTACATTTAACCCTTTGCTCATGTTAAATTCGCTCCGGTATAACACTTCAATATTTAACAACGGCTCTTTCGATCCTCAGAATTATGAATCGCTTGCACGAAATGACCTTTTAATTTTGCTTAAAAGCTTTATAAATATTTAAACGGTTCATTATAGTACGAACTACTTCGCTTGGGAATTTGTAAAAGTTATGACTTGAAATTTACATTTTTTGCCTGCCTCGCTTTTTCTCACACAATCTACGTACTTTGAGAACTGCGCGGATAAATTACATAGGGTCAAAAGTAGACAATATTTTTGCGATTTACCGATATAAAATAACATAGGTGGCTATGTTATTTTATATCGATATTTATCTGATAATTTAAAATTGGAGGTGCTTTCCTTCCTCTTACCAATATTCTCACTGATAAATACTAATACTTCGAACTATACTAGATATTATATCTAAATATTTCGCGTGCACGTGTTGATTGCAAAATTTCCAATGGGTCTGCTGTTTGGTTAAAATGCCAAGCTAATGTTTTACTGCGGGGCGCACGCCTTTACTAATCGTAACTGGATTATCGCTAAACGTAATTATCAAAATTATCAAACCGTTTTAACTAGCTCATTTGGGTGTAACTGCCATTATCTGTTTAGGGAGGTTTGGCGTCAAGCAAAAGTAGGGCACATACTTGTCAAGCAATTCCAAATAAATGTGTCATGTCGGATACATGTGCCGTGAACACGCGATCATATTGTCCGACCGGCTGCTTGCCTTACATAAATTCATCCGGATAATTATTATTCTGAGTAACGTGTATTTTAATATATGGCTCTATTTGGTAATAAAATTCAGGATTATACGGATGATAGTCCTCGTCCATTTTCTCTAAAGCAAACGTGTATTTTTAGCCATTTGGAGAAATATTCCAAATTTAATATTTATGGGTACGCTTGGTTTATAAACTTGCCAATGCTTTCAAGTAAAACTTATGAAGGATTTTATTTGAAGAGAGATAACCATCGCTGTACCGTGGTAACTCTACTTGGATCGCACTGCAGTTACCACCAGATGCGTTACAAATTACCACTTTGTCATAATAAGAAAAGCCTCCAGGGCGGCCTATCCTGCGCCTACCTTCACATGCTTATTTGAAAACTCGTTTTTGTTTACCTGAAGCGTGCCCACGCAGGACAGTTTCCTCTTTGAAGACAATATCGCACCTTGAGGTCGTTGCACCGGAAAATCATTGCTGTCATAAATTTATCATTTTATTACCGAAAAGGTCAGTCGTAAATGACGCGATCCCCTCTACAGTTGCGTAATTCTAGTTAACAGATATTTGATGTGACGTCAAATGTGTTGCATTAATTGGAGTTTAATGATATGTAGGTTATGTTTGTCACACTAGTGAGTACGGTCTTCTATAATCTATACGATTAAGAGGGATTTCCATCTCAGTCTACTACGTGGGCCTAATGCATTAATATATACTTTACATTCGTCGAAATTCATGTAGAGATCGCTTAGTTTTCCTCGGGATGTTTTTCCGTAAGTAAGCGATCAATAATTTCGATATCAACGTTATTTCGAAATGCGTCTTGAGCTTGAAACTCCGACCTCTATTTTGTTACACCATTCTGCTACCAACTAGGCTATAGCTCACACAATATTAATACACACCAATCGCCTTTTTTACCTTCCTAATACTACCTTTTTGTGCGGTTTCTTTCGAAGAGATAAATTGAATGATTTAAGTGCATGTATTGAAAATTCTTTTATATGTTCATCATTAGGATTCAAACATTTGTGATGTGCAAAAACCGAAGCTCATCCCACGTGTCAAAACATAATTAATCGAGTATTGTGTATTTATGGTTTTATCAATTAATGTTTAGGTTTTAAAATTAAATGACTACACATTTTTTGTCTTACCTATCTACATAACATATACCAATATGTGATACGTTTTAAATAACAACGCATTTACGGACAAGAATAACTAGCTGAAAATTTATCCACCCGGGACCTCACAATTGAATTTTACGTCGGGTTTGACTCCCTTCCCAATCTACCGACTTCCACAGAGCCGTAGTCGGGGGACCGCGTGCCCGCCCCTGTTACATACCATCTATACCTTCCTACAATGACGTCACAGCCTTAATCCCTCCACTCCCTTTTAAATCGACACCCTCGCGCCGTCTCAATTGCGACGCAATCCTACAAATGACCTCACTAAGTCACCAATAAGTATCAACTTTCGTGTCTCTACGGAACATTGAAACGTCGTGCAATCCATCCAGCCGAATGTCTCATAATTCAAACCAACGACAATACAAGGACGCTTCGGTTGACATTGTCCATTGTTAAAGCATTCACCTGTCCATTACCCAATGTTGGACATGTTTGAGCGTTGACTAAAAGCTTGGGAATGTACGTGTCCTTATGTGTTCCTAGAATAATTTTATAGCTTCCTATAAAATCAAATATTTTTCATGCCGCTCAAGTCGCAGTTTATCAGTTTTATCACGGAAAATGTTATTAAAATATTTTATACGTTATTCCGACGTGTGTTGCGCCAGAGAGTACTAGCTGTTATTCAAATTATCCAGGTCATAGGATACGCATCGCGTTCACTAACAACACACGCCATTATATGCACTGTATTTTTTGCGATAATCGAGTAAAAATATCTTTAAAAACCCAGCAATATTTCCATTTTGTTATTTTGAGTTTTATTTCGTTTGCATAAGTAATACCCGATATCAGCGAAGAAATTCACGTCGGTTCACATCAAACGTGATCAGACGAAATGTTTTTACTTAGTTTCTGAATCACTATTTTGTTATGCGCGGATTTGAATTTTTCCTCAACACGGCAACTAAATTCTCGTACGGTCGCTAACTGAATAAGTTGGAACCGGAATTTTTCTCCGAACGAGTGGCGTATTAAAGTTGGATGGCGCGCCCCCATCCGTAAAGTCGCGTGAGTTATTCAAAACTCTTTTACGACTACGACTATTTTAAGCCGACAAGTACGCGGATATATTCACGACTATATTTTGGAAAGCGGCTATGGAAAATATCTATATTTTGCACGAGTATCAAATCCATAATCGTAACAAAGCATCCCTAGATAGGTGTCGTTGTATGTATGAAACTTTATTCAATGCATAAATGAATATAATTGCAGTGTTTTAATGAACTGTTCATTGCAAAAGTCACAAACGTGCACAATTCGCATGGAAACAAAATACAATGAACCGTCGTAACTCAGGTCATTACCTCGCAAATAACTCATCAAGTATGATATTTTATATTCCAGTGGGTTTTATCTTACCAACTGTTTGAAGCGACAATTAAGTGTTGTTAAAGCTGTCATCGTTTTGCGAACCGGGCGGGCGGACCAAGTGGTACGCATCGTGAACAATGTCACAGGCACGCGGCAACCTTGCCGTGTGTTGGCTAAAACTGACAACCAGTTGGACCGCTCCGGCTGAAAACGTCCAGTGTGCCGTTTTTTAACAACTGGGCCAGTAGTAGGAAGTTGCAGCTGATAAGTGGACTGGTCAGCCTAGTTATGTCCGAACGATCTAGGTTATATCTATAAGCGTTACTTCTTTATATTGCCTTCAATTATATCGTATTATTATTGTATTGGCGGTGTTAGACTAGTTTTATTGATGCGCGAATGGTTTTGCGGTGGTGTTGTGATGAATGAATTTGTTTAGAAACCCAACGAAGTAGCACATGCCGTGTTTAAGGTTGCATCTACAACACATTCATCTCGTAATTTTCTAGATTTCACTCGTTTCATCACCGCGGGAATATCGCACGGTGTTATATGACTGTAGTTGAGTGCGCTCATTTCGTCGACTTTAAAGTGAGAAATTTTAATTTTGTCAAATGGATTTCGCCTGTTGAAGTAAAATGATATGCCAAAATGTTGTCCCCAAGAAACCTTAATTAATTTTATAAGCCTTACGTTTATAATCCCTGGGCTTTCATTATTAACGAGCAAGGTTTTTACATTGCTGATTTAGCACCCTTAATTTTAAAGGCAGAAATATACATTCTGCGACTAGGAAGGTGTTTATTTATTCAGAGTTGCTTACAGAAGCAACAAAGTCCTACATGTTTAATCACTTGGTAATCATAGCACGTTATACATATTATTAAAATAATAACTACCAATTATTATTATTTATCGAATGTCGTGTCTAGAATACGTACAGTGTACATTTCAGTACAAGTCAGAATATTGTCATGACTCATATCGGTAATCGTCTTTTTTATAGTTCCGCGTCATTGCATTGAATATTCAATAGAATAAAAAATCTTTTTGACGTTGAATACTTTACTAGCCATAACACGCGAACTTCAATTCACGTTTCATTACGCTTTCTAATAGAAAAGCGTTTGAGATTTTTTTAATGAGTAATAATAAAATCAATTAAGTCCTTGGGGGAGACCCATGTTCAACAGTAGACTTCCAGTGTTTGACTGAAAAGAAAGAGAGAGAGAGAGAAGGAAAATCAACTACGCAGGAAGCCTAATCACAGCCCAACTTGTGAGTCCAACTCTTGATTGTAGAGGGGTCCCGTGTTCACCAGTGGGCATTGTTGGTTATTACAATATACCCAGAATCTGAAACAAGCTTTTATTCATCACGCATACATTATCCTTTATGGGGAATCGAACCAACAGCCATTCGTGTTCCAACCGTCTTCTTAACCGCTGCGCTCCGGAGACTGTCAAAATCAACTTTAAATCTTTACCACAACGAGGTCGTGTAACTTAGGCATAAATCAAAACCTGTCGACGCAAACATTTTACAATCGTCGCCGGTGCACAAACGTCCACCATTTTGGGTACACAAAACAATAAATTGTGTATTCCGCGTATGTTTGGCCAGATATCCATCTACGGTGCGTTACGGCCCACTGCGCCATTTTTATTCTAGCGTTACGACGCACGTTTTATTACCTACCGCAGACACTAAATATATTGGCTCAATTTCAAACAGAAACTATAAAACTCATCCCCCGGGTCGGTCGCGTGTAATTTCCATTCCAATATCTCTGGTAATCGCGATATATCGGTATTCATTTAGGACGCCGAGCGTCGCAATAGACTCGCGGACGCGTTGCGTTCATTAAAGTGACACTTAAAAAGTGCCTTTCATTACGCCCTGTTTTATTTTAATGTAGATTTTTTTCCTGTTGAGCTGCCATGTATCATCCGTACGTTTTAAGAAATGATGTGCAATTTATTTGCAGTGGATTGCTTTAACAAACGAGCGATATACCATTGATATTTGTATGACTTTCGTGACCTTTGATTTATGTTTCCTCGTTAACTGTTGGTGGTTTTCGGTAGTTTTTATAAGTACTCGCGCTGAACGCGGTTGCTTTAATGCTTGTTATTTATTCGCATTTGTTGTCTACTAACGAGATAATTTTTAAGCTCTGGTCTGTCGGATAAAGTGGCCACCGATTGTAAAAATATATTATTGTATTTCAAAATAATGTGGATCTCAAACATTTGTAAACATTTGTACGGGGATCGAACCCGCTACCTCTCGTATCACAGCCGGCGTCTAACCAACTGCGCCACGGAGGTCGTCAAAATGTGACATATTCACGCTTGTATCATGTATGTTAGGAGGAGGTATGTAAAGATGCAACGAATGCACTCCCTTTTTACCATTAAGGTGAATAGCTCTATATTTATTATTGTTATCTACATAAATGTATTATCTAAGTACAACATTTTATTTTCCATAAGTGTTATTATAAAGTGATGAAAAAATAAAATGAAACGTTATGCAAATATATTAAAAACAAAGTTTAATGGCTATTGAGTAGCCACTTAATTGAGTACTCAGTTATAACACTAACAAGCTTACATAAAAGCAGCTGTTATGATTTATATTGTCATTGTGAAGTCTTGTTCAAGTACCGATATAGCTTTTACTATTATTATGCATAATTTCCGTCTCAGATGTCATTGATATCACCGTACTGGTCATCGATTTCAATCGAAAAACACATTAAAGTGATAAATCAATTCAAAACGAAATGTTACACGAGGCGGTAAAAATGTACAAAGTAAAGAATTCCAATTGTTCTCGTGGCGAAAACACGCAACCGTCGAATTTTAACACAGCACCAACAGAAAAGAGCCAACAATTTCTGTTGCATTTTTGAATGCCGAAAAATATGTTTTATAATTCACACATGTCGGCGTAAAAATGTCGCAACACGTAAAAACGAGGTGAATATTTCTCTCCCGGCCGCTGCACGAGCGATTATGCGCCGTATGCTCTCTTGAATGTATGTGACGTAACTATTTTCACCGTCTCAGGCTTACCACGCTTGCATAATAATGAGTTCACGTTTACTTCGCACGATTTTATAGCAAAAAATCTCCTTCCACCTGACCTGGAAATGTTACACAACGCGAGCTGCGTGCCTGCAGCTACGCCGCAAGGGACTGCCATTGATTATTCTTTACCAATCTCGATATTAATCCAGAGATTTGATGCTGCGGATGACATGTCAGGCTTACTACGTATAAGGTTCGACTTTGGACTTGTTTAACGGGTTTGGGCTGTTTTGATCGAGCTGGCCTGATAGTTATAATTAGTGGATTGATTTTATTAGATTAGAAGATTTTTTCTATGTGTGTTGTTTTGTACAATTTCTTGGTTTGGTTTCTTTTTTGATAGCTTATGAGGATAAGCATCTCTCTTAGATACTATTTTCTAAGATTAAATTAATTAAATATCACATACATAATTACATGTATACGGATCGTAATCCGTGATAAGACTTGTCGAACACCGATGAGAAACTAAATAAAATTTTCGGTCCCTCAAATTCTGCTAAGAAAATATTATTTGCGCTACGATGCCCTGAAAGATAAATAATCCACAAATTGTAGTAGGTCCAGTAGCGCGTCTTAATGCGCCATTATAATGTAAAGGAGGTACCTCTGGCCCCTCCGGCGAGCTCGTCAAGGACACTCCCCAGATTTAGATGTTCGTGATATATTTTTTTGGATCCGAAATGCTAACAAGACACGAAATACTGAACGATAATCTTGATTCATGATTAGCGTACGTTTTGTTTTTACGTTTGTTAGCAATTCTTTTGGCTGAGTGCGCTCGCTGCGTAATTGTCCAAAAGTATATTATGATTTCAATTTTGCGCAACAAAGGTCGCACGTAATAACCCTCTAAATACGCTTCTCAAAGTTTAAATTGTGATCTAAATAGTATAAATAGGGTCGCGGTAACTAAATAGGTAAATCATGTTTTGTAAGATGGCAAATTTCTCAAGATTTTTTCAGTCTTGCTGCTATCAATTCCATTTCTGTTCTTAGCATTTGTAGAAAACTTCACCAAAACTATACAATTCGTTACTACTAACCTGCAAACAAAACATTCACTCGAAGTGTAAACTACTCAAACATACTAACTTTTTAGTAGTTATGTACAAGTACATAAAAATAAACGACATAGGAAAAAGACAAATTTTGTTCAACATTCACTAGCGAACAGATGGAGTAGAGAGATTTCTGAAAACCACCTTATCAATCTTTATTACGCTCCCGCTACTACTTACACTTACAAGGAACTGTACGACATTACTTAGAAATGGAAAAAAATCGATAGCAGAGCCAACAAGCCCTGTCGGTGTTGGTTACGCGAACAATGACGAGCAACGGGTCTGCGGCGCGGTGTTTCCGTGATATATCCGCGATGGAAAGGGCGATAAAATCAGACTAACAAAGCTATATGTAGATTGAATGTGAAAATAAATTGTGATAATGGGGGTAATGAAGAAGCAGGTCAACTGGAGGCAAGTGATTATCCTCTATTCATCATAGATGTTTGTCAATCTTTTTATTCGTGGAGTTGTTACAATCACCGCTACATAAAAGTGCATGGCGTAATTGTTCAGGGTTCGGAGACATTATCATCACCCCGTCCAAGGCCAAATTGTTAAGACCAAAAGAAAATTTAGCTCCAATGCAGTAGTATTGCCTATAAATAATAGTAGGAATCAGTTTCCTGTGCCCAATTTAAAAACAATTACGACTAAACGACCTTCAAGGAAATAGGTGTTCCATTCCTAATGGACTGATAACGCACCTGAGATTTCCTTGTAGGTGCCTACTTAATGACCAACTTTTAAAGAGTATTTATAGCGAGCTGTAGTAATATGCCCTTTGTAGGCCTACAGCAATAAGCACTACACCATAGTATTCATGTACATCAATTCGCATTACCATAGTAAGTAGTTTGGCAACAGCACAAAGGAGCTTTGCACCGACAGCGTAATGCACTTAACATTCATCCTACTTAGGACCTCGTTTTTAATAATTTAAAACACTCCTGTCCCGCGTCTGTTTATTTTTTTGGTTTTCGTTTTTAAGAGCGTCTGAAGAGTTGGAAGGGAATTTTGCAAATTTAAAATTTTACACGATGAAAGATTGCAAACTATTATAATAACAATACGACGTTTGTATACTATTTGTCAGATTACCACCTCATCATCATCATCATCATTCACAGCCTGTAGGGTCCCACTGCTGGGTATAGGCCTCCCTCATACTATGCCACTTTAATTTGTCTTTTGTCAGTCACTTCCAGGTTCGGCCTACGACTTTGACAATGTCAAAGTCTTTTAGATTACCACCTACTTTGTACAATTTGTCTTACCTCACATAGACTTGTGTTGCTAAGGTGGCTTAAAGTGTTAGCGATTGATCGATGTCTGATTAGTCATCATAGAGATGACGTATTCAAATAAGAGATTGGTGACGGGCAGCGGTGTCATCAGCGCGGGTAGTCATGTCCTACCCGTGCCAAACCGCCTGCCAAGCGTTATGCAATGATCTTTGGAAGGCTAATTTTCAGTATTGGACTTCTGTGGCTTCTGTGTTGATGATGATGATAAGACAGCTGACCAGCTAGATTGCGAAGTATGTGTGTCTGCTCTAGGTGCTGTGACTAAAAGGTTTTCTAAGTTTCTGGCATTCTCCAACACAACTTAGCGTTCAATATACTTAAAGGGGACTCGTTTTAAATTCATGTTCACGTCAAGTCGTATCCTCCATAAATATTCTGTTGAAAAAACCCTTTATTAATCAAATCACGTATACGACACTTCTCAAAACCTATGCAAAATTATATTTTTATGACACAAAGAGGAAAACGCGTATAGCAACAGGCATACGGTTTCCTCATGTGCCGTGCTGTGTTTGTCCATTGCGATCAAGATATACCTACGTGTTGCCTAACAAACTTTACACGACCTCACGGTTCCGCGAAATCCAATGTCCATACGTGATATATAATACATTGCACACGTTATACGTAACACGCTGTTATTATTGTTCATTGTTATGATAAACGAGGTGTTTTTGTATGGAAATTATTTTATGTTCAGTCGCAAATTGCTGTGTAACGTGACGAGTTAAAATCAATTCCCAGTTTGTGGAATGTTTTTGTGTAAGTTTTTCGTTTGGAGAATTAGATAACGTCCAGGATTAGGTCTCCATGATGGCATGCAATAAAAAGTACTTAAGAAAAATAAATTGCAGCAATATATACGCAGAATTAATAAGGCTGTTAACGCGATTTAAAAGGCTAGGATCCTAACTGACTCTTCCAAAATTCCTCTCGTATCTTAATAAAAATGTATATTCCAGATATTTATAGATAGTCTATCTGCTATCAAATACATAGTAAAATGATTACAACATCATAATACTTGAAATTACTTTGCATATGCGCAATAAATAAAAACGTCATCCGCATAAAGCCGCAGCTTATAAAATAGTTATAAAATGTTTCATCGTCAACTGAATGCTTCTTCTCATTGCACGAATCACGAATGCGATAATACAAGTGAGTTTAATGTCTGTCAATAAAATTATGCTCTCAGAAGAGTTTCATTCACATTTTTATGAGTTACACAGCTCGAATGTGTCGACGCAGGTCAAAGCGATACATCATTCATGAATCATGATTATATACACACGTAGGTTTATATGTCTGTATGTTAAACTGATATTTATTAAACACTGGAAAAGGAACAACGATCGCACGCCGATAAACGGATAATCCTTAAAAAGATATGGAATTAAACGAACTGCCTAATTGGGCGGGCGCGTTAAAAGTGAATTATTGAAATTAACTTCATAACAAGCATCTTATGTTTTTTAATAAGAAGTAAAGTATGTGTGCTGAGAATTTTGTGGCTCAATTGGTCATTTACTTTCGCAGTACTGAGATTGTGAACTGAATTGGACTAGTCCAGTAGCAAATTCTTCAGTTTCTATGGGATAATTTAAGCAACCTAAATAAAATTTATACGTCATTAACCTGTGCAGGTTAATAAGGTAATGCGCTGAAACAGTGCTGTTTCAGCGCGACCGTGTCAAGTCAAGCTTCATAAACATCGAAATTTGAATCAAATTTAGGCTAATGTACTTTTTTAACCACATATAAACCAATACACATTTTGTTTATACTTAACTGCAATTGAATTATATCCAATACTTTCTTAATTCTGTTTTGATAACATTCGAAATGTATTTCTCGAATTAAATTGAAACAAGTACGCGGAGTCACAATAAACTTGGTATACAACTTTCATATTTACAACAATAATATTATAGATTAAGATATAGATTATCGTGTTTATTAAGATTTTTGTTACGAGGAAAATAATTCGGGCCACCCCGTTACCCGCTATCGGCTGGTTTCAATCGCCTCGGTTCAAGTTTATTTTATTGATTCCGAGATAGTGGCAGACGAGCCGGTTCATTAATTATTATTATTTGTTGTACATGTAAGCATTATTAAGTTTTATTATACGCAAATAGGTTAGATGTTGTGATAGCGCGGTGGGAATTGTATCTTATAGATTGTTTCCTATTAGTTTTATGTGATTAGGATATTGTTAGTTCTGCATCAAGCGGCTCTGTTAATTGGCGTCCTACATAGCGACAGGCTAAAAATTAAGGACAATAAATAATTTACTAACTAGATCATAAGTATTCGTTGACATGGACCGGTTTATTGGATACACAGTATAAAATAAAATAGGCATAGTTTCCGTCTTTTCGTATGTAGGAATGTATTTTTAGGTCCTGTGTTTGACCGTATGATTAATTGGTCATCAATTTATAATTGGTCAAAATCATTTGCTTGCTGCGCTTTTTCCAATCTTTTTTTTTTATTTGTGTTTGAATACATTAAGTTTAAAGTAAATATTACCAAAGGTTTAAGAAGCGCCGAACGGCCAAACTTTACGACGTCTTCGGTTGCGACGCGACGGCCAGTATCGGCTCTTGTAATACTCGTATAAGTTTCAATGTTTAGCGAATACGTAGGGAATTTATTTGGGGTGTAGGTGTGAATCCTAATGCCGTCCACGATTGGATACCGAGAAGGTGTTGTTCGGTATTTGGACATATTTATTTGTTTTTGTATTTATAGTTTGAAATGTTTATCACATCCGCCGCGTCCACGCCGCACGCATCGCACGGTTGTTTACGTCGGTGTAACCGTCGATTTTAAATTCAATTCAATTCGTTGAAATTCGAAAACGAAACGGGACTTGCTTGTTTGAAAATCAGAATAGCTATAACCGATGGCTCGGGATCACTGGATCCAATGAATAAATAAAACTCGAATGCAGACGCACTCTCGAAACAGTATGCTTTTATGTATGATACGTTCCATATAAAACGGAATGCTGTTACCGATCCGTATTGAGTTACCGTATTTTAAACTTGCGCGATGGCCGATGGGAAATGTAGACGGCTATATTGATAAGCCACCGGTCTCGGAGCTTGTCATTACTCCTGTATGAATAAATGATGATTGTGTACGAGACATTATTTTATAATTAATCTTGTGTCTCGGAATTTCCACATTCAATTGTCCATATATTTTACATACAAAAGTAGTGAAGCACGTTCCCGAGTGCCCTGTGGGATTTCCCATCGGGAACATTGTAAAAGTTGAAACAAAGAGTATCGTACTGCTAATTGAAATCTACTTACACAAACACTAAGTGATGAATTAACAACAATTTGTTACTATACTTTGCATAGGAGCATGAAATACACAAGTATCCTGATACTTTACCTATTTCATCAGAATCGATTGTGCTGAATTTACCACTTACAATGCTATTAAAGACATACATACAGAGTCACATACGTAGTCCTGACCCCACACTAAGATCGAGTCTTGTGTCGTGGGTATCAGGAACTACTGAAGACTTTTCGATGTCACATAAAAAAAAAAAATAAAATAAAAAAAAAAAAAATGTCACATACACCCAGACCCGAGACAAATATTTGTGGTTCACACAAACATTTGTCTCGGTGCGGCGATCGAACCCACGGCCTCACGTTTCACAGTCGGCATTCAACCAACTGCGCCACGAAGGCTGTCGCAAAGTAAACGTAAAGGATGTAAAATAAACTTTATTTCTAAAGTCGTCAATAGAAATACTCGCAACAAGATTTGCAAATGCGAAAAAAAAACACAGCAAGATTGTACTAAAATTGTTTTCTCAGTACTCAATTCAAAACGTCAGATCACACGTGGAGATTACGGCGCGCGCGGCTGCTTCCCCGAGATGTGTTTATTTAATACGTATAAAAACTTTATTTATTACCATAGAGATGTTTTTGCCTGCTATTTGACCACACAGTTTTTGTAACAATCGTTAACTAGACGAGCGTTCGGTTTTACCTGCTCGCGTTTTTTTGTCTATGAATTTCTTTCGACTCCGCTTCTGATGGTAAATGATAGTCTATTACATTTCATCGATTTTTTTAATGTTATGTATTCTTTTTTATCGACCGCCTGCAGGTTTAATTATCGGGTGGATATTTTTAAAACGTGTAGTGTTTTGATGCCGCATCGTAAGCACCCAAGTATTCTACTCGTAATAGCGGTTGTCATTCTTTACAAAATTAGTAATATAACAACGTGTTGCTTTTTAATTTCGATAAATCATTGGAGATGGGGAATGTCGCGATCGTGTGGAAACGGTTACGTTACGCAGTAAGTAATACAAAACCCATACACCACAAATAGAATTTTATGTTTGATTCCGTATTCACAGCTCTTAGAGCGCTCACAGAATTGACACATAAAGTTGTAAAATATACATTGGTATCGAATAACGTCGACTCGAGTGTCAATAAAAAACCTATTCATAATTTTATTAAACAAAGTACACAAAACGAAGAGATTTTCATACAATTGCCGCCCACGAGCGTATCTGGGGGAGAGCTCCATTGCTGCCGACTACAGTCTACGGCCGACTTATCAAAATTACTTTGTTCGTACGCCCACGTGCGCATACCTTGTGCTTCGGCATATTACCCGCAGTATCTTCGGTAAATGTCGTATAATTGAGTTAATAAATAAATTGTGTCTTGTATTCATTTTAATAGGTATTAGCACTGCCTTTGCTGTGAATTTGTGAATGTTTTTGACTTGTCTTATTTTATTATCTGGTGGCGCCGAGGTATGTTTCTCCTCTATAAATATGGTTACATACCCTCAAATCATTACCATAATATGATCTATAACATATACACTTTTATAAACAAATTAAAAAGGTCCACAATTAAGTAACAACAGTCTTTCCGTTTAGGTATTAGTGACGGTTATATTAATTAAAATTGTTACAAGTTATAAACTAATATAAAACCAGGCTAGTTCAATGTTGTATGTGTTGTACCGGTAAGTTTCGTCTTTAATTTTCATTTTCTAGTGTTGAGGCAAGAAGCTGCCTCATTATATTATGTGTAACAAGCGGAGATTTCTCTTTATTTCTTAACGCCCTACATATGTGTCGTCATGATTTATGTGCGTCTCTGTGTACAGTTACTACGGCATAGTTTCCATATACACTTGTATAATTATTTACAAATAACACGACTGTGTACAATAAAATGGCACTCCTATAATTAGTAAGCTTTTATCCAATTGGCGTATTAAAAAGTAATTAAGCTGTAGACACATTTGTATTTGTTATTTCGTATTAGCTTCGTATTAGCTCATAAAATTAACGCCTTCCTTAAAGAAAGAGTTAAATATTACTTTTCGTAGGTGCGTATAACTAACAGTATTTGTACATGGGCATACATATCCTATACATGGTCATGGAGATATTGATTCGTATATAAACATTTGTATGAACAAATATTTATTCGTTAACCGGTGCGTCAATCGATCTTCAACATTCATACATAAGCCCACGCGTGTATCCCCAAAGGGATAGGCTGTGGTTCCAATAGAGCCACCCACGGTACACCGAACTTGTTTACGTCCCAAGGTAGGGGACCTCACGGTTTGAACTTAAAACTCTTATATGCTGCTATAAGATTAATGAGTCAAATGAATCCCTACTGGTGGTGGTGGACCATATGGCCTAACCCCTCTAAATCGTATTTTCGATTGTAGAGAAGGCTCGTGCCCTGCAAGTGAGACGTGTATGAGAATCCCTATTTACCCCTGTTAATCTTTCATCTGCAATTCGTCGGGATATAAACAAACCAGCACCCAAATTATAATTAACAATTCAATATTTTAAACATATTTATAGACACGCTCTGGTGCCCTCAGTTTTACACCAATCGCTTCTTAAGTGTCACTTTTTGCGTGATAAACAATCTAACAAAGTCTCCGAGTTTTTGCGTCACCAAGGCAAACACCGAGCGTGTGATAATATAATAATTTTCATTTAAATTGATTATGAAAAACTCGACGCATGTTATACAAACATATCTGTACTATTTTATAAACATTTATGTGTTCAATAATAGAGTTTAAATTCCTTTAGCAAACTTTCAAAATGCATAACACGATTTCGAGTGTGCGTAGTGGCTCGATGGGAACAAGGATATCATTCTGTAAAGGTCACTTGAGCGAGGAGATACCGGTCAGCCTTGGTACGTTTAATTCACTTTCGCACACGAATGTTTGCAGACGGCCCTTATTGTGTGACCTTATTTCTCAACCATGCAGTGCATCGTCTTTGTTGCTTTAAATATTATATTATGATGTATTTAATAATATTTTAGCCAGGATGAGGGTTGAACGTCTTATCTTCTCTTATCTAGGGATATGGATGGGTGGGATTTCTAGCTACCACATTGCTGTTGCTATAAGCTCAAGATTTTACAGGATAATCGTTATCATCTCGTTAAAAACGTTTAAATTCGAGCTAATTTTAACATGCCCTTAAAAACGCAAATTTAAGACCTCACATTTTGTAGCCTATATGTAGGCATTGCCTCTAAGCAGTTAAACGTTAATATCTGATATACATAAGGTCTATTTCTGTTAGAGCCTATAATTTGTAAATATTCTACACTTTGTTTAGTACCTATGTGCGCAGCAAAACAATCTAACTTTATACTATCCATTAAGGGGCCAAAGGCACCCTATCCTGACTATCAACAATGCGTTAATTATTCTAAAAACAAATACTAATTAACGCTTTATTCCTAAAATTAAAGCGAGCTTGATCACCTCATCAACCATTTTATCGCAATTGCGAGCGTCGAATAATTTCACCGAAATCATTTCGCATTTAATTAACTCTCGTAGAAGAGAACCATTTCCGACTATTACATCCCTTCAAATTAAATGGAAGTTCAAAGATAAGCCACGCTGCTTGGCTGCCCGTCAGAACCCTTTGTTATATCAATTACTCGGCGAAATGCGGGTTCAATAGGGGCAGGGCGTAGGATCGGCCCCTGTGGTCAGACCGTGTTCGAAACACGAGCACGTTAAATGTTTGATTCGTCGGTATTTAGTGCTTTGTTACAACATTGGGTAATGAGTTGGGGGATTGTGTTTATCAAAGGAATTGAGTTAACACTACTTGAAACGATAATAGAGGATTGTGAGTGGTTATTAACAGATATTTTTTTGTATCTATTAGATTTTTATGAACTTATATTGTTCTCTTGGCTAACAAGTGTCTCCATAAGTTATAATAATAGTGAAAGCTATACCCAAAATATGTATTTCATGCTGAAATCACAATAACATCCTGAAATTCTTTGCAACATTGAAATCTTTTAAATCGCTTGCAAACTGAACAAGATACTTTGTACGAAGATTTTGTTTACTCATCTCGATAAAAACAGTGACGTTTAATGGCTCATGAATAAAATTAAAAATACGTTCGCATTTAGCGTTACAGAGAACTATTCCCGGCGGTTTTACAATCTGCTTATACGAACATTAAAATGGTAACTTCCTGATTTCCATTTAATCGAACCCATTGAAATCGCTTTAGTTTTACAACTCGAGATTCGATTACCACGGGCTGGCGGAATCTTGTGCAGTACCGGGAACGAGTTCTGTATAAACTCGGTGTAGTCGTTTCGATTCGTATCCCGGCGCGGTATCACACTATCGGCTTTTTAGTTTTTTCACTTTATATATTATTTTTATTGAAAGAATTTTGTTATGTGATTTGATTATCATAAATATTGCTATACTTGAATAGCGATAAAAATAGCAGTTGATTAAAGATCAACAAAGACTTTCAGTAATGCAACTTGTTGAAAGTGATTGAAGTAAAAAGCAGTCCTATTCCTCAACTAACGACAGGCTGTTATTCCTCAATTATCTAATTACAACATGCATGTGCTGTGAACCAAATAATCCTAGAGACGATTATTAAATCAGAGTATTTCGTCTGGGCCATGTTTGCAAAAGAATCAGATAGGTGGCAAGTGGAAAAACACTAGCCAAACTTTTATGTAATATTAATAAATGGCGCTAATCCTATGTAAACATCAGATAAGAACAGGTATAAGAAAGGAAATATTACTGTTACGTCAATTAGTTAAAACGGATATTGAAACGGCAAAACAAAACAAAAAAATATCATTATTCCAATAAAAGATTCCATTCAGAAATAACTTACAGTTATCAAACAAACAAACCTTGCAGAAACAAATAGACAGCCCGGTGACAGCAATAGGAAGGCAGCTATTAGAGACGGATGCCAATGCATTGTAAGGTTTATCACTCAATTCAACCGGCGGCCCTGACCTCCCGCCAAGAGGGCGGCACGGAGGGAGAATTGAACGACGTTTTTACATTTATTCTATAGTCTATACGTAATACGACTGGCTCGATGGCGCAATTTTTATACGGTACGACTACAATGCTTGAGGTCTCGGGTTCGAATCACGGGTCGAGCAAAGTGTTATTGGAGTTTTCTATTTATTCAGCCTGAAGTCAGGATTTTTTGCCTGATATGGCGTTTGGTTCGCCCCTTATCTCATCATGGGACGGAACACATGGCGAAACGCGAATGTCCTGGTAACACCTCTACCTACCCCAACTGGGAAAAAGGAATGAGTTTATGAATGTATATAACTTCGCTAAGCCGGCTTAGTCATGCTTGCAGTTTCCGTCTTCTTAGCGAAGTTCCAAGGCGAGACTCTTGTTCCTTTGAGGTGCCCTTGAACTAATTGCACCCACCTTCGCTTTTGCTAATGAAACTTAAATATACATACTTACATGTAAGAGGATGTGTGGCGAAGAATGTCTGAGGTTTTTTCGTTTTGTATTGCGTTTTATAATTAATGAGGATATTAATGTTTCTTTGATTTTTTTAAGCAACAACTTGGTATATTAAAATTTTCTGCAAAAAAAAACACTTTCATTTTATAGTTTAAGGAAGTCCAAATCATAGATTGACAGCTAAATAACGTTAAATCAACTATTGCCTATTAGTGGAGTGTTTTTGAAAGTTTTACTTTTTTTCCTCTGAAATATCTGTTGTACTTTTTATTTTTAGCAAGTGAACAGGCACATACATGTAGTACTTGTACATATAGCATCCCTGTAAAATTGTGTTAACAGTGCACCGCTGAACACCTTTCTCCATTAACATAATCGTCACGACTGTATTCGTAAATAGTGAACATCTACTTCTCTTTAATTTATCTTTGGTTGAATTTCCACCAGACATGGTCTTCACGTTTTTCATGATTGTTAAAAAATGTGTCCCGTTAATCACAGACGACCTAGTAAAGGTCGCGGGACGTTGCTAGAAGCAGACCGCCTTCAACAGGTCACTGTGGAAATCATTGGAGGAGGCCTATGTTCAGTAGTGGACTTCCTTTGTCTGATGGATGGATGGATGACGAATCACCGACGACAATGCTAAGCACCAGCGTGTTAATGTCACGTAGCTCGCGAAGCCCACGCCTCACACCAGCGTGCACGACATTACCGTTAGCCAACAACAAATGCAACGCGAACCACTGGATTATCCTAAATGCCCATAATGGGTGGAATGAATAATGTCATGAAGTTTATTTACAAATGTGCTGTGCAGCCGGCCGAACGGTCGCCAACACCATACACGAGCAATGGCTTGTTTAGTATTGTTTTAATGTTATTATCATGGGAAATTAGGTCTGATATATTTGGGTTATATTGCAAGAGGAGCTAGTGGTATCGGCAATAAGCGGCACACATAATCCTAAACGCAAAATTAATAATAACCACGAAAATTGCACAGTCCAAATTTAAAATTTCGTAATCTAAACAACACAAACAATAATAACGTATATTTTGTTTAAAAGATTACGTCAAGATTGTAGCAAAAAGAGGATTAATTCGAATGCCGTTTATGGTTTAAAATTAAAGTTAGCAAGAGTTCTTGGAAGTGATCAAACACGCCGCATTAATATTAATATTTGGCATGTTGTACTGGGTGTGCCCGGCCGCTCGAGCACATCGGTGATAATGACAGAGAAGCGACGGCGGCCTGTAATGTGGCTTTACTACTGCTGCCAAATATTCGTATTATGGTAAGATACATACATAAGTCAACTCACGCCTTTTTGCCAGAAGGGGTAGGCAGATGTGCAATCATGACACTCACATTTAGCCTTGTATTTTCCGTCCCACAATGTGATAGGGGACGAGCCTATCGTCATATCGGGCTATGTTATGGTAACGAACTAAAATGTAAGGATGGCGAAGAAGTAAGGTTGAATAGTGAATGTGTAGAGAAGCAGCTGGATGAGGAATGCAGAGGACTATTAAATGTGAAATTATCTTTAAAAAAAAGGAATGCATCAAGCGTATGGATGAATATAAAGGTATTAGAAATTACGCGAGAAATTGTGCCAGTGAGAACAACTATTACCTAACCAGCTCGATACAATGTAAAAAACAATGTAAAAAATTCCTTTAGAATATTGCTGTTTGCATTTGGATGAACCAATAAAAATTATAATACAGTTATCGCGACACTCGTACCACCGCTTTAATATCGCACATAAATCCACCAGAACGACCGCTATAAAATAATAAAATTAAAAACCACCACCATAAAAGGAAAAGGGCCTTGATGAGAATTGCGAAATCCAAACAAAGCACACACTTGAAGGAATACTTAAATTAAGGAAGACCAACGAGCCTCGCAACAGAAGTACGACCGCCATAAAGTTTGCGACATCAAGACACGAGTTTTATTTTTAAAACATTTATATTCATTCATGATTTTATCTAGATACGTTGTGTTTTATGTGAAAACTTTTGCGCGGAGTAACAAAACAACAACCTTGAGGAGAGTCAAGGAAACGCCTGTCTACGCGCACACAGTATATACTTTAAACAAAGCAATTATGAATTAATTACCAACAATATGTGTGTTAATATTTATCTGAAGGATTTTGTTATTCAAAAATAACAGAAACAATGGTTTCAGTGTCGCTGACCAAAAATAAATAATATTTTTATTGAGTTTAAAATAAAAGCAAAAATGTTATGGATATTTTTATAGCGTTAAATGGCAATGGGAAAAAAGTAATTATAAACAACAGATAAAATCATTAAAATAAACCTCTTAAAATAAATTCACAAAAATACCATTAGTTTATTGTTTGTTATTCTTAAGGTTTCACTAAAAGCATACAAACTATCAAAACTGATCATCATTCAGTTGTAAAGATTCATATCCATTAGCAACGCGTAAGCCTCACACGAGCCCGTCAATAAGCAGTAATAAATAAAGTCGATAGGTTTTCCTATGGAAATATTTTCATTGACAATTACCGTAATAAGCAATACGATAGATTGAACATGCGCCGCTACGGCCGACCGAGATCAAGATGGCCCGCACTGTGTTCACTATGAGAAATCAGAGATAATAATGAAACTTAAATTGTGTTAAACGTTCAGAACTGCTCTTAACGGTACTCCAGTATGAGATGTTATTTAGTTCTACGTTTAATGATGGGTGTGTTCGAGAATGTTCATAAAAAGGATAATGTGGTGGTGATTAGCGATCTGCCGTGGGACAGTTACGGAAAAATGCTATCGAAAGGAAATCATTTATTTCTTATAATTTGTTGCGAGTCAACATTTTCGTAGTAATTTTAAACCCATCACTAATTGCCAAATTATAAGGAACTTTAAATATAGGACCCACCCTGAAAGGCCGATTTTGATACGTCGTGTTAATGTCATAATTAAGCTTCTTAAGAAAAATCCTTCGAAGCTACATTAAACGTTAATATACGTGCAAACTGAGAGCAAAGAATGTTAAATATGGATAATATGTCAAGAACGAAAACAATCACTGCACAGAATTATCCGGCGCCTGTTCATTTCCACCAATAAAAATATAAACGCTTTAATAACTAGTACGTAATAAGAACAAGCGAATAATGAATGCACAGTGTATACCACAGTAGCGCAGTTTGTGTATGCTAATATGTCTGCAGGGCACGGTTCGGGTCGGAGCGGCCAAGGATACAGCCGCACCGGAGAAGGGCCTTTGACTAACATTCCGATCGTTTTCGTACGCTTTATCGCTTTATAATAAACTAACTTGCGTACGTGACTACTCTCGCTCATTGCCTTGTGAAACAGATTTAATAATTTTAATGTTTCATCACCCACAGCACGGCTTTCAATCAATCGTGAAAAAGCTAGCAGATTTTTAATATCTAGACTCCCTACTTAATCCCCTAGGGTACTCCCCCTAGCTCTGTTGGCTTCGAGGGTGTGAGTTGCATGAGTTCTTTTTGCATCTGTAAATACTATTTCATCAATAAAGACATATTTGTAATTACCGTATCGATATAACTTGCAATAAACGGTACTAAATATAAACATACACAATCTTACCATTCCCATATCCAATCTAATCAAAACGCCTTAACGTGACATTCGACAATTTGTCGATAAAGCACATTTGAAAAATCCGTCTCGAATTAACCTCTCTTTCACCTTCCTTATCGTCGGCTATTACGATATTATCAAACATTAGCCGTGTATTATGTACGGACATATTTACGTAATTGCTTTCATAATAGAAATAAGTATTACGTTAATGTTTATTTCTTTATTTCTGTCAAGGTGAAGTTAAGATTGTTGCACTCTTGGTGTTTTATTTCGTAAGTGCACTTGTCTAACGCTGAGACTCGTTTCCTCGTTGAGTTTAAGAGCAGTGAAAAATGTATTATTCTTTGCGAATTCTGTCTCGGGGGAGCTCGGTTCTATTTCAAAGTGTATATTGTGTTTTGTGGATCATTCAATTGTGTTTGGTCGAATCGAAGTGGGAGGGATAACAAACGTGATATTCTTCAATTTGACGAACTTCTATATTTGATCATAAAGGTCATTTTGATTTGCGTTTAATGCGCGTTCATAGTGCATAAGGCTATGACGTCGGAGCCAGGTTTTTCCTTGTCACCTCGTTATCTTCAAGGCATATCTTCATGGGTGCAGCATTACGGCCGCTGAGGGATACGCTGTCGCATTGATAGTATCTATTACTCAACGTATATGGGTGTGAATATTATTCATATAATAATGATAATAAATTGTCCCGTCTCACCTTATCCCGCTTTAGTTAAATGATGACCTTTTACTGCAGGATTGGTTTCTTTGAAATAATCTTAACTGCATACGTAATTGACTGTTTATATTGAATAGGGAGTGTTTTGTCTAGGATACTGTTTAAGTGTCAGAACATTGGAATTTCCCTCAACTTTTTAACTTTTTTTTTAACCATGTTTAAAACATTTAAACTTTTCTTTAGTTTGTAATTTACGTCCCCATTTGGCAATTGCTGACTATTATTCGTTATATTCCAACATAAAATAAGTAACCTTGACTTTGACTGCGCTCGTAGAGATATTGTCTCTGTTGGAACGGATCCAAAACTTAAGCCGATCTTTACAACGCGGTTAAGGGTGGATAGCTTACTTTAAAGCAAGATAAGATCTTGAGGCCCTCGTCATGAATATATTATGTATTTAGCACAGCGTGGAGGTAAATATAAATTTTAGCACAATTGCGAGTAGATTCCCCAAGTGATAAAATATGACTTTTCTTTAAAGGTTTTATTAAATATTGTCCTTGGCTAGACTTTCAAAATTGTCGCAAGTGCGTTCATATTGTCCTCAATAACTAATCTACAGACCTTTAAGCTATCCTAGCGATCTTCAAATAAATTAAAGTACAATAATATAATATTTGGGTACTATTAAATACGTTGTTTACGAACAAACCAACTTGTATCTTGTGCTTGATTCACCACGATTTCACGTAGTTCGTGTTTGAGCTCGAGATAAATCACAGTAAATGATCTCAAGCAATGAATAACACACTTAGTATTTGTGTAATGGTATTTATTACAGCTATGTCATATACCTCTTGGGAATTGATTTAACTATTTTATATAATCCTACATTGTTCTAATTGTTGGTTGTACTAAGTTCTTGCGTCACGAGTTTTTGCAGTGTCGGGAATATTATCATAGTAGTTAGTAGTAGTCGTTTTTTTTAATAGTGATATGTACGAGTATACTGTGCTATTGGTGTTTCAAGTATAATAAATAAATAAATATATATTAGGATTTCTCAGTTTTCAAAGGCTTCTCTGACTTGGGCTTATTTCGCCTACATAGGCATGCTTGCTACTGCTGTAAGTCAGGGACCATTGTCAATTATGACACACTCTGAAATCACACTGAACACCGAAGCTGGAGGACTTTTAGGTATCACTAGTATCCTCAAGATTCTAGTAGTGGATAATACCTATTATTGTTATCATTTTCAGCAATTTTACACAGGTAGTATAGTATGCAGGTTGAACTTTCGTTCCTATCTCAAGAACTAAGATTACTCCAAAACAACTTTAAAATATTCGACATTATCGAACTAAAAACATTTGTATCTAGACCCGAAATCCTCCACACTGAAACATAGGCCGTGTAATGAACTGCTCGTCGTGTATTCCGGTGCAAAGTTTCGCGTGACACGTGTCGCGTGGCGCGACTGTTGCGGTGCGATCCCGCACGGAGCGTAACCTTATCACGTTAATTAACACTATGTTCTGCTACATGTACACAAATACGTATGGTATGCGGGAATCGGGAGATGTGTTACCGCTGCAGGGTTGTGTGGTGTCACAGAAATATCGGGATATTTCTGTGAGTTGTACGGTATGGTTTTGTCTCGGTGATTGAAGGGTCATTTGTTCTTTTGAAAGTTGGTTAGATTGGTAGAAGTTACAGTGCGTGGCTTAGTGAGTCCTGAGAATATACACATTAGTCTGATTTATGATTTTAATGCTTTAATAAAAGGTCACCTGGCCCGTAAGACAAGTCTATAAACCACTCATGTATATGACGCATTTAATAAATAATAAATAAATAAAACCTCATAAGTCAAAGTCACGACTGCCTCGGTGGCGTAGTGGTACTACGGTATGATTGCAAAGCTGAGGTCTCGGGTTCGAATCCCTGGTCGGGCAAAGTGATATTGGATTTTTCTATTCATTATTAGCCCGGAGTCAGGAATTTGTGCCCGATATGGCGATAGGCTCGCCCCCTATCACATCGTGGGACGGAATATACAAGGCGAAACGTGGGTGTTCTAGTAGCACCTCTGCCTACCCCTTCTGGGAAAAAGGCGTGTGGTTATGTATGTGGTTATGTATGTAAGTCAAAGTCATTACGTAACATTTTGTTTAAAAAACGAAAATGTTATGCAATGCCAAAAAATCACCATTTAATGCTCTTTAAACTTTAAGCTTAGTAGCAATGTTGTATTACGTGAGATTTACGGTCAGTATATTTTTACATACTTTTTCCGCGAACAGAGCTTAATTTGGGTTAACAACATTTGTGTAAACATAAGAGCAATAAAAATTGTTGACAACAGCATGGTTATGTGCGCCGAGCATATGTTGCGCACAGATTCGTACGTTTTATTTTTGCATAACAGTGCTTATTATCATTCATATCGGCTATTACAACCTACTCGCGGCCGCTGTTCGACTACACGACTATGTAATGCGGTTACCCCTCGTAACGACAGAAGCACCTAAATATTACACTTCCACTAAGTGGACGCGCGCTGAACTTCTGCGAATTGTACGAATTTAGATGTTTTCTCAGAATTCGCGTTGAAAAAAATCTATTCTCAGTCAAAGCTTCAGCGAAGAAGTATGCGGGGGAATTTCGTTCGTCAATATTATTCAGTGTGCATATCTATCCTAAATAAAATAGGCGCGGAGTCACACAGCATGTCAGGCAATGCATCACGGTGCGGTCACGTTCTAAATAACCCAGTGGGTATTATATTTCACAGTGTTTGTGTCGCTGCTCGTGACGGAGCTTCTGTCTCTGTATCATCGCCGAGTTGTGCAATCCGATGTGCGGTGCGGGCCGTGTGCCTGTTCACAGGGACCGTGTTACCCAACCAGTTTCAGACGCGCTCGATTTCCTAATACTCCGATGCGGCATGAGGTTTTTGCGCACCGTTCGGTTTGGCGGATTTATGAAGCCGTGCAGTGAAAGTGAACGAGGCTTACGAAACTTAAAGCCGCTTATCGTATGGGGTAATGTGGCGGCCGCGGGCGCAGAGACGCGCGGCGCGGCGGCGAGCCCGCTTTGATGGTGATCGCGGTTTTATCGCACGCGCCAGTTAACACCGGTGAAATTGTGCTCCGTATGGGCGAACTTTCAAAGGGGACATCTGATGAGGTGAGCGCACCGGAGCGCACATCCTGCGACATGCCCCTCTGTGTGTACTGCGGCCCTCTAGCCGGCACTCCGCCCACATGCCGCGCACGCATTTGCCATATTCGCAATTATCATCACGCACTTTTAATTTTCGATTGTAGTAGTTCTTCTGTCTTAACGCATATGAGTGTTGTAATCGCTAGATATAATTGAGATGCTGTGCCCTCCGTCAAATTAGAAGCTTATAATTCCTCCACAAGTCGCAGAGTGCGTTGGTATTTACGCTGAAAGCAGATTGATTAATTTCCGCTCGCTCTCGGGCCACAGACAAATTTACTTTGGTACCTGTCGCGCCGATATTTATTCGGATGAAAAACGACGTGTTTACTGCCTCTATATTACTCACTCTCATAATGAATTCATTTCGCCAGTCGAGATTACGTTAACTGCGTTAAGGGCGTGACCGAGTAATAAGTTGTTTTCGGACTACTAGCTTTATTGATTCCCGATGAAGGTCGCTATGAGATAGGATCTATGTTGTGTTTTTGTTGTTTCTTATTGAAGCTATCGACAAAACATTGTCAGCGGTGCTGACGTCGATGTTATTGTTTCTGTTTATTTTACTTTGTATTAAGCATCGACGCCATACTGACCCGGAGATAAATTATTGTTAGAATAACTGTTAAAGTAAATAAGTACTCACTACTAGAACCTTTAGACCTTTTTCTAAGCCGTCTCTAGTGGTCGGCAGATTGTAAAAAAAAAATCTATCCATTAAATGATTTTTGATGTGGTTTAACATTTGCCGTTGCCTCTTGGCATAAATCGGTTCCAACAACTCAAAAAGAAGGTTCCAATCAATCTTATCCACTTCGCCAACCATCATTTAAGTAATCTATAGGATAAAGATAAAAACCAAAAAAGAAAGATCCTTGCAGATGAAAATTAACTGAAGGTAAACTGAAGATTAACATTTACTACAACGCTGCTGTTGACAAATTCTTAACGACCATTTTCGACATCGCTAATCTCGAGGTCACAATTAATGGTTTTGTTTTCATACACGACCGGCGATTCTTATGTCGTTACCACTCTGATGAGCTTTGCTAATATCGTCGCGTATAAATTACAAGGCCAGTAAATCGCGCGAGTAATTATAACATTTTTTCCACGAAGCTCATGTAGATTAAGCTGGAACGTTAACGACTGTGATAAAAAAGAATCTTCGATATTGTCTCCTGAAGTCGGGCCGCTTGCCAACAGATAAATGCACTACAGGAGTTCACACATTTGCCGACTTAACTCGTTGACAGGATGATATAGCGGTTCCAGTCTTATTTTGAATCACATCCAATTTTTTTTCTGTTACTAAATTGTTCAGCGATGTCATAAAATGTGTCTTGCGAACGGAAACATTATTCATATTTGGTTTAAGTAATGATGCCTGTAATGATTTTAGTAGCTTAGCAGATACACGTTTGTAGGTTGTAGCCGTGTAGGTTTAATGGATTTAGGTACTTTTCCACTGTTGGAATACACAATCGATGCTAATATTAGAGACATACGCAGTTCATTGCCGTGTTTAAATGATACAAAGGTCGTATGCACGCGTAAACAAATGTTTTATTGATTCTTATTGTCTACAAAAAACGTGGTATTGCTACATTAGTCTGATTGCAGCGAAAAAGGCTAGATAGACGTTTTTTTTTTATCAGCCCATATACGTCCCACTGCTGGGCACGGGCCTACTCTACAATCGAGAGAATCGATTGAGGGTGGTTAGGCCATATAGTCCACCACGCTGGCCTAGTGCGGGTTGGCGGACTTACATACCGTAGCAATTTTTTTTTTGCAGGTTTCCTCACGATGTTTTCCTTCACCGTTAAAGTGCGTGGTGATTGACTATCAATACACACATAACTCCGAAAAGTCAGAGGTGTGCCCTAGGATTTGAACCCGCGACCACCGTGAACATGTAGGCAGCCGAGTCTGGCCCGTTACCAACAGGCCACCACGCACTGATAGACGTTATGTGGGGTCGATTACCGGGTGAGGCAGTCTACTTTATTCTTCGTAAAATACGTTTTGTAAGGTCTGTATAGTAATTTCTAGAAACAGTCTAAATGAGATAGCAAGCTGTAGAAAATTGTTAACTCATTTTGTCGTCATGCACACATGAATTTAAAAACATAAATTTCACAATTTAATTTGAAAGTGAGATAAAATCTATTTTAATTCTAACACTCCAGTTTTTGATGAACAAAACTGTCATTATACACATAAATGTAAAAATATTAACACTAAATGTATTAAATAAAAATATTAATACATTTAATTTGGCTCAATGTGAACTTACGAAATTAGTGTAATTAGAACGACCTTGCCCGTTGGAACTTAGAGGTTAATCTGTTTTTAACGCGCCTCACTTCTTTTGGAGGGCATTTTCAGTGAATTAGTGTAATAGTTTCAACAATTACAGCGTTAATACCTAAATGCAATGTTATTTGTCATTGAGGCGTGTTTGCGACTCGAAGAAATTAATGACTCGTTTAATTAAGTTGCCTTAATAAAATAGTGTTTGATTAGAAAATACTTTCTATTAACTTTGAAAATTCGTCGAGTATTGGCGGAACGACTTGCACAAGAGGGCCGGCGGCGACTGGATGTATAAAGCAGCAGACTGGGCTCTGTGGCGTACTTTGGGAGGAGGCCTATCTCCAGCAGGGGACTGCAACGGGCTGATGATGATGATGATTGGATTATGACAAACATAGCTCGTAAGGTAACCGATGTGCAATTTCTCATCCCTCATAGTGTTCACTTTTGGGTACGAGACTCCTATGGAATATGTACTTGTGTTTAGGCTTTACTCCGCCACGCCTGGTCCAATGGAGGTAATGAATGGAGTGACTTAATTAGACGTTAGTTTCCGGGATCTACCGAGGTACCGGTTTCGAGAAGATCAACATAATTATTACAATCGCCAGATAATTATGCATTTGGACAACCAAACACTTGCCATTAGATGCTAACCGCCTTATTCATAGATACTTTTAAAACCTATTTTAGGTATCGAATGCTTTCTCTTCTTCCCACAAACTGAATTCAAAAGTTGTTCGAAAGGGAAAAACATTCGATCTCCAAAATAGGTTTTAAAACTGTCTATGAATACAGTCTCAAGACTTACCGCTACTACTAATTTTGTAATGTTTTGTTAACTTGCATATCTCTCTACCTAGTTTTAATTTTTAACAGTGCCTATTAGCACTTTTCCTATGTCATATATATACGGACTGTTTCAAAATCATGCCTTATACATAGTTACACGAGTCTGTTTCCCAAGCCGTGTTTAACATCGCAAAATAACACGTAGCCACTCGCGCCGCGTGTAGCCCGTAGGTAAAATTAAACATGGACATTAATATTATAATCGTGTGTACGGCTTCCGGTGTAGATTTAATGTTTTTGCCCCAACCATGGACGAGAGACGAGACCATGTGTTTTTGTGTTTTTTGCACCATTATATTGAAATTATAATGGTGTATTTAAATGCTACGTACGTACAAAGTTATGTTTCAATTCGTGTCTAAATACAGATTTTGATGCTTTTTTTTTTGCTTGGAATTTATGTTGGACCGGTTTAATGTTTTTGATGATAAATTTCGCGGCACGGTTTAGTTTGAAGATTCGACCCGTGATTGGATCGAGTCCTATGTCGCTGCCTATAAGAGTCCGATCGTTAGGTTGATTGACATACTACAATTAAGAAAGTTGCAATCTTCAGACTATGTGGTCCGCCCAAACTAGTTTTTAAAGACACAAAATCATAAAATATCTAACCAATAAATTGCTACTTGATTGAAACGAAAGCATTTTACTTCTTCATGATTCTAGTAATTTATGTCTCGTCTGCATCTTAATTATTTTGGAAATAAATTGTAGGTGCTCTTACATAGATATCTGTACTACAGTTTCTTAACGCGCTGCCTATTCTTTCCTCGTGGCTTTAGCTACACGGACAAACAAAATGTTAACGAGCAATAACACAAAATCCCGTGTCATACGATGTCAAGACGTTTATGGCGTCGGGCGTCGATCGCAATTACGAAACGTATAAAACGAACCAGTAGTGTGACATAAACACAATTCACTGTTCAGCTAATATGGCGGCGGCAGTGCTGCCAACTGTCACAAAATTGTACATATTGGGATATCACGCAGGGCTGCCATACGCACGCCATCGTTTATGGTATAAATGCAAGTGGTTTGTATGAAATAATGGTTTGTGGAGCGCCTTACGCGGTGAACGACATCCGGTGGTCACGTAGTTAAAAGTTTTGTGAATGGACCAAGCAACGTATGAAAAGGTCGATTGTTTTTGTTTTACGTATATTTACTTAATTTTACATATTTTTTGTCGATAATTAGAAGTCAATGTATGGTCAAAGCTTTTCTCTTCAAATACCAACTTTAAAAAGCTCATCGAACTGACTCAGACTGAAAATAATTATCATCAATTTAATTATTTTTCTAGTCACAATTAGGAACCAGATTATTGAGATACATAGTAAATGTTCCGATTTGCATTTTACAATTTGTATTAAAATCAGCTTAAATATAGATTTATTAGAATAACCTATTGTTACAGGAGACATATTTTCAAAATGCTACTAACAAAATGTCTATGTAAAGAAAAACAATGTTTACACGTACAGCACGTAACAGTAATCCCAACATATATTGTGAGAGTATACTTTAAATTCAATCGCTTATCTGCGAAATATTTATAGAAAATCTGCTGTCACAGATAGCGTCGGAGTGTCGAGATAACATCTGCGCCTCCCACATATTGTCACAATAGATGCAGCTTATGCCTTTCTAACAACTTATTAACTGTTAGAGAATGTTGGCGTCTATTGTCTGTGCCTTGGTTGTGATACCAAATATTTTGTAGACCGGGTTCAATTCTGCGAAATATTACTCATAATTTTATGTGTGTCTAGGTGACGAAGTAGAAATAAGGTCATGTAGGTTAGTAACAATTGTTTTGATTAGAAATAAATTGCTGTTGTTACTTATTGGAACAATAAATGTTTTTGTTCCTATAACTTCTTAGCGTTATGTTGTGTACCGTAAGTCTCATTTCTGGTATTTTAGTTTATGCGTATTATTTATTTATTAATATTCTTTATTGTACATATCAAGTTATATAGGAATTAGATAACAAATTAAAATTAAAATTGTACAATGGGTGACCATATAGCATTGTGCGATTTCTTCCTGGCAACCTTAAAACGTATGTCATACATAAGTAAGACGGTAGTACAATATTAAATCAGATAGTTGAAAATATCCTCCGAGCTGGTCGGGTGCGACACCTTGATTTATATTATAAGTACAATAGGCATTTATTTTGAACTATCCTAAAATTAGGGATAAAATAGCTTTCAATAGGAAAGCAAAACTTATTCTTTTATACTCGGGCGAAGCCGTGCCGGACCGCTAGTATAAAATAAACGAGAACTCTTCTGTGTAATACCGTACACTTGAAACAGGCTGAAGTGTAACGAGCGCGTAGAATTTCATATTTCCAGCCGTCGAGTGTAAATCATCGATGGTCTCAAACGATTGTTGCCTTCACACAATGCCAACACCTCATTACGCGTGCCGCGCCCGCTCGCCCGCTGTTCCTCTCAATTCGCCTTATCTTGTTAATTGGAGAGCAACAGCGTCGCTATGTCGCCTTGTTGCTATATCGCGTTCGCTGTGTCGCCGCGACATCAGCCAGAGGCCGCCATTGTTCCAGCGACACTTTCTAAAACTAAGCTAATCTCTCACTCACATTCACTCTAATGGCATAAGCAACTCGGCGGTAACCTTTCGACGGCTCTAGATAAGCGTATCTATGTGTGTTAAGTGGGAACGGTGGTTGACGGCTAATCACGCCGACAATGCTTTATCAAACGCCACACATATTTGCATGAAAATCTCGAATAACCAGTATGCGCGTTTGTGATTTGTAAAATATTGCAATAATAAAAATGATTTGCTTTCTTGTGATTACACTACCTTCTATGATATTGTCTATATTTTTTATTTTTCACAACCATCCAAAAATGTTTTCTAAATTATATTGCACATAACCAATTACGAACCTACTTAAGTTACTGAAGGTTTCTAATCATGATGCTAAGAGAGTAATAAGTTTATCCTGTGTCCTGAATGTTTCCCATATGTTAATAAATTGATTAATGTCGCCGTATTAGATAGGATGTACAACGTTAATTGAATCATGTTTGCGCACACAGTAGACGCGAGGAAGGCCGGCGCCTCAACATAAACATCCGAGCTTGTCAACACACGTTAAAAATGTAACACGTACATATGTATGTTTAAGCTCGCGCCTGTTTATTATTGTTTGTTCATTGTTGTTGCATGCGAATATTGATTGCTCGCAACAGCATGTATTAGACCTCAAACGAACGCCTCGATCTGCCGTGTCATAGACTTACGAAGCGACATCACCCGCCGGAGCCAGCGCTCGGTCAGTTCGGCTCGTGCCTCTATGATTGACCTTAATTTTTGTTCTGATTAAATTAACGTGTTCTACGATGCGTCGGTTATCTGCCGCCTGTGCGAGTGGGTGTGCACGATATAACTTGGAGCATAATTACGATCTCGTCTGAGTTCTAATTCGTGAGTCACGGCCGAGTGAAATGCAACGCGATCCACTAAGAGCGATTCATTCAATTACACCGCATTATATGAATTGTAAACGATTGTTTTGAACTTGATATTTGTCATAATGAAGCAGGAGCTTTCGCCTTCTATCGGGTGCATGTCGTAGTACACAGAGGCGACGCGGCGCGCGGCACACACCAGCACCGCGCCGGCCCTCGGCCCCGCGTCCGCACAGGCCCGTAAGTCACGACGTGTAATTTCCATTAAGGGCAGATTGATGGATCCTCAGACAGCTTTTGACGAGCGGCAATATACTGCACGTTAGTGTTGTATCGATAAATACACAATCATTATATTGTCACTGAGCGGCGGCGGGTGTGGGCTGGCCGGTAACGGTGCGCCGGCTAAACTGGGACACATCGGCGTATGTAATCCTATTATGAGCTCGTTAATGTAATCCCACTTGGGCCTTAATTCCAACTCGCTGGAACTGTTCCGCATTAATCTTACAGTTTCTGATTTAGTGCGTTCGACTGAATAACAGCCATGGAGAAACTATTCGCAGCCCCGCGGTATGCGCCGCGCCGCGCGCCGCACTCCGCACACACGAGTGATTGATTCGCTTCGAATAAATCAGAGGTGTCATCAAAACGTCCCGCGGCCATTGGAAATGATCGTTGCCCAACAAACATTACACAAACGGTGCGCATTGTTTTGCTGAATCATAAATTATGATAGATGAGCGAATCCGCTCCGCCCTTCAGTCGGCGTCGGAAAAATAATCACGACAAATTATACCATTAAGAGTTGACGTTTCACCACTAATAACAGGATACCGAAGCGTGACATAATGATAAAATGACACCATCCGTCATGGCGCGAGTGTTTTAGTGGAGGTGATGTGACTTTACCGACCATTAGATAAATAGTTCATTTGTATGCATTGACGGTGCGACCGCGGAAAAAATTAGCCCGTGATATATTTCCTCCTAGCCTAGACCTTTGGGGCGCGCTCGTTTGTACAATTTATCATGTGCGATTGCATCACATTGGAGATAACATGAAGTCGTTGTCTGGCGGAATGTGCGGCGTCCACAGCTCCAATTGGTGGGCACACGTCGGCGGCGGCGATGGTATCGCGCGTGGGCGTCGTCACGATAAACAACCTCTCACGGAGCCTGAGCGTCTTTTTTCATTACGATGTACACTACTTGTTTACATCGTGACATTTACGAGTAATGGTTATTTGTGCGTGTAATGAAGTTCGTGCGGGACTGACGCGCGGCGCTCGCTGGGTGTGCCCCGCTCTCAACTGGATTGTTGTAGATTTCGTCTCAGATACTGCTCCCGGCGGAAACACAACCGACTTGACCCGACTGTGACATTTAACCGAACCCACGTTTGTTTTTTTCTAGAGACAATTCTCTTTATTAACGCGTAATTGGTTTTGTTTCGCAACCAATATTCAATTACGCACTCGTATTCTGTTTCTTGTTATCTTTTGGGCCGTGTTATTTATTTTGTTTAGTTGGAGACATGTTTGAAAGTGTCTCGTTACAATGTCGTCCACGAGGACGTTGAGTGTCCATTCACAACATTAATTAGAGATTGGTATCGGTTACGAGATGTTTAGATAGTTACACTTTCAAATTACAAAGTTGAAGTGTTTGCCTTACATAACCACATTTTGAAAGAGAAAATATTACACTAGTTTCTGCAATAGTTGTGTCAGCTTCATTTACATTATTAGGGTTTGTTTTATTAGTAGTTTTTCCCTGTGCTCCGTGTTTTGTAATGTTTCATATGAACTACTCAAAACTATTTTGCTAAGCAGATTACTGAAACGTTCTTATGACAACATTATTTTTAACATCAATTAATTAATTGACAATGTGAATCGGTTTGCGGTTTTCAAATTCAATTCACACTTAAATGAATCAGCTGGAGCTTTGTGATTGAAAAAAGTCTATATTAGCTGGATATAACGTGACACGACAGTAAATATATTTTTCATTGTTTGCAGCTTCTATGACCATTAATTAATGTTTAGTTACTAACGTGTCACATATAAAACAAGCTGTATTTATTTATTTAAGCTTTATTTGGTAAGATTACTGTTTTGCCATTGACATAAATGTATGGACATGGCGAAGAGCGCGCGTAAAGTGTACCGACGCAAGTGGTGCCCGCAGAGCGCCAGTGCATCTCCGGTGGAGCGTTACGATTTTAAAAAAGCTTGTTTGTATTTTGACAGAGAGTTGAGTAAAAAAAAAGATATTAATTGTTATCTAAGTTAAAACAAAATCTATTACAATAAGTTAATTAATTATTATTTATTAAAGTAATTGTGTTTCTACGTTCTTATGGATTTTTTAAAATTAAATATCGCGATTTTCGCGGCTATCTTATTGATGAGCGTTATTGAAAATCATCGTCGCTCCGAACGATTTTGAATTTTTTTTTATTTTTTTTTGTATTGTATCAGCCCATATACGACCCACTGCAGGGCACGGGCCTCCTCTACAATCGAGAGTACGATTGAGAATGGTTAGGCCATATAGTCCACCACGCTGGCCTAGTGCGGGTTGGCGGACTTTCACATACCATAGAAATTAATACAAATCGCTATGGTATGCAGGTTTCCTCACGATGTTTTCCTTCACCGTTATAGTGCGTGGTGATTGACTATCAATACACACATGACTCCGAAAAGTCAGTGGTGTGCCCTGGGATTTGAACCCGCGACCACCGTCAACATGTAGGCAGCCGCGTCTGGTCCGTTACCAACGGGCCACCACGCACTATTTTGAAAATGCTTGCTTCTATTATAACAGAAAGTTTAATAAAAAAAATACTAATTCTTATCTTATCTATATAAATATTTGGCATTTCTATCTCAACGTTGTTATGAAAAAAAATTAATAGAGCGTTTTGCCGGCCATATCCTTACTTTTTAAATCAATGATTTTGCACTTTTATTGTATAAAACTAAAAGACTATAGAGCGTTTCATATTAAAAATAAAAAGTAACAACCATTTAGTAACTCAAAAAACCACCACGTCAAATATGCGATATTTCTCACAAACCAGCTAAATGGCCTATTTGAATTACAAAACAAAAATTCATTCGAAAAAAATCCATTTGACTCAACAGATTGCACTCCCACAAACCGAAACACAATGCGGGGCCCACTACGTTGGGAAATAACAAGCGAAATCAAGGACAAACCGACACAATAATGACAAAATATCTCAGAGCAATTATTACACGAATAAAAATGTTAAAATACCATACGATGGGAACAAAACTCATCGCCCTTGAGGACACGCGACGTGACAACAGACGTTGAGACAGTATACATCTTACACGGTCCTTTATGGACCCCGAACTTTCTCTCTTGAACCCTTTCCTGGAACGTTTGGTTTTGGCTACACTTTCTTGCTTATTTCAGTCTCAAAGACGTTAAATTTTCATAAGGTTAAGGAGCCCAAAACATATTTTGATAAAATTAGATCTACTGTCATGAAAACCCATTTATATTCTTTACTCACATAGATCCCTTGCTTGAATGCTCAAAGGATGCCAGTATTGAGCAATGGAATGTCTGCAGGTAAGGCAGAAGGTATGGGTTATCGTCGACCCCGGGTTGTTATATCTACCATTCATGATTAAAGTAATGAGGCTAAATGTTCATTTCGGGGGCGTCGCAAGTATGTGGATTATAAACAGAGTTGTTTACGCGCGTTGTGCCAGCGATCGAGCACCAGATAGCCCTTGGTTAGGACTTGCGTGTTCATACTAGATGCACTATCACCGCTTTATTCATGGAACTGTCTTTGTAACAACGTGCTCGGTTCTTTTTGGTGACGTAAAATGAAGAGCCGACACTTAATTCTGTATAAAAATTATAACTTAAATGATATACCTGCGTGTGTGGAATTCGTGCTTAATTGGTGTTTCAAGAATACCGAAGGTTTGCGTAATTTCCGTTGAAAAAGCCTTTATAAGCATCAAAATTTCATTTTGTTTCAATTGCATTTAACGAAGTTTTTTTCGACCTACGTAAAGGGAATGATTTGAAATCCCAGATTGGTATAACAAAGTGCCATTTATAAATTGAAATGACAAAATATTCGTTGAAAATAATGCTAGCCGCATTCCCCCTTTGCAGACGGAGCAATAATAAAAAAACTTTATCCTCAGCAACATTAGTATGAAACGTTTTAGTAATTCGTGGTGCGCGTACCGACTGTCGACTTACAAATAAGACGATGCTCCCCCGTGCCATTGAAAATGTTTAATGACCCGAGCAAGGTGAATGTGGCACTGCTAAGTAAAGAAGGGGGGCCGAAAGTTCCACGCGTTCTACTCCACTCTGTGTTTTGTTACGGACCTGGGATTTTTGGAACGTTTTATTATGTAATTTTGTATGTTTCAATTGTGATTAGAGTAATAGATGTTGAGGATTTGTGGTTAAAACATGCTACAATTTTGTTTTACATATTTACTGAGGGTCCTCAGACAAATGTGTATATCTGGAAGGATGTTGATGGAAAGCCGGTTCTATGAAGATTATAAGTTCTACACGCGCTCGATAGAAGAACGGTGTGCGGATGTCGACAAATTGGCACTTTTCGTATAAAATTCATCATAGATATGATTACATTATATGGATCGAACATCGAATGTCCCTTTTCCTATCCTAGCATATCAGAGAATTTGAACTGCATTTGATGAATTCCGGTGGATTTGATCAGATTGCAGATACGCTCCACAACGCATAAATCATTTCAAATATCTTGCTATTTGGTTCGCTGACTGGTGCAATAAGCTCGCTTATTGATTGTCGCATACCGCGAGCAGTCAGTGCGATGTGGAATTTATCTCCAAATTGATCTAGGCTCCTAGATTACCCCTACTTCTGTCCCGAAAGAGTATCAACTGCCGAGATGATAATATCTCGATGATCGGCGCAACTTTTCATGTTATAGGTATATTTACAAGGAAAATAAAAAGTGTAATAACAGTTTCACAGTGCATAATACATTTGATGCTAGTTTTTCCTCCATAATTAAAGTCTAGAGTTTGTTGCAATTGATTAATGGTTTCTAGCCGCAAGGAGTTTCCTCGAAGCGGTATCGATGCTCAGTAGTAATTATATTAGTAATTTATAACAGTAGATTGTGCTTAGAATATTGCATTAATTTATATTTTTGCATTAGTATACATATTTTAGAAAAGCTTGCTCTTATTTCTTGCTGTTTTGTTAAACGTTGACAGGATATTATCTCAATGATCATTCTATCAGCTAAACAGCATTCTTATTTATCAGTCACTGATAAAATCACAAAAGTAAGTGAGAAATGATGCTCGCGTAGTGCACTGGGTCTAAACCCCCTCAATATATGAACTAATATGATCGGTGTTTAGGTCACTCGTATTTTTAAACACTTTTTAGGCACTCGTCATATACGGAAGTACTGTAGATCACGTCTCGGCGACATTCATCGGATTCAATTTCTTTCAACTTTGTAAAGTGACACTAAGTATACAAATACTGGGAAACGCGGCGTTCATTATTTCCCAGAAATAATGACAATGGTAAATAAATTAATGTTAATACAGCTGTTAGGGCTAGTGCACACGCAGCAACGCGCCGTCGAAGTCTTTTAACAAAGCTTTATTGGTTAACCCTTGTTTAACTTTATCTAAATCGATGACATATGATTGGTTTAGCAAATATAACAATATAAATCATAAATCAGAAACCTAACAGTTGCACTTATCAAGTGACCACAATAAGCGTTTCAGCAACAACCAAGCAAAACTAAATTAATAAAACCGCTCAAAGTGATTGTCACCGCCTGTAAAAATCTATTACACGTATCGTTAGTGCCAGACTTTCAAAATGGAGATGAAATAGGATGGGGTAAGGAAAGGGGTATTGGGTCTCCGGCACTCACTCATCGAGCTTAACACGATCATAAAGCTGTAGATTTTATATGATTGCCTTCTATGCCAATTCTTGTTTGCAATACGTGTTTGATTATAAGCGGGCCATGATAAAACCCTTACCATTGGTACAGCATTGCTTGCATTGAAAATTTCTATGAGCCCTTTCATCTGCGCCATGTTATTTGCATTAGCTCGTTTTGTGAAACCGTGTTCGTTTGTCAACGACAATGTGCGTAGTTGACATTATGACCCGCCACCACGTGTGGGGCGAACAAAAGCGTCTTATGTGTGCTCGTCACATGTATTTATGGATATTTGTATAGGATGCCAGGTCGCGTTCTATTCAACAATATTTGTAACGCGGGAGAAATTTATATCAAGCTGCTAAGCGTGTAGCATTATTTTGATTAGGCAAATAGACTTATTGACATATTTACTCAATCTCAACCAGTATCCAGATTATCCAGTATCCAGATTTAGTATCGTTTGCCGAAAGACGACTATTTCTCGTCATTAGATATAATAATACTAAACAGCTTAATTGATTCTTGTCGCTTAGCTTTTTGTATGTGTTCAGTGTTGCTAGGCGTGCGCGTACCTTTAGATTTTCAAATATAATATATTTTAATACAAATGTGGAATAAGAATGCAGAAAAGGAAGCTAATAATGCGCGGACATTGTCATAAATAAAATATCAAAAACGCCGATCTTATAGAACATCATACACGTAAGAGGATATAAATGGACTCGTCTCCATTGTACATTTGTCACGTTTCCACTACCGCTTCATGGCGTTCACAAAAGCCCATTCTAATGTGTTCCATTGAATCATTTGAATTCATTATAACACATTTAATTGTGTGTCTATTATTATCGATTAGCGCTCGGAACACGCTCGTGATACGATCTGTCTTTAAAATAAGTATTCTGCGGCGCCTGTATTGTGAATCCTTAAGTAGGCTTCATTGTTTGTCCGTGTATGTCGCTTTTGACATGTGTAAAGGCGGATGTTATGTGGAATTCAACGCTTGCTTTTATTATGGTGATTAAAATCATATATTATTTGCTTCGTGTCGATTGTATGAAGATGTGCGGGATGTTGAAAGTGATTAGCTTCTGGTGGCCTGAAACTCTCGCTTCCTTGCATTGAGTAGCGCTGAAATAAACTTTCAGCACAGTTTTCGGGTGTGAAATATCGAATTTACGAGTACTACTAAAACTTGGGTATTTATTACGGTAACATACCCATTTTAATGTACTTTTTCCTATTTGAGATGTATTTATTTATGTAACATGTGTTGGGAAATTCTGTGTGCTATTTTTTCGTCAAGCAAATAAATAAATATACCCAACAGTCACATACATTATTCTAACCCCACATTAAGATCAATTAAGTCTTGTGTCGTGTGTATCAGAAACTACGAGAGACTTTTCGGTCTTACAAACACCCAGACCCGACACAAATATTTGTGGGCCACACAAACATTTGTGATGGTGCGGGTATCGAACCCGCGACCGCTTGTTTCACAGTCGTAAATAAATAATGTCATAAATCGTGGTACATAGGTACCATACATAGGTGAATTTTTCGATTCATTGACTGAACTTAATTTTATTTATATAACTTGCTGAAAGAGTTCATGTCAGGCAGACAATTATAAGTAAAATCATACTGCAATATGCATTTTTAAACATTCCCAAGATATTTGTACATGGCACTTTAACATCACTTATGCTTAGGATAAAGAGAAGCAAAAGTTAGCTAGCTATAACGTCGCATATGGCTAAACCTGACCTCGCCGAAATACATTGAACCAAAATAAACCTCTTAAAAATATATTTACAACTGGAGAAGCTAAATAACCAATGGATTGATCGACATAATTCAACTGTGACCTTTAGATATCGTCCCGATGCCTTCAACCGGCGCTGTATTCGTCTAGTCGCGTGGGCGGACGCGAAACTATGCGGTTTTACCGTGAATACTGGTATAGGTGCAAGCATGTGACTTCCTTTTAATATGTACCGATTTGTGACGCTACTGGTTGGTGACATATTGTAAATTATAGGTATCTAAATGCACTACGTTTATTATTTTGTCACACAGAATTTATGACAAAATTAGTGTAGTATTTATTTTAGAAATGAGTTCTGGTGGTCTAAAATTTTAAATAAATATAAAAAAATAACACTGTTGTCGAAAACACAACTACTAATTTGTTTTTCTAAAATATTTCATATCAGATTCAGCAAAGACGTCTCTCTTCATTCCTTAAACGTCAGACTAGTGCATTTATCTTCCCCCAATGAAAATGCAAGAAAGCCACCACCGATTTAATTACTTGCCACCGCAAGAGTGCACAACAATGGTTGCCATCAGCAATATAGCATTGCCCAGACAGGAGCGGCGCAAGGCGTAGGCGCCGCGGGGCACACTCGCCCCTCCAAAATTCAAGGAACGGTATTTTACTTGCAACTAAATATTACTCATTATAAAGTGTTAACCTTTCAAGTACCAACTTGCCACAGTTTAGCATTATGATTTTACTACATTCTATTTAAAAAATATAAATAAAAACTGCTTCACGAAATTTATTCATATCCAATACATAATCCGCGTATCTAGATGTAACAGTCTGCATCCGTCCACTGTAGGACATAAATCTTACTAACATTAGGTTATCTTAGATGTTCTCCTGCCTCCCTCATTAAGCTGAATCTCGCAACGGGCGATGAGTCGATCCTCACTGCGCGACTTTTAAAAAAATGCCCACATAAAATGAAGGTCTCGCGCCGCCACTGTCCACACGACGTAGGTACACGCCGGAGTGATTACGTAAGTGTTCCGCGCCTTTGTTGCCGATATCCTTGGCCGCATCGACCTGTCTGCTGCCCTACTCATCGATTACCATAAGGAGCGTTCCATGTCGCACTTGTGTACCTTTCTGTACGAGACCTGCCATACTTGAGGGATTTACTTGTTAATTTTAAAGGCTGATGGGTCAAGTAAGGCTGGTTGTTATTGAAATAAGACGTCAAGTTTAAAGTTGGATTTATGTGGAATATCCAATGGAATTTTTACGTGACGAATATCTAAGTACGAGATTAATATATTTTTCGAAAACTGTATCAGCCAGTCTAAGCTTAAAGGTTAATTTAAAATTGACAATTGTTTAATCCAATTCGAAATTCTGGAGTTGAGAGCGAACCGAATTAGTGACAGTAAAAAAGTACAAAGCATAAATATCAATGTTTATATTTAACTTTGGCTGTCTCTTGACATTAACGTGGGAAGTGTTGTTTGACAGAAGCCAGCTGTAATACGAAGGGCCGTGAGTTCGACCCCTCCGAAAAAAAAACGTTATCAAACGAAAGGACCCCATTAGGGTACGCTTCCCACTACACACGCCACGAATCTCACCAATCATATGTATGTTTTTTATTTATTTATTGAGTAAGATTGAAAGAGTTATGCTAAAATGGTTCCGTCATGTGCACAAAATGGATGAAAGACGGATGGGATACTCGTTAAAAAATAAGTAGGTACCTATAACCGGCGAAAGTGCACACAATCATTTGTGTCGGTACAGGATCCGAACCAGGGCTTTTCGTTCTATAGCCATTGTCCCTTCGCAACGCTACGGCTGACTATTGTATGACACAAACAAGTTGAAAAAATGCAGAGCATTCGAGGGATCTTAATTAAGATTAAAATAAAAAAAAATGTTTGTATTTTGAAGGTGAAAAAAATATACTTTTATGATTGTATATAATAAAGTATAATTATCGAAAATCTTAATATATAACCACAGCTTCTTGTTTATTTAAAATAATCAAATTAAAATACTCTTTATAGGACTTTAATTCTTCTTGTTATATTTTGATACAACACATTGCGTCACCGTAATTTTATTCTCACAATATTAATTAATCCTTGATTGTTCATGTAATTCACTTATTGTAGTTCATCACTTGCAGGAAAAGTCTTTATTCGCTATCAGTAAAAACTTGCTCCTTTATCACTGTACCGTTCTGCGGATCATAACTGATTTTATCCAAAGGTTCACCGTCCGCGTCTATTATAGTGAATTTCTCATAGCAATTGTTCTCGTACTGGTTCTGATCTGCTTTGAATATGATCTCGCATATCGCCTGCTGCACCGCGTTCTTGGTCACATCTGAGTATCTCTTCATTTTGTTGCCAATGAACTTCATGAACGACTGAATCTCCTCGTCTCGTTCCGATGTGGTTTGACTAGGTCCTGCAGGCTTACTAACTATTATTTGTGCGGATGACACAGGAGGAGTGATTGCGGCGGGAGGGGGTGTCAACGATTCCTCTCTGATGTCTGTCCCCGTTTTTTTCTGGTCTTTCCTTAAGATTATAGGAGCTCTTGCTTGTGGTATGCCTTTGACAATGGGTGTTTGTATGACGTGCTGCAATATTACCTTTTTTATGCTGGGTACGTCGTCGTCAGAATCTTCGCCCTGGAAATAAATTGTTGTTAAACAACATAATATTTTGTTTGTAGCATTGGTGTGGAGCAGGAGATACAATTGTATCAAATACTGTGCAGGTGGCAACAAAAATATTTTATTACACAATATTACTTTATTTTTATCTAAAGCGGTAATTGAATATTTAATTAATAAAGGAGAACCCCAATTCTCATACAAACAAAGGCCCATCCTTTCAGGGCTCGAATTTTGTCCGGGCTGGAATTTTGTGTGTTGAAGACATTATATTTAATTTATACGTCATACAATACAATACTGGAAGAGAAACAGCCGGAAGGCGGATCATGGCACCGACCGGGATAACGCCAGGTAGAAGACAAAGAAGACTTATACGTACTTACACCGAGGATTGTGGTGGAAGGGGTCGAGATACAATATGTCGAGGAGTATATATTATATTAAGTCCAGATAGTCTCCTTCGACAACCGGCAGGACCGTGACATCCAAGTATTAGGGATCCAAGAATTAGGGATGTTGGGGAGAAATCGGCTGAATTGAAGTGAAAGTCATCCATATGCACCCGAAAAGGTGGGCGCAAATAGCCACCCAGTTGACCCACGGATAACAAGAGGCGTCGTGGCATAAATCGTAAGAGATGGCGCGACGACCTTGACCACTTCAGTAGCGAATGGACGGCAGTAAATAAAGACAGATGTGAGGGAGGTGAGGGAGACCTTTGCCCAGCAGTGGGATAATATAGGTTAAAAAAGCTTATTACAAATTACCCACATTGATTTTAAAACTAACATGAAATATCATCAACCCAATCTATAAAAATGCAATTGTGAGTGATATTTGAGAAAAGAAATAATAAAGTTTATATCAATTATGCCATAACAACCACAAGTGGTGTCAGAATTTATAAACCGCCCATGTGTATTCTTTTGCGCGGCTTTTATGATCGACGTCATTCCTAATTGGTAACAATCGGGATCGACGCGACGCCACGGGCGACCGACAAACCATTCAATTTTTTTTCTGACAAGTAGAAGCCCTTCATTAGTGGTTCGGACTTAGGGCGCACATCAATCTACCTTAACCACGTAGCGATATACTCAAATTTTATACTCAATAAATGGATTCAATGCATACCAAAAAATACATTTAATATTATAGCATTAGTTAACGCTATTGAACCTTATGACATAGTAATAAGATCTAAAATCAAAATGAATTATTTTGCACGTCAATTGATAAAGTTTATTGAATGCTTGAAGGTTGCCAAAGTGTAGACTAATTTTGTACTTTTGTAAATATTTCAATTATAATATATTACCGTTATTTGTCGCTTTCTCTCCGTCTCTTTATCCATTAAAAATGCCATTTCTTTGAACGCGAACCACGTGCTCTTATACGAGTAGGGGCCCACTTCATCTGAAACAAAATGAAATTTATAGGTATAAATATTAAATCATGCGCAGGATTCCAATGTCAAGAAAGCGTGCTGTCAGTGTGCAACGTGATATACCTATTACCTGGTTTTTCCGTTAAGCTGTGCATAATTTTGGCTTTTTCTCTTCTAAACGAAGACATTAGGATGATCATTTTCTGCTTGCACGCGTCTGGATCAATGTTCATAATTTCACCGACTTCGTTCCACGCCTCGGGTTTCATTGTTTTTTTGTAGAAAAAAGGATGTTTCGGGTCCCATAACACCGGCCGCGCTCGAAATTCCCGTATTAATTGTATACATTTGTCCTCAGTCCAAACGTCGGTCAATGAGGAAGTGGTAGTCATCTCGCAACACGCTACGCGTCCATTCAAGTTCGTAGGAACGTTACACTGATCACAAAATGGCTGCCGCACAGTCACGCCAGTCAGCTCCTCAAACATGTTGCAGAATAATACCACACCTTGCATCTCTTTCGCACGTTGTTATGGCGGGTAAGCGAAAGCGAGTAGGGAACACATACCGCTATCGCGCCTGCACACCGCGTGGTGTTTATCTATACGGTCAACGTTCGGTTGCTGTAGCGTCTAGCGGGGCCTGTGCGAGCGAGAACGGAAAGGCCTGAAGGTTAAGCGGTAGATCGGCGTGCGGCAGTCGCGGCGACGCGTCGCTTCGTTCGGCGCTCGGAACATTTCGGAACACTTCGGAGCGCGGCTCGCAATCCCGCTCGCGGTGTATCCTGCGTGGATAGGGTTCTTATTCCGTTAATATTAGTGACGATAATAATGTACGGTCAGTATACATTGTACGTCGTTTCAAATCTAAGCGAGCGTAAAGATAAAAATAATAGAATTATGTAGGGATTTCCTACTTACGATGAATGAATGCGTAGTTTTTTCTGCAACAGTTTGCTTTGAACTAGACTACACAATTGCATCCCGGAGCTTGACTGCCGACAGTCGCCTATATCCGCCTTTAAGGCGGCGGTTACAATGTTGTTACTGGAACGTTTATTAAGTGAGTGGAATAAATCTGCAATAGAAAATGTGTAAGCATATTATAAGAGACCTTTATCGTCAGTCTCACGCGCATTTACATACTTTTGATATATTTATTATTTACTTTTACAGTTGGGCTTTAAATAATTTTTCTACGACTATAGTTGCGCTTATTTTCTCAATGGGATTAACCGCATTTCGAACACTTATCCAAACAGAGAAATTATTACAAGGTAATAAGTTGTAGATAATAATTTATCCGACCTGGTGATCGAACCCACAACACATACAGATTAAAATGCAGTGCACAATTTTTTTTATTACATACATATGTGCTTCGCATTTACAAATAACATTTTGATAAATAGCAAATACCACACTATTGTACGTACCTAGATAAGCTCGCGCCATAACGTTAAAGGGGAAGGTAAGAGTCGCCAGTAGTGCGACATCGAGCTTGTTTTTGTACGGCCTTATCGCCGTGTCAAGCATAAAATCTAGCCCTGTCTAGTCCATAAAATGTAATCGCCAACCCACATGACATTTCGCAAACATAAAAACACACAAAAGTGTAACACAAGTGTAAACCCGATCTAAGATTCGAACCCAAGACCTCGCGGCTCACAGCGTATACATGCTGCCATTAGAGTTAGACCATCAAAAATTATACATAAATACACCCAATAGCCACATACATAGTCCTGACCTTACATTAAGATCGAGTCTTGTGTCGTGGGTATCAGGAACTACGAGAGACTTTTCGGTCTCACAAACACCAAGACCCGAAACAAATACTTGTGGTTCACACAAACATTTGTCTCGGTGCGGGGATCGAACCGGCGACCTCACGTTTCACAGCCGACGCCCATCCAACTGCGCCACGGACGCTTTAAATATTGTATTACATATTATTAAATAATTTTCATTATTAATCGACTTCAAAAAAAAGTTTATCAATTTGATGTGTATGTATGTAATTTTGTCAGAATTGCATGATTTTTGGATATGTTGGTCTATACCAGCTTCTGCATACGTGTGCCAGCTATGCCTCGCGGTTTAACTCGCATAGTTCGTAGCGTGATATTATATAGCTTATAGTCGGCCAGCTGGCACCGACCTCAAAAGAAGTGCTTGTATATTTAAGTATTATAGATTTATTGTGTAAAGTGCATGGTGGCCTGTTGGTAACGGACCAGACTCGGCTGCCTACATGTTCACGGTGGTCGCGGGTTCAAATCCCAGGGCACACCTCTGACTTTTCGGAGTTATGTGTGTATTGATAGTCAATCACCACACACTTCAACGGTGAAGGAAAATATCGTGAGGAAACCTGCATACCGTAGCGATTTTAAAAAGATTCTACGGTATGTAAGTCCGCCAACCCGCACTAGGCCAGCGTGGTGGACTATATGGCCTAACCACTCTGAATCGATTTTCTCCATTGTAGAGTAGGCCCGTGCCCAGCAGTGGGACGTATATGGGCTGATAAAAAAGAATAGATTTATTACGAGATTTGTTTTATTTCTCCTTTTTCATTTCACTTTTGACGTCGTTTTTTTTTAAATTATCTTTTATTGAAAATTATACAATAATAATAAAGTAGTTATTCAATTAACTGTGCATCGAGCACAGTTCTAATGTAATAAAGCAGGAGAGCCGATGTGTCAATGTGAAATGGATTCCCGCTGTCATTTCGGCGGCGTGTAGATAATACATATCAGAGCCGGCCACGCGATGATAAATGTGCTGCACTCACACGCACACACACACACACAGACACACACAGACACGCAGCGTCGACAAATTAATGCAAACAGAATTAAACAGTCGATTGGACTGAGCGGAACTTAATCAAATCTCCTCTACGACTGTGAGGTAATAGTTACTGGTTTTACATAAAGACATTATATTATCTAGAATTAGATCAAAGATAAGTTCCTCGGTTGGACCAGGAAATGTTGGAATAAAAATGAGTCATGCGCAGTTTTAATCTACTAGCATGTATTTGTTTTGGATATTGAGTGTCTTAAAATAAAAAAAAACGTCTTGTAATTTCTGAAACCCACACGACAAGGCTGGGCGTCCTGAATATTTAGGACTTGAATTAATGCTATTACTACTTCCTATATATTAACAGTCTCGGTGGCGCAGTTGTACTACGGTATGATTACAGAGCAGAGGTCTCGGGTTCGCATCTCGGGCCGGGCAAAGTGATATTATTTTATTCATTATCAGACCGGAGTTAGGAATTTGCGCCGGTATGGCGATAGCATCGATCCTATCACATCGTAGGACGGTACACACTAGGCGAAACGTGGGTGTCCTGGTAGCACCTCTGCCTACCCTTCTGGGAAAAAGGCGTGAGTTTATGTATGTATGTATGTATTGTACTATTTGCCATAAAGTTTATCCCATAGTGTAGATTGGTGATGTGAAACAACTGTCATAATTTATTACCACGTGACTCGTAAGATTCTGTTACGTCATGAGTACAGCTCAGCTCTTAACACATTACATATGCCCGCACGGAGTATCGAACCCGATTAATATTAACTCGAAGGAATGACACAAGCAGTTACCGACATCGTCTATAATTACGATAGCAGGAACTGTGATGTGTCACTGGTCCGACAATAATGTGGCGCACTTCAAAGAGGAGCCAATCTTAGAACGATTCGAAGAAATCAAAGGTTTATATTTTACGACGACCGAATCGGTTCCAATCGTTTAAGTTCTATTTTTATACGATACGTGTTATATAAGTGGAGAAAACAGTAATTCGTTTTTTTATTATTAAGTTATGTATTTTATTTTATTTACCACATGCCAAGCTTCGTGTAATACTTAAAATCCTTCTCACGCTGCTAAACCCTGTCACTACTGCATTATAGAATTCTCTCTCGTGCCCTTTTACAAACTACTGAAGTCTTTCCAACTAATCTTTCGTCCGGCCGGAGACATCACGCGACATTAAAAAAGAAAAATAAACGAAAAATAGTACAAATCCTAATCGATTTTGTAGCTTAGCGTTTTCCGCAGCCGAAGCATTTGCTTATGCTACAATGTTAAATACAAAAGCTGACGTCTATATTTCTAGGGGCCAGAAAATTATGCTACCAGGTAACTTAGTTCCATTGATAGTATTTGGAGCATTTTTACTTGCTAATATTTGATAGGGGATGAATATGTCGCCATGTCTGAAACAAATTTCAGTTCCAGCCAGATAAGATGTTTTTAATAACGATAAACCTACATAACGTGATCCACCTGAATTGGAAATTAAGCCCACGACGACACAGCCTATACACTTACCAAAACACAACAATACAAGAGCTAACTTTACTAATCGATCGTAAAGCTTAGCGTTTACCACATCCGAAGCACCGACCGTGTGCTACAATGTGGTAACTGCTTACAGATTCACGAAGCGGCGTGTATAGATTAGCGCGGGGGAAACAAAGTGTCAGCCGATGCGAGCGGCGTCTACTGTAATTTGCGCCGCGACGTCGCCCGTGAATCATGTTATCGGTAAAGTTCAGTACGGACGGTGAATGCAAAGCGGGCGGATCAGTCATGCGACGCGGCCGTACACGGCTGTTCACACGCGTCCAGCTCAGATCAACCCGTGATAGTAAACAGAGCGCGCGTACTTGCCACGGCGCGGCGCGGCGGTCTGTTTTTGTTGATATCACAATTTCTTACATTTATTCTGGAGACGGATTGGATTGTGACGCTCGCATGTCAGATGCGGATTGAGCAGCTCTATTCTTGACGCTTAGTTCGGATTATGGGGCTGTTGAATTGATACGAAATGTCAAGTCGTATTTGAAGCTTTTGTTATGTTGCCATAAATTCTGTTATAAGTTTCATAAAATAAAGCCAATCACAGAACGTTATTCTTTTGACAATCGGGTCTCAAATATCTTCTTATTTAAGCCGCCCCCCTTCCCTCCCCCACATATATGACAATTGAGAAAAAAAATTGTTGGCGTTAGTCGCCAAACCCCTAATGATAAAAATGATACTAATCGCACTACAATTGAATTGTCTCGATATGGTCTCACTTTACAGTTGTAACGTCAATAACCTATATAGAGATATTACTCCTGACTCTTTAATTAACTAATGCAAAATATATCAAAGGAAATGAGAACGATTATATTAAAAGCATTATTGCCTTTGCCATTGTACTGGCCTATTTATGAAATTGAAATAAAGCCGTAAGAGGGATGAAGTCGAGTCCGTCTTGAAGATTGAATCAAAAGCAATTATCTTCAATAATGAAACAAAAGGTTCGCAATTGGCAAATGCGTACAATTGTGTTTATACATGAGGTGGAGATTTTAATGTACGGAAAGAAGTGACTTGTTAATAGTAATGTATTATCACGTATTTAGTTGTAAAACTTATTGTCAGAAGGTCTGAGTACATTTTTGGAATAGCTCAATTCTCAGTATCGTCATGATATATCCCAGTAAGCGTTGTGCTATGTGATATGTCAACCAAATAAATACACCCCGCTGTTGAATTTTAATAAATTATCAGAAAGATAAATTGATTTTCCTCTTTATCCCAACTGGGCATAGTAGGGAGTTTATTTGCGATTAAACTCAAGCCTAGGTCCGTTGTGAGCGTTGGAGTAATAAAATACTTTAAACTATTAGAGATCAGGGCTCAAAACATGCCTCTTTTGGTTCACCAAGTGCCATTTCATTCATCAAATTCATCTTCTACTGGCGCGTGGCGAAATTTGGAACTACAATGAAAATTTTAAACATATCTATAAAACGCATTATTTATTGAGACATGTTGTCATAATATATACAATTTAATAAAATGTGAAGTAGACAAATTGTTCTGAATATTTTGACAACAGCATGACAACAACGCATTCGGACGCCAAAAGATCATAGACAAACTGTACCTTTTTATATATTCTCAATTTACCATGATTAATACATCGTACCTACAAAAGCTTATCTACTCTTATCACTTACATGGTTTTATCGCTTAGTATGGTGTAGAAGTACGTTGCAGAAATGGTTAATTTTACGACTTTATTATCGCTGCCTGACGTCAACGTTTACGGGAATTATTCCTAAAATATAACGTTTCGAGAGTAAAGGAAATCTGCAATGTCATTAGAATAATAATGTGTTATGGAAGTACGGAGCTCGTTAAGGCAATAGGTCACTAGTCACATTTGCTTTAAACCGCACCGGATATTGGATGATCTTTATAAATATGATGATCTTAATGATGCAGTGGGTAAATTCTCGCCGAGACAAGACTTCATCATTCTTCATGAGAGACATGTTGTTTTCGGTAGATACTCGATACATACTTACTAGGGCACTGGAGTGGCATAAATATATCGGAAATGTGGAACGATAATGTTTGATAAGATATACTTTATGCTTTGAAAGACATATAGGTTGCCTATTAGGTCGATAGTGGTTTAAAGTTTAATCTCCCATAATGTGCGGGTGGCTTCTGCCTAGCAATAGGCTATGTGCATTTAAAAATAAGCTCAATCAACATAAAATACCGTTCTATGTGGAACACAGTACATAATATCACACAAGATAGCAGCGTCCGCTTCAATTAACACGATTAACCTGTCACACTGACATTTCACTTCTATCGATTACTCATGCAAATGCAAATTTCCATGAATATTCATCAGTCCAGTTTACGATAAATTTATTTTAAACAAAGTCACGATGTCGCTTTTTTGTTTGGAGCTACAAAAATGGTAGGAGAATTCCGAACGTCTTCATTTCGTACGTGAGACGCGTCCCGGCGTCGGTTTTAACTGGAGTTATTTCGTTCTCTATTGGTCTCCCTGGCTTGCTGAATGCTGATCTCTCACGGGACGCGTATCGGCTCGGATTCTTTGCATTGCGTTTGTACTATTTACGTTTATCGCTGCACCATCTAGGTCGCTGCAATGACTCGCCTGCTCGTGTTGCTATCCGACTTAGGTTTGTTGATACTTCTTTTTAATTTTCCGCCGACACGTATACGCCGCCATTGTCGTTTTTTATACCCTTTTTGCTGCTGCATACATTTAAGAACTTGTAAAACAAAGGTTTATTTTAGAGTGTCGTGTCAGGTTGGTGTAACGTTTAGGTGTATTTTGTGTATTTTAACATAACTGCGTCTATAAATTATGAAGACTATTGGTGTCAATTTTCACTGAGCAAACCAAGCATGGATCAGTTTTAGGTTCGAGTTTAAAGAAGACGCGTCTACGTGCTTATTAAGTAGGTCTTATTTGAACCACCACTTTCCCAGAGAGTGGTACGTAGAGGTAAACAAAACTCGAGGCAAACATAATTTTAATGTGTATTATTGATTTTTGCCATTCCTTTGTTATCTGCACGTTAAAGTAAGGCTTCAGTACTTTGGTAGTTCTGGACATGCGTTAGGCTAAATCGAAAGTCCTACATGATAAAGTATATTGACTTTACGCCATCGTTATTTTCCATTCTATTTGAGAATACCAGAATCAGCAGTACTATTAATGTTCCAGTAAAGGAGCCATATTTCTCGGGCTTTGTCTCGTCGATGTCCAGATATATTGATACATTCGCTTCACTGTACATCGGTGGCAATGGCCCCCATAATTCTTCTGAGCAAACATAAATTCTAAAGCAAAATATCATTCGTACAACGCTAGCTTCCTGCAAATTAATAATAAATACACCCAACAGTTAGGGACACGTGAAGACGTCACGCTGGGATAGCATATCTTGTATCCTATCAGAAAGGCTTTTCAGAACTGAAAGACAACAAGGAGACAGTAACAAATAAATAAATACACCCAAAAGTCACATATATGGTCCCGACCCCACATTAAGATCCGTGTCTTGTGTCGTGGGATCTGTGGTATATGGAACTACGAGATACTTTTCGGTGCGAGGATCGAACCCGCGGCCTCACCTTTCACAGCCAGCGAAAACAATATCAAATATTTGTAAATAACACAAAAACTTGTTTTGGTGCGTGAAATTAACACTCTAGTTTAGCTAGTTTTTTTTAACAAACTACGTCACAGACAGTCGAAATGGTAACATTACGCTTTTTACGTTCAATGTTTACGTTTTTACACCGGAATTGATTTGGAATCGTTTAATAAAGGATGTCGGCCGGTTGTTTGCTTTGCAAGCTGTTTACTAATATTGAGTGCGCCGGCGGATGTGATACGAAACTGATTTTTGCCGGTTTTTTGTCTGTATGCAGTTATAGTGTCGGCTGTCGGTATGATATCCTTTTAATGATGATTTTAATATCTACGAATAAAAATAAACTTAATTTGTTATAGTAAGTGATAAAAACGTTTATTTTTTACATACATACATAAACATCACGTCTTTATCCCAGAAGGGTAAGCAGAGGTGGCAACCAGGACACCCACATTTCACCTTTTGTTCCGTCCCACGATGTAATAGGGGGCGAGCCTATCGCCATATCGGGCACAAAATCCTGACTCCTGGCTGATAACGAGTAAAAAAATCCAATATCACTTTGCCCGACCCAGGCTTCGAACCCAAGACCTCAGCTTTGTAATCGTACCGTAGTACAATTACGCCACCGAAGAAGACGGCATTTATTTTTTTAAATGTATTTTGAAACTGCTACAATAATGAGAAATGCAAATATTATGCATGAACTTAATAAATTATCGCATTAATAAAACACAGACGTAAACGGCAGTTAGGTTATTTTTCATGAAGCTAAATGCAGCAGTTATGTTCCTTTTTCACCACTATTATATAGACCTGTAATAAATAGGCTAAATTAAATTCCAAAGGTCCCTGTATTAATTTACATACGATTAATTAATACTCGCTTAATAACTATCGATATTCGTGGTATTTTTTTTATGAATTAAATCAACAAGGATATATGCGAAACGACAAAAAAGCGATCTGTTAATTTTGTTCCGCGGCGTAACAGCTCGGCAAAAAGCGCGGAGCGGAGTCAATCGTGACTTGACACACTGACCAATAAGAACATTTTGTATGTAAAACTACTTGATGTGCTCACATCTCGGTGTCGACTGCGGTGGTTTAATGGATTGCAGATTGTCGATTGCCTTATTGCATTCCGAGCTTAATTGTGGCCGCATACGATGTGCTAACGAATGACGTGAATATCTGAAAGTGGTTTACAAATAGTCAGCGGTGGATCGTGTGATTAGGGACTTGTTTGTCGTGTTATCGTAACGAGACGCGGTAACTGACATCATTATTATCGTGTGTATTTTTAAAATCATTTTTATTTGCGTTTATAAATCAATGGTTTCAGTATTACACGCATACTTATTCATAGGTATTGTAAATATTATTTAGCAGTGGGTACCTTACAGTTGTTATTCATAAATGATAACAACCGGAGAATTACTGTTTCTCCGCTTTATAATTTTGATGATATGCTGAGCTCGGGTTTAAAGCAAATAATAATTGAAAAATAAAATAAACCAAGACCAAGTCGGTAATGTATGAATAATGAAAGGGCTACTAAAGTCAACATGAAAAATGCACAAACACATGCAAAAATTAATGAGGTTGTAAAACATTTGTAATCGTAGGCGATAAACCGTTTGTTTTTTTTATACCATTCTCGCCTCTTATTTGCGTCCATAAATTATTTTAATGGTGGCACATTAAGTGTCGTTTTGTGAACGATTTTACGAGACGCCGCGCATTGTGCTCCAATTTTTTGTTTGTGTGTTGTCAATTAATTAATTATTCCACTTTGTTGCAGGTAAGCCGCCTGTCTCTAGGTAAGAACGAACCGCCCGCGCCCGGCCGGAGGAAACACTTCATTATACATTATTATAAAGTTTTTACTCCACAGCTGCCTTACACTTCGCGGAATAATGCACTACATTTGAAAAACGTCGTAAGTGTACTTAAAATACTTGCCTGTACCAGATGTTGTACGTTTTCAAACTAGTTCCTTGGATGATTTTTTTCCGAACGCATGAGCAGAAAAAGTGACAGTCGTGTGCAAACAAGCGGCGTGTTGAAAATTGAATTGGAATTATTTAAGTACTCTCATTGTGTCACCTGTTTACGTTTCACTCGGTCCAAGCACTTATATTGCTACTAATTGAGTTAAAAATCGCTATTTCGAAGGCTTGAATTAATGGCAGTGTGAGTACGCTCTGTTTATAGGTTTTTGTTTGGTCTCTAATAAAATTGGAGTATAAACAGCCTTTGTGACACAGTGGATAAAAAGCATGCTATATGAGGATTTGAACCCAATCGGAGAATAATGTTCCGTTATTTTTTGACGCTTGACTTGGCCGGTCGTTCAAGTGTCAACAAGTCTGCGCAGTTTGACATTACTAGAAAATCAATTAAAAATAGTTAAAGTTACACTTTGGGACATATAGTGCTACAAACATCAGCCAAACAACATCGGAAGACATTGAAGCAATAATTCTTTGATATTTTCAAGGTATTTACACTCATTAATAGTGAAGCTCAACACAATTGAGGTTAGAATTTTAACGACAATTGACAACCAACTTGAGTGTTGCCATCACAGATAATTATTTTCTACCAACTCACATTACGTTCCGTTCTTCATAATCTTATCACAAAACATGGATGAGCAATTTCAACTATTATTCGAGAAAATGAAAATAGAAATGCAGAAACAGTCAAATGAACTAAAAGAATCTCTTACGAAAAGTATAATGGATCGAATTGACCAAAAATTAACCCCTATGATCGAAGAAAATGAAAAATTGAAAGAAAAAATCTGTAACTTGGAGAACGAGATTGAATATTTTAAAAAAGAGAAGAAAAACAATAATATTATAATTTATGGATTGGAGGAAAGTGAAAAATCGACTGAAGAGCTTTTACAAACTGTTCAGAAGATTTTCAAAAGAGATATAAATTTATCTGTGGGTGAAAATGAAGTAAACAGAACATATCGTCTAGGGAAAAATAAAGTTGAGAACAAACACAGACCTGTGCTATTGTCATTTACAAATGGGTGGAAAAAAGACCAAATTATGATGAATAAAAAGAGTTTAAAGGGAATTTATTTATCGGAGGACTATTCTAAAGAAGTTATAGAAAAGAGAAAGGCTTTGATACCACAGCTATTAGAGGAGAAGAAAAAGGGAAATACTGCTTTTTTAAAATATGATAAACTTGTGGTTAAGGGACCTAGCACCGATAAAAGGAAAAGAGTACTATCTACTTCACCACAACTAACGCCAACTAACAAGCCTAAAAAGCAACAAACGATAAGTTCTATTAAAATAAACAGAACGAACGCCTTTGATTTGATGAAAAACCGATCAAACTCCCTTACTGACATCGACACACAAAAAAACCAATAGCAATTAACCACCGGCAAACGGATCATCCAACTAAACTGCAAAAACCAAACAAAAGAAACGACAAAATCTCCCCCAAGCCGACTGGTCATCGTGGGGGAAAGAGACCACAACCCTCCAACAACAGACGTAAAAATTCGCAATAACAGCAACAGAAAATCAAAAATTCATGTCGCTGCCCTCAACGTACTTACACTAAAAAACGAGGAAAGTCTCATAGAATTAATTTATGCGTTAAAACATATCAAATGGGACATCGTCGGTCTGAGTGAAGTAAGACGCATAGGAGAAAGAATAATTTCATATCCAGACTTCCTTTTATACCACATAGGAACGACCCCTGGTCACCACGGCGTTGGTTTTATTGTCAAAAAACACCTCACGAATTATATCGAGAGCTTTATAGGTATATCGGAACGCACAGCAATATTGAATATCAAGTTACCTGGATATAAAGATCCATGGTCCATCATACAAGTATACTCGCCAACAGAACAATCAGATACAGTAACAATAGACTCATTCTACATTGAGCTAAACAAAACGATCCAGGAACATGCTTATAAAAACATTGTTGTGATAGGAGACTTCAATGGCCAAATTGGGGAACAGCAACCAGAAGAAGATACAGTCTTAGGACCATTTGTGTATGGAAAAAAGACCAGAACCAGAAACGGAGAGAAGCTTGTAAACTTCGCACTGGAGAATGGCCTGAAAGTTTTAAACACAATGTTCAAGAAGAAAGAAAGTAAGAGGTGGACCTGGATATCACCAGACGGAAAAACAAAAAACGAAATAGATTTCATAATGACCAATAAAAGCAGATACTTCTCGAACATAAAAGTCATAAGCAATCTCAACTTCAATACCAATCATAGAATGATTCGAGCCGAACTGATTACAACGCCACCAAAAAACCCAAGACCAAGAAATAATACTATGAATACAAAACCTAAAAAATACCAAACAACCCAAATAGCCAATTGCTTAACATCAAAACTCATGGATTATAATAAAGAAACTATAAATATGGAAATACAAGAAAAATACAATTGGTTAGAAAAAACAATTAAATCATCTATTCAACAAGGGACTTACAAAAAAGACATACCTAATCAGTGGATGACTGCCAAAACCATCAACCTTCTGAACCAAAGAGCTGACCTAATTGAAGACAAAAACAACAAGGACAGACGAAACGAAATAGCAAAACTCAGCAAAGAAATAAAAGAAAGCATTAGAAAAGACAGAACGCAAAGAAGAATGGAAACAATAGAGAGACACATATTACAGACAGGAGGAATAAAAAAGGCATATAAGGAGTTAAGTAACAAAAAAGATTGGATAGTACAGATGAAAGATACAAATAGATTGAAAGAGTACCGAAGGAAACGTATACTAGGAATAGCCACATCATACTACAAGAAATTATACGAAAGTACTACAGTAGAAAAAGTAATTGAACTGACAGATATATCATCCGTACCTAACATCATGGAAGAAGAAGTAGAATTCGCTATAAAAACACAAAAATACGATAAAGCACCAGGGCCCGATGGAATAAGCAATGAAATTTTAAAACACACAAAACAGACAATAACACCTATCCTCAAAGAAATGTTCAATATTATTTTAAATACAGAAATGATCCCACAGCAATGGACTCAATCTGAAGTAATCCTTTTGTACAAAAAAGGAGATCAGTACGATATAGGCAACTATCGGCCCATAAGCTTAATGTCCAACCTATACAAGATATTTGCAAAGATTCTACTTAAGCGAATGGAAAGGAAACTTGATGAACAACAACCAATTGAACAGGCAGGATTTAGAAGGGATTACTCCGTACTTGACCATATCCATGCCGTTAGGCAGATCATTGAGAAATACGCAGAATATCAACTCATATACTACATAGCATTTGTGGATTTTAGCAAGGCATTCGACTCATTAATACATGCAAACATCTGGGAGGCGTTGAGAGAACAAGGGATTGAACAAAAGTACATAAGATTGATTCAAAACGTTTATAAAAACAGCTCCGCATGTATCCAACTAGAAAAGAAAGGAGACTCATTTAAAATACAAAAAGGAGTAAGACAAGGAGATCCTCTCTCTCCAAAACTTTTCTCTGCTGTGTTGGAAATGGTTTTCAGAAACTTTGACTGGGAAAATCTGGGCCTAAATATCGACGGCCGCACACTAACACACTTAAGATTTGCAGATGATATTGTTTTATTCGCAAAAACGCCAGAAGACCTAAACAGAATGCTAAACGAACTAGCATCTGAGAGTGAGAAAGTGGGACTAAAAATAAATGCCGATAAAACTAAGGTAATGACAAACGGTAATAAACGCAGTATAAATGTAGAGGAGTCACAAATTAGCTATGTGGAAGAATATATATACCTTGGACAGCTGATATCACCTAAAGATAACATAAAAAAAGAAATTGAAAGAAGGATAGCAAACAGTTGGAAAAGGTACTGGGGACTAAGAGAAGTAATGAAAGACAAGAACCTTCATATAGCAGCAAAGAGCAAGCTATTCAATGTATGCATACTACCAATTTGAATGTACGGAAGTCAAACATGGGCCATAACAAAAAACGTAACTAATAAAATTGCCAATTGCCAACGAGCAATGGAGAGAAGCATGCTGGGAGTAAAGAGAAGAGACAAAATAAAAAATACAAATATTAGGAAAAAGACCAAGATTCAGGACATAACTTTAAAAATAAAAAGACTAAAATGGAAGTGGTCGGGACACATGATAAGAGGAAAGGACAAGTGGAATAAAAAAATTACGCAATGGTACCCACGGGAAGGAAAAAGGAGAAGAGGTAGACCACAAAAAAGATGGGACGATGACATCAGACAGGTCGCGGGCACAACGTGGAGTAGAGTGGCCAGAGAGAGAACCGAATGGAGTAGGTTGGAGGAGGCCTTTGCCAATTGGCAAACGGACTTGCAAAAAATAAATAAAAATCAACTACATGAACAGTTTTAAAATAAGTTTAGCAACATAGTTTAAGTGTAAGAAAATTTATTGTATTTTTTAATGTCCGAATAAAAGGCTTTATTATTATTATTATTTTTTGACGCTATTTTTTTGACGAAATCTTTCGGTCAGTTTATTTGATTTAATATGTTTTAGTATCACACATGAAGATTTTTTATATCCTTCTTCGGCATTAATAGTGGACAAATTAAAGTATTTTATGGACTTACGCGTAGCGAATTGCCACATAATCATGTGTTTTGAGGGAACCGTGCCTTTTTAAAAAAACCACGCTTAAAATGCTCGCCTTTAAGGCTAACATTCTGAGAGTGACACTGAACTTTACTGGTTTTATGGTGAGACCATAACCCAGCTCCGAACTACTTACGACTGTGAAATGAATAAAGTTTCTGAATAAAGACCTTGACGTAGCATTGCCCATATTTGGCTTATTTATGATCAAAAAATGTTCATTCAGACGCACAGAATCATTCTCGACGTCACATACATTCTGAATCACAACTGAAAAAAAATGATATGATCAATGTACTCTTTCTGTTCAAATTTTGTTCCTCGTTTCTTTGTGCCGTCCGCTTGCAATTTCTTATTTCCCGGCAAAAATTCTCGCTCACCTGCTCACCAGAGCAGTGAAGGCCAGCTGAGACTAACAGCTGTTGTCAGCACTAAAAGAATAAATTTTATCCGCAAAAACTAGCACTTACGTCCTTTTTCGACGAACCTTCATTCGCCTTTTTAGTGTTTTGGTACCTGTGTCATCGATTATAATTCTACCTAGGGTTGCCCATTAAATGTTTTTTCGAAGATACATTATTACGTCCAAATCCTGTCGACGCTTTGATTGTGATCACACAAAAGTTCTTTGTGCACGTGTTAGAAAAAACACATTGTGATGGTTGTGTCGATTTGCTAAATGACATGGAAGAACATTCCAAATCGACGGATAAAAACGTTTTAGGGTTTAGTTTTAGGGTTCGCCGAGCTCATACTTTATGCCGAATATTTATGGGAATATTAAAGGCCCGTGTGTTTTCCACATGACACGCTAGACCGTGTATAATACCCGAAGACGTTGGCAGAGGTCGCGCTAGTGCTATTAACAATTCGCGAATCTTATTTCTACCTGACGATGTGATAGGAGACGTTTTGCCATAATTGGGTATTGACTCCAGTTCCAACCAACTCATATATACTTACTTTTCTAAAACATTACACTCATACAAAAATTGGGGATCGGACCCAATATACCTAGACAAACAATCCATATCTGCTGCCGCTACACCGGTGTGGCAACTACGACTGTTTTATTTTTTTCTATCATCTAATAAAAGCGCCAATAGAATTGAACAATCGGTACAACTAGCTACTTATATAGTGAAAGTGTCCGCAGGTGACGATAATCCCCGAGTGCCAGACGGATTATACGCCCGCTTGCGATCTTTCGCACTAAAGAAAAAATCGAGTAAATTCAAACAATATTCAGCTAAGCTGCACTAAGGAGACTTTGTGGTTGAATGTTCGAGCAGACAGTCCGTTTTAAAAAAGAACTCCCAAAGTTCTGTCCGGGTTTTTTTCCGCTACGAATTCGGTAAGCCGGACTCATCCGGATTGTACCGAATGTATACGCCCGGTTCGTCGGAAGCTGTCGTCGGCGACTGTGCAAGATATATCCATTTCGAAAATAAATGCACATTCCGGGATACGGAAAATTGATTGTATTTTTTTAAAGAATGCAACTCACATACACGCGACTGATTGTTGGAACGAAAACGGTCGAACAATGCCTTTAGTAAATAAAATAATAATACAATAAAACGCTGGAACAACGGATAGTAAAGCCGCTTATTTTATTGTACGTATGGTAATCGTTTCAATACATTTAACAGCAAATTGAACATCGCTTTGTTTCCTCGTTTAACTTGCACTCCGATAATCGCTTACTAATACGGCTGATTGTTGTTTCCACTTCGTTTCGAGGTAATGCTGACACTAATTTTTGTCATTACATATGTATTATAGTTATAACCAATGTTCATTTGTGATATTATTTGTTTTCCTGTTTTATAAACACGATTGTTGAGGCATTGAAATATATGTATGTATGTATACATATACAGTGACCAAAAGCAAAACATCACCCACTCATTGGATAATCAAGAAATTTCTGCGAGTTTAAACTTATTTGTTGGGAAACTTGGAAGGTAAAGTACGGTATACGCATCCGCTAAGCCAGGATTATGCGAAAATACAATTTCAAAGGGCTGAAGGGGAGTTGGTTGATTGTATAAAAGATTTTATTTTTATTCGAAATATTTATATCGATGTTATACTCGTATGTAACAACAGATTTACGTCATCACGCGAGTTACGTACGCATTACGCGAGCAGTAGTAAATAGTTATTCAAACATATTCATATATATTATCAATTATATCCGATATAGTTCCGAATGTTGCAGTAAAGCTACCAGTCATGTGTAGGTCTCATTACTCACTTAATTAAAAAGTAGTAAATGTTAGGCCATTAGATGGTATTATAACCAAAATTGATGGATGCCGTTATTCTGACTATGACTTGTTTTTAGGGCCCTTGATATTTTCATAATTACACGTCCAACTTTATAATGCTGGATTCGAAAATCTAAAGCAAAGCATGACATAGACAAATGATGAAAACTTGTAATAACATAATTACATGTTAGAGCACAACCTTCATATAAATTATAGTATTCACAAGTATGTGACAGATAATAAACACCATTTAATAGTTATTGTCCGTCACTGCAACTCATAGTTATAATAAAGACATTTTGTTTCTGTATATCCAACCTGTTCGCGCTTGACCGTTTTTATTATCAACACGTGACCGCCACAAGGAAGACTTGGCCGTAAAAAAACGTCATCGCGATTGGAAGAAGCGAGAGATCTCCCTTCAATTTAACAGGTCAAACGAGACGCGTCGGCATTACGCTTCCGCGTCTCCGTGACCTCGTTCCAAAATTATAAACTCGCCGCTGAATAGAGCCATTGAGGTATTGAACTAGAGCCGACATCGCAAACGAAATTTCTACGCATTTGTCACGTACCAACTAGGAACTAAGGAACCTCGTGGTGTGAAAGGGAGACACAGTATGTCGCGTTCAGGGAACAAGCTATGTATATCTAGAGTCGAATATGTCAACATTATGGTGTCGATCAATGAGAGGATCGTAGTTTCTCGCCAATCGATACACTACTTGGATTGTACATCTCTTACCATTAGTTGTCAATATAAAAAAACAAATTGAGGACTCTATTTTATCATCATCATCATCAACTCGTTGCTGTCCACTGCTGGACATAGGCCTCTCCCAAGGTACGCCACAGAGCCCGTTCTGCTGCTTTATGCATCCAGTCGCTGCCGGCCCTCTTGTGCAAGTCGTCCCGCCATCTGGCCAGACGACGTCCCACGCTACGTTTGCCTATTTTATACCACGGCAAAATTATCACAACAGTGTGGCTACGTAGACAAGTCAATAGCGTGACAGATAGAAACAAACATCGGTACCTGTAGCGCTCTTTTTTGACACATATTTGTCTGTCCCCTCTGTCAATTATCACCATCATCTCAATGATCCGAGCGGCGGATACTTAGCTCCGATAAGTATTATTGTTACTTCATCGAGACGTAACTTCCTGCGATATCGATCGTTTAATGGCAGCAACATTTAAAAGTATTGAATGGGCAACGTATCGCTCTCATGATCGCTATATGCGTGAATGGATCGAGATATTTTCGGAATTCGTTCTTTATCGTCAACTTTATCGCGGACATTCATTTGTGAGATACGATGTTACCATTAGACATTAAGATCGAACGATGGAATTCTATTTTAACTTTTGAAATGTATACCTATTTAGGTAATTAATGAATGATGTTCACATGCTTTCAGATAAAAGTGGTGATAATTTTGTTTACGTAATTTGATTTTTTTAATTGATAGTGGTATATAGCAATTAAAGCATGTGTTTATGTAACGTATAGATTACTGAGATATTCAGCACGATAAAATGATATAACGATACTTTTTGTCACTTAATTTTCTTACTCAGTGTAAAATGACTGTAATTTGCAGCTGGAATAACTGAATGTGAAGACCAAAATATACTTGTGCAATGTCCAAGTTCCAAATCTACATAAAAAGTACCTAATATTTTCATGCTTATCAGTAACAGAGTATAAATTATTGAAACCCTGAAATTATACTAAATTGGACTAAATTATTGAACACTCCATTAATCCGCAAACTAGTTACTTACTCTTCAAAAAATAAAACGAATACTCGTTTATTTCTGTTTCGAGTATTGGACGAGCGTGCCCTTTATTTAGAAAAAAGAATTCAATCCACAATAAAAGTAACCGGAGCAATTTACCGCGCTGTAGACAAATTGAAATATTGTTTCTTGTACATTGTTCTTGGAGTGGCTCACGTTTCGTGAAAGGGGTCGGAGGATGGTAGAAATAAAAACTTGTGTCGAAAAAGCGTGCTTTCTCTCCATAAGGCCGTGGGAGGTGAAAGTGGGCCGGCCTGCCCTTGAGTCCCTACCGGTGAATAAAAGCGAACTGAGAGGAGAAAAAAATGTAGCCACATCGTTACTGAAACACGTGAGCTGGAAAATGTGCTTTATTTCTTGCGTGTTTTGTTGTCGATCTGTGTCAGTAACTTATGGACAGATTGGGTCTTTAAAAACTTTGTTTTTTTTTGTGTAATCAATGTCATGTTCAGGTATAGGAAGTCTACACTATTAACAGTTATAGACTTCCTCTCAAGAATTTATATGATGATATGTTAGATGTGGTCTGCATCCAGAGACTTTTTGAAAATAATTTATGTAAAAAAAATCTAAAAATTTCGGATTATACTGATGTATATACGACTAATATTTTAAAATCAGGTTCTTCTAGTAAATTCATTGTTATACTTTTAAATAAAAAATATAGAAGCATAAAACGTGTATTTCGCCTTTATCCCATTAGCGTCGTAGTGTTTTTGTTACCTGTTATGGATATTAGCAAAGACCTTGATCTACATTATATAAATCCTGATCGAGACAGACACTAATGTTGAGAAAAACTTGTACTGCAGTATTCTTAGCATATTCGATCGACGATAATTCTCATAAACACGTATTAAATAAAGATTTAAATGTTATGTAAAATAATGTATATTACTTCATTATCTATTTATATGCTAAAACGTATAAAATCTAAATATAAATTGTGTAGTATATTTTAAAGCAGATAAAATTGTATAGGCACGAGTTAAATCGAGACCTCAGCATGCGTCTTCACGGCCGATGCGTCCAAAAACGGTCACCAAGAATAATTACCGATACTATTATGTTAATCAATTGTTTTATCCTCGCCATATGGGGTCCGGCGCGCCGCGGCCTCCGGTTCTCATCCAAGTGATCTAATAACTAAACGGGTTACTAAAATGTTTACTTACATTCGCGTCGAGTTCGATATTCTTAAATGCTGCATTAATTTATATCGATTCTGGGAATTGGTGTCGGAAGTTGAGATTTTTTAGTGTTTAATGTTTTGCGAGTTTCAATGCTTAGGTTTCTTTGTCGTTTTCTTCTTGCTGTTTGTTGTTGTTGACACCACCTTAGCAGGTTAATGACATAACTTTACGAAATCTTTAACATCTTCATTTGGTACAGATATTAATATATTTCTTGACATAAATTCATTTTATTGCCTACCATTGGTTGCTTAGGTGTAGATTTTACGCCTTACTTTCTGCTTCTTGTAATTATTCTAAACAAAAATGCTTGATATTAGTACGATCATTTTGTTATCCTCACGCCAGAGATCAAGCAGCATAGAACAATGGGTAGCAACAAACAACTTTCTTTGCACAAATATTTACAGTGCAGGCGACTGTAGACGTATCGTTGTCGGTCAGCTAATTAGATCATCTAAATCTAGTTATGATAATAGCCCGCTTTGGAATGTTCCGCATACTTGCATGAACTATACGAGTATACTAAAGATTCCCAAGCATTTATCACTAGTATAATATTATATGATACGTCGTGGCACTGAAAAACCTCTTTTAGTTTTTGAAACCCACGGCATAATATAAGTATGATACAATAGTCATGTTGTTATGTTTTTATACTAGAAAAACTTCAATGCACCCGATGCATTCCATGTAATTTCCAAATGAAACGCAAGAGAAAATCTGTTATTTGACGTCGTTTTTCTATGCGACAGTGGTAGTATATCCGTGTTATCATAGTAGGTACTACTTTTCCACTTCGCTTTGTCGTCAACCTCAGCCACTAGAAGTCCATTTCTGAATACGTTTCCCCAAAGATTTCCTCGTGTTTACCGCACGCCACACAGACCGTATAATGTAGAACTGAACGTGTCCCACTTCTGTGCAGTAACACGCTTCACATTAAGAGGCTTTGGGCGGCATTGCATACAGTGTATACTGTATGCAGTGTCCCAATTCCGCACAAAATACACATCCGTGACACCCCGGCGACTAGTCCACTGGGTCACATTTCAATGTAACCTCTCAACCTCGCCGCTATCATCATTTTAAAACGTTATCGTGTTCTGTTCAACATGGATTGTATGCATTTGAATGCGGTTAGAAATCACAGAATTTACTCATACTCATTCTACCAGACTGCCTCGGTGGCGTAGTGGTACTACGGTATGATTGCAAAGCTGCGGTCTCGGGTTAGAATCCCGGGTCGGGCAAAGTGAAATTGGATTTTTCTATTCATTATCAGCCCGGAGTCAGGAATTTGTGCCCGATATGGCAATAGGCTCGCCCCCCATCACATCGTGGGACGGAATATACAAGGCGAAACATGGGTGTTCTAGTATCACCTCTGCCTACTCCTTCTGGGAAAAAAGGCGTGTGTTTATGTATGTATGTACCAGATTGGGAATGATTTTGCTTAGTTCGCTCTAAACTAGCATAGTAAAGTGACAATATATTTAAAATATCAGTAGTAACGTCAATATTTTCAGGAATTTGTTCCATGCCGAGTAACGTATGTTTTAAGATAAGATCAACATGCTTTTTTCCGAGATCACACAGTGTATGCACTATTTCTCAGGTCAGTAAACCATAGGCCTTCACTATACAGGCCAAGATATAGGAGATCACTTAAGCCTTTCCAAATGCCACTGAACACGAGCCCCGCTCATCCCCATCTAGCAACTGCAAACATCGCATCTAGCTTAAGAGCGTTCCACAATAACCACTAAATAGCGCACAATAAATATCTCTAAACGTTCGTAGTATTGTTCATTGCATCACATGCGTCTCGACTAATCAACCCGATGCGCTATAGTGGAGGTTTTTTCATGCCCAGTCATTTGTCCCGCTGTGCACGGCATAATGGCGCGCCCAGACAATACCCTCGCAGCTAGACGTCTAATACGTCGATTTGGATTTTGTAAATCAAATAGGATAGTATTGTGGGGCCTTTACGTCTTTAATGTACTGTTGCACGAGTCGTCTGTGTTGTAATTTAAGTGTATCGCTTTGTATGACTAACAGATTTTTGGTTGAAGATTGTGATAAATAAAAAAATTGTCGCAAAAATAATCTTGATGCCAAGAATTAATCCATATTCATGGTTGGTACCTAGAACTATGGAGGGTTTTTCATTTTCACGTTACACAGATTTCTTGTTTGTGTGGAATCGAGCCCCTTTATAGCCTCTGGTTTCACTGTAAACTTCCCGCCCATGCAAACATATATCGATATGAATTAAAATACCAAAAGAAGGATTAAGAAAGGCTCAATAGGTAAACACCGTAGATTCAAATATGAACATAAAGATTACATATTTTTATAACACAGTTATCCACTTTCGTATAAATGTTCTTGGTCGTGGTCCAAAACGTTAAACCGATGAAACGTCACATATAATATTGCAAATATGCACGCCATCTGAAGAGTAGTGGTCTGGCAATATTGCACAACCACCTAAATGCAATTATAATGATTTTCAACCTGCAATATATGGTGACCACATTAATTCCTTATTCAATATAGAACCACTTACTAATAATAATTACATGCGTTTTAATCCACTAATTCATAGCAAAATCGTGAATATCTTAGTATTTTGACACAAGTCGTAGATCAAATCAAACGTTATATACCAAGTCGTGATGCATATGTCCAAATATGCGGTCTCCATGTCCTTTCCACTTTTGGCTACAAAAGGACACAACGCGCATGACTAACTCCAATCTAGCCAGCGCGAACTGGATACAAAATTCCATACATTAAGCCGCACCGCGAACAAAAGATATGTACATTTGAGTCTCGTTTTTAGCGTTCGTCCAAAGTGATGTTGACATGCCGAGTTACCTGAGGGTAAATGACCACCTGACCCATATCGGCGTCCCGGCTTTCACCGGCGGACGTTCACCCGGGAACCGAGGCGTAAACACCCGTTCCAATTTCCAAAATGGACTCGCTGAGAACGAACGTGGCCCAACATTAATTGGGGCGCATTCCAATTAAGAACTCGTTACGTACGCCTCTTACGCAATTAGCATCGTCCGGTTGTATGTGCTGTGTTGTGTCGTTCTGTCGTGCCGTGGAAACGCCGGCGCGACTCAATTTTTTTAAAGGATTGTTTCGAATGTTAATGACTTTTAATGGGCCGTGTTCATGTTGGCTAGAATGTTTTCTATGCGCTTTCTTTGCAGGCACTGCAGGCGTGAAGTTATTACGTGGAAAATGTGTTTTTGCATTCATTAACTTTGATTGTTTCAGCTAGTTGATATTATTGATAATATTTTATACATTATTACACTTAATTATCAATTCTTTAAACAATACACTTATGCTGGTTATTCTCGTTTTTTGTCGCAATTTCATAAATATGTGTATTACTAGGTATACGAAATAACTGTCCTATTAAATTAATAATATTACGTTGCATCTCCAATATAATATGTTTGTTGTTGTTCACACTCTAAATTGCTCGGCGAAGTGTAACATCTGAGGAATGTTTGGTCTGCAACAACTTTAATAATATCGCCACAACAAACAATGTTCACAGAATTTAATAGAATGTTGAGCAAATATTAAATATTAGTTCGATAGGACGATTACAATCAAACGGTATTGCATGTACAGAAACCATTGTGGAGGCAGATTTCCCACAAGAAGTTATTGCAAAACAATTGAGTTTTCGTAACGTCGGCCGACGGTCGCTGTACAGAAGTACAGACTAGAGAACTCAGCGTGCACGGTGAATGTCTCATATCAACCGATTGCTGATAGCGATCTGTCTGCAGGCTCTTTTATATAAATTATTTCAAATTATTTACAGCTACGTTTACATTCTACTCTGGTAAAGTTCAATGTTGGCATGTCTGAAAATTCTCGTTTTTGAATGTTGTTGCTTTGCTTTTTGATCCGTTGTGAAACTTTTCCTTTGAAATTTGTTTAATGGAACTATTTGGGTTTTGTTATAATAGGCTGTACTATTTCAAAAATTTTATCTACTTTAGTCTCAGAGATGCATAAACTGCATAGTATACAGTCTAAGAATGTGTTGAAATACAAAATTCAATTATCGATAAGACCTTAAGACAGGATATTAAAGATCTGATCGATCCACTTCTGGATATAAATGTCATATCACACTAACTTGGTCTAACGCCAATCTCATCCACACTTTGTCCTAGACCTTAATAAAATAAACAGAATTTTCTGTTGGATAATCGATAGGTTGACATTATATTACGAAATTCCCGTTTTTGCATCGCAACAGTAAATACACAATGTTGCAAGATATTTATAGATTATAAACAGGAATAATTCACATCCGTAATAGCCATAATTCTGCATGATTTACTTGTCGGGAAAGGCAATTGTATCAGACCGGCTAATGTACCTCAAATTATTTATTAAAGACACATTCAACGTCGGCTCGGTACGATACAAACCGTGTGTTATTGTTTTCTCGGCACAAAGGGATCCTTCGAAGCCAGTCGGCACAATGATCTTTATTTAACCGATTCATACGGCGATTGTCCTTGCTCTGTGGCTCACAAAAGGGTTATTTGCATAGCGTACCTATCTGACACAATCTAATTAAGATATGAGTTTGTGTTACAGGATGAATTTCGGCGTAGAGCGAGTTGGCAATGATGTTATTGCTCCCCCCTCTCTCCCCCCCCCCCCGCATGTTCCGTAATCATAACTGTGTTAGTTGTTTCCAGTATGTGCGGGAGATGTAAATGGCACTTGTAATTAAATTACACCAGATTCGGTGCGTGTCGATGTGCTAGAAAGTCAGTTTTTTTAGTTTCTACGGTTGTTTTTAGTAATTATTTAATTATGTTAAGTGTCGAACTGTACATGTGTAGGAAGTATGTAATCAGATTAAAAATAAAAGATTTGTAATAATAGCATTTACCGTAACATGTTCTATGTATTTTTAATGCAATATTCAGATGGGTTTATTGTATTCGTTGCTAAGACCAAGCTAGCTCAAAACAAATAGCATGGGACAGGGGAATCGAACATGCGGCTTTCCTCATTATAGTCGAGTTCTCGCCCACTACACGCACGCTGTGACGTTCATAGGTAACAAAATTATCTAGTTTAATCCTCTCCATTACTTTCCCCACCGTCATATAACTAAAACAAACATTAATTTTGTATCAAACGGAGTTCCAAGCAATCTCACAAATGAGAAATGTTGAAGCGAGTTTAAATTGTGCGTTTCACGTGGAAAGTCGAAGTGCTTCAATAAGACGCGACGCCAGTTTAACACGATAATTGAAAGTGGATTCAATTCAGGTGCAACGAAAGCGTTTAGTATCGCCATCGCCTGCCGAGAGCTTAGATGATATAATGACCACCGCTACTTTCTAAACTGTCTCCCATGCTAAATGGAAACGTATTTTGGGCCTGATTTCCATTTGACGGCTCAGATATGTATGCCCGATAGGTCGCTTTGTTAATGCTCGTGCGCTCAAGAATAATTGCTGGATTTATTTAATCCTGAATTGGTTTCATGAAATTATTGCGACATTACGCGACTCAGGCGTAACTATAATTCATCTGCTTTCTAGGAATTAATCAGATCTCCGACAAAGGAAGACTTTGTATGATAATTTCTCAATGATATTCATGCAGTATGTCTTCAAAGTCATTCTCTTTACAATACAGGAACGCGTTGTGCTTACAACAAAGAAAAATATTGATATAATTTTACGAGCGTTGACTTAATGAACGCGCCACTAATCATTCAGGAATGAATAGCTCAAGCTATTTAGCATTTCAAATTAATACGTAGAGGTATTGTACAGCGTACCCTGCAATGTATTCAGCTAGGAAACAATTACGGTAAATAAACAAATGTATGTATGACAGTAATGAGAGACTGCGACGGTATTCGCGACAGGAGCGACCGGCGGACGTCTATAATTATTATGGAGTCTCAAAGGGGAAAAAAAGTTCTCAAAATAAACCGAACGCAATGTTGCCTTGGAAAGCGGTTCGGTGCACGCGCTTCCTCATAGCGTCGCTCGTTCCTTTTTTAATTCCGAGAGCCACTGTAATAAAACTTGCGCGTTTGGAGGTGAACCGGCTCCGCGATCAGAACTGAAGGGACAAGAGAGCCTTGAGGTGACGCCGCTGAGTGCGCCTGCCTGCGCCGTGCCTGCGCCGACCGCAGCTGAGATGTGGTAAAAATAAGTGCTCCTAGGTGTACAAATAGCCTTCGAACTAAACAAGGTTACATGCGGACAAGGAGCGTGATTCAGAGTATGCGCGTGTTCGCTGTGGTGCGCTCGCCGTGATTTTACCTTCACTCGCAATGCATCGCCATTATCTGTAATGCGGCCAGTGGGCACCATGTCCTTTTCTTATTTGCGTCTGCACTACGTACGCTTGTAATGTCGTTGTATAAATGTCGTTTTTAATTGAACAAAAATACGGTCGGCTTCAAAACATAATTACACACGAGCCAATTCGCATGTCCAGTATTAAGGGTTATCGGCTGCTACGGGTTAATCCGGTGCACGCTGATCGCCATATTTTTCTCGTCGAGAACCGCAGTCCCATTCACTGCGCAGCTTATTGTCTACCGGCCGGTCGAATCTCTTATCATCTTCGTTGTTTTTGTGCAATTCAGAATGATAGCTCTCTTGACCATCACGAATGTGTACTGTTATTTCAACGGGCAATAATTCGGTCACAATGTTTATGGATGCAGCCTCATTAAGAGCAACTCAAAAATTCGTCGCGTACTTATCGGAATTAGATTATGGATTGTTTTTTAAGTCGTGAGAGGTCGGTCGGTAAGTTTATCGACTTTATCGTTTCGTTCAAGTTCTGAGAAGCTCATTAACAGCCGCACTCGTGGTAAGATCTGCTTTCTATCCGGATTGTTTGTATGTTGTAATTGTTGGTATTTGTTTATGGTTAACGTAATGTTTATGTGTTATTGTTAGTGCATGTTTGTTGACGTGTTAAATAATCAGTTTTGCAACGTTCGGCGGCATTGTTACAGCGCGGCGCGGCGCGTGCGGCCGCGGGGGCGTCGCCCCAGTGAAAGTGTGAAAGTGAGGCGAATGCGCTCGCGCACACCGCGCACCGCACCCCGCGCGCCCCGCACACCGCTACCCGTACTATCTATAAACGGCTTCATGTAATGCGCTTTTCAGATTTATTACCGGCCTATTAGCTACGCCTTTTAATTCTTTTTCGATTTAAATACCACTTCTCTTTTATTTGGCTCATTGTTATGACAACAATTGCTGCGGCGCGGCTGCTTAATTGATGTAAGCCGTTTTGTACATTTCTAATCTATCGCGTATCTGTTGCTGAAATTTAATTGCCTACTAACTGTTTTCTATGTAACAACGCATTTACTAGTTGTTCGCAGTGATTAATATTTTTATATATGGTTAATTAAAAATTCGTAAGACACGTTACATTATGGAATAAAATTAATTTTATCGCGATAAAATCCGTAAAATTTGTTTTATTTCAGAGTGTAACATTCGCATAATTGTATGAAACCATAATGTTACACTAGTAATTTCTTCAAGTTAGATTTCAACTTGTTAGCAAAGGCAAAGGGCGTCTAATTCAGTAGGTACAGTGAGGCGAGGCGGACGCCGTGGCGCCGGCGCCGCCCGCGATTGTGTCAATATTAGACTCGCCATATTGGGATTGTAAAACAGTCACGTTTTAACTTTAACAAGGGGGAGATAGCAAAAAAATTAACGAGCTTCGCGTAATAATGTATGTAGAGCGTGGTACTGGCGGCGAGACGCGATGTTTCCGCACCGTGTAACTAGCCCCGTGCGTACCGCGGCCCGTGCGCCTTTTATACGCGTATGCGACGCGGACACCGCTTGCATTCGCATTCCGTAACGCGAAATACTATGTGTTCTTTTTGCGAATGCGGTGAAATTTGTAATTAGCGAAATCGAAACTGACACTCTTTTCCTAGTACGGAATAATGCTATCTCGACATAGAGTGGTTTAGATACAAATTATATTTGTATTGTATTGTAATATTGAAGGAGCAATTTACGCGGCGGGAAATTGTTTTTTTTTTACTATTATCTAAATGTGATATTTTAGTGCTTTACGATATAACTAACCAGATGAATAAAATATCGTATTGCAGTATCGAGATAAAAGTTTAATCCTCAAATATTTGTTCTCAATCAGATTGTTTATCGAACGCACACGCTTGTAATTCCTAGTAACTATTGCACATACATTCGGTGTTAATCTGCTTTCATACATAATTTATTGTATTTACATTAATAATTGTTGAAAATATCTTTGCCTCGTATAAATATACGCTTCGTAGAAAATTTTGTTTAATTTATAATCTCGTTTTTTTCCCCTTTGAAATGGAATCTACATACTCCGGTGTTCATAACCGTTCATCAATCTAGTTTTTTAATTGTTTTAGCGCGTATTATATGATTTATCGCGTCTGGTTTTATTTTTATAGCAATAAATTTCGTTTCACGTGTGCGATCGTACATGTTAATTTCGCGTCTATGAGTGCTGCTGTTCTTTTTCGAGTTAATTATTTTAAACTGTCATTCGTGAATATATTTGAGCAAGAGGAAAAAATATTCCCGAGAATATGTCATTAGATATGCTGGGTGTTACGTAAGGAACGGATGAGTTTGATATAAAGCCATGGTTTATGGCACGTATTTTAATTTGATAGTTCGTTTTTGAAGAAGAATTTTCATGGCTTTGTAATTATGTAGGTTAGTTATTGCTTCCATCCATCATCCATCCATCAGCCAAAGGAAGTCCACTGCTGAACATAGGCCTCTCCCAATGATTTCCACAGTGACCTGTTTGAGGCAGCCTGCATCCAGCGACGTCCCGCGACCTTTACCAGGTTGTCTGACCACCTAGTGGGTGGACGTCCCACGGTATTTATGGTAGGTATTGCTTAGGTATAAGAGTTTACTGTTAGTTTCATGCTGAATAAATATTACATTTTGAATAGTGTTTGTGAGAATAAGCATTAGAAGATTAGCTTAAAGAACATATACGAGTATTATAACTTATTAGTGAATTTCTGTCGGGCTTGCGTGTCTTAGCATAGTATTCTATGGCTTGAAGCCCTCTCCATCGGTCTCTCGACAGTAGAGGAACCTCATACTCAGGAGTGTGCGACTATGGGATAATACAGTAAGAAACACTACATTCCTAGATCTCACAAACATTTTTGTTGAGATCGAATCTGTTTCTAATTTCACAGCGAGGCTTCTAGACCGCGGATGTGCTCCCATCTACATGCCATATGCACAGCTAATTGCACACAACACGCTCACGGCAACGAGTCCGTTCCACCTGCGGACACGGTGCGACACACAAACACCGCGCCACAATAATCACGCTGAATTATACCGACGCAACGTCGTGTAATTGTGCCGAGATCGATGCATTCAGATGACAGCGCGGTCGCCAGGTTTTGGGCGGGGAAAGGCGGGATATTAGAGATATACGCATGGATAACATGACTGATATGCTTGTCTGCTCTCGGTGCTCAAAATCAACGGAACATAACGGTATTAGGATTTCAACTGGTGCTTGAGAACGTGAGTGGTGAGATCAAGAATAAATGTGACTCTTCCGATGAAAAATATGTGCGTGTTTGGTGTATAGCTAATCTGTCGATTAGCGAAAACTATTAGAGTCCGTTCTGTACATGGTTACGTACTAAAAATACGACTTAATTGAACGGTTCAAAAAGTATTTCATGGATTTTTTTGTTATCAAGGAACAAATTGAGCGACCTGCGTGTGTTATACCACATCTGGATAAGGTTAATAGGTCATCAAGCCTTAGGACAATATCGAAATCGAGACTGTCCTGGCAGAATCATGACGGGTGGTAACTCTAAGAGCCCCACGCTGGAAACTTGACGTCGACCTCCATAGGCGAAGCTGCGTCCCTCGCAGCGACTTGACACGACGTCATACAGACGATGATTTAATGCGCATGATAGCTGTAATCAAGGAGATCGTAGCGCCCGCGCGACATATCTCACTCGTGTGTGTTTTGAGCTTGGAATGATGCTGTACGGGTTTCTAGGGCGAAGGCTGTGCGGATTTAGATGTCTTTGTTTGCAGCGCAACATTGTTGATGTACTGAATTTAAATAATGCAGCTGCTGAAAGACAGGATAGATGCTAAATGACATTGTACCAGTTATGTATTGTGGCGTCCTGGTTTTATTACATCGGGTATTTATAAATGACAATAACCAACACGAATAATATGTGTGTATATTTGCAGTTTCAGATTGACTAATCGATGTAACACAAATATAAATTATGGTGATATACCTTAGACATTCCATATTTGGCAACATTCACAATTGTGCGAACGGCACAACGTCGACAATCGCTTATTAAAGGTGAAGAGTAATTAAGATTAAGAAACGAAATCAATAAATAATAGGGAATTGCCATATTGGATCGCAATGCACAAAATTATGTTAAGACTTCGTGTTATCTCAGTGAAAAAGATAATTACCACATAAATACCTACCTCCAAGAAAAACCCCCTATATTTCCAGTGAATGATTGTACTGCTATTAAAAGAACAAAAACATGAATTCGATAACGATTTATAGGAAGTGAGAAATATACCAACATAAATATTGGTTTCGCTGTAAGGGAAAATTCCTTCGGGGTTTGTTGTGTGCAGATTTGTCACGCCCGCAAAATACGCTGCCAGCCAAAATAAGTACAGTATAAAATAATGTTTTCACGAGCATTTGCCAAACGCAACAAGAGCCAAATATGAACAGATATAATCTGTATTTATGAGGGACTCCTTTAAATTATTTTCGACGTTGTATTTTAGTGCAGTATATTACACTGTGTCCTGCAATTTCCTGTGTTCTTTTGTACCTATAAATTCGCCTGCATTCCTCAAATTGTTGCCAAAGGTAGCAATTGTACTAATTTGTAACTTTTGAAAATCTTATTTCAGTCCTTAAATGTGGCAGGGGGTGCATGGGCAATCCCTATGAGGTATTGGGTTCTTTTACGGCTTATTTAACTACACGACCTGGCAATTACGCGATAAAAAAATTCACCGCATCTCAGTTAGTTGGCGGTGTTGTACCGATCGAAAGTGTGGTTGGCCTTAACACAAATTGCATCCGAGGACCGTTTATGTACATCCTTAAGTGGGCTTTTGAAACGAATTAAGTGCTAAAAACTTCGTGTACAACTTTAACAGCAACAAAATGTAACCAGGAACTTACAATATTTAACATATTTAAAAGGGGTTTGCGGTTTTTAGTTCTTATTTTTAGATTTCTTCGAAGTGGTTAAACATTGTTTTCATATTGAAACTTGTTTTTAAAAAGTGCCTACGACTTTTTTTGGCTTTTGAAAAACACTGTGGATGCGTTTACAAATATAATCTTAACATGTACTAACATCCCCATCCTGAATATAATATTTTTCATTTTCTCGTTGTATCAATCAGATATCATATACACCTCTTCAAGTTTACCAGAATAAATAATTTCTAAGCCAATACGTCCCTATTTTGAGTTTGCAACTAAGCATCTACATTGTGTCCAATTAACGTTGAACTTTGGACCGGAGATAACAAGAGCAGATTTGATTTGCGCCGCATTGACGAAACTCCAGTTGATCCACATATTTATGCTAATGTCCGCCACTTGTTTAAGTGCATTAGATTCGACAGCCTCGATACATGTCGCCACTGCTAATAGATACTTGCGCAGAATCAGTTACGTTCCCATAGTAAGTGTTTAATACATTCCTATGTGACAGGGTGGTACTGATATTAAGTAGTAGACATGTTTTAATATTGCAAAAAATAACTACGTAATCACTATTCTTTGCTGGATCGAAAGTCTTTGGAATTCCTTTGACTTAGGAATACCTTCGACTATACTGTATTCTATCTCAGATACTGTCCCTCGAAGTGTTTGGCAGAGACTTTCAGAGAATTTCTCAGAGTGCATTCTCTTTCGGAGCACCCACTTTTATATAGTACACTTCGATTTTTTTAATTATTGAAGTTTCTTTATATTGTGTTATTTAGTGTAAATGTAATGCTGGTGAAATATTATTTTAAGACTTTAGTTGGCAATGGGTTCTTTTTCTAAATAGCAGATGTATTTCGTATGGTTAATAGTGTAATAGCTTCGTGCAAAGTAATGTCTCTACTTAGTTTTTATTCCGCGAAAATAACTTGTTGCAATTGCCTCATCACTCGCCCGAGGTGTCGACGTGTTTGTAAACGTTGCAGTATTATCGTTTATTATCCGCATTCACGGCACATTAAGCACAGAGCGGGTCCCAGTTGTTAGCCGCGTGTTGCTTGCTGCCGTCATTTGTAATGCATGGTGCTCTCTCCTGCGTACAGCACGGACGCTTCTCAATCTTTCGAGACGTTTCTACACTACTCAGCGTTCTCATATCGTTCGTGCCTACTTTTTGTGAAGTTTTCGTTATCTCGCCGCTGGCTCTCTCCGCCAGCATTAACTAATGTCCCTTGTCTGTCAGATGATATCGGGTCCTCGTTAGTGGCATTGTTACGCCCACGGGCGGGCTCTGCGAGCTCGGCGCGCTGCCCTCTAATGCACAGCTCCGACGGGATTACCTATGAGCTGTCCGATCAAACGTTTACTTTGAAAACTCGAGCCATGATTTATAAATAAGCAGACGCGTCGTCCGATGCACGCCGAGAATAGGTGGTTCTGCGCCATTTCCAAGGTTCGCCGGGCGGCGTGATTCACCGGTGTCAAACGTCAATCGTGCGTGGGCGTGTGACAGAGCACGAGTGGTCGAGGGCGTGTGAATGGCTGCGGCCGCGGGAACACTTCCACGCACTGTATCGGTCTCACGCGCTCCAGATACCATCGGATTCCGCGTTCCAACCTCTTCTAATCATTGATCTTTACGTGCCTAATGGAATATATCTCGATGGCGGTCGGCGATGCTCGCGTTTCGGCTTGTCGTTACGAGCGACCGATCGCTCTCGCTGTTTTGACACGAACGCGAAATTGTTGTGATTGCTGCAGCGTGCGCTCTCGTGAGCACATTACCTAATGCGCCGCCACAATGGGCCGGCGAGCAACGCGCTCGCTCTGAATGCTTCCGCGGGTATCGGTTCCGCTCTCGTGAATTGGGTAAGTGGTGCGTTTGACGAAACTTCACTTTTTCACCGTCCCACTTCGGGCTTGCCGGTATGGCTTACTAATCGACAGTCATTTGTTTGTCACCCGATTATCGCCGCATTTATCTATAAAAGTTGATTTGCACGGCGCTGTGCGGCGGCCGAGTGGCGGCCTGGTGGCGGTGCGGCGTCTCGACGTCGCGTTAGAGAGCCGCCGATTAGTCACGGGGATCCGCGCAATCTTTTCGCACGACAATCGGGAGCGAGACGCTGCAACTGGAGCGACTAATGTTCAAACGGACCGGTTTCCAGATAATCTAATACCTGTTGCTCGCGCCCGTTCTGCATGTACCGCCCATTTTATACTTAATTTTACATTAACCTTTGTGCTCCAAATGTTGCACTCTGAAATGCAGCATTTTATATTTTTCGCATTATTGTTCCACGAGTTCTATTTTTGTCACGGTGTGTGGCTGCTTAAATTTTTGCATTGTTCGTAATTAAGCAGTGATTACGAGCGGTGCATGCCGCTATGTAGGTCGGTCTAACTCACCGCTACACTTTCGTTGGCAATATGCAAATCAGAGCGTGAGGCTAGCAGCGAACGCCTACGCTCGCTGCAAAATTATTTAGAAACAACCTAATAGAGACAGTGGCATGTTTCGCAGCCGGCCGCGCCCGCCTTATTATCCTTGTCATTACCATCCGGTAATTGTCGTAGTAACACAGCTTTCTAGCTCAATTCAAGCAATCTCCATGTTACAATCTTGCCCTGTAGTTGCAAAGTATAATCAGACAGACGCATAGCTCACCTACTGAGGTGTGGGAAACGGGCGTTTGGTATTTTTTTAATTGGCACGTGTGTGGCGCGCGGTGTGTTATTATTGCGGAGTGCGGTGCATCGCGGCCGCAGAAGTAAGGCACCTAGCTGTCTGCCTCCAATTTGGATGTTAATGATGTTCCACCGGGTGGGTGGTTGTAGGCAGGCACGTGTGGCCGCGACGCCGCCTCGAAAGTAGGCGACGAGCGTGCGTCGGCCGCGCACCACTAACGCGCCGGGATGATTCTGATGCACATCTGTTGCAGGTCGATGACCTATTACTGGAATTGCAACGCGGTTCTGTTTTGTTTGCGCCACTATTTCTAGAATAGACCTTTTACTAAATAACTCATGTCGGGCCCGCGCGGCCGCACGGCCGGTGTAATGTACGATCGCGATATTTGCATCTTCGTCGCGGTCGGCGCGGTGCGATTTTGGAAAGTTTAATCATTAGGCATATAAGCGGTCGCGCCGTGCGTTTTGGGAGCGTAGTGAAATTTATGCAGAATCCGAGATCGCAGACGTCGTTGCATGACAATGATGACCTAGTGGCAACCTAATTTTGAATTCTTGGTGAATTTAGTTGATGTAGCCTAGTTTTGTCTCTGACGGCGGCGCCGGTTAGGTGCCCACGATCCGTCCCCGCGACGGTCACATGCTAATAAAAACCATTTATTTTATTTGCTAAAGTGGATTTTAACTTACGTGGCTGATATATTTTGTACATATTTCTCAAACTTCATTTGTTTCTGTAGCGTGAGTGTCTTTATAAAAAAAATCACATATACAAACCTCCAGACCCGGACTTAAACGCTTGGAGATTACACACTTATTTGTCCATACGGAAATTGAATACGCAATTTTCAGTGCAGATAATCCAACGAAAACGGTGCATATTGAAAATTGAATGTTATTTTTTCTATCATGATCGTGCGTAACACGTTATGAATCATGTCCAGTTAGCGTAATGCAATAGGCTTATTCCTCGCGACGTGACGTGGGCTGTACGTCTAGTTTGCAAGTCGCGCGGGTCGGTCGTTTCTGATTATTCGTCCGTTCCACCTGTATGCAATGCTCGTTATGAGTGAGCACTATGAATCACTCGAGGTGTTGACAAATCAACGTCTCAGGAAAAATCAGTTCTCAATACATTTGTGCTTTCAAATTCGTGATGCCAAGAAAGGAGAGTACATGGATTCAATCTTAAACAAGTATTTCTGTGTTCCTCGAATACATTTCATATTCCGTGGCTGGGTGTTATGGGACTGAAAGGTCCCATAGCATATTTGTATAGGCACGCCACGAGCTTTGCATCTTACTATGAGGGACGGATATTATGCGATTGTTGGGTTTATTCAATATATGGGAAGAAAACATACATGAAGGATTTAAAAATATGTCTTAGAATTTAGTAGCTCGTGTGTTTGGGTGTATAATCTGTTAAAGCCACATGCTAAAATCGTGATATTTTTGTTTATAATGGCAGTTTCGCAAGTTGACAAATTAGGAGGCACATAAGCTTATGGCGTAAGCAGGGACATCGATCAACATTAATCTTATAGTGTGTAGGAATTGACAAAATGATAATCACCGAGGATAAACAAAATGTAGTATGACATCATGCTGTAATTTCGCACCATCTGTTGGGAAATTTAAATATCATCTTGCCTTTATACGCCAGGTGATAAACAGTACTATTTTTACACAATTTAGCGTTTATTTTTGGCATTTTTCCTTGAAATTATAATCAAGCGAGTTCTAAACCGATTTAAAAATAAATTGTTAAAATAAATACCTAATTAAGGATTATCAGGTGTGCATACTAACGATTTGGTTCCTCTGTTTAGTGTTTAGATATATCGTCAATTAAGCGTTAAATTTAATAAAGGTTTAATTGTTTGTAAAGGATCCTTTGGTTGGATGTCTCATGGCAGTGGACTAACAAGACGAGGGATATATATATTTATTAAATATCCTAAACGATGAAATCGACAGAAATGACCGTGAGAATTTTTTATAACTCGGCTTATTTATAATAATTTCATATCTTAATTCTAACATACCGCACTAGGTCACTGTGGTAGATTAAAGCCGCTGAATAATAGAGGAGGCTCGTACCTAACAGTGAACACTTTAATTACAGGGTGTACCTATATTATTACTCAGACTCTTTATCGCTCACCCAAAAGCTCTACATTATGCATGTTGCAAAAATATTTGGGCCGCAATTTCTGTAAAACTGTTGAGCAAATTCTCTGCATAGTAACACAGCGTTTTTGATGCAGACAACACAGTTAGACATCAGTATGCATGTATGCGCAGGCAGCGAGTGTATCTCATGCATGCGTCTGTTTTTTCAGCGCTGTACAGCAGATTCAGCGGTCTGGCTGTTACCGAGGCCTACATGGTAACTCGGTGGAAAGCTTCACGTGGTTATTTGGCTCGATGCCGTACGTTCTTTGGTAGCATGTATTCAGCGACGTTTACAGAAATTTTCAGTGGAGCAGATAGAAACATGCCAAATTTTGTACTCAAATTAAAAATTGAGTAGTTTGGTAACACATCGACTGGGTAATGAAAGACCCGGTTGCTAACCCCAGAACGAGATGTATTAAATATATACTTAAGTATTTATTTTAGGTAGGATTATAGGATCAATAAATAGGTCCTAGTTTTTGATACCTACACAATACTTGAATCTCGACATACTCGTAGAGTCAAGTTTATGTTTGTGATCGTAATGATTGGGATTCGTGGTGTTTGATAGCCTTTGTTAATATAGACAGAGACTGTGTTTGTCCCTATAGACTGAACAGAACTGTATTGTGCCGTGTGCACTGTGCACATCAATGTTTACACGGAATTCTGTGTTGCACAGCCGCGCCGTCGAGCAGTCGGAATGTACTAACTACTAAGGGTTGGCTTTCACGTGAGGTTAATTAGACCTTTGCTATTGGTCTTGATGTCGGTATGTGTGTCGGCAGTGTCTTCATCGGAGATGTGCGCTGTGGAACGGGGTTTATTATCTTAAGTTTTTGCTGTTGTTATAGTATAAGGGTCTTTGGATCAATTACTCGTACACAGGATTGGTGCCTTTTACAAAATGTCTGTTGCTTACTTGGATATTTTTGGCTAGTAACAAATGGGAAGTGAATTTGAAGCTTTTATTGTACTGACCCTACTCATTTACGGGATGCAAGCATGAAATGAAAACCCGAAAACATGTAGCTGTTCGCAAAAAATATATCTTAATATCGCCAAACTCATTGCTCATCGCTACTTAAATACACAAGTAATGAAATGAAGTCATACAGTTTTTTTGCAGATAGCAAAGTTTTATTACAACTTTCATACAAAGTCGTTATTGATACGAATCAATATCGAACCACGATTGAAATATAAAAGTCACGAACAACGCATAATTATAAATACTTGATATAAATTACATTTTTTCATCCATAATTTGCGATTCACTCCACCCACCAATACGAATTGGAACCGCGCGGATTCATAATTAACGGGAACGTTGAAGAAATGCGCTCTCGGACCACCTGAATGTATAATTTTCTATTACAAGCCGACCGATTGCGCTACATATTAACGGCTAATCTGAATGTATTGTGAATTACTCGTATGTATGTGTGATGGTCGCGGGGCAACGTGTAATCACGGATGATTTACGAGAGTCCGCATTGTGGGTGATTACGGTGATTTGCGACGCGGTTACCGAAATGAAGAGCTAAGTTTGCCGAGTGTTAAGTGGGTGTATTGTTTCGTGTGCTTTGCGGTTTTCTGGCCGTCGCTGTGTTGTCTGTGGACGTGTCGTTTGATAATGGAATGGACTGTAATATTTTCGGAATGTCTTTATTATGGTATGCATATTATTGTATGTACGTTTGATGGGATTTTGTGAATTTTATACGTGAATCACAAATTATGAATGCCATATAAACAAATTAACATAAACGTATAAAATAAAAAAATATTCAACTTTTTGATTATTTTTTTATCTTCAAAATTAAAATTATGGCCGAAATTAAAAGGCATGATAAAGGTGAACGTGCTCAAAGAATGAGATAGGTGAGAACATAAAATTATATTGGCATTAATTAATCCCATTTTCGCACGTAAATTCTAAAGTATTTCATAGGAACACATTTTTTATATTTATGCTACTATAAAAAGTATTTAGCACATTAATTTCGGCTCCATCAAACAGCTAGTAACGATTAATTAAATGTCAAAATATAATCTAGACCCGTTAATTGATTTATTGACCCTAGCACACGCAAAAAGTCGAAAGACATTAGATGGTAATAAAAATAATTAAAAGGATGTAATTAAATAAGTTAATTCCGTATTTGGTTGACAATTTTCTGTGTATTTATCGCTACTTTTACCTAGAGTCGTTTTAGATTAATTACACTGTATGTAATGACAATATTGTGCAGCTGTAAATTTGATGGCGTAGCTTTTACTTCAAGTCTACTCCACCACTCAAGGCATAACGTAGGTAAATACAACGTTTTATTCAAGAAAATTACGCGCATGAAAAGTTCGGAAAATTGAATAGACATCGATCAGTTTTCATTCTTAGCTATCGCGAATAGCTTCGTGTTGCGAGAAAATAAAATGATACTATATTTAGCTAAACTCTTCGATATAAACTCAGCGGTATTTTTTCCAACAAACCATCACTCGTATCAAAATGGAATCTCCATTACACGGCTTACGCACTCCGTGTGCCGACGTCACGGTAACAAGATTTATACTTTGTTTTTTAAACACAATTTGGACATTAAAATCGCTTCAGATAATTACACATCAAAACACCCACGAGCATCACCACGCGTACATCTTAATTTTTTTGTCCAAACAAAGCATTCAGTCATTTTTTGCCAGCGGCAAAAACACACATAGTGCACGGCGCGGCATAAAAATTTAATCATAAGCTTTCAGTCCCGGCTTTCAAAGCGAATTGCCAACCATTTTACATGTTTAATGTTGTTTTTTTTTTTACTAGGAAATGGCATAATTGTTTTTTTGCCAGTCACGAACGTTTCAGTTGGCGGTCTGATCGATACCGGGTCGTGTGCCTTTGTTTAATGAAGATTACGGCATGTCGTGTACTGACCTTTCAGTCGTAAGGGCGTGTTCATACTACACTTTGGGAAGTCACTATTAAAAATGTATTAGGGTAACATGAATACAAAGCGTTACGAAAATTACCGTGTGGGCGGAGGGTCGCTCTTGAATTTTGGGAGCAGACGTTTGTCCAGAATAAAGGGAAGTTCGTGACTGCAATAAGAAAACTGTAGGGAAGTTAAAATGTGTAATGAATGATGGATACTAATATCCACTTGGCATCAACGTTTATACAAGACATGTTCAAGTTAAAAAGTAGTGATGTAGATGTAATTTGATTATGAGTGTTGTCGACTCAATCCCGGCGCGCCGGTGAATAATTTCCAACGTAAACGCTTCATTTCCTCCACACGTCGCTCGTTTTTTATCGGCTCTCGTCGCTGGCTATCAGTGTCACTCGATTATTAGACGAGCAAAAAAATTACAGCTCAGCTCTTACACGTTTATGACGCCTTCTATCTTCCATGTAGAATTAAGTTTTAAAATAGGGTATTTTCCTCATCGCGACATTTTTCCTTCCCTTCTTTGAAAGGCAACGTATGTACGTGTTGTGGATATTCATAGCAGTAAAACTAATCAGTTACCATCAGACATGCCGTTTACTTGTTTACCGGGCTTATTTAAAAAAATAGGAATTACATTTTAAAAATAAAATTCATGAAGAAATGTTGTTTTCTTTTTTAAATAACAGCTTGGGAACGATTACATTATTCCAGGAATAAGTATAAAAATGTCCTTTTGAATAAAGAAAGCGAGATACAAAGTGAAAATTCGCACAACATGAAACATAAATGATACTATCTGTCTAGAATTTCAAGACTTTGACGTAGCAAAGCGTCTTTGTTTGCTGTCTAACGATATAAATATCTTAATGTAACTACTATTTCGCATGCATTGAAGATTGAACTTTAACCAAAAAACAACAAGACTTTATTTAGCTTGAAACAAGCACACATTTTCCATAAACGGAATTCGCGACGGAATTAACATGCGATAACTTTTTTCCTACGAAAAGTCCAAACGACGTCGCCGCGTAAGTAGCTGGGGACTAATCGACACACGATACAAACTCGAAGAGTCAATGCACTGCGTTCCATCGGTGTGGAGGTGTCTACCATTTGCCAGCGCCCTCGTATCTCGCACTCGATAGCGGTAATACCGACGTCTTTACTGCCGCGCCAGCGTTGCCAAAACTCACAACGGCTTCATTACGATTAGCGAGCACCACTCCGCCGCCCGCAATTGATTCCTAATGGCCGATAAAAGATCGAGATTGTGACAAGATGCTGCCGCCGAGGACATTTGTCTGCCGCACCACCTCTCAGCCAATAATAACCGACGTTAAGTGCTCTATTGACTTTGCTATCGGGCAAGTTGCGTCCTCGTAACGATAACTCCTGTGTTATACGACTTGCGCATTCTTTGTCTCTCTGAACCATATTGCAATAATGAATCATACTTATATGGCAATTAGGGCATAGTTTATCGAAATATGGTTTAGCAAAGTTATGATGAAGTGCGCGTTAATCATGCGGAATAACACGCTCGTTTGGCCGCAACAGTATTTCAATCCCGGTACACTTGAATTATTATACTTGGGAGGCATATATCTTCCGCGGTACCACCTGTTTAAACCACCATTATTTGATATTTGAGATACTATTAATGTTTACATGTGTTCAGATAAGTCTTTTATCAAATTCCTTAAATGTCTGCTGAGCCTGCATAAATAATTACTCGTAGAGATTCTACTGTATCTCGTATCTACGCACAACTGTTTATAAATAACGAGCCTAAGAACAAAATGCTTAGGAAAACACGTTCAAAAAACACAATAACAACTTTAACTATGTCGTAAAAGATAAAATCGTAGTAGTAATGGAAAACAATATTTTGCTTCATTTTGTTTCAAAAACCACACGCGGAGACTACTAAACAGCTGCGCATCAAGTATTTACGTACACCAGCTTCTGTAACTACGACAGGCTTGTAAATTTAGATGAAGTGAAGGTCAACCGCCCGCTTTGAAGGAGCAAGGACACGTTTATTTTTCCAATATTGTAAAAGTTGGCGTCGCACGACTGATAAATAAAGTAAACATGCACGAATACGCGAGCTGTTGACTCAGTAATGATGTCACATGTCTAATGTAGTTTGTCTACATGCGGAGATAACGAGCCGGGTCGTTCACCCCGCGCAACAAAGAGCCAGTAAGCTGGAGCATGGAGCATCGCATGACAAAACAACGCGTACTCATACTCGTACCTAATTTGAAAGCCTAAAGTGGCGATGCACACGCATGGTGCGCGGTTCGCACGGGCGCGGCGCAGCCGGGCGCAGGCCGCAACCTCGCCAGAATATCGTGTTTTGATAGATTTACGGGATGGGAACGTTGCGCTTCGCTGTTAAGGCGCGGAGGGCACTTTGTTGGCAAGCTCCCTGGACGTATAAATATTCAAAGTGGGAGGATTTATCGCTGCGACATGATATGTTTCAGATCTCCAAGATAAACTTTTATGCCCGGCGAAAAAACTAGCGCGGTGCCCCGGGCAACGGCTCTGATGGATAAGCCATTTACTTGTATAATGTCCGCGCTCAGATCCTGGTGTGTGAGATTTTGTTTTGGAATTTTAAATATTGTTTTTTTTGTCTGCTTGGATTCAGGCTATGAAAGTGAAACAAAGACACAAAACAATGAGTGAAATTGTGTTGTTATGAGAACTGTAATTATAATATGAAAGTATGTTAGGATGTTTTTACTTACTAGAACGCGTCGAACGTACTAATAAATGCCTCATTTCACGTGAAATTATATTCCGTTTTAGTTTTATACTCGTATAACTTATAGAAAATTCCTAAGCTGACACACTGGTGTTAAGTGCGGCGTATTGTAAGAAGATAATATTACACAATATGTGTATAAAACATCAAACTGTACCCACGGCTTGACAAAAGAGATTTATAATGAGATAAATTCCACATTTATCTCCGTCGGTACTCCCATACATGATATAAAAGGCTGGCTGCATGAGCGCTGAAGTAAACAAGTGCCTCGATTTGTCGAAGTTAATTTAGCACAGCCCCTAAGCGAACTTTCACACGCAATTGGTTCGTAGGCGGACTTCTAAATATTTCGCATTGACGCCGACGTGCCTGCATACAGTTATAAATGATTTATAATTAGCCTGGTACAGCCCCGCGGCTGCGTTCGACTTCAAAATTGAATTAAAAATTCTCAAAGCCAGTTTCAGTTAGTGAATAGTGACGTAATCGTGCGAAGCGAAGTTTCTCGCGGTTTGATAACGGAAAAAAGTGTATTGAATTATTGCTGCAATAACTTTCGTCAATGTAAATTATGTAATACTTGTTTATATGATCGGTACCAAGTTTGGATTTTGGTTGGGTTTTATTTTTCGAAGAACTCTCAATTCGATATGCCCTAAATTTGATAACAAAGTGTTGTAATGCTGGCGATCTAATCGGTCTTAAAGACATGAATCTTATGATTCAACAATATTCGTCAATACGCTGCGTGAACTCCGGGTAAGTATGTGATTAGGGCAGATAGAAGAACAGTGTATTTACTCTCTTTCACACGCTGTAGAGCAACAAACGTCAAGTTTAATCTTATCAAACTAATAATAAACATCATAAATACTCCGCTCACTTGTTCACATGCAAACATGAAGTCGGCCACACTCGGTTCACAGCATACGATCTGTTATCGACTTGAAACGTTCAAATATTGGCACTGCTAATGTGACCACGTGATCCAATCAAATGCGTGAGACTATAATATACAGCATTCTACATTAGGGAATTCAGACACCATTAAAAGGTTACGTCAAACTATGTATATAGATTTTAAACTACATTCAATTGAGAATGCACAATGCATGTTTCGACTACCGCACCATTATGATATGGAGGTTCTTTCTTCTCGAATGTAGTGACATTTTCTGTACAGTGGTACAGATACGAATTTATTAGAACAGGGTCAACGGTCCGTCCGTATGGAAAAGGCAAGTAAACGTTCACGTCTCAACAGACGAGGGACACAATGCGTCCGTGTCGTTAGAATGACAAACACAATTCCCGAACTTACACAATCCCATAACGTAACAGCAGGAACAAAACGTTTCGGCGAGCCGATGTTTAAAACCCTACGCCGGATTTGTTAGGATCGACCATTTGCACTCCGCTCACGGACTTCACTTTCACTGGCTGACTATCAATCTCGACTGTCACGTTCCAAAAAATATATTACGCATGTGAGACTTTTGTAGTAGTACTGTACTGTGATGCTGCCAGTTTTATTGTTACCAAATTAACGTTATTCATCACAGATTAAATCTCCAGAGTAATTACATATTCATAGAGTGAACGTATTAATATGTATGTGTACAATTTTTTTATTGATAGCTATTTTAATTGCCCTGGTAGAATGTCGATAAAACGGGTGTGATAAAATTTGCAAGCATTCAATATTGTATTTTTTAGATAACGACTGAATTAATATATCATGACTCGGTGGTTATAGACATGATGTCCAGACTGTACATAGTCTAATGTCTATACTAGATCTAGACATTTTTTTTCTACCAAGATATACAGCTAAATAGGTAGTAGCTGTAAATGACGTTACCCATGATCCACGCGTTGGATTTTCATAGACATGTTTTTGTGATATGACGATCTCTTCTGAACATGGTACTCCAACAAGTTCCTGAAACTGCTGCACTTATTCATAAATCACTCAAAATACATAAGTACTGTTATGAAAAGTATGGACCCACTACATGTTTGATAGCTTGTATTAAATTACACAGTGTGTAACATTAAAAGGTTCTTCACCCAACATCGATTACATTCGATAATATCTTTTTATCATGTTCAAACAATAATTGAATTGAACCTGTGGGTCGTGGGTTCACGCCTCTGCACCGCACCACGCCGGGTTTAATTGCTCTGTTAGTTGAAAGGAACCATTAACTAGATACCGAAATGTACGCGATTGTTGTATGTTATTTGCATTAAATGTTTAGTGTTGATTTATACTATCGTTGCCAGGAAACCTGGTGGGATACAGTATAGGTCTTTGTTTTCATTGATTTAGTAAGCGGCGTATGATTGAAATGTTGGTTGAGATATGTATATATAAAATATTTGTAATATTGACTTCTTTTCCTAATGGATATGGAAGTCGTCAGATAAGGTCTTAATGGCTTAAAGAAAAATAAATGAAACAAAAAAATAAGACAGTTCGTGTTGCTGAAGGAGTTTCTTGCGCCGTTTCTTCTGCACAGCTACAACACGTTTCGAATCGGTGATAGCAGTCATTTAAGATTCAAAAGATCTTGTGAAAGACTATTTAAATAAAGAATATTTTGACTTTGATTGATTTCTTCCAATTAAATTAGTTCTTCACATATCAATTATTATTGACATTTATGGGCAAAAGTAATGAATTACAACCAGTAAGGCGGTCAGCTCATGTCCCTTTTGGAAATTAAAATTATAAGATTAAAATTCACGACAGAGCACCCGAATGATGCTGTCAATATTGTGTATTGTGTTGCTTTTATCAAGGTTGATACAGAAAACTATATAAAGATTTAGTAGGTTTTTAACTGCAATCTTACAGTGGCAGACACTATAAAAACGTCGTAAATCTTCCTTCGTCTTATTTGTTTACGAGCCTGCCTACCTGACGCTAACCCTTCCGGAATATAATACATTACCAATAAAGTGGATCATAAAACTTAATTATTCCGCTTTAATGATTAATTTATTCACGATTAATGTAACTATCGGTTGGAGCTATTAAGCGATAGCGTGGTCTATTGCTTCAGATAAATCTACGATAGTGGACGACGCTATCTCAACAACAGACAAAGAGTACCTAGAGAATAATGGGAAGTATTTGCCTAAGTTAGAGTAATGTATCTTCGAGATAAGTTAATTACTGGAAAAGCGAATGGAGCAATAGAAATGTGATTTACAGTAGACTCAATGTTGATTCATGACGATAATAATTGCATAACTGTTTACTGTATATAATGTGTGTTTTAATATACGTCAAATAGTGTGGGCGATATAAATGGTTTCAAAAGTTGTTTGAATTTGTTTATAGAATGTGGCCAAATGTAATCTGATAGACAGAATGAATCCCTATTCATTCTGTCCATAGCGCAATGTTATAGAAAGGGCGTCCACTACTTTCCTTTTATCTTCTAACTTCCCTTCAGCCTGAAAGGAACGGATAGCATCCATGATCACATCATAGACATTCCAGCTATGTTTTCTTTTACAGATGTTCAAAAATTTAAATTAATCACCATTTAATAAACATGCTCCATCATCCATCTTATGCAATTAATAAAATATTGAAACAAATATCCATTACTCCCAACAGCAAAAAAATAATCGATTAAATTAAATGACAGGTTCTATGCAAAAATAATGATAAATCGTAATATGCATAACTGGTCGGTTTCATAAACGTGCGTTTAAATTACACAAACTCGTCTGCTCGAGTCTCGTAGTGATTACATACGTTGCAGTCCGACCTTTGCCATCACAGTTGCGAACTTTGCCTCCACACCAGTCGTGTTAGCACCTTTCACGTCAGGGTTCGACGAACTTTAATTAAAAACATGTATGTGTTTTGCGTTAAGTATGATTGAAGACTGCGCAATGATTGATCTGTTCTGTGCTGTTACGTCGTTTAGATAGTTAAGTGCGGATGTAATGTTCGGCTGTTGACTAGACTATGCTGGAGTCAATCGAGATATTTACTTATTCGGAATACTAATTGCCACCCATGCATTAATAGCGTTATTTTCGATGTGAGGACAGTGTAATTGAAACGATTGGCGATTTTCGGAAGGAAATGAACACTTATCTTTTTTCATAGACATGGCAATTGCGCAGGCAGCTCGTCTGATGGCGACTGAACTTCCTCAACTGGGGAAATTTACCAGATATTTTGAAAGTTTAGGAACAGTAGTACTACGGTAGTCAAATTATAAGCCAAAACTGTCTGCAAAATTGTTAAATTTGCTTCTTAATATATGATATGTCTAAACTTAAGGACACAAAAAAAATCTGACGAATTGAGAACCTTCTCTTTTTTTTAAGTCGGATAAAGAAGGAAAGAGATCTTGGGGCGTTTCTTCTTTACAGCTATAAGACGTTGCAAAGCGATGGTAGTTTTAATGTAAGATAAAAGATCTTATGATAGACTATTGGAATAAAGAAAATTTACATTGATTTATTCATTTATTATAGAGAATAAATGCATAACGGCCTTGGAACCTTCCGACCTTTACTGTGACTGCAATAAAATTTTATTTTCGCATAACTTCCAACACTAATCTGGTATTTTCCATCGACACGGAAGATGTAATTTTACACATAAGCGGTGTTACACAGTCGGTGTAGCTAATTAAACACATACATATGCAAATTGTAAACGGAAGCGAGGCGTGTCACGCTCGCTTGATTAAACCTCATGGACATGCGACCCCGAGTGAAAGATTACCCACTGTGCTGTGTAGCGTAAATCATGGACGTAAATCGAAACGCTGGACTGACATAGGATTGTTGTACAAGCACGGGAGTTGATGTAATTTCATTATTGTTATGGAGATGTAAAGCTATATTGATGTGTTTATATAGTAAATTATCGATGTTATACGGCTGAATGAAAAGGATTATGGAGATGCTATGTTTGACGCCACGGTATGCTTGATACAGTAGTTAAATTTCAAGGTTATGTGTATAATATACATAATTAAGTATCGCTCGTGTTTACTGTGGTTTTATTACATTACATATATAAAGACTACGGTACGTCAAAACTACGACTGACAACGAAGCCAGGTGGTAGCTAACTAAAAAGTTTTCAAAAAAGCGATAATTTTATAACCTGTATATCTAGACTAATATAATAAAGCTTTAATTGTTTGTATGTATTGAATGGGCCCTGAAACTACTGGACCGATTTGAAAAATTCTTCAACCATTACAATCCTACATAATCCCTGATGAACATATGCGATATTTTATTTCAAAAAAGTGTATCTGCACCTGGGCGGAGCCGGGCCAGGCCGCTAGTTACTAATATTTTTGAAGAGGAGATTTTTTATGTCCCCGAGCATTTAAGGAAATTGCTTCATTAACGAACATTAACTGCCGTAGGTACTGTAAGTCAATTATTGATGATTCGAATAGTGAAATGTTAGCTTGTGCACTTTGTTGAACCCTCGTCTCGCCCTTGGACAGCTATTTTTATACAGAGTGGCGTATGTGTGTTGAGTCACTGATTGTGTTGGATAGCGATGGCCTTTGATCTGTCTGGGTAAGCATTAAGAGAATTCTGCAGCGTAAGCCGTCTGCGTGACATATTGTGCCACTTCATGCACTACCTACAGACACGTCTGCGAAATTTATAAATGCGTCTTGATAATCATTGTTATCTTTTTTATTTTTGGTGGGTTCCAGCGCAGATAATGTTTACGCTCTTTTTATCCTAAAGATTCTCATCAGAACTTACAATTATTGTATTGTATTGTATCAGCCCATATACGACCCACTGCAGGGCACGGGCCTCCTCTACAATCGAGAGTACGATTGAGAGTGGTACATACAATTATACCTAAATAATAAAAATATATACCGCAATGATGAAATCGTATCGATTAATGCATGAGTAATTTTTCCATGTGAACCATACCCATTTCCAACTATACTGTAATATTATAATTTTTAATAGTACCTATTAAATATTGATGGAAATTAATTCGCATACATCATGTGGATCGTAAATGGCTAATAAAATATTAAAGTGCAAATCGTGAGGTTTGATTACGGCGAGTGCGTATCGAGTATGAATCGGGAACTTTCTCGTGATGTGATGGCATTAGCGCGGCGACTGCGGCTCGCCCGTTCACTTTCGCCTTTGTTGATCACGATCGGGCATAGTTCACGCCGCGCCGTGGCCACTCTCGCTACACCACACCACGGATTGAAGGATATCTGAGGGATTTGTCGGGATTTTGAGCTGTGTGGATTGATGCTAGACACCTGCGGTATGCATCAATGAACGGTTGAAAATGTTGGAGAACGCAAATCAAAAAGCATGGTTAATACAAGCCTGTATTATATTGTAAGAATAATTAAATAAATGGGACTTGTTTCCATTTATAAGTCAAACAAAGACTTCTTAAAATTGCATTCAAAACGCGAATTTTTATCGAAACTGTTCTATTATTTTTGCAATGCAAATATTTGACACAATAACTTTTTAGAGTACAGCAAAACCACTGTGTATCAGACAAGACCAATGAGCCGTTGCTAAAAAGCATTTAAATTAACTGTACTGAGCTGAAACACTGGTTTAGGTAACAATATCACGAGAAAAAACCTTCCGCCTCTGAAACAAAAGCAAAACTTGCTTCGCAAAAAATTGCAGATGTTTTATCAATAGATGAAATGAAGTCATGCGAATTGAAAACACGGATCAGCCTGAAAAATAACGCGTTCGTATTAATGGTGCGTTTTTAAATATACAAGAAATAAAAAAATATCCCTACTTTTTTATGGTATACTTTTGCGGCTGCAATAACAGAAAAATATTTTTTGTACTTCACTAGATATAAGATGGACATGCTACAACTGAGAATAAAAACCCATTTCCATTGCAAAGCCCGAAATGTTCGCAAAAGAAATTACAATGTTTAGTAGAAAATATTTTTAAGCTTGGATAGTTAAGCTACTTACATTCCTGTAATTGCAACTCCTGTAAATGAAGAAAATGCTTAGAGAAACATATACTTGCGAAAATGATTTGCCGACGTCTGGAAACACTTTAGTGTTGCTTAATTGCTTTAGAAATTTCACATGCAACCTAATCAATCGAAAGGAAATCAAATCACACAGCCTTCGTTAAACATTTCCGGTCCGTCTGGGATCGAAATATGCCACTTAGTTTCTAACACCCAACACACTTGCACACATTATTAGACTATTTGATGTATTTTTCACTGGTTTTATAAATAGAGTTCGTAAAAACTGTATCAGGAAAGCCGTGGTTTCGATCTGTACATAAATTACCGGCGTAATTGCCGTGGAGGTTATCCGGCGGCTATCTGTGACCACTCTCGCTGCAACCGTGTGATATATGGTCCGCGATTGAATGCTAATTAATTAGGCGCCAGTACAATTACTCCAGAAAGGGTTAACTTCAGCAAACACAGTGAAACTGTATCGCTCGCAACAATGGGTTAAGATTATCGTGGAACAATGAGAGCATGAAGTATTTGAAGCGATAGAGCTAACAGCACCGTGCGTAGTGATAATAATTAGAATTTAATAGAAATCGTTATAGTTTTCGAAGTCTTATAAATATACGTGAACCTGCATACCACAGCGATTTGTAATAATTTCTATGGTATGTAAAGTCTGCCAACCCGCTCTAGGCCAACGTGGTGGACTGTATGACCTGACCCCTTTCAATCGTACTCTGTATTAAAGAGGAGGCTCGTGATCTGCAGTGGGAGGTATATGGGCTGATACAATACAATACAACAATAAATATACAGAAAATATCTTCATAATTTGGATAAGAAACCATAAAATATCAATCAGTTATCAAGACATTAAAGTTTGAAATGTGAATTAACATTGTCAACAATAAGAGAGGGCAATAAAAATTCAATTACGGTCGTCACTGGAGTTTCCACTTTATAAATAACTTTGTGATCGTAAAATTTGACTAAAGGACAATATTGCCGGGCGGGTGACAACATTCTAATGAATTCGGCGGGTCGCTGTACATTATGTGACCACAGGGGGCGAGTGACGCCCTGTGTCCTGTATCGATTGTCTGGTGGCGGATACCTACGGTTTTTAGCCAGTAGGGTGACGTCAGACAGACGGCTAGTGAAAAACCCACTGGATGAAATTTTAATACAAAATTGAAACATGCGGAGCTTGTATTTACCAGAGGCACGGTAGCCAAAGAAAATACAATGCAGTTATACGAGTATAATAATATATCAAGACGTTGATATCAAATCTAGCTATTAACAATTGAATACCTACTGGATCGTCTGCAAATATTTATGATTCATGCTGATTCAGGCAGAATTTATAATAAAAGCAGACAAGCAAAATACGACCCGGTTCTAAATTAAGCCACCCAGATTAAATTAACGTCTGAAACTGAAGGACTACAATTTAACGAAGCAATCAAGAATTATAGTGTTCGGATTTTCCTTTTAAATTCATAAAGAACTGATTCTTTATTCTTACTGAATACCAGGTCTATGGTGTTACATCTCTGATGCAAAATAAGTAGATAAGGTCGCTTTATTGAGTCTGTTTTTAATATGTAAGACTCAGTTTGGTCTTCATGGGTGCATAAGGGACTATGTCTATCAAAAACGACCAAACGTAGTTAGGTCTAAAATTGAATATAATTTCTATAGATTTTCTGCATGAAACTAGTGCACCGGTCAACGTTCAGCAACCCTGTATCTGATGCGGCTAGTAACTAGTAGCCCTCCCTTAGCACCGGGATCTTGTTAGTTGTTGTATAGTATTATAATTGAATAAGCTCCGGCGCTACACGACCTCGTCTGTCGTGTGTGGAACACGTCCCAATTCGCACACCCGCCCAATTATGCCGTGCGCAAAAATCACCACTTTCGCCGCTGAAAATGTTGAATAGATGTAATTTAAAAACCACTTACGTTCACTTAATTTCACGTTGAATTTGTAATCTCACCCGATTCGGACCGATTGTTGATGCGTTATGTGAAAAGATTTCGCTAGTGGAGACTGCTTTCTATACACTCGCTCGCTCATAACAATAATTCTTTCCGTCATTATTGTTCGCCTCGTTTTTTTTCACTCACTTTGTTTAAATCTGCCCACAATTGTACTCGGCTGGTTTGTAAGAAACGTCGCGAATGCATTATAGAGCAATAATTCGCCTATTGTGAACGTCAATGAAATTATTGTAATGCGTCTACTGAATGTGAATGGAGGTCGGATCCGTAATGATTTGGGACCGCAGCGGTGGGGCTACATTTGTGTTCTCGTCTTTACAATCTAGTTAAGTTGTTTATTGTGTCCAGTTAGCTGTAGGTATAAACATTCTACATTTTGATGCATTTGATATTATCTTACATATTTCATACTGTTTATGTCTGATTGGTGAGCAAAAAGAAATTTTAAGGAGCTTTGGCATTTGACCATTCTAACAACTCAATACGGGATGTGCATTATGTTTGTAAATAAAGCTGAAAATATAGAATATTCAAGTTACACCTAGGGCCTCTCCCGTCAATGGAAAATGTTCTCAATCCAAGTAATATAACTTATACAAAACCCGAACATAATTTCTAACAAAAATCTCTGATGCACCATTCCATTTCAGGTCGAGCAATACATCAAACTTTCATATACACCACATATTATGGTTTAACACGAAAGCACACTAAAACAGCGTACGCGGGGAATCGAATCTGGCACGCTCGCGGGTCATTAGCGAGCACTTACGACCTTTACACGCGTGTTAATGTTAATGTGTAGGAATATAGGAGCGCAACCCACTTCCTGTGCGATGTGTCGACAGTTAATTTTCTAATTGTGATAATGATACTTAGCGGCGATAAAAGATTTCATTTTTAACCTTAATTATCGCATTTTACTGTAATAATTGTTTCGCCTCATTACCTAGTTGTGCGTTATTGGGATTTTTATGTGTGATATTAGAGTTGTGGGTCGTGTGACGGGGCTCGTCAATTGTGCAGTTTTTTTTCGGTACTGAATAAATGAGTGAAATTAACTTATCTCTCCGGATGCTTATGAAAGTAATAACTGTACGGTCATATGATTGAACTAAGAGTTATGACTCGCCGCTTATTAAATTAATTGCTTCTTTTTCTGCCGTCCCATTTCCCACATACAAGAGTGATCGACGCGCAGTGATTTCTATACTCGATACCAAGGCTGCATCTCTGATATCGACGCCTTCTGGAAAAGCAAGCTTTTGGAGCCGCTAGTTTACTAGGAATAGTCCTTAAAGTAAATCGCACTAAGAACTGCGTCAATGTTGGCTTTCATTTAGCCAATGCAACTATATTGTTCAAAATATTATTTGATGAATATGGTAGTTTTGCATAGATCAGTTTTACATGTACTCATATACATGTATAATTTATTTTATTTTTAGTCGTTTGTGTGCGTCATACTGGTACAATAAAATAGTTTCTTTTCGACTGTTCACGTTTTCAGGATAAATAATGTCTCACTTAAGAATATTATAATTAGCGGCGATTAGTTGCGCAGTTTCGACGTAACAAAGAAGTCGAGTGTCTGATTTATTGGTGTAGGTTAAAAGTCTGTCCTCGATTCTTGGTTTATTTTCTTCACAATGGCAAAAAAATGAGTACAATTGACGTCAGTGTAATACAAAAATACTGAAGATTTTGAAGTTAATGACTTAATAATTGTAATTTTTATGCCGCTCCATAAAGTAAAGTGATTTATGATAGTCAAATGTTTACTTAACTAAGTGTGTAATAATTACCCTACTTCCTACTAGTATTTACTACTAATAAGACGAAAGTTTGTGTGTTCGTTACTTTTTCACGCTCAAACGGCTGGACCAATTTTGATGAAATTTGATATGGAGGTAGCTGATAACTTGAATTAACGCATAGGATATTAGAAGACAGGATTACATGCCTTGAGTCACGGAACAGGTTGAGACGGGACAGGACGGAACTGAACGAGAAAAACATATAAAGGGCGGCAGTCACGTAATACGTATGAGTTTAAATATAATTTAGTATGCGAATTATATGTGTCTGATGTGGACTGGACTCAAAAAGTGTCTGCACCCGGGCGAAGCAGGGTCGGGCCGCTAGTTCATTAATAAAAATGTGATGAGCTTTTCGAATATGTTAAATATTCGAATTTATGTTGACAATATTCGCTAATGATATTAATTACATAAAACTATATTATGTTACTACTCGTACTTATGTATTTTTTGTTACTAACCGCTAAAAGATACTACTCGTACATTGTAAGCTTTTGCCTATTCAAACAGTCCCTATAATATTTTTTTTCTAGAGACATAAAAATATCGCTTGCAAGATGAGTATGAGCATGATATTCACTAGACGCATGAAAGTACCAGATAGCCGATACGTTATGTGGAACTAATGTGCCGTCAGTTTTATGTTCAAACGCATCAGTTGCAAGGATCGGTTTTATGCATAAATTGGTTGCTCCGCGGACATTTCCAGCTACTAGCCCGCTATAAAAAATAAATCGTACGAGGATATTAGATCCATTTGGTTTGTGAATTCGAATGCCTACCAATTTCATTAGGCCAGCGTGGAAGACTATATGACCTACACGCGAAAAAGGGTTGATGCAGCTGATGGTAAAATTGTAAGTTAAATCAATCTTCAAAACAGCTACAAGATCTTTTTAGCCGACTTTTTGTAAGAGTGGATAAGGGGCAAGAGGAAGAACAAATTAGGTATTATAACCAAATCTTCCAAAAGAGTGGTATCTTTTTGGTAGGTACGTGAAAAATAGTTCTGCATTCATCTAATGCAGGTGAATGATAAAATGTGTACTATCCCTGCACTGGTAGTTGGTTTGAATACAATCCTCGGTCTGCGTATTCCGTGGCGTGTGATAGCGATCGGGACCGTCGAGCAATTGCCTTGTTTGTCGCGCCGGACACATGGCGACATTGGCGCGAGATCGCGGTCCCGCAGGCAAATTGTCATCTGTTTTCATTAAAAATGCTTAGAAACGAAATTAAATGCTTTTTTTGTGTAGGTTCAGAACTTATCACTATTTGGTGACTATACTTTGAAGTTTGATTGCTGGAGATGCGTCAAGATATGGATGGACTGGTGAATTTCGAGAGTAAACAGCTTATGATTGTAAGTTGACGACCTGGTAAAAGTCGGAGGAGCTTGATGTAGACAGCTTCCGATAAATCGCTCTAAAACTATTTGTTGTTAGCGTATATTTAACAATATACATCTTGTGGTAATAAAGGTTTTCCTAACCTTTAGGTTGCATCGGGCAGCGGTAAATGAATAACTATAAACGATCACTTAAGACTACCACTTTATAATTGTAAGATACAACTAAGTAAAAATGCATTCGAGTCAATTCTTTAGGAAATTTAACCTACATCGTAACTTATTCATGATGATCAATTAAGCTTCATCACATTTACATAAACAGTTAAAAAGCTAATGCAAGTAATAGGAAAGAAACATTTTAATACAATTTTATAGCTCTAATAGAAAAAAACGAACAGGAGTAACTTTTTAAGCCAACAACGGTATTTAAATAGTAACCAGAAGAAATACCACAAAAAAACAACACAAGATTTATGGGTCTGTACCACACATACTTACGAATGGTACGGTAACATTGCATCGTCGTGACTCACCGAGCATACCGAGACGTATTCTGTTTCTGTTATCAAATGACAACGTGCTGTACTAAATTAGATTATTTATTACGAAGCATAAGTTACACGGGCGGAGGGAAAAACGCCGCTTTGAAACCGAGGAATACAACAGACATAATGGACGTACATTTAACTAATACTATTGTAAAGAAACCTGTTGTGAATAAAACTGTAACTAATAAAGTTACCAGAACTAGAGAACCAATTACTGCACTCATGGCAATGACCGATAATGTTCAACAGGAATGTCTATAAAATATTCAAAGTGCTTTATAATAAAAAATAAAATAACATAATATAAAAACTAAGGAAATGGAAGAGATTAAATAAAAAGAAGATCCTAGAATACATAACGGGCATTGTAATACACGTGAACAAAATATTCCATTCAATATTTCATCTTTTAGAAAGTTCTTGGTACGCTTTACATTCGATCGAAATTATTACAATTGTTACTGACTTTGCGAAAACTTTTTTATTTTATTTTGTAACTTTACTCATCGTCGGTGGTTGTTGGCGTGTAAAATCAGGAATATCAATTTCGTTGACGCTCGTTTATTTAGCTTGCATAGTAAGTGTCAAATTCTTTTCTTTTTTGTGCTCAACTTCAATCGCTTCTTATGACAAGCGATCAAACGCTGTACTGTTTGCTTTTCTTTTTGCCGGATAGACGTCGGCTGTTGGCTGTTGTGACACAGTGCTGCTCGCAATTACTGCTCATGAAAGTATGATGTTGGTTGCGTGCGAATTTAGATCGTAGCAGCCTTTTCATATTCACTTACATTTCACCAATTATGTTTTTGGTACAATTGAACATGCTAATGGGCGTCTGTGGTCAGTAATATTCCAAATTATATATTAAAAAATACGGATTATGGTTTCTGAATTGCCATATAACATTATCACCTCTTACGTCGATACCACGCGAGATTTTTTTTCACTAACTTTTCCCTGTTTAAAAAAGCACTTACACTAGTTACAAGGTTAGTGGTGCGTTCTAGTTCACCAAGCCGGTCTGGAACGAAACCATTAAAAGCTAGATGTAGATACTAAAGCTGCGCATCAAAACTCGAATAAGCAGCTTTCTTTTGTTATGATTGTGATAGAGGACTAAATTTACTGTGTCCAAACCACCAAATGTCACTATGGAATTCGTTGGTATCGATCGACTTATAAGGAAGAGTATAAAATAAATAAATAAATAAATATACCCCATACTGAGATCGAGTCTTGTGTCGGAAGTATCAGGAACTACAAGAGACTATTCGGTCTCAAACACCTAGACCCGAAATAAATACCTGTGATGCACACAAATATTGGTCTCGGTGCGGCAATCGAACGCGCGGTCTCTCTTATCACAGCCGGCGTCTAACCAACTGCGCCACGGAGGCTGTCTAAAGTGCGTGTACAGATTTAGTTCTGCGAATAGAATTTCTATACTCAATTCCAAGTATGTTATTCCATCGCGGCGTAAATCAAGTCGTGAAATCAAGATTCAAGCTCGGTTAAATCCGATTCCAATTTGTCCGCTTTCGATTTCAATACTCGATAAGTTGTGGTAACAAGTGGTGTTGCTAATTAATACTAATTAAATTTTTACTACTTGTCTATGATAAAAAAAAACATACTTTAACGCCATATCTTATAGTCTGTCTGCCTTACTCATATTTAAAATATATTTTAGAATATATTTATCGTCTTCTTCGCTCATACTGAATTCTAAAGTCGTTCGAAAGGGGCAAAACATTCGATAACTAAAAAGGTTTTTAATTTGTCTATGAATAAGGTGACACATAATCTTATTCAGCGCAAAGAGCCGTCTGTAAAGTAAGAGGACGAACGGCTTGGCGTCAGAGAAACAATTATGTATGTGATCCACTTATAGTAACATTGCTGCGACTATGTGATTAAGATGTGTTGTTTCGAGTCTAACTAAAAAACCCGTAACCTCCAATGCACAAGACGCTGAAATTTCGCTTTAAGGTGGTTAGCTATTTTAAGTTGCATTTTAATCATTTTGTGCTTACTCATTGTTGTGAATATAAATTAATTTTCTGATAGCAATTACTAGACATTGGGCAAAATAAACCTGTGTAGCGCAAGACGTGATACGTTCCTCCTTTACATTAATTCGAAACCCAAAATTCATCCATTGTCAATATAATTTACATAATATACGTTTTTTGATTTGATTTATTTTTCCAACGAGTGCCTACTACGCACAACAGTACAAAGGGCTTGCGTCCTCCACGCATCGACGCCGCGATCTGTGACGTTTGATGGAAGATTGGTCCGTTTACATGCCAGCCTAGGCCCAGAGCCTCTAAACCTTATTTATCCTGTGCGTACATCTAAATTGCGTGTCGTTTCACTCGTGACCACGCTTATATATTAGCGTCTTGATCGTTGTTCTCTACAATGTCCTTTGTTATCCTGTTTGGTACAAATGCCTCTGATGTAGGCAACGATAGGGCCGTAATAAACGTGTTATGGTTATGATCTGCAATCAGGTGTGTTGTTCTCTGGCATGATGCCGGGTTTGTTTTGAAACCATCTTTACATGCCTAATGACTTGTATTTGTCATGTAGGTACGGGACCGTATTATTGTCAAAATTCCGTACATTAATCCTCATCAATCATCGTTCGAAACGCCGTCAAAAGGCATTCAATAATTTCGACTCCATTAGTCAATACAAGCTCTACTAACTTTCTCATTCATACGATCATCTCGCAAGAACATCGGTGATTCAGCGTTCATAATGCACAATACAACCGAACGGATAAACAATGGCGGGCCGTCATCAACATAGTTAGACGTGTTGCCTAATCAATCACACGTAATTCGAGTATCGATAGAGTGCGTTCACCTCCGCTCAAGGCTGGAGCCCACGTGAGCGATGCAGCGCGATGCACTAGCACACTAGCCCAGCAGCCGCGTGATAAGAATACAATACAAGCGTAGATTTTATCCGATGTTAAAAATCTCCGGTAAATTCCAGCCACACCCTCGTACACCGGGCGCGGGACAAATTGAATTCCCACGCGGCGTAATCGTGTTCCTAATTTGTGTTTGTGTAGGACACGAACGCGAGGGTACAGAACGCCGAACACCAGGTATAAGTTAATTGGTTCGAGTTAACAAATTGAGAGCGATGTAGCAATCAGTCCGCTCGGCTTACAGGAAACATCATTAAACGCACGATTCACTAAACGTTTATTATCTGTTGCATCCACGTCTGCATTGTCTAGTTGATGGCAGTCCATTAGCGACAAAGAGGCTCGCGGGTGATTTACGAGGGGCGCAGCTTGTATCTCCGAACGCGGCGGTCGGTAGCCGCTCGCCACTCGCGGCCGCATTTATCTGATTCCGATTTGAATACGCGGACGGATGACGTGCCCGCTTGAATAATACGCGACTGCGATTTACAAAGCGGCGGTCTTCGATGCGGGGCTTTTCATTCGCTCTGTACGTTTTACCTGTAATTTTCCGAACCATTAAACGATGTCAGATGTTTGTGAGGAGTGCCACGTGGGCGAGTGCGACTTTTTGCTCGGTAGCACATAGATGGTGATTACGCTTTTATTATCCGTTTGGCCTTGGCCGTGAACGGACGCGCTCTGCGAGGGGACGCGCACCGCGGCGCACACCGATGCCTCTCCCGCGACCTGCGTACACTGCTCCCCACATGTGAATTTAAATTGATTCTACAAAAACACCTTAAGTTTCTCAAAAGGTCTAATTTGACTGACAACAAAAAATCAAAATTCACAAATTATCTGCGTGAGCATGCATGATTTCCATGAATTCTATTGTCCTTTTTTGTGAGCACAATGCTGTTATTTTAATAATGAATATTTTGACCGCCATATAAAATACAGCTCAAAGAGAATGTACATCAAACTAATAGCCATAAACAGCCTTGGCACCCTGCTGTTTCTGTTTGACGCAACACGATGACTGGCCCCTGCAGCGGCTAAATGAAAATTATGTAACAATGATGTCATCTATTCTATGATTTTTATTAGAACCACTTTGACCGACGTCGACATCTATGCACTAGAAATAGTGATTTAATTCCAACTTGAATACCACTTAACGTCTATAGTGGATGTACTTATCTAACGAGGTGACTGTTAGGAATTTAATCCAATATGAACAAAGGCCGGAGCTTTACTGGCCGTTAGCACTTTATGGTGAGATCTAATCCTGGAGTCCATTTGGGTCAATTGCTTCAATCGGCAGGCTATAAACTCCGCGTACTGCATCGCGTGTGGCCTTCCGCCTATGCGCATCAGCCGCCGAGCTCGTAACCATTCCATGCCGCCTCAGTACAGCCCTATACGTTGCGTAATGCGGTGGGTGCGGAGTGTACCCATCACGAATGGCAAATAAGTATTTACGCGGCGCTAATACAATCATTGCATTTTACACCCAGCACGTCCCCGGCGAGATTAATTTCCGCGTGGAGTTTACGATCACGTGGTCCATCAATCTCGCGCCACGGCACTCCACACGCTCCCGCATCACATTATCTCCACCGAGCACATTTTTTCCGCTGTAACGTGACGCAAAAATCATTTTCGGGTTACGTAATAAACCTCTCGACGAAATATATTTCGCGGTTCGCTTTGAGATAATATCGCCGCACCGAGGTCGACGCACCTATCTTTAAATAATGCGAAATTCTCGCAGAAATGTTATACAAGCGATGTCTCTCGCGAATTAGCTTGTAATTACATTCAACAACGCCAGACCTTTGAACTCGCGGTTCGCGGTAAAATGTTATTTGATAATGAAATTAAACAGGAACCAATTAAATTAATCGCACTGTAAACCGTTGCTGTTAATTAATTAACGGAGACTCCATCTCGAGCCGCAACATCTGCAAGATACATAAACTGTAACACGGACATAAACAATCTGTATGTAACAATAGTTTATTTGCGTCTGTTCACATTCCGATGTGAATTTTATGCGGTCCGAGAGTTGTGCATAACGAACAAACACGACGGATTAGTCAAGAATTTGTCCGGCATGAACTGCACCGCGCGCGCCCAGTGAATGCACAAAACATATCATTCATTAATGTCACATTACTAAAATGTATAAATGCAACGGCATCATATAAATGTCGCGGAGACAGCGTTTACCGGAGTTGTGGAGTCAGATCACGCAAAACGGCGCGGGGCGGCCGCCGGACGGCACCGCGCTGCAACATGCTCCGTCGTAAACCCACTGCCGGCCACTACCACGACAGTTGTAAACGTTTTCAGTCACGTATACACCTACGAGACATGGTTCGGTGAGACGCGCGTGCGATATGTCCCAAATGGCAAATGTTGTTGTTTTGAATTTCATAAGAAATGCGATGCGCCGTGAGTCCGCGGCGATGCCCGCGGTGGCGAGTGCGAGCGGCTCCATATAATATTTGCTCTAGAATGTGATGCAACAGGCTCGCGTACCGGTTTTTGCTCGGCCGGCTCCCCGGCGTCTAGCGAGGATGCCATAGTCAATGGACTGAAAATGTTTTGCGTGGAATTGATTAACCCCGTAGCCTCGCCGCCTCTTATTATTTATGTTATACATTCTTTATCCAATATATTATGCCGAGTCCATTAAGTTTTGCTCTTGTTATGCTTTTAGTTACACGCTGGTCCTCGGCCGCATTACTCTTTTTAACTTGTCGAGTACTTGTTAAAAGTCCGAAAATAGCTCGCACCGGGAGCTCGGCGCTCGTGAAACGAGTAGATATGGACTTTGTGCGCCGATGTGACGATAAGGCTCAGCATTTCATGCAGATACAAAGTTCGGATAAAAAGATACTCCTGTTTTGCAAATGTCACGTCGTATCACACGAGAGGCGTTCTCACGGTAGCTCTCGACAGACGAACGGAGAAAGCCTTATCTCATGTATCGGAGCGCGAACAATGTGAAGAGCGTGCCGATGGTTATCACCGAGTGCTATCCAGCGGTTGTAGTGCTCATCCGACTTTCACTCGCCACCGCAGCGCCGTCGCCGCCGTCGTCGCTTTGTTTTAACACCACCTTGTTATGCCCGTCTCGTCTTGTTCATGTCGGAAGTCGTATCGAGCGGAAGAAATCTAACGACTCGGCGAGAAAGTACACAGCTCAATCTGGCGTCTAAGTCATTAGAATTGCGTCGTAACTCGTAAAGCGTAGACGGGCTGCAGATGCGTCGTCGCACCGACGCTATCTTTGAATATGTAAAGTGACTCCCACGGCGGACAGAGTAGCTTTTTGTAACGTTTAATATTCAATAACCTATCCATAAGCGGGCATTGTGTCGGTATGGGTTATGGGTGTTGAGGGGACGCCGACGCTGCCGCGGCCGCCAGTCGCATGTAAAGCGAGCCTGTCGTGATTTAGTGCAGGGCCGGGGCTCGTACGCAGCCCACGGTCCTAATTACAAAGGGTAATGAGGCGACGGTGACGCCTGCGCTCACCACACCGCGCCGCATCGCGCTTGTGACGAATGCACTCCGACAGACCGCCTTCGTCCTCCTAAACTTACATACTAAACGCTTATCTGACGCCTTTCTGTATGATTTATTATCTTTTAAATACTACAAGCCTATGAAATTACTTCCGTAGGTTATAGCACCAAAATATTTTCGAATAAGCGAAAACACGTCTAGCTTTTTAACTACTTCCAGAGGCTATACTAAACAGAAAAATTGCGGCCGAAACTTCGCCTCGAAGTAATTTAAGCAAAATGAAGTTACTAGACGAGGTCCAACTTTAAAATGAACCCGTAAAAACTTATACGTAGATGTGAACGCGGCAAAAAAACTGCGACCGATCTTATCCTCCATCTAATCGCATCTCACTGCTTATTAAAACTCGAAGAGCGTGGTCAAATTAATATTTTTATTATGAATGATAATAGATATGTATCAGTATTGAAAGGCGGACGCGATGTTTAAAGATTGCATTACATAATAATAGCGGGGACGAGCGTTTTCATATTTTAATTTACGCACGAGTGCGCGCGGTATGGTGTGAGACGTGGACTGTGGACTGTTGCCGGCCAGCAAAAAGTTCGCAAAAACCAACAATACCAACGCGACTTCATTTCCAAATCGACTGCGATTTAAATCCGACTGATTAAATTCTAGCAGTTTCTTGCCGATGTCCGCTCATGCGCACTCTAGGAAAAAACACATAACTACATACATAATAAACGATACGTTTTTTTCCTCCTGTGCAAAAAATACCGCCATGACATTAGCAATCAATCAAAAATTAAGCTCGAGATAAAAATCAGCAGATGAAGAGCAGTTTAAACTATCTTGTTCATTAAATTATGTAGATAGATGGATATTGTATTCGGCGTGTCGTCGCGGTCAACCTGTCTCGCGGCGCTGCTGCGTGCCGAGTGACGCGCCTCATGTCGTTCTATTAGTGTCCAGCAACAGTTCAATCATCCGCTCACAGACGAGTCACACGAGATGCCGCACCCGCTGATGATCAATTTACTTTAACAATATCAATATGCTAATGAAATTACTCGGCCGGTCAGTCGGTTCATTCATTTTTTGCTCCAGTGACAGTGTACACTCTGTGATAAACTGTGGTTGTTATATAAATGGCCCGAGAAGATTAATGCCTCGGCGTAATTCGCTCGTTTCAGTGTTCCTTTTGCGCGCCGTATGATTACTTCCAATCGATCGGTTGTTGTTTGCTTTGTTCTTAATGGGACGATGCGCGGCTCGGCCGTGGGTCCACACTGCACACGCCTTCGGCACAGAGCCGCCCTGTCTAGTGTCTATGTGCGTACCGCTTTAATCGTTCGCCAATTACTATGTGACGGTGTACCGTTACACCTGTGCCGCGCCACGGTTTCACTCCATCAGATATGGATGCCTGTTTTTTGCGCGTTTGCCGATTTTCCAAGTCCAGTCATTAAGTTTTTGCATAAGCTGTATTTGCAAATGCTATTCCCGTTACCGCTACCATAAAGATTGGAACGCCCGATGATATTTCTTTCGCATTGCCTTTCCGTTGCGTGCGTACTACCAAATAATCGTACAGATTATTTCAAGTATCCCTGTTTGCACGGAAATGTATACTGAAAAGTGTCGTTAACACAGCAATACAAATAAAGCGTTCCATTTTTACCGCTCCGAGAAAATGATATTTTTCCTCCAATGTTTTTCTACAATTGCAAAATATTATTCCTATTCAAAAATGTGTAACAATAACTGCTAGTTTTTGCTATTGTACGCGAACGTATTAAATGATTTTTATCTATCGGATTCAATAGAGACGTTGTTTGAAATGAAACATTGGCCGTACAGTTATCTGTCTCTTTGTTGTGGAAATAAATATCAAGTACAAAAGATAACCGTGTTGTGTTTGCTTTTGTTTCAGTTTCTGCCACTCTACCACCACAGAGGCCTTGGATACCGCTCACACGACCCAACAGGAGCCGACCCACCTGTAAGTATAATATATAAATCAATATTTCAATATAATTTTAATTATGTTTTGTTTAAGCGATCTAACGTAAGAAATATTTAGGTGACAATCGAGAAGCGTTTTTGAACACACATGAACTACTCTGTAATCTATAACAAAATGCTCCTGCCTACTAGACATCAAGTTTTAGAAACTGCTACATCGACTTTGGTACATCTATAATACTCATGTGTACATCATGTTGTGTTGAACTAGAAAGAACTCTTTAGAAGAGCCACAATTTATTCTTACCTTTTTTAAATTAAACAACAGAAATACAATAACTCTGGGCATACGGCAGCGATGTGACGACCGCGATATAATTTTTCTCTTAATCAGCAAGGCGCAGGTGCTCGCGTGGCTTATTAATCATCAATACAATTGATACGATCTCAGCACCTCTTCACTCCGGCAAATAATACAATTGCCGCTTTCGCGCGCGAGCGTAGCCCTCCAGATTGTTGTGAGCCGATAGCGAAAAGCTCACTTGCTTCGTCATTAATAAAGTGTCGTGGTGGCACGTATGGGCGCGGCGCACGCGGCCCGTCTCATAAATAATCAACCGGAGACCGCCCTGCCGCAGAAACGGTAATGTTTCCACCCGTGGGAGACCGTCCGGGATACGGCTCTGGTCCCGCTTCGGTAGGAGGAGCGTTTCCATTTGATTGTGTTTGATCGCCGTTTGCATAATCAACGTTAGTGTTGGCTATAGATTGGGGAAGTTATCCGCTTTCACTGATCATATTTCGTGAGCGAGTTAATTCAAGTATACATATTAAACTAACCCTTAAATTGAATCGTAATTACGTTTAAATGGAACTCAGCGTCCCTAAAACAACTCTACTGTAGCTTATCTATAATCTAGTGTAGCTGATTTCACACCTGCAGCTAAACAGTATGCCGTGATTTTAAATCGATGTTAAATTACAACAAAGTGAAGAAGCAATAAATACAAGTAAAACGTACATAAAAACGGCTGGCACTGTGTGATTAGCATCTATCGCCATTAAGTTGTACCCAACTGGTCGTACGTTCGCGTCGCGGCGCGTGGTATATCAAGATCCAAAGATTATATGACGCGGGACGCGGAATCCGAATGCGACGTTGCACCGCTTGCAGCTAATAAGGAAAACTTCCTAACCACCGATAGTGATGAATAGAATGCTTCGAATTTGTGTGATAGTGTTTGTTATTCGCGCAATAGATATGCTGTATCACAGTTAATGATTCTGTAAAGGAAATTGTTGACAACGATTTGGAATTTGATAAGGTAGGTATGCACTGGATGTCTTGTTAGTACATAGTTTGCACTGGATATTAATCCTTTCCTTCCTTAAGCTGCTCGTTTGGGTTTTCTAGCTGTTTAATCTGAATAGTCATGTGTTACGGGAAGGACTATTATGTCGTCGCCATCGAAATGATGTTTACCATCACCTGAGAAGTGAGACCTTTGCCAAAGATTTCGATGGCTTGCAGCGCCAGTATATCTTCCTTCAACGACTCTTTCAGTTTAATTCGTCAGATTTTCGTCTTCCAATATAATATAGAACTAAGAGGTATTATTAAATTCTTTTTGCTTTTACCTACCGTCATTAGTTTCTTTAGTATGACGATCAGAAAGGTGCTGAAGCAAGCATCTGTCAATGAAGCGAACTGTACCAATTATTTTACTTCATATTCTGGTTCGGTATTTACTTTTTCATCAGCCAACAGGCCAGCGTTAATTTCAATAAATAAATAACATATTACCTAACATTGGTCATGCGTATTCTCCGCCGGCCCTTGCCGCTTCCTGACACACGGAGTGCGTTTTCAATTTGCATAAATCAAAGCGAGGTCTCAAACGTGCCACGCGTTGCAAACGTTCCACAATCACCACAAATCGCTGAATAATTAAAACAGGCTGCGTACGAGCACATCGTGTGCTAAATCACCGACGACAAGCTTTTGACGTGAGTGCGTCTTGTAACGCGCTGTCAGATTCCCAGCCGTGGTGCTAATATAGATGAGCGTGATCATCATGCCTGTTTATTGACTGTTGAAGGGCTCGATGTTCTCTTTGTTTTCTTCTATGTCGTGGTGGGTGGATGTCATTGTGTGTTCAAGAGTTTAATTTTCAGTAGGAGTTACAGTTAATGATACTTGTTCACAGGAAATAGGTATTGAAACTACAAACCGCAGGTGACACATAGAAAACTAAAAAAAACGTTTGAATGTAGATTTGTAATAGAATTTGCTTTGCTGGTGCGAATTTATTTCTTAGTGTAACTTTGTAAATCGTTGTCTACTGCCGCTATTTCATATCAATCATGAGACTACTAGGTTACCGTGCGTCCTGTATAGTTGTGTCACCACTTCTCAGTAATATTCTAATGTATTGAAATTCACCAGACGTGTCCCGACATCCGTATTCCTCCACGTTCTGGTCCATTTTTTTATAAATTACATAAACCCATTGCGATGTTGGACTCGTAGCGTTATATAAGTGTTACGGCGTCGCCTCACAGCCGACCTTGTTGTTACGTGACGATCGGGACTCGATATTCAATGAGTCGTTAAAGGTATATAGGAAGTGATCTAATGTCCAGCCGAGTGTGTATTTAGACATGTCGGTTTACTCGACGGGGGACGGCGAACGCTGCCGATGACGTCATTCTCTCACCACATGATGTTTTCAATAAAAAATATTATAAAAACTTTTAGTTATTTAAATCCACGATCATCTAGCTTGTTAGACGAAATTCTATAATCATCCCAATAAAAGTAAATCATGTATTGTAATTTTATTGTCGTTAAATCGTGTCTTGTGAAATGATGAAAGCGGTTGCAGAACTTCAATGTTACACGGAATTAACCAGCAAAGTCTTTACCCGCTATGTCATCGTTTGATTTTAATACTTACTTGGTTCAGAAATGCCATAAAATTATTGTAAATCTGACAAAGAACTCATTGATATCTTTGATGTAGTATCATGACATTTCGTTCTTTGTTTCTAGAAAAATAACGTATGCGTGAAGTCTTAAATCCTTTTATTTATTGTCGTCATTAGTAACCACAAGCCTACCTACTCAACATCTACCATGCTTACACTTTTCACTGCCATCATCTGTACACATAATGACAGACTAGCAGATGAAATGGTCTCAGATGATCGCAATAATCGTGTTTAGGGTCGGCTTCACATTCGTCGGCGTCGAGGAAGCGCCCTCCGTCTCGCCGTCCGCAGCAGAACAATGCACAATGTCAGACTTAGTCTACGACCTCCGCGGACTCCCTGAACCTGGAAATCTATTATCCGTCTTTATTTCTTTCATGTATTTATGAAAATACCACAGCATTTTCATATTGCAGGAATTTATTTTAAATTGAATTGTTATTCACAACTGATATCCGCACGTGAACTGTAAAACCTCCTCATAACATCGTGATGTATCATTGCGTCAATCTACGTCAAATGAAACAACTTGTGTAACTTTTTTGCACATTACTTCGTATAACATTGTGTACAAAGTAGAGATACATAAACACGGCCATAACAGGCTCGAAACGATCAAATGAAATTTGCAAATCTTAGATCACAAAACCATCGAATGTCTTCAATCATAAAATCCAATTTCTTTACATTGTAATTGGGATAATAACTTCTAGTGTCTTCGGCCTAAGCTAAGACGATTACAGGCAATTAATATGATAAACGCTGAACCGACATGTTTATTACACTTTTTATTGATACTCAATCACTGGAATAGAAGTTTTTTGCACTCGCCAGGTGTTCCCCAGTAATTGTTTTGCGTACAACAATTTAATTTCAATTTTACTTATTACACAGGGTCTATCATTTATAATGTGAAACTTTTTTGTCATTGTATCTCTAGTCTCATATCAATCATCTGTATTTCATTCTTTAATTAAGTGCTTTGTTATTGATTCGCGATGTTTTGTCTGTTTAAAATTAATTATTGAGAAAGCGTTGGTATCCTCCACCAAATTGCTCGGAATAATAAACAATGTCTAGTTACTATGGAGCTAGCACGATATTTACAATATTGTAAACCATCAAAATACAATATCACTTTATTGCAAAATCTGTTTATGTTTATTGGTATATCAGGTGTCATTAATAATTGTCTTCTACTGTCATTCTACAATCTCGAACACATGTGGACATAAATCATCACGGCGCACAAGTCATCACAAATACACTACAAATATGAAATTATTGTAATCATTTGAGACAAAAGCATTTTTTTCCGCCACGTCTCTCATGCGTCCTCGCGCTTGGCTAAGTAAAATTAAATAATGGTTTTGGTAATTAACCGCATGCTGTCTTTATACTAACAATATAAATATGGATTGATCTGCTTTGATTAAACCGGTTTTTGTTACAAATTAAAATGCATTTTAGATGTAGCTTATTTTTTTGAATTGGCTAACTACAAGCCAACGGTAAGTTGACCGTCTGTAGTCCTAAAAACTACAATGATGGAAATGTCGAACCTCACGTCTAGATTTAGTAGATGGTAGCCAATATCAAGGAAGATGTAGTGGAAGCAAACCACCGAGGAGACGAGATGGTCTGTTTACATCATTTATCTAGCAGATCATTTAGTAAAAGTATGAAAGAACGAAAAGGTATATGCCCTACATCAATTGTGGTCTTTTATGTCGAGGGCAGAGATCATACAAGTATATTATGACTTCTGATATAAAATGAAGTCTTAATTCTATCTTAAAGCTAATATTACAAGATGGAGCCGCCATATTTTCAAAATTAAAAACATTAATTTCGGAGAACTGGTGAATTTGTAGATACTACAAATACAAGCGAGGTGTTATTACAATTTGGAGGGCGATTGCGGTTAAAACCTGATGGAATTAACAAATATATTGAAGTGTGTAAATGTGGGATACAGACAAATAATTTATTTGTTGTGTGTAAATTTGTTTTCACGCGCCGCGCTGCTGCCGGCCGCACGCTCGCCCTTCCATTGCGTCGTAAGTAAAGAGAGGTAAGTAATGTTTCCCACATGAATATAGTCGGGTTTTTATGCCCTGTATATTGCGATAATGATCCGAAATCATGCCCTTATCCAGCTGTCGTAAGGTAAGTAGTAGACACAGCTAAAAGATTCTGCGCTAAATGGAAATGTTGCTATGCTTAAAATACGCAATGAGTAAATTAATTCTAGAAAAAGAAGTGGAAATGAACAGCGATATAAGGTAAGCCTAAAGCACATTAGTAACTGCTTGGCTTAAACATGTATTATTCGCATTAATCCAGCAAAATCAGTTTAAGGGATGACTAACATTATAACACGCAAACGATTTATAGATTTCATTGATCATTTATTATAGTGAGAAATCCCAAATTGTACCGATGTCCCATGTATTTTCACAACATTTCAACAACGCTCCTATTATGCCGTGGTTTGGGTGATCAGATTCTATCATGTGCTTGCTCATTTTCCGATCTACGAATATAATTTTCGCTGAACACTTCTTCTCAGGCTCTATCTAATCTTATGCTATCCACTTAAACTTTAAGTCTGCTCCCCGCTAAATTTCATGTTTAATATTGACACATCCATCCTGCTTGCATCTCTTTCTTGTCCTTATTGACATACGATTATATCATGATCTACGTGTCTCGATTTTATATATTCGACAATTATTGTCCTCCTTCATGGTCATGCATTATTCATTTCGTTCATATTATCATAGACTATAATTCTCGATAATTTTAGGGTAATCAATGGTTGGCATTTTTATTGATCAGAAATAATTTTCATTGATCTGGTGGTGACGTATAATTTGAATTCAAAAGCCGTGAGTTGACTTAGTACTAGCATTGTGTGTTTGATTATTTCTGAAGCGATTAATATCATACAGGCAGCCAATTATACACTAAATGGTTTCTACAACATGCTTTATGATACTTGACGCCCACCCCCCCATATATGTACGAGATAACGACAGGATCAATAAGAAAAACAATCTAGAATTCACAATAACCTCACGCAGACCACACACATGGCGAACATTTGAAATATCGCCCGCTATCAATATCATGCACGTAATAAAATGCTAGAAATTCAACTTAACACTTAATCGAATATTTGAAGCGAACGGCAATAAACACCGGCGACTAGTTCGCACTCATAAACGATGCTCTCTATAAAAAGTTAATAGATTGCCGCGATGAGGTCAAGGAACACACATGTACGGAGCGGCAGAGACGGACTGAGTGAATTGCAGCGGGGCCTGCGGGCCTTACTTGTTTCAGATCTTAAATTACTTAAACTAATTCTTAAAATTAAATTATAGTTTGCTGAGCGATAACTGACTAAACTCAATCTTCTTTACTATGTAACCGACTAGTGCGCCCGACGTTCAATCGCACTCTAATCAACATATATTCTGAAAGTTTTATATCTTGTGTAAGAAGCATAATTGGTTGTTAGTATTGTTGTGGCTACAATCTGTCTCCCAAGACTTATGTACAGTACAGTACGTATTATTTTTAATTGTGATGTCGCAACAATCTCTAAGTGAATTCACAAAAAAAACATCCATCATGTTTAACATTCCATGATGTCAAATCTGTTATAATATATTATGTCTATTTGTATCATAGATTATCATGGGTTTTATACTACATCTATGATCTGTGTTCAACATTTATCTATATTTTGATTTAATACACATTCTAGTGACAGAGTACACATTTTACTAAAGTTTCTTCAGTGGTATAATTTCTTTTCTAGTCTATTATAAACATATCCAGATTATGTGAGACTGTCGCGTATGATTATAACCTTACTCGTGGTGGTCAACTTAGCTCAATAGTATTGAGGTCCCAGCTACTGTTTATAATATTTTAACCCCCTAGTCCTCAGCAGCTTCATCCCTGCTCGACACCAGCGTATCAGATGCTATGCAAACACTCGCTCGCGCGGCGGCTTCGGTCTCCGATACCCCGCCGCGTGTGTAGCTCGCGTTAGATTTATGCGCGCCACCCTGACGTACTCGGTGCTTTGAACACGCCATCGGACACCATTTCCAATATAGTTTAGTTGGAATGTTGAAAGGAATCTTATAGTTTTAATTGTTATCGAATGGGAGCCAATAAGTAATTTTAGGAATTGTTGGTGGGTCAAGCAAGTCTGTAGTGTTTCGGGATTAGCTATAGTACATTAAATTTAGGGTAGACCAGTATGATTGTGACGAAATAGGTTTCTGTCGGCAGTTGACGCATCATTTTGTCATGGTTGCATAATTTTGATACCAATATATCGAAAAATATAACGGTTTTTTATAAACACCCATACATACAGTTCGCTTATAAAAACATTTTCAAGTAGTTTGGAATAGTACCAAATTAATGCTGTATTCCCAAAGTACGTTTTGCATAAAGTCGGAGCTTAGAAATAATACAGGGCGGAGTAAAACTTTGAATCTGGGTACTGGGGAGATTTTGTGAAGATTTCTTGTTATTTGTACTGCCGCCAATGAGGAAAATTTAGTATGCACATAAATCTAAACGAGAAAGTTTCCATCTTATTTTGTTACCCAATAAAATAAATTTTAATTTAATCGCCTCCGTAGTACTTTCACTTGAAGTACTTAACACTGTTCTAAAATATTTTTATAGTCTCTGAATAGTTTACAAGCGATGAGCGATACTGTTAGTAATCATTTACATATAATGTTTGTACACAACCGTCAATCAACAAACAATCACAAAACGCTAGACGTTTCAATTGGCCACACGAACACACGAACACACGAGCACATGAGGAGTCACAGCTCACAAAGTGACGGCTGAGCATATGCATGTCGACTGTCACGTTACAAAATGGGCACGTTATGTGGCGTCGCCAATAAACAGGCGACGGCGTACCTCCCTCCATTATATTCAGATGAGACAAGATAGGGCCCGCGTGCTTTTATTTTTTATTGCCACGCCAACAGAGATGTTAAGGCACGAAGCCAACGTAATGGCACCTCACAATTTCCAGACATTAAATCACGCACAGCCGCTGCGGTGGTATTAGCGGGCGAGTGGGTCGGTTGTGCCCGGGCGAAACTGTTGATTAATGAGCAATGGTCGATGGTGGCAGTTAGCGCACTCCTTCCGCACATGTCAGTGGGGGTTTTAGCGTGGAGTTTTCACGTAGTGTGTGATGGATGAAGGCTGGGTCAGCGCGCGCACTCGTATGCAATTTGTTGCTCGCTGATGCTAGCGCGCTCCGTCTGCGGATGGAAGTTTCGCGGCTAAATTAACACGTCCCGCAGTGTTGCGGATAGGTGGCTTCGGACATTCGATGGCTTTATTTAGTTACTTTGTTGCTAAGGATTTGTTGACGGTTATTGATATGAAATTAATCGAGGCGAAAATGTTTTTGGTTTTAAAATTGTTTTCGATTTTTGCAGCACGTATTATGATAAAGGTAGTTGCTTCTCATTAAACCATTTGAAGGTTAATATGCCAAAGAGACGTGAATTAACTTTTTGTAGTCAACAAGTAAATGAATTATAATTAAATGGTATTCACCGTGACCAAGGTGAAGGGCGTTTTTTCACACTTTCGCCACTCGACGACGGTGGCAATTTCACGGAGTCTGACATTACCACACCATCGCATTTGAGGCGCAGTTCCAATTAAACGGATTGTTTGAATTAAAATAAATTACTACACTACATGAAAACAACATGGAGATTTCCCAGAAACAATAGTAAATGACCGAATGACACGGAATAGGTAGTTACAATGGTAAATTAAACACGTAAATAATTTATTGTAGTGATCTGGAACATTTGTTTCTGCGAACAATGATGATGTGACCCATTACGTAATACCATGGTAATTGGCCTAATGTGATTGTCATTTGTTATGTGGATGTTAATAACACCCCTGCGCCACGTGATTCATTGTCTTCATTACGAACCCACACGGCTAATACTCGTACATGCTTGTACAATGACTAGTATTGTAGCCTAATGGTAAACGTATTTATCTTTTCGCAGCCGAACACCGAGGTCAAAGACCTGACCTGCTCCAATGAGTTTCTCGATTCACGAATACACATCGATTTATTGCGTGATGTTAGTGAAGAAAAACATCGTAAAAGGAAGGTGTTAATAGCTGTTATTTCTAATGTACACAACTTTGTCCAATAATATTAAGTGTGCGATGTCGCGGTAATCTCGTTATATGACGTCATTCAACGAATTGCAATGCTACGAGAGCCAAGTCGACTCGACTTTTCTACAAATTTTCCCTTTCATTATTGCAAAAAGGCAAGTTAAATAATTATAATTGAACTGTAGCATAGAATACACCTCACATTATTGATTGCAATTATGCCTGCAATACTTCATAGAGTTCAATTAACGACCGCCTTGGTAGGAAGCGAACATATGGCGGTTCCCGCGCAACCGACGCCATATGCCGATGCTTTCATGTTCTTTGTAATGACTCGATTCAACGTAATTATAGACTTTCTTATGCAAATTACTTTGTGACCACGACGCCCGACGTACTTATAAAAAGAAGGCTACATGACATACGCGATGGCAAAAAAACGTTACTCTGAAAATAACATAAAGAAATGATTGATCGCTCGCAACACAATGAACGAAGACGACGAAATGTGTTGTTATTAGCAACAACATCTCAGTTAGTATTTGAGCAAATCGCATGATTTGCTCCCATTAGCTGAAGGTGAAATCTATAGAGCGCAGCGGTCGCGACGAGGCCGGCGTTGCACGTTTTGCTCCGCTAACAACCTCTTGTTAGCACCTATTGAGCATTCTTACGTCATATTGTCGATCAGCCGCCGCGAGCCGCGACTGGGCGGTACCTAATGAGTTCTTTACAACGCCAATCCAAATGGAAATCTTCGCTAGCTTAAATCGATTTTAATGAGCGCTTCCACAATGCAAAAAAGTCCCGTCTCGATCTCTCTCACGAATCGTATTGATATTAAAAATCATGACGCGAGCGTGACTGACCAGCCTTCCCTAACGGTGCCTTCGGCGATCGGTGACTTCTAGATGGCGGTTACAAAAATATAACATCATCTGCGACTCGGTGAGACGTGTTAGAATCTGTGGCCGTGTCGCTTGGTGGACGTGGTGTACTGCGCTGCTCTCGTATGCCGTGTGCCTCGTAGGACATCACGACAGGTTCCAACAGCCGCCCGACATCCGTCGACGCGCCTTTTCCGATTACCTCTCTTTACTGCACGCAACGCCGCCCCTCGTCTGCAGGTGCACGGCTCGTGACAATTCTACCGCAAAAGTGCACATATTATATCATGCCGATGTACCTACTCGTAGAATCACTTGGAAAACAATGTTTTATAAACAACAATAGCGAGTATCAGAATCACTCATGTAAAGTGCAAGCGTCGCCTACCACCATTGTTCTTGCAGGCGCACGTACCATTTCATCACGCTCGCGGTTGTGTTGGAAATGAAGACACGTGTCCGCACGCTCGGCGACATTAACATTTATTATTGTGTTGGCGCGGGGCTTTCGTTTTGCCCGCAGTTCCTTAAACAAGTACGATCACCGATGCGCGTATTGTTTGGCGACGTTTGGCATGTGCGCCGCGTCCCGCTGCGTCCCGCCTCGCCTGCCTCGCGCCGCACATCGCACATACAATGGACGTATTTGAAGCACGTGCTGCGGCCGCATTGATCGTCGCCAAGTGTCGCCAGGTGACTTTGACTCGGCGTCGATTAGCATGAGCGCGGGCGCATCGTCCGATCGTTATCAATTTGTCCGGACTGTAGCTGTAGTGGCCGATCTCTCGGCATTGTCTTGTCCTTCCACACGTCAGTCGGCCGTCAGCGCGCGCTTTGTCTGGCGACGTCCACTCCCGGTTCTTTGTGGCTTGATTGACTGGGACCGGGCGCGATTAAATCTAGATAATTGCATCGTCAAGGTCTTCCACGAAGTCGACACTTAGACGGGCGGCGCTCATCCGCCGCGTTGATCCGCGTAATGAGACGGGTGCGAGCGCTCAGCGCGCTTCGTCCGTATAAATCTGAGATAATGGTGCGGAGCGTGAGAGAGCGCAGTCGTGCCACTTTACTTTACGTAATAAGTAGATACGTACAAATCAGTCCGTACTCCGTCGCAAAACGCGCCCCGGATGCTCATGATGCCCAATTTCCCTATTGTTAGCAGTTTAAACGAGAACATTTCCGTCTTCTCTGTCCGTTTCTGCTTTCCCCGCGGCCACCTCATTACACAATTACGTCTCTGTACGGGGACGTGCATTTTACTGCAGGTATTCCCGTTCGAAAGCGAGTGCTGCATGCCCGACAACTGTTGAGGCATTCGGCACGTTCGCCTCGAAGGGCTTTGCCATGTTGAAGTTGTTACTAAACGTCATAGTGGCAGCGATAAGTATTAGGTATAGAGCGAGGGCGGGCACGTGAAGCCGCGACGTCACCTGCGCCTCCTGCTGACGGGCTGACGCGACGCGTCACGCCACCTTCCGGATGCGATGGGAAAAGCTATTGTGTCGCGTGGCCGTCGCATGTGGAGCGTAATGCGAGGCTCATTTTAATTGGCACGTTTTTTAATCTGTCACGCGAGTTGTCCCCGACGCGACGGCGGCAACAAAGCGTTGAGAGCCGGCTAATTGGCGCCTGACGCGCTCTCGACACGGGATCTCCAGTTAAACGGGGACGTTTGTATGGAGAGAATTGTAGGTGGATGTGTAAACGATAGTATGAGCGGCTCGTTTGTTGCAGGCATCTTCACGGTGATGTGCTACAACGTGCTGTGCGACAAGTACGCCACGCGGCAGATGTACGGCTACTGTCCCAGTTGGGCGCTAGAGTGGGACTACAGGAAGAAGGGTATATTGGACGAAATTAGACATTACTCCGCAGACATCATTAGCTTACAGGCTAGTAACATAGTTCTCCTTAGTTTTACAAACAACAACCTATTAAATTTTACTCCACCTATATACAATTGTTTTATTTGTATGGTTGGTTGTGAAGTATCAAGACTGATTGTGAAATAAATGAAATGATGTACATAATTTAATGATGTGATGTGTAGGTCGTATATGTTTAACGTTTTAAAATCGAATTAAATTATGTAATCGCATTTATAATAAATGAATTTCCACACTAGTTTTGTTAAGGAAACGTCATCAATAAGCGACCGTGGAAATTATTTGATTAAGTTTAATGCTACTCAATACTTTCCATTGAACGCATTATTACTGATTTTCAAAGAATTAAATAATATCGAACAGTCTTGATGCTTTACTTTTGTGTTTATTATATTAAAATATTTGCTCTAAACTTCTGTTGCGAATTTCTTATTGCATTAAATTAGAATCGTCTTTTATAAGTATCGGAATATTAAAAGTAAAACATATTTCTAATAAGATTATTAAAACAATACATTTCGGTTAACTATAACTATTACACACTACTACTTATTTACTTATCTCTATTGACCCCGATTTAGTTTAAATCTTTAATATTGATTTTTCAGTCCACTCCCACAATCATCACACAATACATGCACAATTTTTAACCAGAGTAGCTACAGCTTGACATTCATCTATTGACGTCATAAATAATTCTAAAGATATAAATTCAAACGAACATTTTCTGTGATACAGGAGGTGGAAACTGATCAGTTCTACAACTTCTTTCTGCCGGAGTTGAAGCAGGATGGATATGATGGAATCTTCTCTCCGAAATCACGCGCCAAGACTATGTCCGAATCGGAGAGGAAATACGTCGACGGTTGCGCTATATTCTTTAGATCTGCTAAGTATGTTTTCTGTTTGTCTTTGATTACGTTTATTTGGTTATGCGATTGCGGAAAAGTTTAATTCCGAAGCGATAAGCAAAAATATAATAAAATTTGTAATATTATTTCCACGTGCAAAGGTATGTCGAAGGAAACTAAGTTCAATAAAGTTCAATAACTCTTTATTGTTTTCTAATATAAAATATCTACATATAGAACTGGCAATAAAAACCATTGTTGTCGTCCCTGGAAAAATGCCAGCAAATAGTTCAAATATAATTTTGATACAGTTTTATAAGTTGTATCTATCTATCTATTAGGTTCAATAGAAACCACTGATGTACACGTAATGAACTGAATTGAACTTTGTTTTTGAAAGGTATATACCAAAATAACTCCGATGATGTCATCACTCTTTGTTGGTGAAGTGTTTATGATTATTGCGAAAGTCAATAAAACTAATGCAAATGACACTGCAAAAATAAAACAAATTGAGCTTAATGATGTCATAAAAAATAAAACTTGGAATGCATAAAAAGATGAGTGCAACGACCCACAGATATATTCCTTCTGTAAGTTGAGTAAAATGTACGATGCAAAGCATTCACGTCTATCAAATGCATCGAGACTACGAATTCTCTGTTTTATCAAATTTACTCCGTTCGAATACACCGATCGAATGGAGCTGATAAAAATGTTGGAATTGTTCGCAGGTTCGCCTTAGTGAAGGAGCACCTTATAGAGTTCAACCAACTAGCAATGGCCAATAGTGAGGGATCTGATAATATGTTAAACCGCGTCATGCCTAAGGACAATATAGGATTGGCCGCCTTACTGAAGACCAAGGAAGCCGCCTGGGAGAATGGTGAGGGCCTTTTTAATGTTACACTAGCTGACACCAGATACTCGCCGGTGGTCATTAGCAAACAAAAGGACATGCAATTTTATTACTCGATGTAAAATGTAACCAATATGGACTTAGATGGTTGAATAAAGTTAAGAAAAAGATTTAAAAACATGAATGTGCAACTGCAGATATAAATTGATGTTCGGTATCGAAAGGCACCGCGGGCTATTGTGCGAGGACGCTTAAAATGGTGTACAGTGATGCCGCGGCCGAGCCTTGAGTATACTCTGTTCCTTTTGGCTTCCCCGCATTGTGGCTGAGGGTGGTTGATGTTGTACCGCTGATGTTGTGACTTGACAATGTCTCTTGTGAGGATGCCTCAGCCTTTGTAACTTTAAAAATACTCACAGATACTTTGTATAAATCTTTATCGACAATGAATAGCTTCTGCGGCTTCTGAAATGTTATTATTTTTCTCGTCTTCATTCAACAATTTGAGATTACCTTTTATATTTTTGCTCTTAATAAAGTGTTTCTATGTAACGATGCTATATATAACAATATCTGCGCAACATTAGTTAAAGTGCCCAACTCGGCCAAACTAATATTTTATTCACGCAAGGGAATCACATTAGTGATTATCCGACACGCCACGATAAATAGTGAGCAAACACATTGTACTCGTAATATTCGAGTTTCTGGTGTTACGCTAGATTACAAGTCTATATTAAAGTGTTGTAATGCTTCATCCATTCATTACACATTATATATCACTCTTATGTAGATCTTGTATTGACATTTTAATTCAATTGTGTTGTAATCTGGAATTGTTTATATAATAGGGGACTAAATTAATCATTTTCTCTTTTATTAAAGTGGGCCAACAAAGTGACTACATTACGCCTGATGGTAAGTACAAATGATATTAAAAACAATAATGGTAAATTTAATTCAATTTTTCCAAATTTCGGGACATAAGATTTTTTAACTTGTTCAATGTTGGCCAACTACGGATGGCACTAGTGACAATGGAGGAAGTTGCTTTTACGCTCACCGAAGCATAGTTTCGAGATTTCTTGTGTTTTTTTTGTGCGTGTCATGACTCATCTTGCTAAACAACTCAACCCTGTAATCGCATTAAAGTCATTTTTTATTTTCGAATTCAATGTTTAAAGTGAGGAAATAAACAAAAAACCACCACTTTATACACAATAAAGTTTTTATCAATAGCAGAAATCGTATTGAGGATTTTAATTATTCGAAAGCAGCAATAGAGGTTTGTAAAAATCACGTTCCGTGACGAATTTCTAAAAAGTGTCTGTTTGTAAAAAGCGTGTCAGTTTTTATTTGCGACGTTCAATCTCTTAATTATTAGGTATCTATTAACCTAAAAACCAGTCAATCGATTTCTATTGTACTTTCTCTGAGAACGGCATGACGTTAGAAAACGTTTCATCCGTACTTAACACAGTACAGTTGAACATATAATTAAAGCCGCGTTAAGATCTTTGATAGAGTTGTCACACGCTATCGGTATACCTAATTAAACGGCTATCAAATGTATCCATTTTTTATTTGCAAACGTTTAGTGCTTCTTCGTTTTCCTTTTTCATTTGACTCGCTTTAATTTTGTTTGCTATTGTGATGTGAAACACTCTTTCCAATGCTCTTACAGGTGGGATGATATGCATTAAAATATTGTAAATTTCACGTAGTTTTGAGATATCAACATTATTCATTATATTTCTTTCGAATTTTCTCCATTTTTATTTGGAAATTAGTTGTTCATTGTAGTATCACGTTTCGAAATCAATCACACGTAGATAGTGATACATATCCATATTATACTTTATAAAGAATTGTGGCCATATGATCCGCAGGGTTGCCGACGGACACGTCGATGATCGGGCAGCCGATTCTGGTGTGCACGGCGCACATCCACTGGGACCCGGAGTTCTGCGACGTGAAGCTGATCCAGACGATGATGCTGAGCAACGAGCTGAGGAGCATACTTGACGACTCTGCGCGCACGCTGCGCCAGGCTGGCCAGCGGGACAACGTGCAGCTTCTGCTGTGCGGCGACTTCAACTCTTTGCCTGATAGCGGTATGTAAACTGAAATTTTTGCTTTACTTATCAATGTTATAGCAGATAACAGCAGTTGTAGTGGTTGCGTTTGGGTGGAAGACTCATATTTTTAAAGCTGGTCTGTTAAACTTACACCAATAGTCTTTATCCACACTTTTAATTTATGAAAGAGCTTGTTCAAAATGTATATGCGCATGTTGTAACAATTTTACGCTTTCGACTGTTATGATAAGGAGTCAAGGCCTTCAGACTAACTTCTTTTTCGAGGTCGTAATAATTTACTGCCGTCATAACTCCCATTTTTAATGGTGTTGAGTTCACAACGAACTTTGCGAATGTTAAAGAGATCATAGATTGTATTGTATCCGAGAATATTATTGAAAGTGGTTAGGCCATATAGTCCACCACGCTAGCCTATCTTCTGGATCTATCTGGATCTTAGATTGGTCTAGCTGCTATATCGATTATCTCCTCTAAAATGATCTTCTCATTCTTCTTTACGCCCTATTTGTATGTTATTTGGTGATTTCAGGTGTGGTGGAATTCCTTTCATCGGGACGGGTCTCGTCCGAGCACCGCGACTTCAAGGAGCTGGGCTACGCGGCGTCGCTGCGCCGCATGCCAGGATCCGAGCATGAGTTCACGCACAACTTCAAGCTGGCGTCTGCCTACAGTGAAGACATCATGCCCTATACCAACTATACGTCAGTACTTACTTTCGTACAGCTGCCTTTGCTTATTTTATATAGCAGTAGATTGTCAAGAATTACTACTCCTTGTTTACATACCATTTAGCGGTTATTAGTTTATGTTGAAGAGTCTGAATACCCGTCGTCATTTCAAATATTTTTCTCGTCATGTTCCGGGATCACCATGTGCACATTTAGTGGTCGGATGCCACAGTATAAGAATTTATATCGTTTATACTTTGATATGGTCCTGTATAGGGTTTCGATTAAATGATAGAATCTTGTTGATAAAATACTTAAAAATGTGTCTTGACTTCCTATTCGACTTTCGAGAAGCAAATAATTTCCTCATACCAGAAGTATATTGCGATTTGATGTACAATTTCATATTAAAATGTTATTATCTCCCTTCCAGGTTTGACTTCAAGGGCATCATAGACTACATCTTCTACAGCAAGCAGTCGATGACGCCGCTGGGACTGCTCGGCCCGCTGTCGCAGGATTGGTTCCGGGAGCACAAAGTCGTCGGTTGTCCGCACCCTCATATACCGTCAGGTACTCACTGCCTTCATCTAATTTGTTCTTAATCATTCAGTAGGTTGTTTACTGTAGAAATTGGTTAGTAGATTAGCTGAGATATTAGTTTAATTGCAGGTCTAATAAGCCATCGAAAATCATCATTTTAATACCTACTGCATCAACTTTATTTAATGTTTTTTCTTGGATTTCCATAGGATTTCCTTTTATTAGATTTTAATGGGTGGATGTGGTACTTATACATATGATGTGTTTCATTGTCCAGATCACTTCCCCCTACTGGTGGAGCTGGAGATGTGCCCGAGCACGAGCGGCAACTCCAACGGTCTGATCGGGCGCAGGTAGCACCCGCGCCGCCCGCGCCACGCCCGCGCGCCCCGCGCCACCCCCGCGCACCCCGCGCACCCCGCCCGCTGACCACCGCGCCCCGCGCTCCTCACCGCCACCCGGGACTGAGACGGACCAACCTACTAACTCTTCCCACTAATTATTGAGATATACTAGAGGAGACAGAATAAACAGCAAAGAAAAACTGTATCTACCGCTGATTCTGCGTCTGTTACTCAAACGCAGTCAAGCTATCTTCCCTCGCACTCCACTGGGTTCCTGTGCGCCTGAAACGTGCGCTCAGATTTTGTTCGCAGTGTCCGCTCTAGTATCTCGATGACTGCTGACGTCATACGCCGACCCGACAGCGTCGGCCACACTAGTAGTTAGTACAATCACTGGGCAATTATATGGACTTCGCTATTATATAAGGATATGTTGACGCTCTTCGTGAACAGTGGTGCGACAAAAATGCAATTTTAAATAAGTAGAAAGTTGACAAGATTTATTGTTAGAGATACAGTAATGTAGTTTTATACGTATATAGTGACTTCATCAGCCATTTTAAGATTTGACTTGATAAATACATTTCAGAAATAGTGTCGTTTTGTAGTGCCACTGTTGACGTAGAGTTAGTAACAGCGACAAATCGTTCGCTTCACCCCTTGTGCGTACAAATTTTTAGAAACTTAAAACACCAAAACAATATTGCCACGCTTTAATCATATGAGATGTGTACTTACATATATAACTTTGTTTTATCGTATGTAATATGAGAAAATGTTGTTAGAATGTTGTAAATGTAGTTTCGACGCCGCATATTCCGTCTCTTTCATCGACGAGGTGTTAGTTGAGATGATGTATTTTGTTGTTTAATTTTAGAAGCGATAGCATGCCCGAGGTCCGTTCTCTCTTCACTGGACGTTCAAATACGATGGTACATGTTAATTTACCAAATGGCTTATATATTTGGTAGTACTAGAGTGTGTACTTGTCTTTTAGTATTCTACTTTGATGGGCACCAAGTCTTACGTGATTATATGTGATTTAGAAAATTGAGTTAAATTGTCGATGTAGTGTGTTGTTAGAGTCGAATGTCACGTCAGGTTTGGTCCCAGTAGCAATTTATATGTATGTAAAATGTTAATTAAATAATATAAGCCGAAAATCTCATAGAGTATTTTTAATTTGTAACACATTCCTCATTAAATTAGAACAAATATCTATTCCTTGTGTCCTTTTAGTGAAATTTAGGAACATTTAGAATTGGGCCCTTGCAATATATCGAAGTAATTTGTTATGTAAGAATTATCTCTCGTAGTTGTCGATTAAAATTTAGTTAGTTAATATTTTTGGAACGTCACGTGGAAGTTTTCGGCCTATATTTAATTAACCCAAAATCAATTTGAAATGTGCTGACGTCTCAATTTTTTGTTTTTGCTCAATAGTTAGTGAATCGCTTTGTAAAGATGATCTTTTTGGACCACACAAGTGTAAGCCATTCATTATTTCTATACTCTTTTCTGTCAATTTTTCCCAATACAGACGTGAAAGTAAGCAGAGTCATGACATTTAAATATCCCTTTTGCGAAGTATTAGTAGAAACGTCTCGATCAAGCCTTTCTTCAGAACGTATTATATTATCGAATTTATTATGTATATAGCGACTGTTTTAGCATTACTATAGAATAGTTTTCATCGGTATTCATTAGTAAATTCTGGAATGTAAAAATTTCGTGTTCAAAGAGGTTCATCTTAATATAGCTTTTTAATTGCCGTCTTTTGACTTTAATGACTAGTGCTCATTCAGGCACTTGGGTTTCATATTGTAGTTATTCCAGTGAATAGATAACGTAGGTTCCTTACGCGCGTTTACACTCCCGCCGAAGAGTTATGTCCGCTATGAACACAGCCACAGATCGTAGTTTAATTCGCAAATAAAATCGTTAAGAACATAAAATTTTGGGCGCCAAAAATAAACCCTAATACTATAACAATAATGTTTATTTACACAGCAGAACCACAATTCTGTCCTGGTTTTTTGTCAACTGCGCCAACTTCACGTCGGTCATAACTCCTCGGCTATACTATCCTAACATCGACTTGTCCATGTGCTGTGGCGTTTTGTGTGTGCAATCGTATTTCTCTATTATTTCAACATAAATTTTATTCGAATCTGGCTAAGTTATATTAGAAGTAAATTTTGACTATTGTTTGTGTAGATGTATTGAATCAAGACATACGCTTATAGGGTCAATAAAATTTATGTGAATCGATAAAGATGAATATTTTTTCGATACTGTTACGACAGATTTAGGTTTTCGAATGTAACGTATACAGTTGAGGAATGGTACAAATATATGTGAATTTGTAATAAAATGCCTTCTTAGATTAGATATAATTTTGTTTTTGTGTTTCTTTCGTAGACAATTAATGTTGAATAATGTGATCGATGTGCAAAAGTTAAATAAATTGTTTTCGTAATATCTACGTGCTCGTTCGGTGAGTGTGTGTCAAACGTCCAATTACCAATTAGTGGTGTTAAAAATTCCTCCACTGTATATAGTCTAGATGATATTTTGTAATCGGAAATTATAATGCAATGTATGTGTGTACTGTGTAGGTGTATGTGTAGCGAGTCGTGGCGACTTCCCCCCGTCTCGCCGCGGTATAGCAGAGGGGAGGGGAGGGCGCTCGGCGCGTGCCGGTCAGTGAGATGAAACTGAATGTGGCTTATACTACTGTTCGCTGTAACGTTGTTGTCAATGAATATCCTTTAGGTACTTGTGATTCTAGCCAACGATCTTGTTGGCCTCGCACCGGCTGCGTTCGTGACGTAGCTATATCTAAATCTTTATAACGTAATAATTCCTTTTATTTTTGATACTTACGTAAACGTTTTTGTCAAATTTTATATAGTGACCATTGTTGAATCTAACACTGCCTACGATGTGACGTCGCGTGTGCAATAAAATTATATTGAATAAGTGATAATGAGAGTGATACGAGGAACAGAGTTTCAATAATTAACTAACATCTGGTTATAGGGTGTCGGCGGATCTGTGCGATGTCGCCGAGTGAGTACGCAGTTGTGGCGTATTTGTTGTATTATTTTATTTTAACCTGTGATGTGTCTGAATGTAGACGAAGCTGAAGAGACTAGTGGAAGCTATCTTCCGCTGCTATCGACCCCGTCTAGCAGCACACCTGTTGGTCTTGTTTTGTTTGAAGTATCAATCACGCGACATAATCATAGTTTAGGCAAACGTGAAGGGTCCTTTTGCCGTGGTGGTGGCGTATGAACCGCAGTGAGATGTGGGTGGTGGGGCGTGTCACTGGCCGGAGGGCGGTGTGGGTGCAGGTGCAGGTGTCGCGGCGTTAGGTTAATGCGGCATTGTGTGTTCCAACAAACTTCTCAGCGAGATATATTTACCATCCCTCCTTCCTACTCTGCTCTTGCTCTGCCCGTTTTTCCTCGAACTCCTCGTTTTTTAATAACAATCTGTGTTCGTAAGTGGAGAATCGTGTAATTTAGTGTAAGTCTTCGAGGTGTTTTTTTTTTTATGAATGGTCTCCCCTTGGTCCTCGCCGCCGGACGTCCCCGCTTAGTGTTAAGTAGGTTTATTTTGTGACGGTCGTGTCCCCAAACTCACACTCGTTCCCATTTTTATTATCGGATAGCATCGCGTCTCACAAATTTATCATTAGTCTTAAGCATTTTCGACTTGTGTAAAAATGAACTCAGTATTGACATTCACGCGAGTGGCGGGGCCGATCAAAAATTAAACGATGTTAGTTGCATTTTTTTTGTTTAGTTTTAGTAAGTTTTTTTAATTCATGTTCCGGAGGCGTTCGACGGCGACGCCGTTCCACTTTAGTAATAGCGGGTAGCATACTGGCGTAGTACAAATGTATGTGTGAGTGTTGATGTATTACCACGTGGCCGCGGTTATTGCGTCGCGCTGTCTCCGTTGCCTCTCCGATACCTTACACCTTCGAACGGCGTCGTACAATGCTATCAATGTATAGCGAATATTTCGTCGCGTGCGACTCGGTGCGGTCTGGAACCGAAAGTCGCACTCGTTGTGAGAGAGAAGTCAGACTGCGTTGATACAACAGCTATGTGTAATAACCTAGTCATAGGCTGATGCGGACGGATCGCTAGGGCGACATCCGGCCGCCTCTAACGTGTAGTCCTCGTTGTGAAGCGTTAGTTGTCTCATCGGAATATTAAGTGATATTTACAAATATAAATCATTATATAACATACAAAATATAACTATTTGGACCACTGCATAGTTGTGTGTACGCTTATTTTGTGTCCTCCCCATTGAATTATTTATATGGAATAATTAATTTTGAATATTTTTTTAATTCAGTATATATTGTGTATGAATATCAAACTATAGGTGCTGTTGAATTAATTTTTATTGTTACTAACGCGTTTGTGATAGAAATATGTCTCTCTTGTAATCATTCGGATGTATTGTGAGAATAAAAAAAAGAATTAAGCCAAATCATGAAAAAGGGTATATTGAATTATTACTTTTAGGATAAATGGAGTTAAAATGAAGTTTTATACGAATCAAATTTTACTACTGACGCTGTATAATTTTTCTAAGTACAGATAGATTTTAAAATCATATCATGATGTTCTTGTTCTAGTGGTGGTGTAAATTAATATAGAGATTAATTAAGTGTTGCCCGGCATAAGGGGGGCGCCCCGCGACCGCTCCAGAGCACAATCTCACCTCGACTCTGTTGTGTTGTGCCGTACTGTACCTCACTGTACTGTAGTATCTCATTGTATGTATGTTTGTACGTCGCCGCGGCGCCCCCACCAACGCCTCGCAATTTGCCTTCACTTTCTGCAAACATTTCGAAAATTTAAGTTTATATGTGTATTTGACACGTTTTGCATGTTAAATAGAATTCATAAAATGCCCCGTTTTGATATGTGTAAAAGAAATAGTATTTTTGCATTTACGATGTTGTCAATGATTGTTTTTCTGTATAAAAATTATTGTAATGCATAATATTTGTAGACGGACGATCACAAATTCCGAACAACGGCATAGGTATTTACATAGATGCACTATACTCGTACAATTTGGCTTTAATCAGAGACGTGACGTGTGAGGTACTTACCGTTTTGTTACGAACATAGCATGTAAGCCGCGCCTAGGCGTGCTCGCAGTTAAAGGATATTTTTACAGTATTTATACAAGCCAACAGAACATAAACACGATGCATGAGTATCGCTACGAATAATCTAAAGCTTTATTGTAACATGTTTATCTTATTTGTAGTAGGACATATATGATCTCTTTATTTTAATAGAATTTTGATGGAAGTTTTACTTAATAGTTTTAGCGGTGTGTAGTTGAATAGGGACTCTATGATCGCACATAGCGTTTATCACATTCGCTGTACACTTAACAATTGATTCACTAAATCGATGCCATCCAAATTGTAACAATCACTCGTATGCTTCGGTGGAAGTTCTCGTGTTTGCCGCATCGCTCGTTTTTATTTGCTTTTTGAAAAACTATTGTTCGTTAATTTTGTGATGAAAACATTTTTTATTTGTACATACGTGTATCATAGTGATTGATATGTGTAAATATGTGATCCGAAGTTTTTATATATTTTTATCGCGAGCGGTGCGACTCGACGAGCAAGCTCCACCGCGGACCATTTCGCTAAGTAATTCGAATTTATCACGAGAAGCCTTCACATTGTCTGTGTGTTTAATTTGTAAATATGTAATTTCGATAACAATTAATGCTAAACAACGAGCGAGCCGTCGCATATTGTCAGCCGTTTGGACTTCTGCGCACATTGTGAACCGACAGACAGCGGATCCGCTTAGCGTTACAGTGAGGTGTATCTCGACAGACATTCCACAGGCACTATCGAATTAGCTCAATGCAAAAGACTGTTTGACACTTAATTAAATGAAAGAAGTAATATCATAATGAAAAAAAATATTTTCTGAAGCACCTTAATGACTATACGAGAAAAATGTGTTTTATGGTGATTTAATGATAAGATCGCAATGTGTAACTCAGTAGCATGTAAGAACAAATGCTTTATGTCACTGTGATAGACAATACAAATTTACCCGAGAGAGACACCATAGGCATTTGTAAGCGATGAGGTGAACCTTATCTTACGGAACGGGAACGTCACGATGTACTCTCGGAGCCAAAGATGGACGCCGCTCCACCCGCGCCGCCGGGCGGGAAGGAACAAATAATGACAATACATATGACTATCTCAAATCGCTTGATTATTTTGAGTGCAGTAGAGTGTAGAGGCGGAGTGCGTCGAGCGGCGGCCATTTCTGTTATGATAAAGTAAAGTACAAAGCGTATGTGCAGAAGTTCTGTTTCGGCTCGATATTGTGTTCGAGCGGTCAAGTGGTGTGTGCGCGATAGTGCGATTGAGCGAGTGAGTAGTGCGCTACTGGGCGCCGGTACTGAGTACCGTGCAGGCGCGTGCGTGCGTGCGTGCGTGCGTGCGTGCGTGCGTGCGCGTGCGTGCACGTCGCCTTGTTGTGCGGCCGCGCGGCCCGCGTCTCGCTGTTCTGTTTGTTGACACATTATGTATATTTGAATAAAATTATAAGATGATATGAATTTTATTCTTAACGAGTTTCATTTTGTTCTTCAACATCCCAATTGACATATTAACATAAACTTGCCGATTTGCCGATGGTTTTATACTGTTTGGATCACCATTTTATGAATTATGTATTATGAATATGTAAATAAGCATAGTGATATCTAGATATAACTTCATATCAAGAGAAAAACTAGCATATTCGTTGGAAGATTTTTTTACATTGTCAAAAACACATACTTTTAAGGCAAAAGGTGAACAGTAAAATTACAAGTCTATGCTCAACAACAAATACAGTAAATATTAAAAAGAAACAATATTATAATTTACATATACTTTATTATCTAACTAATTTCTATACAACAAATACTAAATTAAATATACTTGAACACAACATCTTTGAAGCTGTCAACGGTTTGCAGTTCCAATGTGACAGGGCATTGAAGCCAGTTGGCTAGGAGCTCCTCAGTGTAGCCGAGTAGGAAGTACATCTTAGTAGGGGACACAGCTCGCCTGATGATGGCAGCTACTCTTATGTGGTTGAACTGCCTCTTGATTATCACCTGAAAGAAAAGATTCATTAAAATTAGAAACAAAATAGTCATAAATCTTTAAATATTGGTTAAAATTGAAAAATAGGTGAGAATTTGAATATATGGTTTAACACTAAAATATTAACAACGATTGGCGCACATACATATTGTGTTTTATGTTTATTACTCTCATTAAAGACAATTTTAATAATAGTAAATTATTTGATCCAAATAGCACAATCTAAAAGTTACGGCAGAGGAACAATAAGTATCTGCTGCAATAATTACCTCACTGCAAACAAGTCCGTGCCAAGTCCCAGTCATGAACTTTCTGATAAATTCATCTTCTACAGCTGTCTCTGACCTGCGGAGCCCATCTTTCAAACTTGCTGGAATAAAAAGATAATATTATGTATACTTTGCTCAATTAATTTTGACTAAATGTAAGCATAGTATGTTGCTCCAATATGATATATAAATTCCATATCCTGGAGATCTTTTCTTTTTGCAACTACATTAAACTAATTCATAATAAGCTGTTTTTGGTTGTAAGATTATGTTTATTTAGGCTTAATTACTGGCTTGGTATTTTATGAACTACTTAATATATACTAAAACCGAATTCTACTTATAGCAAGCTAATTTACAATGAAGGTATAGAGTTCAGCAAAAGCTAATCATCAAGGAAAATTATTCTCACTTACAAGTGTTCCAGGAGTTCCATGATTTACGATGAGCGATATAATGAGGGAAGTTGGCCATTTCATATGTAAGGGGTCTGTCACGTTTCTTCGTGATCCTGTATTTGCCCGACACCACCCGGCATAGTGGCGCGGACGTGTGTAACTGGGAGGCTAGGACCGGCGACCATTGTGATATACCAGTCGATAATAGGCTGGACTGAAACCAAAAACAACATTATTAGCGTTCAGTTTAGACGTTTTTTAAGTAAGTTGTAGAAGTACATCACACAAACCATAAATGGAGACTTTACAAGACCACAAGACTCATTACAATTGCTATTCTGATTTATGAGCCTTTTTGTACACTTTTGCAAAACTGGTTTGAAATGCTATAAAAACATCTTAGTGAAATTGTTTATAAATTTACACCTGCAGCAAAGAACTTACCTGAGCCAGTTTTATGACGGAACTATTCATACTGCTGTTCTTTGTTATGAATTATATTAATACAGCAATAACTTTGTATTTATAAACTATAATACGAATACGATACTATTATACGAATAATTTGATCTTTGAGGTTATACTTGGTTATCACCGTCGGTCAGCTGTCACTGTTATTGACAGTTTGATAAATTTAAATCATACAGCCACGATATATAAACTAAATGAGAAAAAACTGGTGAAAATTGTTATTTTGGTGCTAGTTTTTATCATAAAAATAAAGTAAACAAAATCTATTATCTCACTATTAAAAAAATTAAAGCATTAGTTACTGGAAGGTGTTCGTGGTAACTGGTGGCCTATTGGTAACGGACCAAACGCGGCTGCCTACATGTTCACGATGGTCGCATTCAAATCCCACAGTACACTTTTCTTCTTCTTCTTCAGAGACTTTTCGGAGTCACGTGTGTATTAATAGTCAATCACCACGCACTATAACGGTGAAAAAAAAACATCGTGAAGAAACCAGGATACCATACCGATTTTAAGAATTTCTATGGTATTTAAGGTAGGTCAACCCGCACTAGGCCAGCGTGGTCGACTATAATTATGGCCTAACCAGTCTCAAGAGGACCGACAGCAACTGGATGCATAAAATAGTAGACCAGGCTCTTTGGCGTACCTTGGGAGAGGCCTATGTCCAGCAGTGGACTGCAACGGGCTGATGGTGTTGATGATGAACCCCTCTCAATCGTACTCTTGGTTGTAGGGAAAGCCCGTGCCCTGCAATGGGACGAACATATATGGGCTGATACAGTACACTTTACAGTTACAGTACTGAAAAGGTTTTTTTTAAATAGTTATATCTCATATTTTTGGATTGTTTCCATAAAATTCACAAATTAGCTTAAATTTATTTATTGTGTATTAAAAGTATTTTGCTTTTGTAATTTAATTTGAATAACAATAATATTACAATCTTTATTTCAGCAACAACGCTGAATTTAGATTTAATGCAACCAAGATTTTTTAATGATCCATGTATTGAGCAAATAATAATTGATCATTAAATTTTTATAGCTTTTCATTAAAAAACCTTTTAAAATAATAGGTACCTACCTACTATGCATTTTCTAATACAAACCTATCATCGCCATGTTTTACTACAATAAGTTTGTATTAATAATTATTACCGTATTCTTACTAAATTATGGTAAGTAAATATTATACATACGTACATAAAGATATAGGTAGCATATTTCTAGATTGTTTTGCCTAATGTTATTTAAACATTTCGCAGTTGACTCAAACAAGGACAGCAAATTAAAGTCAGCAACAATTGACTCTATTGTTGAAAAAATTTGCAACATCACTTTAAACTCCTTAGCAGACAAGCCACCAGAAGAAAAATCCTTAATTTTATCAAATATTGAGGATAAATTAAAAAAGTCAGCCATTGGCTATGGGGTTGAAGGACACAAATATGTTAAATTTATCATGCACGGTATAAAATTAATCGCTTTTAATGATTCCATGCATGCTGATTTTAAGAATTCATCCACTACGCCAGTACCTGATGAACATCACGCTGAAACCACATCCGAAGAAAAGAAAGCTAAAGAGCAAGCCATTCACAACATCGCCGTGAAAATAGAAAAAATAGCCAAAAAATATATGAAAGATGCTCAAACACCAGAATCTAAACAAGCTATTATAGATAAAATAAAAAAGAAAGTGATGGATGCAGCTAATAGACGCCATATGCTGATTCATAACAAACATAAAGAAATTAAAACTTACAGTAATATTATAGCTAAAGGTATTGATTTAATGATGAAAAACAACGTTGCGAAAGATACGAGGAGAAAGAATTTCGATGACGAGAGTACTAGTGATAAAGGAGTTCGTCTTAAAATTATACATGGTCCAATTAACAAGACTTCTTCGTCCAGTGCACTCCCACATCACCCTAAAGAAGCATGCGATAAAATATTGGAAGAAATTTGTTCATACACAAAAGCTTTAAATAATATCACATGTCGTTACGATAAAAGCGAATTCCCTTTGGTAAAATTGTGTAATGGAGTAGCCGACTGCCCTGACGAATCCGACGAACGTGACTGTGCGGAGCAAGGTAGGTAATTATGATCAGTATATACTTAGTACTATATTTAAGCTCTAAGCTGGAGTGACTGTGGTTCATTTTTATTTTAATTAGTGTTTACGCGAGTTCGTGTTATTGACAGCTGCCTATTTGTATCAAGAAAGAGACCTGGGAAATATATAGAATGGCCAGTTAATTTAAGGAGAAATAAAAACTATCATGATTATGGATCAAACTACGGAGTAGCCTTACCATAAAGAACTAAAATGTAGTTAGGTTTTATGTTTCAGCTGTTGATAAAATTAAGAGTTCCGGTCGCATTATGTTCCAAGTAGAGTCGGCCGTATCACAAGGATGTATATCTGAAAGTTTGGATCAAGAAATTTTGTCGGAACAAAATTTAGTTTTACGGGGCATTCTGCGATCGCAACTTGAGTTTATAGAAAAATATGCCCATCCGTCAATAGCTGACGTTGTAAAGCAGAGACGACGAAGTAAAGTTAACAAGAATATCATCAAGAAAACAACACACGAGATTGCTTTAGTCGTCAGCTCACTTGCAATGGCTCTTGAAGGCTCTCTCTGTGCAAGAAGGGTCAAAGTTAGCGATATCGACAAACTGGCTATGCAATATATGGGTGACACTGATGCTGATGAAGCCCTTGATCCGATAATCAGGCCTAGATCAACGGAAATGGCATCGTGTAGCTGTAGTGGCATGGGATGTGGAAATTACACCTGCTCCAAGGCGTGCACGAGAGTTTGTTGGCAAAAATACGCTCTAAATAGATGGGCATGCCATGCAGTGGACGGGGGCCCCAGTATAAGTTTAGACTCTCTATGCGATGGAAAATTGGATTGTTACGACGAAACCGACGAAATTGGTTGTGCTTTAGGTAAAAGAGATTGTTTTTGCTCATCATCAGATTAATAAAATATGTTTATTTTTAATATAATGTTTCTTAACAGGCAGCAATACAAAATTCGAAGCTGGTAAAATATACGACAATTTATTAAAACTAGTCGCAAGTAAGACAAAATTGAATGAATACAATTTCATCATATCGGACCTTGTCGCGTTATACGATGCAATAAAATCAATGCAGGAACTGAGCGCCCAGCCTCACACAGAAACGTCGAATCTTAAATTGGCCAGAGAACATTGTTTTTTCACAATACTAACAATTCATGATGCATTCTTAAGTGTAAATAACGTTAAGAAGCTGAACAATGGCTATCAATTTTTATCATCGGTAAGTGAACAGTTGATGAATGCGATGAAACGGTCCAGAACTGGCAATGACAGGATCATATCTTCAGACAAATGTTTATGCACCGGGGCTCGTTGTGCTATGCCCAGATGTTCCAAACTGTGCGTAAGAGCTTGCTCAGCAGAGCCCAATCTAACCAGGTATTTATGTGGAGATATGAACCTCAATAAAGATATACCGATTAGTAATATTTGTAACGGCAAGACGGACTGTCCGAATGGAGAAGATGAACAAGGTTGTTTAAAAGGTAATTATTTTCTACAACGTTGGATAATAATCAAATAATTATTTTCAACTAGATCATATTTTGCGGTGAAAACTTAAAATAAATGAATTTCTAGTTAGTAGCTTCAGATATTGATACTACTACCATGTATAGTTATTTAAATTTGTAATCGTGTTAATTTTTGAATTTGCAGATGTATGCCGGACACATCATCTTGTTCTCTTACGCCATCAACTAAAAGACACAGGACTGAAGCAAGAAGGATCTGCTATGGGAGAAGTGTTGAAGTCCTGGAAAACAAAGGTAAAATACAATCCCCATCCTTTTTTCGTTACTACCCTGGTTCCCTTTGTAATAATTGATGAAAATTTTCTACTAAACCCCAGTAACTATTATTTTTCAATCGAAGCACGTTACTAGGATGTGTGACCTAGTATCTAACCAGTGTTTACGTGACATTAAGACTTAACATATTTCAATTTAATGTATTCATGAGTAGAGTGCAGTGTCATGCAATGCTTAAAAGTAAAGTTCTAAATTATTGAAAATTACTAGGAGACAGCGGAGCGTGGTGGCCTGTTGGTAAACGGAACCAGACCTGGCTACCAACATGTTCACGGTGGTTGCGGGTTCAAATCCCAAAGCACACCCCTGACTTTTCGGACTCATGTATTCAGGAGTCATGTATTGACGAAATCTGCATACCATAGCGATTTGAAAGAATTTCTATGGAATGTAAAGCCGCCAACCTGCACTACGCCAGCGTGCTAGATAATATGGCCTAACCCCCTCTTAATCGTACTCTCGATTGTAGAGAAGTCCCGTGCCGTGAGAAGGCTGATATAGCACAGTACAGTACTAGAAGACTTTATTTGGTAAGCATATCATATGACTTATAGTGAAATTGTAATTCACAGGTAACATCGTCAATAGTGATAGCGGAGAAAGAAGGTAGACCCACTCCAAAGGAACTCAAAGACATAATAAGCAAGATCCTGCAGGATCTGGTCATGTCCTACGCGTCATTGAATTTCTCCAGACGGAATAACGAAACTAACGTTTTAAAACATTTCATTAAAATCTCCCAACATGTAATGGAATCTATTAAATCTTGTGGACAATAAAAGATATTTAGTTTTACCATTAATTTACCGGTGAATTTGCGTTGTTAGTGTCAATTGTTGATGCTTGAATTCTTTTTTTCTAATGTATTACAATTTACAACCGTATGTTATCTCCAATAGGATATGATAGAATATAGATAAAGAGGTGCTAACTGAAACCATTCATTAATATTCAAATAATAATGACCAACAGAATAGCACGAAATATGTAGGAATTCTGTAAAATATGATGTTAAAATCGTATTTATTTCTGTTGTTATGGAGTTTAAAAAATCAAAATGTTAAACTCATGATGATAAACATTATTAAGGTTACAAGGAAGTCGCATCACTTCGAACAGATCGCTAGGCACTTCGAACAGATCGCTGAGAAACCCTCGGGGAGATTTATGTTCAGCAGGGGACTTCTTGTAGTTGAGGATGATGATCTTGAAAAATTCAAAGTTACAAAACATTAAACACGTTACTCATATTCATCCTATTAATTTTAACTCGATTTTTAAAAAACTCTACTGAGGCTGCAGAAATATGAATTAATATCATTCATTAATTGATACTTATTGTTATTTGACTGCACAATAAATGAGTTTAGGTAATTATAAAATAATGTATTTACTAATAATGTTTACCACTGGTATTGTACCGCTAGACCAAACCAAACTCAAATAATTATTAATAAAATTAACGTCCGCGTTAATTTCTTTGTAAAGTTAGATAAAGTACAACACGTCACAATACACTGTTATCTCAGTAAGTGACTAATACCTTGATATATATGTGTGTGGATTGTTTTCGCCGCAGTTGGTTGTGAGCCAGTGAGCTGATACCATGGCAGGTGAGTGATAACGCTTGATAACTGATAACACATACTAGAACATACTGTAATTTAAATTGCTCTCATTCATTTAATGTACTAACTATACAGCTTTATGCTAGTTTGTAATCATCTGTATTATTTAGAAATTCTATAGATATTAAATGCGTTAGTAATGAAATAACCGCTGTTATGAAAATTAAAGTAATACCTGACACAATTTTGCATGTGTTGTGCGTAATTGCATCTTTGCGATAACGAGTACCGTTTCATTTCATATTTAGTTGCAATTGATACTTTATTAGTGATTTAAATACATAATAGTTTAAGGAATTATGGTTAATCATTACACGTCTTACCAAATTGAGTAATTAAGGCCAAATTCACTTGAATCAATATCAGAAGAAAGACATTCGCTAGCATTTCATAATTATTACAAAAAAAATTGTTAATAAATCATTATAAAATTCAGTTTGATACAAAAAATTGGTTTCGTACCGGTAATCGCTGTCCTTCGATTAAATTCTTGTCTGATATCAAGTGGATGTTATCTTCATAAGTATTAATTATATTTTCATGTAACGTACAATTACCTATTTTGTTTACGTGGTAGCAATTTAAGCGATGAATTTAAGAGTCAATGATCTTACTCCTGAGCATGATAACGATAGCAATGAGTGAATGAGATAAAACATCCAGATAAACAAAGATTTCATCTGTAACATTTACGACTAAAGTATGACCAAAACATCTATGCTATATCTTGGTTCGAATGATTCAATAATAGCAAGAAACTTCTTAATCAGCTGAAAAGCAGCTGTTTTATATGGAAAACGTTTCCTTTTTAATACCCATTAATTACCCAATTAGCGTATGTATCACTAGACATTTGTTCGTATCCGAATGATCTAGAAAGATCGATTTATAACCTTAAACGAAGCCTAGGCATTACAGCTGCACTTAAGATGCATTATTGACACAAGTACGTATTGTAATGTAAATTGTGTACGAGTCGAGTGCGCAGATGTTTTCAGCTCACTGCTCAGACAATATGGCGTCTTTGAAACAAAACCGCAATATCTAACTATAATTGTGAATTGACTGCCTCGGTGGCGTAGTGGTACTACGGTATGATTGCAAAAGCCGAGGTCTCGGGTTCGAATCTCGGGTCGGGCAAAGTGATATTGGATTTTTCTTATCATTATTAGCCCGGAGTCAGGAATTTGTGCCCGATATGGCGATAGGCTCGCCCCCTATCACATCGTGGGACGGAATATACAAGGCGAAACGTGGGTGTTCTAGTAGCACCTCTGCCTACCCCTTCTGGGAAAAAGGCGTGTGTTTATGTATGTATGTATGTAACTGTGAATTTATTCTTAGGATTTTTCGCGGCTTCGCTTTCGTTGTTTTCTCAAGCCATGTAGTTTATACGTTAGCACATAAGTTTTTGATATAAAAATAAAAAATTCCCCATGCGATCGGTCAGTATTTTCTCTAGATGAAATTTATCCAATGTCGTAATCTGTACCCCTGACAATCTATATTTAAAATATCATGAAGATATTTAAATGAGTAATTAAAACGTAAACAAGAAAAAAAACTAAGTAATTACTCATAAAGATCTGTTTAATAAAAATTTATTAACTTCTTATTTAAAAGTCAATAATATCTATTATCTTAATTAAGGATATTTAAAATAGGTGACGTAATAGAATTACCTAGTTACTTAATTGATAAAATGATTAGTCGAATTCGTAAAAATAAGGAAATTAGTCATAAATAGGAATAGATAATATTGAACACAAGTTTGTTTAGAAATGAATCAATAAATTAACTGATTGTTAATCATAATGACAGTTAACTCTTTTAATTGTTGCAGTAACTTATGGAAAGGAAAATCTTAGATTATCAGCAGATTGATTAAAAGTATTGCATTGTATATATTTAGTTGTCTTAAAGAATACAGTTACATAAGCTACAGGAAGAGTTCCATAAAAAATCATGGAAAAATACACTAATTTAACCAAAACAAATTAGATCATGCTATAAATATAGTTTGAAGAACTTGCAATTGCTTTTTCAGATCCATTATATCATTGGACTACAAGTACTAGATAACAACTGTTTTGATCACAGTGAAGTGTATAATAAATAAACATAATTACTAGTAACTGACCTATTTTGGGTTCACTCAAAAATATTATAGCTTTTAACCGCTAATATTACAGCTATAGTCCGTCAACCCGCACTAGGCCATCGTGGTGAACCGCATGGTGTAACCCCTCGCAATCGTACTCTCGATTGTAGAGGGATACAGGCATACAGAAAGTAAAATGTGAATTTTGTATAACTATCATTTACCATATGACTAATGAATATGCTATTTAAATAGAGTACTTAAGCACATTAGGCGTGGCTATCTTCAATAACACATTTAACTTAGCAAGGACAAAACAACTAAAACAATTCAGTACCCAGCATTCAGCATACTCACTGACTTATATGAGTCTCATCTTCTCAATGGAAATTTATTTAATAGAAAACCAATCTTAAATATAACCCAAGATTATAAGTTTAGATCTATGTGCTTGAACATTCCGATTAACCTGTAATAAGAGAAATCAGTAACCTCTGTAGTCTGGACCTACCCCATTCTGCAAACATGTCATTCTAACATGCCTGTATCTGCGTTTGATATTGATCGTTATCTGATATACAAGCCACGACATTCGATTCATACTGTTACCAACTGCCCCTCAAAATTAGGGCTAAAACAGATATCACCTACAGATCTTAGTACCTACTGCGCACATTTCTGTATCTTGCCTATACGAAGAAATTAAACTTATTATCAGCGACCGATAAGATTCCATTTATGTACAAAGCTATCCACTTAAAATAAAGTACCACACGTTATCGAGGTGGCTACAGCACTCTGGCTAATCGATTAGCAATTTACTCGTTTTATTGAGGGAATGATTTTATTGTCCAGCCACAAAGTAAGTTTAAATATCGATTTTCCAATACGCTCTCACGAATAGGGAGTATCGATTGTTTATTGAGTCTATAAAATCTTAAAGGTACTGAATTTTCGTGTTAATATTTTATCAAATATTTTAATACTGTTCTTATACTGAGTATTAAGAACGAATAGATTCGCAAAAACTCTAAATTACAGAGTATTTTTAGATAAACTTTACGTAAATAACTTCAATTCTACCAATTAGTCATTCATTCTTTATCTTTTTACTCTTATCCAAATACAAAATTTTGATTGATTACATAAATGGAACGTGACTGATAAAGTTAGTAAACATATTACATGAAAAATTTGCTAATATACTACAAGCCTTACTGATTAAGGTGGATGAGGGAAGACATAAATAACAACAAATTCCGAAGACACAGCTCGCCTAGTTTGGTTCATAGATTTAAGTAACATTGTACCTACTTGGACCCAAATGAATTATTATAACACAAAAACTATTATCCAGGACGTCCCTATTACGGATTTGGTGGGCCACCGCCCCCGCCACCTCACGGGTTCCCGCCCGGCCACCCGCCCGGCCACCCCCCTCACGGTCCTCCCCCCTTGTACCCTCACGCCCCGGGGGTCGTGTTCTACCCCGTTCATCCCGCGTTCTTCTACCCCTATCCGCCTCCCTCCTCCCACCAAGAGCCTAGCGACACGGTTCAAATCGTCGAAGACGCAGAGCCGGAAGAAATTGTGCCAGAGTTACCGGGCGAAACTGTCGAGTTGCCGTATAGTAAGTGACCCGGGATCTGTCGGGATCTGGAGAGATGACACCTTATAAAACATTCATACCATTGATACCTCAAGCAAAACTTACTAGCTTTTGGTATTCGGCTGAACCATCAGCTTTCATAGTAACTGTTCCCATTTCGAAACCATTATCATTTTGAATACTAAAAATATTAGTTACTGGTACTATATCATTTACCAGATTTCATTTATCGTTTTCGAATACGGGTATTCCAGTTAGGCAGTAAATTATAGCTATCTTTTACAATGTAATCAATTCTTAGAATATGTTCAACGAAAAGAATTCCTAAGCGACTTAGCGCCAGCTAATCTATAATACAGTAATCTAGCCACGTCGTATTTGCTTTAGTGATATTGATAAAGATTTCGAAACTTTACATCATGACTTAGATACTGTATCGCACGATAAACAATTCTGAGTACCAGGTACGGGTTTATGTAATTATTACTTTCCTGTTTCAATTCTGTTTAGTAATTAGTAATTTCGTCAACACTAACTTTTTTCGTATATTTTGTTCCATCACCTAGTTAGTTAAATGTGTAGGTTCATACAAAGGTGTTATCTCTTGCATGCTTTGTGTATCGTTCGGCGATGTTGGGCCAATCCTCTCTATGGATCCTCTTCCCTCCTCCCCCTTCCTGTGCGTGGATAGCGTTGACACACGTTTAATTTTTAGTTTAGTTTTTACCATATAGAGTTTTGGCCGTAGCTTTTGTGTTGTTGATTGAATTTTTACCAAAGTAGTATTAATTTTCTAAGAAACTTCGTCACAGTAGGGATTCATTATTAACTTGCTTTGGGCCTTTCCTTCTTCAATAATTGAAATCTTTGTACTTAACTTGTTCGTTAAAAACGTACTTAGTGAACAGTACGCATAGTGTCTTCCGACCTATGGTAAATAACATGCAATGTTTTACTGAAACACATTGTAAATGAGCTTGATCGCATTGCTTTTATTCATCACAAAGGATTTGTTTTATCAAACGCTATCATGAAAATGTAGGGCAGTCATTTCTAACCGTATGTTTGACTCACTCCAAGGTGTTAGATACCAATAATCTTTATCACTGATGGAAACCAGGCTGATATTGTTAATGCTGGTTTTAATCTTCAGGTACATACCGTTGGGTCCCCGCTTGTTTGAGCCAAAGGAGTATCCCTCCTGGTGCTCTCAGAGTAGGAACTGACGCTGACGGTGATGAGATCTACGCTGGCAGGTGCCACCATGAAGGTGACATCCTCCCCGCCAAGGTCATCCCCTCCAAGAACGCTTGCTACATCGCCTATGGTGGAGAAGAAATCTTAAAGGATCAGTTTGAGGTCGGTACTTAGCATTCAAATTACTATGTTTTTATGATATATCATTAGTCTAATAACACCTATTGCTTCATATAAGTTGCTTGGAACTGTAATTTATACTCAACATGGGAATAGCCTTGCCTCCTATTACATTTAAGGACAACTAGAATCTTTACTTTAAATATCTTTAGGGTTACTAGTGTAAACTTATTTATCAAATATCAACCATTCGTTATATTAAAGCAATATGTGGAAAAGAAAAAAATCTTGTACTCAAAATAACAGTCGCCGAGGCCGAAAACAGCTCGGAGAACATTATCATGTGGAAAAGAAATAATCGAATATTGCCTAAAATTACAACGATTAAAATTGACCTCCTTGATCTCCTAATATCGTCAGTTACGGGAATACCCTTCTGGTAAGCGTTTTACTTGCTTTGTCATGTCTCGTGACAAATACGTTTATGCCCTGGAAGTAATAGTTTATGCACTGCACGGAACACAAAACTGTATTCAAATCACACTCAATCCATTGACGTGCGTAAATACCAGAAAACAAGTGATTTATGATATGTAACACAGTATCATTAGGCTTAGTTAGATTTCGATAGTTAGAGGATATGTTTTCTCACAACCTTACTTTATGTCAGTACACGCCCCATCAACCCATTTAGTTTCTTTGTTTCCAATTTGATAACCGTTACTCAATTCTGCGCTGTCGACTCCAAGTCAACCCAATTCTGTCTTACCTGTTTTCTGTTTTGGTATCCAATCCAATCCAATCCATCAGCCAAAGGAAGTCCACTGCTGAACATAGGCCTCTCCTAATGATTTCCACAGTGACCTGTTGGAGGCAGCCTGCATCCAGCGACGTCCCGCGACCTTTACCAGGTCGTCTGACCACCTAGTGGGTGGACGTCCCACGCTGCGCTTTCCGCTTCGTAGCCCCCATTCGAGAACTTTTGGTCCCATTGGTATGGTTCTGTTTGGTTATAATCTTTCTAAATTCCTAATTGTATTTTCCAGGTGCTGATCCCCGCGATGTTCTCGTGGCAGTTCTCAACCAACGGCGCGGTCCCCCCTGGCGCCGTGGAGGCTGGAGTCACCGCCGACGGAGAGAAGCTGTACTTCGGCAGGGTCACACACGACGGATGCATTACTCCTGGCAAGGTGAATAACATGCGGAACCATACCTATAGTTGCATTGGAAATATAGTTATCTTGAGTAGATCTGTCACCGCTGCCAGAACTCAGAAGTATGGAAATATTCTGAGCAATATTACTACGATAGGTTTTTGTACAGACAGCTGTACAGGCATATTTATGCAATGCTAAATAATTACACGACTGCTAACAAAAGCATGTAATGCTTTTATTTAGTTTACAAGGACATTCATTATTTATTTAGTGTAGGTATGTAACAATACGATACAAACAAGTATAAAGTCAGTATTGTTCTCAATAATCATTAAAAACTTACATCAGTTATTGTATTGTATCAGCCCATATACAACCCACTGCAGGGCACGGGCCTCATCTACAATCGATAGTACGATTGAGAGTGGTTAGGCCATATAGTCCACCACACTGGCCTAATCCGGGTTGGCGAACTTTTTACATACCATAGAAATTTATACAAATCGCTATGGTATGCAGGTTTCCTCACGATGTTTTCCTTCACCGTTATAGTGCGTGGTGATTGACTATCAATACATCAGTTACTAATTGATAAATACAGCATGGCTTAAAAAACGAAATGTTTACGTACTAAACGCTAAAATTCATTAAACTGTTTAATAAAACTCAAATACTCGTATATGTTTTTTAATTGTGTATATTTAACTATTTATTTTTCTTTCAGATCCACCCCAGCCACGAATGCATCTACTTCCCCTTCGACGGTGAAGAGAAGAGCTCCGCAGAATACGAATGCTTGGTTCTTTTGTAAAACCACAAACACATCCATATTATATTTCTATTCTCTTTATTCCAAGCAAATGTACAACCAATACAATCACTCTTAAATTAATCAAATCAAACATCGTCAATTATTTATGATTCTTTAAAGGGATAATGTAAAAAAGTATCAAATCTATTAATTATGTAAATGAAAGAGTGTGCGAATTAACGTAGTTAAGTATGGAAGCTATTACACAGACTGTAAACGTAATATTATTGATAAATATAGTTTTATATTGAAGTAAAATATAAAATGTTTCTTTTCAGTTTTGTCTACCCCGTATATTTTTATGCAGGTTTCCTCCCGAAGATTTCCTTCACTGTTATAGTGCGTGGTGATTGGTGCTATTAATGACACACGTGGTCCCGAAAACTCAGAGGTGTGCCCTGGTACTTCAATTAAATTTATACGCAGTGGTGGGTTTTCGGTAATTTTATTGGTGAACTTATCTATGGAGAAGTTACATAATTGTGTATCGGAGAGTTATAAAAGTATTACTGTATTAGCCCTTATACGTCCCACTGCAGGGCACGGGCCTCCTCTAAAATCGAGAGTACGATTGAGAGTGGTTAGGCCATATAGTCCACCACGCTGGCCTTGCGGGTTGGCGGACTTTTACATACCATAGAAATTTATAAAAATCGCTATGGTTTGCAGGTTTCCTCACGATGTTTTCCTTCACCGTTATAGTGCGTGGTGATTGACTATCAATAGACACGTCATGAGTCCGAAAAGTCACAGGTGTGCCCTATGATTTGAACCCGCGACCACCGTGAACATGTTGGCAGCCGCGTCTAGACTGTTACCAACTGCCATCACCTCTTTTATTCACCTAGTTTCAAACACAATTGCTTAATCCAAAAAACATATATATTAGCCTATAAATACTCAACTGATTACATGGTTGGTTTTCCACAAATGTTAAGGGAGCTTGGGATTTTTGATAAAACCAATGAATTTCTGTGTCTATATACGTCATACAGCAGGTCATGGGCTCCTCTACAAACGAGAGTAGGGATTAGGCCATATAGTCCACCACGCTGGCCTAGTGCTGGTTAGCGTTACATATCGAAATTGCAACCAATGGATGTCAGCAATTCCGCAAATAAATTCTAGTGGACGATTGATAACATTTCGATCGAGAGTTGGCGACTGCAACATGATCCATTCTAATTACATAAGTGTCTCATTAGGACACTAGTTAATACCGTTGGGCAACGCAGTTGTCGAGTAGGTCGTCGCGGTTACTTCTTGTGTTATCAGATCGCAGGTCTGAAAGCCCTTACGTTGTAACATTAACTGTTTCTTTTGTAACCTGTCATTTGTATAAGGCGTTGCTGTAATATTTTATGTACTCAAATTCGCTTTTGAGACTGCTTCGGTGGCGTAATTGTATACGGTACTATTGTCGATTACAAAGCTGAGGTTTCGGTTTCGAATCCCGGGACGGGCAAAGTGATATTGGATTTTTGTATTCATTATCGGCCCGGGGTCAGGAACTTGTCGTGGATACGGCGATAGGATCGCCCCTATCACATCGTGGGACGGAAAATACAAGGTCATATGTGGGTGTCCTGGTAGCACTTTTGGATACCCGTTCTAAGAAAAAGACGTGAGTTTATGCATGTATGTATCTTAAATTCGATTTTTTTATTGAAATTGAAACATTAGCCCAAAATTGTGGTCAGCACCTTTAAACACAGACTTGAACCATTTATTCACAAAAGAAACGAAGTGAGCCGTGTTTGTTTTCAAAATCCCTAATCTCTATAGTGAGGCCTTTATAGGTTACTACTGATGAATTCATAACGTATCTGTTTGCAGTATGCAGTAAGTCTATTCGGATTTTATCTTAACATTTCCGATGGATAACAGATAGGTTATCGAACGTCTTCCTCTGAGACATAGAAACAGATTTGCTATCGCAGTTAGTCATAATATGAGAAAACACTACAAATATGATACTTCATATTAGTCAGCTAGTTGTGTATACAGGGTATTTCAAGACTGCTAGTGAAAACGAAGCCAGGTGGTAGTTTTAGTGACTACAGACACGATGCAACTAAAAATATACATAGCCTTAACGATTTTCGGCTATTGAATTATTTCAACTAAAATACAATGTTTCCAAGTCTTGTGTTTCATGTTTGAAAACTTAGCAAAAATATCAATCTTGATACGGGAATTATTTTAAACATTATATATATGAAATTAGTACAACTAGCAAAAGTATTATATTTTAAATTCACATTAGCAAGTCAAAAAAATCCCTATAATAGTCCGTTGGATGCCGATATCCTAAAATTACACAGGTGAAAATGTATATACTTTAAAAACAAATAAATACAAAGAATTTATTTAAATATGTCACGGCTATTTGCTTTGTTATCTCAATATTGTTTTAAAATGTAAATTAGGAATAGATATATTCGAATGTAGTAGTAAAGACGTTACGAAACAATTATTACATCAACTTTAGAAAAGGAACTAGATTCATATTATTAGTCTGACAATCAAAATAAATAATAAATGTTTGAAATATTAGCAAATAGCAATACATACAGGGTATATCAGGACTGCTACCGAAAACGAAGCCAGGTGGTAGTTTTAGTGATTTTGGATACAATGCAACTAAAATTTTTGCAAAAAAAAAGCGACGATATGTTTTTCTATTTTATTTCCTATCATCGTGTTTGGGTGGTAAATACATACATATTCCAAAAAAATAATGTACACACTTTTATTTTTAAAGACGTTATAGCACGCAAAGCTTTGAATTATAATTTTAGCAAAAACTATGGATTTACCATACAAACACAATGATATTTAAAACATTACAAAAAAAACGTTTTTTTTCGCAAAATTTTTAGTTGCATCGTATCTGTAATCACTAAACTACCACCTGGCTTCTTTTTCGGTAGCAGTCTTAATATACCCTGCATATCAAGACTGCATCGTTTCGAACTCTTTGTACAACAATATGTTTTAACGAAGCTATGATCTGACGTGGGATGAAAATATCCTTAGAAATACCAGGTCTACGAAACGAGACGCGTATGGAGAATTTTCACAAATCTTCTGTCATCTTATCGTGCATCCACACCGCAGTTACTTCAGTTGAGCAACGTTTCCAAACTTTACTCAGCAACATCATCAAATATCACTTGCCGTTAATTCATGCTGCCGAGTTAGTATGTGTTAAGTATTGTTGCCTAACATGTGGCAACATTATCATTTTGCACAATGTTGCTCCACAAAAGGCGTGTGGTGGTGTGGTGTGGATGCACCATTACTACGAACATCAAAACACATAAAATAATAAATGAATGTAGTGTCCGTAGTTTTTTTATCAGCCCATATACTTCCCACTGCTGGGCACGGGCCTACTCTACAATTGAGAGAATCGACTGAGAGTGGTTAGGCCATATAGTGCACCACGCTAGCCTAGTGCGGGTTGGCGGACTTACATACCGTAGAAATTCATCGTGTCCGTAGTGCCGAAAATAATTTATAAAAACCTGTAGAGGTTCTGTCTCTCTTTAATTCCAGATTCGTGTGCCGTTTTACACTTAATTATCACATTACACATGTATACTATTTTCATCAATAAGGGCCAATGAAACACAAAGACATTGTTCAGTGTTTTCCAATCACTTATATAGGCAAGGAAATCCCGAGTACGTATGATTGTACGAGTAGCCATTGACTATTCAACCGTTGTCGCCGGCTCGAGGTGCACGCTTAGTGATCTTGTGAATTTGTATTTGTTTTTGTCGACGAAATGTTGCCTATTGTCAAGATTGGAGTCTTCGTCGTGCTTAGTAAGTTGCTGAATTGTATAATAATTGTAGAATATATTGTTATAGTGGATTAGTTCGTTCAATTAATCTAGAATGTGAGTCTAGAGTCTAGACTCTAGAACATTGCCGGCATCGTGGATAATCATTTGTTTATTATAGACATTTTTAAGACATAGGTATCCAGTAGATATGTTTTTAATAATTGATTACTCAATTAATGATAAACATTTCTACAAATAAAGACGTATTTATTTTATAATACTAGTAAGTTACTCGTACTTCCATAATATTCAGTCTTTATCTAATAATGCAGAACTATATGAATTAGGAAAATATTTTTAATATAGATTATAGGAGATAATTTTGACGACCAAAACCAAATTTATAAAAAGATATAGCTTTTCTGATTTTTTGTTTAAATAAAACAATTCTTTTGAGTGAATTTTACTTTCAAACATTTGTGATGCGCGACAAACTTCTTTCTCTTATTAAAACTCTTTACCAGGTTAATTTTAAATAGCGTTTTTCAGACTTCGTTTTCTTTTAATTAAATTACTCCTAGACTCTTGCTAGGCTTTGTTTTATCAACCAGTCAGCCTTCCCTGGGTTCTATTTCTCCAACTTTGAAACTATTTAAAGCCAATTTTATCCAGCATTATATAAGATTTTTTATTATCTATCGGCATCGGTATTACGCGTCCGTATTATGTCACCAATGCAAATGCATATGCCATGTAGTTACACTGAATCATCGCCCAAATAGCCGACAATGATTTATGGCCGCATATTTATGGTTCGCACAGGGTCAAGGCGAGAGATAAACAGATAGATAATTTTAAATATGTTTCATTATGTTTTTAGTTTTTATACTTCACTAAGTGTAAACCTGGAAACCATAGCCGCGATTTGTATAAATATCTATAGTATGTAAAAGTCCGCCAAACCGGACTAGGCCAGCGTGGTGGATTATATGGCCCCACCACTCTCTATCGTACTCTCGATTGTAGAGGAGGCCCGTGCCCTGCAGTGGGACCTATATGGGCTGATATAGTACAGTACAGTATTTCACTGTACATTTCTTTATTCATTGAAAGATTTTAATTTTGTAATGAATTTATTGACGATTTTTGTGATAGGGGACGTTCTTATTCTATGGCTTTTATTGCAATGTATGGCGAGACGAGCATGCCATTCGCCTGATGGTAAGCGATAAAACCGCTCATGGATAGTAGCAAACTAAACAACACCATGAATTACAAAGCAATGCTTGGCATTACATTGCGCTCGCAATCCTGAAACTGAGACCTAAGGTGTTAAATCTCTTTATGTCCAATGGTTACTCTGTCTACAATATCTTTAAACCGGAACACAACAGTGCATTTAGACTGCAACAAAAATTCCAATCGGTGAACAACTAATAATACATACCTATGTACCTATGAAATTGTTCATACCCAAGAAGGCACCTATGAGATTCTTCATACTCAAGAAGGCACACAAAATGGAATGCCAGATGTATAACACTCGAACCCAGTGCCTCACTGTTACAAAATATTCAAAATCAATGCATTGATTTTAAACAGGTTATCTGCAAGACATTTTATCTGTGCCGAGATGTTCGACAGCGCCGCAATCAATAAACAGATTGATTACCGCGGTTTGAAACACGAGACCAATGGACTACTTACGTTTTGATACTTACGTTTACTGTTATTAGTAATAACGATCACCTTATGATAACTTAGTAGGTACAGCTGTATCACATTTGTACAGATATTTCATATTAGTTAAATCATTATTGAGAAATACTCCAAATAGTCACAAATGTTGTTGTGTGTGTTTGTTTAGTTAAATTTAGAATGTTTATAGACATAAAATTAAGGATGGTAATATCTACATGTACACATGATCAAATAAACTACCACTTCTGGGCATATTCTTTCCTGCCGTCAAAGATGCCTACTCCACCGCGCTCATCTAATGCATTTGCAAATTGGTATAATTTTATAAGCGCGTGGTGGCCTGTTGGTAAAAGATCAAACGCGGCTGCCAATGTTCACGGTGGTCGCGGGTTCAAATCCCAGGTTACACCTCTGACTTTTCGGAGCCATGTATGTATTGATAGTCAACCACCACGGACTATAACGGTGAAAGAAAACATCGTGAGGAAACCTGCATACCATAGCGATTTGTATTAATTTCTATGGTATGTAAAAGTCCGCCAACCGCACTACCCCAGCGTGGTGGACTACATGGCCTAATCACTCTCAATCGTACTCTCGATTGCAGAGGCCCGTGCCTTGCAGTGGGACGTATAAGGGCTAATACAGTAATACTTTTATAACTCTGCGATACACAAGTAGGTAACTTCTCCATGATACCTTCACCAATAAAATTACCGAAAACCCACCACTGCGTATAGGTTTAATTTAAATACCAGGAAAAATAATAGAAATTTGACAGACGCTCAAGCATCAGGAATTAATAAAATACAATGTATATGTATATATTTATCTATATATTACGAAATCTTTACATATAATATATTATTTTAATATTTATTATATATATTATTTTCTCATTATTATTATTATTAATTTGTTTTTTTTTATTAGTTTATGCGCCTACCTTGATTTCTCTTCACGACCCAAAGGTTGATTGGGAGAGAATGCCCCAGGCATTAAGTCCGCCTATATACTATGTATATAAAGCGTTAATTAATAAATAAATAAATAAAATACAAATGTCACAGTGTTAGGCGGCGCGGTAACCGACATGGCAGGCGAGTGCGACATGGTGGGGTTCTACCAGGAGCTGGGCTGCACACCAGTTCCGAAGACCGACAACTCCAGCATCTGTCCTGATGCCTTCACGTGCCCTGACCTGCATCCTAACAACACCATGTGCTATTACCGGTAAGTGTTAATATTTCATATTTTTTTGACAGCCTCCGTAGCGCTGTTGGTTGGACGTCGGCTGTGAAACAGGAGAACGCAGGTTCGATCCCAGGTCGACAAATGTGTGTGAACCACAAGTATTTGTTCTGAGTCTGGGTGTTTGTGAGACCGGAAAGTCTCTTGTAGCTCCTAATACCTACGACACATTATTGAAGTTATAGGGATTAATTAAGAGAAATTGTCTTGGTCAAGAATAATAAATACACCCGATAGTCTCATACATACGACTTTACTCATACACAGTTTTAAAACCTATTTTAGTTATTGAATGTTTTGTCCCTTTCGAATGACTTTTGAATTCATTTGTGTGAAGGAGACAAAACATTCGATAACTAAAACAGGTTTTAAAACTGTCTATAAATAAGGCCGATAGTCATTAATTTGATAATGAGTAGAGTTAATCAAATCAATTAAGTAAATTGATTGTCAGCACATGAAGCAATGAGAATAATTTCATTGTAGTAGATGATTTTCATATCTAAAAACATAATTTGCCTACGATTTAATATCAGAAAGGAATCTTGTAAAATCATAATCCAAGTCTTCTTAGGATAAATAAGACACAACTAAGTTGCAAATATTTCTCTTAAATAGATAATAAAGTCAATTTAAATCTAAGGATAGTGATCTACATGTCCCTAGTTAGAGGTAAGTTGTTATCATACTGTTAAGGAAAATCTTGTTTGTTGTTCTAACCTCGGTTCAAGCCTACGTAAATATTGCTTATTGCCTTACACAGAAACCAACTGAGGGCCAACAAAACAGCGCTTTATGACAATATGCTAGTTTTCTAATGTTGTCTATTTAATCCAATCCAATCCAATCCATCAGTCAAAGAAAGTCCACTGCTGAACATAGGCCTCTTCCAATGATTTCCACAGTGATCTGTTGGAGGCAGCCTGTTGTCGATTTAATGTGTGAAGTAAAGTTTATTCTTAACACCCTTAAATATGTTTAAATAATGCACAATGAAAAAGGCTACCCAATGTAATTGGACTCACGAATCTAGAGTTCCGTAGTCCTATAAAAGTATTTGAAAATATTGCCGGCAAAATAAACAGTATAAAAACATAATGAGAAATAACTAGACGATGTATCACAAAAGTTCCATAAATTATTTTAAAAAGAAAAACGAACGAAATAAACCAAACCCTTAGCGAACCACACTACGAAAAACAAATGGTCATAAAATTACCGTTAACCCAAACCAAAGTAACATCGCTTTAAACTTACACAGCCTTAGTTACAGACAGTTTTACACCTTGTTTTGTCCCTTTAGAACGACTTCCAAATTCAGTTTGAGTGAAGAAGACAAAACATTCCATAGTTAAAATAGGCTTTAAAACTGTCTATGAATAAGGCCGACACACAATTGTCAATTAATAGACTAACTGTACACAGTACAACCGCTCTATTTGTAAATAAAAGATGACCGGTGGACGGAGTGACTCACCTCGCGACCTTGACAACTTTTTGCATTACACACAAAACCCCGACCTCGGGAAGAGACCTTCGCGCTTCTTATGAGATAACTGTACTTAATAGGAAATGATTATAAGTACAAGTAGGTCAATGTTTGAAATGAAATGTCAGGTGATTTTGACTATACCTGTTTCGATACTGTTTTGATACCTATAAAATATAGAAGCTTAGAGTATTTATAATAAAGAGGGACCGCTGTCATTTGCGTCTTCAAAAACGTAGATATATTCTTGTTCGTAATTTTCGTAGCACTGCTTTATTAGCGAAAATTGAATAAATTATTTAACAACAAATTTCTACAAATTCCGTTGCTAACCGAAATTAAATTTAATTATTATCCGTCTAACATTAGTTTCAGTGGAATTTAATAGTCCTGAACAATTTTTTTTATTTTACTTTTAAAATAATTCGTGCATGTCAAAACCTGTCAAATGTCAGCCAATAGGAGGGCAGAAAAAGGCACCACCATTTTTATCTACGTTTTGAAGGATCAACGCTCTCTTTATTTTATAAATACCCAGAGCATACAAGTTCCATGATTTTGGAATATCTTCCTATTTTTATGACTGTATTAGGCCCTAATCGGCCACTGCTGACCAGACCCTTCTACAACAGCGCTGGCCTAGTACGGGTTGGCACTGTTATGCATAAGTCTTAAACCGATGGGTAAAGTACCCATTGTATTTGAAGCCAGCTTTCCTGAGTTAAGTATTTGTACGTGTCATACAACGCATTTACGTAATTTACTTGGCTCTACAGTTTTCCTTAATGTTTGCAGTATTGAAATAAATCGCATGCTGGTTGCATCTTTTGAATTAATGAATCAAGAGTCAATAGGTTGCAAAATGGGACATTGGTCATATTTTAATATATAGTTGAATGTTAAACACGCATCATTTTATTATGAAGTCTCTCAAAATTTCCTTTTTTTTCCGTGAATGTGTAGGTTCGCTCTGTTAATGATGGTTGAGGAGACATGCTTTTATAATTGCATCGATCATACAGAAGATTGCCCAAAATGTAATTCCTTTTATATTTTATTCGGACGATAAGCTCCACGTTTCATATTTATGTTGTATGACACCGGTAATTTTAAATATAAAAATAAATCGATAAGTAGATCATTTTTCTTTTTGATTCAATTTTATCAGTTTTCCTCTAGGTTAAGAAACAGCGGCAATGTCATAGCGAATTTCCTGGTCATTATTTATTGTTGCAAAAAGATGTTACTTATGTTCAAACCCAACGAGCTGTGAACATCGACTTCTTTGCCCCAATCAATCAAAATCATTTATACAAGAAGAAAAATCAAGTAATTTTTATATTTTTGCGGTTTTTTACATATTAAATTGACCTCTGGACATCACTCTTCTCAACCCGAACCGGTCAAAATAAATTATGAGCGAAATTAACCAAAATATGTAATTTTTTTTATCTCCAGAGGTGTTGCCTACGGCGACCGGTCCACACTGCCTCAGAACCTGATCAAGAACCCGTGCTCCTTGGCGTGCAACTGCCGGGTATCGAACGGGGAACCACAGTTCGACTGCGCTGCCGTCGACTGTGTGGAGAGCTTCGACCCCGACCTACAGCAGTGTGTCAACACTTACGAGCTAGACTCTTGTTGCAGCACTGGAACTGTGTGTGGTAAGTACTTGTTACTGATTAATAGCGTTCACGCCTGCCATGCCCTGTTTCGCCCAAAAACAGTACTTTTCGAACCAGTTTTTATACATCAAAAAAATATTCAAAAGAAAAATTTATGAGTAATAATTTTATAAAATGTTGTCATCTAAAGAGTTGCGTGGAGAAGATTTTAGATTAATAGATAATTAGTGAACACTCGTAATATAAGGATTACTGGACAGAGGTTTTCTTATTTTGACTTCGAATGGCAATTTCGAAGTTGAATATCTTAAATCACTAAACAAAAGAACAAAATATATTTTTTATCTGACTAAAAAGACCCTAAGGGAAAAAGTTTGTAGAGGAAATAATCTTTTGTTTAATTCACAAGAAATAAAAACTTTAAAATGTTAAATTATTATTAAACAAAATACACCCAACAGTCACAAACAGTTCTGATCCAACGATCAGATCAATTCTGGTGTCGTAGATATCAGAAAGTACATAATAACCTGCTCAAGCCTTGCCCACAATATTTTCCTACCATATTAAAATACCAACGATTCTATTGCTCATTATTGCTGACTAAAAAACACAGTTACGTGTCTACTGTAGCTCTCAATAATCATATTTACTCTAACTTTATATTATTTAGAGATGAAAAAGGAACATACTAAGAAAACCATAATTTTGTCGACACTTGGAAGGTACTTATGAACAAAATAATTTCGAAAAAAAGCATAACGAAAAACCCTGTTTTTTGGTGATACTTGTATAATAACTTCCAAATATTAATCTAATGTCGCCAGCTGTTTAATTCCAGTGTGTTTTTCATTCTCAGAAGTCTATTGAGGTTAAGTCTGAAATGTATTGACAGTATGTTGAGGTCATGTTTGTTTGCTTTCCATCGTCTTTGTTCGACGCATGTTGTTGAGTAACAATTTCTTGTAATTTCTTATGTTTATTTTTATTTCTTTTGCAATCTCGTGCTTGTTGGTACAGCGGTTTATTTCAGTAAATATAATGAAAATTTAACTTTATTTTATAAAGCATCAACCATTGAAAAGTATCCTAATGTAATTTATGTGACAATTGTGGATTGTTTGATTTTTTCTAAGAAGAAGTCACTTGTAGTAAACATTTATCTGGAATGTCATCCATCATAAATAAACTATACCTATCTATCTAAAAATATAATTGATACAAATCCTATTCTTCATACATACATACATACATAAACACACGCCTTTTTCCCAGAAGGGGTAGGCAGAGGTGCTACCAGAACATCCACGTTTCGCTTTGTATATTCCGTCCCACGATATGATAGGAGGCGAGCATATCGGGCACAAATTCCTGACTCCGGGCTGATAATGAATAGAAAAATCCAATATCACTTTGCCCGACCCGGGATTCGAACCCGAGACCTCAGCTTTGCAATCGTACCGTAGTACCACTACGCCACCGAGGCAGTCTATTCTTAATCTTCGAGAACATCCCCGTTATACAGTCACGTGATACAGTTAAGAATGATTAGTCCATTCCGAATGCACTACAAGCTATTACATAACATTAAGTTGATCACGCGAAGTGTTGTTTTTTTTTACACTGGCACGGCATAATGACTGCACTGCACCTGATGGTAAGCGCAAATCCCGTCCAGACAGAATATCGAATGGCATCAGACGGCGGTCCCACGCCATTCGACACAATTATGCCGACCTGCTGAGATGCTTCTTCACACTACGGCGGAAGGACCCAGGATTATAGGAAGGAGGGAACACGTGTGACGGCAACCAATTCCACCCACAGCTTCACAGTGCGGCACAAAAAAGAATTTGCGAACTTTTTAGTTCTCGCCGAGATGGTTTGGACCGTCAAGTTGTGGCTTCGCACGCCAGCACGCGTGGTTCTGTTAAGGAAAGGAGAGGAGGGGATCAAACTAAACAATTCAGAGCATTCACCGTGATACAGACGGTAGAACACGTGATGCAGACAATGCTACATTTCCTTAAAGTCAGCAGTGTGTCGCGCCTGATAGCCTATTGTATTACCCGCACGTACCACGCTTCCGCGACGGCAGCACGGAAAGCCTCGTCTTGCTTACACATTCGGGGCTTTAATGGGCTGTTAATATTTTATTAATATTAAATTAACGATTGTTTGGCTTTCACGGTGCATTAGGCTTTGTGCCTCTTTTTGTAGTTGTGTTTAGGTAAAGTATTTTATCGGGGATTTGATAGGTTAATTTTAGCAATAGTCGAGTCCCTTATTACTCGATTGAATTATATGAAGCATGGAGGAACCCGTTTATGTTTATACTTTTTCGCGTTGTTTTTAGTTGTAATTTTTATAGTATCACCAGTTAGTTAAGTCCCATTTACACGGGGAGAGTTTCTCGCCTCAAAGATACGATTATCGTAAAGTTATAAAAAAGTTGCATCGTGTAAACATTTGTCAGAACACGATAATCTACGACAGTTATGGCATGCGATAATCGCATACGCGAGACTCCGTGAAAATGAGACTTTAATTATAACCAATACAAATATACACAAAAATACAATTTCTTTTCAGGCAAAGACGCGATCGCCAAGCTGAAAACCTGCGACGTGGACGGCAAGACGTACAAAGAGGGCCAGATATTCGAACCCAAGAACACGCGGAAGATGTGCATCTGTACCGGCGACTGGAACGGCACTGTCGACGACGCTCACTGCACTGACATCAACTGCGGCCTGGAGATCCACTATCAGAACAATATCTTGGACAACTGCGCCCCTGTCTTCCTCGGGAATGGACGAGGTTGCCCCATTGGCTTTCAATGTCGTGAGTATTTTTAATATAACATTATTTAATTAAAATAACATGTAAAAACAAAAACGTAAAATTACGTGAATTTCAATAAATTTACTAAAATGTAACACAAATAAAAATTAATTAAATCAAACAAAACTAACAATAAAAGTCTGGACTACGTTAAAAGTCTTCAGATGTACCGCTGTCTTGATATACGTACTTTCCATTTCGAACCCGCTGCCATATTTCCAACTCTCTCTTCAGCCACAGGAAGTCCACTGCTGAACATAGGCCTCCCCCATGGATCGCCACATAGACCTGTTAGGAGCGGCCCGCATCCAGCGACTTCCTACGTCCTTAACCAGGACACACTTAACTTGCTTGTACGTGGCCTCCAATTTAGAACCTTTCGGCCTCAGTGGCCATCAGTTCTACGAGCTATGTGCCCGGCCTAGCGCCACTTCAACTTGCTAATCCTAACTGCTATGTTGGTAACCTTCGTACTCCTACGGATGTCCTAATTCTGATTTGATCTTGTAGGGAAACACCGAGCATAGGCCTCTCCATAGCGGGTTGAGTGACCATGAGCCGTCTTATGAGGCCCATAGTGAGAGGCCACGTTTCCACCTAATGACGAGATATAATTATTAACTGCCGACGGAAAAAGAGGGGTGTTTAAATAAGTTTGGTGTGCATGTGTGTCTGTCTGAGGATTCATAGCTCCTCAACGAATGAACCTTATCTCCGTCTGCATCGCATCTTCTTAATTACCACATTTCCTATTTTATTCTAAAAAATATATTTTTAAACGTGTTAGTGACTGCCTCGATGGCGCAGTTGTACTACCGTATGATTGCAAAGCTGGGATCTCGGGTTCCAATCCCGGCTTTGGCAAAGTGATATTGGATTTATATCTTCATTATCAGCCCGAAGTCAGGAATTTGTGCCCGATATGGCGATGGGCTCGCTGCTCGCCCCATATCACATCGTGGGACGGAAAATACAAGGCGAGACGTGGGTGTCCTGGTTACATCTCTGCTTACCCCTTCTGAGAAAAAGAGGCGTGAGTTTATGTATGTATATAAACGTGTTTGTTTTTAATTCCAGCGTCTTCCACATCGAAGGTCATCAGAGGCCTGAACCTCCGCAGCATCAACTCTGAGTGCGTGTTTGGCAACCTCACGCTGACTGTCGGGGATGAAATCACCGTCGATGAGAAATGCATGAAGTGTTCTTGCACGGTGCCTCCCTTCGTGTCATGCATGAGGCAAAACATCTGCGACTAAGCTATGTAATAATCAGATCTTTGATACAGCTTTACTTTATGGGGGGGAAGTCCCCCCATATAAAAGAGCATATAAAAGTTTATATGCTCTACTCATTGCCAGTTTAAGTACATATGTCTTTGGCGAGATTGATACAGTCCCCTTTCGACAGAAGACTAGGGGACTGTATCAATCTCGATCTGGATGGCTATCCAAACCTATTTAAAAAGTACTAAATATATCAAATAAAAACCAAGGCTTATTGCATCCCTGATTTTCAATCTCCTTGGCAGACCCCATTATTTTTATCCTAAATCCGCTAGTATCCACAAAACATTAATCGATAAATTTCATAATGCTTTAATGAATAATATCAAGATTTTAGCCTTTCGTACGAGGATCATATTTACTACAGTCTATGTTGTTTCTCTGTGCTCTATTTATTCATTTTAAACTACGAGTACTATAAAATACTATATGCGTATAAAATAAAATGTATCTAATAATTAATGTAATAGTAACAATATTTTAACTCTATACACGTAGGTCTGTATTTTGGAAAAGCTAAAGAAAGTAATGTTTCATTTTACGAAAGAATGTTTAAGAAAGTCTTAGTAGTATTAATTATTTTCATAACATTTAATTACCATATTAATATTTAATGATTATTTATGCCTTTTTATATTGTAGTTTATTTAGATTGTAGATATATCGAGCTTATTTTATTGATGATTCCGTCCAAGACACAAAAGGATATCCATATATGGGAACGATAGCAATAAAAGTATTTTTATTAAAATATATTTATTTTATTATTTAATAAAACTATGCTTAATTTAAGGTTTTCGCTTATATATAAATAAGGTTTTATTTACATTATGTACACGGTACACAGCCTTAAAAGAGGACCTTTGCAAAACTAACCTAAAATATGCTATGACGACTTTACTCTTAAGACTATGCCTTCTAACTAACTGCTTTAAGCGATTAAATGCTTTTGAACACAATTATCCTACAAACTAAAATTACACCAAGATTTATAGGTACTTGGCAGTAATAAAATTAGCATAAGACTACATCTAGACATATGTAAGTACTTAAAATAAGTGATATTATGTTTGTAATCATAAGTTTTCTTATAATAAATGATATAAATGCAGTATTTGGCAAGTTTTTTTGCGTAACCTAATTGTTTTTCATTCAATACTAGTTTAGATATGACACAATTTTACTAAATTCGTAGTAATCTCAAATTATAATGTAAATTGAAGCAAATTATATGTTGTGTAGGTGTTCTGGTCTTAGCTGAAGCAGGCGAGGCCCAGCTCGATTCTGAACATCTGGTCTGGTCTTCCAACGTCCCTGACTGCGACGTCCATGAGCGGCAGGCGACCTGGCTTGTCCGTCGAGTATTCCACAATGGTCTTTGCCCATGAGGATTTCTTGAACTGTAAAAGAGGTGATGTTTAATATTATTGTCTGGATCGGAGATTTTTCTATGATATGAGAGAAAAGCTATGATCGGTAATTATTATTTGTATGATGAAACAAAACTGAATAAACTCAATTGCTCAAACCTATTTGTCCTTAAACGTCCCAAGAAATAAATGAGAGCAACTCTATCGTTATGCCAGGCAGAAATTTCGGCACCAAGCGACTCAAGTCATTTTTTAAACAAAAAACTTACACAAATTGAATTGTCTGAACAATAAATCACCCCCAAACATTCACAGCGCATACAGCTGCCTCTTTACCAATGAGGAGACCATACTAATACATGGTTTCCAGTTACTCAGAAGCTTCTTACCTGACACTCGTCCAGCAGCGGCTTATACCGGAGTCTATTATTAGCCTTGGGTAGTATCTCAGCGTCGTTGTAGGCCATCAGCTTGATGCCGTGTCTGTGGTTGTTGGTGGTGGGGTCGAAGTAGCCGACGGTGTTGCGGCAGTGGAAGGTCACGTTCTGAACTGCCTTCACCGACATCAGCTGCAGGTAGGTCAGCTGTGTGTGGTCGGCTTTGTATGTGATCTGTGGGATAAAGGAATTTGTATTATCAGTACAGTCACATGATTAAAAAAAGAAGTGTTTTATTAATTTCTAATTTTATTACAGTGAAAGAGAAGGTGGAATAATTTTATCGACGATAGGGAGGGTTTTAGATTTCCTGCAAATTCACTCATTACACGATGGTAAAGCGGGCGGTTTACGTCGATTTTCAATGAGATAATTACTCGTATACCACTCACACTATATAAAGTGCTTGGTGGTCGCGGGTTCAAATCCCAGGGCACACCGCTGACGTTTCGGAGTCATGTATGTATTGATAGTCAATCACCACGCAGTATAACGGTGAAGGAAAACATCGTGAGGAAACCTGCATACCATAGCGATTTGTATAAATTTCTATGGTATGTAAAAGTCCGCCAACCCGCATTAGGCCAGCGTGGTGGACTATATGGCCTAACCACTCTCAATCGTACTCTCGATTGTAGAGGAGGCCCGTGCCCTGCAGTGGGTCGTATATGGGCTGATACAATACAATACAATACCACTCTAGTCAAACCCGCCAATTCCTTCAGTAGTCCTCGGTAACTCGGTGTAAGTAGTTGCCCACTTTCCCATTTTTAAATTGTCATCTGAATTGAACTTCTTACAGCGAGGCTTATTACATCTAAGAAAGCGAATCATATTCAAAGAGAAAAATAGGCACTCACAGCAAATCCATCTTCCATTTCACTGAGCCAAGGTTCGGTTTCCGCGCCGCTGTATGAGATGTCCTTGGACTGCATGGGCTTGGGGTATACGCAGCTTCCACCGGTCTCCATATCGCAGTGCACCATGATAGCATCGTTCATGTCGCCGCCGTTCGGATCGATCCAATATTGACCTGTGATAAACATTCAAAAATATTCAAGGATATACATTTATCTGATAATCGTCATGAGCTTAGCTATGAATTGTGTTGTCCAAACATCGCGAAAAAGAGTTTAGCTTTCCCTGTTAATTTAGAAAGAACCAAAAATATTTTGGCGATAGGCTCGCCCCCTATCACATCGTAGGACGGAATATACAAGGCGAAACGTGGGTGTTCTGGTAGCACCTCTGCCTACCCCTCCTGGGAAAAAGGCGTGTATTTATGTATGTATGTAAAAATATTTTGGGACGGACGGATTTGTTAAATATTAATTAGGTATTTCTTTAATTAGGAATTCATCCACAAGGATTAAAACAAAACTCTAATGTTGAATCAACATTTCTGCCCAACCGTTCATTTGTCAGACGGCGAGAAGCTTGTAAATTCTAAAGGACATTTCACATTCCACAAAATATGTAAATTATATTGTCTTTAACAAAAGCCAGTTTAAATCTAATTGCCAGCAATTGGTCCTGTTGATCTAGACAAAATAATCATAATTTCCGTGCCAGTAGGAAAATTATCAAATAATTGAATCTAGCCACAGCTTAGTTGATTGCAAAGTTGTGAAATCTAATATAATTTAAAAAAATGCCTTGCTTATTACTTACCACTTTTAAATTCAGGATGATGATATTTAATATCGCCACAGGTCTTCGCCGGTGCGTCCTTAGAGCCATCAGGTCGGAGGAACTTGTCAAGAGATGTCTTCAGACGGTCGTAAGCCTTCATCACAATCTCCTTGCGTTGTGCTGGTGTCATGTCGTCCTTGAAGAAACGTGGGGGGACCACGTTCGGGTCGTCGCCTAGTGGGTCGGGGCCTTTGACTGAACCTGAATGGGGGAATACCAATATAATTAGTACAAATTTTTAATTCAGCATAGACTCTTTATACGGCAGTCCCAAGATCTTCAGTCTTCTTATCATGCAAACAAAACGAGTAAGTATAATTGTCACTTCTACCCGTTTTCTATGAAAAGTTTCGATTCAAAATAAATCCAATGTCCCTAAGTACCTATCTTTGTTTTGTATAAATCTTCCCTTTGTTGTAAAAACATAACAGTACCTATTCACTAAACACATTGTCATAAATAATTATAAATATGCCCAACAACCACATACATAACCCTGAACCTAGACTAAGATCCAGTCTTGTGTCGTGGATATCAGAAACTACGAGAGACTATTCGGTCTCAAAACACTCAGATCCGACACAGTCGTTTCACAGTCACGGTAAAATGCTTATGTAACTGATTCCTTTAAATCGAGACAAAAAACACACTGACCTTGTTGTAACATAGCAGCAAGAGCAGCAGCGTCATAAGCCAGGCCTTCTCCAGGAGGTCCAGGCGGGCCGGGGGGTCCCGCGGGTCCGGGTGGGCCGTGGCGACCAGGGTCACCGGGTGAACCGCGACCTCCTTGCAACCCAGCTGGACCTTGAGGCCCTGGGCTACCGTCACGTCCTGGTGAACCTGTGTAATAGAGGATGGTGGGGTTATTACGTGATTATTGATCTGTACTGCACCATTTAACCCGCCTACCAAGTGTGTGAGTATGAAGTATAAACAGTCTGACGGTTGAATAATCTAATAGAACACTGATAGACATTTATTCACCTCTTGGTCCGACATCACCGTCCTTCCCAGGTGGTCCCATAGGTCCTGGTAAGCCTCGCTCTCCCTGTCTTCCAGGCGTTCCTATCAATCCCGGTAATCCTGGGAGTCCAGCGTGTCCCTTAGCTCCGTCAGCGCCAGATTCTCCTCGTTCACCCTTCGCGCCGTCCAATCCTGGAGGTCCTTGCTTTCCTGAAGGCCCTTGAGGTCCGTCAACACCAGGCTGGCCAGTTTCACCCCTTGGTCCGCGTTCGCCAGCGGGTCCAGTCGGTCCAGTTGGTCCTGTTGGACCCTGAAAATAGAGCGCAAGAATAATACTTGTTTGAAAAAGATTTATGTAATTGATTATTACTGCTCGTATTTACAATATTGCGAAAATTTATAATTGATCATTTTGCCATTATACTGCGTACCTACATAGCAATGGTGTGTAAGACTTTTTATGGTTTAAAACCTACGAATTAGGTAGAAAGAAATTACTATACAAGTTATAAAGTGAATGCAAAAAGAACCAAGTTACATTTTCCTTACCTTACAATGTTTCTTATTCAATTGCACAATTTAGAAAAGATCATATTAACAATATTACGGTACAGTTATAAGTAGTATAAAATTACCGGTAGACCCGAAGGCCCAGCTGGTCCAGAGTCGCCAGGAGGTCCCATAGGACCCTTGTCTCCTGTCCTGCCAGGTATGCCAGGCTGGCCTTGTTTACCAGGTCGTCCCTCCGGTCCAGGTTCGCCCATCGGTCCAGGTGGACCCTGAAGACCTGGAGTACCAGAAGGTCCGGGGGCACCGTCAGCGCCGGCCTTTCCTGGTGCTCCGCTTTCACCCTGCAAAATATAGGATTCATGACTGATTTGTTCTGTAAAATATCTTGAATATCTTCCGCCAAGTATTCAAACAGTTGATTTTCTGTTCACGTCAAGATTTTTGTTTTTTAAAGTAATTTTGTATTGTATCAGCCCATATATGACCCACTGCGGGGCACGGGCCTCCTCTACAATCGAGAGTACGATTGAGAGTGGTTAGGCCATATAGTCCACCACGCTGTCCTAATGCGGGTTGGCGGACTTTTACATACCATAGAAATGTATACAAATCGCTATGGTATGCAGGTTTCCTCACGATGTTTTCCTTAAAGTTGTTGTTTTTAAAGTAAATTGAAAAACATTGTTTTGCGTCTGTTAACAATATAACGAGGAATATAGGAACTCATATAACAAAATCAATATTGTAATTCTATCGACAAGTCTTACAATAGGAACGATTATTTTTTTACTCTTAGAAAAATAAAAAATATCATAAAATTTTGTAGCTATAATCGTTGTTGACTTACCTGTGGACCCCTTAATCCTTGTGGTCCCGAAGGTCCAGTCATCCCAGGCAATCCAACGGGGCCTCGTTCACCAGCCACGCCGGGAGGTCCAGCGACACCCTGAGGGCCTGTTTCACCCTCACTTCCTCTCTCTCCCTTAGGACCTTCGGTTCCAGGAGGACCGGTTAAGCCTACTGGACCTGCTGGCCCTGGTCGTCCTGCATCACCTGTTGCTCCTTTAGCTCCTGGGATACCAGGTGCACCTGCCTGTCCCGTGCTGCCTTGAGGACCCTGTGGAAATAATCAGAATGTAAATAATTGGAATAGCACCCAGTTAGATTATTACGCTAGAGGCTATGTAAAAAATAACCATAGTATAATTCAAAGTTACAAGCGAATTATAATTTTTAAGAACGAAATATGTCCCAAAATGGCGGAAATTTTTCAAAAAGGTTTAAAAGCATGTGCATATTATAGAACGATAAATTACCGGAGGTCCCAAATCGCCTGGTCTTCCCGGTAAGCCAGCGTGTCCAGGCTCTCCTTTATGTCCTAATTCACCACGAGCTCCCTTAGCACCCATTTGTCCAGGCAAACCACGCAGGCCCATTTCTCCGGGTACACCTTAATTTAAATTTAATTTCAAATAAAATGAATAAAATAAAACAAACAACAAAAGTAAGAAAAAGTAACTTTAAGTTCGATTAGGATTCACTTAACATCTGTTATAGTTTACATCATAGCAATAAGATTTTCTTGCAGGGTAACTGATTGTTGGCGTTAATCTAATAAATAAAGTAAGAACTTGATGCAATATTTTCCTCTAAAATTTATTAGAAAATCTTACCTGGGCTGCCAGGTGCTCCTTGCTGGCCCTTAGCACCAGAATAACCTCTATCTCCCTTCAACCCCGGCATTCCAGGCAGTCCATGAGGCCCAGGCATTCCCGGAGCTCCTTGCAAGCCTGGTTGGCCTCGTTCTCCAGGAGATCCAGATGCACCTGGTTCCCCAGGAATTCCAGGAGAACCGGGTTCTCCTCGCTCTGCTGGCTCTCCCGGTGGACCGCTGGGACCTATGGGACCTTGAGGTCCTTGTTCACCTTGCCGACCTGTGAATTGATGATAAAGATGTTAATCTATTGTTATATACCGAGGAAATGCAAATAAGGATTCAAGATATAGCCATCATGAGACGATTTAAATTAATGAAATGTTGAACAGCTGTCTTGTTAGAACCATTAAAATATTTATCTTTGTAAGACGCTCATTTCTAAGATGAAAAACGAATAAAATTGGTTTGCAGAAAATTTTATCCTCTTTGCTCATCGGAAGAATTATATGTAGGAAGGGTCATAACCTGGTGGTCCATCGTTTCCAGTAGGTCCAGCTGCTCCTCTCTCGCCCTTCTCTCCAGAAGCACCAGTTGGCCCGCGTGGTCCCGGTAAGCCCATGGTTCCCATCGGTCCTGGGTGTCCTTTGCTACCCTTAGTACCCTCCGGACCCTAATATAAAACGAATAATATTAATTATCCATTTAGTTTTTCTAAAATATCAGAACATTTCATTCAAATATATTGTATATTAATTTTATCTCTCATGATCTCTAAGTATGGTACAACTTTTTTTGCAATACCATGAGAAATTATAAAATTTAATTTAAGGTATGACTCTCATAACCAAATAGAAATACTACACCTCGTATCATTAAAAAAAACAACTAAGTTACGCGTCAGTTGATTTAACTAGGTATTTATTTTTACGTTCTTGTACGTAAGCTATGCCATATTCGTGATCTATTAAATTTTTGCTATCTCACCGGCAATCCATCAAGTCCCTGAGCCCCAGCCTCTCCCTTCTCTCCAGTAGCACCAGGTTGACCGGGTGAGCCTCTTTCCCCAGGGAACCCTCTTTCCCCTCGCATGCCTGTTGGTCCAGGTGGCCCGGCTGGTCCAGCCAACCCCGGCTCACCTTCTTTTCCTGGAGATCCTGGTAGACCTGCTGAGCCTGGGATACCCTGGATAGAAAAAGAATGAGCACAATTAAGAAAACTTAGCATCATGATCGATTTTCTTTTCGGTCGTTGCAATAAATATGTATACGAGAAATAAAATAACTATAATGCAGTCAATAAATATCCAATCCAATCCATCACCCAAAGGAAGTCCACTGCGAAAGCTGAGAATTCACGCTTATTATACACTTGCGATTTTTTTTTAAATAATTTTTCATTATGCCGCGGAAAATATAGGACACTAGTTTCCGATCGAACTTATTATGAATACTAAACAACATTGTGATTCTTGTGTTTTTGAAAATATTGTAATAGATAGACTTACTGGAAATCCAGTAGGTCCTGCTGGTCCAGGTGGTCCCCGGTCGCCCGCTGGTCCTGGCATCCCTTGAGGTCCTGCGATGCCTTGGCTTCCATCTCTACCAGCATCTCCTTTAGGACCTTGTATACCTTGCTGTCCAGGCTCGCCATCTTTGCCGGGTTCACCCTAGTAAATACAAAAATCAACGTAACGGAATATTGTATGTGACCTAAAGTACAGAAATTAGTAGTTTATTCATATCAACTTACTTGAAGACCTCTCTCTCCAGCACTGCCCATTAGCCCAGGAAGTCCCTGCAACCCTTGAGGCCCTTGTTCGCCAGGTCTTCCATCAGCACCGGGTATACCCCTTTCGCCTTGAGGTCCAGTCTTGCCAGATATTCCAGGACGTCCGATTATTCCCCTTGGTCCTTGCAATCCCTGTGGTCCCGGCCTGCCAGGATCCCCGGTACTACCTTTAGGTCCAGGTAATCCCAAACTTCCTCTTTCGCCAGGTTGTCCCTTTCCACCCATAGGCCCGTCGGCTCCAGGCATTCCTCTCATTCCTTGCGCGCCCCTGTCTCCTGGTGGTCCAATATTTCCAGCAGGTCCTCGAAGACCTCGTTTTCCCCGTTTACCCTCAGGGCCGATACTGCCAGGAAGACCACGAGGTCCTGGGGAGCCGGTTTCTCCTCTTATTCCAGCGTCTCCTTTTGTTCCTCTCTCACCAGGTTGACCCTGAAAATAAATTTGCATTTAGCAATACTGCAAGTCAACATTATCATAGTATTAACGCTGACATTAATTACTCAGTGTTAATCTTACCGGCATTCCTTTAGCACCTGGCATGCCAGGGTCACCAGCAACTCCGGGAGTTCCCCGAGGTCCTGGGAAGCCTTGAGGTCCAGAGGGTCCAGCTTGTCCTTGAACACCTTTCTCCCCGGGTACTCCATCTCTACCAGCAAGACCTGGTGCTCCCGCCTCACCAGGGGTTCCAGGACGACCAGCCTCTCCTCTAGGACCTTGTAAGCCTTGACTGCCTTTAGGCCCAGGGGAACCTTGTTCACCTTTAATACCTGGAGGGCCTGAGAATCCTGGGTTTCCTGGTTTACCGATGTTTCCCTGTTAGTAAAAAGATTGTTATTACATCGATGACTATAAAATATAGAAATTTATTATTTATATATTTCAATATTGTTATAATTTTTTTGGTTAGCAGTTAACATTATATGTGGCCTTCTTAAATGTGAAACACATGTCATGAAGGACAAAATGGGTACTAACCATTAATCCTGGTGGTCCAGCAGCTCCGTCAGCTCCCCTCATTCCCGGTTGTCCTGGGGGCCCTTCTCGCCCGCGCTCCCCACGGGGTCCGACAGGGCCCTGTTACAAATATTTGTGTATAAACACAATATTAATTCTAGAATCACTTATTATCATCGGAAACCTTCCTAGTTGCTAATATTACTATTTACTTGTTGTTAACATTTAGTAGATATTACGTTGGAAGATGCAAAGTAAGCAAAATTCACACCTAAGCAACCACATCTTCAGAATATTTTTTATGAATCAAGTTGAAGATATCTTGACAAACAATCAATTCTAATATAACTTACGACAGGCCCAGTTGGTCCCATAGGTCCTGGTTGTCCAGTAGGTCCCTTCTCGCCGGGCAAGCCCTGGTCTCCTTTAGCGCCGTCTTTGCCGTCAAATCCTCTATGTCCCTTCAAGCCTTGGATGCCAGGTATACCGGGAGCACCTCGAGCGCCGGCCTGGCCTGCAGCTCCGGCTGGACCTGGTTCTCCGTCTTCTCCTGGAGCACCCTGAGAAAAAAACAAATGGTATTTTATTGTATTTTTGTATTAGTTGATAGGGAGATGTATGCCCACAAAGGTGACAGTCAAAGTTGATCATTAGTCTTCCTGAAGATAAAGAGATCTTTATTCCCTCTCGCCATATTCTTCGATGATGATACACATATCATTTAAAAACATTTAAAGACTTCCATCTTTAATCGATCATTACGCTAAGTTTTCTTGATTGTCCTGATAATATTTTTTTTCTATCCAGGGTATCTCAGGCTCAGCAGGTCTACCACGAACTCCAATTGAAATAAGTCAGTGCTGGACATGCTACATAATTACTTATGATTTATTTTAGATAGTGATTTAATAGCTGCAGTTTTTTTGTAACGTACTTTGGATTTAGTTCCCTAAATTAAGTAATAAGTAATTTCGCCGCATGTCCGGCACTCTGCCTAAATAGCAAAGCTAAAACCTACATCTTTTCCGGGTAAGCCTTGCGGTCCTCGTTCACCAGCTGGACCTTGCAGACCGGGTAATCCTGGTTCGCCGGGCTCTCCCCTCGGACCTTGAAAACCTTGCGGGCCGGGCGGGCCTTGTGGACCTGTTAATGAAAGGAAAATATTGAAAATTACTCTAATCACTTTTTGCAAATAAATTGAGGAACAATCAATTAAAACTATGAAGAGATATTAGATATCTTTGATCATTTTAGTAAAAATAAAATCCCCTTCTTGCTCATCGACCTCAAGGACTGTCAATCTATAATAAACACTGATAAACATTCTGATTTGATGTTGTTTATGTACCTTGTATTCCTCTAATGCCGGGGGCTCCTACGGACGCTTGCATGTACTGATAAGGGTCGAAGGCAGGTCCTTTGTCACCGCCAGTACTAGCTGCCAGTTGAGCTAAATACGCGTTTACCTGAAATCAATTAGTATTAACATAAAATCTCTATCACTACCCAAAGTAACTAGTTAAAGGAGAAACGAATGAAAATAAAACTATTGAAAGAAACTAATTATTCGCATGAAAAATGTTTTTTCAATTTCTTTGCTGTATAGACAAGAATATGTGATAGAAAATCGAAATTCGATAATGGAGAAGTATCAATTCAAGGAATTCAGTGTGAAGGTATGTAAATTACATGTATAAAAAAGCACGACGTTTAAGTACCTAAAAACATTTAAAAAGTTAGTTTGCGGTTTTATTTATATTACCATACTATAAACAGTCGCAACATATCTTACATCAGGGATAGGTCCGACGGGTCCCGGCATTCCCGGAGCACCGGGCACGCCATTCGACCCCGGCATCCCGGGAGGTCCTGGCGGGCCCTCGTCTCCTGGCATCCCCACCATGCCTCGGACGGGAGTGGTGGGCTGAGCTCCGGCGCTGAACACTGGCCGACTGGGGATCGGGCCTGATGGAGTGGAAAATAATTAAATATCTATTATGAATTTCTCAATCGAATTGTCGCGTTGGTGAGATGTCAATGAGTATGTGTTTCCCACATAGTATTTTTACATACTACGCGTCAAAATTTCTACCACAGAAGTGTCAGCCTCCGCCACACAGTGTATACTCAAGTTGAACTTGAAATGGGTAACAAATGTAACACATGGGTCACAAACAAAATCGATATTTACAAACTTACGCTTTTTACCACATGTGAATTGAGATAAGGTTTTAGTACATCTTCATAGCCTAACGCGTCAGATAGACAAATAAGTATACATCCATCAGCCAAAGGAAGTCCACTGCTGAACATAGGCCTGTCCCAATGATTTCCACAGTGACCTGTTGGAGGCAGCCTGCATCCAGCGACGTCCCGCGACCTTTACCAGGTTGTCTGACCACCTAGTGGGTGGACGTCCTACGCTGCGCTTTCCGCTTCGTGGCCTCCATTCAAAAGAACAAGTAAGTATAATTAAGTATACAAATTTTATTACATTACTTATCCAACCTAAAGCCCCATGTACACGAGGAGAGTTTCTCGCCTTGTAGATTCGATTATCGCAAATTGTCTGAACACAATAATCTAAGGCGGTTATGTCATGCGATAATCGCATACGATTCTCGCCGCCAGAAACTCCGTGTAAATGGCGCTTAATTTTAGAATTTTCAAACCCTTTACAGAGCGTCTTACATGCCATCTAACTTATATACTATCGTTACCAGGAAGCGTAGAGGTGCAAATTAAAGTTTCTAAGTACTTACGAGTTAAGCAAGCTGGTAGTGTAGAACAGTTGGTCTGTCCGCTGAAGCATTGACAGAGGGTACAGTTGTCCCTCTTCCAGGTCTCTCCCTCTGACCACGTGCGACCCATGTCGATGCACAACGGCGTAGGTATCACTGGAAAATTATAATAATGTAGAATGCAGGAAGCTGAAAGCTAATCATTGATTACGTTGGATCCATTGTAATGACCAAGTATTGGCATAGAGCCTCCAATAATAAGGCAACTGTTAATCAAGAGGCTGCGTGTTCGATTGCTGGAAGATTAATATTTGTGGATCGCACAAACATTTATCTTTTTTGTGAGCCATAAATTCTGGTTCCCATCACAAGAGAGTAGAGACTTGTATGTTTACGGTTCCGAACTATATGCATAATTATTGTGTGTTATTTATTTATTGTTGTTTAAAACTTTAATAAGCAACTAAAATCGATAAAAAATATTTAGAAATAATAAAATAGTAATATTCGTTATTATTCGTTATTATTATTTTTTTTTTTTTGCATGGATAAAACATTAAGTAAAAACGCATCACAATAGTCGTTGACGCTACTTGTAGTACAAAAATAATAAATTGCGTCCTAACATAATATTGTTGGCATTTAAAATCATTTTTGCTTCAAATAGTAAAATGTATTATGAGGAATTAAACAATATGGCGAGAATGTAAAAAAATTATCAAAATATGTACCTCGTTGCGTTACCATCCCTTGTCGAGGATATGGTGAATCTGAAAACAAAAGAAATATTATATTTAAATATACTAAATATCAACCATCTTAGGTAAGACATGTTGTGATAACTCAGAATAAATTGATCAAGCCTTTTTATACGGCGCAAACTTTAGTAAATTTAAACATCTGTGAATTTATGATAGAAAATGATCGTGATATTTTGAATATATATGTGCAAATTTTTAATAATTTATAACTTACTTGTACTGGGTCCTCTAAAATCTCGTTCGGGGATTACTGCTGTAAAATGGAATACGAGCATGATGTCAAAATATGGAAGAAGGAATTAAAGTCTATAGAAGATTTAAATGTATAGTTATTGTAGATTAAAATATTTCTACACAAACGCTTAATATTCTAAATACATTTAAGAACCTTTAACAAAAAAAATATTTTCTTTGTGTATATTTTCTTTGTTAAAATATAAAACAGTAGGAATTTCGTTAGGCTCCCAAATTAAGCAAATCTTGAGGTACCAGCTTACAATGAAGTAGCAGAATTACCACCCATTTACACGTTATTTACTGCCAAATATCAAAGAAGGGCTTACCATTATCGTCTTCGCCGTATGGGTTGGTGTTGTAATCGTCGTAATTAAGGTTGAGATCTGGTTCCTGAGCTTGCGGCAGCTCCTGTACTATCTCCTCGCGAACAGGACCGTCGCTTAACTCCTTAGCCACTGCTGGTAAAACCAGCAGTGCCAGGCAAGCAACTTTAGCCTGCCACCACATGTCTTCCTGAAGATTTAAATTTATTTCAAACTATGATCAAGAAAAATCATTTATATTCAATGCGCACCATAGAAAATTAGTTCATAATGATTTAATTCGAGTTGTTTGTTCGGAGTACGATATAAGGGTGATACTGTCAGTACAAGAATAAGGACAAATCATACTTAAGTTGTGTAAGATCTATGAATATGTATCATATTTTAAGTCCAAGACAACTCTTAACAGTTCTTTTGATCAACTGTTCATCGTGTATTTTATCTACCTAAATTGTATTGCCAATGTTCAGTGATTGAGTCAGTGACACAAGCTTATAGAACTTTATTTATAAATTAATCATCCTTGGCAATAATCAATCACCAACCTTAAAGCTGCTACAGATATTTACTACGGCTAACTAAGGTTTATTGGTGTAGCGTAAAAGTAATGAACTCAACCTTCTATCAATTAACTATTATCAACTTACGCATCACAATATCGGACGTCAATCAATGTCCTACAGTTGCTATTAGTTTTAATGAAACAGCACAAGGTTACGAAACCAGGACGACGTTATCATTCCTTAATCAGCTTAATACAATTGAGTATGCAAACATAAGAACGCATTTCCAATAATATGGTTGATGTTTGTTCATCTTTGAAGATCTGTCTGTATTTCCTAGGTAGCGTTGAAGTCATATAATCATTGTTGTTTAATTAATTATAATTTTAACTACAAAACATATTAACGTATTTAATCTACCTAAGGAATGAAAGAGTATTCGAGGTTCTATTATAATTAAAACTGAAATCAATAAGCCAATTCGTCCTAGGTGCATAAAGCATGGCAAAGCTGAATGATTTCTTAATGGTTAAGGTAAAAAATAAAATCTCAATAACAAAACTATAAAACTTAAGGTAACACAAAGAAGTGAAACAGTATATTAAGAATAGCAATACTGTACGTTAATAGGCATTGACTAGAATTCGCTTATACTGGACATGCATAAATTCAATTGCATGACCAAGTAATTTCAAATGAAACTGGAAATTATAACAAATGGCTGCTCAACTAGCTATTGCAATATAGGCTAATTTTCGAACCACAGTGTCAAACTAGGCATGCTCCGAGGCATATTTTAACGCCACTAAGCGATGCCGACATTTACTGCAAGTGGCCTATATTGCATTAATTTCCATAGACATCTTTCACTGAGCATTCTCCCGTCGCCCTAATAATTGTCTGTAATTGTTCTAAATATGTCATGAACAACACTTGACGCGTGTCCCACTGACCTGCTCGGTTCCATTCCACCCATCTATCTGTGTAGACTTGACAACGCACAATTGTCTATTGTAATTAGGGTTGTTGTGATATATTTTATCAACAGCAATAGCCGTTCAAAGAGTCAAACCAATTTAGGGAAATAGAATGAGGTATTTTCGCCAAGAAGCTACATAAACATCCAGATGTTAGTGTAAAAGATAAAAAAAATTAAAATATAAACGGAATTATTACGATTCCTGGTGGCTTTTCTGTTATACTTGCTGTTGATAATGAGTATGGAAATATAGGTATCAATGAGCTTCTGAAACATAGTTGTTCAACATCCTTTTAACCTCATTTAGCTCTTTTAAAAACATTATAATCAAAGTACTAAAAATGCCACCAGTAAACTTTTAAATATGAATGCCAGAACATCTCACATCTGGAAGAGTACAACCCTAGATGCCATAATTAATTTTAGCAACAGATGCATTGGCGTGAATGAACCCGTTCCGACTGGACAATTGTGCACGGGAGGCCGATGACCACTTTCTAGCAGCGATTTGGGCTATGATTGGCACGTGCTACAATCTAGCCCGACAATATATCATCGTTAATTTCAGCTCCATGACGTATGTTCGAGCGAAATGTCGTTGCGTTTGAATTTGTACAATTGCTTGCAAAATTGATGTTTGCAGTCTGGAGAACTAGAATGCGCGATGGAATGGAAAAAGAAATGTTGATCAACCATCAATTGATGTAGATACTAATAAATTTATTAAGAATCATCAACAATTATAGTGCACTAATACTTGTTCCACAACAAGAAGTAGAAATCTACTTAGTAATTGAAATATATTAATACTTGAAATAAGAATTGCAACTTGCCAAGTTATGGAAACAACTCTTGACGATATCTTAATAAGCGTCCTTAATTATACATATAAAGTAAAACTACGCAAATCTATAGGATCAACCGTTTGTCTAGGAGAAGTCTCTGAGAAATGAAGCTGTTCACCGTAAAGGCGTAATGATGATATTATACGTAGACCGTCATTATCATAAACAGTCACTGGATGTCAACACTGCGCAAAAACCTCCGCAAACACTTTGGGAACGACAGCTTGGTACTTATAAGATATTGATGGTTTTCAAAATTATGTAATTACAATGTTGGCGCAGTTGTACTACGGTACGATTCCAACGCTGAGGTCTCGGATTCGAATTCCGGATCGAGCTAAGAGATATTGGATATTTCCATTCATTATCAGCTCGGAGTCAGGAATTTGGGCCCGATATGGCGATAGGTTCGCCCCCTATCACATTGTGGGACGAAACACACAAGGCAAGACGTGGGTGTCCTGGTAGCACCTCTGCTTACCCTTCTGGGAAAAGGCGTGAGTTTATGTACGTAATTTAGGAGTTCATAGATTATCCTTAAATTACTAATTAAAAAAAAAGCTTTTATTGTATCTACCTACTCTTATTACAACTAGCTTATAACGTCTAGTAAAAATATGTGACAGAACATTCATCTGCAGATGTGCAAACAGTGCCCTTTCGTACAAACGAAAAACAAATTGAACAACTTATATTTGCTGTACAACTAAATCTGTTTCTGTCTGGAACACGAGTAGAATTCATTTCTCGAATATGTATGCATCCCAACATCGTTCCTAAATTACAAAGCACATAAATCTGTATTCTTTGTAGCAAAATCTTAAACGAAAATAACTGCTTATTTGACGCGACGTCTGCTTTTTGCCTGTTCATTTACATAAAACCCTTCTCTCCTCTCTGTGTGAGTCCTACATATTTTACGGTTTGTTATAAAGAATGTATTCAGCTGCTCGGTACGCCGTGTGCTTAAGTAAATATGTTAGAATTTTTGCTGACTCGACAACTAGATTCGGCCTTCTCACCGCTTTGTTTCCTTGAGAACCCTTTTTCTTTATTTAAGGACCTTGGTTGATTGGGACTACTCAAAATCAGATAAATAATTTTGAAGCTTGTTCGCTGATTACATACGTATAGAAGTTTACATATATACATCTCCAAATGGCTACACAAAGATTCCACTAGTAAGACCCACAGTTGGCAGATATATTATATCCGCCCCAAAAGGTGATAAAAAGCCTAAATGGGGCGCAAAGAATGTAGATGATATTTCTTCATTCGTTCATTTTCAACTAATATTACTGTCAGACGTGAGTTTTCTACATATTTACCCACTTGTTCCTATAATGGACGCTTCTCATCCAAGTATTCCGGCTATTCGTTAAACGCCCTTAATCCATTACGCGGTTTGCCCGCCTGGTCTGTTTGTTTGATTAATTCCATACTAAGTAATAAAGCACCGTCTTACTAAAGTTAACGCTAAACATCTGTTAAAAATTATTGATAATCAATGACTTTTTGATGCTGCATATATGCATGCATATTAATTAACCAAAGCATACAAAGGGACAGAGAGACAGCGCGAAACGACTTTGTTTTATACTATGTAGTGATGCGTTCATTACATTAAAATGTAGATGTACATTAACGATAACGATGTAATTAATGATGTAGTGTATTTCGATAAAGAGTTTTCACTTTCCGTGCATCTAAGCGAGCACTGTTTATGGAAATTGCAATTAGAACTCAGAGTACTGAATCGCGCCAGACGATTAACCTTGGCTATTCAAAACAGTTATATGCTGGCCTGAAGATTCAGGTCGCTGAATGATTTCTCCAAACAATTTAACTGGGTAGAGCCTCTACGATGACCTTCCACAAATTCATACATATTAGTGGCAATATGGATGGTCTCTGAACTGTATGATCCATTCGTCTTGGGTTCGATTCGCAGATCCAGCCACAATATCAGATACGGCTGGACCAACTTCGCTTAAAGGTATGGAGGTACCTGACACCCTGGATTGACTCACAGGATTTTTATCCCGAAAAATGAAGTGTTCCCGTGGGATGAGCTACGAATCCAAATACATAGTATATGTGCATTACGAGTAGTATGTTGGACATCTTAGCAATAATTAAAAATGTTGTTGTTCGTACTTTAGATTACAATCGTCTTAGAACATGTATTTTAAGGTGATAAAACACACCTGTGCGTCGTTTGTTGTGGTGTTTACAAAATTGGTCGGACCATTTTAAGTAAACAAATTTAGTTTTGTTTACATCGCGGCAATTTTTAATTCCCGTCCCTCACGTGAGTTTTATTAGATATTTTCTAGAGATCTCTATCAAACACGACTTGCAACTGAATATACAGACTTTAGAGCCATGAATGATTAAGTTACGTTCCGTTTTACGTGAGGTGTGTTTCACAAAGTATTACGGGACATAAAGTTTTATGCAGAGGCATAATTTTAGAAATAAAAATGGTAGTAATTTTTAGAATACTTTAGATATTAATGTAGCTCTTATACTTTTATATGTCGGTTAGGATTTCTTATTTTATATAACATTTTTTGTGTGCAAATAGCCCTTTATATGGTGTATAAATATCATAAAGTTTAAAAAAATGTTTGGTTATAAAACAAAATGTCCATCCATTTTCATTTAAAAACAGCTAAAGCACCGCATATTTCTAAACAGGAGCCCTGGTTCACCGTGACAACTCATTACTCCAACATCAAATAGCACTCTCGCAGAGTTCATTTTGAATATTACCTACCTATGCTATTAAAATTCAACATTTTGTTTTAATTTTATGACTAACACAGATGATATGATAAATTTTATGATATTTATTAACATTATGACATAGTTTTTTATTACAATAATCGAACAAATTTCTTAATATTTTGTTTAGGACCGTATAATTTCATTTCTGATCATTAGTTTCTTGTCAATTTATAACTAAAAATCTTTTCAACTATTCCACAATATATGTTTAAATTTAAATGTGTTGCAGAAACAAAACGTGCATTAGTGCATTAAAAAATAAAATATTGTCTATGGTACTCACCTAAATAATGTGTGAATAGGGGGTTGTGCGGCCCGCCCGCGCCGCGACGAATGCGCGCCCGCCCGCCGCAATACCAATAAATATGCGTCTACGCATGACCCCGGGACGCCGGGCACTAGCGCCACATGGCTCCTCAACCATTCACAGACTAGACTAGACAGTAGACCATACATGCCCCTCTGATAGACTACATTGCGCTGTTATACTTAGGCTGCCATTATAATCAACAACTGCACGTTCGTACACGCGAAGTTGAGTGATGGTAAAGAGAACTTTCAAGTATAAAGGTTAAGCCTCTAAAGTAAGTCTGTATCAGCGCATATACGTCCCAATGCAGGGCACGGGCGTACTCGACAGTTGAGAGTACGATTGAGAGGGTTTAGGCCATATAGTCCACCACGTGGCCTAGTGTGGTTTGGTGGACTTTAGTATTTTGGTCAATATGTATGGTAGGTACCCACTATCCAATTGTCTTATTGATCTAGTAGCATATACAAGCGGTGAATCACGAGATTCAGAGTTCGAATAACAGATCAAACAACTGACTTGCGTGAGATTTTCGGCTTGAAATATTTTATGTGAGGTGTTTGACAATGAAATTTGTGCCCAGCATGGCGAAAGGGTCGATCCGTATCACATATAGGCACAGAAATAAACTTGGTTAAATATTGATGGCGGTAATGTCATATTTACTGAAGGATTCAGGGATACAGGCTTAAGCTTAAAATATTATGACGATACTTAGAGAAATAGGTACCTTGTCTTACGGTCATGTTTGTTAATCTCTAATGTGCTATTACTCAAACCGATAGAAATTGCTAAAGACCCAACGTCTGACGTCGATATTTTTGTGAAAGTTTATCAAACTTTTGCAATAGAAGCTTTATTGCCACTTGCGGGTGTACTTACAGTCGATCAGTGAGTGCCGTATATTGTACCAATATTATAAACATACTCTGACTTTAATATCAAACATAGCAACCTGTATTATAGAACTAGATATATTATGTATCTGTGGTACAACTTTCCTTTCATTTTCTACAATTTCCACGTCAACATTTTGTCTGCAACTTTGCTGTAAGGATAAAAAGTTTTTTTTTTTTTTATTAATGCCACATTTAATCCTGGCTCACAGTAGCTGTAGTGTTGCATAGCATTCTCCATATCAATAGTTTTTACACAAATTTCACCTGCCAAAAATGTTTGAAATAAAAATGTTGAGTACCCCATTTTCAGGCAGTAACTAGGCCGTGATCTAATACGTTTAGTGGCATAGCAATCGCGATCGCTAACGCACCCGCTTTGTAAACCAAACGGCCACTTTTTAATTGTGCGGGTCAAGAGAAGCACGCGCCAAAGTTATTAGGCGCCATTATATTGGCGACGACATATTTTTAGCAAACCTGTTTAGATAGTTTATTCAAATTTATGACTTTATTATTGGTTAAATTCTTCTTATTTATATGCATACTTGTTGTAAGAAATCCTGTGTGTAACTAGACGCAAATATTTATGTATTTGATGATAAAAAATAACGCATATGTCTAACGTAGAGTACATTCCTTTTCAAATATTAGCCTCTTTAAATTAGCAGGATAAAATGATTAGTAAAATCCTAGACGGGCAAGGTGGATTAATAAAAAAGAATTTAAAAAAATTAATGAACATTGTGATAAAATCAGAGAAATAGAACAGATTTTTTAAAAAATATTAAAAACCTAAATATGCCAATAATGTTTAGTGCTCGGTGCCAGCCGACCAGCTATGCCCCGCGGTTTTACCCGCATAGTTCGTAGAGTGATGTTATACCTATAACTTATAGTCGGCCAGCTGGCACCAACTTAAAAAAATGTTGGCAAATTTCGGTATTCAAGATTTATTACACCCGACAAGTTTGCTATCGCGTTTCGTTCGGTGAGTGAGATTGCCGAATGCCCAAACCCATTTTATCATCCCATCCTTTTCCTTCCCGCTTCCCTACCGATTTAATAGGTCGGCAACACATCTATGATCCATGCGTTGTGGAAGTTGATGGACGGTTGTGATCACTTATCAACAGGTGACCTGTTAGCTCGATTGCGGTACATATGCAATAAAAAAAACTTACATACATAAACATAAACACACGCCTTTTTCCCAGAAGGGGTAGGCAGAGTTGCTATCAGAACACCCACGTTTCGCCTTGTACATTCCGTCCCACGACATGATAGGGGGGCGAGCCTATCGCCATATCGGGCACAAATTCCTGACTCCGGGCTGATAATGAATAGAAAAATCCAATATCACTTTGCCCGACCCGGGATTCGAACCCGGGACCTCAGCTTTGCAATCATACCGTAGTAACACTACGCCACCGAGGCAGTCTAAAAAAACTTGCTTAATGAATATACGTATCACTACATATTATAAAACAAAATCGCTTCCCGCTGTCTGCCTGTCCCTATGTATGCTTAGATCTTTAAAACTACGCAACGGATCTTGATGCGATTTTTTTAATAGATAGAGTTATTCAAGAGGAAGGTTTATATGTATAATACATATACAGGGTGTCCCAGTTTGTACGAAGAATAACATGCATCTGGTGAGGAGTGGAATCAAAAAACATCTGCACCCAGGCGAAGCCGGGACGGCCACTAGTTATTAATAAATTATTCTTGAACGACAATAGACTCATGGAAGTTATCATAGTATTCCATCCGAGCAGACTCGAATACCCTTTCAAGTTTCACTAATAACTGTGATCTAAAAAGTGCACTATATTTTTGCCGCAAATCTTACACGGTTTTTTTTTTATCAGCCCATATACGTCCCACTGCTGGGCACGGGCCTACTCTACAACCGAGAGAATCGTTAGCGAGTGGTTAGGCCATATAGTCCACCACGCTGGCCTAGTGCGGGTTGGCGGACTTACATACAGTAGAAATTGTTTAAAATCACTACGGTATGCAGGTTTCCTCACGATGTTTTCCTTCACCGTTAAAGTGCGTGGTGATTGATTATCAATACACACATAACTCCGAAAAGTCAGAGGTGTGCCCTGGGATTTGAACCCGCGACCACCGTCAACATGTAGGCAGCCGAGTTTGGTCCGTTTACCAACAGGCCACCACGCACTATTAGTTGTACTACTCGGGTTTATGTGAACACATATTTAATTGCTCCCAAGAGCGTGCAGTAGAGTTAATTACTTTCTACAACCCCATTATTCAAGCTGTCTCCAAACGCAATTAAATTAATGAGAGGTTTATCAGACAGACCACGGGCGACACCGACCTTGATGTTGCATTCTTCACTTTCAAGTAATTAAGCCATGGTTTTTTTTTTGTAAAAATAAACAATAATTTTCAGGCGGGGTGGTATTATCTCACTGAAGACCGCCGTGAAGCGACAACTTTACTGTCGCGTTTCGTTCTGTGAGTGAGATTGTCGGATCCGAATGCCCAATACCCACTTTCTCTTCTCATACTTTTTTCTTCCCGCTCCCCATCCAATTTGATGATCCAGCAACACATCTATGATCCAAGCGTTGCGGATGTTCATTGGCGTCAGTGATTACTTATAATCAGGTGATCTATTTGCTTGCTTACTGAATCTATTGTAAAGAAGAATAACTTTACAAGACTTTAATCCATAATCGCCCACTGTTGGGCGCGGGACTCCTTTACAGCCGAGAGTTTGTTTAGGGGACTATACGATAAACAAAAGAACGTTAGTATTTTATTTATTTATTTTTTATTTATAACATCGTTACACCATCGGTGCGCCACCGATAAAATTACACATACATATATATCAGAATTGTGCAAGGTGACGAGCCTTTATAGGTGTATACAGCATTGCAATATTATGTTATTAAAGACAAAAGCACAACGTAATATAAAACAAAGTGTAGTTAAAAATTTAAAAAAAATTAGTACAAAATAAAATAATAACATTAAACTAAAGACAATTATAGTATTAAATTATAAAATATAAGAACATTGTAACAATATTAAAATTAAAAATTACAACAGTGCAATGAGATCTAAGCAAGCCTTAAAATTAATACTAAAATTATTGATAACATTATTCCTTTTCAAAAAAGTATGGTTGCTCATCGGGATATTTTAGTTTGTGTAGGTATTAACATGATAAGAATTCTTCCGATCTTATGAAACTAACCCAAATCCCAGAGATTTACATATGTAAGATTCTTATGTATTCCGTTCATACATATACTCTTAAACTAGAGGACTGTTCTCGCTGGTCCATTCTTAACATATGAATACACAAGCATACTATACATACATAACGTATAATCATAAATACATACATGAATAAATACATATTACATATATTCAGTTATAAATATAAACATACATATATATATACTACAAATAGCAAAATTATTAATTTAAAGGATATAATAAATACTAAAGTCTCCTTAAAGAGAAAGGTGCTCTTTAATTATCATCTATATTATTTGTTTTAGTTTAAACTGTTAATAGCATTTCATGTGTAACTGTTTCTTTGTTCCTTAAAATTAAATTAATAAATATAGTTGCAGCTTGGGAAGATACATTAAAATTATTTTTTATAACTGTTACAATCAGGCACTGTGAAGTGTACATCCAGCCAAACAAGTAGAAATATTAATGTCTTGTGAAGATTATTTTGTTTCATTGTTTGGTGGATTCATACGGCAGTTAGTTTGGGGTGAGTTAATATCAGGGGGCGTAGCTCAGATGGAAGAGCGCACGTCTAGCGAGCGTGAGGTACCGGGATCGATACCCGGCGTCCCCAAATTGGATGTCCATATGAGTTGAATTTTTTTTTAATTTTGTGTTTTCATTGACCTAGAGTGATTTTAATACAATTTGCTTTGAGTTGAATCCCAAAAAGAAAAAGATTTATTTACGCCTCCATCCTTATCTGAGTTGTAGGTAATTTATAAAATATTTTCTCAATTTTTTTCTATTATGCGCTTTACATGCACTAAAGTACTTTGATTTAAAAATAGACTATCTGCTAGCTTGACAATATAACATGGGCACAAACGGCCGACTTTATTTACACCAGTATTATTTATTATTGTTTCAATTTATGCTAATTTATCCTAAGAACATATTTATGAAAAAGTTACAACCAGTTTTAACTTCTAAGTCCATGTATAATGTAAAATGCCGAGCAAAATTTCCATTCACAGGGCTTATGTCACGCCAGTAAAAAGATCCGGTTAAATTAAGATCGTCCTTGAAGGGCGTAACTTTGTAATTGGCCTGAATGCGTTTCACTGAACCAATTCAGCTCACTACCAACAAAATAATATTAGTCATCGTGTGAACATATTTTATGCTGCGTTTTGTGTGTCAGATAATTAGTATTTATTTATATCATCCATCCATCCATCCATCCATCCATCAGCCAAAGGAAGTCCACTGCTGAACATAGGCCTCTCCCAGTGATTTCCACAGTGACCTGTTGGAGGCAGCCTGCATCCAGCGACGTCCCGCGACTTTTACCAGGTCGTCTTTATTTATAAACTGTACTGTATAAGTCCAGATACGTCCTACTGCAGGGCACGAGCTCCTCTACAATCGAGAGTACGATGCAGAGGGGTTAGGCCATATAGTCCACCACGCTGGCCTAGTGCGCGTTGGCGGACTTTTTTTACATACCATAGAAATTCTTGCAAATCGCTATGGTATGCAAGTTTCCTCACGATGTTTTCCTTCGCCGTTATAGTGCGTGGTGATTTACTATCAATACACACATGACTCCTAAAAGTCAAAGGTGTGCTTGGGATTCGAAAAAGCGACCGCCGTGAACATGTTGGCAGCCGCGTCTGGTCCATTTACCAACAGGCCACCACGCACTCATTTTTAGCTCAAAAAATTGTGTTCTTAGTTCCTATCATCATCATCATCATCATCCATCAGCCAAAGGAAGTCCACTGCTGAACATAGGCCTCTCCTAATGATTTCCACAGTGACCTGTTGGAGGCAGCCTGCATCCAGCGACGTCCCGCGACCTTTGCCAGGTCGTCTGACCACCTAGTGGGTGGACGTCCCACGCTGCGCTTTCCGCTTCGTGGCCTCCATTCGAGAACTTTTTGGCCCCATCGGCCATCAGTTCTCCGTGCTATGTGCCCCGCATCTACTCATACATCTACATACATCATCATCTACATCTACATACTTCCTATGGTAGAAACGAATTATGAAACAACTTGTGTTCGCGTTGGAATAGAACTGATAGTTTACTTCTCCCTGCCCATGTCCTACAATGTGTATTTTTTCTTATTTGTATCTCGAGAAAATTAAAGCTTGCAGTTTTTTTAATGCCATGAGTGGTGAGACGAGCATGCCATTCGTCTGATGGTAAGCGATACGACCGCTCATGGACATTATCAAAACCAAACAACATGAATTACAAAGTAACGCTTGGTATTTCACTACGCTCGCCATCCTGAGACATAAGATGTTAAGTCTCATTATGTCCAGTAGTTACTCTGGCTACAATGTCCTTCAAACCGGAATACAACAGTGAATTTACTGTTTGGCGGAAGAATTAGACATTGCCGTGATCCAGGCGGCCTTTCACATAATAGAATAGTTCCTATAGTAGAAAAGAATTCTGGAATAACGTGGATTTTTGTCGCTTTAGTATTGTCAGACTTCTACATGTCCTCATCCTACACTCACGGTGGCCAATCCAATGAATGTGGATGATAATAATAAATAAATACACCCAACAGTCACATACATAGTTCTGACTCCACATTAAGATCAATTAAGTCTTGGTTCGTGGGTATCAGAAACTACGAGAGACTTTTCGGTCTCACAAACACCCAGACCCAACACAAATATTTGTGGACCACACAAACATTTGTGTTGGTGCGGGGATCGAACTCGCAGCCTCTTGTTTTACAGTCGGCGTCTAACCAACTACGCCACGAAGGCTGTCGAAATGATGATGATTGTATTGATTGATGATGGATGATGATTGTAGATGTGCAGAAAAACTTCTCCTAGTTTATGATGCTAGCTTATTACTTGTGATACTTTGTCTTTCGGTAATTACAATAAAAAAAAAAATCTCACAGCCGCTCGTTACAACTTACATAGCAAATCCAGATTCAGTGAAGTTTCCTTGAAAATAATCCTGCGAGCACATGTGCAGGGTAATTTGTCGCTTCAGTGTCGCTAAGGGCGCAACTACATTGTAACGGTGATTTTTATAAGCGATGAGTAAAGCAACCTATTTTAGTATGACGATGTTGCTGGCAGTTATATTAAGAAGAATAGAATAAGGATTTGAACACAGAATGGGGTTGTCAACGGTGGATGTGAAGGATGGCCGAGTCGGAATATTATCACGCCACGATTATTCGAGTTGTAACGTTTTATATAGTTTTAATATACGAGTTGTATGTGTAGAGAGCCCTGGTATAAATGTACATGATGTTGGAAAAGAATAGAGGAATTATGATTACACAATCGTCGTACTATACATACATACATACATAAACACACGCCTTTTTCTTCGTCTTTATACAATATTAATGTTTCTTAGATTTATGCAAATTGATTTTATTTCAATGTTGGTATTTTTAAGAAATAAATACATCCAACAGTCACATACATACCAGTCCCCTCTTTACCACTGGGCACTCTGGGCATGTGCCCAAGGCCTCGCGTTCGATAGGGGTCCTAACTCCGATATTTATATTCATTGCTGAAAAATACATATTATAACAGCCTCGAAGTTTGAAGCTTAATTTTGAAGGCAATTAGGTGTTTTCATTATATTATATCTCTCGGTGACTGCCTCGGTTACGTATTTCTACTAAGGTATGATTACAAAACTGAAGCCTCGGGTTCGAATCTCGGGTCGGGCAAAGTCATATTGGATTTTTCTATTTATTATCAGCTCGGAGTCAGAAATTCGTGCCCGATATGGCGATAAGCTCGCCCCCTGTCACATCTCGGGCCGAAACAGACAAGGCAAAACGTGGGTGCCTGGTTACTATCAGAAGAACCTCTGCCTACCCCTTCTGGGGAAAAGGTGTGAGTTTATATCTTTTCAACCACAAGAATTTTACTGCTTTCTTTGTCTATCCTCACAATATATTGCTCTGTCAAGGTCATAGGGGCCCTATTATCCTAATGTGCCCAGGGCCTTCATTAGGTTTAAGACGACCCTGCATAGTCCCACAGTAAAATCCAGTCTTGTGTCGTGGCTGTCAGGAACTACAAGATACTTTTCGTTCTCACAAACTTAGCTGAACAAGTGTAGTTAGTCCCTAAGAAATAGGTCTGCGTCAAGCTTTATAAATTACTGTTGCCTCGCGAAGTTTCAAACTGTCGCCTTATGAGATATGACCGGCGAGAAATAAACTAGCTCCCACAACTCATACCCCAAGTTCTGTGCCCAAATCACATTTTCTCGTGCTTATAGAGTTTTAGCCACTAAATAAAGAAATAATAAATAAATCCACACAACAGTCACATACATAGTCCTGACCCCACACTAAGATCGAGTCTTGTGTCGTGGGTGTCAGGAACTACGAGAGACTTTTCGGTCTCACAAACACCAGACCCGAAACAAATACCTGTGGTTCACACAAATATTTATTTCGGTGCGGGGATCGAACTCGCGGCCTCCCGTTTTATAGCCTGCGTCTAGCCAACTGCGCCATGGAGGCTGTCAGTTCCCAATAAGTAGAATTAATACATTTAGTAAAGGTACTAATTTCGTTCACGGTGGTCGCAGGTTTAAATCCTAGGGCACACCTCTGACTTTTCGGAGTCATGTGTGTATTGATAGTCAATCACCACGCACTATAACGGTGAGGAAACCTGCACACCATAGCGATTTGTATAAATTTCTATCGTATGTAAAAGTCCGCCGTCCGAAATGAAAATACTTTATTAATACTCAAAATAATACGACGATTGTGTAATCATACTTTTCCAACATCATATACATTCATACAAGGGCTCGCTACACACAGCTGGCATATTTTAATGCCTACGTTTACTCTTGAACAATCACAGCGTAATACATATTCCGACTCGGCCGTCCTTCCCATCAGCCGTTGACAACTCCGTTCTGTATTCAAATCCTTATTCTATTCTTCTTAATATAACTGCCAGCAACATCGTCATGGTAAATAGGTTGCTTTACTCATCGCTTATAAAAATCATCTGTTACAACTTTATTGAATCTTTAATTTTTTATACATTATTTAGATTCAGTCACTTCTTTTCCTCTACCACCCCAGTACACAGGGCGGTTTTCGCCAGAGAAAATCGGGCAAGAAACTCTAGCGTTGCTTTGCGTTGCTTAGTCAAACGTAAGTTGGCCGTTTGTGTCCCTGTTATATTGTCAAGCTAGCAGATAGTCTATTTTTAAATCAAAGTACTTTAGTGCATGTAAAACGCATCATAGAGAAAATTAGAGAATATTTTTTTTAATTACTCAGCTAAGGATGGAGGCGTAAATAAATCTTTTTCTTTTTTGGGATTTAACTCAAAGCAAATTGTATTATAAATCAGTCTAGGTCAATGAAAACACAAAATGAAAAAAAATACCGACTCATATGGACATCCAATTTGGGGACGCCGGGTATCGATCCCGGTACCTCACGCTCGCTAGACGTGCGCTCTTCCATCTGAGCTACGCCCCCTCATGTTAACTCACCCCAAACTAACTGCCGTATGAATCCACCAAACAATGAAACAAAATAATCTTCACAAGACATTAATATTTCCACTTGTTTGGCTGGATGTACCCTTCACAGTGCCTGATTGTAACAGTAATAAAAAATAATTTTAATGTATCTTTCCAAGCTGCAACTATATTTATTAATTTATTTTTAAGGAACAAACAAACAGTTTAAACTAATGTGTGTACCACGCATCTTAACGACTAAGATCAACATTATCAGGTGCTAAAATAAAGAGTTTTTATTACTATTATTATTATTTGCATGTATAATTAATTCTCCCACAACAGTAGGGTAACACATTTTTCCGCGGGCTTATAGGACAGGGAGGCAAAAGCGGTGTAACTTTCTCACTAGTCTACAAGTGTTTAATACTCGTAGTGTTGCTTTCTGTAAAAGGATGTAAGACAACTTGTGCATACCAAGCGATCGGAGGCTATCGTGCAAATTATGGGGAATTACGCCTGTGGAAGAAAGGACTACTGGTATTGTCTTTATTACTGTGAGGAAAGGAAATCTGCGTGCCACAGACAATTCTGAAAAAAGTTCTATGATAAGTGAAGTCCGCCAACGTCAGTTTACTTACGGGGTAAATCATAATTATATTATTAACCTATGATTAGGTCCAAAGTGACTCTTCATATCTTAAACACTAAATAAACATAAACCATACATACATACATGTTTTTTATTTTTTTTATCCTCGTAAAAAGTTGGCGAAACACCATGACCAACCTAAGGGTGAGCATACAGAATACTAAGCAGGAGAGTCCTTTATACGCTCAGTACCACCGCGAAAGCCTCACTGGCTGTACGTCAGGTGATCCTAATCGATAACTTTGGGCGCCAAATTGTATGAAGATAATTTAATCTGTGGCAATTGTTTTAATTTTCATTCAAATATCGAACGAATCATAATTAAAAAATATATGAGTGAACTTCGATTGTGTATTTCCTTTTTCAAATATCAAAGGAATAAAAGTTATGAAATATTTGTGTGCTCTAGTATTAATTATTTGAGCAGTTTTTAATTTGCCCGTTCTATTTATTAATGGATAAATTGGGCTTTCAATTAGATTAATTTGTGTAATCAAAAATACATCTTGTTCATCATGTACGGCTGGTTGCTGGAAAGCGTGCAGCATTTCATTGTGGTAAGTGATGAAAGTATTAACAATTTATAAATATGTACCTAAGTAATATGTTGGTATTTTCTGTTATTTCAAAAAAATATGGTATTTTTATTATAATTCATTTAAACTATTAAATACAAGCGGGTGTCTGTTGGTCGAACGAACCAAAGACAAAACTGCGTGGCTATGATCATTAATTTGAAACATAGATCAGAACTTTTAGCTTTGGAATTTATATGGGTATTGTTCGTCAATTACCGCTGACTTAAACGGCAAAGAAAATTTCCATAGATATATTTCCAATAATTTCTATTATCTATACTGCTATAGTAGCTATGAAACGTCCGCCAAATCGCAATGAGCTAGCATTAAGCATGGTGAATTATTTCCTGAGCCCTCTCAATCTAAGTTTCACTTATAGAGCCTTGTGCTTATCAGAAAGCGTATATAGGCTGGTGTGTATATTATATAGTTAAGTAAAAATAAGACATTATTTATACATTGTAGATTATTATTTTTTACACTTTACACTTTTACACTTTAGACTGCCCTTTCTTTCTCCTATTTATATATCCATTCCATGGTTGCCTGTAAGAAATTACCTAGTGTGATAAGGCCGCCACTTGTACTGTTATTTTTATTGTGTAATTACTAAATTGTATCTCTGGATATTGCAAAAAAGGATTAAATAAATAAATAAGACTTTTGTGTCTTCTGTCGCCATAAAAAGCCTAATTATTTAATGTATCTAAATTTCGAAGAAAAAAGTTATTAAATGCTACCTTGCTAATGTTCGTCTATAAAATATCATGATTGATTTACCTCTGGGTGATATATAAAAAAAGAAAAGACGTTACAAGGTTTTGCCATTTACTATTTTTGCAGCGATAAAGAAAATTAGACCTTTCAATAGCAATCATGTATGTTCGGAGTAAATGGCGCGTAAAGATTATGGAATTACTACCATTTCGTAAAAATGAATAGAAATAGCTATTTTTTGTAGGTGATTTGGAAATAAGAAAATTGCTTTTATTACATAATACACATTTCAGAAAAATCATTGTCCCATTTCGTCTATACAAATCATTTAATCTCATAATATTACTCGAAAGGCCTAGCCCTAAGTAAATTAAACTAGTCTAATATGTATTACCTAATGAATCGGTGGACCTTAATAAACAGATTATTATCGTGACAAAGTTTAACAGCCATACATGTAGGGTTTCTGACATAGACGACTGCCCTAAAATAACCTTACCACTTATGTCACACAACCTATCCGGGACCCGTATCCATATCACTACAACTCAGTTTTACCCTAGATGTTCTATCGAGTGAACTGCGAGTCCCTATTTTATTAATGGAGCAATTTGAGCTTTGTACAGTATGCAAGGTAATTTGCACTCTAGAGATATGTATGAAATCCCCACAGTGTATGTGAAAATAAAGCAACATTACTGGGATATACGAGCGCGTTTGTAAATTATGCGGACGGCTTTTCGCCTTACTTTTTCATAGAAAAAGTAGGAATAATCTGGCTTAACTTCAAGAGTAACATTGAGTTAGGACTTATCTTGCAACTAGTAGGTGTGTTTATATCTAGAATTAGAAATTAGGTTACTAGATAGTATTTACGCCACATACTTCAAGCCCAATCTCGTTAAAATCTTTACGAAGATCCTCCAGTGTTACCAACTCACAGTCTCACAATCTAGGTACTTCGAGACCAGACTAACAAAGATTTTAGGTTTAAAATACGTTACATTAAAGATTTAATATCGATATCGCATTAACGCTCGTCGCTCTTTGTGAGGACGCCGATGGATCAACTTTACTGGCTTTAAAAGAGATGATCCGATTTCCACCTTAATACCGCTATCACAGAGTACTTATAATAAAACCGCAGAATGGCCACGCAGAGTACTTTCACATTATGTCGTGGATCATTAGTATAATTATACTTTTTTTTATTGCATAGGTCTGGCAAAAGTGCCAACAGGTCACCAGATGGTAAGTGGTCATTGCCGTTCATGAACATCCACATCGCTGGATCTAGGATGTGTTGCCGGCCCAATTGAGAGGGGAGCGGGTAGAAAAAAATATAGGGAGAGGAAAAGTGTATTGGGCATCCGGCAATTTCACTCACCAAACAAAACGCGACAGCTAAGCTGTTGCTTCATGTCGATTTCCTGTGAGACAGTGGTACCGCCCCGGATGAGTCTGCTGATGCTGTGTCATGACTGACAACAGCGTGGCTGACAACACTTTCAAAATTTGCTTGCAAAATACTTGTTGCATTTTTTTCTTTTAAGGTCCTTGTAAAATGAATCGATAAAACGTACCTAGATCTACTACTATATTTCTTTGGTGCTCGATGCAAAATAAAAACATATTTTTCGTTATAGCCTACATCAAAAGATTCCTCTATTTTTTACTATCTTTGTTGGTTTTAGGCAACTACAGGCTAAACCTTATCATAACTGTGTTTACGACATACCGCGATCATTTTCGGGTTCTGTCTACACGCCTAAACCCGTCTAAAAGCGCCCGTTGGCCTACAATCTTGGCCGATCTATTGGATATAGAAACACAAATACGAAATACAATTTTTATTTTACCGAAATATACATTCTAGAGCAAATTCTACAGATATTGCCCAGTGCACACTGTAAAAATTATATGCATTTAATCGTTAATTCTAGGAAACAATTCAAAATCTGTGTAGATTATTACTAGTTCTAAATTGGGAACATTATATCCAAGTAACGCTAAGTTAAATTATAAGCATGAGTCGAAAAGTATGGAGGTTATATACTTAAGTATTGATACTACACAAATAATTGCACACATTAATTAATACTACGACGCTATCGCCCCAATCAGCTTAATTAATTTTCGCGAAAACCTATCTCATAATTGTTACCAAAATGGCGGACTCGAATTCCTTTGTAATCAAATAGCTACGTTTAAGGATTTATACGGAGTTGCTACGTCCTAACTCCAAATCCTCTTTAATCCGCTTAAGTAGTTGCGTGGAGTGACCTTTACATGTCATCATGTAATTAGACCCCTCAACCCTTGTATTGCAGGTTTAAGTAATTTCTTTGACGAAAGTTTCTATGTTAGTAGTTTCTGCAGGCTCTAAAAAGAGAAAGACAGCAAAATTCAACCAATAACATTTGTTTTAGTATGAGTTATAGAAATATCTGAAAAAAATTACCCACATTCGCATAACCTTTAAATTAAAATGAATGGAGCAATTCAGCAGACAGGTAAAGTTTACCGAATAGTTTTTTTCCAGTTAATATTTGATCCGGCTTTAGTGGATTCGTATTCTCATAAGATTCTGTGTAGTTACTCTCCACGCAATTATGATGAAACAACTTAATTACAAGCCGGTATTCATAATTTATGAACTTAATTCAACAATTTCTAACCATAAATGCACGTACAGACCTCAAAATTAATGTTTACGGGTCGTTTAACATCAGATGACTCGCTTGCTCGAACATATGGGAAACTCCACACAGTCTCACTAGAGTCTTCATAAACTAGCAAAATAATGTCTGTTATTACAAAAAAAGTGATTTCACATTCGCAAAGTGTTCCCTATAGTTTCATTAGCCGTATAATCGCATCGAAAACTCCCAATATCGTTCACATGACCATCAGTGTTCGCCAACAATATATTAAACAATAAGTTGGCCAAGTTGTGGATGGTCACGTACTGCTGTTGGAGTTGCGAAATGAGTTCCATGGTTATACAATGTACTTGACTGAATACAAAGCAATTCTCATTTATAATCCACGAAGATATTAAATAGAAGAAAATGATAATGATATTAATAAAATGATAAAGACTTAATAAAGTACTTAATAGTTACCAATTTTACTGGATTATATGTCATTATGATCAGACAATATTGTGATTAAAATAAGTTAACAATGGTAGAGTCATCATGGCATTGCTCGGTAGAGTCACATTACCGAATGGGCCAATTCGACCAGGGTTATGGTATACCACAATACTTTTGGAAAACCGGCATCTCATTGTTGGATACTCTAAATTGCACTGCTTAATGCATTGTAGCCGTTCATGAGATGTACAATAAGTAGTAAATAGTCATTTTCTTAATAGTATAAAGAAAAATAACTTAAACTTAAAAGCTCAGACTTAAAATCGTGTTTAGGCGCTGGATGTTCTTTCAAAATATTTAGCTAGTCTTCATAATCTTCAATGGAAGGTAAACTATATATTGAATTTAAAGTTTCTTGAATGATATTACCCTTGAAAATACATCATAATAGAATAACAAATACCTAAAAAAAAGAAAAATGTTTTTCAAAGAGTTTTATGTCGTCACTTGCTCTCTGGTCACGTTTAAAGTTAGGATTAATTTGGGAGTGGTCGCATGGATGACACTCGTAAAGCAGTCAGAATGTTGGACACGACCTTAAGTTGATCTTGACCTGTTACGAGACGAAGGTCCGCCAAATCCTTTTGAGACGTCAAGTGGTCTTTACCTTGAAGATTTAAAGGCTTAACTTAAGTAACAGTTACTCAGTACTTTCTTAAGCAGGATGATAATAAATAAAGATTAATTAATAAAGACAACGAAATTTAAAGAAAAATATGCATTAAATATCTAGTGAATAGTGATATTTCATAAATAAGATTACAGTTACGTTTGTTTCCCATATTATTGTTCAAGTTAGGATATTTGTTCTAAATTCTTATTCTTTGTTAACAGGAAGAATGCGGGGAAGAAATATGGGAGACTATTCTGCGAGAAGCTGGAGCAAGGAACACTGTGTTCAGTGCTACACAGGTAAAATATTTTATCCATTACCCTGCAAATTCTCCGCTTCTTAAACAAAATGAAGTATATTTTATTTTTCAAGAATCTTACTAATGAAATCTTCCATGTTTTTTGTTAACAGCAATACCCAGATGCTCTTATGCTGCGCCTGGCATGCGCCTTAGCTCGTCTTCTCTCCATGGATCCCAACAGCCCAGCCACCTCACGTCCAAGCAGTCCCGCTCCAAGGAAACCCTCACTCAAATCCAAGCCATCTTGGCGCAGTGCTTCAGTCCACGCTGATAACAGGACACAGAACTTCAAATGCCCCTTCACAGCAACAAATGTTCTTACGGCTGTAACTAAAAAAGAAATAGATTCGTATAACTCGACCGAGGAGATACGACCTTCTGTCACCATGTCTACAGATAGAATCAACGAGAGGAAAGAAGTGGAGGCAGCTAAAAGGGATTTTAAAAGGAGGAGTTTGGGTATCAAACTGGAAGAACATAAAGCCAAGGAATCTTTTGAAGAATCTATTCCTGAGGGTACTCAAGTTGAAAGCCCTGCTCACGTTGAAAGCCCCACTCATGTTGAAAGCCCTCCTCAAGTTGATTCTGAACCGACCTCTCCAGAATCTGAGAACAGCAAGAGGAATTCTATATTGAAGCCACCACGGAAGTCAAGCTGCACTCTAGCTTTGGATGTGTACAAAAGGCGAGGTTCTTTAGTTCCGTCTCGTCAGCGGCTTAATAGTATCAGTTTGGTGCCAGGAGAGAAGCTGACGTTGATGAGGGAGAAATTCGCTACGCCTGAAAAGGTTATGCATTTCTTCGGCAGGTGCTTTGTGAAGTTTTTCAGTAATTATGGGTAAGTATTTACGATTCTGTTATTGAATATTATTTACGGATTGCGAGATGGGATCGTGTCTGGTGTGTAATTCACAATACTTGATCGTCAAGGCGTCATTGTCCTCCGTCTATTACGTCGAAAGTGTTGCATTTTTTTATTGTATTAGACCAAACAAGAATCAACAACTATTGTGCTGCAAATATTGTTGCTATTACTAAACACGAAAAAGTAACCACAAAGAAAATCAGGATTTTAATACCAAAAAATAGGTATTCTATGATATTAACTATAAGCTTAGTTTTTGATCATAGTATCCTATAATTGCAATAAGATAGCACCAACTGCCGCAATGTTTCTATAATCCAAATTCATGGCAACATCACGAAAATGATCAATAACCATTTATCTTCGGTTTTGTCGTAGAATCCAGTCATATATTAAAATCGACGGGACGACCTGGCAGTAAAATTTCGCCATTATTCTTCATTTTTTATCGCCCGATATGTTGCCTGCCATGTTTACCTACCTACTAGCATTTTTGGAAATAACATTTGAATAATTCTCAGCTGCATGTTTTTTGCTATTATTTAGTTTATGTTTTTTTTGTACATAACATATTTTGAATTCCATAGATTAAATATTTGTAGGTAATCACGGTAATCCGAAATGTAATATTATGTGAGAAGCTTTGAGACCTTACAGTATTTATTATTAAGAGATATATTTAAATTTCTAAAGCAATCAAACAAATATAGTGCCTAAACTTAGTGCCAAACTAAATAATGAAGGAATTTGGACGTCAAAGCGTTAGTATTAGTACTTACGATAGACTTGTAAAAATTATTAATTATGAAGTAATCATTAATAGTTCATGTTATTTGATATCATAGTTAACTAGTCACTTTTTAAACATCCATGGCGGAACTCAAATCAACTCCAACATAAGCAAATTATATCAATGAAAGGTTCAAATTTTTACGACAATTTTATTCGAAATGTTGAAAAATCATATTCATATGAAAAAGTGCGAGCTAAGATCTGTTTTTTTTTGCCCTCTTGAGAGCCCTCGAATGAGTTCCAAATAAAGGATTGCTCGTATCGAACGATCATAAAACACATCGCATCCCAAAGCAATTTATATAGAGGCCATAATAATAACCGCGTCACTCAAACTCGAAGCGTGAAAATCAGCAAATATCCGTTCAATTACTTCGGTCCAGTTCAGGTCAGAGATGATATGGGTGTCATTATAGTGCGAATCAACAATATTGCTCGACAATTATTTTATATTTGATGATCTTAACACTGATTAATGAATATTACTATTAAACTCCAAACTTTTTCTTTATGATACAGACACGCTGGACCGCATGGTTAAATTAAAATGATAAAGAAATTAATATTTTCATTATAAAATATACTATAATTATTTCAAAAAATATTTAAAGACGCCTAAAATCCTTACGTTCCCCTTCCTTTATTTTCTTCAGCAATATCGCTTTACAACTCGAGAATTGCGGGTGTTTATATAAGTATTTATGAGTTTATGGTTGGTTATATAAGCTATTTTCCTATTTTTTATCATGTCATACAATAAATTCATTTTTATAAACTTCAGCGTCCTTTCGTTGCCCAGTGAGCGGATCAAACTTATAGTGACAGGGGTACCGCTCACATCGCCACTTTCAAATACAACCCTTATCAATAAAAGCATTGGAGCGTAACATAGACTGTGTGTGAATTGTTTAAATTCTGTATTTGTCATTTATATAATAACATTGTCTGCTGAATAAACCTTCAGGAAGCTGTATTCTAATGAAAAGCGGGGCATTACAGAACCAATGAAGTGTTTACATCAAACCTTTCCAATAAATCTTAATCTATGTTTCGTCTTTCATATCCTGAATAATCTTTCTGTAAAGCTACAAACATGTCATGATATTTCTACTGCTAAACTTCTTCTTTAGTCATGAATTTCTAAAATTTTTATTGCAATCTTAACACTTCGTCACTTACACTTCATTATATCATTACTAAACTGTATCACGAAGCGGAAAGCGCAGGGTGGGACGTCCACCCACTAGGTGGTCAGACGACCTGGTAAAGGTCGCGGGACATCGCTGGATGCAGGCTGCCTCCAACAGGTCACTGTGGAAATCATTGGGAGAGGCCTACGTTCAGCAGTGGACTTCCTTTGGCTGATGGATGGATGGATGGATGGATCCAAAAGACCCTAAACAACCTTACTTCCAGGTACGACACCATGATCCGCGCTACTGGACGGTATTTCTGCACCTTTCTTCAGTCAGTGGACAACATCCACCAGCGCATGAGATACACCTTCCCCAGGATGCGGTCTCCGAGCATGCAGCTCACCAGGGCTCACCGGCACGGCGCTGAACTGGTCTACAGCAGCGGCAGAACTGGATTCACGCATTATCTTATGGGTGAGTGGGTTGTTAATTTGAAGTAGCAGGACTCAGCGTCAAGAGCTGATGGCCGATGTTGATGAAAAGTTCTCGAGGTCATGTAAAGGTCATGTAAACTCAAGCGAAACGTCAGACACCCGGCGACAACGGAAGTGACGCCTACGTTTATAGTTACAGACTGAACATTTGCATATAATTGTCTTTTCATTAAATATGTTTTTAAATCCAAAACAATGTATTCTTAACTTTCTGTCTGTTTAAATTGTCTACAGATACTGAAATACACAAATGTTTTGGAGACTGTATTGTTTAATTATAGGCAAAAGCAGATTTAATTAAGGCTAAATATCCTCGTCGTCGTCTACTGCCTATTTTATTCGTTTCAACTTGTAATTAGATTAACTCATGTAAGTAATCCAAGTTCAAACGTTAATTATTTCCCTAGACTTGGTTCTCAAGGACTCAGGGACAGGTTCTACAGAAATTCTTGGGAAAAGTCTATGTTCAGCAATAGATTTAGCGCAGGGGCGTCGCTAACAAAATCAGCACACATTTTCGTGTATTTATTATTGCTAGCTGTAATGACTTCGCATCAGATGAACCAGATCCTTTACTCTCCATCATAATATTATATTTTATAAGATACTAAGCGTCAAATCTTGCCACATAACACCCTTATAAAAATAATAATGATAAACCGCAAAAACAAGTTGTGGTGCCTATGTAAAAGGCTTTACCATTCATATTAAATAAGGGCAAGTGGATTAAGAATCCAATTTTGTTCGCAGGTCAGCTGTACGAAATTGCTGAGGATATATTTTCGCTGAAATTGAAAGTGTCCGTGGTAAAGGAATCTATGGAGGGTAATTATTACGTGGCGGTACTGCGTTTGGAGTTCGACAACAGTGATTATGTGAGTATTATTTTTATTATCTGTTAATTAGATTCTCAAATCAAATTCTCAGATGAAATGACTAAGGCTATCTCAGTCATCTGACCAATGAAACAAATTCGGCCAAAATATTAATGGTTTTTATTTAAGGTTTAATAAACTTAGTCATTTCGACAAATTTGAACCGAAATTTTGTGACTTTATAGTCCGCAAATATAATAGCATTGTTTGGTTAATAACAGCTTGGAACTTTTATGTATTTTATCTCCATTTTCCTCCTTTATCTTAATGATTATTTTCGCTATTTCCTTTGTTATTTCCGCTACCTTACAACATGAAGCAAGGGTTCCAATCAAGCAACTATAATACCAAATATTTTTTGTAGTACTTCGGAAAAACAAAACTATTGTCATTTAAGAATAGATTGTTTAATGGTATTATTTATTAAATTATGCAAGCGTAATTACTAGTCGCACACAGTTATACAATATAGAAAAACAGAATTATATAATTGACTGAAACATTTACTAAAAGATAACAAAATTAAAATACTCTATCTGCTGATTTAATTTAGAATCTAGACGTTAAATGTCAATGCGACGTTGATCGCTAGGTCACGTACTGTAATCACAATAAATTAGTATCTCTTTAGGCCTCCCCCATAGATCGCCATATAGACCTGTTGTAAACGGCCTGCATCCAGCGACTTCCTGCAACCTTAACAAGGTCGTCCGTCGACCGTGTAGGCGGGCGTCCGACACTCCGATGCAGGTCAATGTGTAGATCCTTGAGCCTGTTGTTCAGCCTGTAGCTGTAGAGGGAGAGTGAGAGAGAGAGTCTCCTTTCTTTACAACACACATTAGTATCGACATAACAATTTTGCGATCCTTATCCCAAAATCTGAACAAACAAAATCCATTTCAAAGTATACCAGAATGCAGTAGTAACAAGAAATGAAGCAATTGAGAACATCGTAGACATGCTGTGATATAACGTTATTTTTATTTACCCACTGTTAAGCGGCTATTGACCTATTTTGCAGAAACTATTACAATTGTGCTTCAATAAAACAATATTACTGTAACTACTTCATAATAAAAATATCATTTCAACTTATTACACGGTGATACCTAATATTGAATGCGATTTGTTCACATCTAATATATCGTTTAGAGATTATTACTTTATTATTTTATTTAATATTGTGGGCTTTATTATTGCAAGTTGTAACTGATTATGCGAATCAAGGAATTTAAAAAAGTGTTTCAAATAATTGCTGTGTTAATTTCTTTAGCGGTTTCTACCCATAACGATGATGTGCCACGATAGTTAATTCACACTAAGAGAATATTTCTGTCTGATACATTTATAGCAAGGTCACTTCATCATATGTAGGTAGGGGGTACAAAGAAAAACCCTTAGCCCTTCCGTCATGTAACTTTGACCTTTACTTAACTTTGACGGTGTCAAGTGTCAACCCATTACTCCGCACTCTTATTCAGTTACGTATAAGTTATTTGTAAAATATTGAAAAAGGTAAGTACGTTATATAACATTTACTTTTATTTGTCAAACAAATAATCGGTCAATAACACATAAATTGTAATTTAAATAACCACAATACATAATTTATATTATATGAACCTTAGTTAATAAAGTTTCCAACCCAGTTTGTTATTTATGTGCAATACGGTAGATTATTCAGAACAATATAGGGCGGCTGTTGAATAAATGGAATGGCTTTCACGAGGGCCGAAATTGATAGTGACCGGCAAATATAAGGGCTCCTCGTGTTGTACTTCAGCTCAATTGGAGCTGCGTAAACGGAGCCCTTTTAACTCACTTAGGTAATTCGATTGTGTTAAAGGCACTTTCACTGGGGCAGTTTTTACATTTTATGTCACCTGTATGAAAAAGAAGCAATATTAATAAACGTCATAATTTAATGCGCTTATCACTGGAACGACCAGTCGGTTTAAAAAAAGAAACAAAAATGTCAAGTTTATGACTAATGTTAAATTACGAGGAAACAGTTGTCTACTATTAAAAACTATATGTATTAATAGCTGCAAAATTGTTATTTAATCTGTTGCTACGTGATATTGCAAGCTGTGAACAGACCCTTACATTACATCGGTTTTCATTTAACACAATGAGATATGTATAGAAGACAAAAGCATTGTAGCAACTGAAAACAATAACTCTATAGGTATTGTTCAAATAATTAGAACGCCTTGGAAACTATAAAAGGATAACTATCTAAAGTTGGACCTGTAAAGAAGAAGTGAAGTGTTCTGGTTGCATCTCTGCCTACCATTTCGGAGATAAAGGCGTGATGTTTATGTATGTAACTATCTAAAGTATGTGCAGATATAATTCATCTTTTATACTTAAAACAACATGCGAAGTTCTGCATTATACATACTCGTATATCTAAGCATATAAAATGACATTGTAATGAAATTATGAATTGAGAGAATTCGGTCAGAACAGACGGTCTACACACAGACCAATCCAAAAACTTAACAAAACACGTCTCTAAAATCGATATATGCATACCACACACAGGCTAATCGTCGTAGCATTAACGATAGCAGTTAGCACCTGTTTTAGCAGACAATGCATGTGCGCCGTGCTCGACGAGTTTGTCGCAATGGCCGCCATTGTCACATACCCATTGTCTGTGAGCCTTGAACTTTATGGACATGTTGTGGCGCAGGTGTTAAATCTATTTATTTTTAATCTATTTTTGTAAGGATATTTTAGGTTTACAGCTAAAACGCTTAGAAAGTCTTGGTGGCTAAGATTTTATTTAGTTGATGGAGCAATAGAGAGTAATTATAATTCATAACCCAGAAATGGCAGTTTCATAATTCAGTTGCTAAATGTATTTCTGATGCTTTAAAATTTGAGTTTATGTCAATGTACCATTAAATGGTATTAAAAAACATTCTTTTATGGTAATATAACTAGCTAGTGACATAGAATAATGTCTTTTGAAAAACTGTTTAACTTTTACCTATACTTGGAACTTCCACTTAACACGAAGTAACGACAAGGTTACGTATCTCCAAACCACAAGGCAGACCGTTATTATTGCAAATTCTTTACGCGATTTAGCCTGCCTAGATGCCGAGACTCGATTTCTTATTGCTACAAAGGATTATTCAAAAGAGAAACATACCTTTCAGATTGATATTTTGGCTAAATTTAATAGTTTAAAATGAAAATGCATAGAATAGGCAGATGTATTATGCGTACAAAATTTAAACTCGTGCAAAAAGAGGTTGTCGTACAAGGAGCCACAAGACTACAAGATTAATAATTAATCTTCTAAAATATAAAAAAGGAACTTAATTTAATGCTCGTATTTAATTTTTAATTTTTCCAAACATTAACGAGGATACTGTTACCAGAATTATTATACAATATATTAGGGAAAGGTATGACTCAAACATATATAAATTAAATTAGGTTTTATTAAGAACAATTAAATGTGCTGAAGCCGAAATAATTCGACTTTTAATTAACAGAGCAGTAATTCCGAACGCCTGTTACGCGAACGCAGACATTAACTCCACCTGACAAATTAATAGCCATGCTATTTACCATAAAGCAATTAAATTGTATTACACAGGGAATTAGGAAGCTATATTTAAGTAATATACGTAGGCTGTGAACTTTGATGACTTTATTCCCTGGGTAAACGTTTTGTGATACGGGAAAAGGAATTACCCGGGATTAAATAATTTCCCCTTACGGATTGACGTCCTACACATGTATCCGGTTATAATTTAAATAATATTTTTGCATCAAGTTTTTCTCACCGCATACCTGTTGCAATAGCACCAAGGTAAATTATGCATAATACTACGAAGACAATTTTATAAGTCTTGTTTTTATGGATCCGTAAAGTCCGTCATGCTTTCTAATGCCTAGAATTAAGAAAGTTGAACATAAAACTACGTATTAAAATGTTAATAGAATGATCTGCAAAATGAACTTCTTAGATTTTCTGTTTATTTAGAGTTTGTTATACTAATACTTTATTTTGTTCCATTTAAATCAAGTTATGTCAACTTAAACCGTATGAAAAAAAATTTACTAAGAATTGGTGTTAAAAATCTTAATTAAAAACTTTTACCGCAAAAATTATATAAGGCCTTTTTACAAAAGTTCTTCGGCAAAGTTTATTAATTTACCTAATCGCTTAACAAGACCTCCACTTTTCAAGACAATTTTAGAATAACACCTTGTTTATTGTAACTTTCCTTTTAGGTTCAATCGTTAATGTTTCGCAAGAACATCTCGTGCCCGCTACCAACGGTTCCCGCTTCGGTACTTCTGCAGCTGTTTCCATTTGGTGTTCTTCTCGATCGCCGGATGAAGATCCTTATGGCCGGAGAAAAGGTAAATTATTATGCCATGCTACTCTGATAAACCTATCAATTGTACCTATGTCCATAGAGCAACCTCGTCACTATTACCGTTATAAGAAATGTGGATACTATAATAATGTAGACAAATGAAAACACATTAGAATATTTTAAAAAACGGGGAATGCTAATTCGCAATACGGATTTGAGAGTATATTCCTATCCTATTTTTCAAAATACCACTTTTAAGCTTCCCATCCTGGAAAATTCTGGTAATTTTTTTTGGAAAATGTTATTTTACTTGGTGTGGCACTCAATTTAGTTATAATTTTGAATTATGTAGCTTAACTTGCAACGAAAGTAGGTATCATAGTTTAATTCCTTCATATCCCGACTGGTTTGCATAAGCCTATATGAAATATTTGTCCTAAACACGTCATAAACTGTCAATTACTCTGTGAGAGTGAACGAGCAAGCTTCGATATTGAATGCATTAATGGGCTCGCAAGTACGAGTATATTCAAACTTCTAAATCACGACAGAAGGTGAATTCAATTGTATTGCCCATCTGTACGGTAACCGGCGAAATTAACCACAGGAGTGGACACGCAAATAGATATAGGTGCCTAGATAATATATTGATTCTTATACTTCACCTTCTTGATATGTTGGCTTCAATGGCTATGAAACGTAAGTTTATAAGCTTGATTTCCAAGTTATAAAATAAACTTTATACCGGTGTTCATAAAATAATCTTCTTCTTTCCTTACATGGATATAGCCTAACTATTTAGCTTGTTCATGTTTTAAATTGTTTTAGCTTGATATAAAATTATCCGTTACCTTACAAAATGTGATAAAACACTCACTAATGCCTGCTTTGAAAAATATTATTATCTGACAATTACAGTTAGTAGCGGCATGGGGCGGTCCATTACATCGCATTGAGAAATCACCAATCTCTGAAGTTCTGCGCCTGAGGAAACCCAAAGTGTCTTTCACTTGGGACAAGGTTAGTTAATCTGCTAATAATAACTGCCGAGAATGAACAAATTAAGGCCACTTTCGTTCCTGGTATGTGTGGGGCTTAAAATAGAGAATGAGGTTTGAGGACCACAAAGGACTAGGTCGAAATCATTGCGGTGTAAAACAGATAGTAAATCTTAAAAGTTGTTATTTACTTTTATGATAACACATTTTTCTTAGGTTTATTTATTAAACGCTAAAAGAAATGGTGGGGAGAAGCAATCGTGTAGGTTACTGTAAAAGTAACTCTGATTACCATCTGAAAAATTGAAGTTACTTTACGGTATCAATGTAGCCCTTTAGAAATTAGGTACCTAGCTCAACCAGCTATCTCAAAGGATCAGGGCAGTGATAACAAATTACCAGCAATCCAGAAATAATATTTGTCTTATGAAATGGACATGCACTTACTTTTGAATAAAGGTATAACATATAAACTTATAATTTAATTTTCGTTCCATAACTTCTATGAATGAAAAGTAGTTATGAAACTGAAAATATATTCTCCATAAACGACTGCTCAGTGTCAATGTTAAGACAATTACACCTCTACGGGAGACAATAAATACTTTCTAACTGATAGAGTTAGGTACGCAATTAAACGCGCAGCGGGCTATCGATTCCACACATCACTTGAACAAACAATTAGGAGTATAGGTAATCGTTTTTATGGACCATCTAGGCAATTAACACCTCAGTAATATATTAGGTAGGTATCCAATTGGTGTTGAAATGACTGGCCTAGTTCCGATAGCTGAAGCGTAAAAGTGATATATGTACCTATTGTAAGAATTTCGAAATATGATGGTCTCATAGTAAGTGCATTGCTGTTTAAACAGAATATCGGCTATCGCGAGAAACCTTAGGAAATCGATTGTAGTAATTTATATGCTTACTAAGTCCTTTATGTTGTATTATTTTCAATACCAATATTTACTTATATTTTCCAAAATTTAATGTTCAATATAGGCGGCATGATTGTATGTATTGTATCTTATTCGTTTGATGCCACCATCTAGCTCTAGTCGATCTTCTGATCATCACACATCCCAAGCTAGTCATCAAAACTTCTTTTCAAGGTGGTATGCATGCAAACGATGATATTCGAGTTGGAGCTGATGCGTTGGCGCGCCAGGTCTCTGAGCGACACCCGGCGTGGGTCGCAAGGCGCGAGGTCCATACTGCTCCGAGGACCGATATACCTGCTTGAGGAGATTGATGCTCTTATATTCCTTTGCAGCCCCATGTAAGTGTTGATATATTATTATAAATTGAAGAAACGATGATCCACTCTATGTTTCATATGGAGTTTGGTAATAAAAATATAAGTATATATACTTGGTTGTTTTGGTTTTGAATAAAATATCAGATACTATTGTGACGTGTCCAGCTATTTTTTTCAGCCCTTGTTGTTAAAAACACACGTACCAGTATGGAGAGTGTTGGTTGACCACTCAAAGGAAACCCTGATACAATACACATAATGCCAAACTTATTAAACCAGTCAAAGGCAAATAAATCGCAAATGTCCAAAATCTTCAAATCAGTTCCTTTACATTTTGTGTATCCTATTTATTCATTCCTAGACAATCCTATGGCTATCATGATGATTGATGATGTGAAAGACGACCGTTTATTTTTCATTTTCGCAGTTTCAATGACCTAGAAGAACTTCGTCTAGCAGGCCTTTACCTCGCCGATATGAACGGCCACGGCCTCTCCAAGGAAATGCTTCTCAACGGCTGGCAACACCTCTCAAGACTTGAACTGCTGTTTGAAAAGGCAGAAACTAGAAGTCTTTCTTTGGAGAAGTCGTGTAGACTCCTCGACCAGTGGAAAAAGAGGGGAGATCAGTTGCTGTACTCGATGATACCAAAAGCAATTGCAGACCATTTGAGAGCTGGTAGATCTCCTATGGCGGCTTGTCAGGTATGTAGTTATTCTATCGTAGATTTGTTAAATAAATTATCATTAAATTAAAGTCTTTAGCTTTATGCTTTCGACTTTCCTTCTGTTACCTATTTGTGATGTATTTTCTGCAACATACGTATTTAAAAACAACTCCGACCTTACGTAGCTGTGTCTTAATATATTAAATATTGACCCATGGAATTACTAATAAGCATCTACGGGCTTTTATTCAAACATTCCTGTGAAGATGAAGCTATTTTATTATTTCATAGGCATTTGAGAGCGTGACAATAATATTCTGCGGCGTGCAACTGGCGGAGGCGGGCACCAGAGCTGACGTGATGCAGACCGTGGCCTACATGAACGACGTGTACTCCCGGATCGACCGGCTGCTCGACTCCCACCGGGTCTATAAGGTAAGCTCTATTAACAAACTACTACGTAGTGTACCTAACATACCTAGTGCCAGAAGCTTGAATCATTACATTCTTTAAATAAATATCTATTAATAATTTGGCGCTTATTAGTAAGGAATCTAAGCATAAACTTAAAGCAACGAGCCCAAGACAAATCAACCGCCAGACACGAAAAATGGTCATCTGTTAATAAAAGGAAAGAATTAAATAGAAACAAATACCTAAAAACAATTATCTGGAATTTCTTACTTGGTTTCCACAATTGTATGTACAAGTAACAACACATATTGGAGTAGCAGTATTATTTAAAGATCCTTAACTAAAAATATATCCGAATCTCAAAAGATCTTCTCAAAGACAAGTTCTTGGATAAAGAATATTTTGATTTGCACTGATGATGGGTCTGATTGACGACGATGAGGATCGATCATGCAGGTGGAGACGGTGGGCACGGTGTACATGCTAGTGTCGGGCGCGCCCGAGCGGCGCCGCGCGCACGCCGCCGCCGCCGCCAGCGCCGCGCTCGCCATCTCGCGCGCACTGCCCGTGCTCACCATCGGTCAGTCACCATCATTACACATTACACTACATCCCTCACACCAACTTACCTGTATTCACTGTAGACCAATCATTCTACCATCACACATTATCCCTCGTGCACACTACCTGTGCTCACTATCATTCAGTTACTCTACCTCCACATCATCATTGCACTTAAATCTCACATTATCATCTTCCTACTCAGTGGTAGAACTAGTTATAATAATAATAGTTATCTGTTGCACTCTTTTTGGAAGTTATTGTAGCTGTTACATGTGATCTACGTAAAAAAAGTATCCATAAAGCTATTTTTTTTATCCTATTCTGGCAACACTTTACACAATGCAGCCGATAGACAACTATCACGGACTTTATATTACAAAACTGTACAGGTATGAAACCACCTAATAAATGCTGCAGAAATTAGCAGGTTCCAACAGCTTCTAGTGGAAATCCTTGGGGTAGTCCTACCTTTAGCAATGAACTTCCTGCGGCTGAGACTAATGATCTTAATAAAATTTTATCGCCCTTACAGGAATTCACTCGGGGCCGTGCGTGGCTGGAGTTCTTGGACTAAGACTCCCGCGCTACTGCCTCGTGGGAGACACCGTCAACACGGCCAGCAGGATGCAGACCAGCGCCGAGGTACTACAACCCTGTGTATACACTGTATAGGTACCGACAAGTACGGCTGCACTTCAACCACGGGGCATATGAGCTTAGCGTGCGGTATTGCTTACCATCAGACGAATGGCATGCTCGTCTCGCCATTCATCGCAATAAAAAGAGGAACACCCTGGATGCCGGTTGCTGTACCAGGGTGCTATGGAAATGCGTGGATGAGGTCTATTTTTTTTAAATAGCAGTCGCATGCATAGTCCTGACCCCACATTAAGATCAATTAAGTCTTGTGTCGTGGGTATCAGACACTACATACGACATTTCGGTCTCACACCACCCAGACCCGAGACAAATACTTGTGGGCCTCACAAACATTTGAAATTGAAATTGTAAACATGTATCATTTAAAAATACAACGATGATGTGCCTAACTGTCTAATTGCATGTAGGTACCTACTACCTACACATAAGAAAAGACTATGGGGAAGAGGTTGAGATTTTTGAAATTAAAAATTCAATTGGATTGGATCCACCAAGAGTACCTATTTGTTTAATTTAGTGTGAGTCAGGTGGCAGCAATCCAATCCTATCATTACTTTTAATACGCCCACTTGAATTCAGCCATGCACATTGTTAAGTCCTAACAAATGATGACCGTGCTAATTTTTGCAACGCGTCGGTCACTCGGTCCCTTCATGCGTTTATCTTTACGATTGGCAAAACAATATTCATAGAGAAAATTATAAATAATATTTTTATGACCAACGGTCACTAGAAATTACTTATTTTACATTTGTGATTTTTTAACAGCCTGGCCGAATCCAAATATCGGCGAAAACTGCAGCTGAGCTGCCCGCAGGACGATTCCGACTTAGACAACGAGGGCTTATAAAAGTCAAGGTAACTGTTAATAAGATTTATAAATTAATTACAGGAAAATTCTACCAGGAAATTATCAATTATCATTATATTATGTTTTTCATAGACCAAATGTTACAAATATTCTTGATCCGACAAGAAGAATTACCATTGTTTTGTAGGCATCAGAAATGCCGAAGAACTTTCAATGATTTATACATCCACTACACAGAGTAAATTATTATTGAAGGAAGTTACCCCCATAAAATGATATTCCGAATTAGTAATTGCCAGCTTCACAACAATGGTGACAATAAAAAATTGTAAGTGTTACCAGACGGAATTTACAGGAAATGTATTTTTTTATTTCAGGGAAAAGGTATGATGGAAACCTTCTGGCTGGAAGGTGAAATTGAAGAGCAGGAGCAGGACGAAGCCTTGCAATTATTCTCCGCCCTTTGTGGCGACGCATAATAATATTGTAGCTAAACATATCTGCTTGTAGAATTTAACTAGTGAACTCCAAGAGACGACGATATTTTTGTCATAAATAATATTTATTAGTTTCGTAATGAATCTTGGATAATTTTGAATCTTGTGCCCGATATGGCGATAGGCTCGCATCGTGGACGGAACATACAAGGCGAAATATGGATTTCAGAGTGGCGCCTCTGTCTACCCGTTCTGAGAAAGAGACGTGAGTTTGTGTATGTACTGAATGTATATGTAATGAATCTTAGAAGCTTCGATCAAATATATAACTTAGAAGTAATGTTAAAGGTCAGTAAAAATGGAAAGTACTAAATAGTAATTTGAACTTAGTCCTTATAGTATATTGGCTGCAATTTCAGGTAGTGATAATAAAACACATAAAATACTAAATAATAATTTAATTTCAACAGACGAATTAAATTCGTTTATATATTATTTTTTTGTATTTTCATTTGAGATTTTCATTTATATATAGATAATTACAAGTTTATTATACAATATTAGGTCTAATAATATTCTAACAAAAAAAACGAAGATTCACAGACATTAAAAAATAAAATTGTGCGAATACTTAACTTACAGAATGTTTTAAACAAAACAAAAATTGCACATTATATTAAACATGGGAATGTTATATTATTGTTCATTGTTATAATATTAAAAGCGTTTGAAGATTTCGTTTTGTAATATCTTAGAAGGCAACAAAGAAATCGTAAAATTAGGTATAATTAAAAAGTCTCAGTAAAATAATAATATAATATATTTTTTAAAATAGTCACCTTATATGTATAATCGAGTACCAAAAGGGATAATTTTGTATTACACATGAAAATTGCCACGATAAATTAAATGTGAGTGTTAACATAGAGAATAAATTCAGCAACAAGCTTACAAATTGATCAAAACGATACAACCAACCGGAAAATGAATTGTCCTATGGATTTAATCGAAACTAATGTTACAAAGAAGAAAGATTTTATTGTTTGCATTGAATAAACTGATATATTATATTTTCGGTGTTGTAAAACTTGAAAACCGTTTCAATACTAGAGAAAGCAAACGCTGGTTTGCCTCAAATTCGGTCCATACCAGGAACGGCTATCTAGGCGCGTACTAAAATACCATCAACAAAAAGATCTATGCTCAATCCATTCTCTATGTCTAAAATTGCAAGTGTTGCCCCTAGTTAAAAACAGATTTAGCCAAAATTATTATAAAATTTCCATAAATGTATAAATTTACTAAATATGAATATGAGGACTTAACTCGCTAATTAATATTAATAAACTTTCTAACCTTTATTGGAATTTGTGTAGTTACTCTACGATTTCTAGTGCAATGTGTAATTTATAGTTTTTTAAGGTATAGAGTAACACTAGTATATTACAACCCAATGCTGTGAAAAGAGTAGTCAAAATAAAGATAACAAAAACACGTTCCATTTCACATACAACGACAACATCGAACATTTTTTTATAAAATATATCGTTGGCACTACGATTGAGTGGGACGGCTGAATGTAAAAATTACTTTAACAGTTGTTTTTAAACAAAATATATATATGTGATTTCTTCATTGTAATTAAATATTCAATTTATTAAAGCGCTTATATAAACTGATTTTTTACTAAGTCTGAATTAACATTTAAAATATACCAAGATTTAGGCATTTTTGTGAAAAAATAAATATTAAACAGCACAATATAATTAAAATTCAGAAATAAAAACAATTATCTATACAATATAGCTTCTTTTAATCCTACAAATTAACAATAAATATTTTTATATTAGAGCTGCGTAGCGAGCCATATTCCTGTGAAACATAACATTAAGGCACTAGTATAGATAGTATATGGCAGAAAAATATATATAACTTCAATGTAAATAGCACTGCATTATTGGGAGATAGTTAGTAGGTTTCCATGTTATTAGCACCTTTTACCAATTTCAACAAATTTGTGAATAAATATTGTTTAGTAACGGAAACTCAATAATTCTCATGCAGATACTATGACACAGAAACGTCATATGTAGCATTTTCTTATACTGGCACGACAAAGTTCTTACTTTGTACTTACACAGCCTCTACCGTACGTTGGCGTGGCGAAATTAGGAACTACAATAAAAAATAAAAAATAATCTTTTAACGCATTGTCTGACATACTTACTTTCATAATGTTAACAACAAGCATGTATAACGGTAATCGAATATTAATAACATGACCAATTGAATAAATAAAATTAATAAATACACCCAACAGTCACATACATAGTCCTGACCCCACACTAAGATCAAGTCGTGTCGTGGGTATCAGAAACTAGGAGAAACTTACTGGTTTCACAAACAACCAGACCCGAAACAAATACCTGTGGATCCCACAGACATTTGTTTCCGTGCGGGGATCGAGCCCGCAACCTGTCGTTTCACAGGCGGTGTCTAACCAACTGCGCCACAAACGCTGTCAATAAAAGAGGATAACTATTATTTTTATTACTTTGTACAACAGCGTTTCCTGCGATTGGTCATAGGCGATGTAAGCAACGCATCTGCTGGAAGTACAGTACAATTTAAAGAGTCTATCAACATACACACGGCGTGCCCAAAAAAAAAATTTGGTATTTGTGAATTTAAATCCCTATAATGCAGTGATAATTAAAAAAATATGCAGAGTTCCATATTTCTATAATAGCCGGTTTAACACTGTGTTACTACTAGAATATAAATATTATATTTATATATTTTTTATGTATAATTATATTGTATATCATGTACTCGCGTTATGTTTTATAGAAACTCATTATATATAAATATTACGCGGTTAGATTAGTCAAAATTATTATTATAACATAAAAATAAATGATAACAATATTTAAAAAGTTTTATTTGCTACAGATTTACACTTTAACAGCTATCACTTGATTTAATTTATTGCACTTGAAATATAAAATAAATAAAAATATAAAAATAAAATTGGTCCTCAAACCTTGGCATTTAGTTGATAAAATAATGATAAATTAACATTGGGCTCTTAAAATGACATTAAAAGTGCTGCCATCTACTGGACAGGGATACAAAGTTTAAAATTGATACAACACTGGCTACAAGTATATTAGCCAAATAAAAATATAAATACGAATGTCAATAATAGCATCCGTATATATTATAAGTACATCGTTTATAGTATCAAGAAAGTATAAATGTTTGTGTATTAAGTGTGATGTTCAGTCTTAGTCATTTACACAAAGTGATGGAAGGGATACACAAAGTATACTCCAACTGGCGTAAGCTGAAAGAATATAGTGCGCCCCAATAAATATAATCACAACTTTATCATTGCCTTACATTATTTTATACTAACGACTGGCAATTACGAGTATCCCTCGGCACTAGACACAACTTTGCCGGCCATGCCAATTGCTTCTTTACACTTGTTTTGTAACTGTTCTCCATACCGGATACTCACAATTATCATTGGCATATACTAATGAATCTACACCAGTTGTGACCCAAAAATACACTGAAGCCACTCACCAACAAGATTAAGTTTAAATCACCATTGACCCAAAACTTCCCCGCATCACTAATACCCTATCAGCTTACACCCAGGCCTTCTACGATTACATTCGATTTAAATAGAATAACTATCACAATGGTAAACTTACATAATAACTGGTACGCTTAAATCTAAGGAATGTACATAATAAATTCGGGACTACTTTTTAAAGAGAGCCGTTACTTCCTCAATGGTCCGGTTTTTGGTCTCGGGCAGTTTGAAGTACGTGAACGCGAAGAACAGGATCAAAAGCACCGTGTAGGGCAGGAATACGTAGTTGCCCAGCGCCTCAGACATAGGGATGAAGGACAAGCCAACTATGAAGTTAGCGAACCAGTTGACGAGAGCACCGAGACTCACCGCAGCACTCCTGGCGCCCTGACCGAACAGTTCCGACAGAATCATCCAGGGAATAGAACTGGGACCGACGCCGAAGAACGCCACGTACAGGAAAGTGAAAATAACAGCGAATATACTCATAGTCGTGTTATTTTCGTAGGTGAAGAACGCGATGGTCATGAGAACGGAGAACAGGGTCATACCACCTAGACCAACCAGCTGGAGGGTGCGCCTGCCCAACCGGTCCATCAAAGGTATCGACACTAGAGCCATCACGAACAGCGTACTGCCCACACCAATAACGGCTAATCTTGCATCCTCTTCGGTAAGGCCAGCGCTGACGAATATCGTCGCGGAGTAGTACAAGACCGCATTGATACCACCCAATTGTTGGGATAAATGCATCACGACGCCGATTATGAGTGGCTTCCTTAGAGCCGGAGTAGTGAATAAACCCAAAATGGTGAAGCTCTCTTCTTGCCTTGCTGCTTGATCTTCCGCGTGCATGTCATTGATTTCGTTTTCAATTTCAGTATTTCCTCGGATTTTTGTGAGTGCCACTCTAGCCTTTTCCTCATCGCGTACACCAAGCAATAAGAATCTTGGGGATTCTGGCGCGAAAGGCAACATAACACATTGTATTGCCGATGGAACCACAGCCAGCTTGAATAACCAAGGCCAACCATCATCGCTGCCCAGCACCACGTCAATACCCAAAATTTGGCCGAAAACCAATCCGAAAGCCACGGCCAATTGGTTAACTGTTCCAAAAGCTCCACGTAGATTTAAGGGAGCGATTTCTGAAACATATGTGGGAGAGGCTGTCGTGGCGAACCCGCAGTTGATTCCTATCAGGAACCTGCCGATGATGAGCATTTCCACGGAGGCGGCCATTTTACTGAATCCCATCAAAACAGCGCCGAGGACGCCGAACGCAGCGTTGAGGAACAGAGCCTTCCGCCTGCCATACCTCTCCATCATCCAGCTGGCTAGTGGGCAGCCCAGCATGCCTCCGACAGCGAAGATACTGACGATGATGCTGAATATGAGGGATGGCGAGGCGGTGTATTGCTCGCGGATAAAGTTCTCGATGAAGGTGCGCGGCGCGTTGATGACGCCGGTGTTGTAGCCGAACTGGAACATGCCCAGCACGGCCGCGCCCACCGAGTACAGCAACGAGCTTGTCTTGCCGCTCGACATCTTCACGCGGTTTGGCGGTGCTGGAATTGAAAAATAAAATATATAGGAAATCATCCATTTTTATTTATGTGGTATTTTTAGAACAGCAATATATTTTATATGTATGTCCTCAACTTCTTGCCGTATAAAGAAATTTCAACATCACTACGGAAAACTGTGTACCGAAATTATAGTGAGTCGATATTATTAAATTAAAAGTACATGCTCTATCTTGCTTGTATTTAAAATAAACAGTTTTTCACGGTTACGGTACGAAACGGAATTTAATCAGTATTATGTACGTTAAACATGTCACTGGGATTGATATAAAGAGTTGTGGCAAAAAAACCACTTGATTTATCAACACAGTAGTGGAAGAGTTTTTAAAATGTCAAAGTGACGTGTGATATGATAAAAAGTAATCTACTGTCAAAGCTATTAATATTTACAATTTTTACATCACATATTTTATAAAGCTATAATAGTGACTTTTTATGTTTATTCTTTACTGAAATCGACCAACTTTGTCTTCACCAAATTTAATCTCATATAGGCGTTTCTATTACGTAGGCCATAGAAATTTATTCACACAAGTCACATTTGCAAACCTAATTTCACTCGCGAGTACGTCATCGCTGACGTCTTTATTTATGTATGACGTCATTACATTCGAATCCTATGTATGCTTAGATCCTTTGAACTTCGCAACGAACTTTAATGCTGTTTTCGTCAATAACTGAATGATTCCAGGGGTTTATATGTATTATGCCAACCCGCATTAGGCCAGCGTGGTGGACTATATGGCCTAAACACTCTCAATCGTACTCTCGATTGTAGAGGAGGCCCGTGCCCTGCAGTGGGTCGTATATGGGCTGATACAATACAATACAATAAATATGTATTATACATGCATATTGGAGTAGATAAATCTATCTGCAGTCCACACCCAGGCGAGGTCGGGCCGAACTGTATAAAAAAAGTCATAGAACCCAATGAAAATAAAAAGAGCTTGGATATTTTTCCTGAAAAACACAATTAATTCAAATACTTTATCATAGGGCAAATAAAATAGGAAGAAGAGGGAATTAATAATAATGTAAATATATAGACAGCCAAAAACAATGAACAACACAAAATTTTCACCTATGCGATAATTTATTCAAGCCAAAGAAAGAAATAAATCATTAATCACACAAAATATCACAATGTAATGATTGTCAAGCTAAAACTGTATACATACTAAACATAAAAGGCATGAGATTTGTAATACCAAAATTATTATGCTAAAGTGGTAGGTGAAGGAAAATCCCATGCGCAAAAAACTCACAATTGCATGACTGGCGTATCTATGTGAATAAAATCGGTCTTTTTTAATGAATTGCATAATTGTAACTGTTTAATTTAAACCTATATTTTACCTAATAATTACAAGTGCTTTACACCCGTCTATGAGGTCCAAGTTTGTTGTTAATCATCCATCCATCCATCAGCCAAAGGAAGTCCACTGTTGAACATAGGCCTCTCCCAATGATTTCCACAGTGACCTGTTGGAGGCAGCCTGCATCCAGCGACGTCCCGCGACCTTTACCAGGTCGTCTGACCACCTAGTGGGTGGACGTCCCACGTGGTTGTTAAAAGCAGTCACAAAATTATCAAAATAAAAACGAAAGAGACAACACCTACATGGAAGAAGAAATCGAGAGTGAAAGATTATTATCGGTTCTCCGATATTCTTATTACAGTCAACTAAATTGTTACTTAAAGTCGGTTTATTAAACACGTCACTCTTTTTCAGAATGTGATCTGTACAGTTTTTATCAAAAGTAAGAAGAGCTTTGCACTCAGTTGATATAATGGGTAAATAAGTATTAATGTTACGACTGACTGTGGTTAGCGACGTATACGATAAGAAAGACAAGTAAAAATATACACCGCAATGTGCGTCAAATGTTAGTCATGATATTCTTAAAACCTATATAAATATATATTTACTGTATCAGCCCAGATACGTCCCACTGCAGGGCACGAGCCTCCTCTACAATCGAGAGTATGATTGAGAGAGGTTAGGCCATACAGTCTATCACGCTGGCCTAGTGCGGGTTGGCGGACTTTTACATACCATAGGAATTTATACAAATCGCTATGTTATGCAGGTTTCCTCACGGTGTTTTCCTTCACCGTTATAGTGCGTGGTGATTTACTATCAATACACACATGACACTGAAAAGTCAGAGGTGTGCCCTGGGATTTGAACCCGCGACCACCGCGAACATGTTGGCAGCCGCGTCTGGTCCATTTATTAACAGGTCACCACGCACATGTACATAAATATATATTTACCTCGTCACAACACTTCACCGCGTAAATATTTCTATTTGACAGAAGCTTACAAAGAGTAAACTTGATGTAGATGTATTTTGAAAAGTAGAAGATACAAAAGTAAAAGATAGACAAAACCAAATCCTGCACCCGCCAATAAACCAAAAGGTTAAAGCATTTTTTATATAGCATTTTTTGAAATCATGACAATATTGAATCCGAATACGTGTTGACTAATATTAAGGAAAAATACCATTTAATAGATTCCTCGCAAACATGTGCATTTATAAAATCTGTCTTCCGTTTTATACAATATTCGGCATGACATTACAATTCTCTAGCGGCTCTGACGATTTATTCGAAAAAAATATTCAGTGTTCATAACTACGCTGTATAAACACTTTCATTGTAAAAACCTTACAACAAAAACGCTTATTTACATAAAACCAAATAATAAAAGTACCCGTTAATTAAAACAAATGACTTGAACTCACGGTCAGCTGAAAGAGCAACGCGACGTCCTTTACAGAGATCTCAAGAAACAATAGTCAAAATACCTTCAAATATTGAACTTATCAAGACATTGATGTCGATAACGACACAGATCATAATATAAGATAAATAGGTTATCTTTGTTGTTATATCAGTTATATAATGAATGGCGGATAAAGATATTTACAACTAGAGTACGAGTACGCATGACAGGTCTAAAAAAAGAGGAGAAAATAAAAGTATTTACGATAGGGAGCAACACGTGAGCTGCAATAATTCGGTACATATACTAAAATATACTGTTTTAGGCACAAACATAATTAAAAACAGCAAAGTAATAACAAGACCTGAAAAGGACAGAGCTATTAAGATATAATTAAACAAATGATTGTACCAATGACGTTAAATCTGTCCTCAAATGTAATATGTAAGTATTAGCTTGGATGAAATACCCACAGTTTAACGGTAAAAAATGATTTTCCTGTACACGCAGAAAGACAATGGCAATGAATCGCATGCGTTGCAGATATATGACTAATAAAATAAATAAGCATGTTACGTCTGCCATACAAATGTTCATTTGAGTTTACTTTGTATGACATTTTATGGGTTCAATAAATATTTTTATTTCATTTCATTATTGACAGTAATATTCTATTTGTATATCTACAATTGTTTTAAAATGGCATGACATTACTTTACAATACTGTAAAGTTTAGAATTAGTCTCGTAGGTTACCATAAGATCGAAAATACAAACTGAACTATACAAAGTGACGAGTTTTTTTAAGTGAGTTTCCAAGTAGCATTCTTATATTATCTTTACATGTTTTAGTAGATAATCCTCATACAATACTTACTGCAAAGAAAAGCACACTTTGAAGGCATTCAAGATTTAAGGAAAAACATCGTCAGTTTTTTAATTTCTTAAAAAAATAGAACGTAGATGTTTTAACAACCAACCAAAGGCTTTCTTAAAACACGACGACAAATATAAAATACCTGGTCATTCAGCAGCATATATATTTAATTAACAGTAAAGCATCAAATTATAATATTGAATAGTGTTGCAGCAATGTTATTAAACATTAAATCAATATATGTTTCCAAAGGCACAATGGATATGAAACCAATGTTAACATTTGTTACCCCGCGTTGCATATGTATGCTGTACAATAGTATTCACCTCTGAATAAATGAATAACACTTGCGAACAACAATACAGAAACTTGGAAACCATCGAACAAACAATTAGATACAGCTTATTATCGTATTTTTGCTTTGAGACTTGGCCATCAGAATATCTTTAAGCTTAAGCATAAGTGGTTATTTGGAAATACTTAATCATACTTTACAACATTGCTTAAAAGCAAATGTCAAGCGAGATTGATATGTTTAACGATGAAATACTGTCTTAAAAATAATGGTTATAATCCAAATTAATAAGCTTAACGATATATTGCAACTAGAGGTTAACGCTATATTTCATATCAAACTAAAATCATATTGCAACCTACATTCTAATAATGTAAAAACATATTGTATTGGACAAGTGCTAGATATTAAAAGGTCAGATAACAGGTCTGGCTTATATACAGTAGCATTTTATATGAAATATAATACTCTATGTTGATCTAAAAATAACATCAAGGTAGACAGACGAGAAACACAACCTAGGTGTAGATCCCAAGAGTCACATAAGATAACATCACAAATGGATTGAAGACGAAGTAATATCTGAAGAGGTCTGCCACATCTCCTGATAAAGATACTAGTGGTGAGAAAAACCTAAGACGTGCAGTGATAACGTCCAAATGTCTAGAATGGTTAGCAACAAGAACGTAATCTTGACAATAAAAAACAAGTACTATCTGAATGTACCGTTAACGGATATTATTACATTTCTATAAAACAATAAAGAAATTAGACATGATAAACAAAATATAAGGTCTCCAGATAATAGCGAATTGAATTTGGATTAAGCAATAAGCATTCCTTACGATGATATTTTAAGCAACAGACATGACTGTTATAAGAAGGATAAAACTGTTCACAATAATAATTTACTTAGTGATGAAAATTATGTTAAAAGTTTTAACGAAACAATTGCCAAAGACCGGCATTCTTAGCATCGTTATGTTGTACCCCCTGCTACAATGAAACTTTAATGAATTCCCAACAACATGTTAAAGGCACCCAAAAATACGACATAATACCAGGGAGTGATAAAATCTAATGAGTTTTGGAAACAAATGATAATAAATAAAGGATGACTTTGTGGAACATCAAAATTGTAAGATCGCTTTGTACTGCAAAAAACAAATCGCGCGAGATAGAAGAATAATTTCTATACTATTTATAAATAGAAACCTGTTTTCCACCGGTTTTCAATGTTGTTACGATCAAGATATTCTAAGAATCACGCTAATTATCATACGAGTAGATGCGATAGCTTTGTTTTTTTTGCCAATTATGTTAATTATAATTGTCAATATTTATAAAAGTATGGGCAAACTGATGATGTCATAATAAGCATACTTGATAACTCCCCAAGGATATTGGATCAATCTCATAAAATCAGTAGTGACGAGTGCGTATCTACTCTATAGAAGAAATGTCTGTTTATTTGTGCGCGCTAATCTCCGAAACTACATATCGAATTTGAAAATTCCTTTTTGCATCTCATAGTCCAATCTTGACGACCATTAGAGGCTATTTAATTAGACGACAAACCTTAGAAACTGAGAAAAAAGTTTATAAGGGATATGTGTCTCTTAATAAAACATAATGTCAATAAGTGCGAAGAAGGATGGATTAATCGCACCCAAGCAAAGCCGAGTCGCGTTTAGTCATAAAAGTAATTAATCTGAGGATAACATACCCTAAACTATTGACTAATTTAATTTAAATTAAATTAATGTTTGTACTTACTAAGGTACCCACTACACTACAGTATTTGCGCCTATCGACTTACATGACATACAAGACTTACATCGAAAGTCGCGAAACCAAACATTGTACTGCTAATGTTATTTCTATTGCGTGTTTATTCTCACTTCGGAACCAGTTTTAAATTCTATAAGTTTCTATAAATATAGTCCGGCGCGTCCCAATTTATAAATAACAAACACATTAATAATTCCAGGATGTTTTTCGCATTTTCTGCTGTTATTTTTAAATTTTTCATCGGAAATTATATACACTGTGCACTAACGTAAGCTATAAATGTTTCAGAAACAAATAAGGATTTCAAAAACTTTATTTACACAAGTGACGAGTCATAACAAAATAATCCACTTTCCGTTTTTAACAGATTCTTTTGACATCACTAAGACCCTGTACGTGGCAAACACTAACACAACCTTAACATTTAATTCATTCAAAACTCGACAAAAACATAAGACCTCTATAAAAATAATTACCGAGTACAAGGACGTTGCGTATTTATTCATAATTTATGATAAATCCTGCGAAAAATACTAACTTACCTTTAAAAAAGATAATCCAGAACTAAAAGTACAGAGACACTTGACGGACAGTTACGACATATCGGTAGAGAAACAGAATATTGATAGTGAAACCGGTGCGGCGGGGGCGACGGAGCGAAACGTACTGGCTGTGAGGCCACGTGAAACTACTATCTTGAGTAAAGCTACGGACATACTGTTTGGCTAACAAATAGGGAAATTTGGCGGTAATTGCGCTTGTATAGTTCTTCAAAACTTAGTTGAAGAGGTAGCTTAGACTGCGAGGCTATGGCGCCCATTTTAAATAATGGAGGTTTAAACAGGCACCTTAAGAGTTTGTTTTCAAGTTTTAGATTTTAATTGCATTGTTTCTTGCCAATATTTGTTTTAAATAATTCGTGTTTGATGGCGATAACAGGTTAAATATTATTATTTAATTGTTAACAACCAAGGTTTATTAATTTCAACGTGAACAAGTCTCAGATATAACACATATTCTACAGCACGGAATAGGCTTTACGCATTACGATAGCGGTCCAATGATGCAATGATGAAGCCAGTACGTGAATAACTCATAAATACTACGATATATTTCATGCCTCAGTTGCTCCCTGTATTAGTGCTAAGTGCTAAGCATTACTTAGAAATTTAATAAATCGATTTCTCATCTATCAAATTACATCGTGATACATTAGAAATTCATTTTAAATGAAAGCCTTTTAATTTAATTTGAGAGTACAATCAACAGTTCAACACGTTAAGTCACAATGACTTCAATATTGAACGCAGGCCTTCCCCTAGGGTTTCTACGACCACAACGAGCCATTGGAAGCGGTTTGGATCAAACGTCACCCTGTATATTTTATCAAGAGGTCTATGGATTTTGAAACGCGCCTTGCCAAAAATCTAGAATTCAATTGAGAGGGGTTACACCTTAGTCCACCACGTTAGCCAAGTGCAGATTGGCAGACTTCACACACTATAAAAATTCTTCAAAATCTTTTTCACCGTTAAAGTGCATAGTAATTGACTATCAATACAAACATGGTTGAATAGTACGCTCTGAATCTGATGCCGCGGCCACCGTGTTGCAGCCGCTTTCGGTCCGTCACAAACAGAGCACCACGCACTTTATGAAAGTAAATAATTAAAACATATGAACTATTCTTAACTGCAATGACAAATACAAGGGAAACCGGATTATTCAACTTGGACTGTAAACATAATGCAAAGCCGTTCGCGTGGCAAATACAATCCGACACATGTGGTAATTACGAATTCAACACAAACTGCGTTACAAAAATGCTCGTGTAACTGGACTTATTATTATTCATCCTTCTAGTTTTGTAAATAACAACGTAAAAGTGTTTAGTAAGTAAATTACTTTCGAGCTTGTGCGAAAAATAACAGCTAAAGACATTCATATTATAGAGGTCTATTTTTTTTAAATTGCCGTTATAGGCTGACGAGCTAGCGGCCCGCCTCATGGAAAGCGGCTACCGCTGCCCATAGACCTTCGCAGTACCAGGAGTCCAGCACCATAAAGTCGCTGCCTACTTTAAGGAGAGTACTCTCTTTAAGCCTCGTTTGAAGGACAGGCCATAGCGCTCAGGTCTATTATGTTGATATTTAATTTTCATTTCTTTAACACTATTGCTATTTTTACAATATAATTTTTATTATTGAATATGTAAATTTACATTTCAATATAAAATTAAATTAGGTTTATTTTTTTATTTTCCCATTCCGTCATTATTGGTATTAGATATTGTTTAACAATAAAATTTCATGCTCGTATTAAGTTTATATTGGTACTGATTAATATTACGATAATGATCAATATCATAATGATTCTAAACTTCGACATGGATTTGTTTATTATCAGCTTGCCTTTTTGCATAGCCTCCCCTTGGATTTTCATAATTGTCTACTCGGATTTGGGACATTATAATTACTATAATAAATAAATTCAAATTCTAATCACAAATTTTAATTCTAATGTTATTTTTGCTAACAACTGGCTTACTCTTAAGACTCGATTGTATTAAATGTCAGAGAGATCATGTAAAATCGTGCGCTCTTGTAAAGTTCAATAGTACTAGTAATGTTTTCGATCTCAGTCCTAAACAATCTATTGTCCAGACTACGCCAGCAGAAAACTAACTGATCGTAAACATTACTACAAAGGACTATTAATTCTATTATGGCTATCTTATATATCTATCTTATGTCCAATCGAAAACACTTAATTTATCTTAATATTTTACTGAACATATTTTCTGGTGCTATGCGGAAAATAGAACATAAATAATGAAGGAGACGTAATAACCGACTAGGACAACGCTTTAATCAATGACTGTTCAACGGAAATGACTTGTTGTGGAGTATGCAAGAAGGACCGTGGGTATTCCTACACAAGAAACACGTGCATTTCATTATTAGTTACTACTTACTTAATATTTCTTTTGTATGAGTCGATATTCTTTATGTTGATGCTTGCACTGCAATTCATTGTGTTACCTATTTCATTATAGTACGTACACATAAATTTCTTAGTACTGAAATTGTAATACGTATTTGTCAAGCTTTTTGTATGGATTAACACAAAAAAATGTAAATGTATTAAATGACTAATTGTAATTTCATCTTTGTTGTATAACTTTTAGCTCGATTTATAAAACTAGAATATAAAGAGCCGAATTTCGCGGCAGAAAACTACGATATTTTTAACTCCAACAATAAGATGAGAATATTAAGAATCTTTTCCTCAGATTTATATCAGTATTGTCGTGGAACATCAACGAAAATAGCTTTTATGAATGTCTCGAAACGCCAAACATTTTTTAAAAGCGTAACCAGCGTGCACGAAACCAACGTTTAGTTAGAATTTTTTACTCAGTAACGTAAACAGATTGTGATATTTTTAACAAGGACACGTTGATAAAAGACGTTGACACGGTTAAATATAACGTATTTCTACAAATAAAACCTCGCTATTACTAAAGCACCAAATTACTAAAATATTCTTTACTTATTCCGAAAGCGAGAAGACCTGCAAGGGGTTCAAATAAGGTGATTATGATACTGAATTTTAGTTTTTTTGTTTTTCTTATAGACCTTTAAGTACGAACTACGAGTATGCTTGCATTCGAAAATACATTTCGAGTTAATGAATTTATTAAAACTCAATGTTGTTTAATTATGGAATTCTATCCAGCGCCTGAATACAAAAAAAGATTGGGGAGACGTGGTATATAATCTACGAAACACCAAGAGAGCCTCATAATTAAATGTAAGGATTATCTATTGAAATTAAGTCTAGTTACATACAAAATATCTATGGTTTTTCCTGACCACTGCCCGAAACCACATGACATCCAGCTCACGAATGATACTGAGTAAAGTCCATTAGTTCACGCAAAATCTTTCTTTTTACGTCGTTCATAGGTATATTTAAAATAAATGAATATGGTTGGAATGGTTCGCCTTAAATAAAGAATGTGCGGTAAAATGCTGTTTGTTTCCAGATAAATAAGTAATAGTACATCAGTATGTACTCAATAGAACTATTTTAATTAATTACACACCTTATGCCACTGTTATTACAGTAAAGTTCGATCTGGCCGCGCAAACATTATCAACTAGTAAATGATAATTATATCACTACCAGATGAGTAAAAAGAAAAATAAATATCGCTTAGTAATAACTAGCTTCTGTCCGCAAACTTCGCCTGCGTGATCAACTTTATTTAAAATTTCCCGTCCTATCCCATCACGTTATATCATGCCTTGTCCCGCCTCATTCTCACTCAAGGCATGTAATTCAGTCCCATCCCATCCCTTTGAGTTTAAGAAATTGTCAAATTCATCGGAACTCCTACCTCATCCTACGGGAACACTACATTTTACGAGATAAAAAATAGTCTAAGCGTTAATCCAGGCTGTCAGCTACCTCCATACAAAATTTCATCGAAATCTGTTAAGCCGTTTCTGAGTTCATCGCGCACAGCCGCACCGAAACAAACCGCACCGCACAAAAATTCTATAAATCATTGTTTTGGGTTCTATTACAGACTCGCATATTAGTTATTCTCATTTATATCATGTACGATCGGTTAAAAATTTATTACATCACTTACTAATAATAAATATAAGTACACTTACGGATCTCATTGTTAAGCATTCCAAAAATACTAATTAATGCTTGCTGGATCTTAAAATAATATGCTGAGTAATTAACAAGAGATAAAATTCTTAACCTGAAGTCACGACGCCTTAACTGATATGAACATTGGGTTATAATGTACTACGGACGATATGAACTTAAATAATCTGCATAAATGTACGTTGTATTATGACGAAATATTTTTTGTTCCTTCGTAATATGTATGTATCTAATCACTAAACATACTAATATACTAAAGGATGTTATTAAAAACTAAACATGTATTTATTGGAAAATAAGGTGGAACAGGCAACTTTTAATTGTAGTTCTATCCGACGTCTGGTAATATTTTTTTTATTTATTTATTTAAAAAAGACACGACGTAATAAAAGTAAAGCAATCGCAATATTGAAATATCATCAACATATTATATTAATTCAACATCATTGCGTTATTACAAACAGTTCATACAAATTGAAAGCTTATTTTTCATGAGAGCAATGCACTTTATGGTAAGTGCAATTGAATCTAAATTGATGGATAATCGGCGAGATGGATCTCCCAGTGGTCAAACAATTATGCTAAGTTGTTCGAAACATATTATCTAATTAAAATAAATTGCTTTGCCTATTAAATTACTTACATCACTTTATTACAAAAGTGCGTGGTGGCCTGTTGGTAAACGGACCATACGCGGCTGCGAACATGTTCACGATGGTCGCGGGTTCAAATCCCAGGGCAAACCTCTGACTTTTCGGAGTTATGTGTGTATTGATAAGTCAATCCCCAGGCACTATAACGGTGAAGGAAAACATCGTGAGGAAACCTGCATACCATAGCGATTTGCAAGAATTTCTATGGTATGTAAAGTCCGCCAACCCGCACTAGGCCAGTGCGATGGACTTATGGCCTAAACACTCACAATCGTACTCTCGATTGTAGAGGAGGCTCCTGCCCTGCAGTGGGACGTATCGGGGCTGATATATTACATTATTACAAATTAATGTACTAAGCCGATAATTATAATCGAATTATCGTGGACAAAATCTTAACGTAAGTCCATTGCGCGTTCCGTATTCTACTAGAGGCGTAATTTAGATTAGAAAACAATCAGATGATAATCTTCAATATGTTTATATCCTTGATTAGCGATATGAAATAATTAAAATACTGATCGAGCAGATTTATAAATCAAAGTACAGTCTGTGACGTCACGAAGATAGAAGTAGTTAATATTAAGGGCAACGAAGTCACGCGACTTGTAAAAAACATTGATTATATCTTAAAAATTCACCTAGATACATTTGACGACTCATCAGCCACAAATAAACATGAAGCTAAACATTTTTTTTTATTCAATAGGACCAGCAAAAAGCACGCAGGTCACCTGATGGTAAGTGGTGAAGTGATCACTGTCGCCAATAAACACCCACAATGCTTGTATCATAGATGTGTAGCCGGCCATTCAAATCCGGAAGGGAAAGGGAAAGGAAAAGTAAAGGGGTATTGGGTATCCTGCAATTAATTTTCAATATTTAATGACGACCTTTTGACTGCCTCGGTGGCGTAGTTGTACTACGGTATGATTACAAAGCTGAGGTGTCGGGTTCGAATCCCGAGCCGGCCAAGTTATATTGGATTTTTCTATTAATTATCAGCCCGGAGTTAGGAATTTGTGCCCGATATGGCGATAGGCTCGCCCCCTATCACATCATGGGACGGACCACATAACGCGAAACGTGGGTGTCCTGGTTGCTCCTCTGCCTACCCCTTCTGGGAAAAGGATATGATGTTTATGTATGTATGACCTTTTGAAAACTTATAATCAGGCGATAGTCTAATTATACGAGTTCTAGATCTTTCAAGACGAACTACATACAATACTTTTCTAGTCATCTTTATCATATATCGAAGGGAAATATTTCACATCGTCGTACATCAACCCTTCTAACCCAACTATAGTGTGATATGTTAACTAAATGAAACTAAATTAAATTTATGTATAACTAATTATAACTCAATCCCAAGAACCTTATTATTTTTAATAGTAAAAGATATCACTCATCTTTCCTATTTTTAATACATATAAGCTTGTTAAGGTAATAAACAAATTATCTACAAGAACAAAATTAAAGCATTGCGGTTCCATGTGGAGAAATATGATGGAATAAATATTAAACTTTTTGTAGTTTTATTATACGGTTATTTAATAGCCTAATATGCTCGTAAACAACTGCAGCAGTGATTATTGACTACCGTTGATTGTTTACCGTGCACGGTCATCACATATTTCCATTAGTTCACAATGAAATCATGAAATCATACTGATTGGACATTCATATTGGACACACAAATTCTTGAATACGACGTTGCTGCTCCATACTCTGATGTTCTTATGTATGAACAAACTACACAGAAAACCACCGAATGGAAACTTCTAAAGAGCATACTACATTAATTAGTAAATTCCATGGCGTAAATAAACTTTAAAAACCAAGTCCATTCATAAAAATATTTTCACGCAAGCTGAGTATAACTAATTATAATTAATGAAAGAAAACTAAAGTAAGCCAATTTTTTACAAATCTTTGATCACGCTATAACTGCTTTACCTATATATTTATTGTAATAGTTTTTATTACTAACATTATTATAGAAGTCGTAATGCCACATGAGAATTCTCCACAAGTAAGCATATTGCTTATGTTGAGTCTACTAACCGCATAAGGCCAGCCTGGTTGAAGTCTTACGGCCTTATTCATAGACAATTTTAAGTTCTCATAATATTCATCTAATTCTAAGTAGATTTAAATCTGTGTACCTTATCCTATTATTTGTATAAACTTATTTATTAAATTAATTTTAAAATCTATTTTAGTTATCGAATGTTTCATCTTCCTCGCTCAAACTGAATTCAAAAGTCGTTCGAAAGGGACAAAATATTCGATAAATAATAAAATAGGTTTTAAAACTGTCTATGATTAAGGCTGTCAATATTAAAGGGTTAACGTCATGCAAGCAGCTGGTTGTAAAGATATTGTATCTATTACAACAGAGCCACTTCTATACGGAAATAAAATTTGTAAAGATTTTTTTTCAGGGACAATATTTGAGAACAGATAAGCTTATATTTCATGTCAATATAACTAATATATTTTTTTTAGTTTTCATAAAAACATCGCTTATATTGATAAAATTTATCGCCATTTTCCCAGTTCGTGAATCCGCAATCCGCAATCCGCATTGTAATCTTAGTGAAAGCGGAAGAGCACGCACCGCGCCGCGTCGACGCCAGCTCGATTGACCGCCTCCAGATACTCGCTGAACATTTCCTATGTATTAGCGTTTCGCGTGACAATATAACATAATATAGTCGACCGTATCGCACGAAGGGTGGGCAGGGCCATGTGTACATCAACACTGGATATAGTCTATATATAGTATATAAATATATATATAGTCTACCCCGAAAAAATCGGTACCTTTTGTTCGATATCGGATTAGCGGATTTGAATATGTACTATCTTATCGATTACTTTGATAATTACGTTATCAATCAAGATAAAAATTGCGTCAAAATTATAAAACACGCAATAACGCAAGTAATTTATAAGATTACCGTGACGTCCATGATTTAATTTGCGTTGAAATTCTAATGCACTGTTTGAAAATATTACATTTGAATTTCATTGCGGCTAAATTTAGAAGTCTGCTGCATTTATTTTATTGCGAATCAACTTCCATAAATAAAATGAAAAAAACACGAAAATTATATTATTTTTCAGAATGGCGGAGCTAGGATTTGTCAACAGCATTAGGTTGTACATAATTAGAATGTAAATATGAAACCATGAATGATGAATAGTGTAACTCATTTATTATCCAACAATTCTGTAACTAGTTTGTAATTCACAATTCGTAGTACCCGCAGTTTAAGGTTCACGCGATCGGAATACAGATGCATTTTCAATAACATACTTTACTGTTTTTATGAATTGGTATGTGATGATCTGATTATTTTTATGACCGATCTTAACAATTAGGTAATATATTGCTACAACTAAAAACTGGACGTAAAACTTGACTTAGAGGCAAAACCGAATTCAGGAAAAAACAAAAAAAATCTGGCCAGGGAAGACAGCCAATGATTTGAAATGAGGACGCTGAATCTAGGGCGAGGTGGAGGATGCTGAGCAGAAAAGCGATATCTGGCACTCACCAGCATAACCACCAGGTAGAAAGAAAAAATATCTCATTACAAAATATTGATCCAGATTCCGGGTGGTAACATCAGAATGCAATTAAAATTATTTCTAATGAGGGCACAGCCAACCTTAATAAAGGAATTCTGAATCAATCAATAAACGAATGCGAGAAAGCCTTGCGTAGTGCAATGTAGATGCCAAGTGGAAGAGAAAATTGCGAGAAATTCCAATAAATACCAAACAGGACATCGATGACTGGCAGCGACGTGATCCGCTTATAATGTTCGTAATAGAGATAGCAATTATATCAACACTTTAATTATTGCTTGAATGGGACATTAATGAACTCCTTTCCATTTGATACTTTTTAATAGGTTTAAATCAATTGAATCGTAGCATGTTTTTAGGCACTTTCTTTTTCTACTTGGAATTTACATTACTATCGCGTATTATAGTGAAGTGGACCAAAATGGATTAAATAAGTATTGTTTTCTGCAGCGTTAGACTTCATGTCCACCGGTAGACATAAACATAACTCTAAGGCATGTATTTTTAGGTTTCTCTGTAATGTATTTAACGAAACTTTAATTAAGATCTTCATTTCTATGTACGCTAGAATCGATGACCTCAAAATCGATCCTCCGCCTTGTCCCCAATGAAGTTGTCGCTCATTTGAATGTCTCAATTTTCATTTCAATTTTTATAGTTGTATCATTTACGATTGCAATGGTATATTCTAATGTCACTGTCTAGAACATTCGTCTACATATATAAAAAACCTACTGTTTAAAACGTCCCATTTGCAATAAGGGAGTTTAATTTACGTACATTAAACGCAATCAAGAAATAAAATAGTTTTTAGACAAATTACCTGACCATCTCCTCACTCCTGATACCTTTCAAATAACACTGCTGGAACTTAAAAGATAACTCAATTACAATTTAATTTCACAAAACCCCGGATCAATTTCATTAACAGTGTAGAATGTAGATATAAGCGATGGAATATTATGCAATCGCGACACATCTGCGTTATAACAACAAATTATTGTTTGCGTATCACACTAACAATGCAAATTGCACTGGTATTGCAGAGTTATAAAACTAAATGGCTTTTACTTCACTAATGATTGTAATCTGTGACAATGTAAACGAGGATTCAAACAACGTAATTGGATTGGACGATTATGGTCACGACAATCAAAATTAAACGACAATCAATTATTCTTTGCAAAGGTTTTTATTACATGAAGCTTTAGCAATAAGCATTTACGTTATTTATGAGTTGGTCCAAGTGAATAATTATTTTTTAATTGGTACCGACTTGCTTTTTAATGTTAGTTCAAAATCAACCCTACCCTTTTCTTTATGATACAAAATATACATAAAAATTATGACGTTTTGAAATAATAGACTTACATCTACGGATTAATCGGGACTCTATAACTATTGCTTAAATAAATTTTCCGCGACTATTACTTAATAATTAATATTACAGGCTTAAAAACAAATGACTGTTCATCTCCGTGCGATTTCGATAGCTAAACGGTTTCAAATCCACCACATTATCCCAAACATCGTCCTACGAACAATTTAGACGAAAAACATTATACAGATGAGATCAGCGCACGAAATCGGCGCAGAATAGAAATAATTCACATGACTTCTCTAAGAATGTGACCTATAGTAATTGAGGGGCATAAAATATATCATTACGGACACAAATTTTACCGCCAAGTATTTCCTTTGTGAGAGACCAATGTAATCTATGTATATGTAAATAAAGATAAAATTGTTTTGAAGCAGTCTGGGTTTAGAACATATTATATTTTTGTTTTGGATGGACAAACTTACTGAAACTAAGCTCGTTTCTGGTAGCCAGAAAGTGAAATCTACCGAGAATCCTGACTAAAAAAAATCTGATTCTCCTTGGATGGAATAATTCTGCCGTTCTATTTATTTTGATTATGTAATCATATGTAAGTACTTAGTCGAGTTCGATTAAATTGGTAGATAACATAAATAACTTGCGATCAATAAACTGAAACTAAGTTATTCCAAATCCCCAATTGTATAAAACTAGATCACATAGCCGAATTACAAGTTCTGCTAGTATTATTTGTTTTTCGTTTATCAGCATTTGTAAAAACAAGTTACTAACTTTTGAATGTTAGTTTAACAAATGGTTACCTGCCAGATTATAATGTGCAAATAAAAAAAAAATTGATTCGGCAAACACAATTAACACTGCAAGCCAATTACAAAATACCTGAGATTTTTAATTTACGGCTCCCAGGTGTATGGATTTGTGCACGATTACCTTCACCATTAAATTGAATAATAATTAATTATAAAATAACGAAATAGGTTTTATTCAAAAGAAAGTGAAGCCAAGATCTCTGATAAAAGTTGTTCTAGAAAAATCACGTTTGTAGTATACACTCATTTATAAACATTATTTGCCAATAAACCGGGCAATGACACGGTGCGATACGAACGCTGCCGACTATTTATCGCGAAAACTTTGTTTACTTTTACAATGTATGTACTCGAATATTAAAGGAGAATAATTAAGTGAACGCTAATTAAAGCTAAAATTGACTTACTCATAACCCTTAAATTTTATTGCGAAAACGATTCACAAGTGTACTTAGACGGTTTCCGTATGTCGAAACGTTATTTTAAAATATTGTATTTATTTGTAAATCTTGATCCGAGACACATAGTTTGCCACTTTATGTCCACATTCACCCATGCAGTATTGTCACTAATTCTTACTCTTTTTTATACCCTGAGAACTGTAAACATCGCCCAAGTCTCCACCTTTTGGTTAAAAAAAAATCGAGATAACGATCGGTCGCTGGATACGATTAGGTTGACCTAGACCTTGAGTAGATGATAAGTATATTTTTTCAATAAGCAAGCTTTATTTATCTAGTTTTATTGGGCCTATTGGAATAAATTATACTATTACAGAATCATGCCAAAAATTAGGACAATATCCAGGATAATAATAATATAATAGAAAGATTGGGACAGGTTGTCCCTGTTACCTGTAATCTGTCCTTTAAACCAATTTATGCATGGCATGATGCCATAATCGAAATTAACTACACCTATACGATTATCGAAATTGTTACCATTCAAATAAAGAAGTAGATTTAAGATATATTACAAATTTATTACATGTCCAAGATGTCCTGTGGTCCAAATCTACAACCTTCATTTGGAAAGACTGGGCCACTGATCCATTACCATCTCAATTCATTTTTATTCTTGAAATGGCATTTTTAAGTAATTATTAATTAAATCAATAGTTCTATCTCAATTAAATTAATTATATTGATTGGATCATTTATATAATTATTTTAGCAGGGTTTAGAAATTAACAATTACAGTTTTTGAAGATTACCTGTTACCATTTGAATGTAAAAAATATAATAAAAAAATAATATTATAAAACTTATTTGAATTCCATCATAGTAAATTTTTAGCAACATTGGTACAGACTGCTGATATATTAGTTATATTTAAGGTCATTTTAACACATACAGTTAATTTAAACATTGGTGAACCATGTCACTGCCACTTCAAGCTTAGAGTATTTATAATATAGAGGGAATGCTGGTACTTCAAAAACTTAGGCATACATATATGAGAGTGCCGGGCCAACTATTTCTGCCCTGCTATTGGCTGACATTTGAATGGATGTCCAACACATACAAATTATTTGAAAAAGGAAAATAATAAAACATAGTTTAGGGCTATCAAATTCTACTCAAACTCGTTTTAGATAGATAATAACTAAATATACTTGTTGTTACCAACGGAATTTATTGCCATTTCTTAAATAATTACCTAGTTCAATTTCCACTAATATAGCAGCACTACTAACATTATGTACAAAAAAAATTGTAGGTTTTTACAGACACAATTAATGTATGATAGCGCTCCCTCTATATTTAAAATACACTAAGACTTTAAAGTATGGAAAATATTTATTTTTTAAGCCTGAATGTATGGCTGAAGTAAAATACACTGTTGTATCCTCTTTTCTATTGCAGAATGCAGTAGAAAAATGGCTCAATAGTGCACTGCCTGCCTGCTTTATTTCAAATCTTTGGGGAACTGATAAAGTGGTTGGTTAATACAGTCTTATAAAATCACATGAACTATAGTTACACAATCCACCTAATTTATTCATTTTATTGTAATTATTAAAAAGACTCATTGTTTTGGGGACACTGGCAATGCTTCATATGCAAATCAATAAGTACTAATTCTTTTTTCTACAAGATATCTTTAAAATATGCTTCTTAAATTATTGTTACCTTTATTTGAATATTATGTTCATTGAATCAACACAATATACTGCAGTAATATTACAAAACACACATATTGAATATTCCAGTTAAAGCAGGCTTTTAAAAATTAAGTAATAAGATCACACAACAAATATTGTGTAATATGTTGAAGTAATGTTTGTTAGTCATTTACAATTGGATTTTTTCAACAATCAAAAAGCATATAATAATTTAGTGAAGTAGGTAATGAATTTAAGGAAGTTCATATTTAGAATTAAATATTAATAGAGATTAGAGCATTCTACAAACCGGTTTGCCTGCGAAGGAGACTTGACGAAGCGTCGCTCGACATTTTTTATTCACAACTAAAGTTGTACTTAACAAATATCCGGACAACTAGCGTATTTAAAACCGGTTTTAAATCTCGGCACGTAGAATAAAACCTTCGCACTTCCAAATATAATTCGATAAATATTTATTCTTTTAATCCAATAGCAAGCTGCTTCATTTTGTATGTAAGCATTTAAACATGCATTTAAAAAGACTCGCATAAATAAAAATCCGTGACGCGAACCCGATTCATTTTTTACGCGTTGAAATAAACTTGGATAATTAAAATTTAAAATTATTAGGGTATAGAACAAGTGTTTATTCATATTTTAAAAATGAATTTTTGTATCTACCTTCAAATTTGTTACTATTTTTCGAAAAATAAGAATTATACGCCAGTATTAAAATTAAATAGACAATATAAAATTCATACCTCCGAAAAAATTACATACAATACAGTTTTTATTCACTGCACGCTTTGAATTAATGTTCACAAGATGCACTGTGATTTAATAAGCCGAATTTACTAATTATTTACATTAAATCAAACATAGAACAGCGCTACGAGCTATCACAAATTTACAAAAACTATTTTTTTTTGCGAATAATAAATTATGTTCCGTGAACGCAACAATCGCGTTCCGTCTTCATAAGAGAAGATAGCATTAATGTTAGAAAAGGTAAAGAAACACATTATGAATGAGTATGAAAAGGATAACATATGTATATGCTAAAAACCCCGTTCGAACGCGCAGCAAACAACAATGATTTAAAAATAATAATATTTTTTAGGAATACACGAAGAAAGTGGAGGCGCTGTTTTTAAACTTTGTGTAAGCTGTAAAATATTTGTCTACAAAAACAAATAAGTAAGTATTCTTCTAATTCATAATATGCTGTCTGTAATTATTAAGGAAGGTGTTTCTTAGCCCCGCCTTTTAAATAAATTTAATAGATAGTACATTTGCGGCGTGATAGATAGGCTCAGCAGTACAGTTTTATTTATTGATTATTTATGTCAGAGAATCATTGGAGGAGGGCCAAAAATACTATAATAACAAACGAAAATTATATTTGTACAGATTCACTTGCATCAATTAACTTTGACTTCAACTTGGATTTGAATTTTGAACCATTTTCACGTTGAACATAAGGTCAGAACTCAGCGGGTTTATGGTGCAACTGGACCAAATAAATTCGTTCAGAAATTGCACTTCACCACCACCTCTAATTGAAAAAAAATGGATTATCTTATTTTCCTTAACGGGGTAAGAATCATATTAAGTTTTTATCAATTTATCATCATACTGAATATAAATTTAAACTTGTATAGTTTTTTCTAGCACTTTCTAAAAATAATTTAATTCACGCATTTGCAGTTTTGTGACATTTGTGCTCCAGAATTTTCACACGTATAATAATTTAAGCATTAGTTTGGCCATCTCTTTTTCTTTCACAGTAGCTGATATATATCTATCCCACTTTTATGTACATTAATCATAATATCAAGCAAGTGGAACGCTGCGACAGCTGGTCGATCGGTAAGTTTTTGTTTGTTGCGCAATAAATACAAGAACCACCTACACCATTGACCCACACCGAATACAATAACATCAAAACATTTTCAGCTTAGTAGCTTGCATTAAATCTTCAAGTACAGGCAACAATGAACAGCGCGTTTATGGACAAACTACGTTCCTTTCTTGGGATACGGCAGGAACCTCCGCAAAACGACTTTCGGAATCCGATATGGGGCTCTGACGACGAAGATGATGGTGACGAGCTCTATACACGAACCGCAATGGAATCCTATGAAGAGTCTATGGATATGCATCAGGAATTCACCAGACAGATGCACGAAATGTTTAAGTCGTTTGGCAGCATGTTCGGGGACATGAAGCTGTTCTTTCATGACGACAACTTTGAAAATTTCCCGGGTATAACAGACCAAATGTCTGACGGCGCTGGCATGAACAACAGTACCCTGCGGGACTACTATTTAAAGCCGGGATATCACAGCCACAAAAATGAACATCCCCAGGAAGACATCGACCTGGACGGCAAGATTTCTTCCAATGAAATATCAGGTCTGCTAAAACAGAATGAAAATAACCAGAATTCAGCAACTCAGGTACCTTTTGACGGTAGCATGGTACCCGGGAGGTCTTTCTGCCAAACGATAATCACAACAAGTGTGAAGAAGCCAGATGGAACAGTGGAAACCAGGCGAATCATCAAAAACGGCAATGAAGTCATTGAGGAGACCACAACATCTGGACCAGAGGATAGAGGTTCAGGACCGTGCATCCAGAACATGGAGACATTTAATAGCGCAGGCTTCATCTACAACCAAGTCATGTCTGAGCTGTCAACATTATTCAGAAACTTCTACTGAAGTATATACATTGGGGTAACAGCAGTTTTGATTGTTTAGTTTTATAAGATTCTACATGTTATATAGTTTTTTTCATTCTGAAGAAATAAAACATAACTATATAATCATTTATATGGATGTGATAAATGGAAATAAAAAGGGATTATTGCCAAACTTATGCTCAGCTTTATATTTACTTCTAGTATATTTTTGAATTGTATAATTCAATCTTGTACTTCAAGTGTACCGGTTAATGGAAACACGGCAACATTAACTGAAGCCATGTTAACATGTGCCAATTGAACCAGAAAGTAAAAGTAATAAGTACAAATGAAAATTCAGTAAATTTTATTATGTTACAACTGGATATTTTATTTATCAGTGTATAGGTTTTTAATTTGGCACTTAGTTTTTTTTTTTTGTATTTTCATTGACTTGTGGCCTTCATGTTGTAGTTTGATGTTGTTGTCACCAACAGTGCGTATGCTCTTTTAGATACTTAATAAATTTGTGATAATTAATTATTCCAAGTAGAATTCTCCTTACTTTATAAAATTATTGCAAGTTCTGTAATTTTTGTTACAATTTCTCATTACTGTCTAAGATAATATCCATGTAGTATTTATTATAAACTTTATGATAGTAATTAAATCCAATAGATTCGGGGGTCATACAAAAATTTACTTTATGAGCGAAGTTATTTCACCAATTTATGCAATTTTACTAATTAATTAAGCCTCATGTAATGCTAATATAATTTTTCTGCTTTACTGTACTTTATACTATCGGATATGTACTTCATGTAGTAAATACAATTAGGCAATTTTACTATAATTTATTCTAATATGTATTATACTTGTCATGTAAAAATTCATGATAATAAATGATTAAAAATTGAATTAGTATTTTTATTTCATATTTATTGAAATAAAATAAATGGTGGACCCCGGTGGTCACGGGTTCAAATCCCAGGGCACACCTCTGACTTTTCGGAGTTATGTGTGTATTGATAGTCAATCACCACGCACTTTAATGGTGAAGGAAAACATCGTGAGGAAACCTGCATATGTAATGTATGTATGTAAGTCCGCCAACCCGCACTAGGCCAGCGTGGTGGACTATATGGCCTAACTACTCTCAATCGATTCTCTCGATTGTAGAGTAGGCCCAGCAATGGGGCATATATGGGCAGATAAAAAAAAAATTTAAAACTTAATTGTTTCTTTCCATCACAGAGATTTACAAATGTATCAACATAAAATAAAAAAAAGCTTTACTAGATTGAAATAGCTGTAAAACTAAACTACAAAGATAAAATTAAAACATACGGGATTATGCAATTGGGTGTATTTAAATATGAAAAATCCATATTCCCTTCTGTAACTGGATTAATAAAACTAAGAAATCTTATAAATATATTTATTGATAAATACTTAATCATGTATAGGGAGCAAAATTATTCTACATATTGCTGGACATGATCTTACACCATTTTAGAGTAGCATACTTATAAAGGACTTTTCATATTTGAGTCTAAAACATAAATAATCTTATAAAAAGTCATTTAATTAGTACATAGTTTAACTAGGAATGCTGTGGCTTGCTGACAAAGAGGTTTAACCCTGTAGTAATTGGACACAACTGTCCTCTCTTTTTCCTCTTAGACCTCAAGCAGTTTTAGCTCTTTACTGACAATAACAGGCATCCTTGGTGTTTCTCTCTATCCAAGTGAGATATCTGTTGACACGGGAGTACACACCGTACTTGTCGGGTCTTGCACAACCTTCTCCCCACGATACCACCCCTGAAATAATTGGAAAAATATAGGTTGTTAACATTTTTTTGTGTCTAGGTGGTCATGATAGTATTAAAATGAGAGGTTACTGGAACAGATTAATTACGTTTATATGATGGGTAGACACCGTAATCATAGGTACCTAATTGATAAATCGCCTCATTGATTTAGTGGCAACGTATAAGAACTGAGCGAATCTTAGATTTAGCAAATCAACTTTACCCGAGTTTTTCGGTTTGGAAAATGTCATATGAGTTGTCCGGGATTGGATTATACGTCCGGCTTGGTAAGAGCCCCTTGTTTAATGCCTAACTTAAATCGAACATATATAAAATCCTCCATCCGTGAAAGGCACTAGTCTCACCTCAGCTTATCCTTTCAGGAAAATAGACAAGTGCTTCTGTATATCAAACAATCTTGCTTAAACTGACCGTTAATTAGCGATTTATTCGTAGCTTTTACCTGAAGTCTTCGATCTAAAACATTTAAATCCGTTACAAAGAACTCACCGACTTCTCTGAATTTATTTCCGGTTTCGTCGACAATGTGCATGGGTCCACCGGAGTCTCCTTGACAGGCGTCCCTGCCGCCTTCCTTCTCGCCCGCACAGATCATGTTCTCTGTTATCCTGAGACCGTATCCTTTGCGGCACTCTTCGTTGGACACTATGGGTACTTTTACCTGCAAAAAATACCGAGAGAGAACATAAATCAGTGAAACAGATTCAGACCTTATATACAACAACCTAATAACTTTACATTTCGAATACCTAATTAGAGTAACTTCAAAAGTATCAAGTAAGGATCAAAATAAATCAGAAGAAATGTAGGCATAGAAATGTGGCACAGACCTATTTTTTGCGTGGTATTACTAAGACCGGCACTGATGCACGTATTATCAATTTCAATTGTACTCACTTCTTGCAGTGTATCAGAGATGGATCCACCTTCCTCAGTAGTTCCCCACCCAGTAACAACTGCTGTATAGTTGGTATAAGATAATCCTCCTTTAGGTAAACACACTGGCCGTAGCCCCACATCCTGATTTTCTTCCGGTTCTGTGCTATTACCGTCACGTCGAACACGCTTCAACGCACTGCTGAGGTCAACCTGAAATTTTGTTAAAAAGGTAAGACAGAGTCTTGTAGTCAATGACCTTATTGTATTCATAGAACTAGCGGCTCGACCCGACTTCTCCCGGGTGCAGATGCTTTTTGTACAAATATTATTATGTTTTATATTTATACTCAAAGTAACTGCCGTATTTTACGCTGCTTTTCACATCCTCTCCTGTTCCGTCTCATTCTGTTCTATGACTCAAGACATGCAATCTTGCCCTCTTATATTCCATTTCATCTGCCCTTTATTCTTTCTCACATAATCCCTTCGAGTTTTGAAAGAAAGTTTGAAAGAGTAACACATATACATATTTAAGTTCCGTGCTCATTACATGGGAATACTTAATTTATCGGGATAAAAATCAGCCTATGTGTTAATCCAATACTCAACGAAGGTTGCTGATAACCTTCATATTTCATCAAAATTGGTCCAGCCTTTGAAGCGTGAAGAAGTAACACAAACTTTCGCCTTTATAATGTTTGTAGGATTAGTTTGGTATATTTTTATGATATTTACTTACTCTTTCTTCCAGTTTCAACAGAGCAATATCATTGTCATAGGTCCCAGGGTTATACCGCATGTGACGGATGATGGCGGCCACTTTCCTATCTATAGTCTTAGTCTCGTTAGCCTGTGACCTGTCGTGTTCCAAGAAACGCACCGTGATCTTCTCCTTTCGGAATCTGTAAATTATTGGTGTTCGATAAAACATACCCAATCGCCGATTTCACTGTTTTTATATTCTGATAGCGATATCGAAAGTGTTTAGCTAATTTGGGCGACGCTCATTGAATTAGATGTTTTCTAATGATATTAAATTAGGCTAATATATCCTACACCAAGGATTTAAAAACGAAATGAAAATACGAACATGCCATAATATTTAGGTGTGACTGTTACGTGTATTTATTGTTATTATTATTTATATATCAAATCGCATTTAAGGAGATTAAAATATAATATTACAAAAAATATAAAAACATTAACTTAAAGTTGATACCTACTTTCAGTACCTATTGATGTATTATAAATAAATACACTCAACAGTCACATACATAGTCCTGATCCCACATTAAGATCAATTAAGTCTTGTGTCGTGGGTATCAGGAGCTACGAGAGACTTTTCGGTCTCACAAACACCTAGACCCGAGACAAATACTTGGGAGCCTCACAAAAATTTGTCTCCGTGCGGGGATCGAACCCGCAGCCTCTCGTTTCACAGGTAGCGTCTAACCAACTGCGCCACGGAGGCTGTCATTAGGTACAGTGTCATCAATTACTTCAGGTAAACAATATTTACTGCTGAGCATAGGCTTCATCCAAAGAATTTTGGAAAAACTTTTTTGAGCTAGATCAAAGTATCAAGTGAAACATTAAGGAAAACAATAACATTTTCCCAGACCAACATTCTCCAACCTACAAACTGGCATTTGGCCAGAAATGCAGCAATACTGAACTTGGCATTGCATTGGAAGTGTCTTCATTAAAACATTGTGCTCTCCGCACCGTTAGTTGCTATGCAGTTACTGTTTTATATGCGTAGTCGAGTTGCTGAACAAGCTATCTTGGGTGCCTATATTTAGCTTTGTGCGGCCGCAGCATTCGCATTTCACGGTTGAAGAATTTTTGAACAAATGTGGACAAATCAACTAAAAAATGTTTTTGGTGCCTAGTTGTCAATTTCTCATTGACAAAAGCTGTGGTGAGTTAAGTACCTATTAAAAAAATATAGGTACGAATATTTGCGTGGTATAACGAGCTTGGCAACCAGGTTCAAAAACGAACTGCTCAATAGGATGAGCATTGTACAACAGGTATTGAAAAATGTAGAGCTGAAGATTTGACTTTGTGACATGCTAAGGATTTGACAGAATCCTCACAAACATAACTATATCGATTTAGAAAAAACATGCGGGACTGTTATAGTCCACATCATCATCTTCAGGCTTCAGGTACAATAACACCGCTGCTAAACATGGGATATCCAAGCTTGTGTTCATAAAAAAAACTTATTTACCATATTGAGACACAACACTTCTACATATTAATATTATTTTTATAAAATGGTGGGAAAATAATATTAATTGGATAAATCATACCCAGAAGTACAATGAGCAGCAGTGAGGACATATAAGTCGTTGATGAGGGACCCGCCGCAGTAGAACCTTCCATTGTACATGAGGACTGCCATCCAGGGGTATTCCTTCTTTTTGGTCTCATAGCCACCCACAATACGACGTCTGGTGCGAGCTATGCCACATTCTGTAAGCAATTTATTATGTCCTAATTTATAGAGGATGAGTATACAATTTAAAGCTTAAAACTAGGGGCCCCGCCTCCCAGGTTATGTGGTTTACTAGTATTTTTTGTAGTTTACGATATTGATTGTCTTCAAAGATATAAAAAATAACTTACGGCATGTAGGACAATCCTCCGGTGGATCATTAATTGGACTGATTGTAGTGGAAGGATGAGCCCCGATGAGGTTACTGATCCACTCCAAAAAACCCTTGTCTTGCGGACCGTTCGGTTTCTGACAACTCGTCAAACCCAGGACACAAACCAACACGAGAAGCCACTTCATGATGCTGAAACAAAAGAAAAGCATTTATTAACCAACGTGACCCTAAGACATTGAGAGGATTCTCATCTCGTCTCGTTTTATTTTTCAGGTAAGTGCAATATAATTTTCTAAGTTTACTTGCGGCATAGTAGGAATAGCAACGTATAGAATACAAAACCAGTTCTTACTACAAAATTCTAAAATTAGTTCTAAGTGAGTGTTTAGATGGGTCTTGGGAGAGAAACGTACTGCCGAGCCGGATGTCTACTGTTCAACCCAAGAGCACACACCTCTATTATTTGATAGTTTGTTGTATTCGTACTTCATTATTACTTGTATTTATTATAATTAAAATATGTTGGAGAACTTGCATACGAAGCTAGGTGTAGGCCAGCGTAGTCGCTAAAGCCTAATTGCTAAAAATGAACACTTCATATTGGAACGTAATTTATATCGGTTAATTTTAAAGGGTTAGCCATAACTTCATAATGTGTTACATAATTAACAACCTTTATAATAGAAAGTAAAAATAAATATTTGAAAAACATCCTTTTACTGATCTATCCCCCAAATTATTCATTCATTGGGTATGTGTATCAATTCTAAAAACCGTTTATATCACTTAACTGTTAATTATGGTTTTTATGACAGCAGTATTAAAATTCATACCTCTTACCTGGCAGATTTTTTATTTCCAATAACCCGTATCACATTATAAGTACAAATTAAGATCCACTACACATCTTCGATGTCGAGTGCCCAGGGCAGCGACCTTTTGCGGAAACCGAGTACGTTATACTTGGAAATAATTTCAAATATAAAATAAACACTCGTGTAAAGTGCACTTTTGAATAAAATATATTGTTATAGCGCTACTAAAGTCCGTTGATCTCGTTTCGATTGAAACTGTACTGGACTATACGATTTGAACAAGAAATCAAGGACGCGGACATTGTAACCGGGTCAAAAAACCTACCGGTTTCAGTACGATGCAAATGTACCGCTAACCATGATCAGTCATCAGCATCCCATTAGCATATACATTTTGTTTTTATCCTCACATGTGTGAAGAATTAATCACGTGCTTTCAAAAACTTGCAAATTCTGCGTATGCGAGTTAGAAAAGAAAGTGTTTACTTTTTAGTTTTGTACGCAACAAGATTTAGCTATTCACTGATGTGTTTATGGTTTATTCATAAATCTTTAGATAACTGCAAGTGTTAGCATAGACTTTTGTTTTATATTCATTAGGTAGTGTTATTTATGAGCAGGCCGGCACACTTTTATTTATTCGCAAGATTATCATAACTCGCGCGTCTATACTCTATCTCTATCTATTACTCTATGATCCGAAACGAAGTTAGAAGTTCGTCGTCCGAAGTGAGTAATAAGTTTTCCATTTCTAAAAATCAATACATGACATTTATGACATTTATTATTTACTCCGAACTATGTCTATGGTTACGATGTACGATAGAGGGATTCGAACATTTTGTGGAGTACTTAGGCACACTCGTACAGTTTACCTGGGACGTTCGAACATTCGAACTTCGTTTCGGATCATAGAGTAACCCCCTGGACAGCTGTGCACTTGTCGTGATGTGCACTGTAGTGACATTGCGATGTAACTATTAACATACACCATGCATGCATCTACGAGATCCTAAGTTCGATTTTCAGGTTGAGCAATACACTAAGTGCAGGATTTCGGTTTGATATATGTATGTACATGTTACCGTGGATAGAAATTGTTGCCCGCAATGGGGTTAACCTGATCTTTCTTCACATTTTGGACGGAAACAAAACCGACGAATTATTTCTGTTAGAGACATGTCTGCCTGCCTCTACGAGGATGCAGACGCGAGATTATACTATAAGTTCTCGAATACATAATGTATATTAAAATTATAATTTAAAAGGAATTAAATCGCAACTCGCAACGCTCGCGATTTAAATTAGTTTAGCAATTATAACGTTTACAATTTTGTAACAATGTACCAGCGTCAATTTTAATTTTCGAAACATCATAAAACTTAACTTTATCTTTTCTTGTAGGTACCTAGTCTTCACACTTACGGGATCTTCGCGATGTAGTTAACTTGAAGCCATGTTGCTGAGAATTAGCCTTTTAATTATACGACAGACAGACCTTATAGAATTAGACTTTTTAAAAAACCTGGTATGATTTTAAAATCCCACTTATTTTTCTACGTACACTAGGGAAACAAATGACGAAGAATACTCAGAAGAGTAGGTGTTTTCAATAAATACTTAACTATATCGACATATACAGACTAGTCTCCGCGCTCAAAGAGGGCTCCTAAGTGCAATCTATCCTATCCCTACCTGAACTTATTTCTTTTTAACCTTGAGAACGTATTGCAAACCATGGACCCTTCAATAGAATATGGGTTTCGCGCTGGATTATCCTGGTATTGTATGTACATAAGTATACATCTTCGAAATTATATGTTTGAAAGCTAGGCACGGATCTCGTCTAGGAAAAGGGTTAAGAGTATAGGGTCTTGGTAGTAACCACGTTAGCTCGCCTTCAAAGTTCTTGGACTTCCAATGATTTTGAAATACTCTAAAGAATTGATAATAAATTTAACAGCGTAGAAATCTATATACAGTTAAAAATCTAGTGTTGCATGACACCGCACGTCTAATTGTACGGTTGTAACATCTCGTGCTGCCAGATTTCATTGACTTTCAGATGTGGAAAAGTGATTTCTACATCATAACGATCGTGTTAAAGAAGTGTAATGATCTCGAATGATGCAGATGGATAGATTGCTTTGGGGATTTATGTTTAATTCCTACTGAAGATGGTTTTAATGAAAATCCTAACTTATAAATAGGCAGTGCGTTTCTGATTTTAAGTTCCCGTAACAAAGGCCCATATCGCCATATTTTTTGGTACCGCGGTTTTTTACAGGTCGGAGAGTAATGTATGCTTTCTTTTTAAAAAGTCTGGTTCCTGTGGGTTCCTTTAAACTTTGGCGGCCTTATGCATAGACAGTTTTAAAACCTATTTTAGTTATCGAATGTTTTGTCCCTTTTGATCGACTTCCAACTTTAGTTTGAGCGAAGAAGACAAAACATTCAATAACTAATATGGGTTTAAATCTGTCTATGAATAAGGCCGTGGACGTGCAGCCGCAGATAAAGGATACCTAACTATAAGTACGTGATAGAAGTTGAGAGTATAATGAACCAGTACAATGTTAAATATTTACGAATCACGTTGCAATAGAATTATCAGCTGCGCAATTTTTTAACCATCAGAAAAGCAAAAAGACCGTGCAAAAGTACCATACAGTATAAAAAAACATACCACCAACGAATAAATTCAATAAAACATATTGAAAAGAAATTTTTGCGATCGAAAAAACGTACAAAAAATTTCTTTTTATCGTAAAAAATCACTGTACGGAGATGTAAAACTTGTACCGAAAGTTAATTTTGTGTTTGGAATTTTGAATCGCATGTGGCTCTGTAACGGTGTTCCGGACTTCTCGTGGGCATGAGTAAGTCCCTTAAGTGTCGCCAGTATAAAATTGTAATATCCTGATTGGTATGCAAAATACGTTGTGCGAGCGTCCCGTCCATTCTTTCTAGGTAATAGAGAGCCGTCGGTTTTCCTTATCGCCCTATGTTAGAAAATGAACGTAATAAATTATTACTTTCGCTATTTTGTATTAGCATAATAATTACGTCATTGAATATTTATAAAGAAAATGTGTCGGTTATTGCCGTATTGTATTGCCGATTTTTAGCATTTTAAGTCTTAGTTTATGAACAACTTATGTTACTGTATCAGGTGCTAAATAAAGAGTTTTTATTATTATTTATTATTATTATTGTGTTTTCAGGTAGTCGTATTTCGTACACACTATTCAAACTGAAAGATATTTTTTGTGTATTAATCATCGCAGTTGATTAATTTATTTATATTGAATTACGTAATTATCAAATTGACAATTATTTTATACCCACAGCTATCTGTATGTGATAATCAATTATTTCTACACTTAACTGAATGATAGTTATAAATCTCTTACTTTCCGAAAATATATAAATGAATGCTTTTGTGTGATTTATATTTAGTATTAATTATTAATTAATTAACCCATTAGAAAATTTAGACGCTATCAAACACCCCAACGCACGACACACGCACGTCAAAAATATTAACAACATACCAAAGTAGAAACATAAAAACTAACATATATTTCACTTTTCATGTTCAAATAAAAAAACGGAATACTGACCGATAGAGAACTAGTTTTACGGCACAACACAACACGTCAATGTCCTGGTCACAGCGCAGGCACGGCTACCAGCCCGCGGTACGATGGCCACACTGAACACACTCAGGTATCGGAGAAAGAAATGTCACTTTCACCTGGACTGATCCACATAATCCAGGGCACGACACGCCAATGCATGTCCTGCCAACCCGCACCGTTTAATATATCCCGCCCAGTAACGTCGTCATAAATTCCTAAAGTGATTTGCTGTAATTTTTCTCCGCTTAATTGCATAATTATATTAACAGTATGAGGGATTCTAATTTGCTTACACGCTGTAGTGATTAGATCGCTTGTTATGCACTTATGCCTATTGGTTGTCAAGGCATTATGTGCGATTATCCTGTGTAGTTTATACAAGCTTTGACGTCAGTTACGATTATAGTTTAGAGAAAGTTGCCTCAATTACTACCCTTCAAAAATACCCACTTCGATTTATTTCGTGTACCCGACATCAAATTACAGATAAACAATAAGAACTGACTATAGAGCTATCTAAGTTGTAACTTGAAATGTTACACAGTAGGTAACCGAGTAATAAATGTAAGAAATTTAATAAGGGTATTTTGGTATTGACACATTCTATATTATAGTAAGGTTAGTTGGTAATAAAATGCTGTAATAGCCTTTCGTATTAATAAAATATTAATCACCAATGTTTTTGCTTTTATAAAATTGTCAGGCGTTGTATAATAATCAACACCGATGTTATTTTGATGACAAAAATATATCAGGCGCTTTTTATATATGTACTACGAGTACATATTCCATTTCACTTGTCACAAAACTGGTTTTAAGGCGATCATTTTTCATAACTAATTAATTCCGTTAATAGCGTCGACGGTTATTGTCTTAGGACTTTACAAAGATTCCCAAAATACTTAAAAAGTAAAAAATCGCATTCAGAGTTATGCAGGCACCTCATAGCATTTTATTGTTCGTACTATTTTCTGAGAATAATTAACTAAATCTAAACTTAAAGCATTGTGATTTGGACGTTCTATTCTTCATTTTTATTATGCAGTAAATTGATAAAAGCTTTTGAAGTGATTACACATTTTTAATAGACAAAGTACGTACCCATTTACTTACTTATTTTCAGCTTAATCAGTTCAATTACAAGCATTACTACACAAGAGACATTTACGAACATTTAAAAAAATATATAATGAGATCGGGATGTTACCCAACCAGTAATCTCACATCCTGATTCAGAACCTGTAGGAATAATTATTCCGGTACGGAAATTTGACCCCGCGTCTCAGCCAAACTGCTCGTTCCCGCTGCGTATTTAACATAATGTTATGCGCACATTTCAATATGAATAAATCGGAATCTTACTCTTTAAAATATAAAGGAGAACAAATAAGTTTCCGCCGTTTTTTAACACAAATTAAATCTTTATTATAGAAGAACGGTAATATTAATTTATTTAAAATATTGCCCATCACTTGCAACCACTTTTTCCCATCTCTCAGGCAGCATTCGAATTCCACGTCTGAAGAACTCCTTGTTTTTTGAGGCTATCCACGAATCAACCCAATTTTTGGTATCCTCATAAGATGTGAACCGCTGCGCCGTCAGAGCATGTGCCATGGACCGGAACAGGTGATAATCGGACGGTGCAATGTCTGGTGAATACGGCGGGTGGGATAACACTTCCCAATTAAATGTTTCCAAGTACTTTTTCACGGGAGCCGCAACATGTGGACGAGCATTGTCATGCAGAAGAATAATTTTTTCGTGTCTAGAATAGTATTGAGGGCGTTTTTCCTTCAGAGCAAGTTCTTTTTGTGTTTGAGATGAATCTTCCTCCAATCATTCCTCCAATTCTGCATCCTCGTAAATTTTTGGCCTTCCACTGCGATCTTTGTCTTCTACGTCGAAATCACCGTTTTTAAACTTTTGAAACCACTCTCGACACGTTCTCTCACTCAAAGCACCCTCACCATATGCTTCTACGAGCAATTGATGCGCCTCAGCAGCAGATTTCTTTAAATTAAAGAAGTAAACTAATATTTCCCGCAAATGACGCTTACTTGGCTCAAATTTTGACATTTTCAACTTATAAAAATTATATTTTACCAATATAAAATCAACAATATTAATAGGTTATGTTGTTCTTGAATGTCCAAACAATTTTTTAAGCCGGCTATCATCTGCGAAAGCTAACCGAAACTCCGTGCCGCACCATCTACAATAAAACGGCGGAAACTTATTTGTACTCCTAATAGTTTAATATTTACTACTCATATTTTTATCAACATCCGTACTAACTTTATTAAGCTACTTTGTGAGTCGACTGTGACACTATTTACAAACTTTTCAATTTTTGTAGTAAAAAAAACGTGGACACGACATACGCTGTTCGTCTCATGGCGGCATAAGTGGACTTTGAAACGTAATGCGCGAGATTCGATGTGAATCTTCGATACGCAATATGAGTTATCAGAGACTGGAAATTGTACGTATGGTACTCGGTATGGCGTTTGGCTCTTGCCCTATGATAGCGCACGAAGGAAATAAGTTCCAAAAACTGTGAATAGAGCTACGTCTTCGGAGGTATTCCTTCGGACCACGGACAAGAAATAAAATTTGTAAAAGATACACGCAAATATGTCCATTGGACAATAAGGATTATCGATATCTACGCGAGAGAACCAAAGCAGGGAGAACTTAACCGCTTACTTTTCATAAAATCGGACTGTACACTTTGTATATGAAGAATGAAAGTTTTACTGTTAAACAAGACACTCGAAAAATTAAGGTAATAATACGTTAATAAGTAGAGAAATTAACAAGGCCAACAGGTCACTGTGAAAATCATTAAGAGGGGCCTATGTTCAGCAGTGGACTTCGTCGTGTGTAATGAAGTGAAATCCATATGTCTAGAAATAGTACAATATAAATTTTATGTTCTTTACAAATACTAAAAAAAATATGTTATCATCAGCCAAATGATAGCCGCTGTTGCACATTGACCTACAGTTATTTACAATATATTAAATCTACAATAGTGTGTAAAAACTTTAACAAAATCATGTTTTATTCCTCACTCAAAAAGTATTTAAATCCTTCTACATGACAATACGAACAAGAATGTAACAAATTGAAAGTTAACAGCCTCACTAATACAGGCCAATACCCACTTCATTAAACATTTCAAATTCGTGAATCATGTTCAAGCAAACAGTGAAATATACATTTCATATTATGGTTGTATTAATCGTGCCGATTATTTCCCGGTCGGCCACATTCTCCGCAGAATTTCCATCAATCGCGACCTGTGTCGATGACCCCGCGCCGCCCAGCAATATTATTAAAAATCACCAGCTAATACCGCACGGCTCTAAACCGTTCAAGGTATGAAATCATACCGGTCGTGCGAGCGCCAAACATACGCCGTTACTTCACTTCCACCCGCCGCGATCAGACCCCGAAACATTAAGGCAACACTAACTAGGCCAAAGGAGCAACGCGGTCACCTTATCACCTCTATATATCTTCATTTAAACAAAACATCATCGCCCGATGAATATGTCCTTTACATAATTTCGTAACAACTTCATGAGATGTATCAACGGCAGATAAATACACAAAGTAGGCCGCTTACATGGTCAATCAGATGCAGGCACACGTGGCACAATTTGCAATTATGTATCACCAATGCATTCCGTCGTAATTTATTCAAACTAATCCATAAATGAGATTATACGAACACCTACCATTGTTTTCACTCGATGCAATATTTCAGGTTTTTGCATCCATCATTCGATGTCGTTTTTCCGTCGAAGTGAAAGTGATTAAATAGGTGAAGAATGTCACAAAAAGACGAATAACTGCGCACAATCCGCGTGCAGATCTTTCGAAATAAACATTCCTTTCTAGAGACGCTTCAACCTTGTTGGCCGTTTACGAAAACTTTTGTTGACGATCGAGTCAGGCGCGCGAGTCGCACGCAGTACACACTCGAAGGTATCTCGACTTGAGCTAAGTTCATTAGTAGCAGCCGAATATGAAACATAAAAAGGAGGCTGCATCGCGTTATCGACATACGGGTGGCACAGTTGCCTTGGCACGATTACCACCATCTTCCACTGATTCATTACTGGTAGGTACCTGGCTCTTGCCTTCAAAAACTCAAACAAGGCCACCAATGTTTGCTCGTACAATACTAATGTGGAATCTCCCTGTCTTTTGACACAATTCCCGACTATGATAAACAAACACATGATAAACATCACACCGCTTCTACTCGCTCACACATCGTTAGTCATTTTCGTACTTAGACCCTTGTAAAGTTTTACCAAACCATAAATTATTGCAAGCCGTGCTTTTATTGCGCGTGCGACACTCAAGTTATTACCAAAAAAAGATAAATTATGTATTACGAAACTGTTTACTCCCACTGCGTAGTGTGTGCTCTTAGTAAATCAAAGTGCTAATTACAGAATCATAACATTGCAGACGTTGTAAAATAAGAAAGTAGATTGGCGCCGCGAGGCGACCGCGCTCGCAGTAGCACACGCCGCACGGACGGGTCACTGCGAATGCATAAAAGTTTGTTCCGAAATATCAAAAATTGCAAAACATTAAAAACGTCGCTTTAATCCTGAGATTACGTAAACAGTTGGGCAAGATTGTCCAAATATAAGAGTTGAATTGTACAGCTCCGGCTATCCGGCAGCCAGTGAAATTAAATTCACGTTGCATAACCATTGGAAGGATCCGCGCACCTCGCCATCTCGCTACCTCAGCAGCTCTGTGCTCCGTGACACGACATGCTCCTTGCGAGCACTCTCTCAATCACAGCATCACTAAATATTACAAAAACATTTCTGCCACGAGTTTTATTTTACGCCATACTTTTTATTATAAAGGACGTCTCCATATTCGGAAACAAAAGTGTCTCGTATATTTATTTAAAGGTCAAAAGCATTGTATTAAAAAGTTTAGCAACCTCGTTGCAGTCGATGAATAAATAAAACTGTAAACAAACGGTCTTACGTGTATTCCTACAACTAACCAAATGAGTAAGAGACATTTTCCTGTTAGAACTTTGTGTAGAAATTGCAAATCGCAAATCGTAATGACGAAGTGCATTAAATATAGCATCCTCATCCCTAATGCATGTCACTTTTTGCATCAAAATTATGCTAGTTACTTCAAATAAAGAAACATACATAATAAAACTAAGTAACAAAACGCAGATAGCGCATAAAATTATCCATGTGTTTTATTTATCACCAAAATCTCATGTACGAAGGCAATAATGCACCATTGGTTCCTCTAATTCAATTCACATTTCTTTTCTCCTCACCCCGTGTCGTAAATCAAAGCCACAATTCAGATTCCAATGTATTACCTCACTAAAACGGTAGGTGTGCAAATAAATGAAAAAATCCAAATGGCACGTAATTAATTCAAAGCGAAAGAGATCGCATAAATTATTTCGGAGTTCCGATTATAGGGCGTGTCATGGCTAATTAGCTTCAATAACAAGCCTTCGAATATTTTCTGATGTAATGCGTTGCAGAATTAACTCGCTCCCGATTTCGTATAAGTCCGGACGACTTTGGTCCGGTACGGGCCGACTTACGGAAAATCACCTCATGTTGTATAAGTAAATGCTTTCAATTTCAATCTTTCCTCGCAATTATATCGTACTTTGAACCTGATTCAGGATTTATCGTGTACAAACTTTTTGCCGATACGGAATTCCTTTCGATATTCGAGCGTGCTTTCTGAATGTAACGGATGACTAAGACCTTTCTACAATGTGGTTGAAGTACTGACGTAAAGAAATATCACATTAGAGATCTCTAGATATATTTGTAATATTTTTTATAGCCGCAAATAAAATTAGGTAATTAAAAAAAAATGAAGTCTATACTTTTGATTGAATAAACAAAAGCTGTTGACCTCACGCCACTTTACAACACCCCCAGACAGACGGGCGACTTTTTAAGATTAACAAAATAAACATAAACAAATTCAAATTACTAGCTCAAGGCTAGTGCTCGGAAGGTCGATCTTGATTACACTAAGCCTTTTCGATTAAAGAAAGTAATCAATGAGATATCTCTAAGGTTTTGTATCATTGTTTGTGGACAGTGAAAGCAGTTTTTTAACAGCTTACCAAACTTGTATGAAGAAAAATAAATTTACGAAAACTAATAATAATGTTTTTAAAAACGGAACCTATTTTATAAAAATTGTGTTAAGTTCTTTAAAAAAAGTATTTTTCTAAATATATCTTTTATAAAATAAACGTACAACGAATAAACAAGGAAATGTACATTAAAACGCTTAAAAACAATGCGCGCATGTACATTTATTCCCACATGCGGAATAATAATTTTGATTCTGGCAGTCGCTCACAAATCTTCACTGCCCAGTAAGTATATCTTCAGAGAACATCGTAAAGTATGCTCTTGCAGCGTGGACGTTTACACATTCCGCATTGTACGAGATACATTTATGTCGCCTTTAATTACTCAGGCCATAAAAGGCTCTCCGTAGAAAGGTTTTTTAATTTACAATATAAAATATTTCCTAAGATACGACCAAATTACGTATAAATTCAAGTTGTCTCGATTAATGTGTATTTCATAATATAGGTTATTGTTGCAATATTTTATATTTCTTCTAAATTTTTGCCACGTTAAAATTATTTCAAGAAATTAGCATCAACTTTGAAAAATCACACGAGAAACTGTCTCTGCCTTTGCGCAAAAAATGGCATACCTACATTATTGCCTATCGATTAACATTAAACACAGAAGGAAAATTTACGTTAAAAACTAAACGATAACTGAAAATATATTAGCAAAAAATGTAAACGGAATTATCTTTAGGGAAAATGAGCAATAACAAACGGTCAAGTGCGAATGGTGCACACAGCAAGGTCTCCGTAGATATACAAGTACTGAAGGAATACATTAAACAGTCAATGTATTATTTTTTTTACTATTATCTAAATACTATGGAGTATTCTTTTTTATAATCAACTTAAACTACCTACGGATTTAAAAGGTTCTTACAATCCCGAACATATAAAGGAAAGATTATAATATTCCGTTTAAGAATCTACTTAGTACTTAGCACTTAGTACTAGGTAGTAGGTGGGTGCTTAAGTTCATTTTATTTCATAATACAGTTTTCAGAATAAAAAGTAATTAATTGATGTTGTTTTGGAGTTTGAGTTCAGCCAAACTCATGACACACAAACCTTCATAAAAATCACGGCTATCCGTTTCTCATTAATATTACGGAACCCTAAAAGTAAATTGCATCAAATATGGCACACTGATCACGTGGTCTGAGATAGTTTTGCACTGCCCACGATGCCTTGTTTGCATGTGCACAGCACAACCACACATTGGGCAACGATCCATTAATTTACTACGCAATCTACTCAAGGTCATTATCTAATCTACGCCGAATGTCGATAGTTGACACGCGATCCTACCACAAGCCCGGAGGTGGGCGAGTGGGGTGAGTCGGCGCTACCACCGTCACTCGCTCCGTGGCCGCGTCGCCGTGAACTTGGCCCGATCTCCGTCACCCTGGCCCCGAGGCCTTATCGGAGGCGCCGCCCGCGGCCTATAATAGCTGGGCCGGCGTCTCCCCATGACTCCAGAGTTGGTTGTGACACCGCCAGACATGTTTCGCGTCTTCTGTCTCCTCGTCATCAGCGCCGCCGCCCACGCCTGCAAACCCTGCAGTGAGTGTCTCAGGATCTGTGCGACGCATCACCAGTGCTCGGTGCATCAGTGCTTTCATTTTAAGTCGTTTTTTTAATATTTTTCACAATTTAATGTGAACAACACGTGTGTATTTAATGAAAACAAACGGTTGCGGTAAGTGATTATACTGAAGAGGAACGGGAAGTAAGCATTAGCTGTTCAGCATTAAATGGAAAATTAATGTTCGACAGATAATGAATTTCGCAAGTTTGAATTTAAATTCAACGTGAGGCGACGCGTAAGAACACGAGTAGTAATTTTCAAGTATTAATTTCTAAACGCTTATTCAATAGTTGTTAAATTTAAGTTATGTCACTGCATCGTCAACACGCTAACGGGTGTTGAGTGCTTTTAGAGAGCGCACTCGTACTCTTGCGATAAAACTGTTGTGATATTTCCGCAAGTATGTTAAGTGGCCCGGATGTGTAAAAAGTGTTCGTAACTCCCAATTTATCGCCTTCTGTCGATTAACAATTGGTGGCGCGCGCTTCGGAAAAAGTGCACATGTTTCTCAGTAACTTTAAAAAAGCAAAACGCGTCCTAATGGATAAGATGTTGCCTTTTCGTGTACAGGTTGCAACGCGGCGTGAAAGAATTATTGTCCGAGAAGATTATTTAAATATTGATTAAAACCGAAGTTAATATTTATTTTCATGATGTCGTTAGTGCGATTTCAAGCAAAAATATCAAAGTTTGATCGATTTTCATCTATTAATTTTAACATTCAATTTAAGCTTTCAAATAAATATCCGTAAACCACAAAAAAATGTCTCGGTACAGAGAACAAACCCCCGATCTCTCGTTTCTCAGACGGTTCTCAACCAACTGCGTAACGAAGGCTTTCAACGCTTACTATAACAAATATGTGCTTTTGTAAAGCTTTTACTACTTAATTAACACCAGGTAGAGACTGAAAATTAACCGCGTAGACAACTCCAAATTATTAAAAGCTGATCAATTGAGTAGATTGTAGATAGTGATGTGGAATTCAAAGTTTTTAACCGACAAAGGCGCAATTTTCATTTACATGGCTAATAGAAGAGTCACGTCATAGAGTCCTTATTATTGAATAAAGCAGAAAATCTTAACATCAGAATCGCTATAGTGTATAGAGTGTAGACTGATAGTCAATAGAGGCTAAAATATTACATTAATAACTACTTCAGATAGATATAAATCAATAGTATAAGGATCTGTATTTTCTAGTATCATCATGGCATTCGTTATTTTGTAAACATTTTCATACTCCATACTACTAAAATACCTAACAGGATGCTAACAATTACGAGTAGAATGGTTTTATCTAACATTCTGTTTATGAAACCGTGTGCTAGAAAACGGGACACTATTTAGTATTATCAGGTGCGAATCGCGAGTTAACCCAGATAAGTGATAATATGTTTTGAAATATGCGCTCACGATGTATGCATTCGCTCCTAATGCGTAATATTGTGTGAAAATGTCGTGTAACTCAGCCTTACATAAAACAACAGAATTTATAGAGGTTTGTCGAAAAGAGGTTTTAGTAAAAATTAATTTAAACAAATGTTACGAAACGCTTAATTTTAATTTTGATAGTATTCAAGACCCATTATAAATATTTTATTGTAAAATAATTTATGTGTTCAATACTGCAATAATTCAATATCATTGTGTCAGCTTTTGAGTCGCTTAGCTTTCACTTTCATCCTGAGTTATGACGTTACAACTTACACCCGAAATAATTTTCAAATTCAGTAAATTACAATTTGTTGCGATTGATATAATTGCGTATTCAAGACATTTTTTAGTTTCGGGCTATTTGCTGTTATTAATTTCATTGTTTCGCAAAAATGAAATGCGTCCACACATTTAGCGTCTTCTGCGAAAACCACAGTTATTGGAACTAACGGTAGCTCAAAACGGATACAAAAATCAAGGAAATTTTATAAAAAAACTGGAGTTTTTTAGCCAAATGTGCATTTAGACATATTTTGGCCTTTATTCACATACGCATTCTGCTAAGCAAATACCTGCTGTAGATCTGTGAAGGGATCATTAATTCTTTTACTCTATATTTTGGAACAATAACTTTATAAGTAAAATATTATTTAACGCAGTCGAAGTTCTGTAAAGCACTGAATATTTTCACATTCCTTAGCGAGTAGGTAAATCAAAACAAAGCTACGATTGAAAATTCATACATACAATTAATTCTAGTCACCAACAAATACGTAACCTGAATGCATTGAGATAATATCAATAACATTGATATCGATGCTTGAATGGCGACTTTTTTTTACTGGTATGACTTCTCTACGGTGTATTTGAGGGCCAGTGCAGAATACTCGTAGTGCAAATAGATTATCTGATATCTGGTTAAGGTGGCAGGAAGTCGCTGGATGCAGGCCACTTCCAACAGGTCTATGTGGCGATATAGATCCATATATATATATCTCCCATAGGGGAGAGGCCTATGTTAAGCAGTGGACATCCTGTGGCTGAAGAGAGAGAGAGTAGGTATCCATCGGCATGAAATAACTATCTCACCGGTCATCCAAATAATAATGTCGGTCATCTCAAATCGGATAAACCTGCAATACGGATATTACACCGGCACTGTACTAGCAGACATCAGATGGATAAAATTGATACCTTCCTATACAACTTTATTTTAACAGGAATTTTAGTATCCGTTCAGATTACTGACTATGATTTAATTTATAATTTAATTTACTTGTTAATAATGTCATAACTCGTAGGGTATACTGGAATAGCATAATATACGAAGAAAAAAAAAATTGGAGTTTTATTATTCAATTTACATTTATGCTGCAGTATGCATACTAGCTTACCTATGGCTAAACAGAGACAGAGCACTAGATGCAATGTTTGTATCTTCCAGCATGCGGGGTGGCGCGAGCGGGCCGCGTGGTTGGCGGGGTGGCGCTGTCTCCCGGAGAGTTCCCGTGGCTGGCTGCCCTGAAGAGGGACGGCAAGGTGGTCTGCGGCGCCACCGTCGTTGCGCCCGACCACCTCATCACAGCCACGCATTGTGTACATGGGTGAGTGGATTTATTACTATTTATGACATAAAACATATATACCATAGCCACGTTTTATACGAAATCTCCTGGGTAAAAAATTTAAACAATTATGCAAGGTGTTTAGTTTTAGTTTTCCTTAGATAACTTCAACAAAAATATCTGAGTAGGAAAACTTTGTATGTATAATTCACAATTAATTTTTTTCTATAATTGGTACATTCATAATGGAAAGCTTAAATCGGCTTTTGTAACAATAAAAATATTTCACGAAAATCGTCTTTTAAACCAACTATGTTAATACAATTACGTATATACTTGCAGTCTCTGTTAAAAATCCCTAAGAAAAAAAAACAAAACAAATTGCAATAAAAAAAGTTCAGGCAGCAAAGAGTTTAACCTCACGGAGCCTGAACAAAGCCTTTCCATAATCATCAAATTTAAAAAAAGCTGTCACTGTTACGCATATTTATCGACCTTTGTATCACTTGAATCTGTCCACGTTTGAGTCACTTATGAGTAACTTTCACAAAGGCGGTCAAATAAGGGATTCTTCGATTATAAAATAATCTCGCAAGTCACGTAATCAGGTGCTGTCAACCTTGGGTTAGAGCTATGACTTTGACCTTCGTGCTCAGCGCGAATTGCTTCACTTATCTTGGCTACATTTACTGTGACCCTGCGATTACATGTTATACTCGTATAGTATCTCGTAAGTGTTATTCTATGAGTGTACTTGTATGATTTATGAAAAAGAATATTATTGAATTCATTTATGAATTTGTTCATTATTCTTTCCCTGAGCGGTATGACCTTTCCTTCTTTATGTGAAGCTTAAAGAGTACTCGCTCTTCATAGTAGGCAACGACCTGGTTGTGCTAGACCCCTGGCACTACGAAGGTCCATGAGCGGCGGTCACCGCTTTCCATCAGGTGGGTCGCATGCTCGTCTGACTGCGAAGGCAATAAAATGTGATAAATTGCATGCTGCTGTTTAATCGCTCCTTATGATACTACGTGATAGGTCCCTCGTTTCCAAAGGATAATTTAGGCAAAAGCTTTAATTACCTACCACCACTTGGTTTGTTTCCGCTATAAGAAGCAGTGTAATGAACTTTCTTGTCATTACAAAGCTTCAACCCTAATTTCTACGGTTGAGAAGCATTAACAGTGCAATTTAATTCGTACTAATCCTAAGTTCTGGGCGATGGTGATTTTGATTAGAAACAAAAGAACGCAAGCTTAGACATAAAGAAGGCAACTATATTCTATTTTTGGATATATATATATATTTATATATAAATTAATTATTTACACTGTAGGAACAAAGGAAACGAAAACATAAATCCTTTTTCAACTTTTATTATTGGATTTGAAAAAGAAAATATGTATCGGTATTTAACAGCATGTGTGTAATCTTCTAAGAAATAATTATAATTAACTCAAATTTAAACGTTCCCAAATCAGTAAAATACGGATATTAAAATGTTTCGCAACCGCATGCGTATATTGCAAGGTATATTGTTTTACAACATACGCAGAACATTTTATCATGTGAGAGTGTAATAAATATTTTGAAAGGAAATTAAAGGCCGCATTACAAACTTTTACTGTCGCGTTGTGAATCATTTATTGCTCCAATAATGTACACACACTCACTCTTATGTATATGCCAAATGTATTCGACCTCCTTCGAATATAGACTATGCTATACCTTTGAAGTCTTTGTCTGTATGTTTGTCGCATCGTAGCTCCCAAACGGATGGGCCGACTTAGCGAGTTTTTCTTATTTTGAAATCGAGGTGCCCTGCTAGGAATTTTGGACAAACGCCATCTTGCGACTTATCAGGTAAACAATATAACTTTTAAAAATATATAATTTTAATTTAAAAAGCTAAAATAAAAATTAGACTCTTCAGGAATCATTAATGATTTCAATCTCTTTAAATAATTCTTTATTTTTTGTGCATTAACGGCGCCGACGCATTTACGGAACAACCTAAATTCATAAATTAATTATTTTAAAATAGATTGAAATAGATAGTTTTGTAACTCTCTATGGGTTTTCATTATCTCATTTCATGTACCAATCACACATCACAACTAAATAACCCAGAATAAATAAAATCTATCATGTAATTTTTCGAGAAATGCAAAATTATGTAAAGATAAATCTATATTTTTGTCTTAAAAGCGGGAAAATATTACGTGTCCTTTCATTTTTAAATCAGCAAACATCTTCATCTGGGTTGGCCGCAAATATTTGTCTTCAAATAACAGTAATGACATACAAATGTTTTGTCGATTTGTACATCGCAAACAATAGGTGTAATAAGCAAGCGTTAATTGGTGAAAGCAGATTATTGAGTGAGATGGTCCCTAATTTGTCAAGTCATCCGGGTAACATTAATACGTTCATTAGAAAGCGGTGACCTTTACTTTGAGTATTGTCGCAAACAGTTTTTTTTTTGCACGGCACACTTGATTGTAGTTGCGGCCTGCGGATGCGCCCAAATGATTGTCTCCCGCCATTTACCTAATAATTATGTAAAACTAACTATTTAAAAGTATTATAATATCAAAGCCAGCCTATCGGTAACAGCCCCGAGCGGCTGCTGAGACCGTGGTCGCAAGCTCGAATCCCAAGCCACACCTCTAAGTTTTCGGAGGCATGTGTTTATTTTTAATTACAAAACAATGAACTGAGCACGCAGATTAAGCTTATAAGAATGGAATATTGTAATACGTAAAAAAATCTGGATGCTGTACATTATTATACGGAAAATATATTTTATTTTAACCATAGGTATTAGGTACACGACGTAAAACGAACATAATATAAAGCGTAGCATAAAATATCATTATCACCATCAGCCTTTTATTGTCCACTGCTGGACATAGGCCTCCTTCGAATTGCGCCATTTCACCCTCTCTTTGGTTTGTCGCATCCAGCATCTGCCAGCAACCTTTAGCAAATCGTCACTCCATCTAGCTGAAAGGCGTCCTAGACTACGCTGGCCAAGACACGGTTTCCACTCAAGAACATGTTTACCCCAGCGGCTATCGGTTTTTCGACAAGTGTGGCCAGGCCACTGTCCCACAGCATGCTAGTCCTGTGTGCTATGGCTATTACTTTGGTTCTCTGTCGAATAAGCTCGTTACGAATACTTATTCCTCAGAGAGACACCGTGCATAGCACGCTCCATATCTCGCTGAGTATAAAATTATAAAGCGATAAAAATATGTTTATTATACAATTACATTCTACAATTAATTTTAAACGAGTTGCCATTTGTAAATATTTATAAACGTACTAAATATTTATTTGCATTACGTAAAATATGAATAGACAACGCAAGTGTTTTTATAATAGTGACGTTTTCTCATATTATTTTTTTATTACCAGTGCAAGAGAAACTTATTACATACTGCTTCGAAAGTTTCTATCTTTTAATGTTTGTTGTAAAGATCGTTTTCGCTCTTTTGGCGTGTTAATTTGTCAAAATATTAGGAACAGTTTTTTTCTTTTCATATTTTATTATATTGGATATCTTTATACCTACTATTATATTACGAGTGTAAATGCTTGTTGTTTATATTAAGAAAACATATCTCAAAAAATGCCTTAAATAGAGAAAAACTGTTTATAATATTTTGACAACAACGCATTCGCACACCAAATAATCGTAGACGATCCATAATTTTAAACCGCCATTTAGTTTTTTTAAGGGTTTTTACTCACACGTGACTCAAAGAATAGTATCGTCATAAGTACATATCATATGCGTCTTAATAAACGGAATTTACGATTACCATTTAAGTATTTTGTAATTAGTGTTAAAGACTACAAATTATTTCTTGTTCTCACAACACCCAGACGTGAAACAAATAGGTACTTGCAAGACATGCAAACATGTGTCTTAGTGTGGACATCCAACCCATGGTATCTTGTTTTAGAACCGATGTTATAACCAACTACGACATTGAGGCTGTCAGCTTTCCGGATGCTATCGTTTCATTGAGTTTATTGTTACTCGGCTCAGACGATTTCTTTAAATATTAAACCAGATAATGTTCACATTTTTATCATATTTTTATTAGCATAAAATTATCAACAACATACCAAAATTAAGTTAATGACTCGTAAAATAACCATTACCTTTATTGAATGTTTTCTTTTCTTACATGGTGAAGTAAAGGGCAAACAATTCTTTATGTTTATTAATTTCAGGTTCTTAAAAAAAAGACACATTTAAATTTCTTTTGGATATCTTTTCTAAATGCCACTACTCCATTGTAATGAATTTAAAGAGTTTTAGAAGTAGCTTTATTTATATATCTACTTAAGTGCGATTTTTTTTCTTTCGACAGCAGTTTCCTAAAAGATAAGCATATCTATAGCATTTTCCTATATTTTTTCTATAATTTTAGTATTTGTCTTTTCATAATACTAAGCTATATTATCTATTCCATATTTTTATTTATTTGAACTTCCGAAAATCCAAAAAGTAACTAAAATGCACAGTGTTCATATTACGTTATCGACTAAGGAAAGTTTTCGTCAATATGAAATCTTTTGAAAACGTCGAACGTGGAGCATAAAAACATATTTTAAATGGCGATGCCGATTACATATTTATTTGTTGCATTTCTTACCCGTAAGCAAGGAACAGCAACTTCTACTGTTAAAGCGAATTTTATTCAGAACCGGTATAGAGCATTCGGTATGTGGGGTTCCGTAAAAAATATTTGGGGAAGGAACCTTAATTTATTTTTTACTCTATGTAATAGTAAATAGTGATACTGATGGATGATAAAATGTAAAAAGTGATTATACTTAACTTGATATGTAGTTGTGACAGTTGTGAGTTGTGACTTATGAGTAAACGAGAGCACCGATGTAGTGCACCATTGTCAACACTAGGCACTATCTATAATGGGTCTTGTGGCAGGATAATCGCACACAGAGAAAATTTTGTCTATACAAAATTTATTTCATTTTGTCCTATGTTAAATAGGTATCTTAAGTTAAAACAATTGAATACGCGGAGAATATAATAAAACTAGGTGTCAGAACTGTACAAAGTACAAATAAAACATAAAATGATTCTTTTTTTATTGGCCTTAATCAAATTGGACAGTCACAGAACCCACAAGATTAAGTGCTATGAATGCGGTTTAAACCTCAATAAAAGTAGGTGCTAAAAGAGAAATAGATAATGTTAAGGTTTTTTTTAATAAAAGCAATCTGGGGCTTGCTTGTGTGCATTGTCTTCTTCATGTGTTAAGGTTTTGGAGAAAAATAAAACACTTATGAGATTATAATGAATTTTTATTTTCTTTAACTGTGACAGCACAAAAAAGGGTTTTGCAAATAGATCAAATAAACAACCACATATCTTTTAAACATTAAAATTTGCAATTGCAAAAAATTAACTACAGAACCCCAAACCGAATACAAAATTCCAAAAATACAGTTAAATAAAGCTGAATTAATTCAGTTCAGAACCTTCAAGAGAACCTTCTTGGTTTTAGCGATATTTTAATTAGTTCGATAGCATTATAAAATAACTGTATCATTTGATAAAAATGCACGCAAGAATGTCGTAACCGGTAACGTTGAATCCGGAAAGAAACACCTTCCTTGCACCCAAAACACGATGTCTTTAACAACTCACAATAAAAACGGGAAATGAGAATAACGAGCGATCATTTGTTACAACGGGTTCATTATTTTCGCACAGTAAACCGGTGTAAATGCTAATGATTAACGCAACAGAAAAAATAACCTAAAAATCAAGTTGTGTGCAGATAAGTAGGCAGTTAATTATGCTTTATTTATTGTAAACGATAATATGAGATCAAATATCTGTCAGTAGAAAAGATTTAAAGTCAAGTCGCTTTCGTATTTGTGCTTGAGCACGCGAAAAGACCAAATTCAACAAAAAGTAACAATTACGAAAGCATGCACAATATTTATCATTTAACGATTTCTCTTCAAATTTATTTTGTTAAGTGAGTTATCTTCACTTTGTTACGCAACGTCTAGTTTTCTGTCACATATTGCATTTGCATATTTCCGAACGCGCCCTAAGGGCTGTCCCACAAAGCTGACCTCTCGTGGAAGGCTCACTTTCTATAGCTGGTTACGCAAACGTCCTCTTATTTACCTGCCATTTGCATTTTCATTGTTCATCCCACAGTAAACTGCATAAAATGCTTAAAGTACGAAATCCGGATGGCTGCGACATCAGTCGAAACAATTTGCGTTCCGTTACATTTAAATTTAACAAGAGGATCCGCCGGACCCGAAATATCAGTGGATATTTAAGGTATTAATCTTTAATTGGAGAACTTTTTGGTGAATTTCATGTGTAAACATTTCTCACTCCAAAAGACTTACAATGTCGTTAGATTTGTAGATGTAAATAACTTTATAGGTCGATAAAATGTATACGATATAAAAAAGGAAAGGGTTTTTTTACCCGTCTACAGTCCTTTCCACAAATTAAATTCATTGAAACTCCGACAGTACTGCGAATAAATCTAATAAAACCAAAAGTTAATTTTGCACCTGACACTGATAAAGAAATTTACTTGTTAATAACAAAAAGGATTCAGAATTCGCAAACGAATCTCATTATAATGAACAAATTTGAGATTTCATCGAAATTTATAAACACAAATTAACATGACAAATTCAAAAACGGCAAAGAACCCGCGAATTGCGATTAAGAATAAACTGGTTAAATTAGCCACAAGTGTTGATCATATTAAAATTGCATGAACAAAGAAAAACCGAAGTATTACATTCTAATAAGTGCATAATATTTTCCGGTCCCATATCCATAACACAAAGAAAAAAATATTTAAGTGTTAGTAAGTGTCAATAAACCAAGCAAATAATTTTATTTAGGCACACTAAGAACCAATAAATTAACTCAACGAAAAGACGTGTTCTTTTTCAGTAGCAAATCGCAAGTCTTTCTTGGGAATTATGGGCACCAACCCAGCAATTATTACCACCAGTGACGTGGAAGCAAAAAGGTTCAAAAACTTTTGAATGCTCAAATTACAAAATGTTTCTTTTTTTCTGCTTGAATCATTGTACGGATGCGAATCGAGATCGAGTTCATCAACAGAAAGTAAGTGCTTGAACTTGGCGTTTTTTTAGATTATTACTTTACCTAATGGAAAATTAATTACGTCATAGTTTTTAGGTCAACATTATAATTCGGATTTAAAATATATTATTTAATTGTATTATTATTCGAAAGTGCATCAAAAGCCATTTGTGTACGACTTAGCAATTGATGCATTGATTTGAATTCAGCACTACGTCATTATTTTTCAAATAAAACAAAAGCTTTTGAAATTCTTATTAGTTTTCATACAAATTAAAATATTTTGACAGTAACTTCACCCACACAAATTAAACTAAAGTGTATCTTTTGTCTATATTAGGTTTTTTGGCTTTTAATAAATGGTTGTTTTATGCTCCTGCTTTCTAATTTAATTTTCCCACGCAACTAAAACCATTAAATAAATGAAATACATTAAAAGCAATTTGTACATTCCAAATATGGAATTGCGCGCAAAAATATGAGATTCACGTAACTAATTTCCTTTTTCAAAACACTCGGTTTCTAAGACGCATTAAACAATTGAACAAAGTTTATTCAAAGTAGGTTATTTATGCGGGTAAAAGTATGAACCAAGGTTACGTCACATTGGGGTCAAGAGCGATGGATGCGCATGCCTCGCCATCCTTTTGTGATGAACACGCTGTGCTCCGTGCGAATCAATTATCAAGCGGTGAAACAACACGTGTCCTGAAACCTAATGAAGCCTAGTTGCATTATCGAGATGCGTGAAGGCCTCCTGAAATATGTGATTCATACTTTCCATAGGTTTCTAACTGTTGACTAAATAGAATCATTTGAGGCAGGAAGTTACGTACTTATAATTATCGCAAATTCTAGGATGTTTAGAGAGTTTTCTACACCTACCGTAGCGTAGTTTGTTAGATTCCGCCTGTGAAACGCTAGGCCGCGGGTTCGATCCTCGCACCAAGACAAATATATTTTATGTGATCCAAAGATATTTGTTTCGGGTCTGGGTGTATTTAAGACCGATAAGTCTCTCGTAATTTCTGATATCCACGACACCTGACTCGATCTTAGTTTGGGTTCAGGACTATGTAGGTGACTGTTGGGTGTATTTATTTATTTATTCTCAATTTGAAAAGTACCGCTGGGAGCGCTATGACCACTAAAACCTCTCCTATCAGACCGTCCTTGCCTCTTTTGGTCATGTATTACAAAACATCAAACAAGGCGCAGTTACTGTACCGCAGTAGTTTTGACGAATAAACATTTTATAATGAACAATTTATATAACTATTGCATTGATTATTTCATTCATAACGGACAATAAAGCTGTGTTTACATGACACAAATGTGTAATTGTGTGCAATTTGATCCGATTATGGTAATCGAAACGAGGGCAGTGCGTTTTATCCGTTCTTTCGTAAAATATTCAAGGTTCATATTATAATAAAGATGTAATAAACCCGTTATGTAAACGTACTGACGTTTCGTAGTGGTCATAGTCGTAAAATAAGGAGATAAAACTGCTTCATACAAGGAATTATACTGCTTCATATAAAGTACTTGTCAACACATAATACCTTATTGATAGAAATCAATAGAATGTTTTTTTGGTATAAAACCCGAAATTTTGCATTTTGATCCATGTTTTATTAGAAAAGCAACGATATCTCTGGCTGGCTCTTGTAAAATGGCAGAGCTTTGTTGTATATGTATACATTAAATACACAATGGTACCTCGACTGTGATGATCCCACTGACTCATAGAATATCGCCCTGAAATTGCACATGTGCTACTTTTCATTGCTCAATTCAACCCCTACAGGGAAAAGGCATCTAAGTGAAAAATTAAAATATACAATAACGTTATTATTATTTTGTTTACAGGATAGAAGCATCTCGACTCTCCGTTCTGGTGGGTGAATATGACGTGAACGCGTCCCATGCCGACGGGTTCGAAGTCATCCATGTGGTCCAGCACCCAGACTTCAACAAGTACTCGTATGACTACGACATCGCTGTGCTGCGGCTGGCAGAGCCGCTGCCGGACAATCTGTACAGACCAGTTTGTTTGCCAGGTACTTGAGTGTTTTTATTGTAACTGATTCACAATAGAAATATCTACTTGTTTCGACCCCACACTAAGATCGAGTCTTGTGTCGTGGGTATCAGGAACCACGAGAGACTTTTCGGTCTCACAAACACCCAGACCCCAGATAAATACCCGTGGATAACACAAATATTTGTCTCCGTGCGGGGATCGAACACGCGGACTCTCGTTTCACAGCCGGCGTCCAAACAACTGCGCCACGGAGGCTGTCAAATATTTATTTATGCCAATTATACAAAGATAGAATCTCGAAAGAAAGTTAATTTCTTAACTATACCCATAGCTTTAAAAAAGACAAATAAAAAAAGCCATTCAACATTCGTATAATTAATTTTGTTTTCGCAGATTGGACTGATGCAAATTACCTTGAAGGCGTAGACGCTATTGTTTCTGGATGGGGCAGTACTGTTGAGAAGGGACCTTCCTCCAATGTCCCGATGAAGGTAAATTATTTATTTATTCAACAATAACACCTAATTAATAAGATTACAGCGCTAATCTACCTAATACCTAATTTACATATTCTGGAAATTGTATATTTTAAAATTTAATAAATTACCTATATATATTTAGCCATTATCATACAATGCACATAACAAAATTTTTAACATTCGCATTTCAGTGACGCGAACCCATAAGATTTTCGGCTACCGAAAAGTGCTCAACACGGCTAAAGAAGATTTCACTTCAAAAACTAGCTCATTAACTCTTATAACCAAAAACATTCTTATAAATATCCTTCATATATCATTCACATGCATTAGGGAGATACATTGTGAATATTTTATATTTCCCTAATTCAGGCCGACGTACAAATCTGGGCACAAGAAGACTGCACAGCAGCGGGGTACGGGCGGAAGAAGGTAACTCCGCGCATGCTGTGCGCTAACGCTGTCAACAGAGACGCGTGCACCGGGGACTCCGGCGGCCCGCTGCTCATGGCCAAGCCGCACTACACGCTCGTTGGTGAGTTCCTTTGAAATACCTACATTTTGATACTTTTACGATAGTTAACTCTTTCGAGAACAATCTCGGGAAAATTATTCATACTATGTCGAAAAACTGGCAAAAGTCGATTTTCCGTCCGAGACTTATATATTTTGAGCCTATAGATCAACTCTATTTAATTAAATTTATGCTATCCACACCCACCACTGAAAATCTTGTAGGCTATGAGCAACTGTTATCGAGCATGGAAGCTTGTCAAGTCCCATATGGATAATAACATGTCTTACCCCGCAAAGAAATCAATCAGAAGGGAAGTTGAAAACAAACTGTGAATGTGTCGGTAAACATTTGTAAACTTTCAGGCATCGTATCCTGGGGAAGAGGCTGCGCTAGACCAAGCTATCCAGGAGTGTACGCCCGCGTGGACCAATTCTTGCCGTGGCTCAAAGTTGCTCTGCGTCACGCCTGTACCTGCCAACCGCCTTCATATGGTTAAAAATAAGTGTAAAACCCTGCTAATGAAACCAAAGACACATAGGATAGACTGCCCAGTATTACTGCAAACTAATTACCTACATTCCCTCTAGAAAGAGACTTTATTTTAGCACTATCGCCGCCCTGGGTGAATTACTACGCCCTTTATCTGCCCCCAGACCCGTGACAAAAGTAGAAATAAGCCTCTCGCACCCTTATTTTTTGGCGCCCTGACCCTGCTGTCTTAGTGAGGGAATCAAACCTTCCTTTCTCCGCTAGCGTCATCCGCCATACTATTCGCAGAATCGTTCTATCTCCTCTTACTTTTTCCCCATTTGCAAGTGACAGCTTCATATATAACGTGCAGTCTATGCTTTGTTTCTAAGAGTTAATTAGTATAAAACATGGAGTTACTATGCACTATCGTACAATATTCAACTTGAACCATTAATATAAAATTTGTTTCAAGGCGAAACGTGGGTGTCCTGTTGCACCTCTGCCTACCCCTTCTGGGATAAAGGCGTGATGTTTATGTATGTAAGTTTCATAATGTTATCAACAGACATAAACCAAAAACAGCCTCGAATGAAATCTTCTTATTACATGTCGGTGCCTTTCTCTCACACATGTTCAATGTGAATTATGTTAATTTACACACGAACATTGCTATGTACAATCTTCTCTTTGGAGACCGTTTAATCAGCGCATGTAGCTTTTCAATTGTACTTTATTACTTAGTTAATATGTAAAAGTTCCGTGGAATTTTATTACTAAAATAATTGTTTTATGGCGTTGAAATTTTTAAACGCTTGTATCCTGTATTTAGAGGAATTGTGTTTAACTCGATTAGATTATAATGTTTTTATGTTTAAAGTGAAGAAATGTCAGTATTAGATTTACTTAGTTTTAATTGTTAGTAGATATATTATTATGTAAGCGGGACCGTATTGGGTGTGGTGGGTAGAGAGATAAAATGATCAACTATAAAAAGAGACCTCACATAAAAATGTCTCTGCTACGTCCCCCTACCACTCGTACTGGTGCGGATCTGCCTATACAAAACCATGGCTGTGATTACTTTAAGTTAGTTGTAATATTTTGTTGTGCATCTTGTAATACAATTTTTAACAAAATATAAGTTGTTTTATTCCATACGAAAATTACGGTCGATGAACTTAGAACAAAATATTTTTCAAAGACCTTTCGTTTCTTATTGAAAAGTCCAACATCAAAAGTAGATGGCACAAAGATACCTTGCTTTCTAGATAATTTCGGCCCGATCAGAAAACTATAACTATTCGGGAATATTGTTAAAATATTAACCAAATTTGTTAATACCTATTTAATCCCCCATCCATTTTCTTTTCTATCAGTTCAGTTATCTGTTAGTTGTTACCTGAAAAACTTATGGTACCGTAAAATAAATATATATTCAAAGGCTGTATAACTTATTTTCCTTTGCCATATAATTAGTAAACTTTATGGTATACACTATTCACCAATCATTTTAATTCCCGCGAAAAATAGACGTTCATTTTGACAGTTGAATTTTGTATCGAGTACCGGAACGCCGCTAATGTCATCTGAAAAATAAAGTGACTACACTTAAAGAATTTCCTTTTAAAATTTTATGAAAAGGCACGAAGTTTGTGATAAAACCTTACTAACTTACTACTTAGTATATTATGAATTTTTCAGACAATGAAGCAGTGAGTATATCGTTTATAAATGTTTTTCCACTTGATACCCCTTCTGATATAAAGCGAACAATTATGCCACTTGCTTTCAATTCATTGTCCGTAACTTTCTGCAAACATGCTTGTATGTTGTGAACAAGACAATAAATCGATTTCGTGACAATATTTATGCTTATATTCCATGTTTAGGATGATACATCTAGTGTGGAGAGCACCTCAAACACAGACAATACCTCTCGGAGTGAAACTCCAACAAATTCAAGAGTTAAAAAACGTCGACGCGGTAAGAAGAAAACAACGAAACAAGTTAAACCGCCTTATAAGTTCAAGTGAGTACTGTACAATATCTTATTAGAAATTACATGGTTATGTTTTTTAATTGTAATATTACAAATAAAATTATCTTTTAAATGGAGACGTATATTAATATGTTAAATTAATGTTTTTTCAAGAATATGGTGTTACCATTAATACAGTTTTAGTGAAATATTACTGTAAGGGTCTTTTTGTTTAGCATCCTTACTTTTAACCAGATTATGCATACAGAATTGCTTCAGGTTAAATATTTTGTTTAAAAATAAGATTTCATATATATTTTTTTTTATCACATTGATAAGTAACAAATTATTCAATTATACAGCTGCAGTGCAAAAGAAGACCATGGGCAACCACTCTTTGGATGTCAGTTCAACCATCACCTTGGAGAAGGAGAGCCACAAGTATTTGCAGTGGTTGGAAGCAACCGAGTATCCATATATGAATGTCCCGAGGGTGGGGGCTTCAAGTTTCTTCAGTGCTATGCTGACCCTGATGTAAGTGACTTTAAAATGTGCATTTAAAAAGCTTTGGTAAAGCAACCACATGGTTCAGATGTTATTTAAGTAAATCCAATATTAACACCTTAATTGGTATTAGTGGCTATCACAATTATGTGGTGTGTTATTACTAAAATAATCTGCTGAAGTTACATTGCCTAATTATTACTTGTAGCACTACAATCAATATGTATTATTATTATCGTCAGTCACAGGAAATCTACTGCTCAACATAATCATTTCTCAATTATTTCTCTAACAACCTACTTTTATCAACTTCCTAGATTATTTATCAGGTCATGCAAGGGCATGTCATCCTATCTTGTTGATTGTCATACTGATTTCAACAATATAAATAATTGATCATCTAGATCACCTTCAGCCACAGAAAGTCCTCTCCTGTACATAGGCCTCCATCAAGGAAATTACAATTTATTGAGGTTTTGCCAATACTTAAAATCCTAAAACTGTAGCATCTTACATCTTCTGGTGATGTTGATTTTCAACAGAGTTCTTTATTTACCTATGCATCTATGTGATGGTTTTTCGACATGTATCCATTTTTAGAGCTGCCTTCAGTCCTCAGTGAGCAAGTGACAATATCTTGGCCCTTATAAATATTTCCTGGAGCCTATTACACCTCTTAACACATCTATTGTTTCAATTTTGTACACTAAATTTGACTTAAAAATATTCCATTCAAATATCTTATTTCCTAGGTGGATGAAACTTTCTACACATGTGCATGGTCATACGAAGAGGAGACTAATCTCCCGCTCTTAGCTGTTGCTGGATCGCGCGGCATTGTCCGAATCTTCCACCCAGCAACACAGACTTGCATCAAACACTACATTGGACACGGTCATGCCATCAACGAAGTGAAATTTCACCCAAGAGATCCAAACTTACTGCTCTCCGCAAGCAAAGACCACGCTCTTAGACTGTGGAACATTATGACTGATGTTTGCATAGCTATTTTTGGTGGGGTTGAAGGACATAGGGATGAAGTCCTGAGTGCCGACTTCGATCTCAAAGGAGAGAGGATAATGTCCTGTGGGATGGACCATTCCCTAAAGTTGTGGAGGCTGGACAAACCCTCCATGAATGAGGCTATTAAACAGAGTTATAATTTCAACCCTCATAGGGCGCTGCGGCCTTTCAATTCACTTAAGGAGCATTTTCCTGATTTTTCGACGCGCGACATTCATAGGAATTATGTGGACTGTGTTAGATGGATGGGTGATCTTATTTTATCAAAGGTAAGAATTTTACTAGTCCATTATTAAAAGTATTTTGCCTTTATACAAGGCAAAGGTTAAGTCAGATAATGTGATAAGTTCCCATGGATAATGTTAGATTTTAACCGTGTTGCATGTTCACTATCTTTTATTTGATTGCACCCCAACTGAGTTTATGAGAACACATGACAGAGGAATTTCACATGAATCCCTTGGATACAGGAATATTTTAAAGTATATTAGCAAAACCAATGTGTAACATAGAAAAATATCGGTATTCTAAAATATTTGATATTACTGTATAGCTAATTTATTATTTTTGTGTACAATAGGTTTGACATAGTCGCAAAGTGACTCAAAGACCTTATTTAAAATTAAGAGAAAAAAAAACTTGTTGCATTGTTACATTACGACATTCTTTATTTTCTTCCAGTCTTGTGAAAACGCCATAATATGCTGGAAACCTGGTAGACTGGAAGACACAGATATACGTCCTGGTGACAATTCAGTCACTATAGTACATCGTTTCGACTACAAAGAGTGCGAAATTTGGTTCATTCGATTTGCAGTTGACTACAGTCAAAGGGTAAGTTGAAATTCATCTCCATTTATAAACATAATTAACTGTTTGTGCAACTTGATTGAATATAAAACGTTAGACATGTTAAACGAAGGATAAAATTAGATTATGTAAAGTTTTGTGTAGTCAAGTGATAGTCAACTAGAATTTTATTCAAAAATACTTTTAATTTTTTAATAGATACATGGTTAATAAATACATATTAAAATAGACAGGTACACATGTAGTCTCGTTGAGCAAACTTTACAAAAGTGTGAATAAAGTCTGAGTCACAGGAGCTTTGATTCGCGTTTTATCTGTTAAAAATAGCTAATTTGTATCAGATGCGAATGCGGAAAATAACTATTTACAACAGATATAATAATTATGCTTTAAATCTCAATCCAAACTTTTATTTGTAACAGCAACAGCAACAGAGTAATGCAATATGAAGTAAGGAGTATATAAGTAGCTATGTAGTATGTGTGCAGGTGATCGCGCTGGGCAACCAGTGCGGCAAGACCATGGTGTGGGAGCTGGGCAGCGTGGCGGGCGGCTCGCGCCTCGCCACCCTCGTGCACCCGCGCTGCGCCGCCGCCGTGCGACAGGTACCACCACCACCACCACACACCACCAGCACCACCAATACACTGTACACTGTATCAGCACCTCCTCCGCGCTGTGCTGCTTTCGTCAGACAAGCCCTTCATCAACAACTATCACACAATACAATATTTACTGCCTTTTAATCCCTTCGTTCTTAAAACATTTTACCACACAATCATTATTAAGTCAAATTATCAAGTCAATGTGTTTACAATCCTTAGAATTTCTCTTTCTCGTTTTTACACTCGCAGCTGCTGGAAATGAAAACAAACATTAAAATACACAGTAATTATGAACAAAAGTTTCAGTGTCAAAGGAATCAGTAGGTATTCACAAATTTCACAAACTGTGAAACCCTATTCAACTTTCTTTGTAATGACACTAGTTCCTGAATAAGTATGTGACATTTCACACGCAGCATGTTAAATGTAAACGTATAATATTTATATACATTTTTTCACCCACATTAATTTCTTTCATATATAGTCTGACCACACATATTAATACAATATGAAAACATACTAAACAGCAACAATACCACGTGTGAAATTTCACATAAATCTCAGTGAAAAAAATATCACATTAAATGAACGTTTATTATAGTACTTATTTTTTTTAAAGCTACGATGTGAAATCTTTTTTATTTTCAGGTAACATTGTCTCGCAACGGTAAAATACTTCTGACTTGCTGTGATGACGGCACTATATGGCGATGGGACAGAGTCAACGGAAGTAACTAGGAAGTACTTACCTGTGGAAATTGTGGATTTCCTGGACATATTGAATTGAACTATTAGGTGACTACGTCGACAGGACTACAAGATACGTAGGATAGTCGTCGGATCGGTAATTAGGTAGCAATTTTATAATGTTAATTATCTCAGTAAAAAGACTGCCAATATTACGTTGAGTTTGATTAATATCGTAACTGTTACAACAACATGGTATGTATTAGAAAACAGTTGCATTCCTTTTATGCTTAAAAAAAAAAACAAATTACGCATTATTTGAAATGCCGAATGTGAATGAATTACGGCCTTATTCATAGATACTTTCGCTATTAGTTTTCGAATGTGTCTTCTTCACTCAAACTGAATTGAAGTCTTTCGAAAGGGACAAAACATTGGATAACTAAAATAGGTTTTAAAACTGTCTATAAATAAGGCCATTAGTATTTACGAAGGATATCTACAACACTTACCATGGTTAAGGTTTTCATAGATCGGTTGGAGCTGGTCTACTTCTAGCGGGAACAGGACAATAAAACGCCACATAATATGACAAAGGTTTATTCCATGACCAACAGTTACATCTACGTAATTAACAAAATGAATCACAGGGGCCCAGGTGTCGAGTACATACTGGCTCTACTCGGAGTCGCTACCGACCTACACCTCTACCGTTATACACTACATCTAACACCCATGACTGCGTAATTGAATTTTTAAGTCGATCTCATTTAATTCAGTCTTTACAATTTCACAATTAAACGAGCAAGACTGGAACCTATAACCAATGTACAAAATTGTTTTTAACATCAAAACTTTGAGATTATTGTTTTATAAACATTTTAATATGCCGTTCTTTAAGATAAATTGAAATATCAAATGTGAATACTAGTATAAATAAAATGACTAGATAGTAAAAAACTCACAAGTATACAAGCACGCGCACCAAATCATTCACAAATACAAAGGAGACGTTGAGCTGAGACAATCAAAATACACAACACTCAAAGTACGAACCGTCGAGCGCGTCCACGCCACCACTCAGGGAAATATCACTAGTATTGTCCTCACTCTATTTCGAAGTTAAAAATATCGATTCTTAGCATCGGCAACCGTTTAGCCGAAATTTGGAATAAAATAAAAAAAAATCTTAAAATCTGTCGTATATTTTCGCTGCTCGACCTGTAGTGACGTGGCGTGCGCTCCACGTGTAAGGATCACAATACAATGTCAAACATAAATACGGACACATACAACAAATATTAACAATTGATTAACATCGTAAAGGCACGTAACTATAAACAAACCATCCAAAACAATGGTTAACATCGTGTAATAATTATAATTTTATTCATTAAATATAATTATTTAATTGCATTCTCCGTTGACGATACTTGTGGTACGCATGTTACGTTTTGGAATAAATCATTTATATTTCTGCTTGACTTACTATAATAAATTCATAACGGCTTATTACATAAAGTAAATATGCCGGGAATAGACAAAACTTTGCAATGTTTAAAAAAACCGGTAGTAATTGCCAACACTCAATCTTTTAGCAATAAAGAAATAGTTTAGTTACATACTATATTATCTTAGAGTAGTTATAATATAGAGGATGCGCTGTCATACATTTGCATCCTCAAAAACGTAGATATTTTCTTGTTCGTAATTTTGGTAGCACTGCTATGTTAGTGAAAATTGGACTAATTATATAACAACTAATTTCTACAAATACCGTTGGTAACCGAAATTAAATTAAATTATTATCTCCAAACCAGTTTGAGCAGAATTTAATAGCCCCAAACATATTTTTTAAATTTTATTTTTCAAATAATTCGTGCATATTGGACAAACTGTCAAATGTCAGCCAATAGGAGGGCATAAAAAGGTGGCCCAGCCACCATTTTTATCTACTTTTTTGAAGTATCAGTGCTCCCCGTATATTATAAATACTCTAAGTATATTATAATGAATAAAATATTCATATATCTCACGACGAATCGATAAAAAACATCACTCCAATCAGTAAGTCCCAACACGTAACACGCGAACTTGTCCGCACATAGCATCGTCGTCAATTCGATAAAACATCCGAATACGGATAACGTGAAACTAATCTACGCTACTTGGGTTTACGCTTACAGCTATAAGTAAATAGGAGAGTGCTACGGTACGAGTCACTACTTTGGGGCGGTTGTAATACTTATATAGGCATAAGACGTGGGTAATGAGCAAAAGTGAGTGAGACGAAACGATGTAATTACTGCAAAAATACTAACTGAACTAATAAATTCATTCCAATCATGATCGCCGCATGAACGGGCTAAAATGAGTGATACTTTTGGCAATATTGAATGACGTATTAATTTCAAATGGGCAGTGTACACTATTAAAAATATTTACTGATCTACGTAAAATCGTGTCTATCGACAAAAACTTGGCCAATAGATTCACAACAGTCGGTTTAATATTTTTGCAGAAATTTTCAATTACAAAACGACAGTACACGAAAGTAATAGAAGAGATTACATAGTAAACAATACGTAAAAATATTGTACATAATGAAAATCACATCACCAAAATGCTTTTACCCTGACTAGTACGATTATGGGAGTTGTCACTATAAAATTACAAATTCGGAAGCCATCCCTTGTGACCACTAAAAGTACGAATCAATGATTTTATCACTAGAAAAAAAGTAAAATTGAGTCCCTTCTGTGAGACAATACGGTGGTAACCTAATTTGTTCCGTTCATACTTTTAATTGGCTCAATACCTACACTATATCTTCTAAGTTGGAGATCACAACATCGAGATATCATTACGAATTGAGAATTGTTAATATAAATAGGTGTGCTTAGTGAGCGAACAGTTAAACTTAATTAGGTAAGAGAGATCATAGAAGTTAAGTGTAAAAGAGTGGAATGTAAGAGAGCAATTGATAAAATGATTTGATTTAAAAAATCCCTTTAGAAAAAAAAATATTTTCATAAATTAGATTAATATACTTTCAACTTCGATAACTTTTCGATGAAATGTGTAAAATAAAGACTAGACTTATGTACCAAATAAAGGCAGGCTATATTAACTAATATAAAAATTAATTGAATATCTATTGGCTATATCACTACATATTTTGAGCGTGACAACGTCTGCCCTGAATATTTCGACACACGCTAATGCTATTGCTATGCTATTTATTATCTTTGATATAATATCACTATGCGCAAATACCGCGCTTTCTGCGAATAAGTTATTGCACAAAATGGTTGGTAGCACTTCGAACACCATGCCACACATTAGGCGATAACACTTTCATTTGAGCTTTTTTAATAATTGTATCATAATATTTATCATAAGATATTTTATGTAATATAATTTTAGTGCTATTTAATATTTCTACATATTTGTGCTGTAAATACGAGTTTATTGGTCATTAATTTTTGCCTTGAATTACTCATGCAAACTTCAGTGACGCATTTAATATGATGTACATGGTGTTCAAAGTGAAAAGGATATTTAATTTTTTAATGTACTTAATGATATAGGAATATTGATCATGTGGACTGTAGAGGCTACCAGAAACTACCCAAGATGGAATTTGAAGGTTAGGTTAAATATTCATAATTGTTGAGTGTATGCCAAAAATATATAGAGTGTAAGAAGATTGCCTGCGAGTACAAAGGCAGATCATTATAGCGCTGATGACTACCGAAACTACCCAAGTCGTAAACATAACCTAATTATTAAAGTAAAGCAATGTAACGCTAGTATAAAACAATTTGTACGTTAAACATCGCTGGTTCATTGATAAAATTACCAAAAAGATAAGAAAAAGTCAAAAAAAAAAATTTTTTTTACCATTTCGACTTCCAGAACAATCTCCTTAAACTTTACACGGATGAACAAGGACGTTGTCACGCCTAATTGTTTTCGTGAAGGATATGAATGTGAGAAGAGAATGAGCGTGTCTATTGTGCGGGTTGCGTGTGAGTAGAGGTGGTGGGAGTGGGAGTGGCGGGCGGAGTGGGCGGTCACCTGACGCGGCCCGAGGGCGAGCGCAGGTGTGAGCGGATGTACCCGGTGCGGTAGTCCATGGCGTCGCGGTTGCGTCCCGACCCGTTCGTGCCGCGCTGCCGACGACGACTCCATCTGTACCAAACAATAGCACATCAATCAATAAATATACCCTACAATTACATGCACAATCTTGACTCCACATTAATACACATGTCTTGTGTTATGGGACTTGGAAACCACAAAAGACTTTTGTAGTTTCCGAGTCCCGAAACAATTATTTGGGTACTGCATAAACACTTTTTTTTATGCCTTAACTGCCAACAATCAGAGTTGTACAAGAAAAATTCACACCACCATCTTCAGTCACAAGAAGTCTATTACTGAACAGAGACATCTCCTAAGGATTTCCTTATTGACCAAAAGCTCCAGCCATTAAGCTATTTCCAACAAATTTTACTTAGTCTCCAGTTTATATTGTTGGTAACATTTTACTTGTCAACATAAGGTCGCCATCATACATTAGTAATGCTTAAGTTAATTATCATTACGTAGAGTGATAAATGATACCTCAGCAGCCTCATGATGTAATCAGGCCAGTTGTCCGGGAACATGACCAGGAAGAACCCAACGCCAATGAGTATTATCCCGGCCAGCTTCATGCCCTCGAATTGCACCCCGTACAACACCACATCCAACGCTGCAAATGTCATCATAATTAACTATAGAATCCAATAGTCTTCGACAGCTGGTGATAGGATGTTGGTATCCGTAATCCGCCAGATAGTAGACAACCTTTTTATTTTCGTTTTTTTTTTCTCTTTATTTATAAATTTAGAGGCTTTTAATCTACACGATCATGTTAGCCTCATCATAACTAATAAATATTTGTTTCCTAAACAGAGAAACAATCAATAGCTCTTCTTTAAGTTCATTACAAATTTATACATTTTAATAGCGTCCTCACTATAAGGCGTAGATAAAATCGTTTGAATAATACCACATTCTAAGATATTGATATGTAATTCACAAACAACTTTTACGATGATAGAAAAACCCTAGTAGTCGGCTCAGATTCAATTGCACAACAATGGAACAAGTGTTCTAATAATCACTAAACTGGTACAAGTTTAATTCTTTGTTTTTAGGTCATTCCTATAAATATTGGAAATTTTCGACATCTTGAATTTTGTGTGTGTTACATTAATTATTTCTTTATATACATATTATGATTAAAACATAAATTAAACTAATGAAAACACTTCACACATTTGAATAATGTTAAAAACACACACCTGCAGAGACAGGGACGGCCGTGATAAGAGCGAGCGAGACGAATATATTGTAGGTGATGATGTTCCCAAACTGCAGCACCAGGTGGAATACTGAAACAAACAATACTCTTTAATAAACTTACATCCTAATAATTTATTTCAAAAAAATTGCTGAGATCTGGAATTTTCTGTGATGATTACTCGTACTTCGTAGGGTTAATATCTCCCTCCGTCCTAAAATAGTTTATATCAAACTGACAAACCACGAAAAATACGAAAATTTTAAATTATAAATTTACTTCCCACTTTAAATATCAAAACATTCAAATATATCAGTAAAAACTTTATTGTTAAATATTAACAAAATTTTAAAATAAAGGTCAGTAACACTTGAGCAGTGTACATAGACTCACTGAGTAGCGCGGCGCTGGCCACGAGCAGGTAGATCCACGGCACGCGGTGCGTGGGCAGCGTCTCCGACCCGGTGAGGTACAGCGCCAGCACCACCGGCCACAGCAGCGACGCGTTCACCACGCCCAGGATGCTGAAGAACAGTGCGCGCTGACCCGAGTTCACCTCGCCCATCACCTTCCTGAACAGCACCTGGGGGATGTCGGTGTCATTAAGCTGAACAAGCTCTTCTAATATCCAAGTTATCCAAGTTATTGCACGTGGGCGTCTTCTCATATGAGGTTATTTACCTCTTTAGTCCATTGTTATGTCACCCGCTTTGTTAGGAAGGGAAGTGGACAGAAAATATTACCAACTCCTCCTATTAGTTTAACTTTATGATTAACTTCGTTACGGGTTAAAGACAAGTTAGACATTTCCGCAGACGCGCTGATCTTTAATGCTCGGTGTCATTAAAATGCGTGCCACTGTTGATCCTCGCTTACAGAACGCTTGCAATGGCGGGTGTGAGTGCGGGACAGTCTCCATCCAAGTTATTTTTGTTGCAATGAAGGGCATGACATTCGCCTGATGGTAAGCGATACTACCGCTCATGGACAGTATCAAAACTAAACAACATGAATTACAAAGCAATGCTTGGCATTCCACTGCGCTCGCCATGGTCAGACATAAGATGTTAAGTTTCATTATGTCCAGTAGTTACTCTGGCTACAATGTCCTTCAAACTGGAACACAACAGTGCATTTACAAATCACACTGCCGTTTGTCGGGAGAAATAGACATAGCGATGGTACCAACCCAAGTGGCCTGTCACATATGAGACCTACCACTCGTACAAGAGCCAGTTACTTCCTCTATCGTATTGTACTGTATCCGTTCATAATCTCTCACCACTGAAGCTTAAACTCCTCTACAATTACTATTTGATTTAAAAGCTTTAGGTTTTAGTACATGCCCTATATTTATTGTCACCATTGTGGATGTATGGTTGGTTTAACCTTTGTTTCTTAAGTAAACATTTATTCATTGCACATTAAAATTGCTTGCATATACAAAAATCTATATATCCACTCCTTTTTGTGACAAATATTGACAAGTTGACATTTTATTTATTTATTTAAACAATGTCTTACAACTAAAAACAAACAGAAGAAATGCTCAGGAATACCCAGACTAGGCAAAGCCTGTATTTAAATTAGTCTTTATAGTTTCTGGAAATCCTAAAGATTATAAACCTTTCTGTGTCCGACGGTACTCCAATCGATTAAAGCCTCATCACATAGTAGATGGTTGATGGTGTGTAGTGAGTAGTGTGTAGTGTGTACCTTGAAGATGGCGTACCCGGCGGCGGCGCAGGCGGCCAGCACCACGCCGCCCAGCGTGGAGCTGCCCGTGATGCCGTCCATGTAGGCCAGCAGCGCGATGCCCGTGTCGCACAGGATCGCCGCCACGATCTACTCAACACATTGTTCATTTTCATATTTTTTTATTGCCGTTATAGGCAAACGAGCTAGCGGCCCGCCAGATGGAAAGCAGCCACCGCTGCCCATAGACCTTCGCAATGCCAGGGCTCCAGCACAAAAAAGTCGCTGCCTACCTTAAGGAGAGTACTCTCTTTAATTATAATTATTGTCGTAGGTAAGTTTTCCTGACTGTCTCGGTGGCGTAGTTGTACTACGGTACGATTGCAAAGCTGAGGTCTCGGGTTCGAATCCCGGGTCGGGCAAAATGATAATTTTTTTTTTATTCATTATCAGGACGGAGTGAGGAATTTGTGCCCGATAATGGCGATAGGCTCCCGCCCTATCACATCGTGGGACGGAACGTACAAGGCGAAATATGGATGTCATGGTGGCACCTCTGCCTATTCATACTGGGAGAAAGGCGGAGTTTATGTATGTACAAGTTTTCCTCTGGTGTTCTGGTATTATGGCTGGTGACGACTACTTATCATCAGAAAACCTGTCTGCATGTCGGATAAATTAAACCTCAGTCTAGAACTCGAAAGTTATTCAAAATACTTTTTTACAAATCATGGGATGCAAATAAGCTTGGTCAATTATGTGTGGCGCTGATAGCAACTCTGCCTACTCTTCCAGAAGCACAGGCGTAAGCTTATGTATTATTTGTGGCAATTAAACTCTCCAATCATGGTGAAAGGTACTCACCCTGACTCCAACAAACTGCTCATGCAGTATAACCCAAGACAGCAGGTATATGCAGGATACGTTGGTGGCAAACAGCGCCACCACGTCAGTGGACAGCAGGATCTTCAGCGAGTACGTGTACATGTAGATGGTCACCACCCACAGCAGGCAGAACAAACCGCAGCGGCTTATGAACCGAGCTGCAACAACGAAAGATTTGTAAGTATGTTCCATTTATTAAACGAGTGTGGTATTCTGGAATTTTCACTATTTGTTGCTAGAGATATACAATGTTTACTATAAACTTTAACAGTTTTATTCATAGACAAAAGACAGTTTTAAAACGTATTTTAGTAGTCGATTGTTTTGTCCTCTTCGCTCTAAAACAAATTCAAAAGTCGTTTGAAGGGACAATACATGCGATAACTAAAACAGGTTTATACGCTGTCCATGAATAAGGCCGAAAGTAAACATATTTATAATTATTTTTTATGATATCTTAAGTGAATAACATTCTCGGATTTTGTTTTGTTTCGGACGTTTGTTAATTTTATACATAATATGTAGCCTTTGAAGGTCATGCCCCTTCGACTCCCGCCCCTGAAGTTATTATAATACTGTCGTGCTAAACGAAAGCAATTCATTACAATATCCACAACGAACTCGTCAAGAATATGGAAAAAACCTCACCGAACGTAAACCCTTTCTCCTTGAAATCGCTGAAGGCGTCGAACACGATGTCGTTGGCTGACTTGCACTTGTTGTGTATGAGCATGACGATCAGGTAGAACGGGTAGAACAGTATCAGCCAGTTGGTGCAGAACCACGCGGTGAAGAACGGCGCCTTGTACGGGTGCTATGAAATTGGAAATTGTATAGCGGTTTTTTTATTGATAAGGCTTACAACCTTATTTTTATTGCATAGGTCCGGAAACGAGCAAACAAGTCACCTTATGGTAAGTGATCACTGCCGCCCATGAACATCCACAACGCTTGGATCATGGATGTGTTGCCGGCCCAATTGGGAGGGGAGCGGGAAGGAAAAAGGATGGGGGAAGGAAAAAGGATGGGAAAAGGAAAGGGGTATTGGGCATTCGGCAATCTCACTCACCAAACGAAACGCGACAACTGAGCTGTCACTTCACGTGGAGTTCCTGTGAGACAGTGGTACCACACCTGATGAGCCTGCCCATTTACACTGACAACAGCGTGGCTCTACCACTTCCAAAACTAACCTATCCTTATCTTCAGCCACAAGGAGTCATAACATAGTACAAAGTGGAGGACAATGCTAGAGTTACACACCGTGTACTCCTAGTTTTAACACTATATATGAAATATCATAATAATTTATTAATTATTTCTTCTGTCTTTTTGTTTTTATCGCAAAGAAATTTGTACCGAAAATGTACCGGCATCATCATATTATGAAAATGTGTAAATAAACATTAATGTCCCAATTGCAAAAAATATTTTCAAAAATTTATTTATTCTTATTTGGTAACTTTAACATTATAAATGTTTTGTTTGTTGGCACAAAAAACTTACATGAGCATGAACTTTGGATGAAACATTGTTGTATGCTACGGATGTGGTTTCGGTGTTGTATACTCCTTCATAGCTGCTTGAAGAGTGCTCGTCCAGGTACAGATGTTTTATGCAGTGTGTTGTTGTCACCCAAGATGTAGTGAGAGTGACTGTCACGCATATGCCGTAGTAGATCTAAAATGAGATTCAGAATTAAATACTACATCGATTTCGGTGCTCTTTCTACTTTAAATGTAACTGTACTGTAGAATTACTACATCTAAGATATTACTTGAGTTATTGATATAATTATTTGAAACTTTCAATAAAAAAAAATAGTTTAATTGACCATACTTAAAAAATAATAATCATTTTTACTTGAATATTATTAGATGGTATTATTAAGAATTTTTAGGGTGTTAAAAATTTTACTTCCATTTCTTTTGTAAGAAATTTAATTATATGCAAGATATTAGACTCAATATTGCATATTGTTACAAAAGCTGTTTCGCTTGGGCTTATGCGACAAAAAATATTTATCTTCACTGGTCTATAAAGAACAAGTTATAACAAAAACATACATAAACTTTAAAATATTATGTACAAAACAATTAAGCAAACAGATTGTATGTTGGAAGTTGGCTAATAATGAAACAAAATCAATAAAAACAGAATATGCTTTTTTTATTCTGTTAAACTATCTAAACTGTGCTACCTACACGTCAAAGTTGGTGTGTATTGTTGTGAGTAGAAAGGCCACTTGCTTACTCAGCAATGATGAATGGTGTTTGGATGCTTGCCAACAACTTGCGTAAATTCTATCTAATACAAATAACAGATATTGAAGGTGATATATTTCTTGGAGTGTTTCTAATAAATTTTCTTTGATGATTTTTTTCAAAATCAATATTATCAAAAAAAAAAATATTATGGAACATTTTACATTTAATGAAACAATTCAAGTATAGTTTTATTTCATGGCTGAATGGATCTTATTATAACAGAAAATGAAGTTAATTATATTTTACCACACAGGAATATTCCTAAAGAGGATAAATCAACTTTTTTGTTCAATGGCTCCTTCAGTGTTTGATAATTTTGCTAATGTTGAAGTAGGGTAAGAAAGAGGAATAAAAATGGCATGGAATCCAGAATGTAGTTCTTTTTATAACTATTATGCAGTGTTTATAAAATTTACTTGTAATCTTAAGAAACTGACAATATACTAAGCTAAGTACATTTTATGATTTCAGTAGGACAGGGGAAAATAAAACTAAAAAGTAGTATAATTTTTGTACTAGGATGGAATATAAACCTGTGAATTTATGGAAAACTAGATAGTTCTTAATCACCTTCTTAGCAAACTTGGAACAGCACGACCGTGGACATTTTTTGTCTCTGAGCTGGCGTTCCTCGTCCTGGCTGCTGGCAGCAGACTCGCTATACGCCTGCTGCAGCGAGGGCTGCGTGGTGAGCGGCGGGGCGGAGCACACGGACGCCTGCGGCGTGAGCGGCGCTCGCGGACTCAGCGGCGTCGGCGGCCCGTTCGGACGCTCCCGGTCCCCATCTCCGCCGTTGCGCTCCGTCTCCACCTCCTCGCTGGTTATTATCACCGACGGTGCCCTGACGCGTTTAGGGTTGAAAATAGTAGGCACGTCGCCGTCCCGTGCCATAGTCATCAGATATTGACTATACCAACCCGGCCGGCATCTCCATCCTACGATCCTAATACAAACAATTCTTCAAAATTTACCCCTGCCATTTGGTATCATTTTTATTTTTACAGAATGTCAGCTGATCTTTATTCATTTATTCATAATTACATCACACAAACAATGCACGAACACACGTTAAAACCATTTTATTATAATGAGTTGGTATTTTATTCACATAATTTACGATCATATGTCGAAATTATTAATCATTACAAAAATACTCCTTGTTTATGAAAACTCTTATTTTTTATTACCTATTTTCGTTCCCGTGGCAACATTTTTAATTGCTATATTTAAAAAGGAAGCCTGAAAGCACAGATTATGTAACTTCATGGAAACACGAGGTGTATGTTTTTTTTGTATTAGCAACTCCAGTGCTGCTGTCAAAGTGTCAATAACATTGATCTTTCATTGGTGGGCTTGGATTTCTCTCAAGTTTTATTGGCCGAATGGGTAATTGCCAGTTTACTAGCTCAAAAAAATTGTTTTGTTTATTGATTAGTACATTTTTGTTTAAAGAATGATTGTTTAATATCTGAAATAAATAAACCGCTTCATAAAATATCTGTAGTATTAAAAAAATATATTATAATAATATGTCTCTCATTATATACGTCATGCAAAGATCATAAGAACTTACAGCACTTGTCTATGATTATTTTTGAATATTTCATTACTTTGGCTAAATAATTAAAAAAATGCTTTCAAAATGAAACTAAATAATCGTTTCACATAGCTCTTTAATTTAAAATTACTTTACGTAAGCGTTCCGCAACGTCTTATGTACTCGGTAGTAAATTCAAGACTGTTCAATCATTGTTATCTTGTTCTATGATAATGGTTGAAAAAAATATTTGTCTATGAAACTATTTGCGCATTTTTGTGTGCAGGTGGCGCTAAAAAAAAGTTCACAGTATGGTCGCCAGAGGGAGATAATTGGCTAGCCTACTTGAAGCATCCGGGAACCTCGCCATAGTAGTAGACATGGCGGGTATCAACCTGGCTAAATGACGAAATAAATTTTGTTTGCTAATATAAGAACGTGTTAATTTCGTAGAAAAAGTGTTGATACTGAAAGACTAATTAAGTTATATTGGATTAGGACAAAGATGCAGAATGTTGGACAGTCTGAAAACCGAAATATCGATAAGGTGAATGTGCAACTTGATGTGGTAAAATCGTCCACTCCTCAAAGTTCGGCTTCGAGTCCGGCCAAATCTGAAACCGAAACGTATTCAGGAGCGCCTGCCAAATACATGACGGACTCTTCGGAAAGCGAAGATGACTCTGTGTCCGAGGTAAAACGTGTTTTGTTTTCGGCAGAGGCGGTGGCAGTGAGGGAATGTGATTATCTGTACCGCTCTAAATACTGCAAGGGACATCTTGTACATGTCTGGTCTCACTGTACGGTTTCTTCTTATAATGGAATCGTTCCCATATCACCAATAATTATGTGAAATCGTGCGTAGCACGCTGCAACGGACCATTCTATTTTACATTCTCAATACAGTACGTCGCTTGCCAAATATTCCGTAAAACGTCAGAAAGTCATAAGTACATACGTACCACTGAGTAATGCATGAAATTACTTATGCCAGCCGCTCCTAGACAGTATTCAATTGATTCTTTGTAATTGTGCTTTAGAAGCGAGTTAATCCGTCGTACGATACGTTTCATTGTCTATTTGTTTTTTTTGGACACGAATTGATGTACGGTGGCCATGTTTCTCGAATCACATGCATCCAGCAAATGTAAATGCTAGAATAATGCATCTTTACGGGGCTATATCGGTGGGAATGTGCGAATTATATAATTTAGTCATAGTATGTGTGACAAACGCCGCGTCCGAAGGGGGGACGTGTGCGCGGTGAGGCGCGTACACTGTGCACTGTACACACCGCACTCTACGCCTACAATATTCGCGCAAAAACCATGACCGTTGGTGAATTGCAAGGACCATTGATACACATGATGTAGAGCTCGCTAAGTCCTTATGCACCACATTGTCACTGCATCTCACATGTTTCTCGTTGGTGTTATAGATCTTGCTGGCTTGTTTGTGCCTTAGCAGGCCAGACCTGTTGGTAAGTCGAAGACAACAATAATTTGCGCGCAGAGCTTCACCAACAACATTGCTGTTGCACTTTGAGTGACACTTACAGTAAACAGTTAACCACCATAATGTGTGTGCTACGGACAGTTTCATTATAAAATAATATTTTTGTTTTCTTTATGTTGAATGGTCCTTGTTATTCTAACATGCATACCGATATTGCCTATTACATTTTCATGTTAACTTTACTAACCTATAATACCAATCATCCGTTGCCAGCCTGCTATGAGTTAACAAAACCCTTACAATCTATTAATGAAATCAAAACTAACCTAAATTTTATTGTTATGAAATAATTAGTCTGTGGTATGACTTATGCCTCGTAATTTACATACTAGCCGTGAAACAGTGTGGAGTAAGCTTTTGTGCGGTGTTTTAATACAATGTAACTTAACTTTATATGGATAATATCTTACAACCGTGGCACAAATGTTTGTAAGTATTTACCAATGTGAAAGACTGTTTTGATTGATTTTGAGATGTAAAGTCTGATTTTCCCAGTCTCAAAGTGAAATCCTTAATGCAGTTGGTTTGGTGACTAGTTTGTACATTTGTGTTTGCATCTGCAGGCGGAGATGGAAGAGGAAGGTGGTGGAGCAGAGCCATCAAAGTTCCTTCTCTCTCATGATGATCCCGAGAGGGCAGTTGATCCGGAAATGCAGGCGAGGCTTGAAGCTTTGCTTGAGGCAGCTGGTGAGTCCATTCAAATGTTTTTGTTATTATTCTGTTAATGATACAACACTAAAAACAACCTAGCCATTCACACAAATCACAATGTATTACCAACCAAGATTTAAATATTCTTTATTCAAATAATCTTGCACAAGATCTACTGGTATGGTATGTTGTGCTGCCATATTTAAATGGGAGGATCCACAAAATAGGTCTATACACAAATTAGTCAAACCTTGAATAATAGAATTGATGCTGTCTTTGACAAAATAGGTCAATTTAAAAATAATGTATTTGTTTTATAACTTGATAAAAATAGATTTATTTACCTGGAGTATATCTATAAAAACAAATTTCTATCAAATGTATAAATCTTATTAGAATATTAAAGCACTGTGCTTGATTACTGTCTATGAGTGGGCGTATGTTACCTTCTATTACCCATATACAAAGCAATGATTCTTAAGAAATTATTGATATTTTCCAGGTTGTCTGATAGGACCTTTTTTAATGATTAAATATGTGCTATTGCACATATACATGAATGTGATAGACATCTAACTCAGTTATAATTTATAGGATATTATTTTATTATGCTCAATTTTCATCTAATTTAGTTGTAATTCCCTATAATTATTGTAGTTTGTAAATAACAATGATGTAGATGTTTGTGATTCTAAAAGGCAGTGGTATATTGAAAGTGAAATGGTTGATGGTGTTGTCAGTTTTGAATTTGTACATTTAAACATTGATTTTATTTATACAATGAAATATTTCACGGTAATTTGCTAATAGTAAAATATACAATACTTTGTAAGTACCCATTGTTTGCATTTCCTGATATAAACATTAAATATTACATTAAATTCTTTTTAAATCAACATTTAAATAGTAATATGTTGATGTGACACAGGTGTTCACAAATTGATTTAAAATGTATTTAGAACATATCGTCTCTGTCACAAACTGTCCCTTGTTGGTCAGAATTGAATATCAATTAACATATTCAGTAACTGGAGAAAGCATATTAGTTTTCTAAAAGTTATGTGATATGAAAATTAATTTCATATGTTATGCAACATATGTTTTATTTTACCTTTGGAATGAGATGAAATTGATTACCAATCATAGTATCTGGGCAAGAATGTGCTGTACCAGAGACATAAATATTTCATTAGAATCTGTTGATTAGGTTTCGTTTACTTGACATGACTGTTGCATACAAATCTTGCAAATTCATGAGACAAATACATTGATACTTGTTTTGGTCGTAGTAACACTGCGGTGTTATCTACCTAGGCCCCTCACATATGAGAGACTTACCTCTTGTAATGTAACTCTTTCATTACTAGGCATTATCTGACTCTTTAATTGAGAAAGGTATTCAATTTAATAAACAATAAATAAATAGACCCAACACTCACATACATAGTCCTGACCCCACACTAAGATCGAGTCTTGTGTCGTGGGTATCAGAATTACGAGACTTTTCGGTTTCACAAACACCCAGACCCGATACAAATACCTGTTGTTCACATAAACATTTGTCTCGGTGCGGGAAACGAACCTGCGGCCTCGCGTTTCCCAGGCCGGCGTCTGACCAAATGCGCCACGGAGGCTGTCGAGCTTAAAGATTTTAAAGCTTGATATTGCTTGAGATTATAGGATTTAAAATGTGTAAAAGCACTATCTTTGCCATATACAAAATACCTTTACACTGTTCTTTTGAAGCACAAAACGTTTGAGATTTTTACTATCAGTTGTAGTTCTGCATTTTGCATTTAAAGATATTCCAATGCAATGGCGTCATAACAGCATAGCAACTGAGCTAATAGGCATTGAAAACAATTTATTCCCATAGAGCAGTATCCATTCTCAAGTTGTAATCTATCACTGACTTCCATCTCATATACTTGTACATTTCTATAAGGCAGTAGTTATTCAACTTATTGTATGCGGAGGCATGCATCCTGTCTTGAGATTATGAATGAATTGGCTCTGCTATTCAAGTTGCTTCACAGATTGGTTATACTCGCTGGACTTGTGCTTACTGTTGTGTTATAACATCAGCTGACAGTAAAACATGTCACAAAATAGGGCATGATTCATAAACAACATTAATAATTATATTCCTGAACTGGGTTCTATAGATATATTTTTTCTTATCCCCATTGTTCACATGTAAATATTTTGATAGCACCAATTAGCATAATATAAACAAATGGTAGCAATTATATTGAATTTCTCACAGATTAGATTGTTGTTGTTGCTAACTGTAATTTTATTAATTACAACTTGCTCAGGTGGTGGATTGTGCTGTGTGTCATTCACAAATAACAGTAATTGGAATACTGTATTCATTATTTATTCATTGGACATTGAAATGTACTAATTTTGAATTAATGGCAATGAATTGACATTTTAGTTTTAATTCACTGTTAAGTGTGATGTTTATTTGCTTCAAATTTTTGGTATAAATAAATAATTTATATACTCCATATGGCCTATACCCTCTCAATGGTATTCTCGATTGTAGAGGGTGGCTCATGCTCTGCAGTTGGACATATATGAGCTGATACAGATATACACTCATAATTCATCATCCAGACTCTTTAGTATTAAAAGATAGTTCTTTTGTGCCTTCAATATTCCAAACTATGGCAGGCTAAATAATTCTACAATATAAAACATTTATTGCTATAAACAAAAAAAAGATCAATAAAGCATAATATTTGTCACAAACTATAATTTAGAAATTAGCTTAATTTTCAACACCATGGACATTTTTAACAAATCGTTTCACAATTTTGACTGTCATCTCTGTAACAATGGGCATAATGTTTTATAAAAAGATAATACAATTGTATGGAATGAGATAATGTGTGCAGAGACACATCAACAAGCTCTGGTGAATCAGTAATTAATTCAGTATAAATGAAATACACCCACATACATTGGTTGTACTGAAATGTAATGGTCATGTATGGTTGCAGGCGGTTGTAAACATTTGAATTCGAACAATTCCACTGTGGGATTCCCGCTGGCATTATTTAAGAAATCTGTCAGTCATTGGATGTCATCATATCCATAAATAAATATTTTTTGTGTCTTATTCCCGTATTGATGTCCAAGTTGATTTTAGGGAGATCCATTTTTGAATTTAATCTTGAAGCTCCTAAGTATGAGTGCCATAACATTTTAATATGATTGTTTTCCTCAATTTTTGTTTTTTTATGAGGTTAACCCAGTGCTTTTAAGTGCTCAGCTGATTGTATTTTCTAGATATTTTATAGTGTAATGCATTTGTATTTTGATTTCTCATTGTATGGCCTTCATTTGTATGTCACAATGTGTGCATTTCATTGACATATCTTTTTTTTTAATACTTATGACTGCTTGCTTGTGATGCTCAGATGACCTCCCACTATTCTATGCAGTAATGCTGACCTGGTTAAAAGCTTCTTCACATGAAAAAAACTACAGTGCGTCACTAAACCCTATGCAAATATTCTTATACATTTCGTATGTTAAAATCTCAGGGATTTTCCTGAGGCATGCGTATGCCTCGCGTCGCGCATAACCGAGTAGTCAGGAAGTTTGCAGCGGCCCAGCTGCCGGTCTGAGCGAATTATACGCACGTTAGTGCTATTGTAACTTTAGTGATGAGGTGTAAACCGTGAAGCCTTGGTTTCGATTCCAACGTTGTGTAAATTTTCGGCTTGAAAAATTTTGTGTGCCTTACTTGTGACTGTCTTGGGAGGGAGATAGAAATAAGCTCTGCTAATTTTGGGCGGCATTAATGACATTTCTGCCTACTCCTCTGTCGGTACACGATTGACTTTATGTGTGTTAATCAAAAGCGGTAATCGCATTGTTGACATATCGCGCACTAATCCATGCCACTTCAAGTGCCCACCGCACATCTGCTAGTTAAGTTTCATCTGTTTGTTTTTTCTTTATATTCTGTAATTAAAACTATGAGCTCATTCCGTGTCTATTTTAGAGTTTTTAATAGTCTAGGGTTATAGGTCTAGCTAGTGATGAAATTGAGAAACCTCTTATTTTCAAGTCGTTAGTGAACTTGCCTGAATATCTACAACATAAATATTATATTTATTTCAAAATACTATATCAAAATAATATTTTTATTATCATCCTCATATAGATTAACTTAACTTAAAAATGTATCTACGCAAATCTGATTAAATCCTCATCCCAACATGTAAGCCATGAAGCGAAATTATTTTTTTAACACATCACATTTTCTTTGTGCATAACACGGTGCTAAGTACTTTTCCTCGTATCCGCGTCGTGCGTATCGCACACAGATTCGTTGAAAGAATCTACGGGGCGCCATTAATTATGATAACGATCTTTCTCACTTTAATTCATTATAGAAACTTGAAAATACTTTACTCTAGGTGCAGGCGTCATACTAGGTATTTCCACGAGACGTGCTAAGCGATTTTGAACCTTACGCCTTTGCGGTTTCCGTCTGGGAAAACTGACGTCTCCGAAAAGTGCAACGTCACTACTTAGCAGACGCGTCGGTCGGCGGTTCACAAACGTTACGCTCTGGCCTAAAATGTAGATTATAGCGGTTCCACTTTAATTACATTACGATATTGCATTACGCAAATTAGCTTTGAATATTTTAGATTGACGTGGACGTGATCAAGTTTTTTGTAAATAGATAAATAAATAATGATGCTAGTTTTGCGAATTAGCATAAATTAAGTTCCATAAATATAACATAATAACATACAATATTGCGCCTTATTTATATTTATTACAAATGTAGATTTTTTATTAGTTAACCACATGATATGATTCATACAACAGCAATTTGCGATATGAATTAGATGTATTGTATTGTGTTTTACTATTCTCATGTTAAAAAGAATTACTCATAGTAATTATGCAGTGATTATTTTTAGCTTAACTTTTCATATGACTAAAACGCTTGCGCGCGTCGCTCACGGCACTCGTCCAAAGCCCCATAGCAATTGATAAGCTTCGAGCGCCCATATTATATTCTGTTTGGCGTTACTAGAGAGCGCTCGGGCTGTGCGGCGCGGCGGACACATGTGGGCGCGATGTGCACGGTGCTTCCAACAACTCGCCTCGTACACATACACAAACAATGGAGTCTGGTGCGCCCATACAATCCACTAAATCGCGCAACGTACGTGTGAAAGTGTCTTGAGCTTGCAGACTGTGGTTATTATAAACGTAATATTAAATCAGGTATTTCCCAATAAATTGCGCGTTAAAATACAGCATATTTTAATGAAATAAGTGATAGTAATTGGTAATTCGGTTTTGCTTTTTGTGAAAATGTGAGATGTTTTCACACATTTGTCCGTGTGTCTTTTAGCATGCCGATACAAATTAATGTATAAAAAATTAATGGCCGTATAGTTTTGTAAAGAGTTTTTTAATTAGCGTTAATTTTGTTCATTTCACAGATGTTTGTCTGACAATGATAATTTTTAAACTCCGTATTGTTTTGGCTAATTGACAATGACAATTAACAACAACATTTTGTTAATTTCGTGTTAATACAAAGCTCCAAACGCCTTGACCTTTTTATATAGCTGCATTCACTTGGTACTTTGTCTAGGTATTAAATAAATCGATAACTTTCGTCAGCCCGCGACGCAGACACTACGGCTGAAATAACTAAAGCTATACATTCACTTTTCTTATTAGAATTTCACAATACGGAATGATCGCGAAGCAAAACCCCTTCAATTTCATAGATAAATGGTTTTGATATGCCCTTCCCGCGTTTAAGCCGATAGTTAGCAGATAAAACTAGCGTCGTCTCTTTCTTTACTAAGAAAATTCGTGTGTTTCCTTTTCAGCGTGCGTTATGGACGTTTGATTACGTTTGATTGTGGACACATTTCAGTACTCCGAATGTATGGGAATGACATTTCTAAGTATTTCATTTTCCAAGAATTATGCGATTTTGTGTTTGTGTTATTTTTCTATTTCGTTTGGTCAAGAAACAGTGACGTTTATAACTATTACGACATAGGTAATATTCGTCATGTAGCGTTTAGAATGCATTAACATAAATCAAACACAGTGAAGGACAATAAAACAAATAGATTTTCAGATCCCTACTGTCGTGGTAACCTGCATTTAATGTGGAAAAACACCTGCTTTAAGCTTGCAAACAAAGGAGATATTTATAACTTCTATAAACATACCTGTACGACGCACTACCTTTAATTTAATACTTTTGGCCTCCTTTAGATTTTTTCACGGCCGAGAGATATTGGTATGCGCAAACTGAACAGCCAGCTAATGGTCCCCCATAACTTGCGTTTCACCTCCAATGTAACTTTAAGGCCTCCAAGGGAGTCCCGGCCCCAGTGTTTTTTTACGATCGATGGCACTCCTTTGGTTTCCATAAAACGCGAACACTGCCGGGACTCCAGCTAATCGATATTATTGAAAGAAAATGTATTTTTATTCTTCTGCCCGCATTGCAGCGATGAAGTACGCTCCACTCACTTATCAATGAAAGAGGCCCCTATGCATAGCAATGAGCTCTAGGTAGGGATAATATTATAACCGTTTAGTGATATTTCATGGATTTATTGAAAATTGCTCGAATATTACGTAGTGCTGGATTTACATAAGTACATAAACATGACGCGTTTATCCCCGAAGGGGTAAGCAGAGGTGCGACCAGGACACCCACGTTTCGCCTTGTGGGTTCCGTTCTACGATGTGATAGAGGCCGAGCTCAAGTGCTGTGCCTTAAGCCCGAGTGCTGGATTTAACCTTGACAAAAGGAGGGACGATGGTTTGCTTTCCATAATTTACACAATTTTTGAGGATAACTAACAATCACTTTACATAGGTAGCAGAATAAATAATATGTATGTATTCCCTTGTTGATTAATGGCACTATTAAGTACTTATTTCAGTTCCAAAAACGTAACATTAACTTAAATTTTAGAATTCGTGCGTAGTGGCCTGTTGGTAATGGACTAGACGCGGCTGCCGACATGTTAACCGTGGTCGCGGGTTCAAATCCCAGGGCACACCTCTGACTTTTCGGAGTCATCTGTGTATTGATAGTCAACCACCACGCACTAAAACGGTGAAGGAAAACATCGTGAAACCTGCACACCAAAGCGATTCGAAAGATTTTCTATGGAGTGTAAAAGTCCGCCAGCCCGCACTAGGCCAGTACAGCGTGGTGGATTATACGGCCTAATCCCACTCATGTGTTCTCTCAATCGTAGAGGAGGACCGTGCCCTGCAGTGGGACGTAATATATGGGCTGATACAATTCGCGGTATTTTTAATTAATGAATATTTTTCACGTTCATTTCTTCATTTTGTGAGCCCAGACAGAGTAGTATTTACACAATGGAAACATCTCGTTTGCGCCGCAAGCGTCGTGTCCTTTCACGTTCAATTCATCTGCACTAAGAATACGATTGATTCAGAACAAACGGACGAAGGTTGGGCGCGAATATCGATACGGCCTGGAAACGGCCTTGTTTCACTTATTAAAGAAATACCGTTTTGTATAATTGGGTGCACACTATTGACGATTTATTGCGAGTTATGAGTGTTATTTTTAGAGGGCCACGTAGCTATAACAACGAAAGGTTATTGTTGTTCCAAGGTGCAAATTATATTCTTATTATACTGTTATGGCTACTGTGCTAAAGTGTTATAATAAACATTTATTAGTCGTTAAGCTCTTGAAGGTTTTGTTTAGTGTCAATAAGAATCTTTATAATGACACTAAACAGGATTCGAATGTCCAGTGTATGATAACCTAAAAGATTAAATTAGATTATAATAACACAACTTTTTAGCAACACTTAAATCAGAAGCGGTAGCAGGTAGTACGAAATACAAATGTTCCTTTTCTCATGTTCCATTACGCAGAGAAAACTCCGTCTTTTCTTAATGTCTGTCGCCTTTTATTAGTCTCTTCAAAAAATGGCTGGTGAAGGAGTATGTCACCTAATCAACAAAACCGATTGCTTATATAATGTTTACGGCCTAAGTTTGCTATTAGACAATTCTCGGCATTGGTATTGTCAAAGTTACAACCGCGACGGCCGCACATCGAGAGCCGTCGTGCGGTCACCGACTGCCATAGTGGTTAACGTTTTGACAGCTCCACTGGTGACAAATAGAAAACCCACTTGGTATTAACGTGTTTATCTCGGTCTCGTTTGTTAATGCAATAGTTATTACTTAACTTGGCTACTTAGTCATGTCGTGTCTAATACCGCACGGTCGGGATTGCCGTCTTGGCATCTCGCTATGAGGAATTGCGTTTTGGTGTTGGTTTGAATTGTGAAATATGAATCAATAAGAGTATTTAATATCATGTTAGCGAGTATACTGTTTTTCACACCTATGTGACTGTGAAATATGGTTTCGTTATTCGTGACTCAATGGCCGAACAGCCAGATGTTACTTCAGACGCCGCAAGTTCGATCGATTATTGAGTAATCATTAGGTTTATGACTTCACATAATACCATCATCGTCTTCAGCCACAAGCAGAGCACTGCCGAACATAGGCCTTCCCCTTAAATTTCCATAGGGACCTGTCGAATGCTGCCTGCATTTAGAGACTTCACGCAGACGTCTTTTAAATTTGCATAACAAAGAGCCCTTTGTGAATTTTGTATTATAAATTGGACAATCGAAATTCGTAGTTCAAATTGTGATAGTATCTGCAGTGTAAATAGGTGCATAATATCTGTATTGTAAAGTTGGTTTGGTTGTGTAAACTGTACTAAGGTAGCCGGTATCACAGGCGTACAGTTGAGTAAATAGTTTGCCTATATTCGTCGCACTGGCGGGCTTAACTCGTAATCTAATTGAGCGTATGGCCAACATCCAACACCCTAAACCAATGAGAGATAATAGTCGCTACGGTCGCACTGTCACATCGATTTTCTTATGTGTAATAAAAATTACTGTATGCTAAACTGTGATGTTGGATTGTGTGGATGTTTTTTTTTTCAGCTATGTCTCATATGAGTTACTGGACTCTGGAGACTGATATTTATGCCCAGCATGTGTATAGATAGGCTTATCACATATTAAATCGGAAATAATTCTGGCGTATTGAGTGTGGTGCTAATGACACATCTGCCTAGCCCCTCGATGGTATACCGACCTGAGCGTAAGTTATGGCTTATCTGAGAAAAGGCTTATCCTGACTCGTAGATAGCCGTGAAGCAGCATATTTACTGTCGCTAATATTTGGGTAATGGTCATGGCGGGAATTAAGTAACGCCTAACAGTCGTCATCATAGACAGTTTGAAAACCTATTTTAGTTATTAAATGTTTTGTCTTCATCGCTCCAACTAAATTCAAAAGTCGTTCGAAAGGGACAGAACATTTGATAACTAAAATAGGTTTTAAAACTGTGACTAAGGCCGTAAGTATGCCATATTCCCTTTTCGATCGCCTGTGTTTTATTCTGCAGGAGTTAAAATTGCTAATATGTACACAAGGATACACACCCACAATATTGTGTATCATCCCTGGATTATCAAAGACATACCTGGTCACAACTATGACGTCCGAATTGTGGTAATTTCCGTTTCACTCTTCCTGTATCAGTCATATGGTCAGAGGCAGCGTACTCACTCCCAGCCAACATAAATAAACTTACGGGCCTACTATTAATTTGGAATTTAAAGTATGTAAAAGTTGGCAGGTGATTTACGCAGTCATTAGCGTCTCGTTGGCCAATGAGGTGTCGCCTGTCCACGTGGTGGAAGCTATGGCCGTCGGCCGGTCGCCACATTCATACCTTATTCAGAGGGGTGTGTGCGATCGGCGTTGTTTATTGAACTCCCAAGTACCGCGACTCACTTCCTAGTTCCTTTGCTATACGAGTGCATTAAATATGGAGTGTTAAGAGGGGTCGCATCGACCCTTGTGAATGCATGTAGACGTGTTTTTTTTTTTTTATAGAATCAGGAAGTAGGAGCTTAGTTGCGCATGAAATGGCTTTATGTTGACTTCATTAACGCTAATTCTAATTCTAAATGCTGAAAACAGCTTTTAGTAGTTCTACGAGACCTCAAATCTCTCAGTGAGTAAATTACTCGAACGCAGTGCTATAATGAAAATGTGGTATTTTTTGTAAACAACATTTCAATTATTTTGGTTTAAATACTAAAATACTGCATTTAATTACAAATTACTGCAAGGTTAAACAGTCTAGTCTTAAAACAATGAAGAATGATTTGATTTTGGCACTATCCGGAAAATTTTCGGCACAGCTTGATAATTCTTTTCTGCCGCTTTTTATTTGCAATATTTTCGTCGCCGATGACTAACATACAGCAGGGGATTCTTGCCTACTCTAAAATAAAAAGTATTATCTGTTTTTAACGGGTCCGCGTGACACTAAAACATATTTATTTTATTTTGACGCATAACGTAAAAATAGTTTATTATATTAGTGGTGACCACAATGGTGGCATCATTCAATCGGGTTTGTGGTCGACGGTCCAAACTTCAACCTAGAATAAACTGTCACCCTAATTAGCTTCGAACTAGTGTCAAGTCGTGGGACACTTTAATGGTTCTAACAGTAGAGCCATGACAAAATCAGTCTTGTCTCCCTACAGCATGAATGTACCTATTCCACCGGAGTAAACACTGCACGCGGCGCATCCTGATTGGACAATGTCATTGAAAGATTAATTCTCCTTAGTGCCCTTCGCCTTTATTATTAACGTATTTACGATCCTTCACTTGTTCAGGGTGTTGACGAGATCACTCTCTTTAAACTGAACTTGCTCGTTTACCGCTGCTATGCTAAAATCCAGGGCACTTGCATTAGATTTGGAACAAGCTTATGATTTGTACAGGTGTTTTGTTCGTGTTTTCTATCCTTACATTATTCATTGTGTCAAATACAATGCGAGCGTTTGCCATCATCAATTTTCAAGTTGTTACTATCACAATGCAAGGTGACGTCTATTAGGCAACTGGATATTCTTGCAGACGATGTTCTTTAGGTTAGTCTCTGATAAACATCAGTGGACATAGGTTGGAGTTGGTACTGATATTGTCATGTAACTAGATGAGGCAAGATATGATCCCACTTGTAGACGAAAATAGACGTAATTCTGTGTCAAAGAATATGATGCGATAGGCCCAGGTGTTGGAGGCTCGGTTCCAAGCTCGGTCAGACAAGTGAAGACAACACTGATATCGTATTTAATTTTATATGGATTTGACCTCGTTTTATATTTATCCACGTGTTAATTGAGCACTTCGATGTGGAAGCTTCAACTCGAGGAGTTTTCATTCAATGTAAATATTGAATGGCATATATTCAAAACGTCAGTGAATCATCAGACTAAAAACTACGAGGTTGTAACTTGTTGGCACGGCTACTGTACTCGTAATGGACTACTACTAAATTATATACTGATGCTAATAATATTTTCTCCATACTTCTAGTTTTAAGATGTTATTTCTGCCATGGAAACTGTTGGATTCAGAGTTTTCTTCGATGAAATATCTTAAACTTACTGTCTATGTGTCTAAGTAACACGAGTTGCCTCTTACGCAAAACTGCATTAAGAATATTGTTATCCATTACAAATTATTCCTTTTATGAAAGAATGTAATCTTGAACTTTTAGAATCCTCACGTCCGCGTAAAACTTGTCTTAAGAATTTTGTTTATCAAGTTAATTTTCACGTCGAATACTACTTTGTACATGTTCTGCAATATTTATGCTGTTATGACGAAGTCAGATTGTAAAGATACATCGAACACAATGTAAAGAATCTCTTGTGTTTTGTTGTGAGACAACTTAAATGTCAAACACGGTTATTTTAGTAACATCGGGCGTTCTAAGCCAACTATGGCCATACATTAGGTGTGTCTTTCGGTATAAGGCTTATGCTAATGCGCTCTGTTATTGGGTCAATTCCGCGATGCGCAGAAGCTTTATCTGCGCCCGCCGACCTTATACTTCCGTTGTGATTTACACGACTGCTATATAATTATGAGATTTCTATGCCGCCGGCTGTTTACCGATGGTACAAAGGCCGATGTGTTGTGTAACTGGTAATTGTGAAGATTCATGTCTGCGTCTGATAGTACGAGTTGCAACACGGAATCGTTTGCTCGAGGATATTAAATGCGGAGCTTTGAAGATACATATAGTTCCATCGTCAGTGATTGGAAAAAGTATATCTATTAATGTTGTAGCGAAGAAAGCATCTTTGTATTACTTAAAGATGGTGAAGAAACATGTGCGATATATACATATATAAATAAAATAAAAATATACAATGCAATTTCCTCTTCTTAATTATAATTTAAACATTAATATTGGTAAGAAAGCCTCACAGTATTCAGTATAGTATATGCAAGAAGATTTCCGTTGCGAAGAAATGATCACATCCGATCACGGGAACTATCTGCTGGCTTTGTCGTATTCCACGATTTGTAGTTTCCTTGTATTTATTACATCCACATTGAATAAAGCTTTTATAAGATACAATATAATCGAGACATAACTTCGATAGAATTGCAAAATAATACCAAAATTCATCTTTGAATTGTGAGTAACGCGATGCTGATGATTGGAGACTATCCCGACCGCATTGACCTACAAGTACAACTGTCCAATATCCGTGCACACACGGGCGCGATTACAACTCATGTTCCTGTCAATACGAGAACTTCTCGTTTTGCATCTCATTACGCGAACGCTATGTGCGCGAGAACCACCCAGGCGCTGTGACGTAACCTGTTGTACAGTTACTTACATGCGCCCTTGCACTTTAACATATTGTGCATAGCCTATAAACCTCTATAAATAGACATACAAATCGAAAATAGCCTACGGTTATTTGCACCAATCTTGGCACAGGACCTATCAATGATTTACGAGCAGAATTTTCATATAAATTTTGTTTGAAATGGTTTTTGATATATCATTTTTTTATTAGTATACATACTAAGGATAGAATTTGGCTAATAACACGACAACTTGGTATATGAAAATTCACGTCTCATAGTTATCTATTAGTTGTCACATCTCCTGATGAATGATAATATTCCTTTGACAGGACGTATTACCCCTATTTCTTTATTCGAATGTCATTGTTATCGCGTATAAGGCCAAGACGCAGTTATGGGTAATTCGCAAACTGCCTAACACCAATTAAATTGTGTGTTAATCGCGGCGCATGTTGGCAAACATACTTTTCTTTGGTGGATGTTCTGCGCTACAGAAGAAACTGAGCCTATACGACAAACTGCAGTGTTGTTTTTGTAGTCAACATCAAGTTGAAAATTAGCCAAGGTGGTGTGTGTTTCATACTGAATTTGTGTATTTAAGTTTTTGAGCATACATAAATATTACGTCTTTTGCTCAGGAGGGATAGGTAGAGGTGTATCCAGGACACCTACGTTTGGCTTTATGTGATCCGTCCCGATGTGATAGGGGGCGAGCCTATCGTCATATTGGGCACAAATTCCTGACTCCGGCTTGATAATGAACAGAAAAATCTAATATCACTGCCAGACCCGGGATTCGAACCCGAGACCTCAGCTTTGTGATGATAGACAATGATCTCTTTCTAGTGGACACTCTATTCGAATCGCAATGCACATAAACAATAGCAGGTGTATTTATGGTGCCAGCATAGAATTGAGTATTTAAAAATGTTAAATATAAGCTCGCGTCTAGTTTTGTATGAATTTATATAATAATTTTCCATTCACTAAGATGAGATATTCAATTTATTCATTCATGCGTGGTTTCACAATATTGATCCAGGTGTACAGTTGAATATTTTATATTATTAATGATAGCATCGCTTGTTTATACGGAATCTGATATTTAATGAAATGATTTTCCCAAAAAGCAGTCGCGTTTTATTGGTTCTCGTTAAAAGCTTTACTGTTATTGGAATTCGTGAAAACGTATAATATATTGTGCCATTACTGAGTAGTTCGTGAAAACAACGATCCGCTGAAAATTGATAATTTCTGAATAAATGCGTATTTATTAAAATTCCTAGAACCTTTAAAATTTTACGAATGTGATCGATAGATGAATTGACATACATGTGTTATTTTTGTATTGCAACTTAAATTTAAACTACAAAATGTAAATATCATCAATATAATTTGATTACACTCAAGTACATAAGAGTCGCGACGTATTGTCATTCGTTGATCCTAAAATACCTTTATCTGCCCTTCACTACCGATTTGGGGTTGGCGCAATATTTTTTCATATTAATGTTCATTGTCCTATGAATTTTGTAGTATGTGACGGAAAATTACTGTACTGTATCAGCCCATATCTGTTCTAATGTAGTGCACTGGCCTCCTCTACAATGGAGAGTACGATTGAGAGGGTTTAGGCCATGTAGTTCAATACGCTGGCCTAGTGAGGGTTTGCGGACGGAAAATTACTGTCATAAAAAATCGACTTTATAAAACAATATGTACTTAGTTTGTCCCATAATAAAAATCAATGTAACATTGATAAATAATAGGTTAATATTAATACAAGCGGTATAACCGCCCGCCGCGACTGTACCGATGGTATATTATGGGAAATTGCCGCGGTTAGTCACCCTAGCGCCGGGCGCTGGTTCCCATTAAACTTATATCACAATGCAGTTCAAACTCCACTCCGCAATGTTTCTTTATACTTAAAAACAAAGGGTGTGCTCTTCATTTCTCGTATAATTAGATGCTTTTATAGCTATTTTTTAGTTTATCTGTATTTTCTGTGGAGGCCGTGGTAGCGGGTACGGTTTTTAGGGTACACTGATTTTTCGACGTCATGCGTAATTTGATAGCTAGTCGCCAGGCCACGTCTACCACGCCCCGTAGGTAAGAAAAACATCGGGGTAACCCTGCAGGTTTAGATAGACCTGTATGGAATGTAAAGCCCACCAATCCGCAATTGTTACCAAGTCGAGTCCATGGAAGATGTCACGTAAACTCTCTTAATCCACCTTGGCAATGTATAGGACTCTTGTGTTTAGCAGTTGGCTTTCAAAGGGCTAATACTAGCTAGTATAATATTCAAAATACCTCTTAACTTCTTTGGATTTCTTTGTATGATGGCGATAAAAATCTACATTTTTGGTATGCAAGGACATTCGTAGATTTTCATAAGCTTATCTTATAAATACATGAAAATGTTGAAAAATTGTATCCATAAAATATAATGACACCTGATTGGTGCCTGTTAATTCGGATAACAAGTATTCAATCAGTCAATTACGTATACAAGAGGAAGGCCAGGGAAAGTGAACGTAAACATCACACATCTCGTTATCTGCGGATCCTTATCAATCTTCATACGTTATCGATTCAGACGTGTCTTTATGTAAACTGCTAGGCAACAAGTGTATACGGTTTGTATAATATGTATATTAACCGACTTTTTTATGTATTGACGGATTTCCTCCACACGACTCGATAGGATGTTAATATACATTAATATGTCAATACACGCAGTCTCTGTACTTTATACATGGTCGTACATGGTGATAAATGTATCGTATATGAAACTACGATGTTTGACCACATAATCGAGACACAAACAAATCCAATCTGGATTCAATAATTTTTTCCTGATTGGGAATCAAACCTGCACCATTCCGTATGCTCCTGGTTATTCCCCAATTAAGTTACATAATGAGAAGAGTTCGTAATGGTCAGCGTGAAATGGGTCAAACGCACTTAGTGAGACTAAAGCTGCGCCAAGCACTTTTAATAGCTTAACTCGTTTATTGAAGCTGATCCTTATGTGATAAAGTACCTACGTCATCAGTATAAAGTTTGTGACAGCCCGTAAATGCGTGGGTGAAAAGTTGGTTGTGAGATGAAATACTTTTCAGAATGAAAACAATATTCATCTGTCTTCATTTTTACTTCAAACTGTCTATAGAGTCTTGATTTTACACCATAACTTCTTTATTGTAAAGCTTTTCTATTTCAAAGTTTAATACAGACTATATTACAACCAGAATAAGGCAACATACACATTACGCATACAGGGTATATCTAGACTGCGACCGAAAACGAAGCCAGGTGATAGTATGAGTGACTTCTGACAAAATGCAAGTAAAAATTACGCAAATTAAAGCGACATTTTTTTGTTAGTTTTTTTACTTGTCGTTCTATTTGGGCATTAAATACATCGTTTTCCCAAAATAATAATGTAGACCTATTTAGTTTTAAGGACACAATGGTACGGAAGGGTCTAAATTACAATTTTTGGAAAAACTAGGGATTTAACATCCAAACCCGACGGATGATGTAAAATCCGAAAAAAAAACATTTTAGTTGCATTGTAACTGTAATCGCTAAAACTTTAAGGCTTTATTTTCGGTCGCGGTCTTGATATATCCTGTACAATATTGCTTATTTCAATTTCTAGATATTTCAGTGCAACGTTTCGGGGTCTAAGAATACCAATCGGCCCACTTATTTATCCCGAGAGGGTAATAAGAGCCTGCCGGGCAGTCGGCGCGACCATCTGCCCGTCCGCGACGTGGCACTCGTATCGCCCCGGATTCTTGGACATTATTTACATATAAAAAAACTGTATCATTGACTCAGCTTCCGCGGACGTTTCCGCAATCAATTACTTTGTAGCACAGCGGATGACGCTTATGGCTGTATCGTGATGTTTGTGATACGCTAAAATTTGCCACATTCGATTGTATCGCATCAAATGTTTTTGGCATACGATATATAAACAGGATGATGCATGGCCTAAGCTATACCATGACAGAGATACGTATTCGATCTATGGAAATTAAGATCGATGCGGAATTGAAAGATGCGCAAGAATAAATTGGGTCTTTGGTAAACTCATAGTCCAAACGAAATGCATTTATGAAAGGAGGGCCACCTCACGCAAGTTAATCATAAAATTTTTAGGTGTTACAAAATCATCATGTAACCTCGTTAAACAATAGATCTTTGAATGAGGATTTTGCATGTCAGCATAAACAAAATGCATCCTACAATGCATAGTAATTAGTCACGTTGTCCGGTTGTCCTTCTGCACAATCAGATAACAATATCACGACATTGTCCAATAACTAATAAGTTTTGTCGGCCAAACGGATGTGACACGCAGCCTTGCTATTCTCAATAATGCTTAATTGATATCCGTAAGGTTGTTTTAATGCAAATCCACTTTCACATCCACATGTTTATCGGTGTAAATCTTCGTTTGAATACGCTTAATGTACTGAAAGTGGAGACTGATCAATTTTTGAGGCGAGGCCTTTTCAGTACGAGGGAAAGTGCTTTTGAACACGCTAAGCCGCATCGTCGGTTCATGTTGTAGACAAAGGACATATATCGCAGGATGTATGCGAGCTTTGCTGGTGACAGAATTGATGAATGATTATAACTAAAGGAGTGATAGTTATTGTAAAAATAAAGAAATGCCATTCCAGAACATAGCTAATCTTATAGGTCCGAGTCTCATTAATAGAGGTGCATGGTGCCGGAGTATCGAAACCTTAACATTTATTTTGATTATAGATGTTACCCACAAATCCATGTCCCACGCAACCAAGTTTCACTGCATAATTAGACGGTTAGCAACTGTGTCTAAAAATAAAAAAAGGAAAATTCTATAAAGGGCTGTGTATAAGAATATCAATCGATCGTTTTAACGCTATTATAACTCCGCATTGCAGGACGTTTTGTTCCTTTACGTTTGTCGCCAAACGAAGCCACAGTCGAAACATACAACGGTCATAATATTGCCGCATATAAAACCTAACTTGACCTAGTAGAGGCATGACGGATTTACTCTGTCTGGGCAGTTTTAACCGCTCTCCAATCGGCTCGACACCGCTCTAAAGGCCGTTTGAGACTTATACAGAGGAGTTATACGCGTCCTTTCGATGTGAGAGCGCCCTTTGATACTATGTTGTTATAATTTTACCGAAAGGCGTAGGTGTGCAGCTACCTTACGCTCCCGCGTGCGTTTTCTGAAAATATCGTGGGTGGTGATCGAGGACGTTCTAACGACCATCGGTTAAATTTGGTCGCGAAATTCATACATGATTTATCAATTATGCTGAGTCAAAACAGAAGCAATAATTTCTAATTCCCATAGAACATTAATTTTATAATAGCCATATAACTTTTCCTACTATATAAACCAAACATATTATACATATATAACAATTAATTAACAGGTTGAATACAAGACAGATGCAATATATTACGCGCCCACACTGTGATCCTCATTAAGTGATGATTTCAAAGCTATGCGGCGCGGTGGTAGCGTTCGATGACCGATTGTTGCATCATTCCTAGGTGGGAAAAAATTATAGACTTTCAGTTTGTGAATTGGGTCAAGCAGTCGGCGCAACCGCGCGGCCTTACCCGTACCACGGAGACTTATTAAATATCAAAGGTGGTCTAGCGTTAAACCGACTGTTTAACTGGCTTAATACTCGACCAGTAGTATTTTAAATTGTACTACTGTCGACCTAATTCACTCGAACAGCGCCCGGATTATATTCCGGCGAATTTTAATTAAACTCGGATGATTATTCCCGGTTACATTGATTTTCCAACTGTGGTTGAGGTTACTGAAGTAAAGCTTACAGTATTTACATGCACTTCAGAAATCCCACGAACATGAACAATTGTTTCAAACGTACGAATATGATTGATAGTTAGGCCATAATTAATTTTGGACGTTAAATGTCCAAAGAAATATGTCGACGTTTGTGTTTTTTTAATTGAAGATGTTTTGTACATTAATATTTTTTCTAACGGTTAAAGGCAAACATGAAGACACTGTAAATTTTAATGTAATGATTTGTTGCTATAACCAAGGTAGGCATGTTTTTGAACGCTTAAACTTTAATTCATACCGTCACAAAAAGTTATGAGGGCGGAAATTTCAAAAAGAAGAAATATACTTTGAAAGAAAAAATAACGGTGGCATCCTATGCCGAATCCAAAATAATTGCAACACCAAAACACTTACTCGACTTTTTGCCAAGCATTTTAGGGTTACATAGAATGTCTTCAGAGTCTAATTAGCTATCTTATTTGTTACCAGGCATCGGCAAGTTGTCAGGCGAGGGCAAACACCTGGCCGACCCAGAGGTGCTCCGGCGGCTGACGTCGTCAGTGTCGTGCGCGCTGGACGAGGCGGCCGCCGCTCTCACGCGCATGCGCAGCGACCAACCACCACCTCACCACCGCCACCACCACCAGGACAAAAAGTCAGTACCACTAGTAACAACTGGCTATTGATTAAGGATTTTAATAAATAAATACAAGTCACATTTAGTGCTTACGGCTTACCCCATAAATAAATAACAATATACCAGTTTTGAGGCGTAAGTATTGAAAATGTCAATATTTGTGCATGTAGCAAATAATAATAAAAATGAAGTTAAGTTTAATCAAATATCTCAAGACTATGTCTAGCAGAAGAGTTTTTCAAATGTCACTGGTAGTTCTAGCGGTAACCGCTTTCATACAAAATTTTCAGAGCTTTATAACTATAGCGAGGCTTATTAAAAGTCTAGACTAAACTCAGTATTCCCATCGGGGAAATACGTCAGGAAACTACCAGGGAAAACCAATAACTTATCATTACTTAATTCTAACTGCTAACATTTAAAACATACATACCTGATTTACAGTTCAGGCCTAATATGTTATGTATAAGTTCGTCCATTATTGTAAATTATATTTTTATGTAAAAGTCATGCACATAACAGGCTAATTGTAATCAATACACAATAATTTTCATACGCGTTAAAGGCGCTGGGATAGGGCGCGGTTGGGAGACCTCCCATGGCGCCAGAAAGGGGCGCGGCAGGATAATTTTATTATTTTTCACCGTTTATTGCATGGGTTTGGACTTTCGATGCTAGATAGGGGGAGCCCTAACAATCTAAAGCCCCATTTACACTGGGAGAGTTTCTCGTCTCGATGATGCGATTATCGTAAGGATATAAAAAAGTTGCGTCGTGTAAACATTTGTCAGAACAAGATCATCTATGGCGGAATTAACATACGATAATCGCATACGATTCTCGCAGCGAGAAACTTTCCCCGTGTAAATGACGCATAATGCGAAAATAATACAATATTAAAAAATTAAAAAAAAAAGCGTCACTACGTACTGTTGTCACGAATTATGTCTTGATAAGGAGTTACTCAATGTACTCTACAATATCAGATGGAGGAAAAATATTCAAGGTGTAGAAACCTTCATAGATACGTTGTCCTGGCACGTAATAAAGCGGTTAGCAATAAGCGTAGTGCATTCACTCTCGTCTCTATTTTACTCGGCCAATTAATATGCACACACAATAGTCATATTGTTTGTTTTGTCTGTACGTTGCGACCTACTTTCAGTGTTTTAAACTTTTGCACCGTATTTGGGAGTCTAATTCGCTTTTATAAATTATTTATTGTTATATGGGGCGTTATCGGTGCCACCGTTATCATTGTTTGTTTATAATATTATGTATATATATATGTGATGTTTTTATATCCGTGGATGATGTAGAATTGGTTTCTAGTTCGTAATATGACATTGTTGTTTGTTTTTGTAAATATTTTCTTAGAATTAATTATATCACTTACATGACTATAAAGGTCGAGGATTGTTTATTTTGACTGCGTGCTCGATGCGCATTGCCCGTCTCAGTGGTGCGAGCGTCACGCAATCTTCCTTGCACCGATTCTGAGAATACTTATATTATTAAATTACGCCACATCACAAATATTAATATTAGTACTATATTCGTCTCGGCACACAACACAGATGTGCTTAATAAAATCGATTTATAAACAGCCTCATTCCTGTTTTGTATTATAACAGACAGCCAATGCAGGGCTATACAGGCTGATTATGTCATGAGTTGCTTGATATCTCGGTCTTGAAACTGGTTGAAGGCATTAAGCAGAATAAAATCAAGTAATATATGAGTAAGTGGATATTTCTATCAGGTGTGAGTAATGAAGTCGCGCCCGCTGCGCCGGTTGCTATTGATAAATAATTTAAATGTTAGTGAAAAGATCGCTGTCATTTTGCATTGGTAAACAGCGAGATGTTATTCAGTAGGAGACGCAGGCGCTAACGTTGGTCCGACACGCAATGTTGTCCCACGCACAGGTTTATTGGTCGCGTATGGACATAATCGGATAGAACCACTCGGATTGATAAAATGTTATGAATCATGTGCGCAAACATAGTGTCGAGTTTCCAAATAGTTCAACGTCGACCAATTTACGTGCCTGCCGATAGATTTCAAGAATCTATAGGTTCGATATCTGCTGATTCTTGCTCGAGACTTATGGGGTGAACGACCTAGAATATCTTGATATTAATGAAACGTGACTATTGCGTGTATTTAATTTTTTATTGCATTACTTTACAACGTATTTGTCACAAGGCACGTATACGATAAAATCCGAAATCCATTCATTTAAACCTAACCATATCTTACTGTAATCAGATTGTATATAGTAAGCGATTGACTTGTGTTTTTTCGTATTATCGTATTTATTATGATGACAATCCGAGACTTGAGTATGTGTGCTGGTTTGAGTCTCTCGCGACGTTTGCGATTGAGTTCCTGACTCTCGTTGCGACGTGATCGAGGCACGACTGGCATTGCTACTGTGATTTTTGAAGCTTTGATCTTATCTGACCATGTATAATTGCATGATGTTCTGTGTGTTGAAGGAGTTGTTAGTTGAATGTGCGGTGTTACGTGTAGTTTCAGCCAGCCATGCGGGTCGACGGCGACGGGCACGACGCCCACGGTGGCGGCGCCGGTGGGCGCGGACGGCGCGCCGTCGCTGGCGGAGGCGTGCTCGGACGGCGACGTGGGCACGGTGCGCAAGCTGCTGACGGAGGGCCGCTCCGTGCACGAGACCACGGAGGAGGGCGAGTCGCTGCTGTCGCTGGCGTGCTCGGCCGGCTACTACGAGCTGGCGCAGGTGCTGCTGGCCATGCACGCCAGCGTCGAGGACCGCGGCATCAAGGTTTGTACACATACACACATACAACTGTGTTGTCCATGCTTTTTCATCTTTCGTTTTGTAGTTTTTTTGTTATCATTTTTTATTATAAATAATAATATTAATAAATATGTCCATGACGGGTTGAGGTGGCATAAATCACTTGTGTTCAAATGGTTTATATCACGATAAAAATCAATAGATTTTTTAAAGTCGTGTAGTTAAAGGCAAAATTAGTATTTGTAATCATCAATAATCCTCCAACATGAATAATTTGCACACAACTCAATATCTTTGTTTCTCCTTAAATTGGATGCAATTGATTCTTAATTTATTTTGGAAGATTATACAATATTTTCATAATTCTACTACTGTACATACTTAAATTTTAAACAATTAATTTGTAAATTTCATAAACAAAATTTTGAATTATTGATTTTTGTCAACTCTACTCCATAAGAATATCCTGAATTTGAATCAGTATTTAAAAATGTAATTTACCCAGCAAGTATAGTATAATTAGCGCTTAGTAAATGTTTAGGTACAATGTAATGTATATTGTATACGTAGTGTTGTTGCGAAGTGCATACGTTTGTAAAGGCAACCGAGTCCGTAATCCCCCATGCTAGGCGTGCCCAATTGACACTGATACGAAATGTGCGCGGGCGGGTGCGCAGGGCGACTGCACCCCGCTGATGGAGGCGGCGAGCGCCGGCCACGTGGACATCGTGCGCCTGCTCATAGCGCACGGCGCCGACGTCAACGCCGTGTCGGGCTCGGGCAACACGCCGCTCATGTACGCGTGCGCGGGCGGACACGAGGACTGCGTGCGCGCGCTGCTCGAGAGCGGCGCCAACGTCGAGGACCACAACGAGAACGGACACACGCCGCTCATGGAGGTAACTACTCACGGTTATTGCTCAGTTTTATATAGACCCAAACTGATTTTAATCAACCTAATGGTCTACCATGGTAATAGGATGCGGCACCTATGCCGTGTAGTCCTATTAATATCTGCAAGTGAGAGACCGCCATCTATCACCGATGGATACATTTAATGCTGACACGTTCATGTGGTCAGTACTCAGCTATGGGTTCATCTCCCGATCAACACAATTTTGACATGTTAAGACAACTACTCATTGTACATATTTATGTCATGGAGAAATTCTAAAAGCATGTCAACATACATGATTATTACAAAAATATTATTTTATTACAATAAATTCCTGAAAGTTAAAGAAATATCAAGGAAAATATTGCAGATGTAAAAGTCAGCTATTTTTACAGCGAATAACTTATTTAAGGTCACAAAGAATACATCCCTGTTTATTTTATCTGTTCTGACACTTATTAGCTTAAGCATATTCATAACATAATGTTTGATTCAATCGCCATACCTAAAATGGAAGCTACAACAAAGAATTACAGCTATCGTAATTTGACACCATTTAGAACTGATCTAATATATGCGACGTGTTCTTTTTTGTGATTGAAAATCAATACGAATACTGTACTACAGTCATGTCACAAGTAGCAGGAACGTATTCTTTAAAACTTATGTATGTATGTATATCATAGATATAGGAGTGGAAATGGAAAGCTTTGTCTTGCAGTTTGACAATAAAAAACTAGAAATGATCCTCAACTGCCTAATAAATGCCTTCGCTAAAAAATCCTATCAACATAATTATATGGCCTGCATCCAACAGTAACCTACATTCTTAATAATTTGTGAGTGATTACAGCTTCAGTAACCTAATTAGTTAGTAAGTCTACTGTGAAACGTTAAACCGCGTGTTCGATCCCCGCGCAGAGAGGAATGTTTAAGGACCAAAAATATTTTCTGGAAACCCAGACACAAGACAGACGTATATTACTATAGATTTATGACTTTTTGTATTTACTAATTTGCGTGATACAGGCAGCCTCAGCGGGTCACGTGGGCGTGGCTAAGATCCTCCTGGAGCACGGCGCGGGCATCAACACGCACTCGAACGAGTTCAAGGAGTCGGCGCTGACGCTGGCGTGCTACAAGGGCCACCTGGACATGGTGCGCTTCCTGCTGGCCGCCGGCGCCGACCGCGAGCACAAGACGGACGAGATGCACACCGCGCTCATGGAGGCCAGCATGGACGGACACGTCGAGGTCGCGCGCCTGCTGCTCGACTCGGGCGCGCAGGTATGGAACTCACCTTCATGACATACCACTCATGGATATTTATTTAAACTTTGCAAAGTGACTGCAATGCTTCTGATGTGACTGCAGTGCCATGCAGGAGAAATATCAATTGACGCCCTGTTGAATTGTTTCTCCATGCTACAGGACAAAAGCCTGGAGAAAATGTGGACCAACATATTCCATGTTATTATGGACAGATAACAGATAATATGACTTAGTAGAAATTACTTAAACGAGCAGTAAAGGACATGATATGGGTCATAAATGGATGAGGGCCTTCATGAACCCTCTGCTGACTGAGAACTTGCCAAAAACTAAAAAAACACTTGAAATCCAACCAATTTCCAATTGCTATATTAACCAGTGTTGTTGGCAGGTGAACATGCCGACGGACAGCTTCGAGTCCCCGCTGACGCTGGCGGCGTGCGGCGGCCACGTGGAGCTGGCCATGCTGCTGCTGGAGCGCGGCGCCAACATCGAGGAGGTCAACGACGAGGGCTACACGCCGCTCATGGAGGCCGCCAGAGAAGGTACGCACTACAACTACCCAATACTCCTTTCCTCTTCCCATCCTTTTTCTTTCCCTCTCCCCTCCCGATTTAATGGGCCCGCAATACCTCTATGATCCAAGCGTTGTGGTAGTCATGGGTGGTAGTGATCACTTACCATGAAGTAATTTGTTTTTTCATTTGCCGAGCTAATTGTATAAAAGAAAACATATTACTTGTAATACTTTTTACTAACCTAATGAATCTATATTTTCCAGTTCTTAAGTAAAAGTTGCGTGGATTATTTTAAAATGATTGTTATGTAATGAATTTAAAAATATAAAGATGTATTGTTGCTACTGTTACTGATATGACTGCATGTCGTTTTAAACACGTTTGTTATCATGTTTACAAAAAAAAACTGAAAATTGTATATTGGCAAAATAATTTTTTTGCTGAGCCAATCCTATAAAATGACACAATTTATTTTGTATTTATTGAGGTAATTCTATACCAATTGACAGTATATCAACTTTAATTATATTCATTTCCACGGTATTTTTATCCTCAATATGTCTTCCAAGTTTAACCTAACAATATATTACCCAGGTCACGAGACGATGGTGGCGCTGCTCCTCGGCCAGGGTGCGCAGATCAACGCGCAGACGGACGAGACGCAGGAGACGGCGCTGACGCTGGCCTGCTGCGGCGGCTTCCTGGACGTGGCCGACTTCCTCATCAACGCCGGCGCCGACGTCGAGCTCGGCGCCTCCACGCCGCTCATGGAGGCCTCGCAGGAGGGACACCTTGAACTTGTGCGGTACGTACCATTGAATAAGTTGGGTGGTGATCTTTTGGTGTTTTAAGAATTTTAACAGCTTGAGTTGATTTTATTGGAGTAGCAGGAGTTGGATAGAATGGTTTAATTGTGTTTTTGTGGATGATAAAATGGAGATTGCATAAGCAAGACACACAAATATAGTGTCTAGAATATCTGATTTCATTTTTAGGTATCTAATCATATCAATCTTTGTATAATGTCTATTTGTTAAAGCTAAGAATAATAGTAACTTACTATTAAATATTACAACACGATATTTCAAAAATAAAGTGGTTTCATCAATTCTGGCTTATTTACCAGTGATAAAAGCTTAGTAGATGTAAAGCATTTTCAAGAAGTCACTATACAACGTTGAGCAGTGATGATAGTGTAATGATGTTGCGTGTGTATATGCACAGGTACCTGATCAACGCGGGCGCGGACGTGCACGCGACGACGCAGACGGGCGACACGGCGCTGACGTACGCGTGCGAGAACGGACACACGGACGTGGCCGACCTGCTGCTGCGGGCCGGCGCGCAGCTGGAGCACGAGAGCGAGGGGGGCCGCACGCCGCTCATGAAGGCCTGCCGCGCCGGACACCTCTGCACCGTGCAGTTCCTCGTCGGGAAGGTAACCAACGTTACTACTGTCCACTACCACTAGCTTTCCGATCTGAGGCAGCAAGGTACATGTCGATGTTACTGAAATCTGATTAGAACAGCTGTCTCAATTTCTTATAATTTAGTGATCACCAGAAGAATGAAATGTCAGCATCATCCGTTCATGAAGTTGGCAGTTTCTTATGGTTTAGGATTGTAGTTTACTAGATTATGAGAGGATATTTATGCCTAATGCGTTAAATGTCATAATGCATATAAATCAACTGCACAAAAATGCTTATAGGGCGCGGATGTGAACCGCATGACGGCGAACGGTGACCACACGCCGTTATCCCTGGCGTGTGCGGGCGGGCACGTGGACGTGGTGAAGTTCTTGCTGGCGTGCGAGGCGGACCCGTTCCGCAAGCTCAAGGACAACTCCACCATGCTCATCGAGGCCGCCAAGGGAGGACACACCGCCGTCGTGCAGCTGTTGCTCGACTACCCGCACTCTGTCATGCTGCCGAGAGGTAACTGTTTCGCTTTCGCGGAGAGTTCCGTGGGACTGTGGAGATTGTGACTTTTTTATGGTTCATTATGAAAGATGGAGATGTTGAGAGAAATTTAAGAGGTTACAAGAGTGTTATGGGTGTTTAAAGTTTAGTAACATCGTGGTTGATATACAGGCAACGCGGTATCGACGGAGGAGGGCAGCGGGCTGAGCGCGGCGCAGGCGGCGGCGCTGGGGCTGGCGCACGCGGCCGCGCCCGGCGCCCCCGGCGCGCGCGCCCTGCTGCCCGCGCACGCGCTGCCCGCCATGCCGCCCGTGCCGCCGCACACGCACCAGGCGCTGCCCGCCGACCTGCCCGCCAACTTCGCCAAGGTCTACCTCGAAGGTACCACAACCTTGTTTCTTCTTATACCTGCTATATGTCATTAATATTAAGTAGTCTATACAAGACTCCATTTCAAGTCACCACATAAAAAATAAGAGGATGGACGAGATTACAAAAAAGTCACTTAGGATCGAATTCGACAGCATGCAATTAAAGATAATTATGTCTAGCAATGGATTGTTATGGTATGACGATATAATGGTTATTGATATGGTGCAGAGCGAGGCACGGGGCGCAAGAAGCAGGGCGGCGCCGTGGCCGCGGGCGGCGCTGGCGCAGTGGCTGCGGGCGCTGCCGGCGGCGCAGTGGCGGCGGGCGTGTCGTGCGGGCCGCCGCCGGGGCTGGCGGGGCCGGGCGTGCCCCCCGCGGCGCCCGCGCCCGCGCCCTCGCCCTCGGGGCCCACGCCCGCCAAGTACAAGTGCGCGCGCAAGCAGCGCGTGGCGCCGCCGCACTCCGACCACCACCTGCCGCCACCGCCCGACATACTCGACGACCACGTGAGTTACCACCACGTACTCCCGCAACACTTACACTCCGCCCACACATACTCTACTCGAAACTATAACCGAGGATGGGTTCCACTCTCTTCCCCTTCGTATCGAGCTGTGCTTGGTTCGCTTTGTAATACATTGGAATTTAAGGGCCATCACAATTAATGTCGTAACACTTGCTGATTAATTAATACTTCAATAGTGACGATCCAGAGTCACTGCGACTCCCGACATGTCAGTCAGTAGACATTCTCACAATCTTGGAAAACATTTGATGGAGGTCACAAGTATAGTTTATATTATGTTGCTCACATATGATTTTGTGAATATATATGGTACAGAAAGTTCATTTGCTTAGTAACTTAGTTTGTCATGATATATAACTGTCCATTATGTTCTAATTTTCTTGGCTTTCACAATGTCATTTATCATTTGTATGTGCTTGCTTTCCACGGTGTAGATATGCCAGCACGCCATGGCTAAGGTATCACTGCCCCCCGGCTTTACCTGGAAGGATGCTAACAAGAAAACTAAAATTAAATGCCACAATAAATATAAACCCAATGTGAGTTGTCATTCAATCAATAATGAAATCAATCTGTTGTTAGTTACGTTTATACTATGTGGTGGTGGTTGTAATATACTAACTGGTTAAATAGTGAATGAGGCGTAAAACAGTAGTTTGGAACATGAGGCACTACCATTATAACTTGGTCGGGTGCGCGAATGGCTTTGCAGTACAACAGACCCATAGGTTATGGTGATTGCTCTTCTATGGTCTATTCTTATCACATCTGATATTGCTAAAGCCCTTCGCGTTCCTAGCCACGACCTACCCCATATTAATAATCACTTTTGTCTCCAAGTAAGTCCCCTGACACCTTTGGCTGCATGATGTAAATAATCACATGCAAAATGGTAAATTGAACTAATTACATTATTATTCTATTTTTTTAAATTGCCCTTTAATTTAACAAATATCAAAGGGATTAACAAGTTGCCAAGTATTTAATAATGTATTTTACCATCAATTCGCCGCCTTGCATGTGATGGTAAATTTAGACGCACCTAATTCTCCCATTATACAGGGTGTGCAAGCAAACGGCGCACTTGCTAATATACATTTTAGTAAATCGTGATTGCGTCTAGATTGTAATGCATTTTCATAACGTAATCTGATAATAACAAAGATGTCGAGAAATTAACAATTACCAACACACGTGCTTCCCCTTAACGTATTACGCCAAATAGATACCTATGTACCTCTATAACAAATGTTAAGGCTAAGTCTATGAAAGTTTTGTTGTTGCTCGAAATTATTTTCGCTGTTTATTACGTTAACTATTTAATAAACGACGAAACGAAAAAATACGTATATTTTAAAATCTTGTGCTTTACCCATCCCAACCGGTTTTATTCGAAAAGGTGGTGGTAATTCTTAAAACTTTATAAGGTCATAACTCCAAATCGGATAGGTATTTTCCAAATATGATTTCTTTCTTATCATATTAATATTATGCCCTTGTATCCAACTGAGCAAGTGCGCCATTTTCCTGCGCTCCCTGTATTATAGAACAGTATGTAATGTGCCACATTAAACAGAACAGCACCAACATTGCCTCTCCATTGAATAACAAGCCGATACACCAAGATACACGCCTCTATTGTCCAGTTGTTAAAAAAAATCTTACTCAATATGTTGGAATAGGATTAGTCAATTACCTTATAGTTCATTCTGCACATTTTATAAGTGGACTGCTCCTGAAAATTGTCAATAATTTATTAAAAAAAATTGTATTTGTTTAACATTATGTAGTTGAGGAATATCAGAATAATAAATAATATGTGGCATTTATGTTGAGTTGATATATGATCACTGTTTTGCACACTTCAGGAGTGTTCCTCTTACAATAAGTAAAATTGTTGTGGATGTAGCCAAGTCTAACACTGACAATCTTTCCTTGCATAATTTTCATCATAATTTATTTTAAATAGTAAACTATGAAATATGAGTTATGAGTATAGTAAAACAGTAATAAAATATATTTAAATAGAAAGACTAGACCCATGTCATAGTAGTTTTAAGTATTGAAATCAGTCAGCACAATTAAACATAGCAGCATTTTGTCACAGGTTGACCTACATGGTCATCATTTATTCTGCAATAAAACATAATCGCAATCACCAGATTTTATAATTATGTGTTGCTTTTTACACTCATAATACTTTATAAATACATTTTATAATTCCACAATTGTTTTATTAATTTTAGACTCAGCTACATCCACAATTCATCGTTGATATCTAGTATTAAAGTTTAGTGTAAGTCGGGTCGCTTGCATCATGTACTGTTGGAGTAGTGTACGCGGTGTGGTTGCAGAGGGCGGACGCGCTCGCCGCGCAGCGAACCGACACACTGCCAGACACTGACAGGAATCTCGCGCTCGAACTCGCAGACCCCTCAGGTTGGTATATTGTTTACATATATATGCTTTAACAAAATAGTCTAGTAGAAAAGTAAAATTGGAAGCTGTAGGACGGTATTGCAGAATAGGAACTTATGGTACAAAGTTACCCAAATTTCCAATGTTAAATATAGTGTTTAAATAATAATTGCACAGGGCATTATTGTTAATGTATTTACAATGTTCTCTTCAAAATATTTTTTGTAGTAATATTATAAATACGACTACAAACTTCACAGTGCAGAGACCTGTGTTAAACATTGGACTTTTTCAAGACGAAAAAATTTAATGCACTTGATGGTAAGACAGTGCAGTCTAAATATAGTATCCATTAGTGAAAAATGGTTACTAATCTGATACCTGAACCCAAAACGCAACACATTCTTGGATCAACATGACAAATTTTCCAGCATTGTGTACTTTAATGGGAATCTTAATGGATGCTTATATCCTTCATAAAAATATGGTATTGTAGGGTATATCCGCCGTAGTATTAGTTGTAATGAATAACCCGTGGTCTCAAAGCCTGGTGTTGTTGTGCGAAGGTCCTCCGACGCTCGCCACCTCGGCGCTGCACGCTCTGGACCTACAGTTCTGCGCTCAAGGCAAGTCCACTTGACGCATACGCATACGTACACGTTGACGTCACGACCTAGTGCTGTCCAATCACGACGTTGCCTCTCCTCTGTGTGTGCACGTGTATCCCTCTCGCTTTATGTCCTTTATTAATAGCTAATATCATAAAGGTGACATGTAGTAACCCTTTAATTGTAACAATATTTATATCTGTCTATATCAGGATAATATACTGATTCAATGCTATTAAAAATTAATAATAACAAATGCTCGGAATCGTATTTTTTCTTGACATGATCTTAGTATGGTAACAAGACTGAATGTTTTAAATATTTTGCTATAATTTATTAATGTAACCAAAGCTAATTTTGATGTTGAATCACTCCTGAAGAAACATCGCTTTATGGTAACCAATTGTATCAGAGTCATTGCTCCTACAGTTGAAATGAAGTATAAACAACAATTTTGTTGACAGATAAGTCATTTCAACTATGGAATACATGATTATCAGTGTAAAATGTGTATAAATAGTGTGTATTGGTGCAGGTGTGACGACGATCCACTCGCCCACCACGCCGCCGTACCCGCCTCCGCAGCAATTGTTCCCAGTGCAACAGCTCGCTACCAACCTCAACCAGGTCAGTACGTTACGTTAACATGCTTCTATGATTTATTTCGTAAGATGTACATTTTGAGCAAGATTATGTTGACAAACGCATACGTCGGAGCATCTTGCTCTAGGAGGCAGTTCTATATTCAGTAATCCTGTTATAGAAACTGTTGTTACTATTAACCTATACTTTGAATAATATGTCACTTCATATTGCCCCACTGGTTACAATTTCACTGCAATAAAATAACATATTGTAGAACGCTTCAATCCAAGATCGTCCCCGTGCGAAAGTGTTCCGCAAATGCGCCAAATTCGGTTGCAAATTCTTGTTGTTGGACGCGTTGCAGCGCCTCGGACAGCATATTGGCGAAGTGGGCGCCGTGGCGGTAACATTATAGCTTTCATGTAGCTAGAGGAACAATATCGTCCGACAAATCATCAGATTTAAGGCTCAGTGTATTAGTAGAGCTGTGTAAAATTATTTGGGAACAGATTTAGTTGGTATGAGTGTAAGTGTAAGTACTGTTAATTCACTTTGGAGACAATGTATGTAAAATAGAATATCTGGTGTTATATTTTACAATAATATTTGTACTTTAATTTAGTTCAACATCACATAAATTTGCGCCATTATTGGTTGAATCACGATGTATTTAAAGTAATGACGTATTAAATTTATCCAGATTATAATTCATTCTAGTCATGTACAGCGAATGATTATGTAAATTAGTAATCGCCGTAGAAGTATTAGTTAGTTAACCAGCAATGATTTACAGCATCAGCTCCAAGAGTTGCAGCAGCAACAACTCCAGCAGCTAGCGGTGCAGCAGCAACAGCAGCAGCACCAGCAGCAACAACAACAACAGCATCAGCAAAAGAAGCAGCAGCAACAACAGCAGCAGCAACAACAACAACAACAGCAACAACAACAACAACAACAGCAACAGCAGCAGTATGTTCAAGAACTGCAGCAGAGGCCTGAGGGATATGTGGTTGCTCAGGTAAGATTTGACACTTAATCATTTTTAATTGACTTCTGTAGTCTTTTAGGTGGAAGGTAAGGCACGCGCTGGACGAAGGAAAAAATCGTGGCTGCGAAACATCCGGGAATGGACCGGTATCAGCACTGTTGAATGATTATTCCACCTGGCTAATGACAAGGAAGAATACAAGAAGCTGACGGCCAACCTTCAACACTGAAGACGCACTCAAAGAAGAAGACTACTTTTGTACTATTTAGGATACATATTTGACTGAAGATCCAGAAAGTAATGATGTGATCACATATTATGCTTCCCTATTGAATGCATTTTTGTATTTCTCTTCAAGAATTTATGTTTCTTGTATTCAGCAAATATAACAGATTTACTATGTGCAAATGTGAACAGTAATACCGCCTTTAGACTTGTCTCCCAAGTGCCTCGGGAAAACAGCCTTGTAGTCGCGTTTTGTCTGTCATATAGTTTTGCAAACCAGCACGTTTGCACTTGGGAGACAAAGAAGCTCTTAAATACAGATGAAGCATGTAACAATGTAACAATGTAATGAGTAATGAGTTGTGGCGTGTGCAGGCTGGCGAGGAGAGCAGCGCGAGCGCGGCGGAGGCTCGCGAGCTGGGCGCGGTGCTGGCCTACCTGCAGCGGGAGGTGCCCTCGCTCGTCGCGCTGCCGCCCAACGAACTGCGCTCGCTCGTGCTGCAGGTAACCACGCCCATATCACATCTGTACCATATACAATTAATTATACCTTCCATACATGTCTGCCGAAGTTAATTTTATTAACATTAAACCTCTTTTAATCATTTACATTCACTGTGAGTAAAGGTAACAGTCGACGACAACTTTGCTTTGCCTCTAGATAATACCAGCAATTTTAGTAATTCAAAGTCAAGTAATTGACCGGCTGTCTGCTAGCTTGTCTATGCAGACAATAAAGAAAGGGTAAAATGTTTCCAAGTTATGTTTATTGTTAATGGAACAAAAACAGTCGAAATCAGCAAACGCCATGTTATATGGTAATCAAGATTAGTACCAATGAAATTTCAATTGATCCTAATAGCTGTAATGACGCGTTTACTATAGGTGATGCAGCAAAAGTCTCATGAGATCTTGTCGGCGAAGTGCGAGGGCGAGGGCTCGGCGGAGGGCGGCGCGGAGGTGGAGGGCGCGCCCGAGGCGGAGGGCGACGAGCGCCACGCGCGCCGCCTACTGGCCGCCGCCGAGCAAGCGCTCGCCGCTGACTGGCCGCGCCAGGACCACCACCATCACCACCACCACCACCACCATCATGTCGACCTCACGGTAAACAAACACCGCCACACTATATGAGCGTTTTACAAATATACGTCATAATTCATGGACTACTCCCATTACGCCACCATTCGACATTGAGCCTGTATTTACCTACTGTGAGATATTAAGTCTTAAGACTGCGCCATTCCTGGATATGAATATTTTGTCTGTAAAATAGTGAGCTAGAAGTATGTTCCAAATGGCCAATACTTTATCATTTGTGTGGATTTCATTTGAAATTACTGATAATACATTGGTTACATTATTTGATTCTGAACATAGATTTACAGTATTCAATAATGAACTACCTACATGAATATTATTAATAAAATCTATTGTAAATATGTTAAGGTTCAGTAACTAAGATGTTAGCAAGTAGTTCAATTAATAATGTAATATTTATTTTTGCATTGCAGCAAGTGGGCAATGGCTGCCAGTACCGCGTGCGGCCGACGTCCCCCACGGTGGCGCTGGCGGGCGCGCTGGAGGGCGGGCTGTCGCTCAGCCGGCCCGACGACGCCGACGCACAGCACGCGCCGCCCGACATGCAGCCGCACTTCGCGCTGCCGCCGCCCACACTGCCATACGACGACTATAGGTAACCATCATTTTTATTAAATGTACTACATACCTACTATGAATACATCAATGAAAGTACCAAACATTCGGTTTTGTAGGTATAGAAGAGACTACCTTGCTGTTACATTGCAAATATTATATTTGACGTGCATTGCCATACTAACTGTACGTCTGGTCGTTAGATCGGCGACGTTTGGCGGTCCGCATACGGTTGCGACGCAGGCTCCGCAGGCGGCGCACCCGCAGCAGCCGCTGCCGCAGCCGCAGCCCCAGCCGCAACCCACGCCGCAGCCACAGCCGCAGCCGCACTCCAAGCGCGACCACCAGCACCACCACAACAACGCCTCCGCCGCCGTCAAGAAGAAGGTACACTTCATACACTTATCAATCTGCTTGGTACCAGCCTAACCCTCGGCAAGTACTGTTTTCTACTAAACGTTCTACACTTCCACCATACTCCGTGATTGAAATGTATGAATGTGATTGCGTAGGGTCGGTTCGCGGGCGCCGGTCGCGAGCGCGGGGCGCGCGCGGGCGAGGCGCTGGCGGCCGCGGCGCCGCCGCAGCCCGCGCCCGCCGCCTACTGCGCCATGGACGTGGACGGCGAGACCGACTCCAACCACGACACGGCGCTCACGCTCGCCTGCGCCGGCGGACACGAGGACCTCGTGGAGCTGCTGCTCTCGCGCGGCGCAGACATCGAGCACCGCGACAAGAAGGGCTTCACGCCGCTCATCCTCGCCGCCACCGCTGGGCACGAGAAGATCGTCGAGATCCTACTCAACCACGGCGCCGACATCGAGGCGCAGTCCGAGCGCACCAAGGACACGCCGCTCTCGCTCGCCTGCAGCGGCGGGCGCTACGAGGTGGTGGAGCTCATCCTCAGCCGCGGCGCCAACAAGGAACACCGCAACGTCTCCGACTATACCCCACTCTCACTGGCCGCCTCCGGGGGCTACGTCAACATCATACGCCTGTTGCTCACGCACCAGGCGGAAATCAACTCCCGCACCGGCTCCAAGCTGGGCATCTCCCCCCTCATGTTGGCCGCCATGAACGGACACACGGCGGCCGTGCGACTGCTACTCGACTGCGGCTCCGACATCAACGCGCAAATCGAAACCAACCGCAACACTGCCCTCACCCTCGCCTGCTTCCAAGGTACGCGCACGCAAACTTTACAAACACAATATGTAATAATTTCTTGGTTACTTGTACTAACAAAGGTAATTGCAGTCTTCTTCCTACTGTTTATTGCAATACAAAATTGCATCCCAAACAATTTTTTTTAAAGCAAGGATAGAACATAAAGTGTATGTTACAATTACGCCTCGCAGGACGTCACGAAGTGGTGAGCCTGCTGCTGGACCGCAAGGCGAACGTGGAGCACCGCGCCAAGACGGGCCTGACGCCACTGATGGAGGCGGCGAGCGGCGGCTACGTGGAGGTGGGCCGCGTGCTGCTGGACAAGGGCGCCGACGTCAACGCGCCGCCCGTGCCCTCGTCGCGCGACACGGCGCTCACCATCGCCGCAGACAAGGGACACACCAAGTTCGTGGAGCTGCTGCTGCAGAGGTACACACACACACCCTCTTGTTATACATTATAACTACCTACCAATAATTACGAAGAATACAGTTTGAGTAGCTTACGTGAATCGAACCTATGTCTCATAGAAATGTCACGAGACTTAACATTCTATGTATGTACATTATTGCTGAGGGACTTTTTTCTCCTTTTCTTCCATTTTATTTATACGCAATCCTTATCTTTTTCCACACTGCAAAAGACTGGAATTTTCAGTCTCCAGATCTAGTAGTGTGTTACCATCGTGTGGGCAATGCTAATAAAAAATACGTACAGAACTCAACGCAATACTCAGTTGAATGTTAAGGCATTTATTTTGAGTTATATGTTGAACTCTGGGAAGGAGACCAAACCATCACTACCGGTTATCTTGAGGTGAACTACCCCAAAATAATAAAACTTGATAAATATGAAATGTTTGCATACAGGCGAGCGGCAGTGGAAGTGAAGAACAAGAAAGGCAACTCCCCGCTGTGGCTGGCGGCCAACGGCGGCCACCTCGCCGTCGTCGAGATGCTGTACGCGGCCGGCGCGGACATCGACTCACAGGACAATAGAAAGGTAACATTATACACTGCATTCTGTTTCATTCCGATTAATTTTCCTTTTTTTTAAACCAGAAATTTAAAAGCGATCTTTATCCTCATCTAAAGGTCAAACCCTAAAGCTACTTAAACTATAAACTTACCAAAATATTTGAAATATGAGTGTTTTGATATATCTAAGACCAGAAGGAGTACTCTTGACATGCGATCGTAAAATGTAATTTATACCGCAAGATCTTATTTTAGTAAATAAATACATACATACATAATACACAATACACATTACATTGATTTCCAGGTTTCATGCTTGATGGCCGCCTTCCGCAAGGGCCACACCAAAGTGGTCAAGTGGATGGTTGGTGTCGTCACGCAGTTCCCCTCTGATCAGGAGATGACAAGGTAATTGTTTATTGAAGCTTGAATCATATTTGGTTTCTTGATTCACATTTTACCTATTGAAAATAGTTATTAAACATTGATTACTTTAATATATATCAATCTATTAACAAATTTACGTTTAAAGCTACATAAAAATATACGACTCGAAGGTGTGCTTAGGTGGTTTCTAGTTCATAGACTGTCTGTCAACCCTTTGTTGAAAGTGGTCTGCTTTTACCAAGTCCCTGTATAGTTTATTAGGTTATCTGTAAAGTTATTGGATACACAGAATAATAGTGATAGTAAATACGAATGTGTTGTGGCAGGTACATCTGCACGATCTCGGACAAGGAGCTCCTGGAGAAGTGCCAGGAGTGCGTGCGCGTGATCCGCGCGGCCAAGGAGACGCAGGCGGCGCGCGCCAACCAGAACGCCACCATCCTACTGGAGGAGCTGGACGCCGAGCGCTGCCGCGAGGAGTCGCGCCGCCAGGCCGCCGCGCGCCGCCGCGAGAGGAAGAAGAAGAAGAAGATGGAGAAGAAGGTGACTTTATTGCACATGGCTTCTCACCACTAACTTCTTAGAATTTATAAATGTGTTAGACTTTATTGCACGTGTCTATTGCATAATATGTGTATTATTACGTTTAAAACGACACTAATGGATACACTCTCTGAGAAAGATATGTGAAATGTGCTTTTCATTAATGCACATTTTTAAGATTTTTTCTATGTTAAATAAATAATTGTATAGGATTAGACTATTTAAGAACATAATGTCCCTTACTTTATGATCGTTATATTGTGTGAACTAATTTATTGTGATTTACGAATTTATAAATTTAAAATTAATTAACCAAAGAAAGAAATATTATATACTGCATGAATTTCTTTTATATTAACAAATTTCAGTTTTGTGTCACTAACTACAATAAAGTACGACACAAATACTAACATCGATGCTCACCAAGTTAGTTTTTTGAAAATGATAACAATATTAACACGCAGATTAGAGAGTAATATTGCATGACTAGGCCGCAGTAAATACAATGTGTATACTGTGCATTGTACAGGAGGAACGGCGCAAGTTGCAGGCGGAGAACGACAAGAACTCGCTGTACTGCGAGAAGGCGCTGGGCGAGTGCTCCGAGGGCGGCGAGGCGGACGACGAGCCCGCCGCCAAGGAGGAGGGCGACTCCGGCATCGACGCCAACTCACAGGTACACACCGTGCCTATTTACAGTTACATTTCATATTATACACATAGGTTTGTTGTTATCCAGGATAATGGGAATAAGTTATTTATTTATTTTATTCACATTTCTGTCAAAAATGTTGCGTAAAATAATCATTTTATATTTACACCATGTTGGATAATAAAGAGTAAACTATGAGAAAAATTAGAAGTAACATGTTGGCAAATTTTGAAATGCTGATTTACTTAAGTTCGTGTAATAGTCTAATTAATGTTTGGTAATGTTATTTATCAGGGCTCATGCTCTTCCTCGGACGTGAAAGCGCCCCCCGCTCAGACCACCAAGAGCAAAAAGAAGAAGAAAGAGGAGAAAAACGCGCCCCCGCAGACCGCCGCCGCCAAGAAACAACCTGACAAAGTAAGATATACACTACCGTAGTTTCTAAGAGTTGTGGTAAATATTGTCACCGAATATGAGTTGATGAAGGGACTCTTATAGGAATTTTAGTAATTGAGCCAGTGCTGTTAGAGTCTATAAAAACTCAACATACATAATTGTTTCTTGAAACTTTAAATAAAATTCAGGACCAGTATCACAGCGAAGTGCATTGTGATGAGACCAAAGAAATTTTTTATAGTGTGCAAAAGCATAGTGGCGCCTAATAAAAGGTGGCAATACAATAAACAAATTCGTTTGCATTCCATTTATCACAATAACAACAGCCAGTGACTAATTCATTTTATTGTGCAGAACAAAGCGAAACTAGAGCCGAAGTCGGAGCAGCGCGAGAGCACCCCGAAGCCGGACAAGAAGGAGAAGGAGAACGTGGCGCCCTCGCCGCCCGCCTCGCCGCCCGCCACGCCCGCCAAGCCCGCGCACCCCGAGCGGCGCGCCGACAAGAAGGACAAGTACGTACACCACACCGCACCGCACGTGTACAGTACACACACAACCAGCTACTCAACACCCACCTAACATGTTACATAAACTAATGGAGCTTACATGACAAATGTTAGTTTTGAACCATTTTCAACGCACAAAGAACAATCTACAATTAACATAACAGTTGAGACACTGATCAAGACAAATTTAAGGGGTTTGAAAGTTACTATCCTGTAGGTTCATCGAATAATTGGGAATGTATTTTTTGATACCAAACATTGTTCCTATTCATTTTGGAAACTAATGTGACTAGATGGTAGTGATCCAAATGCATTGGATTGAATCAATTTACTTCTATTTTAATAATCATATTTTCCTTACACTTCTTCACCATATAATAAAAAAGTCTGGTAAAAACTAAAGCTACTACATGAAATGGATAGATGTGGCCTGTAATCTAAAATATTGTTTTACCAATTTCAATTTGCAGTCACTTCTGTGTTGCCTGCAAAAGTAATATCAGAATGTTAAATAAATCACTTCCCAAAACCAATAATTTCATACATATTACTATACAATTTATGTATTTTTATATTCTGATGAAAACATAGTCCACCATATTCATAGACAGTTTTAAAACCTAGTTTAGCTATCAAATGTTTTGTCTTCTTCTCTCAAACTGCATTCAGAAGTTGTTTGAAAGGGGCAAAACATTCGATAACTGGAATTGGTTTTTAAAATGTTCATGAATAAGGCAGAGTATGTTAGCATATACAAACTATTCAAGAAACATTGTTTATAATGTTTAAATTTTTGCCTGTATTATTTACTGTGCTAGCTTTGGATAATACCTGCAATTTGTTTAGATTTTGATGTGACATTATTAAAGTTAAGCATACAAGCTGTTGATTTGCTATCTGTATTTCATTCTTCAAATAGTTATTTTAACGTTATCTTAATGTTTTTATTTAATTTTATATTTAGTTAAGTTATAAAAAGCTATCCAATCTAGAGCAGTTTCAAATTATAAGATAATTAGGTTTTACGAAAATGTCTGTGCATTAAAATAATAAACATGCCAATATAAATCAACAGCTTTGTATGTAAAGTTTATAAATACTCCCGGCTGCTGTGTGAGGAGGGTTATCTTTGTGACATTAACGTAGTTGCATGCTCTTAGTGTTGCGTGGTATATAAACGCTTGTTATGTATTGTTTTTATTTTAAACGAGGACTCTTAAACTAGGGGGGTTCATGGTGATATGTATTGTTCTTGCAGAAAACCGGAAGAGGAAAGCCCTAAGAGTTTAACAGTACAAAATGTTAAATACGGCAATAATTCTAGAAAGAGCCAAGTGTTCGAATCCACTAGGCACAATGTGGACACAGACACAGAGGCTATGGACAAAAATAAAAAGAGCAACATCGGCCACCAGTAAGTTGGAACACGTTGCGAGCACAGCTGTTGGCGACAACAGATACCAAATCATTGTCAACGTCGAATGTCCTCACGTTAATAATACTACTAAAGTACTAATAGACGCGTTGCATGCCCGATGCCATCGACATTGCACTCTTGGTTTTTAATTTTTATTTTTTTTTTTACTTTTTTTTTTGTTTTGCATGATACATTGACATTGATTTGTATGTAGTGCGTATATTGTTTTTAAGTTTTATTTTATATATTATTTATTTTGGTGCAAAATTCTAGCAATACATTATAGAGAAGAAGTTTGTGTTGCACAAAAACAAAGTAATATTGAAGCAATTTAAATAGATGAGATTTAGTAATGTGAATATAAATAAAATTTGTATTATGGATTTTATATTGATCAGATTTATTTAAAGATGATAAACAATACTTCGTATTGGAAAGATATTTAAACATATAAAATGAATGTTACTAAAATGAAATATTTAAGACCTCAATAACAGTAGTATTATGATTAAAAATGTGTTATTTTGCGGCAGGTGGGAGTTGGAAGGCAAGAGCACGTCTCCGAAGGGCGGCTGCGTGGGCGGACGCCGCGAGGAGGGCTGGAAGGAGGTGGTGCGCAAGTCCAGCGTGCAGACCGTCTCCACTGTCGAGCCTGGGTTAGTAACACATCAGTTAAATTTACTACATAAAACCCTTTAAAGCAACTATGTAAGTTCACATTGTTGTAAGGCAGACAACCTTATAAAAAATGCATAAATTAGCTGTATCGACACTACTGACAACACGTTACTGTTATGCAATTATTCAATAATTGAATACCAATACACAATTAATCTACAAGCAATGTGTACAGACAAAATAGTTGGTAATTGCCATTGGATTTTGTTAGACGAGATCTATGCTTAGTACTCCTGTGATTAATATTCATATGTAAATATAATGAAACCTCTATTGATTGATACAGGTGCAAGAAAGTATCCGTGGCGTCTCACGCGATCTCGCGAGTGATCGGGCGCGCGGGCAGCAACATCAACGCCATCCGCTCCGCCACCGGCGCGCACATCGAGGTCGACAAGCAGAGCAAGGGACAGGGCGAGAGGATCATCACCATCAAGTACACTATACACTATATATACATATAGCATTTCTTCCTTTAAGAGGGGATCTTAGTTCAGGATTTATCATCGAATGGTAGACGATAGAGATTTATGGCCTCAATAGTGACATACAAAACTATGGAGGTGCAAATCGGGTTGCCGGCTAGTTCATGGGCAATGGACCATGAACTTTTACTAAACACGGGCGTCGTAAATTCCTTGTTGGCGTTAAAAAATGGAAGGGACTGTGTGGGGATAAATAAGTCATTTTAAGTTACCAATATTTGCGTGACTGAATTCGATTGGTGTCAAATAATTGGGCAAGTGGTCCACTTGCTCGTATAAAAAATAACCACACTCTTCCTGATGTGTATATCAATACAAAATTAGTTTATTCAGTATATCAGTTCTGAGGTAACTGCCTTGGTGGCGTAGTGGTACTACGGTATGATTGCAAAGCTGAGGTCTCGGGTTCGAATCCCGGGTCGGGCAAAGTGATATTAGATTTTTCTATTCATTATCAGCCCGGAGTCAGGAATTTGTGCCCGATATGGCGATAGGCTCGCCCCCTATCACATCGTGGGACGGAATATACTAGGCCAAACGTGGGTGTTCTGGTAGCACCTCTGCCTACCCCTTCTGGGAACAAGGCGTGTGTTTATGTATGTAGTTCTGAGGTAAAAGTTGTGTGTTTTTAAATGCATGTGTTTATTTACATGTGATTTGTACAGGGGTTCTGCGGAGGCGACCAAGCAGGCGGGCATGCTGATCTCGGCCATGATCCGTGACCCCGACGCCGACATCCTGCAGCTGCTGCCGCGCGCCGGCAAGCTGCCGCCGCCGCCGCCGCCCGCGCAGCCCGCCAAGCCCACCAAGCAACCGCCCGCCAAGGTACACCAACAAGAACATTCCTTACACATTTCTACATCTACATACTAAATATCATATTTACTAAATATTTTAGTCAAAAGTTTTTTTTATAAAATATGATTATGACTAACATAATGACTAAGTAGGTGTAATTACAAATTAGCAGTCCAGCGGTAACATTGTGGATATAAGACAGTCGCCCACAAATGAATCCAATTTTTAACTCATAAAATATTTTAGCAAACAGATTAAAAGTAATATTGTATTTTTTTACATCGATCGTGCCGCTGATGGCACAGCGTATCAATCTATGAAACTAAGGAAAAATGATGAGGTGAGCTAGTATATTGTAGTGTGTCTAATACAATTATGACGGTGCAGGGCGCGAGTTCGAGCAGCAGTGGGTCGGGCAGCAGCCGCGCCACGCCCACCGCGCGCGCGCCCGCCAAGCCGCTCGCACCCGCGCCGCGCGCGCCGCCGCCGCGTCTGCTGGCGCACGGTCACTATACCACTTGAATCTATTTATTTACTTTTTAATCAAGGAGAGGCGTTTAGCTGATCTTTAATAATACGTACACAGTTGTACTGACTAAAACCTGTGTTTTTGTATGATGTTACGCCCATTATTTCCTCTAACTGGCGTTGAACTATTACTAGTCCACCTTATTGGACGGTAAGATGCCCCCTACTTTAAAGATTTTTGTTTGCGTTTGCGTCAAATCGACGTCACGGATCTTATGATTGTAGATAGCCTGTCAATTCATTGTCATGCCTTGTTAACTAACCAATAAAGACTATAACCAAACTATGTATATATGGTTACAGCAGCGACAACCACAGAGAAGCGGGCGACTCCCGCAGTCTCCGGGCCTGCGAGTGCGGGCGCGAGTGCCAGCAAGAGTGGCGCGCTGTCGTACACGGGCGCCATCGTGGGCCGCTCGCACACGTTCGCCGCCAAGCTCACGGCCGCGCCCGCCGCGCCGCCCGCGCCCGCGCCGCCCGCCGCCGACCCCAAGCCCAGGGCACCGCCACAGGTACCTCTGCACTTCAATATCAACACATTTATCATGTCATAAGCAGTCATAGCATGTCATCGGGTCATAAGCATGTGTTTTTCAATTAACACACTCGTTTTATACCTATAATGTATGAGCCGTACTATTGTATGATTTGTTAATATTCAATCAACATGTTCTTTCGAAGTGACTCGTGGTATTCAAAAACTTTGACATTACTAAAGACGCATCTAAGTTAATTATTTGGTATGGTTGCGTGCCTCGAAACTAGAATCGATTTCGCACCTACGGTTTGCTGTGAAATTTTATGAAGTCTTCAATTCTTAACTTTGGCATACAATTACGATCAAAATTAAACTATATTTATAACGACAATACCACAGAAAGTTTCTAGCATTAGTAACATACCAGTACAATGTATGCGCACAGCAGCCGGCCAGCACCCCGAGCGCGGCGGCCGCGCCCCCCGCAGCCCCCGCCCCGTGCGGCGCGTCGTCCCCGCTGAAGAGCGCGCGCGAGACGTCGCCCGCCGCCGCGCCGCCCGCCAAGCCCGACGACAGCGACGCCAAGACGCACCGCCTGCCCGAACGCACTGTGCAGGTAACACTGCCGTAGCCTCTTCATAACCTCGTTTGGAAGAATAACTGCACTGCATTTAATTGTATATGCAGTCTTCTATTTACACTATTTAAATTATTGATTGACAACAAAAATATATTACATCCGACATTATTACTTCATGACCGTATCGGTATTATACACACAGTAGCATAGCGTGATCTAATAATGATTTGGGCGAACCACACTAGCGAGGCCCATTTTCTTTTGTTCCCAAAATGTACCTTGTTAATTTAACACAACTTACCTACTCATGATTCTCTGCATTATGTTATTGCAAAATGTCCTTCGACTTTTTACATTACTAACATCTCTGAACTCCTTCCTACCTTTCATACTGAAATTCTTTAAGGTTTTTAATGTAATTTAAAAGTAACCGGGGTTTTTAAATCTGGTGTCATCCTATTTAGAAAAGTCTCGCGAGGCCTTTTTAAGTGCGAGACCGTGGGCGTGGGCCCACGTCGCCCACGCCGCCCACGCCCAGTTACGTCACTGATAACAAACGATCTAGGCAGGGAGGGATCTAGGGAGGGTATTTGAGGACCGGTAACCTGATTCATAGTTTAATATCATAAATATTAACCTTGTTTATTATACTGTCAGTCAGAAAACACGATTCAACAAGAAAAACATCAATAGTTTATTTTTAATGTTATGAAATTAATTGACCATTCTCATTTACAGCTAAGCCCTGACAATACAAACTCCTGGAATGCCAATGAAGAAAATGCCAGTAACCCATCTTCTGCGCTGCATATCAACACCACGCCTCAGGTATGTATTAAAACGTATTTGTCACTCGACAGTTATTTTAACCGACTTCGATAAAAAAGAGGGGGTTCACAATTAGTCGGATCCTTTTTTTATCATTTTCAACACTCACCAATAAATAAATTGTATATGATTAGAAATTCTATTCCTATATCTGTTTTTGTCCATTTCTCCCACGTAGTTACACAGTATTCTTGAATGTCGGTTATAAAGTGATATGTAGGGCTAAATGTAAAGAGATGGTCGTACCTTCCCAGACGAGCGGCAGCAGTGGCGGCGCGCAGGAGTACTCGCTGTTCAAGGACCTGTCGGCCAGCGCGGGCGGCGGCATGTGGGGCGCCGGCGGAGACGCGCACCACAACGTCGAGCCGCCGCCGCCGCAGGTGAGCCACACCAAGGTCACTTCACTACTCTCTCACTTCTTGTGCTGTTTGTTTTTAATATCACTGTATTCAATTACGTATTGTATTTTCTGTACAATAAACCTAAGGAAACAATCTATTTTCCACCCAGTTTCGGTGGTTTCATCAATATTAGGTTCACTTCACATGTGGATTTCTGATTGCTTTTCTAGATTTGGATGCCTAGCGTCAGTCCGCCATATGCGTGATATTTATCCTGTCTCCTGCCTTTTATTGAAATCTTGTTCTCAATTAATTTATCTAAATTATTGTTATTCTTTGAGTGTTGATTGCCGTTTCAACTTAAAAAAAAATGAAACCCATTAATAATATTACACATAGATATAGTAATTCAGATAGGAATAGTAATGAGCGAATGCATTTGTCAGGTGGACGCGAGCAAGGCGCCAGGCTACCGCGGCGGCGGCGGCGGCGGCGGCGGCTGCTCCCCGTGCTCGCGCACGTCGTCGCACGGCTCCACGCCGCCGCCCGCCTACGCGCCGCCGCTGGCCGGCTCGGCCGCCTACCAGGCGCCGCTGCCGCTGGGCGCGGGGCTGGACCACATGTCGCTCACGCGCGCGCCGCAGGCCTACGCCGACTCCGCGCCGCACACGCCGCACGCCACGCACGCGCGCTCCACGCACGCCACGCACGCCTCCCACGCCTCGCACGCCTCGCACGCCAGCCACAACATCATGGTGTCCATGGCCAGCGGCGTGTCCATGTCGCCCGCCTCGCTGGGCCTGGGCTACGTGGGCGTGGAGCCCGTGTCGCGACTCAACCCGCGCGCGCCCGACTTCGCGCAGCGACACCCGCTCATGCAACACAAGCCCAACGCACAGGTACACTCATTACTGTTTTGTTATTACCTCGTGTCAATAAGTTGCATTATTGACTGTATTGAAATCTACATATTGAATAGTTATAAAACTGAAGAGATAATTTGTTAACAAAATTGAGCAACTAATACAATATTTGTTTGGTTTAGTTATTCGCGAGCAGCAGCAACACGGGCAACTTGAGCGCCATGCTCATGTCCTCGTACCAACAACCGATGAACCAATCACCTAAACCGATGCAGCACACGCCGCAGCAACATCACGCCTATCAAGTAATATCATTTTAATATATCTTCACTATTATATTATTCAACAAACACGATCAGTATTTTTTCGGCATTAAATATAATGTGATAGTGTAAATTAATGGCCGATGTTTTGAATGGCCAGTCTCTGCTGGACCGCGGCGTGGGCGTGGGCGTGAGCTCAGCGGTGGGCGCGGGCGGCAGCGGCGGCGGCTGGGGCGAGGAGGAGGAGCGCAAGCCGCGCCCCATCGGCACCGAGCGCGCCTGGAAGCTCACCGCCAACGACGACTGGAACCACCCGCACCTGCAGCACCACCCGCACCTCTCCGACCACGAGAACAGATACCAGGTATGTTCAGTACCGAACTTGTTGGTTGCCACGATACTCATGACTCATACTACTACACTACTCATACATGACTATGAAATCATCATGCTGGTGTAACGGGGATTGGTAGACCTGACATACATGAACATACATGGAAATTCTTGTCAAGATTTGTTAGGTAACTTAGGTGTATAGGTTGCTTACAATGTTTTTCTTAAGCGTAATATTAAGGGTTTGTTACCCCTTAACCCATACGTATTTAAGTAGAATATATGTCATCACAGACAGACTTGATTTTATGAAATAGAGTGTTTGCAGTTGTTTGAAAGTTGTTATAATAAAAGCGTGTAATTTGCAGCAGGGTGTGAGCGGCATGGGTGGCGTGGGCGGCGTGGGCAGCGTGAGCATGAGCGGGCACGTGGGGCACGGGCTGGACGGCAGCGGCTACGGCAGCGGCGTGGGCGGCGCGGGGGGCGCCACCGCGGCCGCGCTGTCGCTCATGCACGCGCTGCCGCTGCACTACCTGCCGCCCGTGCCCGCCGCCGCGCCCGCGCCCGACCACCACCACCACTGGGACCAGGCGCAGCACCACGCGCCCGACAAGCAGGTGCGACACCACACACTGCCCACTATAGTCTCACCACATCCGCTTTATAACTAATATCAATATCTGTAGGTACTTCAAAATCACATTACGTAAATTGAAAAGGAATGACGTATTTGCAGGCTTGGAGCAAATGGACTCACTAAGAGTCCCCCCGGCGAAGACAAGTATGTGCTCGGCGGAGCGCGCGTGCGCCGTGCGGCGGGCGCGGCGACGCCTCCCCGGGCGGACTCGATCGTACCCTGGAGCGGTGTAGATATTAGTGAGAAAGAATTATATAATAAAGATTATCTATATACATAATAGAGAAATGTCCTATCGAGAAGAGTACTACTTATACTGTACGATCGACTGAACGTGAGCATTAAACGACAGTGTAGTCGCGCGTGGAGCCGCTAGTGGGCGCTGGCGACACGCGACGTTGCGTTTAGACAAATTATAGTTACGTTATAGTGGCGTCGCGCCGTTTTCATCCGATGTAGATTGGGGCGCGACCGTGTAATAGTAGGTAGCTTGGAATGTGATTCCGAAGTGCCGCTGAGTGTTTTGCGTTGCCTTACGCCCCGCCGACCTCTTGTTATACACATTTTACACTCTATATTATGGCATAATACGATATTAATTTCGGTGATTGATGCGCTCGCTGACCGAGACGGAATATTAAACGTGTATTAATAATAAATTTGCTTGTACATGAAGATTAAATGTCATATATTGATGCACTGTAACCACTGGTGTTTTTAATAATACCACCTGTTTTTTCAAGTGAAATTCTTTTTTTTTTAATAGGTTTATTTGGGTAATGTGTATATTTATAAGTAAATTATTATTGAGGACTTACATTGTCTCGAATATGATAACAGGATGTGCGGTAAGTTCTAGGTAAATAAACCGTTGTCAAACTATACTGAGTGTGTTCTTGATTAGGGCCTCACTCTCACTGCTCACTCACCAGCTGACTACCAACTTCTGTCGACAGTATTTGATATTATGTTGCACTTTTGAAAATTATGGGATTTTTTAAAGAAAATAGTCTAAAAAGCATCACTGCAACTCGTTACAGTGGTATGCACAGAAATGAGTAATAATATGGAGCTCCAAATCTCACAAAATTCTATGAGAGGTTAGCTTGGCCTACTGTAAGTCCGAAAATAATTGTTAGTTGAAATCAAATGATTGTGAGTAAACACACAATGTAATAGAAAAAAATGGATGAAAATATAATGACAAGCACCTAAAGAACCACATAAGTACTACAATAACAGTCTATTTTGTGCTCAAGGACACCTAATTGATTTTTTATAAAGGTCAGTGGTCTCTACTGCTGAAATTGCCAAAAGACATCGAGATCAACATGTTAAAGTACACTACAAAATTCTTCACACACTGTAACACACCACATCTATTGACTAAACTGTAGTTTTGTCTGTATTACTTTAGAACTCATCTCAGGGTCACAATATTCGTCATCATCATCAGTCCTACCGTCTCCACTGCAGGACATAGACTTCTCATATGGCAACAATATTAATACTACATAACAACAATAACTACTAAACACAAGTATAGATCACTATAGGATGTTTGGTTTTTCAGTGCCAGAACTTTTAATACCACCTTTACTCATTGACACCGCCTGTGAAACGAGAGACCGCGGGTTCGATCCCCACACCGTAGCAAATGTGAGGTCCAAAGTATTTGTCTCGAGTCTGGGTGTTTGGGTGATCGAAAAGTCTCTCGTAGCTTCTGATACCCACGACACAGATTAATCGAACGTAATGTGGTGTCAGGACTATGTATATATGTGACTGCGTATTTACTTATTTCGCTCAAAATGAATTCAAAAGTCGTTCGAAAGGGACAAAACATTCGATAACTAGATAAAATAGGTTTTTAAACTGTCTATGAATAAGGCCATGATTCTTATATTTTACTAGTAACGATAGTTATTTTAATTTGCCTAATGGTAAGTGCAGTGTAGTTCAATACAGAATACCTACCACTAATATTAGAGAAAGTATGCTTGGCATTAATTTAGGGACAATATTATTCTGATTCACCTAAATTAGCAAAGCTGTCATTTCACAAACATTTTGTGAATTCTCTCATTTCCACTTTCATAGAACATCTTATACTTTCATACAAATAAGATATCTTTCAATATACATTTTAGGAATAATAATTAAAACAAAATCACTTCTGAATAATCATATATTATTTCACATAGAGATTCGTCTTTACAACCACACTGTACACATTCAGGTCTAAAAATATGCTTTTGTTGTTACAAAAATATCAAAACACATTTACTAAAAATAATTTTCCTTCAAAATAACTGGTAACAGAACATAAATGCATTCATATTGTGACTGTAGACAAATACGTTGTTTGAGAGCTAAACAACCCCATGGAATTATTATGTTCTCTTGAACAACTGGAACAACAAAAACCTTAAAAAATATTTCCCATTAGCCATGGAAATAAAAGATTAATAATTTATCTTTAAGGAAATGTACATATGATGTGATGATTCTGTCAAATTTAGCTTATGGAATGGAATAATAATGGAAGGCAAGGGCATCACGTAACACAATATTCTCATCCGAAACCGCTTATTAGGTACCTGTCACAATTCCAGATATTCCATAGAATATAATGACAATTCCAGGTGTAACCCACATCTTAAGAAATCAATTTGTAGAACTTATGTACGGACAAGTATCTTATACTAAATAAAAGTACAACAATAAGAGTCAAGGTATCGATCACAACTCGGAGTGTCGGCCGAGTATCCTGCTCTCGATGTCGGAGTGCATCTTCTCGACCTTGCGCGAGTGTTTCTTGATCATCTGCTCCTGGTCCTCGAAGTGGTTCATCTTCTCGCCGGCGCCCGCCACCTGGACAAATATCGTCAAGTTAATGCTAGCGGTAAGTATAAAGGCTAGGGAATCTAAACTACTAAATAAATAAGTGAAAAAAAAATGTAGTTACACCACCTAGAACAGTGCAGTTAAACTTGAATTTGTAAATATAAAAATATATTTTGAATGAAAGCTAAAGGAATTCTACGAAATTATAACAGTAACTAATAATTATTGGAAAAATATTGAGGAATAATATGACCTATCTGTAATCATAAAACAAAATAATAAAAAAACAACCTTAGTACGATGTTTTTCAAGATTGCTTACGTGATCGATTTGCAAGTTACGCAACTTCAGTAACCTTGTTTCGTAGTGCTGAAGTTCTACCTGCACACGAAAAAAAAACTTTTTACACGATGGCAAACAGACAGAGGAGCAAATGATTCACATTATGGTAAATAATTACCTCCACTTCCCTCAACACTAAAAATTGTAAATACTTGTTGGACTTGAAATGTTTTTCGAGTCAAGAAATTATAGTAAACAATGCATTTCTACTTTCACTTAGTTTTAAGCGTAAAAATGCTCTTAGATTGTGTACCAAGATAATGTGGTAACCAGCTGTCTTTATTCTGTTTTCAATGAACTAGATTTACTTCAATTTCATTGTACCTTCAATGAAGCAAGCTCGTCGACAGTGAAGTTTGCATTGATTGCCAAGCGCCACAAGCCTTGCACTTTCGGCTCTATGAATTCCCTGTTGTTGGGTCCTGCATATGAAGAAGACACTTTTATTTAACTTCTAGTACCTACATTTATAATAACAACGAATACTCTAGAATGCCTCTCCTGTGTTCGTATGTAAAATAAATAACATAAAAATAAATACATCAACAGTCATATACATAGTTCTGACCCCACACTAAGATCGAGTCTTGTATCGTGGGTATCAGAAACTACGTGATACTTTTAGATCTCACCAACACCCAGATTCGAAACAAATACTTGACATTAACACATATATTTGTTTCGGCACGGGGATCGAACTCGCAGCCTTTCGTTTGACAGCCGGCGTCTAACATAACTGCGCCATGGAGGCTGCCAAATCTTCAAAATACCTTTGCTTATTGGAAATAAGTGGGTGTGACTGTAGTTTGTATGTTTAGCAGTAGACTCTGTTTGAAGACGAAGAAGAGTAGCACAGCGGGTGCGAAAATTAATTGCAGAGATGGAAATCTTGGGTATGATCCTAGTGCAAACAACTTTTTCTTATAGAAATAACAATATAAGGGTAGTTACCGATTCTCAACTTATCAGAATAGCAGGGTGGCAATATATTATCAAGAGTATATTGCAACGAACATTTAAGACTTTCTATACCGCGGTAACTTTTGAACACAAGTATACATTGTTTTCAGAGACAATAGACCTACCCTTAGCAGTGATTCTCTGCAGTTTATCATATCCGTCTCTTAAATCTCTGTGTTTCTCTCGGACCATGTTCGCGTGATGGAGATAATCTTTTGTTATTTCATTTGTTTGTTCATCTATCTCATTGAATTTTTCTAGATCCTCCTCGTTCACGGCATCTGAAACCATATACCATTTTTTTGTCTGTGGTATAATATTAGAAATCATTGTCGCCTTTCTACGTATTGACACGTAAAGGTACCATTTTTAACGATAAGAAGAGAAATAGGTATATTAAATCGCTCTGCAAAGATTATACTGATCCTGGATGTATCCAATGACGGAGTATTGAATATGGATATTCACCACTTTCCTGATAAAAACAAATATTGATTTACACTAACAACATCCATGAATGAATGCTGTCCTTTCTGTCTATGATATCTTAACTCGTCTAGATGTTTAAACACAGAAAGACTGCACAGCTAAAAGTAATTGTTATTTCTCCAAAAGCCATTAATTAAACTTGAGAACAATAAAAGCCCCAGTTACAAGTTTTATTGGACCAATTTGATTTTACTATGCGTAATCTAAAAGGCCGAATTCATTCTTGTACGCGTCCGAATTTCATTTGCTAAATTGAAGCTATGAAGCAAATAAAAATGTTGAAATACGTTTTCGTGTAGGTATTTAGTTTGGGAATGTATGACTGAATAAAAAAATATGATGTAGCCAAATAAAATTGGAGAATTTGGTGTTATTCAATTAGGCAATATGAAGCTACTGCATATCCAAGCCCTTTAGAGTAGAGCTTTAATAATAATTTGAGAAAAGAAAGCAGATACTGCTTGTATAGTGCATAGAAACCTGATATGTATACATTGTATTTACAATATGCATATAGGATGCTCATTATCCAACCGGACATGAGTATCCTACCAGCAAATTGATTACTAAAACAATACTCACTTTTGTATCCCTCCTTTTTAGCTTTGTCCATATCAGTTAGGAGCTCGTAATATTGATCTATCTTGTCTTGATGATGCAGGAATTCTTCTTTAAGAGCTGACAACTCCTCACTGGTAAAACCTGATGACTCTGCCTTTGCCCACAGCTGATTCAATTTCTTGTCTTTGAATAGGCTCTTGTTTATATGATCATCTATTACTGAGTTGAAGCCCTTTGACAAGATAAATTGAGTATAAATAAAAAATTTAATCTGTTATTATTTTCTACAGAATAACTAAAAGTGGAAATAGTTACTGAGATTACTAGCAATAAAAAATGATGATTTATTATGGCAACCTACCTAAATATATTGAGAATGGAAGTTGTTTATGATACAATTTGTTACAAACAAATTCCAACAAAATCTAATATTAAATTGTTTCAAATAACAATATCTTTATCTCTCTTAATATATGGATAAATAAATAATTATGAGAAGATATCACACATCCCCATTACAATGTAGCTTAAAGCAATGTAATATCTAAAAAGTATGTCATTGAACTGTCTGCAAATGTAATTATGACCTTATCTATATTGTTTTATCAGCTGCTCACAACACAATGAATACAAAAACATTGGATCATATCTATGTCTATATAAGGTGAACTTGACAAGTCAAGACAATAAAAAAATAATTATGAAGTGCTAGTCTAGCATAACTCTCTCTAGCATAACGCTCTTTATTTTCTAATTATTTTTTTCCTCACAGCTTTCATAGACATCATTATGAATTACCAAAACTCATGTAAAAATATAACAAGGATTCTTATTGAACAATAAGTAATTAAAAAAGTATGATTACAAATTGCTATAATGATTCAGTAATGATTCATAAGTAATATAACATTTTCCTTAATGAAATATGATGGCATACATACAGGTTGATCCTTGTGCCTCGGTGGAGCCTTTTCATCAAAATGTTCAAGCAGTCCATACACTGACATAATGTTTGTGAGTTTTCTCCTCAGATCAGCCTCCTTAAGGCCCTCTTTGTCACCACCCTCGCTTTTGAATCTCTTATAAGTTATTTCTTCTTTGTCATGTATCATTAAGTCACTGTACAGTGATTTGAGCTTTGGTTCTGTTAAACGCTAGAACATAAAAAGGATTGGCAATTACATTTAAGTTTGATGTTTGTAAGATGGACAAGATGAACATGATAAGTTCTTAAACTGCGCATGCAGATGAGTGTTAGTGTTAAATACCTCTATGTTGAATGTGTTTGGCTACTGTTGAAATCAATGAAATATTTCAGAAATACAATTTAAAAAGGCATGGTGTAAAGCATAGAATAACGAATTATAGAGTTTTCTCGGCGGATTTTATGGAATAAACATCGATGAACACACAAAATTATTCGAAAACATATTTATAATGTACCTGCTGCGCTTTAACCCACAATAGATTGAGTTTGTTCATTCTGAAGGGTTTGTTTAAACTCCTAAAATCCACCTCATCCTTTTTCTTCACATTGGCCGACTTAGAATATTTGTTTTCACACAGTACACCGGTAATTATTAGAACAAAAAAGAAAAGTTTACATGTATACATGTTAGATATTAGTTGATAACGGGTGATATAATTTTCAAGTTTCAAATATAATTTTCAAGTATAGTTTGTATTGTATTTATAAGCTTATTAGACAATAAAATAAAAGAACTGATGGTAGGTAATTCATCGAGCAGGGAAATCATGCATGTGTCATGTCATTGTCAACTATCAAGTGTCAGCTGCCATTTGCCAAGAAATTCATTGACACTTTTTATTTTTCGTAAAGATAATAAACATACAGCCTGGTCGTGATATTGTTATTTTAACCTATATGACATATTTTATTAAAAAAACAGTAGCTATCGCGAAGTCTGGTCCTTTGTTTTTAAGTGATTTTTATTGGTCACACTATAATGCAAATGTCACTCGACATCGACAACTTAAAGGATTAGTTGCCAGAGCCATTAATATTTTTTTAATAAAATATACCTATATGGTTAAATTTACAACAATATGTAGTTTAAGGTATTGGAGACATCAAATAAATAATTTTATTGAAATATATATACATATGCAAAATTATTTTTTAAATTATTTTATTATGCATACCAGAGACAACAATGGACATTAGTGATTAGCTATTTTGCTCTTTCACTCTTGCAGGTGTTGCAATTTTGCTATCTCTAACGTATTGAAACCCACAATTCTCACTAAATTATCGCCTAAATGTTCAAACAAAAAACATAACGAGAAAAAAGTGAGAAACAACAGCTCAGCTGGGGTGCAACAAATAGTAGCACTCAGATTTTTTGACAGTTGCGAACACAAGAATCGGGTTGGTATTCGTAGGTCGTCGGTTTTGTGCATTTTATTTTGATAAAATGGCATTTCTGCTTTAACCGTTGGTACTGTTGGTCGTGTAACGCGAAACGACTCAGCTACATAATTGGCGACGCACTAGTCTCGCACTGACAAGTTTCCGTACAATGGGAGTTGAATGATCTCTCTCGCACTGAGAGTGCATCTCGGACGGCGGCGCGGGTACATAGTTTACAGTACACACGGGCCGTCTCGGCAGTCGGCATCAGCACTTTCTCTCACTGATGCGTTGCGAGTTTAGTTACTCAACAGCGCGTTGTGTAAAGACTAGTTTGCGCCTCGATGTTTGCTAACGGTAGTGTGTGAGCGGTAGTGGGTGACGTCGGCCGCGCGACACTCGGACGGCGCGCTCTGTGTTATGTGTATTGTTTTGGTGTGATGGTGGAACGCGAGGGGATGCGACGTGGTAGCGGCGGAGGCTGCGGCTGGGGCGGCGGCGTGCTGGGCCGGTGGTCGCTCAGGAGGCTCTTACTGGACAGCCCGCTAGTCGGCCGGAGACTTGCTCACACAGGTACTCATTTACACAAACAAGTTTCAGCTTTCAAACTGAAGCTGGTACATTTGTTGTATACTTAGTGGCACTCTTATCAAAGTGCATAATTTTAAATATAAATTATCTTAGTTTGTAATCACATAAGGATTTAAAATATCAAGCTCTACATTTGTTTTTGTATTTTCATATAATACAACACTTGTTGGAATATACCTACACTCAATGAATGTGGTTAGAGGGGAACTTAAAATCAACAAGTAGTTATTTAATAACTTTTAATTACTCTCTAACTACTGTGGAACTGAAATGTGGCATAGTCAAAATGTTAAAACTTTATGCTATTGTACCTGTTACATTTTTTAAGTAATTAAGTAGGATGGTGTACAAAACCTGTATAAAACACTTACTCTATCAAAAAGTGTTTACAATAAGTTGGACATACTTTATGAAAACTTTTAGTTTGCATAAGGCTCCAGAAACAAAAGCAAATATCCTTGTTGTAAGACAATAAAATAGATTATACTTGGCTGCATGATATGGATTGCTCAAAATTTTTATTTAAAAATGTCATCATGATAATTTATTTTAAAATAATTTACATGTCCGTAATTAGAAAATTAAAAGCAAAACTCACTTACTCCTTCCACAGCTTAGCCAAACTAAAAATGGCATACTAAAATTGTCCTTTGTGGGCCAAGGAATTAGACATTGTTTCATTTTTTAGCAACAACAATAGGTTAAGTCAAACTTAAGGAGTAAACATTGTGAGGAAACTTATTACCCTAAGAACCTTCAATCAGATTTTTAATTATTTATGAAGTGCACCAACCAAAAGAGTAGGCAAACTTTGTAGAGTCTGATCTAAATTCCACTCAATCATGTTTAGTCTCTTTTTGACAGTGTGACATATAATATAGTCTGATCTGATATTAAAATATATTTTTTATTCCTGCATTTAATAATAATTTAATTTGGGAAATCTTTAATGGCATTGTGTTTGGACTCACCAAGCATTGTCTTCAGTCAAACTCTTTATATGCCCTATAATATTTGAGATTATTTGTGGTATAAATTCTTAAACATTTTTCTCATAAAATTCTAATAGGTAAATAGTATAATACAGAACTTCCGAAATTATAATAATATTAATTTAAGATAATTATTATCAACATTTGATAGAAATATATTTATAGGGTTGAATTTATCAATTAATCAGACACCGGCTCATTGTTATTTAGTTGCTTGTCTTATCAATTCAACACATCATTTATTTTTCAATATAAAAGATTAGGAATGTGTGTTATCAAATTATTTTTTTTGTAAAGGTTGTGACCCGTAATTTACACACATGCATTTTAATGAGATATTATTTATTTTTTTGAATAACAATGTTAAAAAAAGAACAATCATGATGTGGTACCTATTTGCTTCATAAATAGTGTTAATTAGACACTTATTTTATTTCATTTCATTTCAATTTTACCCAGTTAACTTTCAAAGTACATATAAAACATTCTCCATATTCAAATGTAGGTAAATATAACAAAACAATACACATTCATTGAATAACATGTTACACATTACTAAAGTATTTATTAATCATTTACTGTAGTATACATAAATAACATAGGGATTCCTTCACTTCCAAACAGTCTTCAATCAAACAAGCATTGTTTATAAGTCATTTTTAATATTATGACCGTATATTTAAAAATACATTAATTTCATTGTGGCTATTAGTTCTTTGGTACCTTTAGGTAAGTCTTAATCATATTTGTGTATTATGATTTGTACTTAAATCACATTTAGTCTTTAGTTGCATGTTTTTGTGACATATATTATCCTTTAAAGAATTTCCGATAATATTGTTGAATTTCCGTTAACATATTTCAGGCTAATATTTTTTAGTTTTACCTTAATATCGTGACATTCTTCTTTGAGTGCCTCTTCAGTGTAGAACTTTTGCTGTCAGCTTCTTGTATTTTTCTTTGTCATTAACCTGGTGAAACAGTTGTTCAACAGTGCTGATCCCAGTTCACTCCCCGATGTTTTGTAATTACAATGTTCTCCTTCATCCAGCATGTCTTTTTCCTTCCAACTGATATTGTGACGTTGCATTACATTAAATTTAAATCTAGCTTGCAACATACCTCACACTATATTAGTAAATTATACAAAATGTAAGTAAACATCTCTCCCATTAGTCCAAGGTTGAATAATTAGCATTAAATTAAATCAAATTCACTTAACATTGATTATAAATATGAAATACAGGAACTAATGGCCTTGTTTTGCATGTTTCTTCGTTTTAGGCTCACAAATGAACCTGCCAACATGTAACTAGGTATTTTTTGTAAGTGTCTATTGTGAGAACCTTTTTGAATGAACATGAATTGTTTAACTGTATATTTTTTGTAATAAAAAGTGTAATGTGTAATATTTAATCCTTATTGATGCCTTTACAATCACCTGTAATGCTTAGTAAAGATCATATTATCTTTATTAAAGAAAAAAAAAATCTTAAACAATTTGCCAAAGAATGGATTGTATTTACAATGATTCTTGCCACTAGCGGCATCAACTATTTTCTGTTTGGTGTCTAAATCCATCCATGTTGGTAATAGAATATAAATATTGGTTACATATAACATTGTTTTGAATCTTGCAGTTTTATTTTATTCATTTGTTTTTCAAGTTTAAAATAAGGTTGAAGCATAATATAAATAATATGTGAATTGTAATAAAAACCTAACACATTAAGTATAATTCCGAAATGATAATGTTATAGATCCATTGTTTTAGTTTTTGTGGTATTTTTTATCTCCGATATGCGGGAATTACCTAAAATTAATTACGTATTAACTAGTAGGTAACGTAAAACGCCTTCAGGCTTGGTGGAGCGAGCATTCTTCCAGAGGGATAGATATGGATGATAGAAGGCAAAGGTCATGGTCATCAATATGCATTTGGAGACGTCATAATTCCAGCATTGAATTCCAATAAGCATAAATATTTACGAATTCATATCACAAACAAGATGTCCGCAATATGGTATATTCAGATAGCGTTGTAAACATAAAATATATCATACAATTGCGAAACGGTATTGATGCGTCGCAGAATATTCGGTTAATTAATCGTTGCCTTCGTGAAATTTTTATGACCGAAACCAATTGAGACATTGAAGCTCTGAGGTCTCCAATCACACGGGTCAATGCTGCGACTTGCCCGTGTCTAGTCACCATGCGACCTCACATCGAGCCTCATTACGCAACCATGTTGGCAAATATAATCATTATCAAAATCAACGGAATTTATGTTAATAAACTTGTATCGAAATGTTCTCGAATGGAGGCCACGTGCCGGCCAGCGTAGTGTTGGACGTCCACCCACAATATGGAAACTTTTCGTAAAGGTTAAAGGAAGCTACTTGATTCAGGCTACTTCCAAGTACCTATTCGCCCCAGAAAATTGTGAATAGTGGGATCATATATCATATGGTTGGGCCAGGATTACTTGTGTCGAGTTATTGTTAAAGTCACGTACTCCCTGCATAAATATCACTATTGACGGGACGGTATCTTGTGTCATTCCACTAATATTTATCACGACACCAAATTGAAGGCTTATCGCTGCGTTGTCATCAGCGTTCCGCTTAAACAGTAACGAGCCGTCGAAATCGCCATTTCTCATTAGGACTATTCTAGGAATTGTGCACTGACCTACATTGCGATTGCAATTTAACACACATCGTTATTGATAAAAATATCTATTCTCAGCAAAATCCTTAATAGGCAATTTACATTGAACTATTAATTTCATCGTGCGATAATCTCCTTTTGTAATCGCTCGCTTAGACGATTGTTTTGTTTACTACGATAAGAAACTATAGCGGATATAGTGCAAGCTAAATTTAAAACAGACTGTTTATTAAATTGAGTCAATAGGTCGACTTGACTCTGTAACTTATTAATAAGTTTGACAAGATTAATGATTTTGCTTATAGTGTAAAAAGCTGGAGAAAGCTCAGTATTAAATCTTTCGTGATATAGTTTTCTATCAAATAATGTACAGTCAAAATCCTTTTCAGGTGTTTTCGATGACATTTGTGCTACAAAATTCACGTCAAAACATAGACCTAGCTAAGATGATCTAGAATATATTATCTATGTATGTATGTATATGGAAATATTCTGGAGTGTTGAAGCTTTTTCATACTTTACAAGCCGAGGTAAGCGAACTCCAGGTGTCCCATTGACCCACAAATGCTAAAAAGGTGCGTCACACTGCACACATTGACGCGTATTAGACAGGTACGTGGCCAGTAAAGTGTCTAAATTAGAGTATTTTAAACCTATAAATAGCGTTTGGTTTATATCTGTCACAGGGAAGCGGATTTCAAATTATTATAAATAATTAAAGCGTGATGTCAAATGTAAGTTTATCTTTTATGTTTAAAATAGAACCGGATTAAAATTTTATGGCCTCACACCTGTTCTTATGCGATAGGCAGAGTAACAAAGATTAACATATTTGTAACGAAGACAGTCCTTTCATATTTTTGTTTAAATTTGTGGTTAAAAGTCATGTACAGTTGTGTGAGAAAAGATATGAAATGAAATGTGGTTTTGACGGAATTAAGACGAGGAAGGGAGACGGATAAGCAATGAAAGATCTCTGTGAATAAATAATGCTCTTCTTATATCAAATCTCTAGAGAATGCCCCGCTAGGGAGTCGATGGTTCTGAGACAATGTCAGTGGCCCACGGAGACTAAATAAAGACGCACTAGCGCGATACAACACCTATGTATGGACGGCGCACGTGACGAGGCCAAACAGTGTGTCATTATTGTTGTGAATCGGCTGACAGTTTTTACCCGGTCACCTGCCTATTGTAATCTCGACACGGGAAAACTAGTTAACGTTAAAACCCAGGTTGTCTGTGTACGCAAAGATTCCAGGATATAAAATGCTACGGTTGAAGTGATCCGAAACTGATCATACATCGAGATACAAATCATTTAAATATATTTGTTTTGGGTCTGTGATGTTGGTATTAACTCGTTTATGATGGCTACGTTACAGATTATGTTATCTTGTCTAGTTCGCAGCTATGTTTCGAGACTCGGACTCATAATAATCATTTTACAGCCCCAGTAATTCCACTTCTGAATATAAGCGTCTAAGGATTTCCACAGCAACCTGTTGGAATCGGCTTGCCTCCAGCGATTTCTCGCAACCTTTGGATGAAAACTCACTATTTCATAATTCATCGCCTAAATTAAAGTATGGTACTAGCGAAGCGATGTCAATAATTTAATAATGACGTTTACCCCGCACACATGGAGAATGCAACGATTAATATTTCATAAGCGAACACAGGGATTTCATAGATTGCCGTGTCCCCTTATTTATCGTTATTTTGTTGTCGAAAATAAACAGCGATTATTCTATGAACAGCTGCGTCTATTAAACATTGCTTTAATGTTAATGCTTACCATCTGTCGCACTACGATTGTGGTAAAAAAAATTAAGAGGTAGAATATATGAAATGGTCAGATTTATTTCCTATATATGTTATTTTAATGGATTATTATCCGTGGATATATGCTGTGATTTGTCAGTGTTTTCACCGATGATCTTTAATTAATAGCATAATTACATATAATTAAATTAAAAAATCAATAATAAGTACCTCTACCATCCTTCCATTTGCGTACACGTACGTAGTATTCGTAGAAGGTCACGCCTTCGAAAGCTATATATTTGTATTCGCGCCCAAGTTAAACGGTGACCGTTTGTGATATGCACTTCATAATGCAATGAGTTCCGCCTCGGAACCGCTCGAGATATCGTTATGAAACAATAATGACGTCACTAAATTGTTAAGCATGCATGTAATTGTATGTCCAATGTGTTTACACGTATTTATGGAAAGATAATACACTACTCATGGAAATATGTATCAATAATACACATACGTATACATTCACGCATATATCCTAGAGGAGGTAGACAGTGGTGTGACGTTTCGCGAAAATTCGTCCGTTCCAAAGGTGTGATAGGAGGCCGCAGCCTGTCGCCATGCCAAGATTGTGTTTTTCATTATTTGTGTAAATATAAGCATTGTTGCTATAATTTAGATAAAGACGGACAGAAGAGTGTGAATGAGACTCGCATTATGAATAAAATTTTACTATTCGTATTCACTAAACCGGAGAGAAATTTCAAAACATTGCACAACCGTGCAGACGCATTCATTTTTTATTGTATAACATTGTCCATTAACATACAATCTTAACTAATGAATAATAAAATATGAGACTTATGTGATTTTCTTTAGATTTGTTGAGTGCAAGCCACGTATAGAGTCACCAAGTTATCTGTTCAGTCGGAAGTTCGGAATCGTCGCTAGTGAGTAATTGAGTATCGCCACTTTAAAAAAATCTTGAATTAGATTAGAGTAAATTAGAGAATTATATACACAGTTATGTATCTTATAAAATACGGTAGAAACGACACGGTAATATTATAACATTACCGTTGGCAGGGTTTTGGTAAAAAAAATAATGTGCATCTGCAGTAATTACCGTATATCTGATAACACTGGTTTAGTTCCAATTATGGCCACCTGAACAGATAAGTTGGTGGCTCTGTACATGCAAATAGCGTCGAAATATCCAGACTAGAATAGTTAAATGGTAAAGGTTGCAGAAAGGCCCTGGGGCCTGGATGCAGGAAGCCCTAACAGGTCTCTGTGAAATTCATGTTTAGCACAGAACTTTTATCCGCATTCCCTAAAGAACTTACTTTTCCCCGAAAACATAATAACTTTGATTGGATTTTTTTTAAAGTGCGTAGGTGGGTTTTTATGCGCACGTTGTACTGACTCACTACGTGGGGTGATGAAAGAGAAGATAAAACATTGTCATAGTCCACGTGAGTAGTAACTTAAACGGTTATTTTATTCACGGAAAAAAATACTAAATAAAGAGAATATTTTATTAATTCTTTTCTAAAAAATATCGGTAAATATAAAGACAAGTGGTAAGCCGTTTCTAAAATGTGCAGTTACAAAGGTTTTAATAGTTTTTTATGGGGCTGGCCTTCTTGAAGAATATTTTTGTGGGTATTGAGTACGTGAAGGCCAAATGAATAGTAAATTATTATTTTCCATTGTTCGTACTTGCGTCAGTTGTCTAATGACCTTCTTTAATAGCGTTAAATAGTAATATATTTATTAATTTATGCGATTTAATTTAAATTAATAATATTAATCGGAGTATTTGTTTAGTGTGCGATAAAACTTTAGAGCGCATATTGTTGGACATTTGTTTACATTTTTCGTATGTCTCCTAGTAAGTTTCAACGAACTAGAATATTTTTTCTTCCGATTTAAACTTGACTTTTGCAAGATTTCCATATTGTCTACTTTTACAGGGGTGGCATACCTTGACTATTATTCCATAACCCATATTGACGTTCTAGAACGATTTGTCTTATTAATCTTCCAATTTAGGTTGAATACTCAACTAAAACAAAACCAATCTCAGATTAATACAATGCCCTTACAAGTACAGTACTCAAAGATACAGTGTTCTGTAAAAGGCCCTGGCGTTGCGTGTTGCATGCTCCGTGAAGTGAAATCAGCTGATTCGCCAGCCGCCGATGGTGATCTGTCTGCTGGCGAATGTATCTCGTGTTCGAATCCACTTTATGGAGTGGAATGACGGCTGAATTCACCATTTGCGGGTGATTTATAACGCGTCTAACTTTGCGACTAGGATTGATTCGACGAGTTTAGTTTGAGACGTGAAGTATTGCGTCACGTCCTACTTACATTGATTTATTTATTTATTGAATAGAACGGTTACAGACACCAATTACACTGTTCTTTAACTTGATGTAATTATTATAAAAATATATTTTATTTTTTAAATATAAATTAGTTAAACATATTATATAAAATGAATTAAAGATAATAAATAATATGAATAGAGGAATTGATACGGCGGTAAACAAAAAAATGCAATATAAAATATATTTATTTATTATAAAGTTTTCTTGCATCCAACACCTACGATGACCACTGTCACCTATGAAATCAATTTAATTATTTAAATACTAATTACTGGTGCTGAAAAACAATATCTTTTAAAACATGTTCCTAAACTTCATCCCTACCGCAGACGCTCTAACAAAGCAATGCATTATAATGTCATCTAAGGAGTAAAGCTCTGAGAGAATGTATTGAAATGTTATTTGAATCCAGTGGCGGCCGTGTGCATGACCTCGCGTCGTGACGGGACACTGTAATGTATTCCACGACTCCTAGTGGAAAACACTCGTGGCCACTCAACGCGTCCATACAATGCTTTACCGCGCCTTTTGTCTATCAAAGGGCCTGAGTGGTCCCCGACCGTGCCGCTCGGATATCGCTTCGTCATTGTACACTATATTGAATATATTATGTATGGTGGCCTCAAGTGTAGGGCTTCGACGCTCTGTAAAATTTTTCCTATAAATAGAATGTTCGAAAGTTGAATTTTAAATCTTGTCGTGATTGGTGTTGATGCATTTTATATACAGTGGTTCTATAATTTTGCAGTAATTTAAACTCGAGAGTTAAGCAATAAAGTAAATTAAAATTTATTTCGTTTTGTATTGCAGTGATGCAAGCGGCTTAACGCTGAGAATTTTGGCACGCTGAACATTATTTTTGCGAAACAATAGCCGGTTAAAGATTCCTCAAACGAAGTAATGGTTTTTAAATTGTCTGAATAATTGTTTTTTGGGTGTGTGTGTGTGTTCACTTTGCTATAGTGTGTGTGTGTTAATCGGACATGTACATCGCCATGCCATGCCGGTTCGAAAAGTAGAACGTGACGAAAACCGTGAAGATTTTTAAACGTCGTGATATGAACCGGCTTTACCATGGTATAGGTACGCTTTGTAAGACAATATTTTTTAATTCAAAAACATAATGCCATCTTGAAGAAAAGCCTCTTCCAAAAATGTCAATAATTCCTTGTTACAAATGACCTGCATCCAACGACTTCCTGCCAATTTCACCACACAAAGCTGGGTAGACAGAAACTTTTTGGGTGAATACTGGATGTTCCAATTTCTGCTTGCCCCAACTGTTTATATCTTCTTCATCTTTATGGTGTTCACAGTTCCCAGTAAATGTAATAAAGTTTAGTGTGACCTCTTTAATTGTTCAGTACTAGGTATAATTGTGAAACTAGGGAGCAACACGAGAAATTTATAGAACGCTGCCCGCCCTATAAAACCTTTTAACCTAAATCTCAGGGCTTTTAGGAAAACTCAGCAAAATTACAGAATGGGCAGGGTCTAAGGGGTAAAGATATTTATTACTGGTCCGTGAAAACGAGGCTTTGTATAGTCTTACTCTCTATTGTATATGGTTTTAAGCACCCACGTTGTGTGATATTGGGAACTGAAAAGGGTTCATTTTTTATTCCGGGTTAGGAAGAGATAAAGTTAAGATCGTAATAAATAGCGGAAGTGACATAAGTTTAATAATCATTCTAACTACAGTTCACCAATCTTATTTCCGATATAAACGCGGCAGGGGTTTGTGTGAGATTTTAAAATCCGTAAACTTATATAAAATGGTTTGCCCGATCTGGTATTCGAACCCAACTCACACATGCTAGACCAATAACGCGACGAGCAAAAGTAGAATTATTTATCGTATCAGTCTTTTCCCTATTAGATAATAAAATCAGTTAACGAATCAAGACATTCGAATAAATAGAATGTTGAACAATCAATTTATCATTATAAATAAGGTACTAATGTGTCGTTTATGATAAAGATGATATTCGTATTTGATAACTGATATATATTTTTTTTTATCATTTACCTGTTCATTGTGTCTTTGGTTTGTAATATTATAAGCTGACATATATTCACATCACGTAACCATAGTTCATAATTCAATTCAATCATAGAGATTTGTCGTCCTATTGCTCAAATAGCAGATTACCATGGACCTTTCTAGATCATTTTGACGAAGTGAAATATATTTGGCTTAGGTTGACACTAAATCCATTGTCCAAAAGCGTAGAGATGTCTGCAGCTTGTACTCATTAACAAGGGGTTATAATGAAAATAGGATGGGGATTTATGTCCTTGACGGTGATTAAATCACGGAGCTCTGAAACGTCCTACGGGTAAATCTATTCGTATGATACTTTAGTAACGTGATACTTTATCGTCCAACTGTAATCAATGTTAACAGCCGAACAGAGCAAAAAGCATCTCCACCCTCGCTGAACATGCGGCGGAAGTGACGTTTTTATTTTATTGCCAGCTTCGCTTCCTGACGTGTTGGTGACGTCTTTTCTTATTGAAGATGGATTATAAGCTATGATAATGACCAGTGTCAATAATAAAATCATTGAGGTAGCGAACATGAGGCTATGAGAAGGGAGTATTTGTGTCGCTTAGCGAATGTTTAATTATTAACCTAATCTATAACTATACTGTACATTTGCATATACCGTAAAATGCAATATAACCACGTTGCCGTATATGAAAGTAAAAATGAACCTCAGAGAAATGTTCAATAGCAATAGGACGATATTTAATAAGTATTTATGAATAAAGTTCGCATTAAAGAATCTCAGCGGACCAATAAAATATCTTCCTTCTAATCAATAGGGAAATCTAGTCTCCGTCCGGGGATATACTGTCTCCAAGATTATGTCCCAACAAGCGGGGTTCACACAGACAAGCTATGCATTCCCGTCTAGATGCCCAATAGTGCATAGATAGATCGGCTGTAAAATAAAACGTATTCCGATTAATAATTATTTATTAATAAAATTCGTGTTAAAGAATCTCAACCGATCAGTACAATATCATCCTTCAATTTTTTTATATCGGGACGGCACAGTGACTGCATTGCACCTGGTGGTAAATGCTAATGCTGTCCAGACAGAGTATCAAATGGCATCATCGGCGGTCTCTTGCCATTCGATACTATCATACCAGCCCGCTAGGATGCCTCTTCACGGCGGTAGGACCCAGGATAATAGGAGGGAGGGAACACGTGTGATGGAAAACTGTTTCACAGCTTGACAGTGCGGTACAGAAAATAATTGGAAACTTTCATTCACACTAAGAAGGACTTCTATAGTCTCCCCCGAAGATTACTGTCTGTCTCAAAGATTATTTACACAGACATATGCGTTCCCGTCTAGACGCCCAATAGTGAATAGATAGACCGGCTGTGACACAAATATTTCCAGACGGAGTGTCCAACGCGTCGCCGCGCCTGCCGACTCTGGTATGTAGGAGATTTATTGCGCAGGCTATTTGTGGGAGTATAAGTCCGTAATTTACTTCCAAAATTCACGTATTTACTAAGTTTACAAGTAGAATATTTTGAGATTGTATTGTCTGTATTCGGAATTTATTTTTGTCTTATTGAAGATGTGCTGTTTCTTATCTGGGTATTAAAGTTAGAAAGTTGTAATTTACAGGTCATGTACTAAAACATGAGACTGAACATATTCAATGAGTAAATAATTAATGAGCGATTAACGCCCGAATACTCAAACGCCATTAAAATATAAAGTTCCGCTTAACTACCCGCGTTCTACTTAGTCAGTACATTTAAGCGGGACTTGCGTAGTCAAGTGCAACATAATATTTAAGTAGCGTTTGAGTATTCGGACGTAAATCAGCTGTATTTATTTAATTACAAGTGGTTTGATTGGTTTATGGGTATTATGGTATGGCACAGATATAGCTGTGAACCTTAAAATCCTCGATCGAATTCCCATTTCAGGATATTTAGTAAGATCTTGGGGCGGAAATTAATGATTGAGCTATAAAAACCGATGGCATTTCTGCCTAATCTTTTAAAGATACATGGGTGAATTTATAAAACCAAGACGATAAGGTCTATATGAACATGATCAAAGAGGCTTCCGGCAAATTCATTTGATAAAATATAATGTTTTCGTTATCAATCGCGCGTCCATCAAAAACATATTAACATGCAGATGTTATAGATACATATCTAATAAGCGTGTTTGTTTGTTCCAGGTATGTAACACGTGTTCTCTACTGCCCGTGCGTAACGTGGGGAATTCCGATGACCAAGCAGTACTAAACTAAAAGATTATTTTAATATACGTAGCTACGATCGAGCCGGTGGGTCAAAGGTTGGTGCTATAATTTTTATGTTTGTTTTGCCAATGATGTCCAATCGACAGCCTGATGAATGGTTGATTGTGTTTCAAAATCATCTGGTAATTCGAGACAGGAGCTCAAAGGTAATTATGAAGTAGAAGAAAATAACGAAACGTTTTCTTAGTTCATAGAACATGGAAAACAAATTAATTGAAATTAGACAAGAACAATTACTTAACAGATTTTCTATAAGACAATAAAATAGTATGGTACACAATCTTTGCGTTACAGTTTATTAGACATATGGTCCAAATTTACCCTCAAATAATATTGGAGACATAAAAAAATATTTATGAACGGTTCGTTAAAAAATAAAAATAACATTTTGCTAACATGATCTGTTTTCCCTTTAATAACGTTAATAATACACCAGCTTAACGTATACAAAATCAGATTTATATTTTTATTAAAATTGATAAAATGTTTTTAATTTTTTATCTGTTTTATAAATAAACAAAATAAAAAATAAAAGAAACTCTGCGATTTGTTGTTCCCTTCGCTGCCTGATCGTATATTTAATTTTAATTACCTTGTTTACTGCGTATATTCAAGTTTACCTACACAAGTTCATAAACGAGTAATTATTGTCGCACAGTTGAACAAGAGCGGTAATCAAATTATATTTGACGTGTACCAAAGTGCCAATTTGCAAAGCGCTGCACGAAAAACGTGAACTTTTTAAAACTCGATAAGTTTAAAATGGCGAGTTTTTTAAATATGGGAGTTTTACTGCGGTTACGTGGTTGTTGAAATAACTTGTAGTTAATTAAATACTGTTAAAATTGCAGTTTTCAGTTCTTACTCGTATACTTGTTAAAAATAACCAAAGTCAGTTGTTGAAGTTTTCTTTGTGTTATTTTGGTAATGTGGAATATATTTTGATTGTTGCAATCAGGTGTAGGCAAGGAAAGCAGTTTTGATACTCACTCACCCTAGCCAGTTTTTGTGTCCCAAATTCCTTAAGCCATGATGGAACAGCTGAACCTTTAAGTCTCGGCTTTAGTTAGGCAGTCAATAAACCGCGTAAAATACTGACGACTTAAATTTCTCCACCCAGTACAACGTAGCATACCATACATACATACATACATAACCACACGCCTTTTTCCCAGAAGGGGTAGGCAGAGGTGCTACTAGAACACCCACGTTTCGCCTTGTATATTCCGTCCCACGATGTGATAGGGGGCGAGCCTATCGCCATATCGGGCACAAATTCCTGACTCCGGGCTAATAATGAATAGAAAAATCCAATATCACTTTGCCCGACCCGGGATTCGAACCCGAGACCTCAGCTTTGCAATCACACCGCAGTACCACTACGCCACCGAGGCAGTTAGTCGTAGCATACCATGACCTTGTTAATAACTATGGAACGCTGCCCACTAGACCGTCCCGTCATCGGCTGTTGACGTCCCATACTCCATAGTAATTCGTCTGTGTTCTTTTTGTCTGATACATTTATAGTACGGTCATGGTATGGTACGTTATAGTGGGCTGTACCATAAGGGCTACAGTTCTTATTAATTCCCACTAAATGGTTTTTGGCGAACATTGTATGCTTCAGATGAGAATAAAAGTCCTTTGATAGGATGTGTACCTATTAGTATGACTTATATGTACTTGGTTTAGACAAAAGTCATACATTCCCATAAAGATAAAATCAATTATTACAATCTCACTGATCTCACATATTCTCACGTTGAAGGAAAACTTGTTAAGAAACCTGATTTACTCTGAATGATGAGTAATGTCTGCAGGTTCCGGTACATATGTACATCTAACAGTATTTGCGATTTATTATTTACATACAAAGTATAATAAATAAATATCATTGACAGCTACACACCCCTAATAAGATAGGTATCGTTAATCGTTTAATAGAAGCGGGTGTTGCCAGATGTTACAGGCATTTACTGATTATAATAAGACACCTATATTTACAAAGTATCTTTAAGGTCTCCGATTTGCTTTTTGGAAAGCATTTGATACTGTAGAAGTCCTGGGCGTGAGGCGCCCAGACACATATTTTCGTAAATTGTTTTATCGTCATTAGCCACAATAAAATGCGGTTATGTTAAGATACTTTCACTCAACTAAATTCATTAATGTGTCAGTCTTGCTCTGTTCAGTGTTGTAATGTTCTGTTGTCAGTTATGACTCAGAATGAACGGGCAGGGTCATCCGGGACGGTACCACTGTCTCAGGAAATCGACGTGAAGCGACAGCCTCGCTGTCGCATTTCGTTCGGTGGGTGAGATTACCGGATGTCCAATACTCCTTTCCTCTTCCCATCCTTTTTATTCCCCTCTCCCCTCCCAATTGGGTCGACAACACATCCATAATCCAGCGTTGTGGATGTCCATGGGCGGCACTGATCACTCACCAGTAGGTGACCTGTTTGCTCGTTGGCCGGATCTATGCAATAAAAAAAAAGAATTACCGGAGTACTCAAGTATCTTCCAAATTGACGACTTTTGTGGTACCCTAATAAAATAATTATTAACACACTGTACACAACACTGGCTATATGCACCGATAGATCGCAATAGGCCTGTGATGTTAGTCCCCGCCTGGCGAGTGACGGTATTATGGCATTGTTCGGCTATTGGATGTAATTACATGCGTGCGTCACAGAGAATCTACTGCTTGTTGTGTCTGTCGTTTACATCATTACTACGTCGCTCAGCTGACGAACAGAATAAAAAACAAGGATATTGTACTTGTCAATAAGGTTTTGTAATATTGAAAAGTTATTTCCAATACTTTTTCATTTCGAATATGATTTCATTTCATTGAAAATTTGTTTCCAATACTTTGATGTTATGTCTGGAATATGCCGAACAAAGATTTTAAGGTAATATAAAAGAATATTTTATTAAACAATAGTGCCCTTCCTATAATGTGCAGTAAAAATTGGAAAAATCAATATGACAATTATTTAGAGTTGTAATTATTATGAGAGTTACAGTACCCTATAATATGTCAAACTGTTCATAACATAAATTTTAATAAAGTTAAATACGCATACAATATAAAACTTAAATATATTTCTGGCATTGTATTAATTCACAAAAATGTTAATGTAGTTATTACCATATGCATGCAGTGAGGTCGAGTGATGAAACTTTCGATTCAATAACACCGAATACGTTGATTAATATTCATTTTCTTTATGTTTAATGTTGAGAAATGTCAACAGCTTTATAATAACACGCGTGTAACACTTGAATTCACAGCTATGTTTGTGGAGCGGGTGAAGTGAGCCTTCATATTTTGCCCTTACAATAGGGTGTTGGCAGACAATTTTGTGTTCATACTTGTGATGTGTACCATCAAGCATATTTTAAACTTCGTGTTACTTTGCTTCGTACGTCAATTTAAGTACGTGATTTTCATCTTCTATTTTTGTCTTAATGTATACCTTGATATCTCCTAAAATATATTACTTAATATGCAATATGAGAGCCATGATTATATTGGCATTAGAGTGCACTTTTAGCAATATATTACATGTGTGGGAAAATAATTTCCCAGCTTTAATCATAGCTGTAAGCATGCGGATATAAGATGTAAGAGATGAGATTTGAACCTTTCCTTTCGCTTTCCATCCACTTAATCCAATGCAATTAGTATTTAACTTTTTACATTGTTTTAGCTATTTCTCTGTACTTGTATTTGTTATTAAACATTTCATTAAATAACCTAACAAAACAGCAATATATTTCTCTACAAGAGCGTAAAAAAACTGTCGAAGTGACAGATCACGAGCGCAGTGGCACTTTCCCTCGCTTCCTCGATGCCTGTTTATGTGGAGTGGACCGACGCGCCGCTCAACCCATTTCCACGAGCCGGGCCGCTCTAACGGGACACGAGAGTCTATAAACATTTTGTAGTGCATTTGTTTTTTTCAATTTTTAACGGCCAGTGCGCTGCAGGTTTAGCTTCACCTGAAAATGCCAGGTTTGAAAATCGAACAGGATTCGATTGCCTTTTTATTGGTTAGATCAAAAATGACAGGTGATTCGTAAATTCTAGTCTAAGAGCATAGATTATTCCTTGTTGTTTTAAATTGGCAATAAAACAATGTAAATTATCTTGTTTTTTTTTATGCCTTGCAGATCATCAAAACTTAAACATATTGGCGTCGTAGGTTATGGCATTGTAAAAAGTAGAATAAATTACGACTAAAATAAACATGTCAATCGAAGTAATACGCTTATTGTGCGCGTCTCGAGCTTGTCGAGCCCACAATGTTGTTTATATTACGTAAAATCCACGTTTTTTGCCACGTCAATGTTGTACAAATACGGATGTCGGTTTCATCATTCGCAGTGTCATTCTCATTCAACAGATATGAATCTGAAGGAGGGATTGGTGATAATCGTCTTAATCCGTCATTTCCTATCCTTTTTCAAAAACGGCAAACGGCATGTATAATTTTCCGGTAATTGTCATCTCATTACTCATTAATCTCAATGTTGCCTTTGTTTACCATTATATGATTTGTAGAAAACACACAATTTTTTTTTTATTTGATTAACATTCTACCTACATGAACTGTACGCTAATTTCGGTCGATCTTTCATACCGATTAAAATACATATATATTTTTTAATTTTCGTAAATTGTCTATTTTTCCGTGGTTCGTTAATTTGTAGTATACGATTTCGAATATGAGTGACTTCTACCAACATATTACCACTTACTTTTCCCAATAAGTTGCCATTTCACATAGTAATCCTATGTCCAGGCCGCTATCGGACGTATGTTACGTGAGCGGACATGCGCCGGCCATTGTTTCACCATAAACACCACTTGCGTAATGTACGAGACGCCATCATGCAACGCATTTACATACACAGATACATGCGTGCGGTTTTTGGATACATTAATCACTTTAACAATGGTAATTATTTTCTATAAGTTATCTAACAATGTGAAATGGTAATGTTCGCACGGCCCGGAGAACTGATAGCCTATGGGGCCCAAAAGTTTTAAAGGCCATGTACCGAGAAGTACGGCGTCGGACGTCCGTATAATGTGGACAAAAGGTTGCACCAAGTCACTAGATCCAGGCTGCTAGCAATAAGTCCTTGTAAAAATCCAAGGGGGATATATTCGACATTTAACGTTCAGTGACTGATGATTTTAGTATAAGTTTTGTAATAGAGGAATAAATAGTTGCCGCTCTTTAAGTAAATCGTGAAGTTAAATTCTCAAACACGGGTTGAGACTTAAATTGGTAGGTGTTTTCCCAGAATTGTATTATTTGTTATTGTGAAGGGTTTATGGATATCCTTGGCAAGTAAATATTGCCGATTATAAAATTGTCAGCAATAAATAAGCACGATTACGCCGTACTAGGAACGCAGAAACATAAATAAGTCAACAAGACCTGTTTAATATAAACATTAGATAAACACGTCGTCAGCGAACACCTAGAACTTTCGACGGCTCTCAGTGATTGAACACACAGAAAAATATAAGTACCATAGTCTTTAATATAGTAATGTGGCATACGACGTAGATGTAAATTGATAAGATTTTTTTTTATAATCGTTAAGTTGGGTTTGTTGCAAGCCGTACTTGAGAACGTAAGTGAATTGTGAGCGTGGAGTGCACCAAGCCAACGTGTTCAATTTAGGAGCGAAAAATGTTCATCAATTCGTTGTATTGGCAATTGGTAGGCTATTTTTAACCGATGAACATTAACATGCAAGAGGCTTGCAAGACCATAACTAACCTATACATTATTATACCATTATCTTTTATTTACGGGGATTTCTTCTGTTCGTCTCCTTGATAGATAATTTATGTGGAATGTTTACCAGCTAACCAATGAAAAATAATAAAATGAATAACGATTACCATCAACATTTAAAAAAGGTTAGAGATCCTCAAAAGACATGCGACAAAGACTATTTCCTAAAATTATTCTAGCGATAGACGTGAGATTATGTAACAAAAAAGTAAAAAAAAAATCCTCCACCTCGTTTACGTAATAAAGTTAATTAATGCAATTTGCGTAGTTTTACCGTTTTATTTTAAAAGTTTGTAATATTATGCCGTAGTTGTTTGACTTCACATAATGGTTAACCACAATATCATTTGAGTTATTTTTGGGATTTCGTATAGTCAAGATTAAGCATTTTTATACATACATAATATATAAACAGCATGCCTTTTTCTCAGAAGGGGTAGGCAGAGGTGAAACCAGGACACCCACGTTTCGCCTTGTGTGTTCCGTCACACGATGTGATAGGGGGAGAGCCTATATCGGGCTTCAAATTGTATAAATTGTTTTAAGTTGTTAGACCAATTAATAACATTATTATAGTCGTAATTAAAGAATTGTAATAAAAAGAACAGAGCAGTGTCATATTATTTTGTCTTAGTTTGCACCGGTTGCATTGTTGAAGCACCTCGATACACATTGATAGAACAATAATACTTCCTTCCTCAAGGATAATAATTAATAATCTATCATGTCCTCATACAGCATAAATTTAATTATATTCTCTGCCATATACCATAAATAATACGTTTCATTAAAATAATCTATAGTTAGTATATTACGGTTATTATAAATTAACTATGACGAAAGGAAACTTTGAGATGTTGCAATTTTGTCCAACATTCCAGTTATCAAAGAAATTAAGTACTTATAAAATAAATGTCAGATGTACAGCATAGAGTCTTGTCTTCCTCTTTTTACTGAAATAAACCGAAAATACGAGTAGTTTTAGTTTTGCATATATTTTTACATTCTCTCTGATTATACGGTTTCGCACGGTACAAACTTGTTTTATTTTATATTTACATACTTTACATTTGACATTATGTATTTTGGTATTAAACAAATGTCAAGTGAATTGAATGTAATAAAAAAATATTATTTGTGTATATGAATATTATATCGAGTTAAGACACGAGGCTGCTACGATATATTAAATCAATTAAATATGTTTGAATGCTCGCTTATGTTACGTATGAATATTTCATAACGTGCATGTTAACATTTCTAATTGCATGTAAATTATTATGTATGTTTGTAAATAAATATTGAAAAGGTAAAGCATTTGAAACTTTGTATTCGATATGGATAGTTTTTACTAGAAAACATTAGGTTGGTCTGGCGAAACCAGATGTAGAAATGAGTATAAATAATTATATAATTTTTGATATCTACCTTCATTCATGTGATTGACATATATATGTAGCACAGCATAAACCGGTGGCTCAAGGAACATTAAATTGTGCATTAGAGTTTCCTTATACTCGTACCTAATGCAGCTGAACACTACAAGGGGTTCTTGAAAATTCGTCAAAGGAGGTTATATAGTAGATGAACATTTGTACGCTAGTTCGTTTTGCGTATTTACATAAAATGTTAAGCATTTTATACGCTACTCTTAAACAGTTTCTACTTAACTGTAATTAAATAGACGCCATTTATCGTGTTTAATTGACTGAATTCTTAAAACATTTCATAACCGAAAATTTAAAATTCGACATTAAAAAATATTTCACATAACTTAATCGCGTACTAAGGCAACCTTGTCATATTCTATGGGCGACCTCCCATACTTTTTAGTTAACTACAGTAATAAAAAAATTGGGTCAATATTTTTATGTGTCAATATTGTTATATTGGCAACATACCCAATGAGAAATGGTCAAACTAAAATTAATTTATGTTAAGATCAATAATGTTTACTCTCAAAGAGAAATCAGTTCGCATGGCAATAATAAAATCGTCACGAGACATTTTGTGCATTTACATTTCGCCCGGACATTTCAATATATTGAATACGACCACTTTGTTCACGAGACTTCCTCTTCCCATTTTGCATATGATGTGACGTAATTGTCGTGCACAATTCGTGGATGCCGGCACGAGAACAACAGTTCCGCAGTATTCTTGCTGCGCTCACGCTCGCCCCGATACGGGATGCTGGTGAAAGTGACTGTACGAAATAATGATCTGCACTTGCAACCGGGTCACCTCAATCGGCACTTGGGTAATTTGTCACACCGCGCGGCAATCTCTTAATTTTTACCGAGATATTTATCTCCTCGGGTTTGTTTTCATTGTAAATTGTTTGCCAACTTCTGGCGCAATCTTACTTCCGTTCTTATGGGCGTCGGGCTGTCTAGCTTGTCTTTCGATCTGTTTGTTTGAGCACGATTTAAGTGGTAGGTTTGGTGTTTACGCAGTGAAACTGGTGAAAAGCATCTAAACATTGTGTCTTTCCGTTTACTTCGTGTTTGCTCTATTTCTGTATCTGTAGCTCCCATTCCACACTTGTTCTCATTTCAAATTTCTACGACTACCAAAAAGCGAATTCACGACAATGCTAATTAGTTCAAAACCGTTGATATTCTGAGCGTAATTAATACACAATTTAACCCTCGCACAAAATTCGCGTGAATTGTCGAAGAGTTTTCCGACGCAGTGTGACAGGATCTTAATATGAAATGAGATACTGGAGTGGCGAAGTTTACTCCGTTAAGTTCGTCCGCGACTCGCCTTGTTCGCTACTAAGAACTCCTTAAAGTTTCGCTCAGTGTGTATAGATGCCTAACTTATTCGCTACCTTTGTTTGAAATGTAGCCTTAGTTGCGATGTCTTGATATACTGCTGTTGTTAGAGAGACATGCATTGGTGGTATGTTAATGAGGTTTGCCAACCAGTTATTAGAAATTATGCAAATTGATTAATAATACACAACTTGCGAAGTTATAAAAAGAAAATAGAAGGAATAAAAAGGATTGTGGGACCTGATTTGAAATATTAATTTTTGCTGAGGCTGTAAGGTCTACCTTTGCTTTGTTTGTTCCTTTGAAATAAAAAAAGTAAGGTGAGCACTTTATTTATTGCTGTTTTAACGACTTTCGCTGCTGTGAAGCCGTCTTAACCAGAAGGCATGTAAATATGTTTTCAAAGCTCGAGCAACTACAAATTAAGGTTGATTATAAACTCATTAAAACAGCTTTCTACTGAACTTTGCACATTCAATTTCTAAGGAACGCTAGATGTTGATGTGTGTGACGTAATTCTAAAAGAAATGTTCTTGGAATCGTTCCTGAAGAAGTGGGTCATGCTCGTTTCATGCGAGTTTTTGGCAATACTTTAATTTTTCGTCGCATTCCGACTGCTCTTTACAGTTACTGACCGTAGTTTGGTCACTAGCCATTGCGGTGGAGTAATTAACTTTTTGTTTTTAAAACTCATCAAGTGCGCTGTGGGGCATTTAAATTCCTATATTGTATGTGGGCTGTGATATGGCTAATGTATTTACATTTATTAATTTTAATATTAAGAGAACTTATTTTTTTATTAACAGACACTGCAAAGTAATTTGTATATATGTATACATCGTGTAAACGACCTTTGCCATTATAGTTGTCTTTACGTGAACTGAAATGCTTTCCGTCATATCAAACAAGATAAATAAATTGTCCAAATATTTAGATTTGGCACACGTGGTTACCGATATGTCGATTGTCGACTCAACACTTGTTGTCCCGATTGTAGTTTCTGCGTATGGATTGATACCAAAGAGCCTTGACCAAAATCTCCAGAGGCTCTCAATAAGCCGTAGGGTCAGGAGCCAGATTCATAAGGCAGTATTGCTTGACACGGCACTGAAGGGTCAATATTTTTATATGTATTTTGTATGTGTATTGTATATGTAAAAAAATACTTAAGAAATAAAGAGGCCTCTTAACATTAATTCAATTTATAGATAAAACACTCCGCGTAACTACACAAAAAATATCCCGTAAAAACCATTTGCGAATTAACAAATGTATTAACATAATACAAAGGCAAACAGAATAGAATACGGATGTCATTTTTTATCCAACTCGTTGTTAAAGTATCGAAGGCTTCCAAGTTTATTGGATGGGAAAAAACTGATTGCATTTCATTAGCAATCCTTTGTTGTTTCAGAACTATCTGTGATCCAACAGATTCACTGTGTATTACGTGCCTAGAATTGTTTATTGTCTTTCTCTTGTGTTCTCGTTAAATTAGATAGCCGAGAGAAAGGGACGAAACTAATTAGTTTGAATGCTGAGGATGGCTAGTGGATGCTGTTGGGTTTTAAATTTTAAATATTTTTTAAAGGAGTTACTAAGAGAGTTAACTTCAGTGAAATTGTGTCATGCATAAAAATCGTAGGAAGTAAGAAAAAATTAATTTATTAAACAATTTATTAATGGTTTAAAACTTTAAAGACTAATTGACAGAATTAAAATATTTAATTAAGACAATTTTTGGTATAGATGTAATTTAAGTCTATGATCCGAATTTCATTCATCAGTTGCTTGTAAAATAGAAATACCATAAGAGGCGACTTTAAGTGATACTAATTTACAAACAAACAAGGTACTTTCTAAATGCAACTCAAATATTTATGTAACATTACACGCGGCTGTGATGGATGCTTAGTTGTTTTGTATGGAGAACGTATTTACTTTAGACGGCCTTTCGATCGTAGCCTTAAGTTCGACTGTTATTGGGGATAAGATAGGCAAATTCTAACCGTAAGCTGTACATAAAAGAAGAACATGTTGACGTCAACAGCTGCTTTATTTTACTTGTAATTTTTCAGTCCACATATTCGTACTGTCAACTGTGGTTCTAAACAATTCTTTCTTTATTTTCTATTATATCGATCTTTAGTAAGCTTCCTATAGAATGGTTAGAGCTCCGGTTCCATATATCACAATATCATTTGATTTTGCAGCTTTGGCTCCTAACCGACGTTTAAAATCCATTGTACGGAATTGTGTATTTACAAGTTGGAACCAGAAGTGTTGTTGTAACTCATTATGGGTGATCGTAAACGTTTAAACCGTTTGCACACATTATCGCGAACACACACTCGAACACTTATGACTGCGGTGAGGGTACGACAACCTTGGACACAGCTGACGTTCTAAAATTTGACACTTGATATTATGATATAGATTACACGGTATGATTAGAAGTTATTCATTGTTATTTGAACGATATTACTGAGGCAAGAGAAGCTATTGACATCCACTCTAAAGGTGGACAATCTGATAGAAGTTTCAAGAAGCCACTTGGCGCAACCGTTTAATAAATTGCTTAAGTAATCTTTGGAAAAGATCTATTAGACATACTGTAACTTATGATCACGGTCGCGAAGGGTGATGATATATAAAAAAATGAGGTGTGATGACTACGCATATATTTTGACAATGGAAATTAAGATTACCCCCAAGGTTTTGTAAGTTATTTATAAGCAATTTGTCTGGAAGGATTAAACATATAGGAAGTGGATTTGCATAGTCATTTAACGTCAAAAGATTAATCCGTTGAGATGTAATATTAGAACAATGTTCCCGCATTGCTAATGTGTGACGCAATATTACGCGTCAAGTCTCATAAGTGATAAAGATAATATGCCATTAAAGTTAATGGCATATGTCCGTACTACGCTTATGTCGTTTATGATTTAATTGCTTCGTACAGTTGTGTAATGTTGTGTATTCTTTGGTAGAGGACCAGAATAAATGCCGAAAAACATACATATGTCAGCACACAGGGATGAGAATGTCGGCTCCTGTTTTTATAGATTCTACTTTCTAGTATTTTAAGTAGCAAACAAATGAAGAATTTATGCTGCTTTGGCTTCATTTATTTACCTCTACTTAACTACGGACCAATAAAAGTGAAGAAATCAATTAAATTATTCTAGAAAAGGATGTAAAAATTTACGATTATCATATACTAAAAATGGTTGTGCCAGAACATGTTAATTGTACGAGAATAAAATAATATTAAACAAGATTTACATATTTATCGGTACGAAATTGGATTTTCCTGACGTGTGTTTGTCACACGTGCTTCAATAACAAACCTACAATAGTATTCTTAATGTGTTAGTCTAGCATGGACTTTTGTCTTGCTGCTGGGTAAATAGTATGTAAGAATTGTTTGTGTGGTCAGGGATGTAAAGAGATGGAACAAATACCTTCTGGGGTTCATGCCTACTTCAACGGCACCCTGCTAGATAAGAGTTGAAATTTTGGTGATCGTCCATACCGGAATAATATTCGCAGAGATGGTGTAGTCGAATGATAATCTGATAAGTGATAACGGACAGCTGCAAACCAGGGCCACTAGTGCGAAAATTTACACCTTGGGCTTGCTCAACTGAAGGTGAAGGAAAACATCGTGAGGAAACCTGCATACCATAGCGATTTGTATAAATTTCTATGGTATGTGAAAGTCCGCCAACCCGCACTAGGCCAGCGTGGTAGACTATATGGCCTAACCACTCTCAATCGTACTCTCGATTGTAGAGGAGGCCCGTGCCCTGCAGTGGGTCGTATATGGGCTGCACCACACACACACACACCACTTGCTCAACTGCTTGCTACATCGTATAGTTCAAACACATGAAGCGGTCAAGAGTCAAGACTGAGAATAAATTTTTCTCATAATCTTAATGACGTTTGACGCCACAATGTCAAAGATCTAATATCTACATAAGTCAAGGCAGCATAACCAATTTGATTCTATATGTACATATGCAATCGTGTGCATTAGTTTACTAAATCTCAATGACATAGATCATCATCACATTCATCATTAGCGCCATAATCATCATTAGTCACAGGATGTTCAACCGAAACTTAGAATACTCCAAAATATAAAACAACTTGTTGAAAGCGACCTGTTTTCAGCGACCTCCTTTTTATATTTATTCCTTTTATTGATATAATGCTGAAAAGAGCGAAGGCGTTAAGCTGAGGAGCGAGCCAACTAAGAGTCGCCCTTGAGCCACTTAAATTTATAATAATGCAAATATTATTTCGTCTAGAGTCTAGGACGTCAAGAGTGCTCGACAATTAATTCGGCGAAACTTTATTATTTCAAGGCGGACGCCGAAGATGTTTTGAAAAAGGCTGATATTAATAGATTTTATGTAAATAGAACGATTTAATTTTATCGTAATTGTTATGATGGCAATGTGACCTTTGAATTGTGACACATTAGCCTCTATTTAATAGCGAGTATTATTTTTTAGTTTTTCTATTTGTATGAATAATATATTTCCCTCGGTATTGGATATCTGCCTGCTACAAATATAATGGCGCCTCCTGCCTTTTGGTATCCGTTTTGGTATTGGCGAAATTTAAACGCATTGTCTATTTTTTATCGGAAAAAAGCATTTGAAAAAAATTATATCATCATATAATTATTATCCGCATATACCATTACTTTACACAATTTAGATCGCATTGACTATTAATTTATTCTTCCTTAACCTACCTTGTCCTCAGCTATCTTATTTTGGTGTTCATGTTTTGTGGACTTTTTATTAACAGATTCCGAACTAAATATTTTAATACAATGCTCTTTTGTTCCAGGTAAGAGTGAAGGATTTTCTTCAGAGGTCACAGACGAGATAATGTAGTACGTACGTAGATAATCAGTATTAATTTGAGCGTTGTTGCTAAACACCGTTAATTTTTCATACTTCATTGGAAAAATGCTAATTTGGTTATTAGAGATTTTGAATGACTTAAAACGCACTTTATTACGTATATATATTTGAAATCTTTCATTAGTAATTATGTGAGTATTAAGCTTTTCTTCAGTTCGGGCTTGGAAAATTTTAGTGCACACGACCAATCTCATAACTCAAGATTTAAGTAAATTATAAGAAAAATGTTAATGTAAGCCTTCGCTTTAATAAAACACACATATGAGTAGGTTGTGGCCATTTGTATGAGAGTGGAGTGGCGATAAGCCGCGGTGAATCACAGTGCAAACACATTATGTACGATGTTATATACAAACGGAGACCTATCTACTATCCACGAGATCTCGTGACGCTGATTCAGCTCACGTTATGTACTTTATATTCTGCCTTTTACTTGGCTACTGTTTGTGTTTAATCGGTTGGTGTATCAGTTGCTTATGGTTCAAGGTTCTTGAAACATCGGTCCATGTGAACTTTGAATAGTAGTTTCTAGTTTGGTACTCAAAAGAAGTCAAGAAATTTAATCCATCTTTTGCAAACAGCATCTGAATAGATTTTACGTTTTCTGTTTTCATTTCGCAAGTTGTCAAAGGGATTGGATTTGCGTATTGATGGCCTATGTTCAATCGCACGGAAAATAATCCTATAATTTATCGACTTTTTTAAATTGAAACAGGCTTGTTAGGTCATATGGGATATTAATAAATAGAACCTTACAATTCGAATACACGTGCGTTGTTGCCTTGTCTAAGAGACTAGTATTACGCTGATAAATTAATACAACATTAGTAAATGTACTATTACATGTCATAAATGTTTCAAATCTAAGTTCATGAAGAATTCAATTCTCGCTAATACTTATAATGCATGCACACATACCAACATGAATACATAATATTACAACTATGTCGACCTTTCGGCAATCTGATTCGAGATAAGCCGTAGGTCACAAATGTGGGCGTGTACACGATCCGATGCTCGAGTGAACTCCGCGACCTTGATCGCTAACGGAGTGTGTACACTGGGTACTAGCACGTATTTATTATATTTTGTATCTACCTTGCTCAGTACTTAATTGTGTTATCTGCTCTTATCACTCTTGATGTATGTGCTTGTATATTTCGTATATACGTATATTTTTCTCAGTTTATTTATTTTTATTGTTTTTTTTATGAACAGGAAATGTGGGTTTTTGTGATATTTAAAACATGTCATTGCTTAATTTGTTTCATACATAAATTTGTACACATTTGCTATGCCGGGTGTTGCGGAGCTAAGAAATATTAATTTCTGTTTCTTACGACAATAGACACTTATCTTTAGATTATGACTTATCAATTCATTTATTCAAAATGGTATGTGGCGCCATTCCAATAAGAAAATAATTTAAAGATACAATTATGTAGGGTAATTATTACAACCGCGAGAGGAATGCAAGGTGTGCGCGTATCTAGCGATGCTCGGCTGATTTGCAATAGAGACGCGCTGCGGTACGTCACGACATCGCAATCACGACGCGCGCGTGTCGCGTTGGATCGGCACGTTCGGCGCGCACGTGTGCATTCTCCTTTACACCATACCCATTGACATTGGCTTAATATATTGTAGGGAAAGTATTAGATTAACGTGATGAAGTGCTGTGTCAGATAGTGAACACTGTACTTAAGTTGCCATAGTAACTAGTGCAAATGTCGAGGTCCGGAATCAAACAGAATAGGACATAGGTACATCAAATTAAAAGGTTTCAACTGATCATTGTTTTTTTATCAGTTGATTCTCAATTTACAAAACACTCTATTTATTTGTACATAGAAATAGTGCATTCAAAAGCAGAAATGTTTGCAGTGAGTATAAATGTTGTCTAAAAGGGTAATTAGTATTTTTAATTGTACAGTCAACTTCGCTATCTTCGTATGCATAATGTATAGCTTTTGTGGCCTTTTTTTCTATTTGTAGCAATTATTTATGTTGTACATGCGATTGTTGATGTATTTATTTCGTCGTTAGGCTGTTCGTTTAATGTTGTACTTCTTTTAAAACGTATCGTGAGACATATCGTTTTAATAGGACGCTCTGAACGTCTTTGGAGTAAGTCTATATTATACCTATAGTATGAGCTGATGATAATGATGGAATCTAAACATGTGTTTATTTATTTTACGAGTATACGTGCGTACACATTGTTGTGTAAGAAGTGTGTTTATTTACTTTTGAAATAATTTATGCGCATACTGTTTACAGTTTCATGAAATGCTCACAAACTCTACACTTCAAGCTACCTTCATGCTAAATTTTATTGAGTTTCTATAGCTTAACCTTGAAGGAGCAATAAACAAACGCCACTGTCTTAACATTTACAATGTTAATGTTGACAGAGGTTGACACCCTCGTATCTTCTCGAATTTTATATTTATTTATGTACATACATACATAATATACATAATCATCACTCCATTTTCCCAGAAGGTGTAGGCACAAGTGCTTCTAGGACACCCACGTTTCGGCTTGAGTGTTCCGTCCCACGTGGTGACAGGGTGCGAGCATACCGTCATATCGGGCACAAATTCCTGACTCCGGACTGATAATGAATAGAAAAATCCATTACCACTTTGCCAAACCCAGGATTCGAACCCGAGACCTCAGCGTTGTAATCGTACCCAAGTACAAACCGCATCACCGACTCAGTCAGGCAGATATTTATTTATTTAGTACATATACAATGTTGTCGTATCGATCTTGGTTGTAACATGTATGGCTGTAAACCATAACGAGTCTTGGTGATTCTTATGACTAACGTAAATTTTGTATGAGTTGTTTCACCATCATGTCCGGGCGGATACGAACATCCTATCAGTGCATCTAATGTTCGTTTTAAAATATAATTAAGTATTAACGCTGAAAAAGTGGCAGCTATTGTTGAACTTTCAACATCCGGACATGAAACAGACGGTTCATTATCACGTGCTGTGTACACGGGCCGTTAAATATTCTCGCTTCCAAGTTAAATAACCAATTTTTTATTTTATTTTTAGCATCATGAAAATATACATTTTAATAATTTTCTCGTTCTTATATGAGTTATTACAGTTATTTTAGAATTGTAAGTTTGTGTGTGTATGAATATAAATGGTTTGTAACAGAATTCCCATGGAATATAACATTACAAAGTAAATACAATAGCGGTTAACTCGTGGTAAAAACGAATGAAATTCCCGTACCAAGGCTTTTCGCAGCGATGGCCTCTATGTCTTATCTAATTTTGTACGACGTCCGATATATTTATATGAAAATATATTGAAGGATTTTATAACCGAAGGTAAGTAATTTCGAATATCCGCAAAGTGGGTAATAGATCCTGTTGAAATCTGATGAAGGTCTTAAGTCTTTTAATGTCGAAAAAATGTTTTTGATCAAATTGGTCCATTTGAAATAAAACGATTTTACTGAGTTTTATATTAATTTTTAAGTTTCTGAAGATTTTGTAATTATAATTGTGACTGGACTGAAAACTGAAAGAAGGATGTCTTTGATACGACGGAAAGATAAAAATTAATGAAGACCGCAATACAATACGAAAATTAGTTTCATTTCAATCAAGTAACCTCCGCATAACCACAAGAAACTGTTTTTTTTTATTGCGAGGAATGGCGAGACGAGCATACCATTTGCCTGATGGTAAGCGATATGACCGCTCATGGACAGTAGCAAAACCAAACAACACCATGAATTACAAAGCAATGTTTGGCATTCCACTGCGCTCGCCATCCTGAGACATAAGTTGTTAAGTCGCATTATGTCCAGTAGTTACTCTGGCTACAATGTCCTTCAGACCGGATCACAACAGTGCATTTACACTGCTGGTTGTGAGAGATAATGTTATGTGTAAAATATTATCGACGATGTTTATTGCTATGCAAAAATCGATCACATTTGTTTTGTTTCCCACTGCGTTATGGATATATTTTTTACAGTTCGACATTGACATTGAAATCCCCTTACAGAATGACATTAAAATTATAAGCGAGGTAAATTGCTGTAGACGTTTTATCGATTTCACCATTTGAGTCATACTTCTGATTCATTGTTGGGCTATTTCCTGGACAAAGAATGTTAGCTTAGCATCAGGTACAAAGCAGTTACTGTGCCGTGACATAATAAAAAATAAACGTAAACTGCTAAATACAAGGCTTAGGTTCCATTCTCAGTTAAGTAATATTACTCCCAATGGGTTCGTAATTCCTATGGCCTCGAGTCATTGCAAGCTGAACAATTTTGCCGAGTTTTCTTCTAGGAACAACGTTGTGGAATCAACTTTTGTCTACATATTATTTTCTTGCAGAATTCAATTTTCCGACCATTCTAAAAGATATTATTAACCTATTTTGTTGCTTTTGATCCAGCTATGCACTTACCAGGTTCCTGCTGTTTCCTAAAACATACATTTAGGAAGCAGCTTTGTTCACTAAATATATTAAATTCACACTGAATACAGATAGCTAATTCGAGTCTTCTGCTATAACTGTTTATATCCTGAGTTAGATATATATAATTATTCAAAGTACTATCGAAAATTCTAGTTCATTCCACCTGACATTACGCCAGCTAAATTTTTAAACTGAATGTACAAATATATTTAAAATATCGTTTTGGTGGATAATTAATCATCGTTATCAATACTGCAACATCAACATCCAATTTGCGTGGCGGCGTGTACAAACAACATAGATTCAGATCGCGATGATTGCATTGTTGACGGGTCACGGCTGTGTCAACAGTCCAATCGCCACGCTCGCACGATTTCGACGGCTAATTGCTAATTTTGACAATCTCCCGGAACCGATACAAATGTGTGCGATCATCCAATATTCGCTTTGGCTCTGGATGTTGGCCATGCGACGGTAGTTTATGGTATGATTCACAGAATTTCCACGAAAAATTTTACATGTGTTTTTGTGATGGTTGCACTGTGTTCGTATTGGCGGCACTAATTGTTTGTAAATAAGAGTGATTACGTATAATTGTTAAATGTATGAATTTATAAAGTTGGGTTTAATTACATTTAGTAATAAATTTAATGTGGTATAGTTTTGATGATGTAGTTAGTGTGTTCAGAGACTAATGTCATTGGAGTATCGAGACTGAAGCAAGTATTGCCTAATTTAGTATGGTATAAATTTTGGTCTAGATTTTATCCAAATGCACATATAAAATTATGCTATGGATTACAAAGTTATCTTTTTTGCCAATATTCTATTCGCGAAATGAAATGTTTACTACGAAAACATATGGATTGTATTATTTTAGATCGATTGTTATTTCGTGGCTGTCTGCAATAGACACCCTTCATTTATTGAAAGAGGTTACAGGCGTATTTCACACTCGTGCTAAATATTTATATCACGAATGCTGTTTCGTTTCTCGGCAAAGTGTGACCTATTTGCCGTAATTTTTATTTATTGCCACTTACAACCAATTTCACGGAAATTCATCTACGTCATCTCGATATTTTTGTCCGAGCGGTCTGGTGTAGTAATTAGAAACTTTTCTTTGATCACCAATCGACGATTGTTTTATAGCTACGCTTTTGTATTTGTTATGGCTGGTATTTTCATTGTGAGAGTTTTGGATTAGTTCAAGAAAAATAAATTCTTCACTAGATGTACGTACTATGCAATCCTTTGCTTGGTAAGAGTATATATAAAAAATCCATCATCACATTACATATTATTTTAGGTCTTAAATTAGTACTTGTAATTTGGAATAACACAACAGAATCTGTTGCAGTATCATGCTATCAAATTGCTCTCCAATATGAAAGTCGAAAAATAATCACTTCGAAGAAAAAAATCGTAACACGCTTTCTAATTCTCGATTTTATCAATATATAAATTGTACAAGGCAAAAGTTGAGTTGCTATAGATAGTATTCATACTGCATAATACGAATCGATATTTACATTATTAACCTATATATTTTTAATTTTATCTATTTCTCAGTGTTTTAATAAAGACGCAAAGATCTAACAGCCAAACTCAAGCATGCTACATAAAAGCAGCAATTTTCCAAAAGAATGATTGATATTTTTCTTTCTTACTTTAAAAAAATGGGTCCCCAATATAAACACTTCGCGCCCGAGTATTGACAAAAGATATTTCAAGAGCCTCGGTCTTAATTGATCGTTTTGTAATGGGCAATTATCGGCCTCGTTATTTGAAGGGAGTCATTTTCGGCGGGCGCTGAGCGGCTAGCCTCGGAACTCTTAATGGCTTTAATTTTAGTACTGTATCGGTAATTGCCGATTTTATTGTAAATAAATGTATTATTGCGACAATTAAAAGGCTCGATGGGAGTTGGGACCTTCGGTCGCTAATGAATTTTGTTTGCGTCTGAGTTTTATTTGTTGAGGTTGTGTTTTGAAGGGCAGATATGTTTATTGAGTTTTATTTTGAGATATGAGGAGCGTAATGTTGCCAATTTATTGAATCTATATCAATCGTGGTACGTTTTATTGTAGAATTGGGCCTTCCCCAAATTTGATTTAAGACAGTTAGGAATTCCCCTACGCTGGCAGCAGGTCTTGGTGGAGGGAAAATGTAATAAATTAGACTATTGATCAACTGATCAACTTTAGTTTTAACACTTAACTAAGTGTTAAAACTAAAGTTCGATCACATATGTAAATATCCCTTTTATTTTGTTCAAATATGTTATCAAATGTAGGTCTGTTAAAACTTATTATACTTCTTAATGGTACTGCAAAACAACACTTAGTACCTGAGTATAACAATAAGTGACTTGTTCAGAATATAGACTACCATCTTTTTTTCGGCACAATTATATCCACTTGTTAAAATGTGATCGTACAAGTATCGAGCCAAGTGGGAGGCAAGGTGGTCAAATCTGAAATTGAAATGTGTTGGTGCACGAAACTTGCCATGTAATTATGCATACAGAATCAGATTGTAAGAACAGCCTCTCAGTTTTCAATCAAGTTTAATGGAAGCAATACAAGCATATTTTAATAGCTTCAGAGTGATTCGGCTGTTTCGTTCATTGTCTTTTATGTCGTTCCTAGGAATGCATCGCTTCATTTAAGATTAATAAAAAATTGTAGCCGTAAAATCTTAGGCTATTGACTCTGGTTAGTCGTATTCTTATTTAGATGACATTCAATTTGCCAAATTGTAGTAGAGTTTTTGACGCGTTATCTTCATTCTTCATTAAAGTTTAATTATCTATGATTGTCCATTTAACGGAAAATGTCGGAAGTTTGTCCGAGATCGAACTTGAGATATTTTTATACGCCCATCCATACCACGTTTTCGCTCAGGTTTTTATTGTTATAAGATCGACGTACATACATACACTCACGCCTTTTTCCTAGACGGAGCCTACCCTGTCTACGCGCCTAGGCCGAGACGCCACCAGTACACCCACATTTCGTCTTGTATGTTCCATTCCACGATGTGATAGGTGGCGAGCCTATCGCTATATCGGGTACAAATTTCTGGCTCCGTGTTGATAATGAATAGAAAAATCCATTATCACTTTGCCCGTCCCGGTATTCGAACCCGACACCCCAGCTTTACAATCGTAAAGTCGTACAACTACGACACCGAGGCAGCCGCAGTAAGATCGACGTAAGTATATGTATAAATAGACAAAATCATGTAAAACGAGAAATATAAAAGCCTTATTGTACGGATTTATGTCAGATAATCTTTTTTGACTATACGAGATGACTCATCCTTTCCGAACCATATTTTAATACTATGTAGCTAGTAGCTGGTCATGTATAAAACATGGCGGAATTCGCAGACGTTGCCAACAGAAGACTAATGCGCTAACTGCTGAGCGAATCCGACGCGGAAACTCATTATTAATTACAATATTTCATAACTTTTGACACCTACTTTGTACTTTGCCGGATGTTTCTGATTAAATTTATAATGAATACCATGAATTATGACATATAATTAAATAATTTATGATTTAATTGTATAAATGCAATCATATTTAAAATACAATGTGATTGGATTCATATTTTGTAGTAATACAATAGTTACTAAGCATATTGGAACTTCTGTATATCATAGCGGGAGTTATGCATTTCAAGAATTTGGTCATATTGATAATCTCATATTATCCTAGAATTTTTTTGCTGCCTGATGCTGACGGCTGTCATTTTGGCTACAGTTGATATGACGGTAAGTGAAGTTCGTCAGCACTCACTAGACCAGCGTGGCATATGGCTTAACCCCTTCTTAATTGTACTCTCGAATTTAGAGGAATCCAGTGCCATGCAGTTGGACGGATATGCGCGGATAAAGATACAGAGTGAAGTATGTAGGTTGCTAATCACCATTATTAGAAGTGATTATTTGTTGCCATAGAAACCCGAGGGGACAACTAGTCTATGTTCTAATAACGAAGCCAAGCGTCCAGGACGAAACAAAGCGGAGTTAATCAATCTGTAATCTGTCTGGTGTAATACTGCCCGACCTTTGTAGCGTGTTGCAACGCGGAGCCGTGTGGTGCAACATAACGCACACGTTGGCTTATCGACAAAATTGAATCGAGCGGTGCACCGGGTTGCATATTGTCTACAGAAATTAAGGGCATTCTGTTGTACATTGATTAAATTATTGTAAATACTTTGATTGTTTTTTTATATTATATCATCTTCTTCTACCCATCCATCCATCAGCCAAAGGAAGTCCACTGCTGAACATGGCCTCTCCTAATGATTTCCACAGTGACCTGTTGGAGGCAGCCTGCATCCAGCGACGTCCCGCGACCTTTACCAGGTCGTCTGACCACCTAGTGGGTGGAGGTCCCACGCTGCGCGTTCCGCTTCATGGCCTCCTCCTTCTTCTACCACAGGGCATAAACTGCTAAACATTTCCAGCAGGCTGTTTTCCTATAAATATGTTTTAATATGTATTCACAATTCATGTAGAATATGTAGAGTTTATTGTCTACTACAAAGAGAGATATCGTAGAGCATATTATTATGTACCTACTCTCCTGCTCCCTTTATATTTATCGTGATAGTTTTAAGGAGCATATGACGGAAATAACAGAACAACTAAATACATAGTATGATTTAAAAAAAAGTGTAAAAAAACTTTTTAATTATAGTCTAGGAGGGTTCATTAGGCATACAATATGGTTCGACCAAGTTTCTATGGCTAAAATCTCACGGCTTGTTGCCAGAGTAACTACTGGACCTAACGAGCCTCAACATCTTAAGTCTCAAGATGGCGAGCAGTGGAATGCCAAGCAATCCTTTGTAATTCATGGTGTTGTTTCGTTTTGCTGCTGTCCATGAGCGGTCATATCGCTTACCATCAAGCGAAGGACATGCTCTTCTCGCCATTCAACGCAATAAAAGAATCACAATCCATTTAACAATTCAAAGTAGAAAAACTATTACATTTAGGTTAATTATCCGTGTTGCACACATCTTAAGCCTCTGTGATTGACGGTAGGTCAGGAGTTGAACATTTTATTAAGCAGTAAACTAGTTTAATGTGACGTTAAAATATTTCACGCCCTACTTACTCTCGTGATACGTTCAAGTGACCTTGTTTGAAGAAATATATGTAAAACCCATAACTAAGATTTCCTAGAGATAATTTATTAATAAACACATACAACACCAAACTATGAATACTAAGGCGTGTGTTTATGGATCATCATAATGTGTTAAAAGTCTTGTAATAACCCATAAAAAAGAGTTGAGCTTTGATAGAATCGAATACACCTTTTAAATAATTGTTTTGTCAAAGATCTTGGTTGCTTACTGTCTGTATTTTCTTTCATACAGAGCAATAAATTAACCAATCTTCAATTAGAATCTTATCCGAGACCCGTATCACAGTAGCCCGTTCCGTCCAAATTAGGCTATCGCTCCTCTTTTATTTTATACAAGAATATCTTAACTAATCCAATTAGATATGATCACAGGAGGTATATTAGACTTACCAATGTGTAACAATTAGACCGTCCTAGCCAATAAGACACGGTAACATTCCGATACTTTGTGTGTAAAACAAGGGGCGTGGGATAAACGAGAGCATGCAAGACCTACCTTCCAACTGACTACAGAGTGAGTAGTGATAGACATCAGCGTTTTGTCACATACTTCCTTGTAAATTATTTTAAGTATTGGTTTGTTTTTTTTTTTCATGAATAATGCTTCTTTTTTGTATTTTTTTTATTACTGTCCGACAATAAATTATTTCTTTCTTTCTTTTTTTTTCTCTAAATTAAATAGACTAAGATTGTTCGCTACTGTAGCGTTTAATAGTATCATTATGACATGTTTTGTACCTTAGTACGAAAATTAAAACAAAACCGAACATCAAAAGTAGGCCCCCAGTTTATAGCAAAACGTGGAACAGCTCGCTTTTCTGTTACATACAAGTACATGCCCAAAGATATCTATTAATAAACAAAACAAAGTAAGAACAGCCTCCGTGGCGCAGTGGGTTAGACGCCGACTGTGAAACGAGAGGCCGCGGGTTCAAACGTTTGTGTGATCCACAGATATTTGTTTCGGGTCTGGGTGTTTGTGAGACCGAGAAATCTGTCGTAGTTTCTGATACCCACGACACAACACTCGAGCTGAAGCCCCACGGAGAGACTTTCTCGCGGCAATAATCGTATGCCATTATCGTATGGCATAACCCCCATAGATTATCGTATTCTGGAAAATGTTTACACGATGCAACTTATTTATAATCATATCTTCGAGCCGGGAAGCTCTCGCCGTGTAAATGGGACTTTAGTGTAGGGTCAGGACTATGTGACTGTTGGGTGTGTTTGTATCTAATTATTGTCGATTGTTTATCGTAGATGAATATATCCGTAGCGCAATATCGCTGTGCTTGGGGCAGCTCGACAGCAGCGATAAAGGCCGCGTGGCCGAGCGGTGACGCGCTTCTAAACCAACATTGGAGTTAATGAACTAAGCGTTATCTGCGCTCGCGGATCACTTTTTGTTAACTGGTGGGATTTCTTAACTGATTAATTGTTTTATTATAATGTTGGAGTTGGGTTTTTGTAGGAAGTCGATGTAGGCATTGGCGATAGAAATATGATAAAATAAGTGAGTGATTCGTATAGTTTTGGTTATTGATCCGTTAATTATTTTGTGGAAGATTTTTTTAATTCGGCACCCATTTTTACTTTATGAGTATAAGTACACGAAAAAATAAATTTAGAAGCAGAAAAATGCTTTATTAACCTTATTTATTATTCGACCAGTATTTATATTTAATTAGTTAATCCGCAGTGTACATTCAATATGTAAAGTTAATTTTCAAATACCCAGCTTTGCCATTGAATTTGTAAATAAACAATTTCTGCAGAATTTAAAAGGATTTATATTCGTTTTTAATAATACTGGTTGACGTAATAAATCGAGCTTAACGTCAATTATGCGACCAAACGATAAAACCATTAACCGTACATTTTACGTTACATGGAAATACGTGGATCTGTCCTTGTATAGAACGACGGAAATATCAAAATGTCTATCAACCAAATTATAATGGAAACATCTGTATCGAACCGTTTATATTGTACGTCAAAAAGGTTTTATTACGATGTGTAATTATAATATAAAGCGACTAGATTTTAAAATGTGAGGAATATTCTTACGTGATACAAGAAATAAGTAGCGAGATGCACACTTCCTTAAGTAAACAATAATAATGACGATAAGCCGAATTGTAAATTATTATTCCAATAATCACCAGCAAGTAATTACTAAAAGCTACGATACCAAAATATTAATTTAAACCATAAAAACAATTATTGCATTTAATAACAAAATTACTAAAGAATTTAAAATAACAGCAAGTTAAGTAGGTACATATATATTTTCTTCAATATTCTACCAACCCATGCCATTACTACACATTACACAAGATGTCTAGTTAATACCTCCAGCTATTGTATTTGCCAAATATAAACAATCAGAATCCGAACCTCGCCAAGCAGTAGCAGCTCTAATAACATAAAAGTGAATAGCGCACTCGTGTTTACCTTCCACGGCGTTGGCAAAGAATCAAAACTGTATCAGCAGTTATTTCCTAGAGATTAATGTTTAACAACAAAGACGACGCGGCCGACGAGGAAATCCGACGTGTGGAATATTAATGATGCTATGTTTGTTTTTGTGATCGATCGCCGAGCCCGAGAGGATTATTGGCCTCTAAATCACACCAGCGGGTTTGATATCCAGACAGTTATTGCGGTGCTTCTTGTTTCGAACTATTGCGTGTGATTTTTAGTTTTTGCTCTGACTAAACTAAAGTTGATGGTGAGTGAGATCCAATTTTGATCGGTGAAAGTCGGTTGTATCTTGTCATTTCATACAATTACGCCTTGTTCAATTGTTCTCAATAAGATTGTGAGCCGAAAATTATTCGTCGAAAATCACGTGCGCTATAATATTTGTCAAAATATACTTAACAATGAAAGGCTTCAATAATAAACTGTTTGTTTTTTTTTTTCGATCAGAATCTATTTGCGCCGTTAGTTTGATAGTTGCAACACGCAAGATTCTCAGTTGGTACTTTCCATTTTTTTTAAATAGGGAATCATGTTCATCATCTTCTGACGCAATATCGCTGGCTTTAGAAATAAAAAGTAATATAAGGGCATTAGTAACAGCTGTTTGCCTGTTGTAGGATACGAGCGGTGTGTTGTGTGTACGAGTAGTATCGGGTCAGCTGTGAGCCGCTGATCAATAAACTGACAAGGTTGACCGGACCTTGCTGCTTACGAGCCATGCAAATCCATTGATTATAATTAGCTGTGTACACGGTGCTCGTTGTTCTGTTGCATGTTTTGATTTTACTATACTGCTTCTTGAATAAGCTGATTCTTGAATATTCTCGATAGTTTTTGGTGTTCTGGAATTTTCGTTGGGTAGATAATTATTTTTTTTTTTTTATTTTATATATACGAATAACAGTGGAATCTATAATAACTTGCTTAAGTTATTCGAGAATCGATATCGATGAGGCCTATATCTAGCAGTGAACTGGTAAGGGATGATGAATCACACAGGAAGTCCAATGTTGAACATAGACCTTTCCCGAGAATTTGCGTAGAGACCTGCATAAACGACCCTACATCTAGTAGTTTTATATTATTTATCCATTAGACGTAAAAATCGATAACTTGATTTGTGTAACAGTGTTCAATGTTTAGATATAAATGAACTATCGGGTTGAGTGACCTTGGTCATGCGTGGTGTGATATTAAAGCTAATCCCACTTTAATCGATACCTCAAAAGCCACAACACATCAAAATGATATTAAAATAGTTTTAGGTGTAAAAAGTAATTAGGCACCTTCTAGGCAAGCGTAAAATGTAGATTATTATCATTTTCCATCAGGTCAGACAATAGTCAAATAACATATAATTGTTAAAAGAAAGTCGATACAGCGATTCTTTACGGTACATGAAACAGTAATGACATTTAGGTCGAGCTATTGGGCCGACCCTGGATTACACGATACTATCTACAACACGTTATGCGAGGTCGTACGAAATGCATTTTTATACTATTGTCTTTAATATTATGAGGTAGCTATACTAGTATACTTGCAAGGATTTACCCTTCGGCCTTATCTCAGATTTGATTCTCGTTTTCACCGTGTACGGCGTTTGGCATCAGTTGTGAACTGTGATTCTGACTGTTGTAATCCGGTTGTTTTGTGCACGGGCAACAGGCAGACATACAGTTTTGCCGCCAGAATATCGGGCAAATCCATGCATTTATGCTAGCTATTCTTGTAATTAACATTCCTGTCAGCTTAACAGTAGCTGGCATTTGGCAAAACAATTCCAAACGAAGCAAAGAACATTAGTTGTAAAACTATATACAATGTATGTGTAATCTTTTCATTAGTCAACCAGTAAAAGTAGGTCATCGTGTAATTACAAATAAAATTCTTTTATAATAACTGCGTTCTATTGCTCGTTCGAACGACAATAATACGCCGCGACGCTTTGAAGTTCATTCTCAGCAATGCAACTTTGTTATAGCAATAATGATCGCTATATCTACCTTCAATCATCTTCGACCGCGAAGAATTTTAATGGCCTTTTCCTGTTCAGCCTGTATGGCGTGATGCCCATGGCTAAATTGGAATAGACATTGACGGTAAAGGCCTTCCGTCCACTACAATGTCAAATACCATGATAAAGCCATGGCGGATCGCTGGACGGTGGTACCGGTCATGGCAACTCATGTAATATTTTTCAAAACGAAAACCGGTAACATGCGCGAACCGAGAATTAAACTCAGAACCTCTGAGTTTTCAGAATACGTTCCCACTACACCTATGAGGTGGCCCTATGTCAAATAATTAATAACAAATTATGAAATTAAAAATTAAATTAATATAATCATGGAATTAGTTTGCCAACCAAACATCTTGCCTGCTTGGTAACTAAAGCAGTTACATACAGATAGCTGAATTGACAAAACCAGTAACATCACACCATCCACACACACATCCTATACCGCTGAACATAATATTCAGACGTAACACGCGTGGGAAAGCTTAAATGATAACTTGGCGAAATTAAAAACCCCCACAATCCCTTTGACTTTGCACTCAAAGGTGTTATTTAAAAGCGCAGTGTTACGTGGGTGGTATTATGTGGTAAGCAGAATAGGACAAAGGGAGCTGTGTGGGCGTGCTGCTCAGTAAAATGGTTGACAAAGAGGGCTCGGCTCTCGCGCCCATGTTAATTACGACGGGAAACCGTACTTACATAATTAGGAATACTGTTTGTTAGTGTTGATTCGGTTGTGAGTTATTTGGAAGTGTGAAAGAAATGTTATATTTGTTTTCAATACATTTTATTTTTATACTGACGTCACAGCTACGATATACCTACGATACGATGCTATTATTATAATAATAAATTGGTTATTAAGTCTTTCCTTAACCTAGGTAACAAACAAAATTTTTACTTAAATTAAAAGTATTTATTGAGAGATGGTTATGTTTTGCTGATCGATAGATTTATGCAGCCCAGCTAATTATTGTAAATTGTAATGTATTTGCAAAATCGATGATTTTAAAAGCGATATTATACATATGAAGCTCGGTAAATGTCGAGTGGATCAAATATAAAAGCAAAAAGATAAGAAGAAGGACGTCGCTCGGTACTACTCCTGATCAATATCATATTATACTTATTTTATATTAATCCAGTTCTATATGTTTAACATTTTAAAGTAATTACAATGTAAATTCGACCTATTTAAATGGTACCCCACAAACAGTTGATGTGGAACACTGAACCGGCTTTCTCACTCAGGGTAAATTCAAACTCCGTTTAATTTAACCCACGGATAAGTGAGTTTCGCCTTGAATAGTTTTTGAAAGTCATTGAGCTCGGAAGGGTTCTGGGCTAATAACTTGGGAATTGTTTACCTAGTCTATTACTGAAACCCGCTGGCCTAGTATTGACACTCGATTTCATTTATTTAGGATTCGGGTCGGAAAGTTGCCATTTTGCTAATCATTGCGATGGATTTTAATAGAACCTAATAAAATATTATAAAGAGTAGGTCAGCTGTTCTATTTTCTAAAATAAGTAACTCTTAATTGGTTTAATTCGTATATTGGGAGTTTAGAAACGAATAGTCCATTTTTCTTTACATAGCATGATGAAATCGAGTATTTATAGATACTATTTTTCAATTTATCTCTAGTTTAATATTTTACACAATAGAATTCGTGAAAATACAAACTTTTTTCATTATGTGTTCCCGTAATAAAATGGACGCAAATATTGCGATTTTATGGGACTTGTTGTTTCTGTAAACGGCTAAAAAGACAAATAATTGCGAGTTATTGCTATTTGTTCTGCGTTTCTTTGTTACTTTGTTGTTGTTTATTTTTGTCTCGTTACCCTGCGAAGACGTCCTTGAAGACTGTATTTTACAATCATTATATTTTATGTCATTTTGTCAAATAATATATGCTTTATAATATTTTTGCATTCAATACCAAAAACGTGTGCAAAATTAACAACTTCGGCGTTTTGTTAAATTATAAACATAATTGACGACAAATAAACATCGTATGTACATTTTTAATTGCATGTTTAAACATTTTTGTATTCAAAATGTTTTTTGGTGTCACACAAATAAAAGGTGTCTTCGTATGCATGCAAATCTTTAAAAGCATTTTAACTAGGTTTATAGTACTTAAAGAACAATATCTGGTATTAATATCTTTAGTAAATTTTATATTAGTGCCGAAAGGACAAATGGTTTGCCAACCCTGCAGCTATACATGTCTCGCCCATCATAGTCTTGACGTATTGAGTTCAGTTTCTTAGTTAATGGGTCCGCTCAAATTAGTAGTATACCTGAGCACATTAGGGACGCTTCTTGATCTAGTTTCGGCCTAATTAAACCTCGTATCGAATGAGCAGGGACCCTCCGTCCTAATGGGGAGGTCGGGGACCTTTTGTACTGAAACAACGTGCGACAATGTTATATCGGATTCTGGTAAGCGAATAGTAAGTACAGTTTCAAAGGGCAGGTTTAATTGATTGTCCCTTTACAATAATTTATGTTGTTTACAAAATGGCAGTGTTTTGGCAATTCCGCTTTTCTTCTGGCGGTCCCTTGTTAAGTATTGTTGGACACCTCTGATTTATTATAAGTTTCTAGTGTCCATTTATTCTCCGTTGTAGGCTTTATCGAATTTATATAAATACGAGTCTATTTCATCTTGCTATTTTTAATTGGCTCTTTCCACTTGGTCTATGTTTTTAGGGAAATGTATAGTGACGTTATCAAATCAATATATTCGTTATTCAAATAGTCTTTCACAAGATCCTTTGAATTTTTAATTACTGCTACCACCGCTTCGGAACGTGTTGTCGCTGTGAAGAAGAAACGGTGCAAGAAACTCCCTCAGCAACACGAACTGTCTTCTTTTTTTGTCTTTCTTTTTCTTTTTTTATAGCCATTTGTAGTAACAGTGTTTCATGTCATAAATGTCACAATATAATGTCAGTAGAGTACAATGACCTACTGTATATGATGTACATGTTTTGACATAAGTAGGTTTGGATCTACTTAAGTTTAACGGTGGTTCATTCGTTTACATATTCTGGCTGGTTCAAAAAATCCAGGATACTTCTATAAATACCAATACAAGAATATACTCCGTGTTCTGTTTCGCAAGGGTTATAAGGATTTAGTCCGGCTGGAAGTAGTCGAGATAAACTATGCGGTGTGTGGGTGTGTCCGCCGGTCGGACCGGTTGCGGCCGATTGCACGCCCCGGTGTTCCTTACCGGCACGCACGAGTTGACAATACATATAATATACGCATACATACATTATACACCAAGTCACTACATGATCTGCTCATGTGTGTAAGGTTGGATTGGGTTTCTACACGCTCCAACCACGTGGTTGACGGTCGGAGGTATAATAGTTACAGCAAGTTTAATGCCAGAATTTCTGTTTGCACGGATTAGCTGCTTCTAATTAGGAATAGCCGATAACTAAGCAAGGCTTTAGGGATAAAGGATTATCGGCTTTTCAAAGTACTGAGCTTGGCGTAGGGGTTTTCAGATATTAATTGTAAGTAGACATAAATGGCTCCAATTCGATATTCGGATTAACGTTAGTTAATCGCAATGTTAGCACGCATTGCGTGCATTGTACAAGTATGTAAATATTTAAGTTCCGTTTGAATAATGCTGCAAATTATACGCAACCAACATCAATTTGATTCGCATTATTTACGAACTAATCCGGTTCAACTTAGATTGGAGACTAACCATTTTTTTTCGCATTTGCGCAGATGGAGGTCATGATAACCAGTCCTTACTGACCTCGCCTACGTCCAACATTTTAATAACGTCCACTCTCCTGAGGCACGTTCTAAATTTAAAATTTAAAAATAAGCCATTCTATTTTTCTTATCCCATAAAAAGTTCAAGTTTGTGTCGTGAGAAAAAAGGTTGTTACACCACGTTAAGAAGTTCCCACCAAGGATTTTTTATCATCTTTTTATAACTGGCCGTGTAAAAATAATAATGGATGTTTTTAAATATTTCATTGTGCTAAAGATATTCTATTCGTCACGTCCTCTAGAAGAATGGTTATTGCAACAAGCATGACGTCGCGGCATAACACATCGCAATTTCCACAAGTGTTATTCGATTGTTCAGTTTTCATTGATACACAAACGTATCTAACGAGCCAAGACTTGTTGACTGCATCGGACCGTTCGTATCTAGTTTAACACGAATAAAACGTACACATTGCAGTTCGAACCGACCATATTCGGTACCAATTTAAGTATCATTTGTTTACTAAGTAGTCTCTTTTATTATACACCACTCTACACTTTGCTCGTGGCACTTAAAACACCATTCGTTTGGGAAATTACCATACTTTTGCGACTCAAAATACAACGTCTTAGTACCTTTTTATTTAAATATCTGTCAGCTAATAGAGAAACCGAAGTATGCAGATTGCATATAAGAACGCATGAACTTGGCATACTTCAATAGGTTTATCACCTACCATCAGGTGATCTGCGTGCTCGTTTGCCGTACCTATTGAATAAAAAATAACAACAAGCATACAAATAATATTAAGGATATAGTTTTTATTGATCCATAACACTAAATCAACTTTCACATGTATAATTGTGTAACACCACAACTACCGGTTCCATAGTTCACTTGGAAATGACGAGGACGAAGTATTGGTGAAACAAATTATTCTCGCTGAAAACAGGATATCGCCTCTCTCTTAAAGATCGCAGTGTACCAGCATGAAGCGTGTACGTGAAAGCATCTGAGTGATCAGAAAAAGGCCATTGGTACTCCGAAATGTCAATGCCGAGTAACAGCATTTACGAATATTGCAAGATCGTGGTGCTGATGTGTAGAATGTATCTAAAGCGAAGGTAATTGTTTTAAACTTGCTTTCACATGCTGTCGCCTGTCGCTAAGATCCAATCTGTACCATCTGTGATACATCTCTCTCTTCAGCTTCACGATCGTGCACATCCACATCGGTCTAATGGAATGTGATATCAGTAACTACATATTTAAGGTACAACTATTAGACTGTACTGTAATCTACTATTTTGTTAAAAGCGAACTGCAGCCAGTGACTGGCCAGCTCGTCTATCCACTTTCCGTGTAGATGTCCAATGCATGTGTCAGTTTCTTCCAATTAATTTTACTGAAATACAGAGTTAAACAAAAGAGTAATTGAAATATTAATTGCTATGACTTTGGGTTTGACTCTACAGTTGTGATGTCGTATACAAACTACAAATTGAAAACAACAGGATAAAAACACTACATCGAGAACTCTGGCACAAGATATTCATATAATTTATTAAAAATACACAATAAATAACTTGTCCATAACAGGTGTCTATTATCACCACTTAGCATCAAGCGGAGCTTCCTTATACCACTTAATTCCCTATAAAAACACTGTAAACGCCGGGTGAAATGTATTAGATTAAGGAAAATTAATAATTTTTGACTGTTCTCGGCCGTTCCTACGCTAACAGCTTTTGTGGTGGTTAATGGAGAGAACAACGGTCCAGGGCCGTAGCCAGGGGCGAAATTGTGGGTTGTGCCCCCCCCCCCCCCTTAACACTACAGCTGATGGATTTTAATTAAACGTGACGTGATTGAATAGAGTGTATAATTTTGCAAAGTTTATTTTAGTGTTGTAACGACTTATTTTTATCGTGATTCGAATTTGATTAAATTACAATATTATGTTTAATCGAATTTGACCTCCGTGTTAAACAAGTTCATTATTCGAATCGAGACTAATAATTGTGTCGTCCACAAATATCGTACCTGTTTGATTCGGGTTTGATTGTTATGAGACAGAAAAAAATCCGTAACTGTTTGATACTTTCTCAACCTGAACCTCAAGGAAACATTGCGATCGTCGCTTTATAATTACTCGTCTCATATCCCAGTCCACCCCACTTCAGTATTTCACTTCTCTATGATAATTTCAAAGGTCTAAGATGTTCACGAGGTATAACTGCAGTGCTCTGCTCAAAAATTATTATCTCGGAGAGGTACAGTCCTCTGCATTGAGATGTATCTGTATAGACGACGCCATGCCCAACACTGGGAGAGTCTCTACGGATAGTGTGGGGTGACTCGGCCCTGGCTCCGTCGCCGTCGTCTGCGAGCGTTCGGTAACGCGGTGCACAGCGCGTGTCCTCGTTCCCTTTCTAATTATAGTAAAAGGTCGATGCAGAACCTCCGTACTGTAATCCTTTTATATGGTAATTGCTTTTATCCAATGTTAATGTTCCATTTATATGGATGTGAAGGAAGCTGTACACCAGTGGCGAAGCGTCCATACAACCCGATTAAAACCGGCTTTCCTTTTATATCATATGTGTGTTAAAACTTATATTTCTTACAATGCCATGGAGAAATTAGAAGATATCGTTTAGAAACTCATAATTACGTTGGGACAAACATGATTCTTTTAATTATAAGTACTAAACACTAATTATCGTAATTTAGAAAAAGACAGCAATAGCGTCTTCGGCTTGCTGTTTAAAAAAAATTAACCTTCGCCACTGCTGTACACAGATTGTCCTGTGACATACATAAGCCTATATCCCTGCAGGGTAGGCAGAGTTGACAATAGTACCACTCACAGTATGTCACGTGATCATGGGAGAACCTATAGCAATCTGTCACATAGGTACACTTTGAGGACATTGCTTGTGTGATAGCACCTATATGAATTGTAAATTGTATTTTAAGTAAATGTATGGAAATTAGAAGTTATCTAATTAATAAAACCTGGTTCTTACCGTGTTAAGTTGCTGTCGAACCGGTTTGATATTTAAATTTAGGGGATGTGATGTAGAAAAATACGCCAGTATATTAAGTAAGAAATGGATTTTATCATTTCAAGCTATATGTTACTAGCATAAAACCAAAATGTTTGTAAAATTACGCTGCACATTTTCCGTAACGAGTAATGTAGGACCTTTGCAGCCTCGAGTGCGCTTATGTTTGTAAGTATGGAGAATAACTTACAAACTAAAACACGTGTTGTTTACCTGTTAGGAGAAATTGCGCCGATAATATTATCATGCCGTTGGACCGTGGAAGCCACTGCGAACTTGTGAAATTTGCCTCCAACAACTAACCTAAAATGCAAACTACGCTCGACCAGATACTTCGAGAGCTCGCTAAGTTCCAGCATGCATCGATCCTTAAGTGCGCAGACTAAACCAGCTTCAGCTAACAAGTGGGTCAATCAACATCAATGCAGAAACTATTTCCGACTAATTCGCCGGGTTTCGCTAGATATTGCGAAGTGTCTCTCGTGGTACCGCTAATGTAGGACAGAGTGCCCGAGTGGCCAACGTCAAACATTCAACTTGCATACAATGTTTGTTCCAATGTTGGACATTGTTGACTTGCAACATTGCAAGGAATGTGACTGCGGTTCGTGAATTAAATCCCGTTTTAAACTACCGTGTATGTGTTGATGTTGTAGATGTTATCTCGCCAATATTTATACAGCTGCATCTGAAGTACTCTATAGTGTGGCAATCACGGAAATGTATTTCAGTCCTTTTATAAATTGAAGTACATATGTATTGAAACATTACTTCGTTAGCCTGCGCCAAGATTGTTTAAACAACTTTATGATCACAGCTAACTTTTTGCACTAGGTTTTGAGGCCTACAAATAATATTTAGCCGGGTTTTGACTCTTGGAATCCGTGGGTTTTGAATATTTTAAATAGGTAATTCTTTATTATTACTTTTATGAGTAATTCTTTATAAACAGGTGAAACAGGTGAACAATAAAAACCCCTTGCACATTTTTTTTCTTCCTCTTCTTCATCCTATTGTACCCAAAGTTGAGTATAAAGCTTTTGTATTGGTAAATTTTACCTCCCAATTGTGGACAACAATACAGCCTATTATGAATTATAAAATTAGCTTATATAAAATAACTCCTTTTACCATAATGAGACTTCTAACGAAAACCCACTGAGATGAGAATGCATGCGCCGCGCCGTCGCGTCGCCGCGTAAGTTCGCACGGTTGTAGGTCACGCTAGACAATAGCCGAGTGCCTAGGTACTAGCTAGTAGTACTAGGCACCTCCGCGGAGACTGGACCGGTCGCCACACAACACTGCAAGTTTTTGTTCTCAATTCTCATGGGATTTTATACGTAGTTCTGTAATTGTACTGAGCTTTTAGTCAAATACAGATTTTGACAAGACGGAAACGAATTATGGGAACGGTTTAGGTATTTTAGAAATTGGTGAAACGTGTTCGAATTATGTTCACAGATATTCTAAAACCGCATTGAAAATTGAATGGTTAGGCTGCAATCCAAAACCAGGCAAAAATATAATCCTTTGGTTGTGGTTAACGATAATGTGATTTTTATATCTGAGAATCCGCATCTTTTACTCACCGATCACAGACTCTTAACATCACCGTACTAACAATAAAACAAAAATACCATGCTAAAATATCATACAATAATATGTATAGATACTTATTCTATGCTTAATTCATTAATCGAATGTATAATAAGCTTCTATTTAATCTATCGACAACTTAATAACATAAATTACCCCTCCTTATAAATATTCAATTGGTATAATATATGTTTGTTTTCGCTTTCGCATTCGCGTACGTTGATAAATTAACACATACGATGTTAGAAAGTGTAGTTGAAAAAGTTCAAGTCCTGCCGCGGTATATTCATGTCACGCGCGACTTTCGACTGTTGTATAATGTGCCTTATTTTCGTGTTTACTAATTCTAGAAGAATTGCTATCTTCTTTTTTCTTCTGCTATAATTTATTGGAGTTGGAGCAAAATATTTTCCGATTTTATTTTCACTTGCCAGCTCGTCAGTTTTTAATGATCTTTAGGCCGTATTCCGTGTGAACCCACATTGATCTTTATCTGCATTTTCAATGTCCTCCGCAAATGCTACTTTTTCTTCAGAATCACAAACATATCTGTCTTCAGTGTCTTTGCAACGGTCCTTCCAATATGACCAAATAAAAGCAACATTTTGTTATTATTCATTATTGTATCATCACACATATTATAAGTTCCAGTGCTGAACATCAAACTTTTGCATTAAGAAGCTCAGATGTTACTTTCAGTCTAGTCCAGATTCCAGGTCCGCCTAGTCCGGATTAGTAGTCTTTACATACCTTCAAAGTCTTATGAAGAACTCTTAGGTACAGAGACATCCGCACCATATTTTCCTCTTCAATTAAACTGAAGGATAATTAACCAGTCATTACTACTGCAAGCAATACATACTGGGGATTCCGTAGTACCGTGTCATTCGGATTTTCCACTGCGTTCCAAGCCATGAATATAATCCATTCAAATTCACGGTTGATTTGCACAATTGTGTTAAGATTTCATTTCAAATGCGGGTTTGTGACTAATTTATTACTGTTTGACTCTCTAATTTAGTTCGTATTAAATTCTGTCGTGCAACGTGCGAATCGCAGATCGCTGATGACCCAAAAGGCTTAAATGATTACCTTTTCTAGCTCCCGTAATTTCAAAGATATTTTATTCAACTTAGATCTAGGTACCAACTTCTTGGTTAGTTTTCTACCTTTTGGTATTCGATGTTCTCAATTTTAGGGCTGGTATAGGTAAAATGAGATCACTCATTATCAAATTTGGAAAATCGTTTCTTGCATCTGCTATCTTTCGATGAAGAACCTAACAACTTAATTTCAAACATGTCCAAATGGTTACTGTGGCTTCATATTAAGCTAATAAGTGATAACCCTATACATAGGCTTATATGCATTCATCATCATCATCATCATCAGCCCTTTATAGTCCACTGCTGGACATAGACCTCTCCCAAGTTATGCATTAAGAATAATTATTTTAAAAAATTACAATTCCAGATATGCATATATTCTAGAAATCAGAATAAGTGTATTTTTATGATTACGCAAAATGTAGCACACTAACGGCCTTATTCACAGACGGTTTTAAAAACTATTTTAGTTATAGAATGTTTTGTCTTCTTCGCTCAAACTGAATTCAAAAGTTCTTCTAAGGCATGATAATTTGTAAACTAAAATAGGTTTTAAAATTGTCTACGAATAAGGCCGTAATTGTTTGAATATAACAATCACTTGGCCCGGTCCACACAATATGTTGGTAAATGTAGGTTGTTCGTTGCATATGTACGAGTATTACTGACCGCAACGCAATTATATCGTGGTACTGAGATCCTGTTGCATGTTATCGTTTGAATTTTATTAATCGCCAACGACAATAGACGTTGTTTGCGGAAAATGTGAACTTAAACTGCAGGTGGAGGATGCTGGTTATGAGAGAGTTTAAAGTGCGGTAATATTAGTAAATAATATTGTAAGTGTAATTAAAATGTTAGTATGTGTTTAAACGAGTACTGAAATATACTTAAGTTTTTAAACGTATTTATTGTCTGCAATATTTTACTAAATACTATTATATTGATCAAAACCTTTTGCCTCAATATATATCAGTAGACTATGATTTTATAACCACCCAAACATTAATATATTGCGCAGCGTACACTGCAGCGATTTGTAACGGTTCCAAAATTAACGATATTGTGACGAATAACCAACGTCAAAACAACCAAAACAGAATACCCGCATGGAAAAAGAGATTACAGAATAAAATACAAGTTTATAGAAGAGACATAGGAAGGGTAACCCAATACATACACGGAAATAGAAGCAGGAGAATGACAGTACTTATAGATAGTATAAAAGATAAATTCAGAATACACTCACGCTACGAAGAACCAAATTTAACTGATGAACAATACTTAGATAGCTTAAAACAAAGACTCTCAGCGGCTTCAAGTAGACTTAGGCGATATAATAACTGTACCCTCAGGAAAAAACAAAATTCACAGTTCATACATAATGAAAAAATATTCTATAGGCAGCTTAACGAGGCCACGAGCAACAGTCGAGTAATAAGTAACACATTACCATCAGTAGAAGATCTGCATTGTTATTGGTCTAATATCTGGGCTAACTCAGTTGAACATAGTCAGGAGGCAGATTGGATAAAAAAAGAAACTCAAAACCTACGAGATATCCCAGAAATGGCATTCGACCGTATCCCATTAGAAGTTTTTGTTAATGTTTTAAAGAAAACTCACAACTGGAAGGCACCTGGTACTGACCAAATACATAATTATTGGTACAAAAAATTTACTTCAATTCATCCTTTGCTTCACAATTATATAAATAACTTCATTATAAACCCAGAGTCAATGCCAACGTACATAACCCAAGGTAGAACATTCATGATTCCAAAAGACTGTAATGATACTCAAAATCCAGCCAAATACAGACCAATAACATGTTTACAAACTTTTTACAAAATACTAACGGCATGCATATCCCAACTTATTGAGAAACATATTACAGACAATAACATTCTTGCTGAGGAGCTGAAGGGATGCCGCAAATTTAGCCAGGGCTGCAAAGAACAATTAATAATAGACTCCGTCATAATGAAAGAAGCACATACCAATAAAAATAACATTTGTACAATGTACATAGATTACAGTAAAGCCTTTGACTCCGTACCCCATAGCTGCCTAATACAAATCTTGCAAATTTATAAAATTCATACCAAATTGATAGAATACCTACGTAAAACAATGCAAACCTGGCGAACTAAATTAAAAATAGGCAATAAATGTCACGTAATTGAAACCGAGGATATTCAAATCAGACGTGGGATATTCCAAGGAGACGCCCTCAGCCCTCTTTGGTTCTGTTTAGCTTTAAATCCCCTTTCTAATCTGTTAAACCGCGTAAATTCAAGAAATCCTACATTGTGCAGCCAATTAACTCCATCTCATCTTCTGTACATGGACGACATAAAATTATATAGTAACAGTGTAACATCTCTCCACCTACTTGCAGACCTAACCCAGCAGTTCTCCAGAGATATCCAAATGAAATTTGGTGTAGACAAGTGCAAAACATTAACTTTTATACAGGGTAAACTACAGCTATCAGATTATACTCTTTATACAGGAGAACAAATAGAAGCAATGGACCGTAATGAAAGTTACAAATACCTTGGCTTTCAACAAGATAAACAAATCCGTCAGAAAGATACAAAAATAGCTGTAACTCGTAAATTTAAACATAGGCTTGGATCAGTACTAAAAACGCAACTCAATTCACGCAATATTACTAAAGCCATAAACTCTTATGCAATCCCTATCTTAACCTACTCTTTTGGCATTATAAGTTGGTCCCAGACGGAATTAAAAAACCTACAACGCGTTATTAATACAACGATGACAAAGCACCGTAAACACCATCCACGATCGTGCACGCAGCGCTTAACTTTGCCAAGAGAAGAAGGTGGTAGGGGGATAATAGATTTAGTTAATCTCCATAATAAACAAATATCTGCACTTCGCACCTTTTTTCATAACCGAGGAACTGAATCTAATTTACATGAACGCATAGTAGAGGCCGATAAACTATTCACACCCTTAAATCTTCATGATAGAAATATCCAAAGAAACGAACAGATTACAGATAACAAAATAAAAATTACAGCATGGGCACAAAAATCTCTACATGGCAGACATCGCCACGACCTCCAGCAATCACATGTCGATATGTTAGCGTCGAACGCATGGCTGAGGCAAGGCGATCTCTTCCCAGAGACAGTGGGTTTCATGCTTGCAATTCAGGACCAAATAATAGACACAAAAAATTATCAAAAACACATTATCCGCAGACCAAATATCATTGACTTATGCCGACACTGCCACAGTAGCCCAGAAACCATACAGCACATTACTGGAGCATGTAAATCCATAGCCCAAAGTGATTATAAACACCGCCACGACCAGGTAGCAGCTATAGTTCATCAAAACCTGGCTTATAAATATAAATTAATCCCCCAGAAACAACCATATTATAAGTACGAACCACAATCAGTTTTAGAAAATAACAAATGCAGGATTTATTGGGACAGAACAATAGTGACAGATAAAACCATTCATAATAATAGACCGGATATTACTGTGTTAGATAAAGATACCATGACCGTATACATAGTAGATATCGCAGTTTGTAACACCCATAACCTAAATAACACCTTCACTGAAAAGATATCCAAGTACACTGACTTAGCCATTGAGATTAAGACACAATGGAAAGTCAATAACACCAAAACTGTCCCAATAGTTTTATCAACTACTGGAGTTATACCACACACCCTCCACACTAGTCTCAAAACACTCGATATGCATAAATCCACATACATACTTTTACAGAAAGCAGCCATTTTAAATACATGTCGCCTGGTCCGTAAGTTCTTGAATAACAATAGTTAATCGAACCAAGATAACTATATCTCCTTGGCTTCGGCCCGAGTATAGTATATTGCCTTCCAACTACGGGAGAGAATGTTAGATCTAAAAAAAAATAATAATAATAATAATAATACACTCTCAATCGTACTCTCGATTGTAGAGGAGGCCCGTGCCCTGCAGTGGGTCGTATATGGGCTGATACAATACAATACAAAAAAAATATTTTACTAAGACTCATAATTAATTGCCTTTTGTAACGTGACGACGTAAAAACATAAACATACGCCGTATTCCCATTTGAAGGGGTCGGCAGAGGTGTTACCAGGATACCCACGTTTCGCCTTGTATGTTCCGTCCCAGGATGTGATAGAGGTTATAACTTGACGAGTTAGCAAAAAAATATTTAGACCGTGTACAGACTACAGAGTTTTTGCCAAATTTAATTACGAACGTTGCTGTATGAATACGCATAAGATCTCATGTCTGAATATTGTATTTTTATAAATAATTTCGTAATATCGGTCGACTGTATTATGTAGATATATTTGGGTGGAAAACCGTATACTTTATACCCTTTTTCAATAAGTCCCTCGTTTAACTTTACACCCTGAATATATGTATAAATAAACAATAAAACCTCAAGACCTTCAAACCAAGAAAGCATTCTGATAGAGTGCAATATATTAAGGGAGGAAATGCACGATTTGATCCAAAGCGCCGATTGCGGTTTTACACGCAAATCGCATACAATATATATGTACATATATCTACCTCCTAGTGTTGTCAAACCCAAGTTGAATTGGGCGGGTATGTGGCACGCCTGCCGAAATGGGGGAATGGAAAATCACCAAATGGAACGCAATGAACGCTTCACTAAAGAACTGAAAAAAGAACCTTACATTACTATTAACACCTCAGCTATGAGTAGGGAGGCGTTTGGTCACGGTGTACAACATTGAAGATTTAAAGATAATTTCACAGAAATTAAAAATATGGATGGCACAAAAATGTGGCAAATCGTGAACTTGTATACAATAGTAGTTGACGATTTTATCATATTCGTAAAGCACGATGGAAAATTTCAAATACATTCCGAGACCAAATTTTACATACATAGGTAACTTACGTAGTTGTTATGGATTGATTTTGAAATGTTAAAAGATAACGAACAGTTTCGCATAAACTGACTCTATGTGTTGCTGTCATATTTAACTATATTTGAATAATTATGACCTAAATAAAAATATATTTTGATTTGGTTTTTCCTGTGTTTTATATCCACTAATAAGTTAGATAATTAATTAAAATGACGGTTAGTCATTAATTGTAAAACTTATTTTTATGAAATCCGTGGTAAAGGAAAATCCCCTAAATTGAGAATAAGTTATAAATTTGAGAGGGTCTTATTCTCAAAACAAAGGATAAGAAAACGCTGAGAAAAAAACGTAGCATGCACAATAGTCTGAATAACCTCTTGAATTCATAACACGACACAGTGAACAGACGCGTGACATAACGCTGAGCGGTCCAGTGAGCAAGTGGCTTTATGTGTGCTGCTTCAAATGATACTCGCTGTTGGCGACGAGCGTGTCGAAATACTGTACAATGGGTGATATGTTAGAATTGATGGATGGTATTTTGGGTAATTTATGACTTGGGGTCTATTTGGATTTAATTTATTGTGAATATGCTTGTAAACCCTGTGATTAGCGCTGGATATAATTCTAAAATGCATTGATGTACCTTGATGTAGGACTTCTGTATCTGCTAGTCTCGATTCTCTATCTGGATTCTGGACTATCCTGAATTTGCCAGGTGCAAGCAGTCTTTTTACCATGTTAATATTTAAGAAAAAGTTTTAATAATGTCATTCATGACTTTCCTATTATAGACTCGAAGATTGAAAAGTTATTAGAATTTCATCCATTGTGAGTTAATGACTGCTAGAAGACTTGGAATACCTTCGAAATTCGAAATTGAAATTAAAAAAACCAGTCTTTTTCGACAAATATGAATGAAAACAGGAGTAAATAACTAGCCAGTGCATTGTTGAGTTCGTGAGGGTTAGGTGAATTCACACATTTTTTTTTCTTTTTTTGGAGTGCTCAAGTCTCAGTGTTTAATGGAAATCAACTACAAGCGTAAATAACTGGCTGGTGCAGTCACACAAGAGTAACGTGCCGTTAGTGGTGCGGTCACGTTTTTCCTCGTGCTGTTGTTACGACCGACACGAGAGTCGACAGTCGACAGCACGTAGTTGATGACCGTCGTTTGCCTTACACGATACACGATACGATACCCGTGCAAACAATGATTCACACATTCTCTTTGTGTGTCTCTTACATAACTGTTCTGTTTTGGCATGGAAAAATATGTCCCGGCTGAATGCAGTGTCTGGATGGTACAGTTTCAAATAAGGGTTATGGTATAGGTTTAAAAGGGTTATGGTAATGTACACGTATGTCGTAGACATTAAAATAGCATTTATGAAATGTTGTAATTATTATGTTTCAATTTGACTTCGTTCTTATAACTAAAAGTTTTCAATTTAATATTTCGTACATTTTCTTGTTCTCTAAATGTAATTAAATATATTTTATGGTTATTTTTGTCTCAGTGTCAAGAAAGGTCGTATGACATTGGAGTCACCTTTAATTATGTACGAAAACTAAAAATATAGCTCAAACGTGTTATCAACAAAATGCATAATGATTTAATGAAGTGCACGTTTACCATTTTAAATGTTAGAGGTAAAACCCGTTTTTCATGTAAAATAAAATGTGTTGTTATTATTATTGTCACCTAACCTCGCTGCAGAGAAACTGCAGAGGAAAACAATAAATTTAATACTACATACTGGCAGTTTATGAGTAATTCAAACCAATGAATAATAAAATGTAACCACATAGTTTGGCCTTTTCCTCCGCAGATTGCATTCTGACCTCAGGAATGATTCCAAATTTGAATATGTTGAAATGTAGTGCGATAAGTCTACGAGAAATTTGTTTACTTAATCATTTAATGTTATTTAAATATTTGACGAATTAATTATAAATTAGAATTAATTGAATTGTTAATGAACCTTAGCATAGTTTTGTGGAATGTGATGAATTAATAGAAATTTTGTAGCGGCTGTAAAATCGAAGGTGAGATATTAGATCCAAGGTTTTAACGAAGTCATTTCTTTGGAGGGCGAGTTGCTCTATTCTTCTACTAGATGACATTGTGGATACAATTCTTACATTGCAATAAAACTACTATGTTATTCGTGGACTTCAGGGATCATTTGTAATTAATCTTTAATGGATATATGGAGTATGGATTCCGAATTGGTAAGTGCGTGTGGCCTGTTGGTAAACAGACCAGACGCGACTGCCAACATGTTTACGGTGGTCGCGGGTTCAAATCCCAGGGCACACTTCTGACTTTTCATGTCGGAGTCATATGTCTGTTGATAGTCTATCACCACACTCTATAACGGTGAAAGGAAACACCGTGAGGAAACCTGTATACCATAACGATTTGCAAGAATTTCTATGGTATGAAAGGCCGCCAACCCGCACTAGGCCAGCGTGGTGGACTATATGGCCCAACCCGTCTCCATTGTACAGGAGGTTCGTGCCATGCAGTGGGACATCTGGGCTAATGCAGTACTGAGTATTCCGAATTCAAATCTCGTATAGGGTTAACAATTGTTCTAAAACAGCTGTTTCGTAGCATATGGATTACATTCCGTATGTAAATTGGATATCTCATTTACATTTATTTAGAGTGCGGTACCTGAAAATGGTAGACGAAACCCTTGTAATGTCACTAGTGTGTCTGTTGAGCTGTCTGTGTGTTTCAGTCTTTCTCAAATAATATAAAAAATAGTAATGAAAAGTACTTTTCGGAGTGTGTGTATTGATAGTCAATCACCACGCACTTTAACGGTGAAGGACAACATCGTGAGGAAACTTGCATACCATAGCGATTTGTATAAATTTCTATGGTATGTAAAAAGTCTGCCAACCCGCACTAGGCCAGCGTGGTTGACTATATGGCCTAACCACTCTCAATCGTACTCTCGCTTGTAGAGGAGGTCCGGGCCCTGTAGTGGGACGTATATTGGCTGATACAATACAATGAAAATATAAAGGTGCGTTAGTATTGACCATACTGTCCATTGTTGCAGTATTGGACCAGGCTGAGGCGAGGCCGGTGAAGCTGAGCGGCGTGGAGCAGTCGCAGAGCAAACAGCAGACCACAGTCGAGTTCATAGCTGAAGATGATGAGGTGAGGACTTTGCAATAGATTATACGCGTGTTAGGGTATGTTATACTACGCCTGCGTGACGTCAAATGTAATGAGGACCGGTATGTGGGGGGGTTACTCTATATCCGAAACGAAACTCGAATGTTCGGACGCTCGACGTCTGCAATACGTTTTTAATTTTCCACTTCTATTAATCAACTATTCTCTATGCTACTTATCATTCACTCCGATCTAAGTCTATAGTTAGGACGTACGATAGAGGATTCGAACATATTGTGGAGCACCTAGGCACATTCGTACAGTCTTACGTGCGACGTCCGAAGTGTCAAGTTTCGTTTCGAATCAGTGTTACCCTGATGTTGGGTAATTCATATTATGATCAAGTTTTAAGAACTACCTGATATTAACCTTCTAATCTCTAAACCGTCTAAGCGCGCATTCGTGCAATAAATATCAATTTGGAGTACCTAGTATTTACTCCGGTCTCACAGACAAGAGCTTTAGTAACGTGTTGCTCTTATTAGGTTAATGATCAATCAAAGCGCTGCCGTTTGTTAAGTGACAAAACAACAATGAAGTCAACTAGAAGTCGACGACAATCTATGAAGATTGACATTACGCTTACCCTCAACTACAATGCAATGGATGTGGGAAAGCAATAAGAGCACAACGACACCGCGTTTTCCCACATTGATTCGCAGCTTGTGTGGGTAACAAGGAATCGCACTCAGCCAAAGTAATTTCACCAACGCGACACGGCAATATCGCCATTCAAATGGCTCGCGCCAATTCAGTTTTCGTTATCGCGAACGTTCCCGATACGCGGATTTTATCGTCGACGTGCGATGTCGTGCTTCGAACGCGAGATGTAATAACAATACGTGGCCAGACACCGCTAATCGATTCTTGCCGACACCGTTCCGAGTTCCGACTGCTGAAGGCACAACACTGGCCGGCGGATAAAGTCGTCTAGTCTCGCCGAGTTCTTTGCTCTAACGAGCGAAGTTTAGCTCGCCGAGGACCGTCGCGACAGTTAGCACCAGTTTGAAGGGTGTCGACGACGAGGTAGTTTAATAAAGCGACCTCGCAGCTCGTGCATCTAAATAAAATTGTGCAAGCGCGGGCAAGGCTGCCACCGCTCGCCGGTCACGTCCGCGACGCCTTAATCCGTGCCGCGAATGTGCCTTACACAAAAAATAACACTTTCTACACATTTAAACGGCCCGCGGACACGTTCAAATCGTTCCGATTGCGAAAGTTACGACATAACACCATTCGACTTAACATAATAAGCGCCCGCGTCTCTACTCGGAGTTCAAGTGCGCTGGGTGCCGACTGGTTAGTATTCCGCGGAGGTTCCTACGAAACACTGCGGAATAAAGATGTCCCTTTGCGCAGACACAATAGCGTCTGCATTCCGGAATTTGAATATCGCGTTTATTTTCCTTAATCTATTTTTGTTTTGGGGGGCGAGTTCGTAGGTAATGTTCAAAGTTATAATTATTCTAATGAACAACTTGATAATTTTTTTCGAATGTTACATAGTTGAACGTATTTAAACATCGAAAATGTGATGAATAAATATCTGGTTTGGTATCATCAAGCGGGCTATGTAAAAATGTCGCTAGACTGGTCAAAAATAAACATCGCCGACAAGTTTCAAAGTGTATTAGTGGACGTGCGAGACAAAGTTTATGACATGCAATTAGATGTAGTCTGGGTTTGAATAATGTAATCTGCATGTTTAACTTTTAACTTCAAACTCGAAGTGTCGACGTGTTATTACAAAGATGCCCAGACATCTCTATGTTTGCTACATAGAACACGTAATGTCAACCTCATAACGTCTTCTCTCGTAGATATTGTACGCCACGAAAATATCAGCACCATCTAATACGAGTATATATGATCCTACAAATAATTGAAAACGTACATAGCCTCTTATTTCATAATAGGATTTTCGCCCACTGCACCGCACGGATTGACTAATCATAAATATATATATTTCATACTACATAGTACGAAAAAAAACCTCGCAGACCCGGCAATCAGTTACTTTCAGTAAATATGTTTTTGTATTCGCCATATTATCACTGCGTACGCTTCTTCTGCCAACATTCACTAAAAAAAATATATAATATTCCTCATACACCATCAATAACAACAGCCTCCATTCATACATTGTTTTGTTTGAAACAGAATCATTTATTTACATCAAATACCGCGGTGTAAGGCAGAATGTTCCCGCGAAAAATATTTTCCCATCGCGTGGAATTCTGCTAAATCACCACCCGACTCTCGTACATAAGGGATAGGTAATATGTCAGAGATTTGTGTGCTTCAACCATAGAGATACTATAATACTAGAGCAGACATTGTTGACAATATTTATTTGTTACCCAAGCCTAGCAATGTGACTGAATTGAAAGTGACGGTGAATCCAATGTCGCCCAGATTGGGATCGATCTGATGACAATTCAATATTAAAATTCCCGCCGTTCAACATAATTATACCGGCTTACTTAGTTGTTACTTAGAGGTAACACCCGAGTTGTAGAGAGATGGATTTTTTCTTTGACAATTTGTGCTACTTTTCAAAGTACAAGATTCCTTTTTTCATACAACTGATTTAATTGCTGCCTCAATTCATTAACCTCAAAGCTTCTTGCATGTCTCTTCTATTCGTTATATATCAAGAATTTGTAGGATCCCGTCCGACCTTATCGTCCATCTTCATTACGGTGTCCAAAATACCATTCTGTGAAGTCGGGAGATCGCGTGATGCTCCCAAAATGTTCGCCGCGAGATGTATTGAGGAAAATGCTTTGTTTTGTTTTTGTCTGGTGTGGTTGCGTGGATGTAAGGCTTTAACGCAGCCATTGTGTTATTTGTTTTTGGCAATTTGTGGGAAGCAAGGATGCAAGTTGGTGAATTTACAGTGTTTTGTTTAATAGATTATGTTGAGTATTCTGCCTGTTCCCATCGTAGCCTCCAGTTGGCATTCCCACCGCAATCTTTTTTTTTGTCCAAGATGAAAAGCTATTAAGCTCCCCTTTCGGTACCCTGGGGAAGGCCGAAAGGGGTAAGTCAGTGACTCTGGCCTTGTAACAAGCTTAACGGCCTGTTTTTTAATGCTATCTAATTTTGAACGAAATTTCATACAATTTAATACAATTGCGACGGAACACTGGTATACTGATCAGTGTCCAACTATTGACGCATTCCCAACGCATACTAAAATACACAAAGAATTCCAATTAGTATTACAATCACAATCGCATTGTTTTCAAAATGTAATACAATATATTCTACGCTAGTTAAAAGACGAATACATTTTAATAATCTCAATAGACTCGAGAACATTGTCTTTTGGGTATCGTCATTATGCACGTATAATTACTTCGAAGAATTACGATCATTACGTAATATATGGATTACGTCAGTAATTTACCACTTAAAAACAACGAGAGAAAAGAGTGATGAAAAATAAATTATGGTGCGCACATAGCCCATCCACAAGGATGATAACGTAATGAAGGTTGCAGAAAGACACTGGTTCACATCCGCTTTTAACAGGCCGTTGTAGAATCCTTGGGGGAAGTGTATGTTCGAAAGTGGTCTTCTCTTTGAAGATGAAACAGCTTGCTGAGAATATTCTAGGCACATCTGCATGTCTAAGGTTCAATTGCACAAACTAAGTTTACTTATAACTTTGACAATGTCATCGCCATACATTTGAGACGTATTTCACATTGCTAATGTATGGGATTGACGTTTTCAAAGTTAAAGTTATGGGCAAAGTTAGTTTATGCAATTGGTCCTTAATTGATTGAATATCATATCGGTGTGTTGAGTTACCACTGGAGGTAATGTTATTCGAACTACGTTTCTACATTGCTGCCAAAACTTACAAAATTGTGGCGGAGTCATTATATTGTCGTTCTAAAAAATAAATTAATTCCACCTGCGTCCCCGAAGAGATAAGCGTTAGAATACAAGTGTTATAATTTGCAGAGTTTATTTACCTCCACAGAAGTTTGTTCCGCATAAAATAAAATAAAAAGGCGAACTAATAAGAGTTCTTTTGATACAAACACTACTTCATATTTATTATGATGGTACCGGAAGAAACAAAGTCGGATTTACGATTATTTACAATGAAACTCGTAAACACTTTATTTTATTGTGAGTTGTGTTAGGCGAGGTGCCAAAACGCCGGCGACTGGTGTATACACGCTCCTTGCTCAGTGCCATTTGCCGATTGCATTTTTCTACCTATTTTAGAGTTGTTTACATGTAAAACAGGGCGATGACCTGGGGATTTATTTTGATCCTTATCTTTACACAAGATGGTGGAAATTTACCAATAATTAAACCCATACATAGAGTATCGTGTCAGCAGTTCGTACAGCAATAAATATTTAAATTTATTCGACGTTACAACCACAAAATATTGTGTTACTAGAGAAATACTATAGTAAACTATGTTTTTCCTTGGAGTTATGAGTCGCCTCGCACAGATTTTATCGAAAATCCGTGTGAGAGACCTATGTTCATCAGAGGTCATTCTGTGCCTAGAAATCGCAAATATGTTCATTAAACAGGGATGCTCAATTTAACTTTAACACAATTGCTTGCCAATTTGTTTCTACAATTTGTCGCGTCACAAAAGATTTCATTATCCACATTCTACATTCACCTTGTTAAGGTACAAATGCACTTGTACCAATTGCAATATAACTTGAGAGAAATTCCTCCACTCGCGTACAAAGGACACAATATATTTTTCTCCTTTGGCATTTCCAGCACGAGTTCTATTTTCATTTGTAATGCACAATGTACTGGTGTTTCCTATTACTTCTGACATTAATGTACATATATTGCCATTTGCCTTTCGTAATTAGTAGCAACCAGTGTTTTGTACTTACATAGCTTAATAGGGATTAACTATTGCTAAATGGTATGTAGTCAGATTTTAATTCATTAATATCATTATCTTTTATCCGCGGCTGGAAATCCATGCAGTGTGCTACTGCTGGACAAAGGCCTTCCCAAAAAAAAATCTCGAATGAAGGCTCGACAGCAGATACCGACAAGCGCTTCATTAGTCTTCAAACCATAAGGTGGATTTTTTTTTTGTATTGTATCAGCCCATATACGTCCCACTGCTGGGCACGGGCCTACTCTACAATCGAGAGAATCGATTGAGAGTGGTTAGGCCATATAGTCCACCACGCTGGCCTAGTGCGGGTTGGCGGACTTTCACATACCATAGAAATTTATACAAATCGCTATGGTATGCAGATTTCCTCACGATGTTTTCCTTCACCGTTATAGTGCGTGGTGATTGACTATCAATACACACATGACTCCGAAAAGTCAGAGGTGTGCCCTGGGATTTGAACCCGCGACCACCGTAATCATGTAGGCAGCCGCGTCTGGTCCGTTACCAACAGGCCACCACGCACTTGGTGGATAGACGACCGATAAAATTCCTATAAAGCAACTGGGTAGAGGCCCTTTCTAATAGGTCGATGTGAAAATCCTTGGGCAAGATTATTCATAACATCAGTAAAATTAAATCATGCCCAACGCCAATTCAAAGAATCGATACTAATGACGAAAACATATTGATGGTTAATTATAGAGCTACATTTCTAGAAACACCTTCACGATAAAATCTTACGGTGTTACCCAAAGTGCGTTATGTACCCTACATGTAAGGTAAACATGTACCCAGAATTTTGTTTATCTAGGTAAATTTCCGACAATACGCAATATACGAGTGTGTCACAATTCTAGGTAATTGTAATTAATACTTTATGACTGTCTTGTAATTTTTACTCATATGTTCGTTTATAAAATGTGTGTAGTTTTAAAATAAAACCAAGGATATAAATATCCACAAAATATGGGTACGTACATCGTATGTACTTTGAACAGCTGGTGGTTAATTTATAGTCAATTTAAATGAAGTTGAGGATATTCTACAAAAAAAAAAGCGACAGTTACCGAAAATAATGAATCTCGGGACTATTCCTACAGTAAAAAGGTATCTGAGACTTAGAAATATTATTATTATAGCCTGAAATGCCTTAACCTCGGCAAAATGCATTCTTTGTGCTTATCAGTCGTATCGACTTTATGCCAGTTTCTCCTAAAAGCTACTAGTTAGTCTCATGTCTTGGCTATTTGTATTGAAAATAAAGTAACAAAAAAACCTGTAACGCTTTTTATATTAATCGCTATCATCATCTTCAACCACCGGACCTGAACTGCTGAAGTAAACCTCGAAGGATATCCACAACAACCTTCAAGTGGTTTGCATCTATTAAAATTATTTTGCATATAAACATTCCCAGTGCCATACAAGGATGGTTCGTTATATAACCGGTGCAGATAGCGTTTCCGAGAGACCGCGCCGGGAGGAAACCGTGCATTTTTAACTGGAACTCGACGGAGCGTGACTAAATGCGTATTGGACGCGGTGATAACGTTACGTCGAACTTTGTTGCGCGCTGTAATTACTTGTTGACATGGTTCTGATTTCAAATTGATGTATGGAGAAGGCGAAGTACAGTAATGCTGAAGGTGATGAGCGATTTAGATCTATATGGATTGATGCCGAAACCACATTGGACAAAGATTTATTGTAATTAATATTTCCAATCCAATCCATCAGCCAAAGGAAGTCCACTGCTGAACGTAGGCCTCTCCCAATGATTTCCACAGTGACCTGTTGGAGGCAGCCTGCATCCAGCGACGTCACGCGACATTTACCAGGTCGTCTGACCACCTAGTGGGTGGTAACCTAATATTAAATTAATCTTTATTGGTCAATTTTTTAGGCAGAGCCCAGGATTAGGGTAACGCAAGTTCCGCTAAAATGTACTGGCTAAGTAGGACGCGGGTAATATTTAAATGGCCTTTGAGTATTCGGGCGTTTGAGTCGTAAATGAGGCGTAGGCGACAGGACCAAACATTTTGACGTGCAAATAAGGTGAATACACCACAATTCTAATAAAACGCGACTGATCATACAAAAGTTTACCAGCAATAGGAATAATCAAACTGTTTCTTTGTCTATAAAAACAAAGCTTAAATTTTATAGAAGTAAAAATAGTCATATTGACATTAAAATCTATTGGCAACGAATGTTCCTGAAATAAATCTTTGTACAAAATAGATTAATCGCCTTCGCAATCAAATCCACAAATGAGACAATGCAAGGTATCCCTAGAGCAATGAGGTAATAGTAATCACAACAAGCACTTAATCAATCAGTCAATCAAGGTTTTTTTCATCTATTCGACATTATTTATTTTTTTATTGTCCTTTTAAATGAAATGTGCGCACGCGACAATGACTAGGGACTTTTTCTTATTACTACAATAATAAATATTTTGAATGTTCCACACGTGTACGTCATCAAATATGATTTATACTTTACCATTTATGTAAGTCGTATACTTCACACTGATTGACTGGCGTCCCTCTTTGATTAAGAGGCATTTAGAATTTACCACCACGTTGGCCATTTGCGAGATTGGTAAGCTTCACATCACTACATAGTACAAAATTAAACTAAAACTTCCTTCCCGCTGTCTGTCTGTCCCTATGTATGCTTGGATTTTTAAAACTACGCCACGAATTTTGATGCATTTATATTTATATAAAAGAGTGATTCAAGGGGAAGGTTTATATGTATAATACATACGTATTATGTAAAAAAATATCTGCACCCACGCGAAGCTGGGACCGGCCGCTAGTACCGTATAAACTTATGTCAATATCTAATATCTGCAGATTTTCATACGCTGTTTTCTTTTCCATCAAAATGATATTAATTTCAAACGCGAACATAACTTCGACACATCATAGGTGTGCGCCTTGGTACTTAACCTTCAACCATCCTACAAAATATTTACAAAAATCACCAAATATCCTAAGTAACCTTACCTGTTATAACTCCAGGCCCTTTCAATTAGCTTTATATCAAAGTATGCAACACTTCAATTCAGTAGAGTATTGGCTGTAACGGTGCTGCGGCTGAACTTTCCAGCGGTCTGACAGAGCGCTCTGCGGTCGCGTTGACGTGTGGTAACAGTAAACTTGTTGAATGGCCTGGACTAAGAATAACTTGACGGATTTACGATTTAAAGTCGTTGATCTATGTAAACACGAGTGAAGAATACTAAGTTGTTATATAATAAATTATAGTTTAAAAAACGAAAAAACACGCGTTAGTAAAAGATACATCTAACGAGGGAAAATAATTGATAATACGTTTAAGATTAGAAAAAAAGATGGTTATGAAGTCCTCGAAAATCGACTTCAAAGATTCCGTTACAAACATACATACATACATACAGGCGAAGCTAATAAAAGCGTGTTAAAATATACTAGAATGTAATGAACTTTTTGTAGATGCCTTAAGTTGGTTTGATCGGATAATGGTTTAAGTAGGGCTGTTTTACAGCACCGGAAAAGTAACCAAAACTATCTGACGTTAAAAATTAATTCATTCCGCTTGCTTAATTGACTTCGCTTTTTGCTAGATTCTTTACTGCCACATCCACACCAAAATAAATGTTGGTTCATCAAATAAGTCTTTATCAAGATGTAAAGATCGTACACACCTTTATATCCACAACGGGCATCTCTCCAGTTCATTTTGACAGCCTCCGTGGCACAGTTGGTTAGACGCCGGCTGTGGAACGAGAGGCCGATGGTTCGATCCCCGCATCGAGACGAAATGTTTGTGTGATCCACAAATATTTGTTTCGGGTCTGGATGTCTGTGAGAACGAAAAACCTCTCGTAGTTTCTGATACCCACGACACAAGACTGGATCTTAGTGTGGGGTCGGGACTATGTATGTGACTGTTGGGTGTACTTATTTATTTTATAAACTGATCATAATCTGGAAAAATCTAAATCGCTTAATCAAATAAAACTTAGTCAATTCCCTATAGTGTACAAAAGGTCTTTTCGAGTAAAAGACAAATAGAGTGCCGTAGTATTCGGTCACGTTCCGCACTATAAACACGGTTAATCTCGCCGTGAGCTACAACAGTTTTTCACAGGCGACACAATTCAACCGGCTTACCTTAAAAGCGTGTCGTAACGTCGGCTTTAGACAAAACCGCCTTTCTCTCGCCGCTGTGCGCCGCAGCCTGTTCAATCTACGCGTAAATAGTGATCTGTGTATGCTCTACTCAGTTAATTAATTACATACAAGATCACAGCAAAATTTCCGAGGGGATAGGCAGAGGTGATATTGGGTATTTCACCACTTATTTCTGTCCCAAATGTAATATTGCCATTCCGCGCCCAAATATTTCCTAGCAACTTTTCATACTAAGAATTTGGTCTCTGGCAACTCACGTTCATCAAACTGTAAACTAGCCTAAGATTTAGTCATGGCAAGTTTACTGTTGAATGTAGGCTTCCGTCAAGAATTTTCAAAGCGAAATCCGACCTGTTGAAAGCGGCCACTTCCTACAAACTTCTTTGAAACTTCTATCTGCTATGTAGGTCGAAACCTGTCATCGCGCTTGCCTAATTTTAACACTTAAATTGCTCAGTCCCCTGTTTTTAGATTTTAAAAACTTGCACGAAATGGCTTGCCTGACCTTTTTAAGCTTGGGTCTCGTAAGCGGGACATAGGAAGTGGACACTGTGTAACTTGACCTTGGATGCTGTAATTATAGATCGATTCATTTCATTCATTCATTCCATCAGCCAAAGGAAGTCCACTGCTGTCCACTCTCCCAATGATTTCCACATTGGAGGCAGCCTGCATCCAGCACAATCCTGCAGCATAGATCGATTAGATGTTATATAATTTGTCAGTGATTTTGAAAAATGATGTAAAATAGAAATAATGTCGTGAAACCATACGTCGTCTTTATTATTTGAAAATACCCAGTGTAATTATCCATTAGCTTTGACTTAATGACTTTAGCATAACCAGTCAAAGATTTATTACTTAATTAATTATAGTGATAAAGTGCTCCTTATTTATAGATCCAAGCGGGTTTCCACAATAGTAATTAAATATGCGAATTATTTCGTAGGTATTCCTCAGTATATTTTTTCTACAAACGTATTGTTTTCATTAGCAGAGTACGGCACAAAAAAATTACTCATGATAAACTAATTGGGTAGGCACTTTTTTAAGTCTTTGTCACTCTCGTCGTTCTTTTGATCCACTGCTGGTCTCTACCATTCCATTAATAAGGGTTATGGTTCAGATCTTAACTCCAACCATCTACAGGTTGATAATAGTTAGTACCAACCGAATACCAACGATATATGTATAACTTGCTGTCCTAAAGCAAATTAACTTAATAATATTCATATTGATTTATCCATCTTATCTATTAATATTCAAATTGGTAAACCTACAATTCTATTTTAATACGCAACTTTCAATTACAATAAAATCAAAATCACAAATTGCGGTAGAAAGCCTAATCTTGTATACAAACACGAGGGAAAAAATCTAACGACACATTATCAATTCCGCAGGCTGCGACGTCGCATGCACAGAGATCGATTCATTGAGTTTACCCACGCAGTTTCTATTTACATAACGCGAGCAACAATGAAACCTCTGAGTTGTGCTTGTTATGTAAAACGTTATTAAAAATTTCAAGGGAAGCAATCATGTTACGTTGCTCGACGAACATCGATGCGGCGATAGCAAATTTAATTAATCGCGAAACTGTATTTTACAGAAAACTGTGCTTTATATACCGATGCTGCGGAGTATGCAGTTTGGAATTGGTATTATTATGTTAGCCCATTTGGGCTTTATTTTTAATATATTTATATCATATATTTATTTATTAAATATATTTATATTTCACTGCTAAGCACGGACTGTCTCTTAGAAAAAGAAGGATTTATACCTTGTGGTCTCTTGCGGGTTTTGAAACTACACATACCTTCAACGTTTTTTGGGATTGAGGGGAAACTGAGTAGAGTGTGAGTTTGGCGAAGTAGATTAACGTTCCAAGCAAGCTGGTCATATACCAAGAGTTTGCGGATTGTAATAGCAACGCCAAAAATTTGTATTTAATATAGAAATATGATGTACCTACATACATAAGGATAATTTTACTATATTAACTTATTGACGCTTCGCGTTCTTAAAATTACCAAAATTAAAACCAAATTTTAGGTATTGGGCTTTAACCAACACTTTCAACACCTACATCTACCTAAACTGTCGAGCTCTAATTTCACACACGGCATACGTAATCAAAGGTCGGAATTCGGCGAAAAGCAGCAGCCCACGTGACTCATAAATAAAATATTCACAATTCGGGACCCGCTTATAGAGCCATGTCAGTGTGACCTGCAACTTATTATTAGCCAATAAACGCGCCGGGCGGATATCTCGTGCAATTTTTATTAGATGCCCAGATCATGACCTCATTCGGACGGAATTGCCCCCGGGCCCTTTAGGGACTGTGTAGGATCTTTGGGTGTAATTGTAACGGGCTCTTCGAGACCTCGTGATGATTGCGCGTGAATTGTATATTAATATTAAGGAATGGTTTCGAATAAAGATATTTGTGGGGGTATTAAAGGGCTCTTTTACGATATAAAATTAAGGCTGTATGTGTTTCGATCCAAACTTGAGACCACAGCACGATTACCACAGCACGAGCTTGAAATATGTATCAAATGTCACTTACCAATAAATTTAAAACTAAACAGTCCCATTGCTTTTAATGGTATCGTAATAAACGGTAATACTACAGCCTTGTTGGATGACAGTGGATATAGGGTTTTTAGCCGTGCTGTAAGAGTTTAGAGCTTAGTTCATTATGAGATGTGTTTTGTGAAAGCGGTATGGTCTTGTGAGTCTTGGCAACCTAACTGGCATGCTTTTGTTTATACAGATTGAACTTTCCTGTCACTATAAATTCATATCAGTTATGCAATGTGGGTTTTCAAAATATACAAATTAATTGCTAACGCGTTTAGTCTCCCTGGGAATTCTTGCTTTCATGTTGGGATTCTGCAAAAATATATTAAAAAGGTGCAAAGTTTTGTATGAAAATTAAACATAAACCGTGCCCGGAACGAGCCCGCTGTAAAAACAAAAGAACCCCGCAGTTATCCACTTGACAAAGCGAGTCGTTTCGTTTCAAATTATTGCCGCGGAGAGCCGCATTGTGCCGCGGATTTGTATGGCGGACGTTGTTTTATTAGAAACGTTGGTTTTCTCGTGGATTTGCCGTTTGAGACGAACGATCTTTAGATTAAACAACCCTTTATTTGTTCAGGACAGTATTTACACTGAGGATATTGAAATACTCATATCAATGTCCAAGATCGGGTAAATATTCCTGTAGGTTCATCGATTTGTCCGAGCTATGTGCCCAGATATTAGAATAAAGCTTGTTTGGTCTTTCTTTTATTTCTAATCATATTTTGGGACTGGAAGCACTTTTCATAAAAAATCAATACCCAATAATGTAATAGAAGGTACGTGCATACACTGGGGCTAAAATAAAAAAGTCGAAAATGACGATCACATTCCACGCCCAAGTTGTAACTTGTATGAGAATAACTCTTTATTGTCTAAGTAAATCTAAGATCAAAGGTACGCCCTTTGATCTCAACACGTTATCAATATACGTTTGCTCCATTAGCTGCTTTTCCAAGAAGTGAGTGTTTTGATTTTCATTAGGGCGAGATGGCGAGGAAAAAAGCTTTTACTTTAACCGTCGGAGGAAACGTTAAGTGAGCGCTAATGATCCGCCCCTCGACTTATACAATAACATCTTGGCTAGCTCTCAGGATCTAAAAATAATCGAGGCCCAGACATAGATGAGAATTTACCGTTTATCTATTATAGGTAATCAATAAAAAAAGATAATTCGTAGCTTTTTTATTTTTGTTTGTTATTTGTAGCGATTATAATTATAATTATTTATTATTACTACGGTATGTATGTCCGCCAACCCGCACTAGGCCAGCGTGGTGGACTATATGGCCTAACCATTCTCAATCGTATTTTCGATTGTAGAGTAGGCCCGTGCCCTGCAGTAGGACGTATATGGGCTGATACGATACGATACGATTTGTGGCGATGGTTTAGGCTTAGTAACGCTCGGTGAAGAAATAATCATGGTGAAACTGGCATTACCATCAAAAACAGATATGTTTGCAAGAATGTCTATAGAATGTGAAGTGCGCAAACCCGTATTATGTTTGCATGGTAGACTATGGCCTAAGTCCACTCAATCGACGTCCCATGCTCGGCACTTGGCAGTGAGCGTTTGTGGGCTGGTATATTAACGTTTTGTTCCATATATAAAGTATGTTGGTAATTGCTGGATATATTTATTGAATAAATTAAAAACTTACGTCCTAATTCATAAACAGTTTATAAACCTATTTTGGTTATCGAATGTTATGTCACTTTCGAACGAATTTTGAATTCAGTTTGAGCGAAGAAGACAAAACATTTGATAACTATAATAGGTCTATAAACAGTCTATGAATAAGGCCGATATAAAATTGAAATTATTTTAATACAGAAATGTTCATTTTGTACAAAATAACAATAACAGTCACTATGAAATATGAGGTAATTACTCTCACATTATTTTTATCGGCCTCAATATTATTTTCACGACCCCATCAGAATATTTTTGAGAGAGACTCTGTGGAAGAACAGTATTTTTGTTTATATTAAAGCACGATATAGAGTTGAAAGGTGAATTTCTTTCTAATATGTTGATTAGTTCTAAGTTCGTAAATCCTACTCGCTTCTTATACACTGAAATACGATGGCTATTTCAAATTGCGCGAGTGAAATATGTTCTTTATTTTTTGCTTGCGCAAGAAACAGTATATTGCGTTTTATCTGGAATTCAAGTGTCGCGGAGTGCTATTGAAACGGCGGCGCACGCTCGTGTCAACAACTACATTTTATTTATGAGTTTTTTTGTACTGTGACATGTAGTATCATAGCCATTTAGTGGAATGACGTACGACTAGCTAGAGTTTTTATTTTGAAATACTTTTCAGGATTATGGGAGTGTGGTTGCAAATTTTTATATTTCACCCTTTTCCTAACCAACAGTTTATGATCTCGGCGCGATATTATTTGACTGCCTTCGAACCTTTACTCCAAACCAACCGCTCAGGTCATTTTCTTTTTACCTTACATTGCATTCACACTGCAATCTGTTTAAAAATCATTGAACAAAAAACAATTTTTCGGCGTTTCTTTTGTTTTTACTATCTATTCATATCTGCAGAATACCAGTTTGTAGGACCAATAAACGCGTTTATCTCTATAGAGGTAAAGGGGCCAGTGTAATCACATTACTCGATAAGCCACGGTCCCCTTCGCGCGGCTTTTGGACGAAAGCCAGAAGTCCTTTTTTGCGAACCTATGTTTTATTATAGAGGAAGAGAATTTGGGTCTGATTCAAGGATTTACGTGAACATAAATTTTCGAATGTTTGTTTCTGAGTAGTTGAAATATTTCAGATGACACATCTGTTTTATTACACAGTAATTGCTTGAGATTTAACATAGTTATTACATTTGATGTAATTTTTAATTTAAGGAAAGTTCTATGATACAACATGTACGTTATCATAACAATGTTTTTTTTAAAGATCAAGGTCATGATCTACTATAATGTTTAATCCATCACACCTCTGTAGGTTCATCACCATCTTCTTGAGAAATCATTTTATTTTTCTTCGAATACGCGTCTCTTAGTTTGGGAAAAGGTTTCGTTCCTCACCAGTTGAATTCTATATGAATCTTGCACGTAGTAATCCAATAGGAATATCCATTTATGCGCCAAATATTCCTAAATATCCTGCCAATGCTTCATAAATATAGCAAAAATACTGAATATAAAAATAACCACAGCTAAATATAAAGCGGTGTTGCAACGACACGCGTAGTCATAAATCGCCGTCAGTACAACTAAGCCCCAATTTTCGCCAAGATTTACGATGTGCAAAAACTGACTCGTCAAGCGCCAACGGTCGCGTACTGTGTGACCGGGTAACGTTGGTTGGCCCAGCAGCTAGATTGTTTAGTTAATATCGTACTTCATTTATACATATCCATCACAGCTGTCAGAAATACGTCATTTTAATAAAACTGGATTTTTCGTCTTTTGCAGATAGAACTTTTTTGGCCGGGAGATGTTTGATTATTTTGATTGGTCTTTCTGCCCTGGAATAGTAGACTATTACCACCGCTGATTTGACCAGTGGTATTTACTCTTTAATCTGTTTGCTGCCAGCTTATACCCCGACTATGTGGTCTTACCCTTAGGTACAGTCACTTTGCGGAGCAAGAATAAAAATGAATTAAATAGACGAACAAGTTTCGACTTGGTTATCTTGACTTGTAGGATAAGAATAGTTAAAAATATAAATGATAACTATTGCAGAGCAGATGACAATGATGCATTGGTTTTAGTTCACTCACCCGTTACGTTATCGCTCACGTACTACAAATTATAATAAAGGTGTTGAACAAAACAAAAGCCCAAAGGCGTGATAATACAGCTAACCGCGCCCCCATAACCCTCAAGTGACAAAGGGCACGCCTACTCTAGCGCTTACAAGCCGATTACATTACTTAACACCACTAATTCGAGCGTTACACCAAGCCGTACCAAGTGATCCGTTCTAATTCCGCGCCAGTTGGACCGTGCGCTGTTGCATTGCTATTTAATTGGCCGCTGTGGCACGACCGGCCCTCCTGACCTTTGCGCTGGTACCGTTGGATTTAGCAGCACGCTCTTTAACTGACTGGTCGATATCAGGATTTGATTTTCGAATTTCATTTGTTCCAATTTCAAAAATCTAAGACAATAGAAAGAAAAAAAGTTTGTGTTATTGATGGAGTTTTTTGCGTTGTTTTAGTATTAAAATAGCCAACAGGATAAAACTGACCACACAAATAGAGGCATTTGCAAACCCTAATAAAACAAATGGCTTTGATACGGCAAATAAAAAAATCAACATTATTTTCAATGACAATTGTTCGTATAACAAAGCTAAATGAAAATTATTTATTGTGTTCAAACAAATAGTGTTAAAACAAAAATCTCAATTGCATTGTTTATACAAATGTAAATACAAACGGCGTGGTCCGAAAACTGGATACAAATACGCAAACGCTATTCAATATTGCATGTAATTGAGTTTCAATGGCGCACAGAATTTACCCGTTCAAACTGCATTGAATAATATCAATAATTTTATATTGGAATCATGGACGCTTGCTACTTGAACGCTATGCGTATTGTGTTCTCACTTCTCACTAGTAGAGGATGGATAAAAAATAAGTATGTACAAGGGGCTCTGTCTGAATAATTCATATGAAGATTTTGTTTTCCTGATAGGTTAATTATTAGCACGGTTATATTTGTTGTGGGCGAAGATTCTACTTTGAATCTAGGTTATTTAAAAATAATTTCATCATTGCTTGACTCTCATACATCCTGGTATGCAAAGAAGACACTAAGGAATACATCACAATGTAATCATGACGCTGTGAAGTTGCGTCTTTAAACTAAAATAAATAACAAGATTGTGTTTTTCGCATGCAGTACCTTGCTTTGCACTCTAAACTGCACAAAAACAAGAATAATCGCCTCCTTGTAAACGCTTCCGCGGAAGGCATAAACATTATAACGTAAAACAATTTGAACAGCGTTATTGAGATTGTTTTATTCATGCCTCCGTGGTGCCTTTGGTTAGACGCCGGCTGTGAAAGGAAAGGCCGCGGGTTCGATCCTCGCTTCAAAACAAATATTTGTGTAAACCACAGGTATGTGTTTTGGATCTGGGTGTTTGTGAAACCGAAAAGTATCTCGTAGTTATACTCACGACACAAGACTAGATCTTAGTGTAGGGTCAGGACTATGTAATTATAATTATAACGTTATTTAGGTGTAATATAACATAAAATAATACTGGTTCCGATATCTAAGTCGGTTTCTTCATTATCCGTGCCAGTAAATCTACCGAATTGGCAAATACACACATAAATCTAGTAAATATTGGGAAAAGTCCAAGCGTTGTTGATTTACTGTCCGGTGCCTCGTGCCGGGGGTAGGCAAAACACCCTTGTTAATGCGCATATTCGGACCGCTTCATACCGCAAAATATTGACTTTGAAGTATTTTTTCCCTAAAACCTATCTTCTTTGAGGAAGACGCAGTGGGATTTCTACATCTGTAAATGTTGACGGTGATATAAAGTTCAAGATGAACGTCATAGCACGTTCATTTTCGGTTTTTAAATCGAAGATTTAGTGTGTTGATCCCTACGCAGTAACGTTAATGTTTATATTAATTTAACAATTTAAGAGCCACACTAAAATTTCGACTAGATAGTCGCAACATTATTAAATTTATCACCTATACTAATATTATAAAGAGGAAAGGTTTGATTTTTTGTGTGCATTGCATGGGCTCTGAGACTACTGGCCTGATTTGAAAAATTCTTTCACCATTACAATCCTACATTAACCCTGATGAGCATAGAATGAAAAAATAACCGCACCCAGGCGAAGCTTGGATGGGCCGCTATTTTCAATATTATAATTCATTAGCCTCCCACTACAATTTTGACTAGGTAGCCTAACAAGGTTGCCTGCTCAAAATAGTATTCCTAAAGTAGACACGGTTCTGCCACAGATAAAGTTACGTTCCCACGAGTCGTATAATATTTTTTGTATCTTGTTATCGGAGCAGTGATCATACTTTTTAATTTCCCCTGTTGCTAAGGTTGCTGAGCGTTGATCTAAGTGCCACTATATGACATATGAGGATCAATAGCTGTTTTTATCTAAGTGTAGAAGAATGTGCGTTTTTACCACTAGTAGAAGTCCCGTTACTTGACTTTGACGTCAACGGAACGTGTGGACGGGCGCTGTAGAGTCTAGGCATTCTATATAGAGTAACGGTGTAAGTTTGCCTGGTTTTACAACTGTAGAATAATAAAATGTGTGATCTAGTAAGTTTTTTTAGCAAACTAATTTTGCGTGAAAATAATAAAAGGTAGAGATTTCGCAGACATCTCTCCAAAGTCCCAAACACATTATTTGATGCTATAGTCCTTAATAATGTAATCGACGTTCTTTTTCCATCTTTACAATTGATAATATATAAATTCTTAATAAAAGTAGCTGGATCGCATTGGATTTATTCGCAATCAAATCTTAGCCATCTAGCCTAACAACTTCAGAAATAACTACATAGTTTAAATTATGGGATGTCCGCAACAGATAGCTCTGCTCCTTCCTGCTATTATCGTTCAGAAAACATTGTACATGCTTTCTACCGTCGAACGGACACGTGACGTTTCCTTAATGGTTCCAATAATGACGAGTAATAACTTCATTGTGAACATCATTAAAACGGCTTTAGACGTTAATAAATATACTTCCTCTATTTACGCAGCGTCCCCCGTCAAAATAATCAAACATGATTTATTGCGCTGCAAATCAGCGACGGCAAATATACCCGCTTTAGTTAAGACATTAGCTGTATTGAATAAGACGTTTATAATTCCGATGAAAATTGGTAAATTATAGTGCTAAACTGTTTAAAGTTTCAAATTAAGGTTCTTTTTCAAGTAATCGGAAATTTTGGTTTCCTATAAAGTCACCATGTCCTTCTAATCAGTGAAATGAATCAGGTTTTACCCAATGTGTGTATTAATTTTATTATTACTTCCAAGTACAGTTCCACTTAATCTACTACCCTTCTTTTACTTTTAAATGTAGTTACAACAACTGCAACAGTCTGGACATCCTTTACCAATCTGGACTCCCCCCGTCGAAAGACAACGTATTCAAAACTATCTCGTCTTCTCCCAGGGCGAAGTGCTGGAGTGTCCACTATGCTTGTCGATGTTCAACGCGAGCGCGACGGTGCGGCTGGCGTGGTGCGCGCACCGCTGCTGCGAGCCCTGCCTGCGCCAGTACCTCGCCATCGAGATCTTCGAGGCGCGCGTGCCGGTCAACTGTCCAGTGTGCCATGAGAGCATGCACCCATTAGGTAATTACCTTTTTATAAAAATACTACACCTTATAAAATGTACAGTATATGGGTCTCTACAATTGAGAGAGCTTAGGCCAACGCCTGTTGGCGGACTATACATATCATACTTGTAATAAACAATGAACAATATTTTATCACCTCGCATAGTGCTACGTTAGCAATGCACCTAAAGGGGCTTTGGTATGTCCCTCGTGAGATCCCGGAGTCCCCTCCTATTTATGCTGAAGGTGGTCATGGGCTTTTTAGCCGGTAGAAATCCGGCATAATCTGCCTATCAACCCCAAGGTAAACAGGGGTCCAAGAGGATTTTCCCTATGTTAAAAAAAGGCCACAGGACCCATTGCCTGTTGGCGGACTTTACATATCATATTCGTAAATATATTCCTTTTAATCTTCATTTAATTTCTATTGTAAAAATAGCTTGCTAGTTGCAAATAGGCAGTTATATCGTACAGGAATAAGGTTAAGGTACTTGAGGAGTGACAGAAAGGTGTCCGTACTACAGATGTGAATTAGCGAAAGTTCCTTTGACTATTATTTTTGTGTGAGCACAGAAATAGCTGACAAATGCCTGTTTTCGCAATATCTTATGCATATAAAAATTAAGATTTGTAAACATGAGATACAAAAACATTCAAGCCATTGTTATTCCAAAAGAATGAATCATGGATAGATCGAAAGAACTGATGTTTTACAAAATGCAAATCAAATATGTCAACATTGTGTATTGAAAAATGCAGGAATATGTTATTCATAATATTGGATATCTGTATTCCATGTTATTTTCAACATTCGCGAGTACTTATATAAATATAGTAGGCAATAGGCATTAATCTATTTTAGCGTGTGTTTGTCACGCCAGTGCTGAAATTGCTGCGTCCGTTACCTTTTTAAACGATATTTTTAAAACTTTTAGAGAAACAGCTCGTGCTTGTTATTTAATTAAAACTGAACGGTTTTCGTTTAAGTTCATAACTCGACGAGTAGAACTTTTATTGGCTTCCACGATCCGTAGCCCATAACTGCTTAATAAAATCACCTTTCAGAATTCACCTGAATTGTAGTGACCTTTCACCTTTTAAGTAAATATGTGTATCTAGTATAAATATGTTGTCTATCTTTAAGTGGCGAAACGTGTGATGACGAAGCATAGAAGACTCCAATTTGGCTTCTTTGATTCTATTTTGATGACTGAAAAGTTGTCCATGTGCTACTCCGCGCGCCATCCTTGTTGTCTTAAGGACTTATTCATTGCTGTTTTAAAACCCATTATAGTTATCGAATGTTTTGTCTTTGTCTAACGACTTTTAAATGCAGTTTGAGCGAAAAAGACCAAATATTTGATAACTAAAAAAAAGGTTTTAATACTGTCTATGAATAAGGCCTTTATAGTACGGCCACTACCACATATCTGAGGCGTACGTAAGGCTTCCTAATTCATCATGTACTGTAACTTATTACGCCCTATTTAAAATATGTCCATGATTATCATGTAGTCATAATCCAAGTTGAAATATCCGAATCACCGCAAACTTTGGTTCACTTTCGACATCTAGCTCCATCTGAATATACGTGGAGTTATAAGCTTAAGTGGTGGTGCTTGATGGCCTGTTAGTAAAGGACCAGACGCGGCTGCTTACATGTTCACGTTAGTCGTGGATTCAAATCTCAGGGTACACCTCTGACTTTTCGGAGTCATGTGTGTATTGATAGTCAATCACCACGCACTATAACGGTGAAGGAAAACATCGTGAGGAAACCTACATACCAAAGCGATTTGTATAAATTTTTATGGTATGTAAAAGTCCGCCCTTTCACACTAAGCCAGCGTGGTGGACTACATGACCTAACCACTCTCAATCGTGCTCTCGATTGTAGAGGAGGGCCGTGCCCTGCAGTGGGACGTATAGGGACTGATACAGTAGAGTATAAGCTTAAAGCTATCTAATAGATTTCTGACTGTAGCTGTTTTCAAAATATCCAGTATAACGTATTAACGCCTTCTATTTCAATGAATTGATACTCATTGATGTACTGGCACCTGTTAACAAAATCGATGTATCACAGTTGCGAGTCAACATGTTTTGTTTTTAAATCAACGAGGAAGTCTCAACCCCGCAGCTTGTGTCTCATCAAGGGGTCAATTAGGCTCGTGTTGGACTCCGTGACGTCATCGCCATCTGATTATCAAATCACATCGGGTGTTGTGCTACTGATTTAATATCGACTATGATTTTGTTGTTTGAATAATGTTGTTTGCAAACTTATGTCCTGATACACTGAATTTAATACATAAATACAAAGTAAAAAAAAAAAACATTCTATTTTATTCTAAATTCTGATTTACAAGTTCATTAAACTTGAAAGCATTGCCAAATAAGGATGTAGCACCGTCTTTCTATATTTGTGACTTTTAGTGTTTTGGCAATCCTCAGTTCAGCGTGTTTAAATCAGATAGTGATGACTGATGACGTACCCGTGACGTCATAACGAATTCCCCATTTCGTTTATCAGTCACGCCGCTTTCATGTCCGGGTTTGAGGAATGTCGGACACGCATGGTGGGTAATGACGTCACGTTCATTTAAGAAATACATTTATAATGCTATTTCACTTTGACCTTGTAAAAACAAGTCATATGGTTTGCATAATATTGTTGACTCAAGTAAAGGTGATATTTTAACAGAAACGTACATATTTCGATGATGACTCACTTTAAGTTGTAGCAGATCCACTCCAAGTGTTCATAGTTTTTTTTTTTGTGAAATGTTAATCCCACCGCTGCAGCATGCATTGGTTATAAAAATAATCTTCTATGAAAGTAAGTACCACATTTCTTTAGAGCAGTGTTTTTTTCAACCTTTCTGAACACGCGATCCCCTTTCAGGTTAAAATCTTCTGGCGACCTCCTTGTGCCATATACAGACAAAAAGTTAGTAATTTAGAAGACTATGTTTATGATTTTTTCCATTTTCGTACCTATATTTATTATTAATACCTATACTCTGTAAGAACGGCGATCACTTATGTAAGACTTTGGGACCCCACCAGGGGGGTCGCGACCCACAGGTTGAAAGACACTGCTTTAAAGTACAATATAAAAAAAACTGTCTAGTAGCACATGATGCAATAATAGTTATGTCATGCAGATATACCTATCATAATATTATTTACATAAATAATCTCACGGTACAGTCATTAAGAACAATGATCCGATGACGAATGCTCGGGTACAATTAAATTGGAAAGTGCTTGCGTGGCTAAACACGCCCTTCTTTGTCGATGGTGCCGTTTCGACATGTCGAAACTGCAATAACGAACCTTCACGCAGAGCGATTTTGAGAGGCAAATGTTTCGCCGTATCGTTTTCATGAGAAATGACGTCACAGTTGTAACATTTTGAAACGATGCATCAGATATTTATCCAACTTGTTATTGAGTTACGGTTAACTTTTTAAATGTAATATTCTGAGGATTCGCACTCGTAGATTTTCTTGAATCGTAATATTTATTGGTGATGAAACATGTATGTAACATGAACGTAATTTGTATGTGAATGTTCTCATGTATGGGTTGTAGGTACTAAAAATCTTTTTTACCAAATACATAATTAAATTACAGAGGGCATTGATTAGTTCTTTTTTTGTTTTGATTAATGACAAGGAATGGGTGCCGCAAAACGTGTACTCGTGTAGGCGAAGAGGCAAATCCCGAAAGCGATGGCGGGACGATCTCGACAGATACTTTTAACAGGGATTGGACGAAAATCGCCCTCAACAGAGATATATGGAAGAGCAGCTTAAGGGAGGCCTTTGCCCAGCAGTGGGATGTCTTAGCCTTGTATAATAGTAAAATGCCACGGAATGATAATTAAAGATATTGGAATCGTCCCAACATCATACATTAATTTCATTGAATAAATATGATGAAATATATAGTATATTCTGATTAAAATTTGTATATCACAAATGGGGCAGTTTAACGACTGCAACGCAAATTAAAGATAGCATTGTTAATATTGTTTACGTATGTATAACAATTATTATTTACGCAAACTTTGGTTTTATAAAAGGCGTGCATTTTTAATGCGAATCAAGAGTTCGATAAAGTGCATTGTGCCAGTTAACCAATCGGTAAAATAGCATCTTAAACAGTTTTATATTTATGACTGTTTTTAATACTACTAATATGATAAATGTGAAAATTTGTGAGGTTTGTTCCTCTTTCACGCAAAAACTACTGGACAGATTTGGATAAAACTTTATAGTATTATAGCTTGCACATCAGTTTATGACATAGGCTACAAATTATTAATATATAACGTAAATTGGCTAAGTTACAAATATTAGGCTGAAATAAATTGCAACAGGTCACTATTCAAACTTGGAAACCTGGACGAAAGCCGGGTCGCTTCGATAGTACGCTATAACAATCGCAAAGTTTCTTTGAAATGCGAAATTCGATTGCATATTTTATTGCTGTTATGTAACGGGGTCAACGTATTGCCAATTAGAAATTTTAGATGCGATTACATAGTAGTGAATGTAATTTGTTTACGTAATATTTCCCGCCACTTTTGTCTAATAGGAACTAAAATATGCAGTGAACAATGAAGTTTTGGGGTTTATATAGTAGGTAGGGCGATTTACGTTCTATGATATATATTTCTTTTATACGCAAATTCATATGTTTGTATAAAATTATTTTCCGAAACGGATAATTTATCCAGACGGACAGCCAGATAAAATCACAGGACATTATTCGATATAATTATCAAAAGGACCTTGGTAACTTATAGGTATAGTTAGGGATCTATTTTGTGTTAAAGACATCATAATCAATTCAATCGAAAACAACAATTGATAACCAAAATATAATTGATAGAAAGTCTTAATATAAAAATCTAGAGTTTCATATGCAGAATTTCAAAGAAAGTTTGTAATTTTGAAGTAACAACGTCCCTTCAGCAGTGCGATGAACTCATACATTTCATTAATATAATTGACATTTCGCCAGAGACTACGAATGCGCGGAGACGCAGACAACAAAGATGCACACGAACAAAACTCGAAAAAATCTGCATACTGTACTGTGGTTATTAAATTTGTGATATTTTTATTTTTATACTAGTTTGGTATAAAGTGATAAGTGCAGTGTAATTTAAATAAGAGTTTAATTGGCGGCCTGCTCAAACGCCAACTACCCTGAGGGAACCCGAAACCGGGCTTCCAACAGTTCGATGTGGAAATCTTTGAAGGAGGCCTATGTTCGGCAGTGGACTTCCTATAGCTGAAGAGAGAGAGAGAGAACTCGGATTGAAACACACTTGCATGGATCTCTATACCAGGCATTCCACCATCATATTCGGTGATCGCTATCCCGATAGATACGAATATCTTACCACCAGCTCCAACGGCTATTAGGTCTTTCAATATAACATTATCCTCCACATAACAGTAAATTAAAGAGAGGAAAAGAAAGGGGAATTCCCTATCCACGATCGTAAGGAAATTGATACATCACCTGATGTTTCGTGTGTACGTGACTTACGGCTTGTACCTTGCATTTGGACGTCGCTTATGTAATTACTAATTACTATAAATAGGCTGTATTTTTTGTGTGAACTGGGCGCGTCTTTGGTGCAAATACGGCAAAGGTGTCGCCTCCAAATCGCGGTATAACCAGTATTATGTTTATTATACATCCAACAGTCTCACACAGTCCTGACTCCACACTAAGTTACGACTTTTATGTTGTGAGCATCAGAAACTACGAGGCACTGTTCGGGATGAGGATACCCAGACCACAAGCAATATTCGTTCGCTGCACAAACATGTATGTTAGTGCGATGATGAAACCCAAGGTTCTCGTTTCACAGACGTCTTACAAGTCGCTACTAACTGCGTCCCGGAGGTTATCAAAGTCGTCGGTTAACTATTACACGGAGACGTAGAGCTTTTATGGTTTCGTCTACCTTTGGCAGGTAATGCAACAACGTTTGTATTAATAAGCCCTGTTGTTCAGCCTGATCGATAATCACCATAGTTCAAGAGTCAAAGAACCGATAAATTGCAAAGTAATTTTTGAAGTGTGTAGTTGAGTCTTGGTTAAGTGATCTCGACTTTCTGAATTGATTGAGTACCTTTTGTTCTTTGTCCACAAATAAGCCCAATAATTTAAATGTTCATTCGAGTTATTTTACGTACAAAGTGCTCAGGTTACATCTTTTTCATTTCATTAACGATATGCCTAAACACTGGCCACATAAGATAAGGTCTTTTTTTAAACAATCCTTCTATGGACAAATAAGTTGACGTTCCCAAAAAGGTTTTTTTCTATGGAGAAACAACTAGATTTAATATTTTTTTAAATTAAGTTTGTTAACAGTTATACAACTAAAATTTACAGAAAGAAGAAAACATAAAAACAATCTTGCATTAATTGTAGAACTAATTAAAAAGAAACACAACATGGACAAAATAGATGTAACTAATTTTCCTAAAGATTAAGTTGATGTATCATGTAACGTATTAGTTCAACCAAATATTCCATATGAGTACAATGCACTATATCCCCACCCATACAACTGGAGCACGGCTAAATGTGTTGTTTCACATGGGTTTTACCAAACTGTTTTCCTCAAGTGTTAGACGTTCGACCCCTCGTGAGATACCGACGTAGCGGTTGATTTATCTTCACAGGGACGTGGCCTCGTCTGTTGTTTACCTTCTTTTGGCGGGTTATTTGCAGGAAATAGGTTGTTAAGTATTAGGTAACCTGTTAGTTTTAATTACAGTTGAAATGTGTGGAGCAAGGCTTGAAATTTGGTTTCCTTAAAATATTCGAAATGAATTCCCTCGATACATTTCTGATTATTATCATTTTCTATTTTTTCTAATTGTAAATTAGTTGCTTTGTAGATTAGGTACATCATGTAGTAGTTCTCCTGACTTATGAAAATCGGTGCTATCGCTTGCATGGGGATACCCCCTGCTAACCATACTGAAGCAGGATTTACTTGATGGACTTTGTATGATGTGCGCAGATTAAAAATATATCCCAATTATTCGATTTAGTAAAGAGAAGATATTAACATTTTTAATCATATAATATTGCCGACATATTTTATTTTTCAAAATAAATCTTACGGTAACGGTATACATTTTCTTCGACGTTATTATTTCCAGCTCTAGTTTCTCAATTTTGTAACGTCTTTGTTGCTGAAATAGGCTTCGGAGAAACTAGCGTTTCTAGTTTAAGTTTCTAAGAATCAGTGATAAGATTTACATTTTTTTTATTTTTACTTGCACAACAAGGTTCTATTGCGATCAATACAAAAAATGCTACGTGTTGTCAATTTTACTTTTTATAATAATTGCGACGGCATTGCTAAAACCTACAACACAATTACTCTCAGGAAAACTAGAAGGCATAGATTATTATTATTGTTGCGTATGGGTGTCAACATCATCAACGCCTTTTTAATTTTTTAAAGAGTAACATTTTGTACTGGTCGGAATATTGCGAACCGAAAAAAACACGTCTCATTACTATCGGGCTGTTGGATTTAATTATATTTTTTAGAAATTGTTGTTTAAAAGAATCGCATTACAGACCTACTTCACCCCTCATTATCCTTTTTCGATCAGTACACATGTAGGTGATTTGCAAAAAATAGTAGGCTTATTAAAGTTCCAATTGTCCCCGTAGTATTCGATACACTTCTAGGTTAAAATACCTGGGTTTTATCCGGAATGCATATGACATTTTTTCCTACATTTGTTGTATCATAATAACATTTTTTCCCGGAAGGTCGTATCCGGTAAATAATTAGCATTGTGTTTATGCAAACAAGATCTATGTTTTTGTCTAAATCATTGTTTGGGAACGGTGAAAATGGATTTTCTTGTTGCAGTTTTTGTTCATCTTCCGTTGTCATTGGCGGCAGACGCTCTCAACATTTAGCACCTGTTTAACACCTAATTTACTCCCTGTTTTATCTTCCCTTCTTTTGGGCATTAATTTTAATGATCCTATCTGCTATGACAGATTGTATCAGCCCATATATACGTCCCACTGCAGGGCATGGGTCTCCTCTACAATCGTGAGTACTATTGAACGGGGTTAGGCCTTATAGCCCACCACGCTGGCCCAGTGCGGGTTCTTTGCTATGACATATTGATCTATGATAACCGTTCACTAAATAAGACTCTCATTGAGGTTACATAACAGTGGACCGTTACGCAAATAGCGTTCCCTACAAGGTGACAGGTGCCTGCTTAGTGCTTGCCGTCAAAGAGTAATGAGGTGCGAAATTGTGATCGCGGTCGCACCTGTCGCGGCGGCGCGGCGTGGCGCGGCGTCTCGTTGGCTTCTGGCCACGTCGCTCCCCCCCGATACTTCCTCGAATGTCATTTCCTGGATGTCTTGCTGTAATTTGGCAGTTTATTAACTTTGCACCACGGCTATAGTATTGGGGACATGAATGCACAAATTGAAACCACATGAATATGTAAATTCAGATGATTGTTTATAGACAACTTCATACGAAAATGGGTTAGTTACGAAATTAGATTCGACAGTCAGATGTTTGCTTGTAGCTTGTAGTTTATTGAGTATGGTCTTTGAACAAATAGTCATTTGTTTTTATTATTGTATTTTATTGTCTTTGAAAGACAGTGGCTTCATTTAGAATTTAGAACAATGTCATAGATTCGTGCTATTTATGGTAAATTTGAAAATATGCTCTTTCGGCAGATGGCAGTGTTGTGTACACAGGTACTGTAATTCATAACTTCGCGGAAAGGGTGAACAAATTGAATATAGAAACATCATCTTCTCTGGCAAGAAAGCGATGACTAACAAACTATGCAGTTAAAGAATTTAAAAGCATATTTACAGCTTTATGCCAATTCATTTGCATACTGAGAATGAATGCTCATATATTTAAAACTATATTGTCAATAGACAGGTACTTAGACCATCGCTCTTTATGCAAAGAATGTAGCAGGAAATCCGAATTACTCATTCTCAGCACGAGTATTGTACTGTGGAGCGACTCTTCCCAGAATCTCGACCGCATAAGCTGTGTGCTGTAGTTGTACTGAGCGCTACACCGGAGTAAGGATATATCTCGTTTCCACTGGTCTGTTATTAGTGGAGGATTTTCCCATTGGATTCGTATAATGCCTGATAATGTTCATTGTAAATCCTTTAATAATTTATGGTTATTCCTTCAGAGTAGCTTTAATGCATGATTGATGTAAAGAAAATAATCGATCTACATATGCATGAGATGTATTATTTGTATCACAAATATAGACTCATAAGGGAGGCCTATATTTAGCAGTGGACTTCTTGTAGCTGAAGAGAGAGAGAGAGAGAGAGACTCACTGATAAATTCGTTTTCATTGAAGAATCTATTTCATCCCTGTGTTTGGGTTGGTTGAATACGAGTAGTAATTCTACATTGTTGAAATTCATTATGTGGCCCATCGTAAAATTATCGCCCAAATTCCCCGAGATGCATAAAGATCGCACTCAACTAACCCCATTCATTAGTAGAATAGGGAAAATGCATATGGAATGATCTGTAATGTGTAACTCACGCAGTTTCATATTTAATGCGGCAGATTAACACCGATTTAATTCTAGGAAAATTTAATATCCTCCGAGAAGCGCACAAATAAGTAGATGTGAATATTGTATACTAGTGTATGTAACGGTGTGTTGTTTTCGTTGCAGATGTACGTAGGATCGTGGATAACCCGGTGTTGTACGAGAAATATGAGGAGTTCTCGGTGCGGCGCGCGCTCGCCGCCGACCCCGACACCAGGTGGTGTCCCGCGCCCGACTGCAGGTATCTTACGCACATTCTAATTCATTACATTACTAGTATCTTAAACAAGTAGATTAAATATTTTCAATACTAGTACCTATAAATAATTACATTTTTTAATATGATAGTTATCCAGAAATTGATTAATTTATTTATTTACAATTCTTAATTGTACACAAAACATAAACAAAGGAATTACACAGACATGGGGCTTAAATCTAGAATTAACCTGTATTTTTACCAAGACATGAAATGAAATATCTGATATAACTTACAACGCTTGTTGCATAAAACTTTCTATATACACATATGTAAGTATATATTTAAACCATGAGCTTTTCTACGCCGTACGCAAGTCAACAAGTGAATCAAACAGGTGATTCGGACATTAACTCTTTTTTTTTAAATTTTATAGTAGTATAAATTCGAAAATAAAAAAGCAAACCACCGTTTATTAACATTTATCTACTTCATATTATTTAATAGCAAACCTATCTAAAACAATATCAGCGAACAAAACGTTTCATCAACATCTTCAGCAACAGAAAATCCACTTCTGAATATATTTCTTCTTTGAAATTCTCCATAGCAACCTTTTGGCTGAATGCAAGATCAGCGATTTCCAACAATCTTCATCCGTCCTCAAACCTCACATATCATGTGATTATGCATTATTTCTCAATCTAATATTTGTTGTTTTTAGTTTCGCGGTGGTGGCGACAGGATGCGCGTCGTGTCCCAAGCTGACGTGCATGGCGCCCGGCTGCGGCGCGTCGTTTTGCTACCACTGCAAGGCGGCGTGGCACCCCACGCAGACGTGCGACGCCGCGCGCCGCAGCCGCCAGCCGCCGCCCCGGGCGCCGCAGCCTTCGCACTCTGATATAGACCATGGTTAATACAACTTTATTCCCCTTTGTGCTTGACCCTATAATAAACTACATTCAGACATGTTTCTTATCAGGATTGCTTGCCTGATGAATACCCCGTCGGGGTTAGCCTTTAAATCTACGATGTAAGATACTCGATTGCGTAGGTTAAACATCTAACTATCAAAATATTTGTGGCAAATTATCAAATATGCAGATTATCTTACGGTATTTTGCTTCACCATTAAAACTAGCGATTCGTCATACATGAAACAGGTAACTTCATTAGTTTGAACCATCCAGAAGATTGGCAGTCGAGGCCTGATCCGACCGAGCTTTCCCATGAGATTGAATGGCACCGTAAAAATCTCGTCTTGGACACAATATCGTTTCAAAGCGACCGGGTAGTCCGAAAACTATTCCACTAGTAAGACATTATTGAGTCACCTAGAACCCTTATTTTTCAAAGTAGTAATATGATTTATTTATTAACAATAGTGTGGTATGTTGCAGGCGAGGTGAAGCCGTGTCCGCGCTGCTCGGTGCTGATCGTGAAGGTGGAGGACGGCTCGTGCAACCATATGGTGTGCTGCGTGTGCGGCGCTGAGTTCTGCTGGCTCTGCATGAAGGAGGTCTCCGATCTGCACTACCTCAGGTATATACCTAACGTTCCTATCTAGGATCGATCCCGATACACCAATCAAAATAAGTTAGAAGTGGGCGTGTTGGAAATTCTTCGATCTGATTGGTCTGTCTTTGACATCAGTTTTTGGATAGATATGTAGAGGGGTTAGCATTTTGACCGTTTATAAGAATGCCTCGTGTAATGTTTCATTTCATATCTATGATGATTATTGATGAATATTGGGGAATGGTATTATTTTTCTTGCAAACATAGGAGAAAGTTATGCATATTTCTCTCATTGTGATCTTTGTCTGATTACTTAGGTGTGAAACGTTGAAACTGGACTGTCTAAATATACTTTTTTTCTGCACTTATTTTATATTCCTATTATGTATATTTGAATAAATTGTCTGGAATGAAATAAATTAACGTAGTAATATTGTTGGGTTGCAGTCCAAGCGGCTGCACATTCTGGGGCAAGAAGCCGTGGTCGCGCAAGAAGAAGCTGCTGTGGCAGCTGGGCACGCTGGCGGGCGCGCCGCTCGGCATCGCCGTGGTGGCCGGCGTGGCGCTGCCCGCGCTGCTGGTGGGGCTGCCGCTGTGGGCCGGGCGCCGCGCGCACCGCCGCCTGCGCCGCGCCACCGTCGCCAAGAGGCGCGCCGCCGTGGCCGCCGCCGTCGCCGCTGCGGTAACACATTCACGCTATAACGCACTGAAAGACTGGTGGACGTGAACTGATACGATACCTAATAATAGAGATGAGATAGAATGTGGGTTAACGTCATTGTGACATTTTATCGTTAGAAGGAGTATGTAGTGACAGGAATTGCGAAAGGATGTGAAAAGGATTTAGTTGCATAGAGAGTGTGGGTTAAATAAAATCAAGAAAAGCGAAACATGACGTAAAAATGAAAAATTCAGAAGGAATTAGCTTCATTGTATCTATGCCAACCAATTCAAAGAAGGGTTAATAAGATCTAGAACCAATGAGAATAAAATTATAAAAATCTTTTTGTGTCAGATTTGAATAATTTCCCTCATTTTAGAAGTGAAATTGATGTAACAATCCTAATAAGGAATATTTGTATCGTTAGCTGGTGGTGTCCCCCCTGGTGGCGGGGCTGGCGGTGGGCATCGGCGTGCCCATCCTGTTGTTCTACGTGTACGGCGTGGTGCCGGTGTCGCTGTGTCGCGCGGGCGGGTGCGCGGGCGCCGCGCCGCCGCCCCCCGCGCGCTTCGACGACGACCACCACGCGCCCGACCCTGACGCCGCCTCCAGGAGACTCGAGCCTAGTATTGGTTAGTATTTTTCATTGATGGGTGACCGTTAAGGTCGTCTATTTTTATCTTGGCCTAATTGCATCCAAATGTTCCTGGTTTGGTATAGGTAATAATGGTGACATTGATGATGTACGTTACATATATTTTGTATTGTATTGTATCAGCCCTTATACGACCCACTGCAGGGCACGGGCCTCCTCTACAATCGAGAGTATGATTGAGAGTGGTTAAGCCATATAGTCCACCACGCTGGCCTAGTGCGGGTTGGCGGACTTACACACCGTAGAAATTTTTTAAAATCGCTACGGTATGCAGGTTTCCTCACGATGTTTTCCTTCACCGTTAAAGTGCGTGGTGATTGACTATCAATACACACATAACTCCGAAAAGACAGAGGTGTGCCCTGGGATTTGAACCCGCGACCACCGTGAACATGTAGGCAGCCGAGTCTGGTCCGATACCACGAGGCCACCACGCACTTTTTACATATAACGCTAAACAAAACGGCGGGATTAAAGAGGGCAGCGGGTGTCGTGACGTGATTAAAGGAGGACGGGAGGTGCAAAGGATGGCGGAAGTGATTATCTTTCGAGATAGAATAAGATTTAGCACTGACTGTATATCTTGATATCTCAGTATATTTAAATAATGTTATGTGGTATTTTAAACAAATATGTGTGTAATGTTGCAGGTGATGCATCGTTGTCGGCGACGTCACAAGCGGCAGAGGCCCGCGCTCCCTCCCTGGCGGCGTTGGCGGGGTCCCTGGGCGGGCACGAGGCGGCGTCGCCGGCGCCGCTGCGGCTGGAGGTGACGGCGGACGTGGCGGACACGGCGAGCGCAGCCAGCGCCGCCAGCGCCGCCAGCTGGCCCGACGAGGCGTCGGCGGCGTCGCGCTCCGCCCGCCTGCGCAGCCTGTTCCTGTACGGCTCGCCCGCGCCGCCGCCCGACCCCGAGGCGGGCACGTCGGCGCGCGCGCCCGGCGCGGGCGCGGCCACGCTCGTGAGCAGCGCGTGCGAGACGCGGCCGCGCGCGCACTCGTAACGCGCGGCTCAGTGCGAGTGTACGCGGCGAGTGCGGAGTGTGAAGAGTGCAGACAGTGCCAACCAGATGTATCTACACGATAGACGCTTCGCTTCCAGAGCAGTGTTACTCTATCAGATATATGTGATACTTTGAATAATAATTAGAATTACTATTGATGATCTAAATTATTTAATTTTTCACGTTTGTAGGCAGAAAGTAATTGTAAGCGGATAAACTAGTTATGTTACGTCGTTTAAAGTGTAAAACTATGATTAAAATGTGACTAAATCTATAATTTGTTTGATTTTCATTTTTTATTATGTGATCATCGTTTATAAACTCTGTGATCTCATCGAAAACTAATCTTAAAATCATATCTCACACCATCTAAATTGTAACAATGAGTTTGGACTTTCGTTCACTAAAATAACCAATGCAAATCCTGCAAAGAATGCGTGGTAATGCGTTTATAGTTGGTAGGGCTCAAAGAAACCAAAGCAATAAAACAATATATTTTACAATAACGTTTAATAAGTCTTCCGCGCTACATCCCCGTGGGCAATCCTACACTAACAGATATAAATTATTTTACGCAGAGATTACATCGATTTCTTACTCATTAGTCATTAACATTATTATCTTAATTACAAGAGGGAGCTACATGAAAAAATCGTGCACATTCATAACTACATCACATAATACCAGAAATATTTTTCAAAGCTTTAAAGAAACTAACATCAAATATACAAATACGTCCAAACTCCTTAATGATTCATATTGCTATTAGAAAAAATAGATTAATATTTATTCCAATTGGGGGTCACTAGAATTTATTTTGTTTATTTAACTAAATATAGTTAATCTTACACCCAATGCGATATTTATATTGCTATACAACTATTTCAGATACAGATGGATATTTATAGATATTTCATACAATCGATTTAATAATTAGTTTCTGTAGTCGCCCTTAGTATTTTACTCTTGCACTCACTCCTGAAAGGGTTCATGGCTGCCAGTCGTAAAATTATAAGACAAATCTTTCTGTAAATTGATGTAATATTACAAAGCGCGAACCCTATTGAGATATTAAGAAATGAATGAAAATAAATGTAAGACGAAAGTTATGATATATGATATTATGATAGGTAATTAACGAGTAGAGCAAGTGAATGGATTTGTATATTTGGTCTGTGTATTTAAAAGTGATGGTAAGCATGACAGTGATATTGAAAAACGAGTGAATGCAAGCAATAAAAAGAACGGTGCACTACACTCCTTTATGGGAGGCCAGAACGTGTCTAAAAAGGCACGACTGGCTGTCCATGGTCAAGTGTTAGCACCAACGCTCATGTACGGTAGTGAAAGTTAGATTAAGGCAGTGGAAATGAGGTCGCTAAGGGAATGAATGGTGAGTTTGAGCCACAGACTGCAAAGTAGCGTAGTGATGGAACGTTGTGAAGAGAAAGAGCATTTAGTGACGAGACTTGAGAAAGGAATGTTAAGATGACTTGAGACTCTAGAGGATGGATAAAAGGCGATTAACAAAACAGATACATAAGGCGAGTGTGAATGAAAGAGACGGTAGGGGTTGCCCCATCAGACCTACCTCAAACAGATCGATGGCCTTAGGGGTCAGGTCAATAGTACCCTGAACCGACGAGAATGCATGAAGAGATTGGTGAAAGTAGTATGTCAAGATCAAGCAAAGTGGAGGTCCATAGTCTCCGCCTACCCCTATGGGATACAGGCGTGACGATTATATATCTATTTATTTTATTTATTTAAATTCTTTATTGTAGACCAGGAAAAAACACAGAGATTACAACTAAATGCAAACTAAGTGCAATCGGCGGCCTGTACGTATGTATATATTTTAAATTTTACTTAAATGTAAAGCAGAATGGAATTGTAAATTTGATTTGATAAAATGAAGAAACTAGCACAAAAACAGGCGATGATGTGGAAGAGTAAAAAAAATTCGATATGAGAATGTTTGAAATACATAATTTAACGGTGATCAAATGACAAACATTCTCTTTAAGGCTTCTGAAATTAATGAAAAATCTTAAATATTTATGTATTTGTAGATGAACGACGAAAATAACTACAAAAATATATTTATTAAAATCCTTTTCAAATATAAGTAAAATTAATAAAAAAAAACATATATGTATGTGACAATATATTTTTATGCAATACTATCATAATATGTTCAAAAACAATAAACATAACACGTAGCCCATAAAACAATAACAATAAATGATCATTAATATAAAAAGCGGAATGACGAAAATAAAGACATTGTAAACCACATTTTCGTTTATACATCCATATATTTCTCCAACACACAACAATCATCTTTATCACATTAAGCTTAAATACGCACCAAGTAATTCTTATATACACACGTTACAGTTAATATTTGGCTTACACAATATTTCTTATAATCAAAAGCAGGAAATTCGGAATAAATGCTTAACTTTACAGCGTACAACACTACGAAATTCATATTTTATTACTACAATATTTCTTACTTTCAACCATTACATATTAGATATAACTCATACTGTTTAGTAATTTTGAGCCTTTGTGAGAAATAGCGAAGGGACAATAGCATTGAAAACAAAATGTTTTTAACGGTTTTGTCATAACTTTAAATGTACGTGTCGCTAACAAAGATATTATATTAAATAGCATGAATGCGAGATTATTTCTGTTACAATAAACACGGCCTGCTAGGCTTCTAAAACTTCGTCTAAAGTACTTAAAACATGTATTTAATAATACTTCCTAATAACACTCTTGTCATGTAAAAATCGTAGACGAAGTAAGAAATTTGTTCAAATTCAATGAGAAACCAAATCATGAGCGCCTTACATTATGTAGACCTATATTTGTAGTTTAGTACAAATGTAAATAATTTTAACAGTATAATGTAACAAGATTATTCAGCATACAATATATAATTATTTCAATATAAGTGAAGCTCTACTGATTCTCATATTAATGTTCTATATAAAGTTACAGTATTTATTTATAATTTTATACTTGCGAGTAAAAAAATTGGCTCACTCAATTTTATACTTGCAAGTCAATAGAACAAAAATGAAAAAAAAAAGGTTTTGAGTAATTTCTAAATTCTCGAAAACGAAAAGTGAGGGTAGTTCGACTTTTTTACCTCCAAGTGTATGTATGCTTTTGCTATTACAAACTGCTATTGTAGTTATCTTAAAATGAAGATTAGCGTAAAAACAATTATGTTTATTGATGCATGACCATAAACATACTTGTCAGTGGACCTTTGGTTTACGTCCACGAATTTAAGTGAAAATAATATGAAGTATTTATAAATATCAAGTGATACACTAAAGTCGATAACTACAAATTATTTATATTCAAATATAATAATTTGTTTTATTACGAAACCATACCTAATCAAAATGAATTCATAAGATGCTAAACTAAAGTGTTAAGAATTAATTCATCAATCGTTTTAATGTCTATAATATTTTATGTACATTAATATTTCACTTACCAAACATATTTACACCAACATTACATAAAATTACATTTACCTAGGCCATGATCTAACGCTACACACCTGAAGTAGATTAAATTTAGTGAAACAACACATTAAACTGATTTATGACAATTTTTTTAAATATTTTTGCAGTAAGTTGTTATTTACAAAATTGCTTTGTTATTAATAATTTTATTTATATCGATATTTTGCGTTAATGGCTCGTCTTGCGACCTAATAAAAAAAACTTAACAGACCAACAACATATTGTATATCTTACTTTTATAAGATTGTTTAGTTAAAAATAAATGTCTACACTTCATTTGAAAATAAATTTCTAATTTTTATATTTTAGGAATCGATTTGAAAGATTCCAAATTATATAAAACTATACAAAATTGGTCTAATATATGAATAAATCTAAGAAAACGTAACGTTTTCATATAATACCCTCTCAAGCATATATCAATCGATCCACAACCATTAACAACAGACTATCGACTACGCAGCACCGACCTATCGAAATGTTACCAATAAGTTTTACTTAATATCAACTTGATGGATGAATTAACTTAATTTCTACTTGGAAATAAATGCCTGATTTGTTGTTATAACGTGGAAACATTCATAAAAACCGTGCATTTCGACACCATAAGCATATTTAATAGTCGATAAAAAATATTTATGAATTTATTATCGATATCGATTGTATTCGACCCATTGAATTTAATATTAATAAAGGAATGTACTTAATATAAAATAAATATTTTATGTATTATATCAATGAAAGGGAAGCTTAAAAAATATTACTGAAGAAAGATATACATATAAAGCCGAAGAAACGATTATGAAACAATCCATAAGATAAATACAAAAAAAATATTATGATACATTCTTTAGGACGGTGCATGTTTATCATTTAATACGAAATTACTCCAATCATTCTACTACTAATTTGAAAAATTCGAATTATACGTAATATTTTATGGAATTTATTGTATCGTCTGCAAATCATCCCGCTAAAGCAACAGGCGGGTAGTCAGAGAGCTCAAGACTCCCAGCAAATTCGATCGTTAATTGAGTGAGTGGGACAGTCAGACTGGGGTGGACATTATACATCATGTAAAAGATTTCTGAATGGATGTACTTAGCTTAAATGCTCTTTTATCATACTAAGTATTATTCCCTAGTACTACGATGTACGTTAATTTATTGCACATTATAGTGCAGTACCGACATCTGATGGTAAAATACATTATTTTAATTCAGTATCAACTAACGACGGACGATTATCACTCGCCATTCGACAAAATTATGCCGGCCTACGCAATTACTTGATCACGTACTTACAAACAACCCTATAATGTAGAGTGTAAACGAATATACCTTAAATAGGTACAATTTGATGAAAATCCAGGCCTAAGCTCATCCAAATTAACCCATATCCGACACATCCCCCAGCTGCCGCGACAATTGAAATTGAACATTAACATCGTTCAAAAGGACAAGTGAATTTGAACCTTAATAGAGTTCAGTAGAGTTGAAAGTCGTAGGTGGTGGATCCGTCTCGCCAGGTGGGTTCGTCGGCGACCTTGGCGCGGCAGAGGGGGCAGGTGTGCTCGCGGTCGAGCCACGCGGAGATGCACAGCTCGCAGAAGATGTGGCTGCAGCCCAGCCGCACCGGCGTGGTGTAGTCGTCGTGGCAGATGGGACACGAGTCGCCCGCAGACAGCATCTGCTCGCAGGTCGGCTTGGTGCCGAGGTTCTAGGAGGAAATCATATTATTACGAAAATTTAATGAGAAACAGGTTGCCTCCAGAAGGTCATTGTTGAGATCATTGGGATAGGCCTATGTTCAGCAGTGGCCTTCCTTTGGCTGATGGATTGGATTGGATTGAATAAGAAACAGCATATTATCAGCGGACTTAATACCTGAGTATCTCTGCATTTTTGGGTTATGTAGAAATGGTTCGAGGCAGGTGTATCTTAGATGGTATATGCAATTTAATATACACATATTTAATGTACATTTCTTCAATATTCAAATATTGTGAGTCTAAAATTATTTCCATCGGATATATTTCTTACTACATACAAATATATACAGTACGTCAGAATACAAAAGTACATTTATGTAAGTAATATTAAAATACTCATTCCAGTTTTAAACTATGTCGGTTGACTCGTACCGATCGTGTTGTGGTTTACTCCTTGTATAAATAAATGAACAACAATCAAAATCAACTCACCACACTCTGCAGCAGCGTCCAGGTGGCGTTCTTAAACAGCCTCATCCTTACCAGAACCTCAACCACCTTGGCGATGACATAGACCGACGTGAGGAACATGCCCACCATCTTCTCGGAGCCTTCGTACGACTGCATCAGATAGAATATCCACGGCTGTATCGTGAGCAGGCAGCGGTACATCTGCGACACTGCTTCCGTGAAGAGGTACACTTTGCCCTGGAATGGAGAGGGTTAAATCATTTTCTGGATTAGTAGCGCATTAGACTTATAGTAAAAGAAAAGTATGCGACGCATGGCTTACGCGAGGGTCCGTCTACACGACCCGAATACACAGGGAAGTACATAAGACATTGGACAAGTCAACAATTAAGGCGAAAGCTGAAGCCGAAACGAGTATTTCGATTTCACTAGACTTCACCCCTGCACAAGACTATTTTTTTAAAAACTTGGTTACTCGTTAAACTTGCTTTGTAATCTTTATGAACTAGTAAGAATATGTAAACTATAGTAAAACAAGTGTCCCTTGGCTTTAATTTAATCAGAAAATGCCCAGATTTCCTAAAACTACTCCCAAACAGTCCGAAGCAAGTAATATAAGTTAATACAGTTATTTTCATGCTATTTTTCATGATATCGACATCTGATCTGTACCAGCCCATAAACGTCCCACTGCAAGTCACGCAACTCTTCTACAACCGAGAGTACGATTGAGAGGGGTTAGGCCATATAGTCCACCAAGCTGATCGATATCTAATAGCAAATATAAAACTTTAAACGCCCACTCACCCTCTTCTGAAACGGCAGTATAAAAGCGGGCATCATAGTGACGAATATCTTGAAATCCACCGTGATGATCTTCACTATGAGGTCCGTCAGTACCACGAGCCACAATAACTCCCATATATCAAGTTGCACGTAGTTGGGGAACATTATTATGTTGGGCAGAAGCTTGCCGTGACCGAACAAGTAATGAACCGTTAGTATGCACACTATAGTGAACATGAGCTCGCTGATCAACGCAAATATACTCCTGTTCATTTGCTTGCCGTGTTCCCTGAAATAAATGCGTTATTTTGAACTAAAATTGAAGTCATCTCATTGGATTAATAGCAGCTGTGAGATCCTAGGCGATTTCCATGTTGCGAACATTGCAATCGAATCAATTGCAACAATTGCACATGTGCCTGGTATGGCGATAAATTCGCTATGTTTTGAATTGAAATTTTATCGAACTGTAGTACTAGTGGTATCTTTGCCTACGCTTAAGAGAATTCTACTGGTGGTAGGTATCTTATTTGAGAGAGGCCGACTGGGTAGGTACCACCGCAATGTCTATTTCTTCCGCCAAAGAGCAGTGTAAACGCATTGTTGCATTCCAGTTTGAAGGACAATGAAGCCAGAGTAACTACTGGATATAATGAGACTTAACACCTTATGTATAAGGATGGCGAGCGCAGTGGAATGCCAAGCATTTCTTTGTAATTTATAGTGGTGTTTGGTTTTGCTACTGTCCATGAGCGGTCGTATCGCTTACCATCAGGCGAATAGCATGCTCAATTCAATGCAATAAAAAAAAAATCATGCGTGGGCGTGTGTAAACATGTTTAAAGAATAGTACTTCAATTACACGGCACTACTATCATCAAGTAGGTACTTTACCATGACAATATAAAAAAACACTTGTAAAGTGTCAAGGAAAATTACACTTTTTCAGCACTCAACTCACCTTCTAACAAGGCTGTTGCAGTGTATAAACGTACAAAACAGTATTAAAAATGTGAATATCCCCTCCCTGCTGTCATACATAAACTTTATGAACAGAATGAAGTAGAACGGAGCGTAACGAATCAGGAAATTGAGTGTCGCTCTAACATCCACCACCTGAAACAAATAAATAAATATTAAAATAAATGAATACACCCAACAGTCACATACATAGTCCTGGACTCCTGACCCACACTAACATCGACTCTTGTGTCGTAGATATCAAGAACCACAAACTACCAGACCCGAAACAAATACTTGTGGTTCACAGAAATATTTGTATTGGTGCGGGGATCGAACACGCGGCCTCTCGTTTCGCAGCCGGCGTCTAACCAACTGCGCCACGGAGGCCGTCCAATGTAAAGATGAGATCAATATATTACTAAGGAGTAATGGCTATAGTACTGATCCGTTCGCATTTATCAGGTGTCGAGCCCAATAAAACATCGGACGCTGAATGTTCAAAACATTTTATTTGAAGCTGTACACATCTAACTCCGATTTCCATGATTTTATGGATGTTACAGAAAGCAGAATGATTTTGAATATGTTTTTTTGCTGGTTTTTAAGGCTGTACGCAGATTGCAGATTGTAACGCTTCAAATAGGTATTGAAATTCTTGAAACAATTATACGTAATATTAACTTTTATAGCAACGTTTTGCGTCACTGTTAAAGCGATAAAAATAATTATAATTGCTTAGTGAGATGATTGCCTTACGGCGACGCGAGACGTAGGTTGTAGACGAACGCCCACGACCTCGCGCAAGGTGGGAGGTTGCCACCTTGAAGGACTAATAAGCTTTCTTTAAACTCTTGAAACTTATTAGCCGGGGCGTATAAAATCCCATTCACTTGCACATGTCAATACAAAACATCAATATTTATCATTTTTAATCTAATGTAAAAAGCCTTTGCGAAATATATCACGCCCGCATGATGTTTTTGCGTTGCTACTATCCTGCGATCTAAACTGATACCTCTTTCTTAATCCCAAAGGAGTCAATTCCATCCTCAAATAAACTATAACTATGGTAAAAACTAAGTAATTCTACAAAAAATACATACCTGCTGGCTACCATCCTCACTCTGGCTATCATTGTCAACATTGTCACGTATATTGTTATTATTAGACGGATTCACCGATACATTGATATCAGGCTGTTCTTGCTCCTGGTCCGATAAGTTTGAGTTATTTGAAGCACTGTTACTCATTGCATGGCTGGTAGATTGTGCTCGTTGCACCGGAGGAGTAACCCTCTCCGTTACAATGTATGTTTGGGCATTCGGACCCAGGTTCACATGGGCAATAGAACTCTGTGGTCTTTGGAGACTTAGCTCCACTATCTGGTGAGTGCCCGGTGGGTTCCTTGGCAACCACGTTGGCAACGATAGCCTGGCATTGTTACCCTGAAACAATAAACCTGTATGTTATTTTGTACAAGGAAATGAGTAAAGGAAAATACCAACTCTTATTATAATATCTAATTTTGTAAACTATACCTACTTATTATTTATTAGTAATTTACAATATCCGTGATGTGGTTACAACACCAGCTGTTAAATATGGTTTGAATAAGTTGTTGAAAGACAACAATAATGAAATACAGCCATCCTAAATATGCATGCATAGTGTTAAAAGGTATTTAAAGGTAACAAAAAGTAGCATGGTTTAGTATTTAAACCCAAAATCAATAAATAATTGGAAAATCGTTAGATAATCAATATACTTCATAATCCATGTTAAGTATGTTATAACTATTGAAAACAATAAGGTACTTTTCTAACTCTTTGTCTTTAATCAATAAAACCATATGAAACAAATGGGATTAGTCAATTGGTAATTAAATACAAGTTCAAGGCAAAAAAAATGTGAATATAACATAAATATGGTGAATTATGTAACAGTAACAGTATAATCAGTAAAAACTGGCATTGTTTACCAATATAGCATGATACAGTGTATATTAACTAGTAAATGAAAATAAATTGCTATTATAATCCTATTTATTTGATCACCATGAAAACTATTAATGTACTTTAGAGATTTCTTTGTAACTCTAACATAGACTGACCATTATAAAATATATTTTCATAAGTCAGTCATAAGAATCAGAAACAATTGCATTATTCATCTGATGATCAACTTGTTTCTAAACATTCAAGAGTTAGAAGGAGTCTTATCACAATCTAAAACATTGGGTAAACCTAGATATTGAAAACAGAATGTAAGCTAGATTAACAGAAAGGAGCTTATCACCAATCTATTGAGTACTCATGTTATGAATTGAAAAGTGTCACACACAGATTATATATCCTTCATTTGCATGACAATATTATTGTAAGCCAATACACACTGCACATAGATTGGGAACAATATGTGATACTAGAATCTATTTCTTAAGTTTTTCAAGTGGCTGAAATTAATCTCCCATACGTATTTTTCAGCAAAGCTTCCTCTTATTTATTTATTTATTACAATAAAACATCATTATGTTATTCAGACCTTAGCAAATATTGTGTACAAAAGTTTCCTAATTCCTTCTACAAAGCTATAAACGCGAGCCAGATGCTACAATAACCCGTTTAAAGTCGTAAGTATGCGACGCATAGGCGTTTATCACATCTCACGATTATGACTAATGCAATCAGCAAAAACCAAGGTGCAATCATGAGAGCAAGAATTATCCATAAATACTACGTAATTACCATCCGCGCATGTTCCACGAGAGGTCTGATCTCTCTGAATACGCTGTTGAGGCGGTCTCCAAGGCCCAGGTTGTTTCTAATCGGCACCGCAGGCCTAGACACCGAGTCGCCTCGGTGCAAATTGTTATGCCGCGGCGCAACCTCCTCAGCCTCATCTTCGTCAATGTCCACAGTCACTTGGTTTGCCTGAGCCATTGCTTACGTAATAGCAAACAAAAACAAAACCAAAACACTGATTTTTAACGAAATATGGTCATTCCAAATATTTATGAACACATTATGAAGATTGAAGGTCAGCGTTTTGACAGTAGTGACATTTGGGCTTTACGTTCGGAAACACATTTCTGTCTTAAAAATCACATCACCATCGATTATTGCTATTTTTGAATGTACGCAGTACTGAGTACTTAATATACAATACGAGCTGCTTAGTATCTGCTTATAAACTCAACCCTTTTTCAAAAAAGATGTGTCCTGGTGGCAACCAAGACACGGGAAATCCACATTTCGCCTTGTGTATTTCGTCCCACGATGTGATAGGTGGCGAGTATATTGGCATATGGGACGTAAATTCCTTACTCGTGGCTCATTATAATCTATAGAAAAATCCAATATCCCTCGAGCCCCGACCCGGGATTCGAACCCGAGACCGCAGCTTTGTAATCGTACCGTAGTACAACTACGCCACCGAATTGAATAATTATGTAAGTATTTGTGCAATTACATTTCGTCATCCTATAAAACAACTATTTCAGCACATAATATCCACTAAGTGTAGGTCTAGTATTGCAACTTCCACTTAATTTAGTTAATACTAAAGTTGTATCTTAGATAAATATTTGTTAGCCAAATCTAGCTGAAAAGGTATAATTGTTGTCTGGCGAGACGGAGATACTGTACGTTGCTTTATTTATTTCGAGCATAGTTTTGACAAGCCTAATTTTAACTGAAATGTGTTAGAAAAGAATTTGAAAGAAATAATCTTTCTTTCAATATATCTATTATCTTTCATTAAGTAAATAAATAATACACCCAACAGTCACATAGATAGCTCTGACCCCACATTAAGATCAAATCAATCAAATAAGTCTTGCGTCGTGGGTATCAAAAGCTACGAAGGACTTTTCGGTCTCATAAACACCCAGACCCTTGGGTATTTGTTTGACCCAGTATTTGTTTTGACAAATACTTGTGGGCCTCACAAACATTTATCTCGGTGCGGGGATCGAACCCGCGGCCTCTCGTTTCATAGTCGATGTCTAGCCAACCGCGCCACGAAGACTGTCGTATAGTGACGCATATGATAGTATTTATTGTAATTAAAGCAGTTAACAAGCTACTCGTTAAAATTTAATTATTGTAATGTAAGTAGGTATGTAGATTACCATAAAAACATTAAAGTACTTAATTAATAAATAAAACAAACTCGTTACCTTCAATAATTTAATCTTTTGCTTTAATATTAGTCAATAGACCGCAATAAATTTCTAGCTGTCGATAAGATGAGCAATTAACACCTACGGTTTACGATACAACACGTGTTACGACTAATCGCATGTAGACATACGTAAATTGTCTGTACGTAAATTCAGTCTTTAATTAGGCTTCACACCGTCGCACGTCTACAACGGTTACCATCGAATCGAGTCGTTGTAACTAAAACGAACAAATATTACACGACTAAATTGCTATTTGTGCTTAAATTATAGTAAAAAGAAAACGTTATCTATATTGGACTGCTTCGTTAATAATAAATAAGAACGGTTGATTCGAATTCAGCACGCTCTTGGCACATGATCGTTTTGTACAGTTTCACGCCTCAGTGTCGGGCTTAAGTGCGAGGACGCCCTGCGCGTAGAGATCTCGCACTGCTTCTAGCAGACGTCTCTCAGCTCTGGGATCTCCGAGAGCGACGTCGACACTGCCTGCGCACAATAACAGCGCTCTAAGAGCGGCTCTAGGCCAATCCGGTTTCAAACCCCTTCTGACCACTGCACCAGCAGCTGCTGCCCCCAATCTAGCGCACTCCTCCTCTAAGCGGTCGCCGTACTCTTCAATAAGAGAATCTCCTACGTTTCTTCTTAATTCTGGTGTAAGAGACGACAGAAGTAGTAACGCCACATCGTCCATAGGCCTTCCAAGAGAGACCATTTGCCAGTCTAGGGCAATGCACTCGCTGATGCCATCTACTTCTCTGAAAAGCAGATTCCCGCTCCAGAAGTCAGCATGGGCGAGAGGTGCAGGTTCTGCTGGTCTTAACAAAGTACCGAGTAGAGATGGTGCACGAGCACTCAGGGCTGACACAGCGGCTGCTTCTTCTGCGCAGTCAGGACGTCCTCGAAGAAATGCCTCAAGTTGTGGCAGACCACGTCTGACGAGACGAAGGTAGCCTGCTGCCGCTCTCTCGCATGGGAACAGGAAGTCGAACCTTTGGTCTAAAGGGCCTTCTCTTTCACGCAATGCCAGAGAGAGAGCGTGCAGGCGAGCTGCAGCATGTAAAGCAGCCTTTGCTCGGTCTGCCGTCAAACCATCGGCGAAATCTGCCGATTCGTACCCGACAGCTGTAACATCTTCAAGAACGAGTTCGCTGTCGCCTCCGATTTCGTCTGAGAAAGAGAAAAATATTGAATTAAAAGTTGATAATGCATTGTCAGCAACTTGAACAAAAAAGTGTTTAAATATTTTAAAATACGGTCGAGTAGGAACCTAAAGGAACGTGATTCATGGAAATTACCTGTTAGGTTTACTTATGACTTGGGTTATCTATCTTTATCAGTACTTTAGGGAGTCTTTGAAGACACGCAGGATTCTTAGACCTTTGCCGGACACATTTACCGGTCTAGAAAAATGTATTACTTCAACGTTTCTGATGTTACAAGGCTCTATAAAAAAACAAAATCAATAAAAAGACGCCTGATTTATTTCACTGTTATCCGCAAATATTCGTATTAATCAAGTCACGTCGTCAGTTTCTGATCCGCGACAGTCACGGACTATTTGGCATTCAGTTTGCATTAAAAACTATTTTAATGATCCCCGTTTAAGACATGAAAGTACACGTTTGCTTTTATATTCGACTTGGAGCGTATGTACATGACCTGATTTTGGAACTGCGACAAAAGAATCCGGAAAACAGGTCATGCGGCTACGTTCATGTAACGAACCCGCGACAAAGGTGAAAAGTCAAGTGACGCCGAGTTGGAGTATTAGTTAATAGTCATAACGGAATAAAAAAAACTATTATTATATGTACTTAGTGTTTGAATGTCATGATTTGGAATATTGTTTAAATAAATAACAGAAAATGAAAGTTGTTTTGTATAGCCTGAAATGAAATTATCCCTTCAGATTTCTTAAATCCAGAACATTTATCATTAGAAAACAAATCTCAATCATATTCCATGCATTGTATAGTATTCGGTATTGATAGATAGGTATAAATTATTGTGTTAGAGACACTTGTACGTCGTTTAATCGAAAAGGCCTTGACGGGAAGACGAAAATAAATTTGAGTCAATGACTGGAGATCTGAGACACGAACTGCATACAAATATACAAACTACTGACACTAATACTTTCGTCTCAACGCGACTCAATTTTACCATATTTTTAAATGAAGACTTTGTTGATATAAATTGCTCGCTTTATCTACAAGAATTCAGGCTTTTTATATCAATACCTAGTCCTGTGGACAATCCGAAAATTAACGAGTGCTTAAATCATATTCTAATACTAGGGTTATAATGATTGTCGTTAGTGATAATACCATTCAATAATCTTTTCTAAGCATTCCTGTAAGTAGAAACTTACCCGGCAACCTAGCCTTTACGCATCGAGGAACAGGCAATCCACTTCCAGGTCCTAACGCATCTTCAGCGAGTTTATTGAGAACCGGCGCAAGTTCAGTGTAGAACAGAATCTCCCTCGTATCAAACTGAGCTTCTGCTACAAAGAGTCTGCCAAATGGATCTCTTGGAGGCAATTTCACAACCAATGGCAATGACCGTCGTTCACCGTTGCTTTCGTAGCGCACAGTCACAGCGAGGACCCTGCTTAAAGCCCCCGCCACTCCGGCCCGTGACTCCACACGAACCTAAAGGATTAGTAATGCATTGAACAATTAATAAAACAGTAGAAAAGAAAATAAGAACGTGAGATATCCTTTTTAAATATTTTATGAGATAACTTTCCTGCCGAGTAGTAATCTGAGAAATTATTATTTGAGTGAAGTGATGATACAAGAATATTCCCACCACGTCATTTAATGTGAATATAATATTAATATGTATGTATTATACAGAATAATTTTCTGTATGAATGAATCTTACAAGGCCTTTAATTATAATTCCTCATTAAACTGTAACAAATACTAAACGAAAGCGCAATTATACTTCAACACTTCACTGTAGTTAGTACTTTTTCTACATAGGTATAGGTATTTCTCTACTCTTTGAAGTACCTACATAATCAACATCGTAAACGGCAATGAATAAAACATGACAGACTTTCTATTATCCTAATTACATCGAATAATTTGTGAGTGTTGAATAAAAGGGTGGATTGGTCTGATTTGTTCGTATTATTGTGTGATAAATATGTGAATACCTCATTTGCTCCGACCACGCCCGCGCCCGAAAGCAACTCTCTAGCCCATTCTTCAGTGAGGGCCGCGTCCGCGTCGGGCTCAGGGCCTGGCTCGCAGTCAGACTCCTCGCTGCCACTGCTGGGAGCCTCCGACACAGCCGTGCTATCCGGCCCGCCGGCTTGCATCTTACGCACTGTGTAATACGAAAAGCAACTACGACTGGCGACTTATACAACCCGTTTCTATGAATACATTTCGTTTGCTGTTGATATTCGATTTATAAAATTTATTTATCAAAGAATTTCAGCAGAGCGAACACTGTGAGTAGCTAGATGCCCCCTTGGCTATGTATCCGCTACGGCGTCTCGCGCATGCGTGGAATTACCTCAATTATTCATCGGGTCTCTCTTGACGTTCCACTCGTCGCAAAATCATGAATTCAGCTATGATGCAAGGTTTTTCGTGATGTCTTATCCATAACTATAAGCATTAGATAGTAGATACAGCAAAAACAAGTAGGTACAAGCAATATTTACACATATTTAGGCTTATTTTACAAGACAAGTAATTAAATACAAAATGAGCTACGCGAGCGTTTATTGTATATATCCACGGCTGGTAATCTTCTTACAGTACCAAATAGGTGATCTGTGTAGGTATATTAAATTGTTGTGAGGATCCAATGTTGATCCAATGTATGATCCAATGTACAGCAGAATATTATAAAAAAATCACATAAAATACATATTTTGTTAAACAGACACGGCAAGACGGAACAATAGTTAGGTATTGATCGTAAAGATAAGAAAATTGGTTTGAAAATCTGTTATTGATCATAAAAATAAGAAAATTGGTTTGAATATCGGAGGTTCGATTCTTATCAATTTACAAATACCACAACTGAAACTGGAATTTGGAAAAGTCTATTCACAATTGTCAAGTGTCAAAGTGACGCGAACCGCGATAGCCGAGCGGCGAAGCAATTATTGAATATGTGATTTATTTCTGAATAATATAATTAACTAAACAATATGGGGAAAGAAAAGTCTAAAAAACGGCGGCGGGCTTCATCGGAAGAGAGTTCTAGTAGTTCAGATTCATCGCGGGAGGAGAAGAAACTGCGCAAATTGAAAAAAAAACTTAAGAAGGAACAAAAAAAGACTGAAAAAGCTCTTAAAAAGAAACTGAAAGAAGAAAGGAAGAAATTAAAAAAGAAACTTAGGAGTAAGAGTGAAAACCGAAGTCATGAAACGAGCTGTGAGGAAGTTGAACAAGCTTCGAACGATATTCCACTTGGTTAGTAAATATAATACGGCTACCGGCAGTTGCAACGGCACATATGGTATAAATAGGTTTTTGGTATTTGTCATTTGATTACGTTGGAAATATCTAACGATATTCAACCTGAGATACCAAATTGTATATAGCTCGATATTTAACTATATGTACTAAGCTTAAACTAATCCTTTTAGTTGAGTAGATATTTTTTTCTAGGAGCAAAAATGTAACACCTAAAAGTTTTTGACGCGATCACAGATATTCATTAATTTTTATTTGAGACCTTTATTTTTTTATGTATTTAATTATCATTTCAGCCTTTATTCGTTATTTTTATATTGATTTAAGTGGCGGCCTCGGCGTTGGGTTCAGCTTGCGTAATATACGCCTAACTGCCTTAATACTTCATTGTGCATACATTTGCAAAAAGTGTTATTCAAATAATACATTTATCACACATCAACTTATCTACAGTGACCATTCATACAGCAAAAAGTATCATAATAAAAAGTATTTGCTTCCTTCAAGTGATGATACATGATGATTAATTTCAGAATTAATGGAAAGGTCGAAAGCAATGGCTCCAATGACCAAAGAAGAGTGGGAAAAGAGGCAGAGTGTGGTACGGAGAGTACTAGATGAGGAAACAGGCCGCCACAGGTTATCCTATCATTCTGAACTCTTTTATTTATGCACATACAGAAATAACCCATTTTTATTCCCTTTTTTTGGTTCATGGCATCTTCAGTTGCAGGAAATCCACTGTTAAGTTTCAGTTTCATTGTTTCAGAGTACAAACATTCCGTGGTAAAATTACTGAACTATGAATTGTAACAATACAGTTTCTGTTCTTAGAGTATTTATAATATTGAGAGTGCGTTGGTACTTCAAAAACATAGATAAAAATGATGGTGCCGTGTCACCTTTTTCTGCCATCCTATTGGCTGACATTTGACACAGTTACGGTTCATAGATAAGTGCCTGTGCAAGTTACTGGCGACCCAGACTTACATCACAATTGTTACAAGATTGCTTTTATTTTCATTTGATGCTCCAACATGCACATTTTATTTTAAAAAGAAAAATAAAAAAGGCCTAATGAATTCCACTTGTTTTAGACGAGTAATAACTAAATATACTTTTGGTTACCAATGGAAATTATAGCAAATTGTTTTTAAATCATTAATTCAATTTTAACTAATATGTCCGTCCTACCAACACTATGAACAATAAATTATCTATGTTTTTGAAGATGCAAATGTATAACAGGACTCCCTCTATATTATAAATACTCTGAGTTTGTCTTACAATTTTGGCATTCATTGTATTATCGCACACACACTTGGTGTTTTATTATCACAGTGCATGTGAGACTATCACATGCCAAGCATTGTTTTTATAGTTTTGGGATAAAATAAAACAGTGAAATCATCATAACCATCTTTAGCCACAATAAGTTCTTTCAGTGTATAAATCAATACATGTATACCATTGGTATTTGTATTTGTCTAGCAGGAGATCCTCACTAGCAACACCCGAAAATAAAGTATTTTACTAATACCAAAAAGGAGAACAATTGAATATTCAAAGATATTGCTGTCTCTCAGTTGTGTATTGTTTTCAGATTAATAAAAGGTGACGGTGAAGTCCTTGAGGAAATTGTCTCCAGGGACCGTCACAAGCAAATCAACATGCAGGCCACTCGGGCAGACGGTGCATTCTACCAAGCTGTAGTCAATAAGGATCGTTTATGAATTTTTTTTTCTGTTCCCGATAAACACAAGGTATTATAGTTGTGCTGCACCTTTAAATATCAAGTCACTTCGTGGTAAAATTTTCTAAAAATTGTGCTTGTATGTTCAAAATAAGTACCTAATTTAGTGACTAATGAAAACCTCCAATTTATTTAATAAAAGTAAGGTTTAAAATTGATTTTTATTTAATTCCCTCACATTTTATATGAAACCTGATAACGACACTTAAATCTATTGTTAGTGTGTCTATTATATTTGAAAACGAAAATCAATGAATTAAAATGCGAGACACTGTTGGTGTTTAAAAAGTATTCTAATTAACTTAGACGCCAAATGATTCATTTGTGTGAATAGATAAAACAGAAAAATAAAACACATTATTTTTACAACAATTTCCTAAGTGTATTTACGTATAGTTACAATTCGTCTTTGGTTTTTAGAAATTCGTTTTCTTCTGTGTCTTCTCGTGATGTGGGTAGAACAACTGTGTCCTCCAAGTGTTCAGTTACTAGACTTATCAAACTCTCTAGTGGTTGGCCTCCGTGCTCCATGCTCACTATCTTCTTTTGTTTGTACAGAATTAATGTAGGGAGGCCTTTGATCTGTGTAAGACAATGGATATTGCATTATAACTTATTTATTTAACAGTAAGTAATAATAATTAGTTTGCAAGAGTCCTGCATAAGTTTCACAGCCATGAACATATTTTTACGTAGTTGTATTTTTTGGTTTACAGTGTAAAACAAATTAATTAATGAATAATGTATAGTTTATAATAGCATAAATAATTTAATATCGAAAAATTACCTTTTCCATTTCGCAGATAGGTTTTGATTGGACGCAATCAACATCGGCGATTAAAACGCGAGTTTCATTCTGAAACTTTTCACCTAATTTCACCCAGAGCGGACTCAATTGCATGCAGTGAGCACACCTAAAAAAATAAAAACCCTTTTTATTGTACGAATTTTTTCATTAATACAAATTAAACAATGTGAGCTGAACATCAGCTGTGGCAATGGGCGGGGCACATAGCACGGAGAACTGAGCCGTCTCTTTCGAAATTCGTTTGTATTCATAATTATTAATTGTGGATTAAAACAACCAAATTCAACGGTTCTAATCCACTTGACGATAAGGTTGTGGTCTAGCAGGCCTGTTCCGGAAACGGTTCACATTTGACTGCCGGTCATTAAATTATTTTAAGTCATTATTTTTCAAATTGACAGAATCAGTGTTTTGAGAAATGGTTTAATTTTGTCCCATCATTTTCTTTTGCTGTGCCCATTCTATCTGGGCTTACCGTCAGGTGGGGTCGGCACTTTGTCGAGACAGACTTAAATCTAATGAATAAAATGGCATATTATCCCGACCTCAGGAGGTACGAAACATTGGATAAAGGACAGTAATAAAAGAAACTTGCGTAATGACCAGGGCGCGAAGAAATTGACGAATACGAGTTCTTTCTCCAGGAATGTCTCGAAGGTCTCCTCCGATATCCTCGCCACTGGCAACGCTTTCTTCTTCTTCATAAACTTATCCGGATCGTGGTTTTCTGTCAGCAGCATCCTATCCACGTACGATTTGAGGTTTTCTAAGGAATCACCGTCAGCGATACCCATCTGTGTAGACAAAGAGAAAACATAATGTATGTCAGTTACTATAACTTTATAAAACCCCGGGTTTTAAAAGTTCACGTGAAGAAGGAACTGAGAAACCCAGCATAATAATTACGAGTAAGTAATAAGCGAAAATAGTTTTTTTTTTATTGAATAGGTCCGGCAAAGAAGCAAACAGGTCACCTGATGGTAAGTGATCACTGCCGCCCATGAGCATCCACATGGCGGGATCATGGATGTGTTGCCGGCCCAATTGGGAGGGAAGCGGGAAGGAAAAAGGGGTATTGGGCATCCATGGGCATGGGTACATAAAAACAGATATAAGAGAGATGGGGAAGTTCTAAAAATGTATAAAAATGGTATTGACGGATTTATCATAGGTATTTTTTATAGCTCAATTTAATGAAACATAAACTGTTGAACTTACAACTCTTCCATTGACGATCCACATGAGGTAGGGGTATTGTTTGATGTCGAAGTTCTTGCAAGTGATCTCGCTGTCCATGCAGTTCACCTTGCTTATCTGCAGGTACTCGTTGTGGGCGTAGTATACCGCCAGTTCGGCCCAGATCGGAGCCAGTCTCTACAATATTAAATAATATATTAGCGAATTAATTACGACCTGGTTAAGGTTGGGGGAAGTCGCTGGATGCACGCGGCATCCAACAGGACGATGTGGGATCCTTGGGGGAGGCCTATGTTGAATGTTTAGCTAGGGACTTCCTGTGGCTGAAGGAAAAGAGAGATATATTAGCGAATATAAATGGACTGCTGAGCATAATTTCTCACGCCTGGCGATTGAAAAATCAAATTAAATTATTGAATGAGTTAATAAACAGGCATGATGATCTTATAAAAGCGTGTAAAAATAGGTAGTTAATGCGCGCTGGTTTAACATTACCGGTAGTTTGGGCAAAATTTAATTTAGCCTCCGTGGCGCAGTTGGTTGAACACCGGCTGTGAAATGTGAGGCCGCGGGTTGGATCCCCCCACCGAGATAAATGTTTGTGTGAACCACAAGTATTTGTTTCGGGTCTGGGTGTTTGTGAGACCGAGAAGTCTCTCGTAGTTCCTGATACCCACGACACAAGACTCAATATTATTGTGTGGTCAGGACTATGCATGAAACTGTTGGGTTTATTTATTATTATTAAAATTGTTGGGGCGCTCTGAAAGAGATTGTATGGAGCCTCATCTCTGCCAACTAAATCCGTGTAAAGAACAGGAAAACTAGGCCTGCAGCGTCCCTCTGGTATTCTGAACGATCATACAACCACTATAGCCCAATGAAACATTTACAGGTTTCCATATTACCACGATAAATTCGAATTTTATCTAACCTGATACCTTAGTGCTGCCACCGTAAACATTACGTACCTGCGACGCCTTGCACCATGGCGCGTAAAACATAACAAAATGCTGTCCCTTTGATAAAGACTTCTCAATGTTCTGATCATTGAGGTATGCCATGCCACTGTACACCTTAACTTCACTAGTTTGTTTCTCTTCTCTACCCTGTGAATACACAATTAAACACAATTTTATATAATGGTGTCTTGGGTTTACGCGAATATTACACATTGGAATGAAACGAATTCTTACGGATTTTATCGCGAATTTCATTTCATTTTCGTGGTCACCACGAAAACTGTAAAGTGATCGAAACGTCGGGAAATTAAAAATGTACAAATTAAATCAAATTCGCGATAAAATCCGTAAGAAATCGTATCATTTCAACACAATTTTATAATAATAATATGGTGTGATGCTACAGTAGTACCTAGAGACAAAACATTGCAATGTGGTATTACACTCAAGGTATTCAGAGATCAGTTTCTGGTGTGGTTTGAAGTGCTGAATCTGCGAATGATCACTTCAGAATGTGTAACATTACATTAAATAGATTGATAGCCCACCTTTATTTGTGGTGGTATTTGACATGGGCGCATCATGAGGAGGTTCCTCAAGTTGCAATTCTAAACACAATAATATCAAGCTATTTTATCGCTAAATAAATTGAGAATAAAATTACCTCTGATTTCAGTGTAAACACTTCACTTAAAAATAATGTCAGTGATGGTAAATCTCTTGTTCCCTTATACTCTACTGGTGTAAATGTGTTTTTGTGGAAATACAACAGTGTTGGATATCCTGGAATGAAAATAATAATAACATATTACGAAAAAGTAACTGTACCGCTTAATTTTACAGCATATGATTTTTTCCATTGCATTTAAAAACATGCCTTTTAGACTTACTTATTTTAATAAGAGTAGAATTAAAATAAAAATAAACTAATAGAGCACTCAAAATAAAAAAAAACGTGCACTGAAACTAAGAAGTTACCAACATTGGGTTGCATTGTCATTTGTTTCTTTTGCACAGACACAGGAATATCTGGGCCTTCCACAAATAAATGTATTTTTATTTTAGTTCAATAAAATTTGATGGTTTTACCTGTGATGTCATTATCATGACACAGCTTCGGATGCAAAGTGCAATCAACCTGTGCAATAGCAAATTTGGAATCCTTTGTATTCACTAATTCTGCTAATTCTGACCATGTTGGATGGAACTCAGTGCAATGACGACACCTGTAATGGACAATGTATTGAATTGGAATGGATTGTTTTTTATAATTACTGATAATTATTATAATGATACTCTTAGGAAACTTACAAATAGTTGTCTTATCATAAGAATAATAGCGAAAATTATACTTATCACAAAATTATACCATTGTTAATGTTATGTCAAGAAAACTACAAGCTGCTATTAACTTATTTGTGAGGGGTTAGTGCAAGACATTATACATGAGAATGAATTAGCATACATAATTATGATCTAAAAATAAGCATGCTTAAATTTTTGGGTGGAGTTTTGGTATATATTAAAAAAAAAGATTGTCATACTGATTTTTGGACAAAAACAAACTATTATATAACATACCAAGGGCACCTGACCACCAGACCTATGTCATTTTATAAAACTTGAAAGCTTGTCTGTGCATGTCCCTAACATGGGCATCACCAGAGCAATTATGTAATTATGTGTACAATAATATGGACACATTTTTGAAGCAACATTTCCGAAAACATATTTTTTTCCTAGATTAATTCTAATTCTAATTCCAAGCCTAGCTTAGAAACAAGAAACCAGATAATGTTAAGGTATATAACATTATGAAGCCCCAAGAAATCAGTTAGCAAAACATAAACTTATTGAATTAGTACAAAATGTATAAAGATTCTACAGCATACAAATTGATTCTTATTAATAACTAGCTTCTGCCTAGAAACTTTGCATGATTTATTTGAAAATTCCTGTCCTGTCCCATCCCATCCCTTTAAATTTAAACAAGTAACAAATATATGTGAATTCCTTGCTCAGCCCACAGGAATTTTACAGAAAAAAAATAAGTCTATGTGTTAATCTAGGGTGTCTGCTTCCTCCATACCAAATTTCGTCAAATTCCACTAACCCATTCCTGAGTTCATTGTGCACAACCGCACGGACATACAGACAGAAATTCTAACAATATATTTTGTTGGGTTCCATTATGTTAATGCAGACCCCCCTAAATAGTTTTTCTCAAATATCTTCTATGTACACACATCTATCGGTTATAAATTTATTATATGTATAGATGTGATTAATTTATTGGTTACTAGAATTTCACCAAAATAACATCCATCTTAACACCTTCTTTTGTTAATTGTTATTGTAAAGTATATACATTCGAACACAGGACTTTAAAAAGACTCAAAATCTGTGGCATTTAGTCTGTACGCATTGTGCATTCTGCATAGTACTGATCAGCATTGAAAATCAACAATACCATAAAAAGCTATTAACTAGAGGCCGAACTAATTATATATACAGTACTCTTGAAGGTGAGCGCATCTAGGTAAATAATAGACACGTTTAGAAGAAATATATTATTGATAAAGCTATATTTACTTTTCTATAAATTAATCACCACTATGATTTCGCGCGCCTTCACACTTACCAGGGAGCGTAGAACATAATAAAATTGCCATCCATTTCTTCGATTTGATATTTGAAATTACTTGGGTTATATTCGTACACAAAGTTGTCCTCCGGTGCAACAAAATAGAATAAAAATAATAAATAAAAATATATTGAACTTAAAAACATTTTGTATTGTTTATCTTGTTATCCGCTTGAACGATAAATTGCGTAGCCTGCGTTTTTTTGAGAACCTTAATAAAATTTAATATATTTTTATTTTATATTTATCGAAAATCACTTCGAGAAATAAACCAATAACCTGAAGACATTTCATACATTTTTCAGCTGCCTATCAAAATGTCATATTGATAAAATAGTTGTCAGATTTAAAAATCATACTTTCGCATCATGGCCTGGCTGCTAGCTGTTAGCTGGGGTAACTTTGAACCAGTCTGTAATATGATTTTGGATTTTGACTACCTACTACTGTTAACTGTATTTACACATACACCCAACCTAAATTGCTTATTAGTCAGTGAGCATAAATAAAATAATAATGGATCGGAATGTGTTTTTTAATTAACTTTTTTTAAGAAGCTCGTTGCGCACTCACAGATTACATACACACAGCAGTCACACATATAGTCCTAACTCCACAATAAGATCAATGAATTTTTGTGTCGTGGGTATCAAAAGCTACGAGAGAATTTTCGGTCTCACAAACACCCAAACCCGAGACAAATACATGTGGGCCTCATAAATATTTGTCTCGGTGCGGGTATCGAACCCGCGGCTCTTGTTTCACAGGCGGTGTCTACCCAACTTCGCCACGGAGGCTGTCAAATTTGTTATAATTTTGTAAATACAGGCAATTGTTGATTTCTGATTGCACTATAATACGCTGAAAATGATGATAGCTAACTTTCAACTCAGTGTTAGTGTCTGGAATTGGATTGTTTTGGTTTTTTAATGTTCAATATTATATTTTTGTGTGCGATATAATGCATTTTTGTTATAATTGCGCCAAAAAATATATTCTGTGTTTCTATGATCACAGCTTCAAAATCTACCGTCTCTGAAAATGTTCGTTCTTCCACAGATATTTTTCATTCACCATTGGAATTTCATTCGGATACATTCCATTTCATGATCTTTAAAATGTTAAGATTAAAAGTTTTAAAAATTCGTGATGTTGTTTGATGCATTAGATCTATAAATGTAAAATGGGATTTAATTAAATGCATTAAATTCATTAAAGCGAGAAATATTTACAAATAAAATAAAATAAGAAACAACGGCGAACATCACTACAGCGTAGCTTTTACGAACATACAAAAGAATGTGGTAATTCTTCAAAATGGTCGCTTTGTATGGTTTGCCAACTTGCATGTCTGTGTTTCAGAGTTCTTTGTTTTCGTAATTCATTTCATATTGAAACATTCATACAAAAGTTCGTTCGATTTCGGCGTTATTTAATTAAGGCAAAAACGTTGATAGCGAATTTAACGGCTTGTAGCGTGCAAGAAAGATGTCATCGGTAATGTGAGAGCTCTCGGACAGAATTTTTATTTTACGAGATTATGACGTTTGTGATTCTACTACGGATTTGCAGAAAGTGAAACAGTGTCTGGTAATTAGTTACAGTAATTTTTGTGCGTTTGAAGTGAACGTGATTAGTGGTACACAAGAAACAAAGCTGACTCTAATTTTGGCATTCCACAGGTCTATGTCATGATTGATTCGTGATGAACATTCTTTTAGATCGTTACTTGTCGCCTGTATATGTACTGGATATCGTCTCTATATCCACATATTTAAAAATACCCCGAATCTGTCGAACAGTGTTGTGTGTTGAAACATAATCCAATAAGCATCCAAACTGCATTGCAACTTTTCGTAGTGGAACACTTGGCTCGAGTCTTTCTAACTTATGTCACCATAGTAAACAACGTTAAGAAAACATGTAAAAACCGACATGTAAAGAATAGAATTTTTTTGTTTCAGTGCTGTGCAAACACATTTCAAAATATTGTAATGAACGGACAATGTTGACATACATTTGACCAGTAGACATAGAAGCGAGACTCATCGGCAGCAGAGGCTTTAAACCAGCAAGCGTACTTGTGTAAATGATAAGGAGGACAACACACAGCGGTATGTGTGGCAGGCGGGATGTGCTCATGTGATGGGAGGGGTGGGGTAAACAGCGAGGCGCACGGGCGCCATGAACCCGCCGGCGCCCGGCAAGACGGCCACGCGCTCCGGATACCACCAGAAGGCGCTCGCCGAAATCAGAAACTCATTGCTCCCATTTGCTAATATTGGATCTTCAGAGCCACCTGGCTCCTCAGCTGCTAGCACTGTCAGCTCGGGCGTTAGCTCGGGCTTTAGTTCATCTTCAGGGAATGGACTGGACAAGGATCTGAATGTGCTACCACAATCTTTAAATCAGTTAATTGCTTTGGGCTATGATGAGGTGAGTGATTTATTCTTTGTGTATATATTTTTGTTTACGAATAAAAACCATATTTAGATTGTCGTTTAGCCATATTTAGGTATTTACCATTTAAATTGGGATGGAATGGGTGGTAATTAGCCCCACGATATTAATTGATATTGATAAAATCAATGGTCTTCAAAGTCATGGTGACCATCTTGTGGCAAATTGTCCCAATCTACCCGACTCAACTTGATTAAGAGTTATTAATACTAATATTTGTTTCAATGATTACAATAATATTATGTTGAAAACTAGATATAAAGGGGTAGACAGATATGATTTATATTAACAAGCTAGCACTTCTTTTACACAGAAATTACTTGGTTACAAGCTACATTCTTTGCACATATCATTGACACCATATATCCCTTACATACATACATAAACTCACGCCCTTTTCCCAGAAGGGATAGGCAAAGTTTCTCCTGGTAGTAACCAGGCACCCACATTTCCGTTTGTCTGTTTCGTCCCAGGATGTGATAGGTGGCGAGCCTATCGCCATATTGGGCATAAATTCCTGACTCCAAGCTGATAATGAATAGAAAAATGTAATATAATTTTGCCTAACCTGGGATTTGAACCCAAAACCTCAGTTTTGTAATCTTACCTTAGTACAACTACACCACTGAGGCGGCCGCATATATCTCTTGTCACACAAATATGCTTAGGCTTCATTCAAACATTTTTAACTTATAATGAAAGACAATTTCACTAAAGTTTGCTTTACATTGTTTGGATTCTTTCAATTTAAATTTGTATAATTCCTATGGTTAATATAAAAGGTATGGATAAGTGTAATGGATTGCTCTAGATGCGTGTAACATTGAATGAGTGTGGAGCAGTTTTGAATATCAATAGGATTGTGTATGTAGCCTGTAGGTGAAGGTATGTATGATAATATCTTCCAAGGCATTAAAAATAAATCCTTCTTTTACATACAGTAGAAGTTTTAATAAAAGTGCAGGCTATTCAAATATAATGGTAGTAGATTATATTACTTAGTACATACAACTTATTGTTTTATTAGTGATTATGGGATGCAAATTGTAGTGAATTTAATAAAGAGCAGTAGTATAATATTTTTTTCAGAGTATTTCGAATTATATAAACTATATTTTTATGTATGCGTATGAAAAAACGAGCATGCCGTTTGCTTGATGGTAAGTTATACAACCGCTCATGGACAGTAGTAAAATAAACAACATAGTGAATTACAAAACAATGCTTGGCATTCCACTGTGCTCGCCATCGTGAGACATAAGATGTCTTGTCTTTTGATATCCAGTAGTTACTCTGGCTACAATGTCTTTCAAACCAGAACACAACAGTGCATTTACACTGATGTTTGGCGGGAGGAATAGACATTGCAGTGGTAACTACCCAGATGGCCTCTCACATATGTGACATCTCTTTCCCTCTCTCTTCAGCCTTAGAAGGTCCATCGCCGAACATAGGCCTCCCACAATGATCTTCACATCGACCCGTTGGAAGCGCGACCTGCATAAGAGACCTACCACTAGTATATTCAAGAATTCATTATTTCATATTATCCTGATGTGAAACAAGTGACTTTATAGTGGATGTTTTTTGTGGGAAACATCAGATTCAATCACATTCTCATCACCATGAAAGTTTAGGATTTGAGAAGGTGGAAGGTGTAATGCAATAGTCTAATTATTTCACGATAGAATTATAATTTCTTGACCCAAATCTGGTGGAGATTTTTAAAAACAGTCAAGAATCTTATCTATCTAAAAATTTGCATCTAGTAGTTGTGAACAAAATTTTTATAGTACAGAACTTGCTTGTAAAGTAGGCAGTATTACACAATTGTCTCCATTCATAATCAAATTCCGAGATTGATATCAAGCTGCCCATTAAATAATTATACACAAGCTATGCATTATTCATGAAATGCAAATTGCCATGCGAATTTTATTATTTCCAGTGTAGCTGCATTACAACATCATTATTCCAACCATGTAATGATAAATAAACTTATATTATTATGATCAATATTTGCTGTCATGGTGAACTTAAATATGCTATCTTTGTCTCAGAAGCAGAAGGTTGTGCAATGTATTAGAACCTATAATTCCCCAGAGATATCGAGATAGTTCCTAGTCAGATCTTGACTAAACTTCCTAACCAATATTGATACATCTTTATTATTTGTTTTATGCAAATCCATAAACAAAAGACAAAGCATTTTGTTATGTACAGACAGGCCTGATTGTCAAATGATAATTTTTTATTAATTGTAAAATGTTTTCTTTGCAGGATCCAGCAGTCAGAGCACTCAAATATGCAGGGGGTAGATTTGACGCTGCTCTTGATTACCTGTCAAAGCAGCCGGAACCTCTCAATGGAGCCATCAAAAGCAGTAACCTGAGCGCTCTGAGCACTAAACTCATCAGGAAACCTAGTCTAGAGCGCGAAATCAACCTCCACCGAGGCAGCCCCGCGCTCGACTCCGGCGCCGGCAGCTCACGGTCCGACAGCCCTCGCCAGTCCGACGCGCCGCCGCTGCCGCACGAGAAGCTTAGCCGCCAGTACTCGCCGTCGGGTTTCTCCGAGCCGCCGCCGCCCCCGCCGCCGAGATGTCCGTCCACACCGCCCGTGCCGCCCTCCGTGCAGCAGCTCATGAAGCGCATGTCGCCCGCGCCGCCGCTGCCGCCCGCGCGCGGCACCAGCCCCGTGGCCGCCGGCGCACCCACGCCGCCCGCGCGACAGCCCATGATCGTGCAGAACGGCCCGCAAGTCCAGCAGCAGCTCACGCAGCAGATCCAGGCGCTCAGCATCTACCAGACGGGCGGCGGTGGCGCGGAACTGCCGCCGCCCTACCCGCTGTCGGGCGTGCCGCCGCCGCCTCCGTATTCCGTGTCGATGCAGAATCGCCAAAGTCCCACCCAATCCCAGGACTACAGAAAGAGTCCTTCGTCCGGGATCTACTCGGGAGGCACCTCCGCCGGCTCGCCGAGTCCGATTACGGTGACGCAATCGACCGGCTCCGCGTCCGGAATGACTCGCCCCACGCCTCTTCAGGCGTGGACAGCGAGACAAGCGGTGCAGGCTCCCATCATCATGCAGTCAGTGAAGAGTACTCAAGTGCAGAAACCCGTGCTCCAGACGGCGATAGCGCCGGTCGCCCCACCTCCGGTCACGAGCTCGGGCTCGCAGCCGCCCCCACCTTCCTACGCCAGTTCGATCCAGCAGAAGCAGCAGGCGCAAACGCCGCCCAGCTACCCTCTAGCGCCGAAGCCCTCATCGCCGGGCTCCACTCCTCCAGTCATCCCCACGGCGACCACGCCCACCGTTCCCACCACAGAACCTCCCAGCTACGCAATCACTATGCAGGCTCTCGCCGTACAGAGAGGCATGCACCCCATACCGCCGCCGCCTTACGGCAACCAAAACGATACCACAACGACAGTTAATTCGCATCACTCCCCGTTGCATAAAAAGTTCTCCAATAACTGTGACATGAAGGGTGAATCATCGCAGGGACCACACGATCTCAAATGTCCAAACCAAAACTGCACCAATAATCTCCTCAAGGATAATGTTATTGCGTCCGGTTCTGATAAAAGCTCCAATGGATCGTCCGATCGTCGACCGAAAGTTGTGGAGAAGATCAGACATCAATCGCCAATACCCGAGCGGAAGAATATCAGTAAAGAAAAGGAAGACGAAAGGAGAGATTGTAAAGTGAGGAATTACTCACCTCAGGCATTCAAGTTCTTTATGGAGCAGCACGTGGAGAACATACTGAAGTCATACAAACAGCGTACATTCCGACGTATGCAACTGGAGAAGGAAATGACAAAGATAGGTTTGAGTGCGGAAGCGCAGTGTCAAATGAGAAAGATGCTGTCGCAGAAAGAATCCAACTACATTAGGTTAAAGAGAGCGAAAATGGATAAGTCCATGTTTACGAAGATCAAACCGATCGGTGTAGGCGCGTTTGGTGAAGTGACGCTGGTGAGGAAGATCGATACTAGTCATCTATATGCCATGAAAACACTTCGGAAAGCTGACGTGTTGAAGCGAAACCAAGTGGCGCACGTGAAGGCCGAGCGGGATATATTGGCGGAGGCAGATAACGAGTGGGTAGTCAAACTGTACTATAGCTTCCAAGATAAGGACAATTTGTATTTCGTGATGGACTATATACCGGGGGGCGATCTGATGTCGTTGCTCATCAAGCAGGGCATCTTCGCGGAGAACCTGGCGAGGTTCTACATAGCGGAGCTGACGTGCGCCGTGGAGAGCGTGCACAAGATGGGCTTCATCCACCGGGACATCAAGCCTGACAACATACTCATCGACCGTGACGGACACATCAAGCTCACCGACTTCGGACTCTGTACAGGATTTCGGTGGACGCACAATTCCAAATATTATCAGAGGAATGGTGAGTGAATTTTCGTTGTATTATTATCTCCTAGGCAATTTCATCAGCGTAACTAATGACTAGTACCTAGCCTCGAAAGATCCCGGGATTCAAACTCTACTGCTAAAGTCATCTGCATATCATTTTCAGACTTTCTTAGTGCAATAATTTCTACTGCGTCTTTGTCAACAATACAATTTGTTTTTGGTAAACTCTCTCTCTGTCTCAAATCTCAAAACTCTCTTCACTTTAAAATATTTGTAAACATCAAATCCTGCATGAATATTTACGTAAGTTGCGTTATAATTCAAAATTTTAAAGATGTATTGAACTGCATCGTACAATCTACCTCAATTGTAAAGACCACAAAATCCACACAAACTCCCCTTCCACGTTCCAGATCACGGCCGACAAGACTCGATGGACCCGGTGGACGGCGAGTGGGGCGCGATGGGCGAGTGCCGCTGCCACCAGCTGAAGCCGCTGGAGAGGCGACGCAAGCGCGAGCACCAGCGCTGCCTGGCGCACTCGCTCGTGGGCACGCCCAACTACATCGCGCCCGAGGTGCTGCAGCGCACCGGATACACGCAGCTGTGCGACTGGTGGTCGGTCGGGGTCATACTCTACGAGATGCTGGTCGGATCGCCGCCGTTTCTGGCGGCGACTCCTGCTGAAACGCAACTCAAGGTTGGTTTTACAATTTTTGTCATATCTTTACTAAATATGCATTTTATTGCATTTTCGCTAAATATTCAGTAGAAAATACGTATACAAGTAAGACATTGTTGTTTCTACAATTGTTAGTAAATCATGTTTCAACTTAATTTGCAGGTAATAAATTGGGAAAGCACTCTTCACATACCAGACGCGGCGAATCTCTCCCCCGAGAGCAAGGATCTGATCCTGCAGCTGTGCTCGGGTCAGGATACAAGGTTGGGCAAGGACGCCAACGAGGTGAAGAACCACCCGTTCCTGACGGGCATCGACTTCGACAAGGGTCTGCGGCGGCAGGCGGCGCCCTATATCCCGCGCATTGAGTACGCCACGGACACGTCTAACTTCGACCCCGTGGACCCAGACAAGCTGCGCAACTCGGGCAGCTCGGACTCCAACAAGTCGGACAGCGAGCTGCTCGACAACGGCAAGACCTTCCACGGCTTCTTCGAGTTCACGTTTCGCAGGTTCTTCGACGACGGGTACACGAACAAAATCAACCTGGACGACAACGACAACCAGGGGCCCGTCTACGTATGAAACGACGCGACGCCGACAGTGATTCATGGACGCTGAATATTTGTAGGATTTTTACAAAGTGTGTGCCTTCGATTCTCTCTCTATTAAAACATTAGTTTTTTGTAAACGTAACGAATGTAACGTATTTAAAATTAATCAAAAACTCGTATTGTTAATAATCCCGGTGATAATGTTGTAATATTGTATCGTTATGTATTTGTAAGAGTAATCTAATTTCACTGTAATATATGTAACGGATGGATCACAGTAGTGCATAGGTCGACTATGGTGCTGTAGGCGCGAGTGTCGGTGCGCCGAACCGCTCTATCTAGTGTCGTTCCATTCAGTGTATACTATTTTTGTAACTAGAGAAATTATTTATGAGATAAGAACAAGCTTACACGAACTAGCAAATGATTTCATATCGTCACTATATTTTCTTATGTATTTATCGAGGTAGGTTGCTTATAAGTGTGTGTTTGTTTATAATTGTAAACCGTAACTTATGGAGTCATATGGGATATTGGCATGGAGTAGTATTGCGCTTCCATTATGTCCTGTGGACGATCGCTCATGTCTTGTGCCTTACACTTGTTAGTTTTGGAGGTGTTTACAAGTATTTTGGGATCGTTGTATACAATTGTAGATCAGGTAATTGGATGAGGTGTACAGTGCAATATGTATTTATTAACATGAGACAAGTCACATTTTCCTGTTATTACATGTTGACCGAATATGTTTGGTCTGCAGTGTAGTTTGCATATCAGTGAAATGTTAATATATAAATTGTGCATCTTTAGTAATTTTGTTTTCACTAACATATCCAATTTTTTCTTCATGGTATGTAACCGCGAAATAACATTATAACAGAACAAAAACCGTGTGATTAGCAGCCGTACAATAATAAATAATGCTTGTTTGTGGTGATTAGGAACACCAATATTTTCACTTGTACAGTAAGATATAAATCAGTCATTTCAACCTTAAATTATATGTTATTGAATGTAAATTGTTTTATTCTCAAATGAAACATGCTTATAAGTAAATGAAAAATAAAATGTGGGATTTTTTTTGTTATATTTTTCGTTTCTCCCTTTTACTGCAGTAGTACAAAGCACCCGTGTAGTATTAATAAAGACTAGTCATTTGCGCGAAGTTATGTCTAAGGTAGTAGGAGGAATTCTTGCACCCTCTTATTGAAGTCTTCTGCATAGTTTAGGTGAATATTGTGTTTTCCATCTGGATACAAGTGGATCCTGGAAACAGTAATGTTAGATTTAGAATATGTTCTTTATAATATTCCAGCCTCCGTGGCGCAGTTAGTTAAACGTCGGCTGTTAAACGTAAGTTCGCGTGTTCGATTCTCGCACCGAGACAAATTTTTATGTGATCCACAGGTATTTGTATCAGGTCAGGGTGTTTGTGAGACCGAAAAAGCTCATAGTTTCTGATACCCACCACACAAGACTCATCTTAGTGTAGGGTCAACCCTATGTATGTGACTATTAGGTGTATTTATTTCATATTTTCTTCACAAAGTACTATTTACTAGAGGATAATATTATAATATTCTAATATTATTATAATATTCTATACGGATAGCATTCTTCACATAGCTATTTGTGATAGCCAACTGGTTTAAACTCATTCCAGCCAGTTGAGATTTTAATTATAATCTTGTAATAGGAACAATGAACTTGCTAATGACATAAACATCATCACTTCAAAGTATAAATATTTAAAAATTGTATTACAATAAACTAGATTTTGGGCTCTGTGGTGTGCCTTGGGAGAGGCCTATGTCCAGCAGTGGACTGCAACTGAAGTGGCTGATGATGTAAACTAGATTTTAGCAAATTTTGTATTGCCAAAAGTAAATTTTTATTTCTTGGAATAAGTCAATGAGATAAATAAATTGTTAGTTACCTAGATCCCTCTATGTGAGTGTGTAGATGTGAGGCATGTACTCTATCAACCATCGGGTCTTTTTCACCATACAATATAAATGTAGGACATTTAATATCCTTCAAGAGCTGTGAACATAAGTCACCATCTTGCTTGTTGAATATGTTAACCATTCCATCGATCCACTGAGACCAGTATTTAGGGAATAAATCTTCACCATAAACATCAATCATTGGTTGACGCATCCTCTTGGACCAACTGTTGACGTCTCGTATTTCTGTAATGTTACCACCATAGATGTAGTATGGTCACCATAAACATTTTTTTTTTTATTGTGAAAGATACTGATAAAATTATAATATGACCACTTATGGGAATAAGGCCTTTGGAGTAATAGTTAAGAGAACATCAAATATAAAAGCACAATAGTTACTTTTTCTTATGGTACATAGAACCTTAATTTAATCTCAATATGAAAAAAGCTTACAATTCAGTTCTTGGGGTTATAACAAAAACATCTAGTGTGTATAATAATAGTATTCTTGTAAACCCTGTATATCCAAAGTACTATAGTACTCAAAGCAAGATTAACATCACTGAGTACTATAATATTGTTAGGTCTATTACTTACTTTTGTATATTTCTAATTCCTGCGGCAAGATGAAAGAATTGCTTCCCCATATGACTAGTTTCTGCACAGCATCAGGATATTTCGCTGCATGTATCATTCCAGTAATGCCACCGTCACTCCAGCCAAGCAAAGAGTATTTTGGTATTTTTAGTTCCTAGAAAAAAATAAGTTGATATGGTTAACTTCCAACTTTCAATAACATGTTTTATTACATTGCATATTGTTTGAATTTGGATAGTTCCCTATACATTTGTCATTGTTTTTCCAGAAGGTACGCTTAGTTTTTAATGCATGAAAATTGTAGTCTTTATATTTGTAGTTCTTGTACTTTTAAATCAAATAATTTGTTTATCAATTCTATATATGATTAACACTGTTTCTAATTTCATATGACTTTAAAAATATATTGTAGAATTAATGTATTAAGGGGCATTAATGTATTGTGGGCAGCATTCGGGAAACTATGCGATGTCTTCTCGTACAAAATACCTCAGTGCCTCAAATCGAAAGTCTTCGATAGTTGTGTGTTGCCAGTGATGACATACAGCACCGAGATGTGGCCTCTAACTATGGGCCTTATTAAGAGGCTCAAAGTCACTCAACGAGCTATGGAGAGGGCAGAAATGAGGAGATCCGTAGGAAAACTAAAGTAACCGACATAGCCCAGCGGATTAGCAAGTTGAAGTGGCAATGGGGGGGGGGGGCACATAGCACAGAGAACTGATGGCCGATGGGGCCAAAAAGTTCTCGAATGGAGGCCATGAAGCGGAAAGCGCAGCATAGGACGTCCACCCACTAGGTAGTCAGACGACCTGGTAAAGGTCGCGGGACGTCGCTGGATGCAGGCTGCCTGCAACAGGTCACGGTGGAAATCTTTGGGAGAGGGCTATGTTCAGCAGTGGACTTCCTTTGGCTGATGGAATGTATTAATCGGATTTAATATAAAATTAACAAGTTTAATTACCTTCATAAATTTATATGCATCATCAGCATCCCTCTCATAGAAGTCAACACTAAATGTTTTCTCTGGTGGCCTGCTCTTGCCATATCCAGGAGGGTCCCAGGCTACTACAGTGAATTTGTCCCGGTCTAGTCCTTCCACTTGAGGTTTGAAATCCGTCCATATTGTGCCCAGAGCTCCAGGTAAGCACAGTATGCTGTGAGCTCCACTGCCCACTTTCACATAGTTAATATTACAAGTTCCTACTTTTATTTTTTCTTCCTGGAAGCACAGAACAATATTATTTGAAGTGTGAACTACATTATAAAGTCTTCGACTTGTTTTAAAGTTGCGAATCAAGATCTCTGAATAAATTATTTTTTTTACAACATGTTTTATACTATGTACTTCCATATAATAGAGAGTTAAAAAGAACTGCGCACAATTTGGGTAAATATTTTTTTTATCCCGAAATGATAATTTAATTTATGGATTACGGTACGGTACGATACGATTACGGCTACGTAAATTATCCTTGACCAATGAATAGACCACTCACTAGTCCTTGACATTGATAACGTTCAGGTTTGTAAGGAGGCAATAAGAATTAAACAAGGAGTTTCTACATTTTTATATACCTTTGGAACAGCTGACGTCGATAGGAATGCACTATATACATTTTTATTGACTTTCAAAACCGGCAAAATAATACTCCTTATTTTTTGTAACATTTCTGTACACCACATTCACTGACATTAATTATCGAGTTTGATAGCACTATTTTTGATCACACTGCTGCTCAGTGGCTGTTTGATCACATTTCCTTATCAACGCACGTAAAACACCGCGCTATCTTTAGTGGATATCATATTTTATTATATCAATAATGCATCTTTAGTCCTTGATTGTCATTAATTTATTATGTATGTAAAAAAAATAGTATACATTTTGAAAAATGAAGTGCGATAATCCATGCAATTTTGTCCAACGATCATCGGTCAATTGACGTGCTTAATTTTTTATGTAAATTTAATTTTATGTGCAAATAAATGTGTCACCTACGGTTTACTTACTTTAATTATATGAAAATCCATTTTATCACCAGTCAATATACAAACCGATATTTTTTATACTTACAATTTCTTAATTATAACAAGATAAGTGAGCAATATATTACAATCACAACCTATTAATTAAATTATGCTTGAATGTAAGTAATGTTATTTCAAGGGTACATAATGCCTAGCTGTGTGTTTGTTTATAAAATTAAATACCTAATATTGCAGATAATATTGTTTACGTTTACTATATAGTGCGTGGCGGCCTGTTGGTAACGGACAAGACGCGACTGGTAACATGTTCACGGTGGTCGCGGGTTCAAATCCCAGGGCGCACTTCTGACTTTTCGGAGTTATGTGTGTATTGATAGTCAATCCCCACGCACTATAACGGTGAAAGAAAACATTGCGAGGAAACTTGCATACCATAGCGATTTTAAAGAATTTCTACGGTATGTAAAGTCCACCAAACCGCAGTAGGCCAGCGTGGTGAGTCCACCGTTAACCGTATGGCTATACGGCCTAACCCTTTTCAATCACGCTCTTGATTGTAGAGGAGGCCCGTGCCCTGCTACGGGACATATACGGACTGATACAGACAGATACAGATTTCTATATGATCATATTTTCTAGCGTATTAAGATTTTGTTTAATCCATATTGCAGTTAGACTTATCAAACATATCGAAGTTTAGGCAAGATGAAACTAAGCCAAGAATACCTAGCTTTCCTTTTATATTGTCAAGCCATCTTTACATATCCACTTAGTAGTTCCTAACACGGTCTACCGAATACATAACAATTTGTCAATTGAAAGATAGAAAAACACATTTATTAATCACACAATAAAACGCACAAACATACATTAACATTCAAAAAATAAGGAAAAAAAGAATATTAGGTAGAAGTTAGCTCGTCGCATAGCTGTGACACTCAGCTTAATGTTGACGTGCATAATTTTTAAATTATATTTTTAGAATGCGGTGATTTTCATGATTTTGAGACACATTCAATACTCAAATGTGAATGTTTCCTATTCGAGATATGAATCCTTCGCATTTGAACAAGAGTTGCCAATATTAACTAGATCGCTCAGATGGTAGAGGTTCTAGGTTTATGCGATCTAGCGGACTCTTTCAAATACAGATATCGGTAATACTAGGTGTATTCCAGACCTTTTCAGAAGGCTTGGAGAATCCGTTTTGGAGAGTCTAAAGCCACCACCAGCGTTTGCGTGTGATGCTCACACGAATTTGTATGGTGTAAAGGTCCTACTTTACTGATTTATATTTATAACCTCTGATCTGACATATAGATATGTATAAGCGCATTGATTAGGTAGAAATAAAAGTAAATACGGTTATATTCAATTTATTGTTGAAGTAACACCACACGGACACATATAAAGGCAAAATTTATTCTAGGAGAAATTCTTGAACTCTTTTATTAAAATCTTCAGCATTCTTAACGTGAATATAATGTTTCCCACCGGGATAAATATAAAACCTGCAAAATATGCACACATTAATGTTAGTGGCTTCCAACTTAATTCCTATGTCTAAATAGCAATAAATGTTTTCGTTTATTCAAGTTTCACAGTCACTTCAAAAATTACCTTCAGCCGGGCTGCGACTGATTTAAGCGCGGGAGCCTGTGTCATGCTAATTGTTATATGGCTACGCTGCCACTCCAGATCATTGTACATACATGGCATGGATTCCCTGCTAGGATGGCCTTTGTGTAGCGTTAGAAACTCCTATAGTTCTACAGGTACCTACCGGCTAACACCAGTTTGTCAAATACTTACCTAAGTATATTTACTCAGAAAAGATCAATGTCCAAAGATTAACTTTGTCCTTACCTCGATCCTGCGATTTTTCCATGTAAATGTGGTACATGCTGATTTTCATTTACTGGATCATTTTCGCCATGTAAAATGAAAGTGGGACATTTAATATCCGGTAGAAAATCTAAGCATAAGTTTCCGTTTCTTTTGTTGTAAATGTCAATGATCAGATCAGTCCATTTTGACATAAGATTTGCTAGATTTTCTTCTCCGTACGAAGCTATCATTCCATCCAAATAACTCTTGGACCAGTTGCTTAAGTATCTCATTCCTGTAATTATTTATTTGTAATTTTATTTTTAAAATTATTGGTCACTACCAATTTACTACAAACAAATAATACTACAAACGCACTCGTTTAAAAATATAAACATTTAAGAATATTAACGTTTAAAAATCTAAACATTTAAACAATCAAACATTTCGATTTTAACGTTTTATGTGATTGAGTTCCTATTTCAACGGCTAGGTAATCTAATAAAAAACAAAAAATAAGAATATAAAAATCACTTTTATATGTTTCGAAGTCTCTAGGGCGCATGGAAGAAGTAGTTCCCCACACTACCAGTTTCCTTACAACATCGGGATATTTAGCCGCGTGGATCATCCCGACGGTTCCACCAGCGCTCCAACCGACTAAAGAATATTTCGAAATGTTGAGTGCCTGGAAATAGAGAAAACGTTTATCCAGACTGGGAATGGATCGTAATCTAAAAATTTGTTAAGTAATTTATTTGTACATGTTTACAAACCTTCATAAATTGGTATGCATAATCAGCATCTCGTTCAAAGAAGTGGAAATCAAATTCTTTCTCCGGTGGTCGACTTTTGCCTTGTCCAGGCGGGTCCCAGACTATCAGGGTAAACCTGTTCCTGTTAAAGCCTTCTATTTGGGGCTTGAAGTCTGTCCATATGGTGCCGAATGTTCCAGGCAAACACAACAAGTGATGGGGTCCACTCCCTACTTTTAAATAGTTAATTTCATATTTATCGACTTTTATTTTTCGTTCCTATGTAATAAAAAAAATAACAAACTTATTAATCTTAACACAAAATACCTTAAATATAAATAATCAGTTCAGTCATGTAATAATATGTTATGATACCTAATATGACCAAAAAGATCTATTTGCCCTTGCAGTTGATACCATATCTGGCAGTGATGCATTTATCGCCAAGTGAATTTGTTTTAATGTAAAAATGAAAGTACTACAAAATGCATTAGCTACGGACTATGGCAAGTTAAAGTAACTGCGTCTCCTCACCGCACGAGTTTACTTCGAACTACAAAAATTACGCAAATACGCAGCAAAATCGAATAATCTTTCAAGCAAATTAACTACTAACCAATTTAACTAAAATCCTTTCAGGTTGTTATTGAAATGAAGAAGGGAAAGGTCAATTATTAATAGCATTTTTGATGTTGACAACCTCAGTAGCGTAGGTGGTAGAGAGCAGCTACCGAAACTCGAGTATGATCCCCGCGCCAAGAGAAAAGCGACGCCTTAATATTTGTTTAGCATCTGGGTGTCGGAAAACGGAAAAGTCTGTTGTAGTTCCTGATAGCCCTTACAGATACCTAGTATGTAATTGAAATGTGTAAAATACCTTTGGCATAGTTGACATTGACTGAAACGGGCGCAATGTGTTTTTATTCCACTTATTCGTTCGAAATGTCCGTGAGAATATTATAGTCGACATGTTGCGTTCAGCACGAGCGTCGCACACGGCAGACCTCCTGTTATTGCACACAGTCCTATTGCATTTGACTAAATATATTTCAATATTTTATCATATCCTTATCTGGGTAGGTATGGGTTATTTTTAGTTGTTTCCAATATTTAATGACACCGTGTCTTTGATGTTTATTGGACCCCAATTGACTCCACTGTTTACAAGTTATGATTTCTCGTAAAATGAACAATAAGCTTTAATTACTGAAGTGTATTCAGCGCTATAGCTATAACAGGAAATAAATACTTACAACGATGCGCCTTTAGTATCTGAGATTCTACGAAGAATGACAGAGCGTGTGGGCGTATCTGTCATGGACGTTCATATCACCTTAAACGGGCGTCCAAACACTGCTTTAAGTGAAGCACTCTTGTCCCCCCAATTAGAGGAACCAGGCATAGTTCCGCGCCGGCCGTCCACGTGATAGTCCCCCGGGCTTCTTTTCGCGAACATTGTGTTTGGCGCGGCGCGGCGATCGAATTCCTAGCATCTCGTTTTTCAGCCAACTTTTAACCAACGGAGCCATGGAGACTGTCAATATATCAAGGGCTATTTAAGATTGTCTAAGAATTAAAAATATTGGGATTTTATAATAAAACTAAATCTGTTAGCGTAACTACGCATCGCAAGGCGATAATAAAATAAACATGCGTTGTATTTAGTTTATTTGTGAATACAGGCGTCAGGCACATAATACATATACCTACAATACAACAACCTTCACGAGGAATTAGATTGGGATTTATTCTTGAAGAAATTCTTCAACTCTTCTATTGAAATCCTCAGCATTCATAATGTGAATATTGTGTTTCCCATCCGGATACATATATAGCCTGAAAAATATAGACAAATTAACTTCGATATTATATTTTTAAGTGAATCTCTTTTTAATTTAATATTATTTTATTCATTGATTTAAAAACTCAATTCCGTTGAGCTTTTACATGCGATAAGATGCTAGACCAATCAATTGCTAGGCTAATCAGATGCTAGGCCTATCAAAATATATTTGAAAATGTTTTGAGTTCGTTACAGTGGCTCTTGGCCCTAAGTCGTTACACATGCTTTGCAAGAGCAATCGTGGGCGTCCCCGCACGTCGTCGTGAGCTAAGACGACTAATGTCTTGAAAATAAAAAAACTTGCGTTGCCAGGAGGCCTATACTGTTTCCATTCGTTTATTTTATTTTTGACACATCGAGTACTGAATCAAATAGTGATGGCCTGATGCGTTATCGAATCAATTTTTTATAACAAACGATTTTATTTTTGAACAAGTTTTAATCGATTTAATACATATTTTATTTTTTGCTCCATGCATTGTTTTATAAAACTTCAGGGATATTTAAGTTACTTGATTTAATAATTATATTAAAATAAACCATTTACTCATGTTAAGTTAATATTCTTATCACTTCCGTCGGCAATAGTAATGTTGTTAAAAACAAATTGTGAAACGGCAACACTGGGCAGACAGGTGACGCGCGCCGCCATTTTGTGGTCACTCACAACGAGACGCCCGCGCCCGTGCTAGTGTTTTCCGTTCGCTGAATTTTAATTCACATTTTTCATACGTCGAGTTGAGTATTTATATTCCTCCGTATTGTTTTACCCGTGAATTCCTACATTTGGTTGAATTGAGAACATCGTACCTGCCTTCATCACTTTCAAAATGCCTAAAGGAAAGGTGCTTAAAGGACAAACAAGGGAGTTTGTGTTGCGACTTCATGAGTACTTTGAAAGGGAAAGCCGTAATGGTGGACCTCTTATACCAGTGACTCAAATCAGAGACCGTGTTTCAGCAGCATTAGGTATTACTGCTCCAACAGTTTCAAAAATAATTAAAGAAGGCTACGGCAGTAGTGGCATGGAACAAAACAAGCCATCTACACCTAAGAAAAAACGTCAGCCCTTTAAAGTGACAGCAATTGACAGTTTTGATGGTGATGCTATTCGTCGTCATATATACGATTATTACCAAAGAAAAGAGATTCCTACTTTACATAACCTAGTACAATCTCTGAAAACTAGTGGCTTGTTCCGTGGTCAAAAGTCTTCTTTGGCGAAGGTATTGAATAGGATTGGATTCCAATACAAAAAATGTGACAAAAGAAAAATATTGATGGAACGCAATGATGTTGCTTTGTATCGATGCGAATTTTTAAGACAAGCTAAAAAAATAGAAGACTGGTCGAATGTTGTTTTCACCGATGAAACTTGGCTCAATGCGAATCACACGGTATCAAAAACTTGGACTGACAACACTGCTAGCTCCTCGACCGCAGTGCCAATGGGAAAATTTATTTTGCCTACACAAAAGTTTGGTCTCGCGTGTGATGTGACATTATTATAACATATTCTTCTGAATTTCTATTTATTCGTATATTATAATTACCTCGATCCCGCAATATTGGCATGTAAATGTGATGCATGCTTCTTGTTACAGATTGGGTCACGTTTGCCGTGTAAAATATAAGTTGGACATTTGATATTCGGCAAAAAATCTAAGCATAAGTTGCCATGTCTTTTGTTGTATACCTCAACACTTAGATCAGCCCATTTACACATGAGTTTTGTTAAATTTTCTTCTCCATACAAATCAATCAGTCCATTTAGATATTTTTTGGGCCAATTGCTTAAGGAAGTCATTCCTGTAATTTATTTAGTTATTAAAAAACAAGTATTATAGTGAATACACCCAATACTATCAATTACATATCTATATAATCCTGACCCTACACTAAGATCGAGTCTTGTGTCGTGGGTATCAGGAGCTACGAGAAACTTTTCGGTTTCATAAACACCGAGACCCAGACCAAATGTCTATGGATTACACAAACATTTATCTCGGTGTGGGATTCGAACCCGCGACCTTACGTTTCACAGCCGGTGTTAAACCAGCTACGCAATAGAGGCTGTCATATGTAATAAACACAACTCAAATAAAAAAGAAGGCGTATGCATAATTGCTACAAATAAAAAATGTATCATGCTTACTTTTGGCAATTTCAACCTCTTGCGGTTCAATAAAAGCACCGGTTCCCCACACAACCATTTTTCGCACGATTTGGGAATATTTAGCGGCATGGATCATTGAAATGATTCCACCGGCACTCCAGCCGAGTAAAGAGTACTTGTCTATTTCAAGTGCCTAGAAATAGAAGAAGGATAACAGTTAACACTTCGGTAGCTGGTTTGACGCAGTACGTCACACAAGGTATCCACAGAAAATCAGCGCTGTGGTGTGGTTTCCACCATAATATCACAACATTTACCTAAGTGGACACCTATTTAGAGGTCACAGACGCGACCAGTCATTTTTGTTATTTTTAAGTTTTATTGTTTTTACTTTTTTATGATTTATGTTGCGTTTCTGACTAATAAATCGTTTTTCTTTGTTTCTTCCTTTTAGTTTCCAAACACAGTGGTAGTCAAAGCTTTGTACTGGCATGTGCTGTTTTGGCACGTCGTTACGGCACCTTTATTAACATACCTTCATAAATTGGTAACAATAATCTGCATCCCGTTCAAAATATTGAAAATCAACTATTTTCTCCGGAGGTCGACTTTTTCCTTGTCCAGGCGGGTCCCAGACTACGATAGTAAACTTGTTCTTGTCAAAGCCTTCCACTTGTGGCTTGAAGTCGGTCCATATTGTGCCGAATGTTCCAGGAATACACAACAAGTGATGTGGTCCACTGCCCACTTTTAAATAGTTGATGTCATATTCACCGACTTTTATTTTATGTTCCTATGCGGTACAAATTAAAACAAACATATTAATATCTATAAGAAATGTCTCAAATATAATTGATCAGTCCAATCAGTTCATGCGTTCTTTTTGCCCTTGCAGTTTATATCATATCTGGCAGCGATGCACTTATCACCATGTCTATATTAATTAGTAGAAATTAATCAAAAAACTTAATATTATGTAGTTTTAGCTGTATCGCCATAGAGGCTGTTAAATGTTTATATGGGTCATATTCATACTGATATTAGAACGGAAGTGGGCGACCACAGGAAAACTTCTTGAACATTGTTTAGAGCAACTAGCAAGCATGTATGTATTATGTTCTATGTGGATTTTAGACAGAAGCACTATTCCCAAATCTCAAGTTTACTTCGTAGATGGTAGAAGTAAGCTAAAGATAACTTTTGACTTTTAATGTCTATATTTGGAATCTCTGAGGCTCAAAATTGGAGGAAATAATTGTGGTCCCATTGCTATTATGTTCTGGAATCGTAGATAGCATTTGAATTATATTGAAATTTGAAAAGACATATCTAAAAATATCGTTATTGATTTAATGGAAAAAATATTTTCCATAAGTTGTAGAGCCACGCTGTTTTCAGTCATGACTCAACATGACGGGCAGGGTCGTCCGGGGCGGTACTGCTGTCTCAGCGGAGATTATGTGAAGCGACAGCTTAGGTGTCGTGTTTTGTGCAATGAGTGACATTACCGGGTGCCTAATACCCATTTCCTCTTCCCATCCTTTTTCTTCCCGCTCCCCTCCCGGTTCGATGGTCGGGCAACACATCAATGATCCAAGCGTTGTGGAGGTTTATGGGCGGCATGGATCACTTACCATCAGGTGCCCAGTTTAGTTGTTTGTCGGAACAATTTTATCAAAACAAACTGAGTGACTAGGGGCCACTGTTCCTTTTCCTCTTTTTAATATTACGATTAATAAACATACAAAATAACATATATACCTTTGGAACGGTTGACAACGATTGAAGTGAGCGAAATGTATAGATATTCGACCTATTCACTTTAAGTGATCGCGAAAGCATTATCGTCGACATTTTGGCTTCGATAAGCGCGTCGCACAACTATAGCATCTATTCAGTAATGGTGACGATATTCATCATCAATTAGATGTCCGGACATAATTATATTAATACTCAGTATAATCTTATCAATATTATAATCGGTAATCCTACTACCATTCCTATGAATGTGAACGTTTGTGGGGATGTTTGTTATTCTTTTCTGCAAAGCTAGATTCTGAAATCTGTACAGATTTTTATGAAACATGACTGTATTTTAGCCAAATTGGGCATTTGAACATGTGTTCGTATCATTATCGTATCATTTAGAAAGTTTACAGTTTCATATAATTTATAAGAAAGAAAGAAAACGCTTTTATTGTTGCAAGAACAGCCGCATACAACACAATAAGTGATTTACACAATAGAAAAAAATATATAAATGTAGGTGTGTATGCTGCGCGGCTCGTTCGCGACAACAGGCGAACATCTCAGCATTGTGCTGTGTGGTAACAGAAGCTATTACACAGCGTTGGTTTTCAGATGTCAACTTGGGTGACGTCAAGAAGCTAAGCTATCTCAGTAGAAATTACGAACAAAAAAAAACACCTTAAAAAAAACAGCACTCAAAAGAAACAAAAAAAAAATCGTTTTCGAAATTGTAATAAAAAATTATAATAAAGTTAACTGTCTAGTTACAATAAGTGGGTAAGTACAGTAAGTTATAGCAAACATTTGCAAATGAAGGATTTCTTGTCCGTCCTGATAGCTACCACCGTATAACATGATAGAAAGCCCGTCGTAATGATCTATGTAGAAAGGGCGCGTTTCGCGTTCAGTCTGTGTTTGACAGTTTCAAACACGCCGGCTTTGTATCTGTATCAGCCATATCCATCCCACCGCAGGGTAGGTGAGCCTGCCCTACTATCAAGAGCGCGATTGAGAAGGATTAAACAATATAGTCTACCACGCTGGTTAGGGGGCTACTCTATGATCCGAAACGAAACTCGAAACATCGGACGTCGCACGTAAAACTGTACGAATGTGCCTAGGTACTCCACAGAATGTTCGAATCCTCTATCGTACGTCCTAACTATAGACTTACTAGTTTGGAGTGAATGATAAGTATCATAGAGAATAGTGTTGATTTTTAGAAGTGGAAAATTAAAAACGTACTGCAGACGTTGAAGTCCGGATAAAGAGTTTCGTTTCGGATCATAGAGTAACCCCCCTAGTGCGGTTTGGCGGACTTTACATACCATAGAAATTCTTACAAATCGCAATGGACTGCAGATTTCCTCACAATGTTTTTCTTCATCGTCATACTGTGTGGTGATAAACTATCAACACACGCGTGACTCCGAAAGAGAGACGTGTGCCCTGGGATTTGAACCCGCAAGCACTGTGAACACATTGTCAGCCACGTCGGGTCAGTTACCTGCCAGCAGACCACTACCACGCACCTTATATTTTTTACGCATGCCGGTTATAAAACCGACAATTAATAACGGCATATTAATCTTTTAAAAATATGTATATATTTAAAAAATATTTATATATTTTTTAAATGTTGATTGATTATAAAATTGATGAAATGAAATGGGGATGATTAATAAGTACGTTCGTCTGACCCGTGACCATGAAAATTGTAGTCATCAAAATATCGGTAATTTAAAAAAAAATCGCATTAAAATCCATAAAATTTGTTTGTTTAATTTTAAGATGTCATAGAATTAAAATTTATCTTATCAAATGAACTATATAATCGCTTTTGGTATAATAAATAGCCTTCGTCTCTGATATTAGGTTTGCAACAAAGTGATTGCGGATCCTAAAATAAAGAAAATGCTTTTAAATATACATAGATAAGTAATAATGAATCTAACTTTATAAAATTACGTTTTGGCCAATGTGTCAATGATCTTTTGCCATCTTTTAGGCATTAGTAAATTAAACGTGATTTTTAATTATCATCTTGATTATAACGTTTACCATTTAATACCTAAATTCTGCATGAAACGATACAAATGGTTCGGGTAAAGACTTTATGACAGAGGTGATAACCTTTAAAGTGTATGTGTATGTATGATAATCTCAATCCAGCACCGCTAATATTTTTTTTTTTAATTCACCAAAGATCTTTGTTTTAATATATTCACTTTTCATAGCCGTTATTACTCGTAGTTCGTAGTTTCGTGTCATGCCTGAACGATTCTCTATTTTTTTATGAAATTAAATTATGAGCGTACAAAGGTAGACAATAAATAAATGAGCGTCAACTTGATTTATTTGTGTATTAGATTCAGTATATAAAAAATATCTTAATGAAGACGCCTGGGTATTATTTATTCTAAAAGAAATTCTTGAACTCTTTTATTGAAATCCTCAGCATGCTTAATGTGAATATAGTGTTTGCCATCTGGATATATATAATATCTGTAAAATAAACAAAACATATATTTACACATATATTAACGTATTTTTGTTCATTCTAATCTGATTTAAAAATTCAATTGCTCTTTTTTCAAGTCACTCTACGCGGTAGGTTTAGAGAGTGCTGTGAACCGAGAGATCGCGGATTTAATTGCAGCATCGGGACAAATGTTCGTGCGGCCCACGAATATTTGTTTCGGGTCTGGGTTTTGTGGGACTGAAAAATTCGTCGTGCTGTCTAATATCTGTAGTTGTACTTCTGTATGTACTGTATCAGCCCATATACGTCGACGTCCCACTGCAGGGCACGGGCCTCCTCTACAATCGAGAGCACTCTTGAGAGCCGCTCTTAATCGTAGTTGTACTTAACATCTGTAAATTGTAATTAACATTTATAGTTACCTCGATCCCCTTATATTCTCCAGTAAATGTGATACATGATTTATATCACTTGCAAGATCATTTTCGCTGTGTAAAATGTAAGTGGGACATTTAATATTTGGCAATTTTTCTACACATACGTTTCCGTTTCTCGTATTATATATCTCAGAAAGTAGATCGGTCCATTTACTCATAAATTTTGATAAATTTTCTTTTCCGTACGTATCAATCAATGGATTTACATAGTTCTTGGTCCAATTATTTAAATTCCTCAATTCTGTAATAAAATATTTTTAAATTCACAACTTTATTATGATCGTATGTAGGAATATATTTCGCTATCGACGAATAAAATTATTTATTTAAAAACCACATTTTTTTAAGTTTTATAAACGAGGTAGTGTTTAAGTTCTGAGGCATTCAAATTGCGACTTGCAGTGTACACAAAAATGTGACATCTTAAACCAAATATATGATACTAAGCCAATATATGATAATAATAGTTTTGTTGTTAATTATTCACATTTGGTATCCCACGAAACAGGTTCCTAACAGGTGGTTCCCTTTGAAACAGGTGGTATCCTAGTTTGGGTACCCTTAGAAAAGTGTTTTAGTTTAGTTTAAGCAATTTCCTGTTTTAGTTTATATATAGTTTATCTAATTGTAAACTTAATTCGGTTGTAAATAAAGATTATTATTATTATTATATTTGACAATTACTCTTAATAGATTCTAAGTCTTTGGGACTTATAAAAGAACCGGATCCCCACACAATTAACTTGCGTACGAAGTCAGAATATTTAGCGGCATGTATCATAGCGACAGTTCCACCGGCGCTCCAACCGAGTACAGAGTACGTATCAATTTTTAATGCCTGAAACCAGAGAAATATAAAAAATTAAAATGCTTGTCGATTTTGGGAAGGCCAATCATAATGCAACCTACACAAACCTTCATAAACTGGTATGCATAGTCTGCATCACGTTCAAAAAAATCATAATCAAATATTTTGTCAGGTGGTCGACTTTTCCCTTGTCCAGGCGCATCCCAAACTACGAGGGTAAACTTGTTCCTGTCAAAACCTTCCACTTGGGACGTGAAGTCGGTCCATATGGTGCCAAAAGTTCCAGGAAAAAACAATAAGTGATGAGGTCCATTGCCCACTCTCAAGTAGGGGAAAGTGGTCACCCTTCGTACACTTTTTAGATTATATTTTTTTATTTTATGAATAATTGTCGAATTTATATTGTTGATATACCATATTATAATAAATATATTGTAGTTTATTGCAAAATAGTCCGAAACTGTTATCTCAAAAGGTTAAAGTACTGGAGGCATTTTTCTACGATTAGATATTTGTACGAACGTACCCCATGTACGGGGTACATTCGTACAGTATGTGGGGTACTTTCGTACGCCATGGGGTAGATTCAGACAGGGTAATTAAAAAGCCTATTAAAGTCGAATTTTTTTTATTGAGTATTACAAAATATTTATTTATCAAAGAAATAACATAACAACATTTAACTTGACTCATAGTCGATAAATTTACTTTAGAAAAATAACAAAAAATAAAATCGTTCATCCTAAGTTAACTTATTGGTAATTCTAAACTTTAAAATCAGTCTAAATGAGATCTTTACTATCATTTCGTGTGATATAGTTTTACAGCCTTTGACAATTTAAACTTAGATTAAGTAAGTATACATTTGGTTGTTAGTTTGGAAATTATTGCACATTATAATTACTTAAATTAACAGAAAAGGTAAAAAGTCTAGCCATTCTAGCAGTACAGCCCGGTCGTGGTTGAGGATCAGGGAGGATCATGGCAACATCGCTGATATACAGAGTGTGTATGTCTTCTATATCAGGGAAAACGAATGACCATGATAATCCCGGTTTCTTTCGAAGATAAGATACTTTCAGCTCTGTACCCGAATAATGACTGAGAACTCTTCCGACGTAATAAACAACAGAAGTCTTTTTTTCAAACTTTACCAAAACATAACAATTATCTCTAATTTTATCAGGCGTCACATTTAAATAATTATAAATACTTCGATCATCAGTTTCTTCATCTAATTCTAAATCAACTGGAGATGATGAACTCTCCCGCAAGCTTATTTGCGATCCTCCAGATTCTTCTGAATCTTCATCACTGTCTATCTTCTTAGCTTTCTTTTTTTTTAGTCTTGAATTAAGTTCCTTCAAACTGCGTTTTACTGCTTTGACTCTGGCTTTTCTTTCCTGTTCTATTTTTTTCATTTCTTTCTGTCTATGTCTCTCTTCTAGTTCATTTTTTTCAGGCGTATCTGTATATATACGAGATTTACCCGGTTTTCTCCCTTTATTGGTTTTTCTATTTCTAGCAGCTGTAGGGTAAGGTCTTATGACTTCTGGTGTTATAGGAAGAAAAGCATTCTGTTCAGATTGTGTCTCGGTCGCAGAGGTGCAAGGTTCGCAAGTTCCGGTTACAACGTCTTGAGGACTTTGGAGCAAAGAAGGCAACTGCTCACGAATATCTGACTCATTTGTATCAATTGATTGCACGCTTGTGGAAGGTTGTGGTTCTAGAGCGACATGGCTAGTTTCGGAATTAGGAGACACATTTGTAGCAAGCACGTCAATGGGAGCGAAGTCTTCGTCGCTGAAGGCCATTTCGTTGAACGGCCATATGCCTGGTTTTTCAAATCCACTTGTAATATTTTTTGCAGTAAAAGATTCGAAATATGCAAGTTTTACTAGTTTAGGAATATTATAAATGTTGATTGTCTTGCCAGGATTCGACATATGCCAATTATTAAATGCTATTTTCAACTTTGCCTTGAATGGCCCGAATACTTCAACGTCTAAAGGCTGCAGTCGATGACTTGTGTGCGGGGGAAAAGACACAAAAATGATGCCATTATCGCGAGCATATATTATAGCCTGTAAGCTGATGTGGCTTTCGTGATTATCACACAATAGTAATATTGGATGCTCTTTAGAGCACAATGTGTGTTTCTGAATGTGTTTCAAAACAGAAACAAATATGTCAGCGTTTATCCACCCACTTCTATTAGCAGCTCCGAGGCTTCCTTCAGGCGCACCTTCAAGAAAATGATCCTTATAATGTACACGTGGAAACACAAATAACGGAGGGATAGTATTTCCGCTCGCAGAAATAATGGCTCCAAATGTTAACATTTCGCCCCTTTCCGCTGACACGATTTGTCCCACTTGCTTCTGTGATTTAGGAGCCAAAATTTTAGGCGTTTCTAAAACCGTAGACACGCCGGACTCGTCGAAGTTAAATATCCTGTCGGCAGCAAAATTATGTCTCTGTAACACATCAGTCAAATTATTATAAAACTCTTTGACTGCTGTCTTATTGAAAGCGAATGACCTAATAGCGCTAGTATTTTCTGGTTTTCGCAGACTAAGATTGGCGTTCCGCTCTCGGTATTTGCGCATCCACTCTAAACCGGCCATTTTATTGACATTCCATTTAGCTGGATATTTCAAATTTAACGCTTTCGCGTATTCGTACGCAAGTTTTCTTATTTCTGTTATTGTGAGCCCATAATGCATTTTACAGCAATTAATGATATACTCGTTTAAACGAGTCTCTTCTTCCAAAGAGAAGACTTGCAAGCTTGTGAATTTTGAGTGGAAAGTTCTTGAGGGTCCACTGGTGTTAGAAGTATCTTTTAATTTCTTCACCCTACTTTCCAACGTCGATGTTTTTATACCGTACTTCAGTGCCGCTTTTCTGTAGGACAACCGTCCTTGTGTTATATCCCCTATTGCTAATTTCATGGACTCTTCGTCTACTTCTTGAGTACGCGTACCCTTCTTTTTATATTTTCGCACCATGATCCTGCAATAAAATATTAATTATAAGGTTTACTTAATAAAAATATTTTATTTTGTTGGAAATATTTATTAAAAATTGAATTTTGATTTACTGGTAGTTGATTAAATCTAATGGGGCACATTCGTACGCGTACGAATGTGCCCCCTGTCTTGCTGTACGAATGCACCCCATGCCTTGCACAAAATTAAAATTCAATTTAAACAAATTCTAATAAAGTTTAAGAAATATAGCAATCAAAACTCAGAACAAACAATTTTAAAATTAGTAAACCATCGCCATTGTGTCAAAAATATAAGAACTCTACTCACAATTGCGAAATAAACTTGGGTAAAAAGTTTACTCACCGCGCGCGAAAACACGTTGCGTCTTGTCAGCCGATACACCGTGGTGCGACTGGAGCGACACTCGGATAGCAACATGGCGGCCGGTATGACTATGCACACAAGCAAAGGCGTGTTTATGTGCCGTTTAATTTTTCAGATAGGCTAACTGTACGAATGTGCCCCGCGTACGAATGGTGACCACTTTCCCCTAGTTAATATTACATTTGCCAACTGTTATTTTTTGCTCCTGTACAAAACAGATACGTAATTATGGATTTAATTATGAAAAATTTACTGTCATTTTTGTAAAATGATTTATAGAACGGATTATATGCAAGATAGAAAGCTAGGCCGCCTTCCAGTTGGCGACCACGGTGCTCGCAACACTCATTTCGCCGTTCCACTTAACGATCACGATTGCTGTGGGAATGATCGCGGTCGTGAGCGTGGGCATTGTGATCGTCAAGTGGAACGCAGCCCTAGAAATATGCATGAAAAACGCATTCATTGACACTTTATACACCATATTATATAGTCTTGCAAGCAAGCACGTAAAGTGCAATGCAAGCATGTAATCCCGTCCTCTCTTGTCCCATCCCATCTCTGGAGTTTGAAAGAGTAACAAAAATATTTGATTTCCTTGCTCATCCCACAGAGCACTATATTTTTCCGAAAAAAAAGTAACCTGTGTGTTAATCCAGGCTGTCAGTGACCAACTTTCTTCGAAATCCGTTAAGCCGTTTCTGAGATTATCGTGCTCAACCGCACAAACACGCAAAAATTCTAACAGTCATTGTTTTGGATTCTATAACGTCCATTCAGGCCCCGTTTATTAGCTTTTGTCAAATATCTTCCATGTACAGACATAGACCAGTAATACACCCCTTTGAATGGTATTGAAATATTTCAAACGTACCTGAGGGGTGGCTGACGTTAGCGAACGAAATCTGTACATGTTCCATTTAATCACTTTGTGTGTACGTAAAAATATCATAGCCGACATTACAGCGTCGCACTTCTATTGCTTCCTGTCAGAGTGGAACTTGAAAAATGTATCTTGAAATTTTATGATATATTTTATCTGATAATTTAATATCTAGATAGTTATAATTTTCAAACATTTTACAAGACCGCGTCTTTGATCAGTGCATTATCTAAGTCTTTGATGTTGTTGTAACGCCTTTATTATTTTACAAGCAAGATTTCTGATAAAATGATCAACCATCCCAAATTACCCAAATGCAGTGAATTTCTCTGTTAAAAAAATCTTACTGCACTATTTGTCATTACTTTTTACTAGGTGAAAAATATAAGATCTATGATTCATTGTATAGATCCATAGGTTACTTATTGTTTCATCTATAAGTGGATCATGTAACATGTCCAAATAAAATATAATAAAAATATGGTTCTAGTTAGGGCCAGCGCAAGACAGAATGACATGGAATATTTTTTACCAATGAATATTCAAATTTATCTGGTTGGAATATGACAAAAAATGCCAAAGTTTTATATTGATGCCGCGACATCGAGAAATCCGTTTCGATTAAAAAAATTAAATCCCTTGCCATTCCGTCTGTCTGCGCTGGCCCTTAGAGTCTCAAACAACATGTATTAAATTCATAATACATACATAAACATCACGCCTTTTACCAGAAGGTGTAGGCAGAGGTGAAGGAGTAACCAGAATACCCACGTTTCGCTTTATGTGTTCCGGTCCATGATGTGATAGGGAACGAGACTATCGCCATATCAGGCACAAATTCCTGACTCCGGGCTGATAATGAATGGAATAATCCCATATCACTACGCCCGACCCGGGATTCGAACCCGATACCTCAGCTTTGTAATCACACCGTAGTACTACGCCACCGAGGCAGTCAAAATATATTAAGGGGTGAAATAAATTATTAAATTATTTCTGGCGAATTATTGACTTTTTGATAAATACGACACAATGCGTAAAAGTGATTGACCTGCAACGACATAAGATAAGAAATAGTCCAAGATCCCAGGGCCCCCAGACGTTACTTATTTTCTCATATAAAATATAAATGGGATAAAGTAGTGTTAGTACGTACTTTGAGTGTGTGCATACCTGCTAGCTTGGGTCGACGGCCAATTCATAGGTACCAGGTGCTAAAGGTAGATAAATACAGTACTGATTTTCCTTACATTTTCAATGTTGATTTTTACATATTATGTTTTAGATAATTTTGTTAAAAATTAATAATCATTATTGCCAGACACTTTCCATCGGCGCTTACCCTTACCAGACGCTTTAAAGATTCAAAAAAAAATAACATATTTTTACTTATAATCTCACTCTTGATTTTTATATATGATACTTAGGGAACTATTTGAACACCCCTGGTCAGCAGCCAGACCAATTGGAGGGGTCAAACATCCCCCCAGACACACATAAAGTGTCGCTATGTGTATAAGCGCGAGGTCATTATTTGTACGCTTGAGTGTGAGAGAGATATCTATGTGCCGTTAGAGAAGTAATAAAAATGATTGAGATTTAAGAAGAAAATTATCAGTGGTGTGTAATGCACTATTATCAGAATCAATATTGTAAACACAATGGAACAACGATACCTTTTAAAATTCTGCTCTGTTTGATATAATCAAGAGAGATTAAAAATTCGTTACATACAAAATAGAATCGAACCTGAAGATTACAAGGTATTTTAAAGTGATCTGAGTTGAGAAAATTTTATAAATAATAAATATAAGTTTCTTTAACCTATGTTTTATATCTTATCATAATATCATCGAGTAAAATTGAATACTACTATTTAAAAAAATCATGTTTATTAAATCTTAAAATTACACAAAGCTATACATGTCTTTCTTCTTTCGGATTATTTGTAGTTTGAACATTTTACAATTCAGCGTGATCTTTACTGTCATCATCGTCTAAGTTTGATAAGTCATCATCAACCCAATGTTGGCATTGACTATCTTCATTATCATCCTTATTACTTTCATTTTCTGTAACAAAAATAACATAATTAAGAATCAAAGACTTACACGGTAATATCAATTATTCAAAGTTAAAGTATAATACCTGATTCTTCTTGAAGCGATTCACTGACAAAGCTCGGCAATTGGTCCCCATCGAACCAGTTAAAATGATATTTATTGTCTTCCAACGTCCACCCATTATTGTCAGGACTAAAAATACTAATTTTCTTCATATGGACATTCTTCCAGAGATGAGTAATGTAATTAGCTCGCCGAAACTGCTGTAAAAGCTCACTTTTGCATGGTGGTAAGTTACTTGCATCAAAGTTTTTCACATTTTTGGCATTGAACTCTTCATATACGTCACAAACCATATAAGTGTTGATGAAGAGTTGGAGTCGGGCAGCATCTACGTCAATTATTCCGGCCACGTTGTACAGTTCACAAATAAATTTTTGTATAGTGTTAAACACATTTTGCTCCAGTTCTAAGCCACTGAATAAGTCTATGTCGCCGAGTTTCATAAATGCTATCTGGTACTCTGCATTTTTTTTCAATACATTAAATGGCCTTTGCTTGCCTTTTCTAAAAAAAAGCTGGATTGTAATCGCAACCAGTTACTGCGTGAAATCCTGGCAAGCAACGGCTTAATGTAGGTCCTAAATGTTTATAAATCTCAGTGATATCAATGTATCTAACTTTATTTCCAGTGCCAGTCAATACCCATACATGGGAGTCATAATTTTTTAAATGATGCATATTGCCCAGCATAATTACTGCAAGATCGGTGTCAACACACTGAATAACAAAATTAGCTTGATCATCAAAATTGCAGATATGGTGGATAATCATAGTGTCAGCTTCCTCATGTTCAGGGCAACTTAAATTTTCATCAATAGAAGATACTACTGCATTATTTATGACGGAAAAAGAGTGACAATTCTTGAAATTAACAACAATGTTTTTGTTGCCTAATGCCTAAATAATTAAATAATGACCTCGCGCTCATACACATAGCGACACTTTATATGTGTCTGGGGGGATGTTTGACCCCTCCAATTGGTCTGGCTGCTGACCAGGGGTGTTCAAATAGTTCCCTAAGTATCATATATAAAAATCAAGAGTGAGATTATAAGTAAAAATATGTTATTTTTTTTTGAATCTTTAAAGCGTCTGGTAAGGGTAAGCGCCGATGGAAAGTGTCTGGCAATAATGATTATTAATTTTTAACAAAATTATCTAAAACATATGTAAAAATCAGCATTGAGAATGTAAGGAAAATCAGTACTGTATTTATCTACCTTTAGCACCTGGTACCTATGAATTGGCCGTCGACCCAAGCTAGCAGGTATGCACACACTCAAAGTACGTACTAACACTACTTTATCCCATTTATATTTTTTATGAGAAAATAAGTAACGTCTGGGGGCTCTGGGATCTTACTCTAAAATGTCAAGAACTTGCTAAACGTGGGTATTTCGGTAGAATGCGAAAATATTTTAAAGGTTTTGCAACTAATATTGTGGAATGTTGTCATCAATGCATTCTTTATTTTATGCAGGAAATAAATAAAACAACCAATAATATTAAAAATTTTATTTTATTATTGTGACGTATTGAACGCCCTAGCAAATAAACTAGCGTTTGTTAAAAGCAAATAAACCATTCGGTTAAAATAAATACGGAACCTTCTAAATGTGTTGAACCCTGCAGATTTAATGCATGTTATAATACTTTGTTTGAACTTAAAGCTTAGATTCTGCAAAGTAACACAGGAGCAACATGTTTCTGTAAAGACAAATTACAATGAACTTCAATAGGTTGTCAAATGGTTAAGTTATTGTGGGCTCTCTTCAGCCTTAAATGCTTTGTTTCACTGGTTCTTCCGTCTGACTGTAGCCTCGAAATGAGGTGACAATTGTCCTTTTTAATATTATAATCTAATATTCAGGCACCTCTTGCATTCATTATAAGTATTATGATCCCAGCTCTCATCCGACTGTTACATTATCCGACTTCAACTTTATGAACTAAAGATTAAAATTACTAAATTGACAACATGAAATGACCGTGGTTAGTGTCTATGATTTTACTATCTTGGTCCACATTGTATCCTCTAGACAATTTAGTACTTTTAACAGACATAGAAATATGGGGTAATAACGTTTTGAACGACAACAGTCATTGTTTAAAAATGTATTTATTAATTATTTATTACTATATCAAATAACTATGAGAGAAATAAATTTAAAATCACCGTGTATATCGCTGTACATTACATAATGGACGAACAATTTACAATCGACAATATTTGATGCGATGTTAGTGTTCTCTGATTGCAAGCGTTGCAACAATCAAAGCGATATTACCCTACAACCTTGTATATTTGCGGCGAATTACACGCGAATCGCTCGCGAATTCATGCACTATCGGGTTAATAGGCCGATACACCGCTTGCACCACACGCGAATTGAAATCACTCGCGCGTAATTCGCCTCTTGTGAAAAAGATGTTAGACGCACAATAAGGTCTGTGTGGTTGAGTGTAGTGAGACGGCGTGATGTTCTGAAGCAGTGAGTTAGTCTAGTTCCCCGGCGTGGCACGCGTCCTCGTAGCTCTTGGACTTGGGCTCGGCGTCCAGCTTGATCATGTCGTCGATGCGCAGGATCGTGATGGCCGCCTCCGTGGCGAACTTCAGCGACTTGATCTTAGAGATGGCAGGTTCCAGAACACCTGCTGCAAGGTTGTCACGCAGTACGCCTTCTGTGAGGTCCAGCCCGACCCATTTGAGTTCTGCGTGCTCGTCCTGGCAAAGAAAAATTATAAAATGAATTATCTATATTCAATTCTATCATAGTAAGTAACAACTCTGTTGGGAGGAGACTGGATTTTTTTTCATTACATTTCCTTTGTGAACTCGCTTCCAACTTGGGTACATCACCCGCACAGCGAGGCCAGGAGCCTTATACTCCTACTTTCCACAGGGCAATGGATCCTTCACCCTATGCTATGATACTAATGCATCACTGCACACATCCTGCATCACTTACACTCCTCTTTCATAATTTCAAGGGCACCATCTTACCGCCAAGAACACTTCAATCTCTTAGCAAGCGAGTACAAATAACAACAATGGATAAAGTACCTTAGTTTGTGATGAGTTGTGGTAGGCGCGCAGTTTGGCGACCAGGTCAGTGGCGTCTCGCGCCGCATTGACTGCCAACGTCTTAGGAATCACCAACAGAGACTGTGCGAAAGCGGCTATCGCCAGCTGCTCGCGTGAACTCTGCAATTAATAAATTATGTTATAGTATTTTTACGAAACAATAAAAGAGAAAGTGATCTGATTCAATTCATTTTAAGTAACAGAGGAAATATTTACGAGGCTCAAGATCGTTAGCAGATTTTTTGTGAGTCAGTGCTGATTATTATCATAAATATTGAGGCTCTGTCGCAAAGTTTGAAATTAGTTTAGCGTGCACACATGAGCAGTATCAATATGGCACCCTTCTTTATTAATAGGGAAACTTTTATTAGTTCTCCTTTCAATACTTTGGAAATAGAAACCTTGAAATGTTTATTTTGTCTTCAGCTAGGTGTGCGTTTAACCTGAAGGCACTCACTTGCTCTATCAATGAATCATAATATCACTTTTATGTTCATAATATTATGTTTATGTGGGCTATCAATTAATTATTATAAAAGATTATTTTTACAACAGTGATTGATGTCATGTTTATAACATACATACTATTGTGCCTGTATGAATCAAAATTAATTTCAGATGATATCTTCTATGCTTTGCGCTGAATAAATAGTGATACAAGCTGCTTCTGTCAATTTGTTGTGGAGAAATTTAGAAGCATATTATGTTCGGTAGTGTATTTAAAAGAAGGTTGTAGCTTTCGCCTCAATGTCAAGGAAGTTTCCGAGATCTAGAAAACCAGATCATGAAATCAAATACCGACAAGGCTGAAAACATTTTCAGTACATAAGAAGCATGTAGCAATGTAAAAACCCCTTGCGTAATTTTTACAACTACCTTTGTTTTATAAATAAGTTTCTAAGGACAATAAATAAATACACCCAACAGTCGCATACATAGTCCTGACCCTCACATTAACATTAAGTCTTGTCATGTGTATCAGAAACTACGAGAGACTTTTTGGTCTCACAAACACCATCAGACACGAGGCAAATACTTGTGGGCCTCACAAATATTTATCTCGATGCGGGGATCGAACCCGCGGCCCCTATTTTCACAGCCGGCGAATGACCAACTGTGCCACAGAGGCTGTCAATTAGGTGTGTGCTGTTTTGCTATCCCATATATAGGTGATGTTTGTGTAAATGAGTACTGACGAGTGTGGTGGCGAAGTTCTCGAGGTAGATGGAGAGCGCGGCCTCGACGGCGCCGCCGCCGGGCACGACGCGGCCCGACTCCAGCACGCGGCGCACGGCGCACAGCGCGTCGTGTGCGGAGCGCTCCATCTCGTCGCAGTACGCGTCCGTGGGCCCGCGCAGGATCATCGACGCCGCCGTGCGAGCCGCCGGACTGTGCCAACAACGGACAATTATTACTCACTTTTAATTTCACACACCTAAACTGTTTCTCCATACTAACATTGTTACGCTTTCTCCACTTAGCTTTAAGCTTTTCAAAGTTTAGATAGAAGACAGAGAACAGGTCCGCTAATAGTAATTTTCAAGTAAATTATGGACTTACCCCTTAATCAAAATAAGCTGGTCATCGCAGATTTGTTCCTGTACAACTTCAGCAGCTCTGCCGATCATGCTGGGCTCAAACACCTCCTCGCCTGAAACATACAGTTACACTTATTAAATTGTTCAACTTTCTTCTGCATTGGAGAAGTTCCTCAGACCATTTGTTAGGAACCAACTTTTTGGCCTGCAGCTTCTTTCAATAGAAGTAGTTAAAAGACAGTATCCAGCAATAAGACAGTAAGAAAAAATTAAATTACCTTCCATATTAGTCAACGACGTCAAGAAAGTAGCACCGGTGGCTTTAGCAATTCTCTTGAGGTCCGCTTTCTTGCACCTCCTGACTCCCATAGCGCCGGCTTCCACAAAGTACTTGAGGCAGAGATCGTCAATACCGCCGGTGCAGAGGATCACGTTCACTCCGGTAGCGAGGATCTTCTGCAGGCGCTCCTTGGTGATGTCCAACTCTCTGGCGCGGATGGCCTCTAGCTTCTCCGGATCGCTTATGAGTACCTAGATTATATTTCTTGATTGTAGTGTTGGCAGGAAAAATGATCTTAATCAAATTGATGATGAAAATGATCAATATCCTGGCACTAACTAAGACTAAACATGTATAGACTAATAATTTAGTCTGAGACATAATATGACGGAAAGATTTCCTGATAAAACCACTGAGCTATAAAATAACCCCATTGCATTGTGAAAGGCTTAACACATAGACTAATGGGCACACATATTACATTTGCCCACTATATATATCTGGTTATTATACACTGGGCCTAATATTTACTTATACCTAAAACATACTGCACGGTAATACTTTGTTTAGGATCACAGTCAACATAATACCAAAGCGTGTACTAATTATGTTCTTTTTGGCTCAATGATGATGCATGATCTGTGTACTGTAAGCAGTTACCTGAACACCAAGTTTCATCTTAGTCTTCTGGAGCGAGAAGTCGAGACACGCGATCTTAGCATTGAGGATTTTCTTGGGCATAGCTTGCGAGGCGACGGTACAGTTGAGCGCGTATCCCTTGACCAGTACGCTCTCCCGCGCGCTCCGTCCATGAGCCTTCAGAATGTTCACCGCCTTGATGGGGTAGATGGTGTTGCCCCGGGGGTCCAGGGCTTTAACAGCCTGTGCCGCCTCCACCACCATCTCGGAGAAGAAATCTGCATCACTGTTGTTGGTTGTTGAGGAAATTTATTTTAAATTGTTGATTAATCATGACTTTCATTGAAGTTCTCTACTACATACTGATACTAAAGGAATGGCTCAAACATATGCGTTTCCCTGAGCTGTTCTCATGACCCTGTTATTAATCTACTTATGCACAATAAATAAAATTTTGTGTTTACATTTATTTAAATAAAATCAAACACTAAGATCGGAAGTTCATTTTGCAAACATAGAATTTCTACTTCTCCAGAAATCTAGATGGCTAACACCAACATGCACAGAACTTTAATTGGCAAAGAATATTTGTAGCAAAATTACAAACTCATAAAATGAGCATTATCATGAAATTTAAATTTAACCTTCAACAAACAGTCTTGTCTCTGTCACTATCTCTCTCTCTCTCTCTCTCTTCAGCTACAGGAAGTCCACTGCTGAACATAGGCCTCCCCTATGGATCACCCTATAGACCTGTTGGACCTTTGTCACTAGAATGAATAAAACCTGTAATCGCAATTGTACATTATAAAGGATACGCTCCAATCAGCTTTGAGGACATGGTAGTCTTGGCTGTGTTGATAATGGACGACTTGCCAATGTTTTCCACTGTCACTGACAGATTGTCCTGTATGTACTTGACAGCCTCCTTGCAAGCCAGACGGTAACCAGATATAATGCTTGTCGGATGGATCTTGTTCTTGACTAGTTCATCAGCATTCTGGGAATGGAAGAAATCATGATTAGCCTGTTTGCAATCTGCTATTAGGAAAAAATAACAACTAGATTAGTATCCATATTTTTTTTGTCTAGATGTGAACTTACATCTTGAATATTAATGTTTTTAGGCATATAAAATGTGCTGCAATTTTGTGCACACAAAACTAGTGTTAATAAAATACAAATCTAATTATTATATGCATATATTTTCTAAATAATAAAAAAACACATTTATTATTGATTTTGCACACTTCATTAATTTTAAAATAATTGCATACTTAATAATTTAAACTCAGTCTAAAATACTACCTTTAGCAATTCAGCGGCAATAATGACAACTGATGTGGTGCCATCTCCAACTTCCTCATCCTGCAGCTGGGCCAGCTCCACCAACACCTTGGCGGCGGGGTGCTCCACCTCCAGCATCCTAGTTTGAATGAGTTTACATATGATAATTGATTGTCATATTGATTTGAAAGTGTGTATTGTTTTAACATTCTAGTTTAGTTTCAACAAAAGTGACAATCTCATAATGTTGTTTTACTCCGGTAAAATAAGAGAAAAAAGGAAACAGTTTGATACAGTTTACTTCTTTGCCTGTTAAAATAATTTTTGGGTGTTGTTGGTTAAAAATATATAAACTATTAAAAATGGGCTTGCATGAACTAAAAATATTTTAATTCAAACATCGATTAAGTCTTATTATTATTAGGTGTTTGAAACAAAACAATAGTTTATTAGTTTTCTTGTAAACTTGAAGATTTTTATTTCTGCTGCATGGAACTTAAACAAAACATTTTAAGCATCTTTACTCAGTGATCTTACTTGAGAATGGTGGCTCCATCATTAGTGACGGTGACATCACCAATGTCGTCCACAAGCATTTTGTCCAGACCAACTGGTCCCAGTGAACTCTTCACTATGTTGGCTATGGCTGCTGCGGCCATTACTGCAATCACGAATAATAAACCATTTATTTCTTCCACACACACAATACAACTAAATAATAATATAATACAAGGAAAAGGTCAGGTCTACATTAATATCTATTTTGCTGTAAGATGTGCGTAGAAAGGATACCAGCTCAGTATACGCTATTTTACAACAGCAGTACAATACAGTTACATTATTATTATGTTTAAGGAAACAAATTATAAGGGCCAACAGATTTATTCCGCTAGGTAGCTAAATGACAAGTGAAGTTATTTTACCCATTTGAGTTGTACTTTTTACACAACAAGTTATAAATAATATTAACTGTCAATACACAATAGTTATATTCATAAAGTAATGTATAAAAATAAGGAATACTAGTTGATGTAAGTATGTTTAGTTTAGTGAAGACAAAAATTTGTAAATAAGATAGTTAAATAAGGAACAGAACATGATTGTTCTCTTTTGAATGTTATAGCCTTACGTTGCTTCTAATTACAAAAGTAATCAATAGAAGATATCATTAAAAATATTTTTTGCATTTTTGCACCCTGTTAGGTTTTTATTGTTGCGCAAATTTGCTAAAATTTTTCCTAAAAAGAACAATGTGTTTTATAGTTACTTTGAAAATATAACTTCAAGAAACATGTTTCAATGCAATTATAAACCATAAAATGCGTGTTTAATATAAAAATATGCAAATATGTAGACAGTAACATCTACGCGTTAGTCATATACAATGCTAAGGTTAGAAGAGACGAAAAAGCATAACATTATTAGGAAATATTTACTCCAATAGGCTATTTTCACTATTTCTTCCTATATTTCGCTTAGTTAGGTGCATTTTGATAAGTATTTGTGAAACTATTAGCAAAAATATAACCATAAGCCCGACGCATGTGATCTGCCGGGGGTACAGTTACAAGTTCGACATTTTAACATAAACATTACCATTTTGTGTCCTGACTGGCGCTCCCGAGGATCTAGTCCCCGCTACGGACAAAGGTGCGGCGAGTGTAGACATTTTTCTTGTTAATTCAACACAAAAATTGTAAAATATTCGGCCGTCACACTTTTTTGTTTCTGGAAGGAGCTCACAGGGTTACCACTCCAAAAACTAAAATGACAGCATCGTTCTGTGTTACCCTGGTAAATTGGTAGGATTATTGGGATTATTGAAGATTCCTATAAACAAATCAAAATTTATATAATTAATATTGGTAAAAATATACATCAATAATAAAATTCAAATGACCAATATTTCAATCTACTTGATATTTTTTGTATTACAAAAGTAGGTATAGAGTTCCTTGTTCAAGTATTTTCTTTATTTGTCTACGAGTCAGAGAAGCCTGGAGCACGTGTTTTCAAATCGCACACCAGAAGATGAAACATTCAGCCTTGCCAAGCCGTGCTAACGGCCTTGCTACAATTATTTTTACAAAAAACATATTTATCTCTAATAGGTATCTATGTATTTAGAGCAGCTCAGCGTTTGGTCATGAAAAATGGATAAATTTCTGAATATTTTTCCATGTGAAATTCAAAATTTGATATTTTACTGAACAACAGGTGAATCTAAACTCAGGGATAAAGAGGAATAAAAAGAACATCTTGTTTAATGAATCATTTGCACAGATCACTACTAACTTTATTTGCAAAATAATCAAGCTTATAAAAGGATTAAATCAATTTAAGATTTACAACCTCCAATAAATGGCTCAGTAATTGAATAATTGCATTATTTTTCAATTCTGTTTTTTTTTTCCGATAAAATAATGTATAGTAATTTGTTAGCAATTATTTATTTCAATTTTCACTAATATGGCAGCGCTACCAACATTACAACCAAAAAAATATCTACGTTTTTGAAGATGCAAATGTAAGACAGCGCTTCCTCTATATTATAAATACTCTAAGCGGCAAATATGTTAATTATTGTTTTGAATGATTAATTATATGGTTACAGATAGGTAAGTAATTAGTGTTTTTCCCTTTCTTAAAGACAAGCATTTGCAATTCCTATAGTTAATAGAAGCGTTTGAATCCCAAAGCTCACATCTTATAAGTTTTTGGAGTCATTTATGAATTTTTAACGCTTATTACTACACTTTTTAACGTTGAAGTAACATCATGGGGAAAGCTATGCAGCTTTCCCCTATATCCGCTATCTGGGGTATGTTGCATACCGTATGCACCTCAGATATCTTTTTTATTATTATCTCCCACTGCTGGGCAAAGGCCTAATCCCATTCCTTCCAGATTTGGCAGTCTTGAGCGATCTGGGGTCAATCTTAAAGAAACCTGTCGATTTAATCTCTCCACCTACACCTAGGTCTATCGCATCGTATTTTTGGGTGTTCGGGACACTACTAAGTGTAGATTTTGGCTCTGCTTATTACTACCGCCACTAATAATTTAACCCCCAGTATGCTGCGCTTTATGGCACGCTGACAAACCTCTTCCTCGAATTAACGCAGGCGATTTGGCCCAGATAGATGTATTCTTGGATGTATGCGAGGTCTTCCTTGCAGAAGGATAGGTACTGACCTACGTATGTAGTATGCTGGCTCATGACTGAAAACAGCGTGGCTCGACCACATATAAATTGCTTTGCATTCATAATATTATAAAAATGTCAAAGGACATAATACTATGCTCTCTTTTTCTTTAACTTTTTTAATGTATTTATGTATATGCATAAACTTCAGATAATATGGCATGTTCAGTAACGTTAGGGCAGGTCGTGGCTTGAGATATTCCAGATAGAAAATGGTGTCGTAGTTCTAGCTTTACGGTTTAATAAGGAGGTAATAAGGGTCAACGAAGAGATGTCACCAAGGGCACACGGCGATCTCACACAGGGCGCAGTATTTGTATCGTATTTGCTTTCATACCTATGTTTAATTTTAGCTTGCATGTTCTCACATTGTTACATACCTACATTAAGAACTTTTACATTACTGGTTAACTATTATTTGAAAACATATATTTACTTTTCAATATGTATTTAATTTATAGCTTGTAACATTTCATATAAGCTATTTAACATCACTTCAGATAAATTCATGCAGACATCACTCGAGAATGTTAACGTATCTTTTATCTGGCGCCGGCACCCTGACAATATTCATTGCGATTCACATCAAGCGACGTGAATAAAAGCCGGCAATATATCAGCGAACTACATCTCACGTTCATTGGCATGCTCCGCAACGCGTTGTATCTATACGGGAGAATAATCTCGTTTTCTGCGGATTTTAACGAAAGCCCGATACCGAGCAAAACAAATATAGGGTAGTTGTGCACATGCGTGGAGCTGGCGCACGCAAGCGCCGCGTCGCGCTCGCGGCAGTCGCGCGCTGTCCGTCGCCGCGGACACAGCTCCGCGCCTCCGCAGCGACCCGCGCTCACACCACGCGCTAAATGGCGCCCAAACTGGTGCATCGCTCACACGGGTAAGTACTCATTAAACTCAAAAAATTAAATCAATAAAAATAACACCACGCGTCCCCACCGGCTGGTCCACGCCGCAGCATCCACGATCTTCGAGGGCGTGGTAGGGCATCGACTGGGGAGGGGGCACGGAGTCGGCGTGTTGGCGATACCGCCTGATAAGGCTGCAGCGAGCTGTCAACAAACCCTTACGAAACGCTGGCACACGCTCACGGCAGACGGCAGTGAGTTTGCAGATACTCATCTCCAAGACGTATCTATTGATTTTCGCGTCGCGGAACGGAGATGCCGTTTTATGTCTGAGACAATTAGATATATTGTCGCAGCCTCTTTATCATTCAGCTGAGGTATTCCATGACTAAGCCGTGACTTAGTTAATTTCAGAGGACGACATGACCATTTCTTGAATAGCTTAGCGATTGTCTGCATTTATGTGCAGTTAGTTTGTTATATGCATGTAGTATTTCTAAGATGACGTAGGTATATTTAGCAAGTTAGCTGTATTGTTAGATTTATGTATTTTTATTGTTATGGTGTTGTTAGTCTATACAGCAATACGAGTATATCCATCAGCTTTAAATGATACTTGGCTATTAATAGATATAACCCGGTTGTAGTGCATTAGCCACATAACTAATGATTTTTTGTCCATATGATTATAAAAATATACTAAATACATGATGGAAAACTTAGTAAAACTTAGAAGCTGTAAATTAAAAAGTAAACTGGGTAAAAGCTATTTCTTTATAGTTTCAATATATTTGATAATTTATTTTCAATGTAATTTTTTTATTGAACAATTAAATTAAATTAAATGGTTGTAAATATGAAGATATAATAGCCCTTATTCCACTACTTATCACGATAGAAAAGAACTTACGCAGAAATTCATCGAAATGATCCATGAAAAGCTCTTTATGTCTCAACAAACCAATAAGTAATAATATTATTTTTGTATGTATACTTTAAAAATGTAATTCAAATACGAACTAGTCGGATTACCCAATGCACCTTGCAATTAAAATGCTGTCCAGCAAAATTAAAAAAAACAACTGCTTAGGTGAGCAAGTCTGAATACCTTTGGAAACCTTTTTAACGTCCGCCGGAACTAATTAAACATTTTAGAAGGATGTAAACAGGAATACTTGCGACGCGACGGTAAATTGAAATTTTATAAACTTTGTTTCCTTATTGCTTCATTACATTACGTTATTATTATTTGTTTAAATTATATTTCATGCCAGTAATAACATATATTTCAATTATTTTCACCTTATTAAAAACAAAAGCATAATTTAACGGACTAATTAATCTATCGTTTGCAAAATATATTTAAATTTCGAATTTGCATACTAACCCAACTTTTTAATTACTTCATTTGGCACCTGTCAGGCAGAATTGCGCAACCGTGCTACAAAAGCCATTAAACGAGAACTGATTAATTGACATGAACTTTAGTTAGCAGTGTATATTGTGTACTCGTGCAAGCCACCACGTTTATACAGCCCAGCTATACCTACATTTTGTGGTTGCAAACTGCGCCACGTATTGTAATCCAGTATACCTTTGATATATATTGCTATTTACTTTAAAATATCCGTATTTTACTTAGTGTAAGATATGCATTTGATATGGGACAATACTCATACTCACTCCTGAATTCATCTAGGGTGGGCAAATATGTTATTAGTGCTACTCATACTCATAGAGCTAATTGCATCCTCAAGATGTGACTTACGACGAACCACAGCCACAAATTATAGCCCGTGGCGACTTATCACCACAGATTATGCAATTAGTGTAGATATGATGCACTATATATTGTAAGTAGTTATTAATAGTTTGTTATTGTTTAAAAATCAACAAAAAGTCATGTGTTTTGATTATAGTTGATATTTATTTCTTGTCAATCTGTAATGCAGGTAATGCATATAGCATGTTACCAGGGTGTTCGGTGTATTAGATATAAGAAATAATGTAATTACAACTGGATGCCCTTTAATAAATAACTAAAACGAATGTCATATACATAGGAATCCATTATTAAAATAATCATCATAGATTTTTTTCTGTACTATGCAGATGAGATAAAATATTAGTGAATAGGTACGTATTTGTTCCCTGTTATCGTATATTAATAATATTTTTTTAAGGATTTTACATTGACGCTAATTGTAAAAGTGTCTCTTAACCGCTTGCTTAGGTTTCTTAATTTTATTATGTGTGCTCTGTAATATAATCATCGAACAATTAGGATATTAAATTGATAAAGATTTTCCCACTGATATATGATAATATTACTCGAGTTTGCGCATAGATATATATGTCCTCTACGCTCATCCCATGCAATATAAAAAACCTTTGACGAAAGACTGTATTTAATATTTTGTTAACGAATTGAAACATTCCATTATTTCTTTAGATTTGAAAGTGTCTATGGGCGATGGTTTTAATTTACCATCACACCCATTTCTTCATTTTCGTCTCCCATTAAACTCAAACCACTGTAATTTTACCATTCTTTTTCACTTCCAGTTAAACCTTTAACAAAAAACAAAAGTATTCCCAACCAAAGACAAGTAAAATGTAACAAAAAGGTGGAATTTAATTCATAAAGAAATATTTAAGCGATAAATTGTTAGCAGTAAGTTTGACATTCCGCTCTCGAGTGGCTCGGGGCGCCACGTTCTTCAAACTCGCTCCCTCATGCCGAGTTATAAAACGAAAAAGATTTGCTTGTAGAATTTTTGGTTTTCTATAAGTAGAATTGAAATAAAAACTGAATGAAATTGATGTTTCATAATGTATCAGCCTATATACTTCCTAATGCAGGGCACGACCCTCTTCTGATATTGAGAGTACGATTGAGAGGGGTTAGGCCATATAGTCCAACATGCTGGCCTAGTACGAGTTGGCGGACTCTACATACCATACATTTTTTGTTACAAATCGCTATGGTACCTAGGTTTCTTCACGATGTTTTCCTTCACCGTTATACTGTGTCGACGTTTCATATTTGGTTCTTCAAAGTCACCCCATTGGTTCCACAGGTTCGTATTCACATCATTCATCTGTGTCTTGGTGTTGATAGTTGATACCCAAGTAGGGCTATCTTGCTAGTGTGTTGTTTGTACTGAAAAAAACTCATGTTACTTGTCTTGCACTGTTGAATGTCTTGGTAATAGCAATGGTTTGCACTGCAATTTGAAATTTTGAAAGTAACTGGGAGTACCATCCTACAAACATTACTTTTGAAGTACTGGCCACGCGTTTGATGAAAGCCGGTGGCCTCTGCAATCCAGTACGCTACCAAGGCATGCTATTATTTCCTAAAACAAACTTACAAAATCTGCAATAAGGTATATTTCTGCCTGTCAATATTTCACTCAATTGTACGAAGAGTAATGTTGCCACATTTTTAATTCAGAGCGTTTAGGGTTGGATTTGCACCCCTCGTTATCCTTGCGGCTGACCTAGTTCGTCAAAACGTTTGTTTTTTATTCAGGGATTACTGTTTAATACTGAGTTTCGCCTTTATACTATCTACAATGTAGTACAGAGTACTACGGCCGTGCTATGAACGTTTCAGACAAAAAGAAAAAAAAAAATAGAATAGCGACCCGGCCCGGCTCTGCCCGGGAGCAGATACACTTTTTGGAAACATTCTATTGCCTATGTCCATCTGGGATAAAGTAGGATTCAAATGGCGAAAGGCGTTTTCAAATCGTCTAGTATTTTCAGAGTTTATTCTATGCAAAAAACCAAATAATTTCTCTTTATAATATTAATTAAGATGTTTCAGACTGGTGACGAAACGGTTTCTTGAGCAGGGTAAATGTTATTTTTTGTCCCTGATATGGTCCTGGCATGATCATAATGACAGCCTCCGTGGCGTAGTTGGTTATACGCCGACTGTGAAACGGGAGGCCGCGGGTTCGATCCCCGCACCGGGATAAATATTTGTGAGACCCACAAGTATTTGTCTCGGGTGTGGGTGTTTGTGAGACCGAAAATAACCATGTTTCTCGTAGCTTCTGATACCCACGACAAAGGCTTATTGATCTTAATGTGGGTTCCGGACTATGTATGTATGTAACTGTTGGATGTATTTATTTATTATTTATAATGTGCCACGGTTGTAGTAAGTATTCTTTATTGTTTAAGTTGCATTACTTTGAGTGTTAAATGTAAAGCCTTGGACAGAATTTCCACCTTAGGTTTTTATGTAATTTCGATTTGGAAAACAAGATTCATATTTTAAACATGGATTTGGATAATTTTCCTAAAAGTTTCACCTACTTTCGTAACATTATTTTTTAACTTCCTAAAAAGTTGGCAGCGCATCAAATTTCTCATTGGGCATGTAAAACAATAAATAACTCTGGTTCCGTAATTGTGCTGAAACTTGGAACTCATATTTTGGAACCACATAGTAAGCTAAGTATTTAAATTACATTTTGCCGCTGTCCTGTTAGTTTCACTGCTGAAATCAATGAATAATCTTGATACTTTATCCCATAAATTGACGAATCAGGTCAAAGATTTATCCGTACGTCTGCATACAACGTATCCTGATTGTTTTATTTTTCGGCATAAACCCTTGGATAGAGATTAAGATCGTATATCAATTACAGCTGTTAGTTTAAAACACACTTTACCTATAGGTAGTTAAATTATACGTTGCGGGAAAGTATATGATGTTAATTACTATCTGGGAATGCAATCAGTGTCCTGTGTCTTATATACATTACACCATGTTTTACATAGCAATAGTCGGGTATATGGAGGACGTGGGTACAGCCCGCATAACTAGCTATAGAATACATAAAAAATACCATCACTTACGTTGAAAAGTATCTAAAAATATGTCACAGAATAAAAACCGCAATCGGTGTACATAACTATTCCGGGGGGAATAGAAGCGATCGCATTCCTATTTATATGGTAATGATCGGCCGAGTCTCTTGTCTCCCGGATATTAAACGGCTGCGGCCCTCCAACACCCGTTATCGGTTGTAAACGCCGGGAATCGGGATATCCCTGGAATTTCTTGGATACATTCACTCGATTTGTGGACGTGGAGTCGGTTGGAGATAATTGCGTTGATCTGAGAAGGGATTGTGGATTTTTCGATGTTTATGGTTATTGGTTTTTCGAGGTTTTATATTTGGAAATTGTGTTATAATATGGAATATAGTGAAAACTTTTACTTATTTATTAACGGCCTTATTCATAGACAGATTTAAAATCTATAGCAATGAATGGTAAGACGAGGATGGCATTCGTCTGATGGTAAGCAATACGACCACTCATGAACAATAGCAAAACTAACCAACATCATGAATTACAATCAGACAAGAATTACACCATCCTATATTATTCCAAACAGCAGTGTAAATGCACTGTTGTGTTCCGGTTTGAAGGACATTGTAGCCAGAGTAACTGCCGGACATAATGAGACTTAACATCATATATCTCAGGATGGCGGGCGCAGTAGAATGCCAAGCATTGCTTTGTAATTCATGGTGTTGGCATTTGCCACTGTCCATGAGCGGTCGTATCGCTTACCATCAGGTGAATGGCATGCTCGCCTCGCCATTCATTGCAATAATAAATATTTACAAAATATGTTGTTTTATGTTTGTTGTGACACCGAAATGTCTCTCGTACTTTCTGATTCCAACGACACAAGACTTCTCTTAGCGTTAACAGGACGTGTCACCATTATCTATTAATTATCTCGAACAAAAACTTCGCATTTATGTGAGTAATTATGCACGTCAGCCCGATGTTCCATTAGCGCTTTCAATTCAACGTTGGCCCCTGAGTTTAATTATATCTCACAACAACGCCGGATAGTTAACCTAGAGACTCTTTGACGTGGTCGATAAGTTATCAACTCATTGGTTATGTGGCAGTGTGTTTGGGCCTTGCTGTTTGGTTTGGCGAAAGACTGCATTGCATCTTGTGATAAGCAAGTAGTTCTGGTGGTGTCGATTAGTGATTGATGAAAGTAATATGTGGTCATTTGAGCAAATGAAACTGGTCTAAAAATTAAACTTGGTTAAGATTTTTTTTATATAATGGTGTCTTGGATTTATACGTATCTTACACATTGAAATAAAACAAATTCATACGGATTTTATCGCGAATTTCATTTAATTCGTACATTTTTTAACTTCCAGACTTTTCGATCACTTTACAGCTTTCGTGGTTACGGAGTCCGTCCCGTAAAAATGTAAAAATTGAATCAAATTCGCGGTAAAATCAGTAAGAATTCGTTTTCTTAAATTTATTAATATGTTTTGGATAGCTATAAAGTATTACGTCTTTACAAGTACAATCCAATTCTTGTGCACCAAAGCTTGGTGTGTGCCTTAAGAATATTATTTTGTATATAGCCCGCAATTATATGAAAACTATAATAAATAGGTGTGTATGTAAATAGAGTTTAAGGACAACATCGTGGGAATACTTTCACGATTGAAAGTTTAGTACAAGAACTTCACAGCCACTTAAAATCTGCCAACGCGGTTTCTCTCTTTATTTTCTATCTTATGGTTTAATATGCGCAAATAATATTTTCATTTCCGAAAAATGAAATTCCGAGTGGATAATATATTAAGAACAAAGTGCTGAAGCAAAATAAGTGCATATCTCATGCATAAAACATTGTTATTGTATCAAATTGTTGAAATTTTATCGTCTTACGAAATATTTCTCTTGAGTGCATTGCATTGCATAAACAATAGACAAATAGAATCTATGAGATGTTCATTTGTTCGTATAATGGGTATTTATTACATATTCATGCTTGTTTTATACTCTATAGTCGGTTATTTAAAATGTTATATTTCTATTTAGTTTCTCCCCCCACACGACAAAGCATAATTCTATAATATTTTCCGCGGTTGCTTAAATGATATGGCAGAAAAAATAATTAATTAAAAAGTCTCATTATGTCCAGTAGTTGCTCTGGCTACAATGTCCTTCAAACCGGAACACAACAGTGCATTTACACTGCTGTTTGGCGGGAGAAATAGGCTTTGCGGTTGTAGCAACCAGGCGGCCTCTCACATATGAGAGACCTACCCCCAATAAAAGTAATCCTAAAGAGCCTGTAGTTTCTGCCTATCAACGTGGCCTAGGCCTGAGTTTATGTACGTATTCTGTACCTAAAGCCAACATATAAGTACACAGATGAATGTTGAAAGTTGTAAGCTATTTTCACGCCTGACATCGATTCAATTACGGCAGAACGAAAAGTTTAATTCGAATTCAATGAGAAAGTCAACGCGGGCAAATATCTTTGGAAAATTATGAACTTGAGTGTTTTGTTTGGTTTGTTAACTGGTACTAACCTTATACGGATAAAAAAGTATTTTTAACCAACCAAGGTTGTAAGTAAGGTGCGACAGTTTGTGTCCAGAGTAGTGATAGGTTCGCCTCTTGTCACATCTTGGTTCGGGAATATAAACCACTAGTGCCTTTAACTTCCCAACTTTACGAAACTTATCACACTCTAGAAAGAAACAAAATGATATACCTTTCAATGTCCCGAGACTGCTACTACGGTCAATTTTCCCTCTCACTAATTGTCAATTAAGTGCACAGCTTCAGAGAGCGCAGTCTATAATAAACAAACACATAAATACACTCAACAGTCACATGCATCGAACAGCATGACGATAGACATAATCCCTGTGACATATTTATACGAAAATTATCAGGGAATTGACATTAACGGTATTTTAAAAGGAATACAGTTATAAACTTTATAACCATAGCTATACCAAACAAATGTGAACTTTTCTAATCCCTAATAAATACAAATAAATTAATAATAATAATTACACTAAACAGTCACATACATAACACAAATATACATAATACAGATCTTGACCCCATCCTAAGATCAAGTCTTGTGTCGTGGGTATCAGAAACTACGTAAGACTTTTCGGTCTCACAAACAATCAGACCCGAAACAAATACCTGTAGTTCTGAGTTCAAACAAATATTTGTTTTGGTGCGGGGATCGAACTCGCAAGCTCTCGTTTCACAGCCAGCGTCTAACCAACTGCGGCACGAAGGCTGTCTGCTATGGTTTATATACTGTTAGTTTAGGTGAAAATAGTTAAAAAAATAAAAATAATTAAATGTTTGATATGGGCTATCACCATAGGCTCGCCCCGAATCATGGGACGGAACACACAAGGCGACAAGTGGGTGTCCTGATAGCAATTCTGCCTACCCTTTCTCGAAAAAAAGCATGAGTTTATATATGTTAATATTTAATAAAAAATTACTAAGCTTTACAGCCTGATCTTTCTACCCTTACAGATGACGTGTAAAGTTCATCATTTGAAACCGTTGTACGTGAAAGCCGTACACAAATTTCTCACACCTCGTTGAATATTGGATTACATTTAGATTAGAAATGCGAAGTAATTTCATGGGTTCATGCGTCAGGAAACACGCCGAGGGCCCGTGGATATGACGTGTTTACAAAATATTATTTTAGCTTACATCATATTGACAATCTCGCGGCTTACAGCAGGGGATAACACAAATGACTTATTTGAATAGCATATAGTTAATCTCAATTGTCGAGTGATATGTGTAGGCTGGTGCCTGATGCCCTGGGTTCGACTTCCAGGTCAGGAGATCTAGGGCATATTTATAGTTCTAGACCTATCCTAATTTAAATTTAAAATTTTAATTTAATTTGGAACGATTGTAGGCTTGACGAACTGAGTGGCACTAGTTATTTTTCTAGCTACCACGTGCGAAGTAAATGCGTGAGTTTATGGGTAGTGTATGCATGTAAAATGTAAATATTTGAATTTTGTAGGAACATTTAGTTCTAGACCCATCTATTTTTGGCTCTAACTTCAATGATATCACCTTTTTCTTCAATTTTTTCAAGGTCGCGTAAACTGCAATTTTAAATTTTTATAAAGCATTTATGAACATTTAGGTCACAAAATAACGCCAGTATCAGATTTGAATGGACGCCAGTCAAGTATCTGTACCTAGACAATATTTTAGCATGATTTTGACATATTTATTGTATCGTTTTAAGCATTACTATGATTCGTGGTCATGTCATGTTTATAGATATGAGATGCTACATTTCACATTTGTATCAATTTGCGTCCCAGACATGAAATGTAACTCAATTTTTCAAGATAAAAATATTATTTTCTGTTTATAGCAAGAGTCTGCCTCAGTGGTGCAGTTGTACTACGGTTCGACTAAAACTCTGAGGTGTCGGGTTCGAATCCCAGGTTGGACAAAGTGATATTGGATTTTTCTATAACTTATCAGCCGGCAGTCAGAAATTTGTGCTCAAAATGGCGATAGGCTCGCCCCCTATCACATTGTGCGACGGAAAACAGAAGGCGAAACGTGGGTGTCTTGGTACCACCTCTGCTTATATTCTAGGAAAAAGGCGTGAGTTTATGTATGTTGTAAAAGTATGTGAAGTCCCCGAAAATTATAAGACAAATGTGGTGGAACAAGATCTAAACCCCCCCTAAATTATGCAGAGACCCATGCCATGTTCTTTCACGTTCCACGAACAGCAAAACGAAGGATATTCTGCTTCAACTTCTCGACACTCACCACCAAGATCATTGTACTGACTGACTCGTAACTGAATAAAAGTAGGCATAAATTGTACAATAATAATTCCAGCCCCGCAGAAAACTTCACTAACTAAGCTGAAAGTTATCCGAATAAACTACGACAAGAATATCACAAACCTTTTGAGAATTCGTCCCGTGTCGAGGCGCTCCTGCAGTGACCCAATTCGCGTCAGCCGTCAGCTATCCCTTGCGCGAGTAGCTGACGTTTTTCAACTGATAAGTTTTCGCTGACTCATGGTCCCGAATCCCATGGTTAATTGCTAATCGATTTACATAGAGGGCGCGATGGGAGAAAGTTGGGGTGTCACATCGAAGTAGGCTTATGGCACTTTTGGTGCGTGTAGATTTTGTGGTACTTTTGATACGTATAAGATAATGGTTTATTACATTTACGCGAATATCACACATTGTCATCCGCTTAGTCGCATCCATTAAGCGGATGACTAATACCTCAGTCCGCCACGTGTCTACGAAAACTGTAAAGTGATCGAAACGTTGCGAAATTAAAAAATGTAAAAATTAAATTAAATTCGCGATAAAATCCGTAAGAATTCGTTTTATTTTATTACGTATATAATAGTGTTTTTTAAATAACGGGATCAAATATGTTGATAAAATAATTATTGTGTCGTATTTAACTACGTCAAGCGGGATAAATAGGGGCTAAACTAGTCGAATAATTAATTCTGAGAAAATATACTCATAATTACGTACATTTGCATAATGGAAATGAAAAAAGTGAAGATAATATAAAACATGTCATTTTAATTCAAAGACATGACCATCAGTCTCAACACTTACGCTCCTGATCACCCCGACAGATTCCAACAACTCCATCAACTGTTTACAACAACATGAGCAAAATATGCCAGTAATTCTAATATAAACATCACTTGCATTGCCACTATACAATTTAACACAAGTCAGAGTTGCACATCCTACATTCCGCTGAGAGGCATGTCGGCATGCACACACGGAGTTATGTGAAACACGTACTGTATACGCAACATTGGATGCCAGGAACACTTCAGACACTCGCAGGAATATCTGTAATTATGTTATACGTTTGTGTTCTTTATTCAAATAGTTAATTGAGTGTCAGGAACTCCAGTGCTCACAATACACTGTTCAGTTTAATTTAAAAACTTTAAATGTTATTTTTGAAAATACATACATAGTTTTTTTAAAATATTTATTTATTAAGGTTCATCAACAGAAATTACAAAAACTTAATACTAATAAGAAATTACAGTTCAAACATATATTTATAATAGCTACATAATAATTGGTGAAGTACTAAAGCAAGAACTAAATTAAAATTTGTACACAATTTGTGATTACACTTTGTCTCCCTAACCGCCGACGGCTTGGGTCTTGAGCTTCACCACCGGAAATAAAATAAAGAGAATATTAAAATAAATTAAAAGATTTAGATTCTAGTGTTAGAAACACTTCAGAAAAGGGAGGATTCCTGCAAAACCATTTCGTGATTATAATAAACGTTACATATGTACATACCTTCTTACATTTAATATAGACTCAAAATACATTTTTTTTGATAAATCAAATTTATTACATAGTTATTAGTGAGTTAATTCCTGTACTTATGAACATTGCTTTTAACAATGTGTTCCATCAAATATAAGAACATGTCATGCAGCTTGCCTCATATAAATACGCAAATTTACTCTAAACTAAATTAACATTTCCATTGTACATAGAACAATTAAACCAAGTATTCAGTGCGGTTTATTATCTGACAATGCAGCGGGATGCGTGGCCGGGACACCGCACCATTATCCTCTCAAACACGGGTCAAAGATAACTTCTAACTGGAATTATAAATGCACAAAGAACTGTCACACAATGAGATGAATGTGGGCGCTCTGTGAATAGTTCGCTGTAAAGGAGTGAGGAGATATTAAAATTAAATTGCTTATTGTTTTATACTTATTTCGTCTTTTGTGTGTAGGTTTTTTTGTTTACTTCTATCGGATAAGAGGTAAATGGATTTATAGAAATAAAGACCATCTGATGGTAGGTCTGAACGGCATTTGCGCTTACCATCAGGTGCAGTGCAGTCACTATGCCGCGCCAGTGTAAAAAAAGTAGTCACCGCTGTTTATAAACACCAGAGAAATCGTCTGTACTTGTATATGTGATAAAGACACGAACATATCTTTAGTAGTTGATATTTTCGATTCACATCGAAATTATAATAGTGAAATTTCTCACACTTTAATTGATCTCCGACACTTCATATCTCGTGATCTGGACATCTTATATCCTAAATTTATATTCCGTGCTTTATTATTGCATTTATTAATTGCTTACTCTATTCATCCATACATGTAATACGTCAACTAGTTTTATTTCTATGCGCTTTGTTTTATTTTACATCGCATACTTTAGTAGTGTTGTGTATTTGTGTCTGTAAACAATACATTATGACATGTGTTACATAACATAAAACAACAACGTTTCGTTACAGCACTAACTAACCATATTGTTACATAAAACAGAGATCAAAGCGCAAATATCTCGTAGGGCGGCCGTAATTTGCTACGGTACTACGTAACTTCGTAGCCGGCGACTACGTGTACCGCTACGAGCGTAGACCGACAGTTTTAACGAGCGGGACGCAGTTTATTTTATGTATTTCTCTGTACATTGTACATACTATATAGGGTGATTTTATTCTTTTTTTACGTATTTATTTTCAATTGTCGAATCGATGTGCATTTTCTGATTGATTTTGATAACAAAAAAATTCAGTTAGAATATTATCATTGTGTACTATTATATATAGTTTTGGATACATTAAAAATGTATGCATCTAAGTAAATCTCATAGGTTAAAATGTATAATCCTTTCTATGTTCTGTTATTAATCGAATTAGTATCAGAAATTATCAAGCAGACTGGATATAAAGCTCTGAATATTTTTATTGTGGCAGCTTGGTTATTAAAATAATAATTTAGGGTTGCGATGAAACTTAGCAATACTTATTATTAATTTCTACGCAGATTAAAGATAAGGTAGTGATCGTCAGAATTTTGTTAAGCTTCAGTGCTCGGCATAAATTCTGTGCGTGCCACTATTGACGCTGTCTGATAAAAGTTGCAGTAGTGCGTGGGCTTGTCTCATGTTCAAAGTATGTCTCATGTCCATAATCTCACATGGTTTAACTCAAGGCATAGATATTACGAGGCACAAGTAACTCAAATGCTTCTGGTCTGTTGCAGGTGAACTGCAGTGTGCGGCGGACGGCTGCGACGCTGGCACATGCTGACGATATGGTGAGCATCTGAGATACCTGCTTTACTTTATGTCAAACCTTCTGTCAGCTAATATGTGCCTTATTAAGGCTGAAATATCATTTAGACCATGTTCAGTCAATGGTTACTTTATGAATACAACTTTATTAAATTGTTCAGAAAGTAATTCCTAGTTAGTGTGTAGTGTCAGTTGCTATATTTCAAAGTATCCGTGCGCCATTTTTCTCTTTTGCTGTTACTAACGCCATCTAGCGTTCATGGTACATAGCACGTCGTAACGATAGCTTGGTGAGCTGTGCCAGCATTTAGTTCTTGTATAACGCTCTAGATGGCGCTGTTATAAAAATGTGAACTTACCGTGTTTGTTTAATTTTTTTGTTTTTATGATGCTGTTGGTAATAGGATTATTTTGATTTCAGGATACAGCATGGCCGCGGCACATTGGCTCAACTCGCTCGGATGCTTATCACTGTCGCTGCTTTGTCTATTCGCCACTACTCTTCAAGTCACAAGCGGTAAGTCCATCTGAAAATTGCACGACGTTATTTAAATTAAAATTGTGTTCGTTGCACAAATTTTACTAATGTTCTTTGAATAGTTTTTTTTTTCCTGTTTAAAAACACTTTGTGTCGATAAGTTTTTGGCCCGTACTTCAATATCAAGGTTGGTATGTGGCGCCATCTCTTATCTTTTAGAGGAACTAGTTAAAGTAAGCGTTTAGTGATAGCTGAGTCTATAAAATGGACCCAGTCGTGTGATACTTCCGTTTGGATAGCAGTTTATGCATCGTGCGAGGAGGGCTATTGAATACGCTGTCATTTCTCGGATATTATCGACAGTAACCCGGGCCTAAGGCCCTCTAGTATGGGGTGAAATTTTCAAACATTATATTGAGTACACCATTGAATATTTTGGTCAATGACTAAAAAGCAGGGCTATAACACTTTTTTTATTTTGTGGTGAATGTTTTATCGCCAGTATGAAGCATCCAAACATGTTCCTAGCTTTTATGTATTCGGTTAGAAGTTGAAGTTTTGAAATATATTGATATATCATTATATTGATAACAAATATATCAATATATTTGTGTCTTGCCACAACATACTAGCGGTATGGTACATAGTACCATATCATAATTGTTCTATGAACTTGTTAGGTGATGCTAATAAAAATACAGAGACTATTTACTATGTATAGAAAACGTATCAACACCATATCGTACCGGTGAACTTTGTGATGAGAATCACAATTTTGCACAAATATGCTACAATAAGCATTTTTATGAGATGTCTGCGGGGCAGTATAAGGTTTAAAATGAATGATTATTGATTTGGTCTCAACATGTAAATGTGAAAAATAATCAAAGATGTAATCACACTCACATTTTAGGGGCATGATATAATTATGTTAAATTTTTATTTAAATTAACTTTGAAATAAACTCATTTTTAGGGATTTTATCGCGGGTTTAGTTTAAATTTTACATTTTTAACTTCGTGAAATTTTGATTAATTCAATTTTTTTTTAATTAAGTAAAACTCGCGTAAATCTATGAAACGTTTATTAAACTAACTTTACTATGATACGTGCCAAAAAAACGCTTTACTGACATATTTGAACCATACAATTTACATAATTAGATGCGTTTATATTTTTAAGAAAATAGGTACATGTGACAAAACCTTTAAGGCTCCATAATACTCTATCAGTTTTTATCTCAAGCTTCGTTAATATTTAATACCTTAGCAACTTTAAAATATATCGTAAGAAAGCTGTGAAAATTTACCGAGCACTTACTAAGTTATTTAATAGGTGCTCACGGAGAAACGAAACGACCATTATGCTAAGTATTTACCTATTTATGAACTAAGGTAAGAAAGTTTAAATGTATTTACGTGCCGTTCTATTTTTTTAGTAGGGATAGTGTTTATGAATTACAAGTTTACATTAAAACTTTAGAATATTTTTAATATAGAGGGAGCACTGGTACTTCAAAAACGTAGATAAAAATGGTGGTCCTGGGCCACCTTTTTCTGCCCTCCTATTGGCTGAAATTTGACAGGTTGTACAACATGCACGAATTATTTGAAAAAGAAAATGAAAAAAATATATTTAGAGCTATTGAATTTTACTCAAACGTTTTAGACGGGTAATAACTAAATATACTTTCGGTTACCAACAGAATTTATAGCAATTTTTTGTTAAATTATTAGTTCCATTTTCAATAATATAGCAGTGGCAATATGAAAGCGTTTTTGTGCTATATTATAAATACTCCAAGATTAAAATATAACCCGTAATTTATAAATAGAATTGTCCGGTATGCATTTTTATGCTACCTAGATTGGTTTCTGTATCTGTATCAGCCCATACACGACCCACTGCAGGGCACGAGCCTCCTCTACCATCGAGAGTACGATTGAGAGTGGTTAGGCCACATAGTCTACCACGCTGGCCCAGTGCGGGTTGTCTAGATTGGTAGATAATCGTAATTGGATAATTACGATGAAATTGACGAATAGTTGAGATTCTCTTCTCGATATATAGATGGGGAAGTTTTTGTTGCAGTACTACGGGCCTATAGTAGGTTGGTATTAAAAATTTATTCTGTGACAGATCAACCTGAAACTGTCGGTCCACAGCAGGAACAGTTTTCCCATCCAAACAAAGGGTAAATAAATCTAATAAAACCTCATTTGTTTTCCCCTTTTGCTTTACTGTTTTTACGTACTCGTTGTTTCGTCGTCTAAACTAACAAATTGTGCCTACTTAACATAGGTTATATGCTGGAAGAAAACTTTATGCATTAAACAGAGGGAAGTTTTTATGTTCAATCGATTAAGTGCCTACGTTACATGCATCAGTGACCTGTCCTTCTATACTTCCATGTGCTTTTACAGATTCCACGACACAAAAGTTTACCTTGAAAATTGGAGGGCAGACTGAGCTTTCTAGAGCTATATCTCATCCACTAAACCATGAAAAACCATGAAACTCGTTCTCAATTGTGCTCTCGATTGGAGAGGAGGCTCTTGCCCTGCAGTGGGACGTATCTGGGCTGATACAGTAAACCATGAAATCCGTTGTTTTCAATGGAACATCAGCATTAACTCTTTGCCTACGCTTACACCACTTTTACATGCTCTTAAATGCCATGCAAACATACTTTTAAATTAATAATTTTTCACTTCTAAGTACTTATAAATAATGATTTAATCATGAAACGTTCAACGAAAATTCACACAACCTGTAAGGAAAATTCAAACCATTTTTACCTCGCATAGCAACGTACACGTTTAAAATAGCCCACTTAACCCCAAGCTGCTGTAAGGATCGAAAATCCTGTTACAGCCTCCGCTACAGATATCCGCTCTGAGCCCGCCTGTCCTTCGGGAACTCGCGCTATCCCTCTCGCACGCAGGCAAAGAGCGCGTCCACGCCGTGAGACGGCGAGCGATCAATAAGGACTCAAGATTGTAAAATATAGACCTTAGGTCGGACGAAGTGTCACAGTACTTTACGACTTATCATAAGTGAATATTTTAGCAGAACGTTGTTTTAAGTGTAGCGATAAATATTACTTTTATTAATACGACTGATGCTATATTTATGACTTTTATTGTAGTACCTATTTAATAAAAAACGTCGGGATGTGAAATTATACTTTATAGACCTCTCTTAGCTTGGTTGTTTTATTGACTGGAATGTATCCACCGGATAAATTAAATTTTCTAAATCGCATCAGAAACGTTATTCATACAAACTTTTGGCCGCTTGTTCTTCTTAGGATTTCATTTATTAATTAAAAAATTGATTTCTTTTTATCCATAGATTGTGTAGCTTTTTGCTAACTTTCAAAACGGCAGATTCAGAGGTGTTTTTTTTCCACCAGCCAAAGGAAGTCCACTGCTGAACATAGGCCTCCCCCAATAATTTCCACAGTGACCTGTTGGAGGCAGCCTGCATCCAGCGACGTCCTGTGACCTTTACTAGGTCGTCTGGCCACCTTGGTGGCGGAGAACTTTTTGGCCCCATCGGCCATCAGTTCTCCGCGTTATGTGCGCCGCCCATTGCCACTTCAACAACTTATCCGATGGTCTATGTCGGTGTAATCGTACAAAAGTAATTAATTTACTTTAGCATTCACAAGTTTATGTTGATTTTTTTGTATTGTATTGTATCAGCCCATATACGACCCACTGCAGAGCACGGGCTTCCTCTACAATCGAGAGTACGATTGAGAGTGGTTAGGCCATATAGTCCACCACGCTGGCCTAGTGCGGGTTGGCGGACTTTCACATACCATAGAAATTTATACAAATCGCTATGGTATGCAGGTTTCCTCACGATGTTTTCCTTCACCGTTATAGTGCATGGTGATTGACTATCAATACACACATGACTCCGAAAAGTCAGAGGTGTGCCCTGGGATTTGAACCCGCGACCACCGTAAACATGTAGGCAGCCGCGTCTGGTCCGTTACCAACAAGCCACCACGCACGTTTATGTTAATTGCTTAGAAGAAAAACAAATAAATAATGTATGCAGTACGCACAATCTATTTATTACATACATCACAAAGTATAGAAATAGCTTTTCCTTAATAAAGTTCGATATCAGATGCATATTTTTAACTAATACTAATTTAAATGTATTACAACAATTCCGAAACAACACAGAGATTATTTTAATCAGAGCGGAATCCATTTTGAATTAACTGAACACGGCCACTGGGTGCAAATCAGAAAGCCTATTGTTTAGAATTCCTTTCTTAAGCGTTTTTTGTTCATATTCCTGAGTTCTCAGCGCCCGAGTCATTAGCATAATTACAAGGGGCCACCTCAAAGACGCTACTAAACATTTTGCACTCACTTTTTGAGAAAATCTTCACACATTTCATAGGCTTATCATGTCACTTGCATTTCAAGACTTGAGTCGTTTTATAGACCTAGAATTAATTTTCATCTTTTGAATGCATGTTTTATATACAAAATGTATTACTGTGATATATAAAACGGTTATATATCAGCTTATGTACTTAATAATATCAGCTACTGAGCACATAATCTCTCTGGTACGATTAACAAGGCATTTAACAGCATGAGTGATGCGATTAAATGTCCAATAGGAGGAACCTTAAATGTTTATACCTTTTAATAATAACAATAATGTTGAAAACACCATTTTCCATTTTACCGATTTAATATCTTGTTTTTTATTGTGCATGTGATTCACCTGACGGTAAGCGATACGACCAATCATGCAAAGTACCAAAACCAAACAACACCATGAATTACAAACCGATGCTTGGCATTCCACTGCGTTCGCCATCCTGAAAGATAAAATGTTAAGTCTCATAATGTCCAGTAGTTAGTTTGGCTACAATGTCCTTCAAACCAGATCACAAAAGTGCATTTACACTGCTATGTGGCGGTAGAAATAGACATTGCGGTGTTACCCACCTGGGCGGCCTGTCACATATGAGATACCTACCACCAGTAGAATTCTCTTAAACGTAGGCAAAGATACCACTAGTACATTCTACAGTTCGCTAAAATTTCAATTCTTTACATGACGTACTTGTTGTATCTATAATTTTACACATGGATTCTTGTGTTCGCGACCTGGAAATCAGCTTAGCTCAGCTGCTATTAATAAAATAAATCTTTACAAAAAATCAAACCAAAAAGACAAAGACAATTAAAACATTTGAAATAGCTGTTAAATCAAACAATTAGATCCTGTACTGTTCCATTACGTACGATTGCGACGATTTATTCTCAAATGGAAAATAACCGAGTCCCTCGCGGCCTGTACAAGTGAGAGGCAACAAAAACTAAAGTAAGACAAATGGAGTGTTAATTTGAGTGCGGCTCGGATATTACCACCGTTTCAGCGCGACCCAATGGATTTTTCCTGTACTCTTTTACCTACAAGTGTTGCTACTAACTGTGATTATTCGGAAGTTATTTTTCCGTGGATTGTAAGTATTAAGTAACGATTACTTAGAAAGTTTTCATCTACAAGGTTAGGCGGAAAGTGTATGAGCCGAAAAGGGAATGCTGTATTCATCATAATTCACTTTTACTATGGAACCAACCCTGAAATCGCGAAAAACGAACTGTTCCATACATTATGTAGAGTCGAAATATTATTTGTGTAATATTAAATAAAGTAATCTTCAACGTTTTCAAAAACTAAGCATACTACGTGACGAGTGATAGGTCCCTCACATGTAAAAGGCCGCCTGGGTAGGTGCCACCGCAATGTCTATTTGTCCCGCCTAACAGCAGTGTAAATGCACTATTATGTTCCGGTTTGAAGGACATTATAGCCAGAGTAACTGCTGGACATAATGAGACCTACATCTTGTGTCTCAGTATTGCGAGCGCAGTGGAATCCTAAGCATTGTTTTGTAATTCATGGTATTTGGTTTTGCTACTATCCATGAGCGGTCGTATCGCTTAACATCAGCTCATGGCATGCTCGTCTCGCCATTCATCGCAATAAAAAAAAACACAACTTACAAGAGAAGAATAACAACTACTTTCAATATTGTATAGAAAGGTTTAACTCTCCGTACTTCTTGTAACTATAGAATAAATCCAATAATGTACTCGGGAACATGCGTTGTTTCAAGACAACAACTTTATTTTGAGAAACTTGGCTGTTGCCTTGCCTCTGTTTAACATGTAATGTACTGTATCAGCCCAGATGCGTCCCTCTGCAGGGCACGAGCTTCCTCTACAATCGAGAGTACGATTGAGAGGGGTTAGGCCATATAGTATGATGAATTTTATAAGTCTGAATTTTTTGTCTACTCGCAGGTATGCAACTTTATTGTCGATAGTATCTCTTGAATTGTCTGATAGTTCGCTCTGATCGATTGTTGAAGATTATCTCTCCTTTGGCAATTATGTCGTCCTGTTCAATTACTTCACGGCCCATTTAAACGTCCCAGGATTATAGGGAGAGAACACAAATCGCTGCGTGCCACGGCTTTGTGTACGAGTTGTGGTCGCCATCGTGTGTGGTTGTGGTTTAGTTCCATTTGTCAACGTATTGGCCGACCGCAAACGGCAAACACTTCGCCACGACTTGAAAACCAGGCTTAGACTGTCTGGTCTATTAATTTCTAAACGTTAATTATACCGTATATTGATAAACACATCTAATTGTCATACATATTGTTCTGACACAGCAGGAGGATACCCCAATCTCGTGTTATACATCTTAGAAACTGCACACATACACAAACACACATATACATGTGTACATGCATAAACACACATATACCACGCTCTGACACTCACACACCCTAATATTGTAATGAAAATGAAATTTTAACTGGTTTCTCAAGACACAGGCAACGCCTATTTGCGAACCCTTGCAATATTCTTTTATATAAATTTATTATTTTTAAATATAGATTTTTTATTTTTTTCACGAGAGAGTTTTTTGTTTCTCTTTTGCTACATAGGTCTGGCAAATTAACAAACCGCTCACCTCATAGCAAGTGATAACGGCCTCCGACAATGGCACCGAATGAAACGCCACAAAACATTTGTATTGTATCTCTACTTACAAAAATTCTTGCACAAATGCCACGAGGGATTATTAAACCGAGCGAGCCAGGTGGACTAACTATAAAAATACCACAAGCGTCAACTCCAACGTCATAATAAATATCTAAAACAAAGGCGAAGTTGAAAACTTTTAATTAAAACATTGTCTCATAATTTTTGTCTCCAGTTAATAAGTAAAGTTGGCGTTGAACTTGCTCTGTGTATATTACATTCGGTACATTTAGCTGGCGGGTAAGTCAGGGCGAATTTGATCCCTAAATCAGTGGAGTTGGGTGTCGTACGGCAATTTCCGTTCAGACTTCGACTTTGGAGTAGTGTTTTCAGTCCATTACTCGCTTAGTTATATGGAGATCTTGAGGTTCTCTGAGATATAAAACAGTGTATGTGTACATTTGCAATGTGTAACTTTGATGATTTACGACGGTCGTTGATCTTTCTAAAAATAAATAAGGTTTTCTTGGTGTAGTGTTATTATAATGTAGTGTTTTGTGATTAAAGCCATGTTTATTATTTCAATCTACTAGATAAATCTATACCTATTCGTCTTTACGACTATTCGTAGTATTTTAAGGCTGGTTAAAAGTACTGACGTGAAGGAAGACATGAGAGCCAATAATATTCCAGTCGAACAAACAAAGACTGGGCTATAAATAGCGAGCTTTCAGTACAAATTTAGACCCTGACTCTATCCGGCATACTTGGTAGTAACAAACTAGCACGCTCGTATTGATTTTTGTAAACGAAACGATTGGGGGTATCACTTATTCATACACGACAGATAATAATTATCTAATCGATATTCGTGATGGAAAATTCAGATATTCAAGTGTAATTAAACGTTATCGCCCTTCTCTTGATGCATAATTAATGTGTCTCTATTATCTGTTTCGTTTTGCCTTACATTATTATTTTACTACCGAGTTTGGTGGTTAATCCAGCATAAAATTATTATTAGAAATAATTATTTCATATTTTAAAGGTTCTTTTATTTTACTACTTATAATAACAATTTTATCTATTACTTTATTGTTATATAAAATACTTTAAATCGTAAATCATTCTAGTCTAATCCATTGCCAAGTTACAAAGAAGTGATTTCTGACTATTGAATACTAAACCAGCAATGTATAGGTACTGTATAATTATAAAATGTAAAATTATTCAAAAATAGAAATTCATTGCTTAGTCACAATCAAGTGATTTCTGAACATTCAAAACTTAAGTAGTAGTGTATAGCGTAAAAAAAATCACCCAAAAAACATACGAGCAAATCGTAGAGTCTAAATTCAGACGAAACCACAGTCACCGGTAGCTTCGCTTTACAGCAATTGAAAGCCTTGGGCGAGGTTCATTATTCAGAATTGAGAGCACATTGCGAATTTCAACCACGTACTACGAAGACTGAATCTATTGCTGCAGGGCTTGGAAGGACCAGATCGATATACGGTAGTACATTTCTATTGGAGCAGCTGTTGATATATTTTTTTGGTGTCTTCACTGATTGTGTAAAAAATATTTGGAAAAGATCGGTTCGGACATCGCTGGGTGCAGGCTGCCTCCAACAGGTCACTGTGGAAATCATTGGGAGAAGCCTATGTTCAGCAGTCGACTTCCTTTGGCTGAAGGATTGGATTGGTTCCTACATTGCTACGTGAACGATCGACAAACCAACTAACATTTACAGATTTATGGTCGGTATTAATAAATAATAATAATAATAATAAATACACCAAACAGTCACATACATAGTTCTAACCCCACATTAAGATCAATTAAGTCTTGTGTCGTGGGTATCAGAAACTACGAGAGACTTTTCGGCCTCACAAACACCCAGACCCGACATAAATATTTGTGTTCCACACAAACATTTGTGTTGGTACGGGGATCGAACCCGCGGCCTCTCGTTTCACAGTCGGCGTCTAACCAACTACGCCACAGAGGCTGTCAAATAGCGACAACCAACAAATTGTGTTCGTCTTGATGGTCAATGATGATCGAAAACTTGATGATCTTCTCGATGTTACAATAACAAAAAACCACAAGTCATCGATCACAACATGTTTTTCCGTTTTCGAAGACTAGCTATACCAGATTCCGTTATATTAAATTATCATTCCGATATGTTATTCAGCCTACAAGGAAATGTGTGTCCTGATTTGATATTCTGTACTTTTATAGCTTTTATACAGGTATATAGACAGCCTCTGTGGCGCAGTTGTGCTACGGTATATTTACAAAGCTGTGGTCTCGGGTTCGAATCACGAGTCGGGTAAAGTGATATTAGATATTTCTATTTATTATCAGCCCGGAGTCAGGAATTTGTGCCTGATATGGCGTTAGGCTCGCCCCCTATCACATCGTGGGATGGAAAATACCGAGGCGAAACGTGTGTGTCCTGGTTGCATCTCAGCCTATCCCTTCTGGGAAAAAGACGTGAGTTTATGTGTGTACTCGTATGTATGTAAGGTGCAGAGAGCTAAGAAACTGGAATAACAAACATGCAAACACCTTTGAGAGTTAGAACGTTTTTTTCGTTCTTTGTTTTCAGTAATCAACACTGCTTATGTCAGTTTTTTTATTTCTTATTTGTAGTATTTTCAATAGGCATGTAATATCGATAAGAACAACCAGAACAACTATAAATGTTGTGTTTTGTTCTGTCTATAATATATCCGTATCTTTTTCCTCTCATTCCCAAATTGTGATTATGAACTAGATTCGCATTAAAATCTCTTTTGGCAGAATGTGAATAAATTGCATGCTCATTTACAAATCCTGTGGCTTAAAATACAAGCATTTTCACGAGTAATTTGAAAACCTAAAAAGGCACGATCTAAGTGTGTGGCATATATATGTATATATACTTAGTTCGACTTTCATTTGGTCGGTTAGCCCGAAGCAGTTGCTTTTATACCCGCTGATGTGGTGAAAGAGAGCATTCTGACATATCTTGAAAAAAATATCTAAAGTCGTACCCATTTCGCATTTCATGTTCAAATGACGTGTGGCCGTGTTTTATATTGTTGTAAATTTCATTTGTGAGGACTTTTAATATAACGTAGATGAGGATATTTCCTTTTTCTCATGCTTGCATATATCCACGTGCCGAAGTTATAGAAGTCACCTGATTGACGTAAATGTTTTCTGAAATATATTTAGTTTTTGGGTCCTTTTAGGAAAGCTCGAGAAAGATTGGTTATTAAAAAATGTCTTGTCTTGTCTTGTGAGTACCTTTAGAAACAAAAATTTACCTTATTTATTTATCTGAACTCGCAATTATTAATCTAATCGTCGCATCATCAAGCCAACTTAGCTTTATGCATCGGTCATTGCGTTAAATATGGATGTTTCCAATGTTTAATTTCGAACAGTATTTAATTATCACTGCAAAACATCCTTAATAACAAACATTTATTTAAAACATAATCAAAAATGGCTGTAAAATGACGGAGATGTTGATGATTTTAATAGTGCAGTCTCGCTTTCTCATTCGCACCCGCGCGCCTAATGGAAGATGACGTCATAGCACGGTAGTCGCGTCCTTTTCTGTTCCTATAAACAAATTTGAAATCATTCTAACTTGTTTATTATCAAACGGATTAAAAATTCTCTATTTACAGCGCTGCGTAACGTGACCTTCCGATGTAAATAATAATAAAAATACTGTCTCGACAGTCGAAAAATAATCACCAATCTCCCAGCACAGCATTTTACAGGTGTACTATATACCTCCCAGTGCCAATAAAAACACTATCACTCAGCGTCTTGTAAATAAGCACCAAATTATACAATATCGATTACCCCGGGACAAACTCCCAACACGATCGCAATTAATAAAGAGGCGGCGACTCGCTCCGTGACACGAGACTGCGTACAGCAGGCCAACTTTTGTTTTATTAAAAACTTCGTGTAGTTCAGTGGCGTTCAATTGTTTGCTGTTTAATAAAAGTTGTTTTCATATCAAACTACACGGAGCTAGTTTGTACAGCTTTATCATTTCATTAAAATTGCTGCGTGGAGCGCTTTGTTCGGTTAATCTTTTGTGTGTTTTTGTGAGAATTGCGAGGCACGTGTTGAGTGGGTAGTGGTTTTAGTCTGAGAGAAGTTTCTGTAGCTAGTCGGGTGATAGGATTAAATGATTGTGCTAGTATTTTATACCGAAAAATTGCGTGAGTGCTATTCTATCCGTTCTTTGCATAGGAATTTCCGATCAGAAATCTCGAGAGATATTTTAATCTCACAACATCCACACTCATAACAAATGCATTTTTGTGGTTCACACAAACATTTATCTGAATTCTGAACTGCTTCCCGCAGCCTATTGTTTCGCGGGCGTCTTAACCGACTGCGTCACTTATCAAAATGTTATCTACATACCAAATTTTTCTATAAAATGCATCGCCAATTCCGTGAGTTCATAAATCCGTGTTAAGTTTCAGTTCTAAGCCATCTGTAATGGGTGGGCTGTGGCGCGACGCGACCGCGACTACTCGCCTTTAATCCCCGGCGATTCGCAACTACTTTCAGCAATCCGTGTTATAAGCTATCTGAGAGTTCTTATTGCTTGTGTCTGCTTATATACTTATATTGGAATGTTTGAGGTTTCTTTAATGCATATGTTCGTGCTTATATCTCAGGAGGGGTAGGCAGAGATGACCCTAGTACCATAACGTTGTCGTATCAGCCAATATACGTCCTACTGCAGGGCACGGCCTACTCTACCATCGAGAGTACGATTGAGAGCGCTTAGGCCATGTAGTCCACCACGCTGGCCTAGTGCGTGTTAGCGGATTTTACATACCATAGAAATCCTTACAAATCAATATAGTGTTCAGGTTTCCTCACGATGTTTTCCTTTACCGTTATAGTGCGTGGTTTATGACTATCAAAACACACATGACTCCTAAAAGTCAGAGGTGTGCCCTGGGATTTGCACCCGCGACAACCGTGAACATGTAGGCCGCGTCTTGTCCGTTACCATCAGGCCACCACGCCCTTACCGATTATTTGATAACTAAAATAGGTTTTAAATCTGTCTATGAATAAGACCGTAAAGGACAGCTATTTAAGATTAATTAAAGTACTGTAAAACTAATAAAAAATTCCAAGTTTTATGGCAATAGTTCATAACAAGAAGAAATTGTGTACATTATAAAAAGGCTACCGGTGTGGAGCGGCGAACTTGTAATTACTGCGGAAGTTTAGTTTGCTATTTCATTAGTGCTCTCATTATTTATAAGTTTATGAGGGGGTTCATGTATCATGTTCGGTTAGAAAGTGGTTGTACTTTACTTACAAGTTTACTGTTTTTTCATTGGTAGCGTCAGGACTCTACTAGGGTGTTGGAGTTTCTGTTTCAACTTGCTGGCCTTTATAGCGTTCTTAAAACATACATACATATATAAATATTACGCCTTTAGCCCAGAAGGGGTGGGCAGAGGCGCAACAAGGATATCCACGTTCCGCTTTGTGTGTTTCGGTCTATGATACGATAGGGGGCGAGCCTATCGTCATATCGGGCACAACTTCCTTGGCTGATAATGAATAAAAAAATCCAATATCACTTTGCCCGACCCGGGATTCGAACCCGAGACCTCAGCTTTGTAATCGTACCGTAGCACAACTACGCTACCAAGGCAGTCTTAGTAATTGTGAAGAAATTATATAACTTTTAGGCGGTCTAAGAAAAAAAGTTTGCAATTTTGCCTTAGATGTCTTTTTCCTCATACAAAACGCTGGAAATTAAGAAATATACTCACATCTCGTCTTCGGTATTGAAGCGGGAATTGCACATTTCACAGTCCATACCAATGAAGTAGTAAAGCTCATACGCATATTTTAATTAAATTGTGGTACCGCATATGCACTGTGGCGGTAACATGGCGTTATTAAACCTCAACAAGGTCGCTGCGAGACTATCTAAATACTTTGAAGTTGTTTATTAAAAATTCAGAATAAATATTTCGTGCAAACCAATTGAAAAAATAATGTGTGCTATAAAAACCTATCTAGTAAAAAAGTATGCAGTGGGTATACTCTTAAACATAATACTTATAATTTACTTTATTTATCAAGTATATATACTAACTACCGACGCGAGACTTCCTATGTAGTCTTTATTAACGTTATTACATCCTCATCACTCCGTACATTTAACTAAAATTTCCCCAATATTCAGGAAATTCAGCTAAAAGCATGCAGAAATACACGGCGGATGAATATTCATCCTACTTACAACAGCAATTAAAAACTTTCGTCATCCTAGAACATTCCCGGGCCATTAAAAGTATTCCGGGACGAAAGTCCCTGTTTTTCCTAATCCGTCTGCGGGGCGCGCGCGTGATTGAAACGTCTCTAGAGATGCCCAGTTAAATATAGAACGGGAGTTTTTCATATAATCCCCAATAATGAACCGCCAGTGATACCGCAGTTAAAAAATATTAACCGACTTTAAAAAGAATATTGGTTAGTTCATGTTTGTTCGTGAAAGTTAAGGATGATATTTTCTATCATTTTTTCCTGTTATGATGCACGCTTATACTGTTATTTTAGTTTCACAAGTTTTGTTAGATGAAAGTAGATAAGATACAATCGGAATGACGTATCTGAGTTCAAAAATGTGTGAGTTAATGTTTCTTCAATCAAGATGCCAAAGAGGGGTCGAAATAGTGAGAAATGTGTAGGTAGGCGTATTCAGGTACCGGCCGGTATAATATTAAGTAGAAATAATTAGAAATATAATTTGTATCTGTATCAGCACATATACGTTCCACTGTAGGGCATGGGCCTCTACAATCGAGAGTACGATTGAGAGGGGCTAGGCCGTATAGTCCACTACGCTTGCCTAGTGCGGGCTGGTAGAATTAGAATTAGATGAAAAAAATATTGGATCATTTGAAACTGTATACAGTTGATGGTGGTAGGATTTCGTATCCCCTAGTATAACCTATTAATTTGATTTGATGATTGATTCCATCGCAGGTTAAAGATAAGTTAGACGGTCCTGGAGCTTCGCTGAGCTTCAGTTATCAGTGTCATTAAAATGCGTGCCACTGTTGACCCTAGCTTCAAAAATTGCAGTGGTGGATGTGAGTGCGGGACAGTCTCCTTTACGAGTAGTATAGTGATCTGCCGTGGTTAAGGTCCCGTTTTAGTGTTTCACGAGTTTGTTTAGCGTACAATCTGACCGACAAAATTGTGTCGACTGGCTAAAAAGTACTATGTACCATCGATGGATTTTTTATTTAACCCGTCCTGAACATAAAAAGGTGCATTTTCATCACTTTGTCGTGCTACTTAAAAAAAGGGGCGTTCAATAGTTTCTTCCTCGAAAAATCGATAGTATTTGGTGTCCTTGTAACCTGTCCATCAAAATAATACACGAAATAGAAGGCCTTGGAACACCCAGTAGGAATTTAATTATCAAAATGTTATACCTTGAATATCTCCGTGTGTCCGAGTGTCCGTCATACCGTACATTGAAAAGTTATAATTAGTTAGGCGGTTCCATCTGACCTTACGGTTATTAATACATTTATGTAAGTACAAGGATGAATCAACAGAATTAAACATCTAAGGATAATGAATAAAAATATAACCATTTTCTTTAAGATTCAGAAACTTTTCATTGAGTAAATGTGATTAATAGGTTCTCATACACAGTAGTACTTATTGTCACGCCTTTATCTCAGAGAAGATAGGCAGAGAACCTACTAATGTTATCCAAGGTTTGCAGGTGTTATAATATTCTATCCATGATGTGCGCAAGTTCCCGTTCTAGGCATTATTTTACTGTAACACTCAAAGGAACTTACTTAATATGGAGGTGGGACTCAAAACCTCATACGTTATAACTCACAGTCGATAAATTCTGTGGCGATGTCAAAAAATATGGCTTAAAATTAGTACATAAGAAAAATAAACCTGAATAAATCAAAGTGCATTGAACAAAATTATATCACCTACTAGCTTCCGCCCGCAACTATGTTAGCGTGGTTATCTTTATAAAAAAATCCCATTCCGACCCGTTCCGTTATATCCCGCTTTATCCTGTCTCATTTTCACTCAAGATATGCAATCCAGTCCCATTCTATCCATTTGAATTCATCAAAGTAACAAATATACCGGAATTTCTCCCTCATCCCACGAGAACACTACATTTTTTGGAAGAAAAAGTAACCTCAATGTTAATTTAGGGTGTCAGCTACCTCCATTCCAAATTTCATCGAAATCCAATAAGCTGTTTCTGAGTTCATCGCGCACAGACCAACAAACAAACAGACAAAAATTCTAAAAGTCATTGTTTTGTGTTCTACTCGTATTACGTTAATACAGATGCCCCATATTAGTTTTTCTCATTTATCTTTCATGTACAGACATCTATCGGTTACAAATTTATTATATGTTTAGATTAGATGATATAATTTATAAAGTAACTGAAGGCAAAGCGTAAAGGCAAATAATTAAATAAATAATGGTTTCATAATTTAATTTTCTCGGTGTTGGACAAGGGTCTCCTCTCTGATTAACGAGGTTAAGCCAGTGGTATATTCTAATCAATTGCAAGTTGTTCAATTTTACTTACAACACATGTTTTGTTAAAAGTCCTTCGTTACGCACATTTTCTTATCACATCATTTTCATTGTTAAAGTCACAATAACAATCATAAATACCTACACACCTAATTTCGAATATCAAAAGTATATTATGTCTTGTGCTTCCTCCCTACGACCTCTTTTTTGGTTGTCCTATACACCCCGGTCTACTATAACATACTTTATAAGTAAGAAGAAATAACCATAAAATTGTATTCTATGTTTTTCAAGCAGTATTGAAAGTATATAGAAAATACCTCCGTCTAAAATTAGCAACGTCAGTATAAGGGAAAGCATCCGGGAATTTTCCATGAGCTTGCAACCCAGCCTCCCGCCCTAATTCCGTAGTTTCGAATGTTCCTCAGTGGGCGATCGCACGTCGGGACCATCGCTCGTTCCCGGCCGCTCGGGAAAAAATACGAGATTTGAAAAAAGAATTCCGCGTTTGAAAGTTTTATTGTTTTTAAATATTTGTCTATTGAATAGTGTTCGTTAGTGGTGTTTTCATAGAGGTTTTATAGTGTTGATGTTGTTAGTAAAAAGTATTTATAGTGAAATTTGGTGTCCAAAGTTTATATGTAGGCAGGTTTGATTTTATTAATATGTGAAATATACTTACTCGTATGTTTTATAACACTTTACTAGTAAAATACAATATTTTTGGAGTTAATTAAACTTTAAATATTTTAGGATAGGCACTAAAAATTTGATTTGGTCTTCACAGTTAAACGAAAATTATTTTAATCACCGTTGACAATAAAATCAGATCATTAAAATATTTGTTAAATTATTAATCACAATTAATACAAAGTTAAACATATTATTTTACAGCTACAGAAATTTTTAAATTCGTGTTGGTATTTTCAAACTATCCATGAAATTAAATATTAATCTACATTTTACGAGGGCCAATATTAATAATTGTTTCATTGGAGCTATAAATAAAATAAATCTATTAAATAATGCCTTACCCTAGAAATGCTCTGGAAATATGGATATTACAGCCATAAAACTTGTATGCAATAATACACAGAGCTCAACAAATACTTGTATGTCTAATCGCTGGTCCCAAGCACAAAATCGTCCCTCACATACTGGAGATAATTTCATGATATGTGCAATATTTATTCGGATAATTAAATTGTTATAGTATTTAAAAAAAACATAATTGTTCTATAAAGTCTCTGGCACGCAAGATAAAAATAAATAACGATAAAAAAAAATTATATCTTTTTTTTGCTTAGACTTCTTGTATTGTTTGCCCATCCGGAGAACGAAACTGCTACCTCCAGTGTTAATAGACCTTATAATCGCTGTAGCAATCGGCTACCAAAGGCTTACCATGCTGTTACAGGAACAAGGCTTCCATTCACCAAATATGCTTCCTGAATATAAGTTTAGCTTTTGAAAAACAATCATCATCATCATAGACATAGGCCTCCTCCAAATTGCGCCATTTCACACTGTCTTCGGCTTCTGGCATCCAGTATCAGCCAGCGACCTTTTCAAATCGTCACTCCACCTAGCTGGAGTGCGTCTTGTTTTACGTTTGAAAATCCGCGGTGTCTGCTAAGAACACGTTTACCCCAGCGGTTGTCGGTTCTTCGGCAGATGTGGCCAGCCAACTGCCACTTCAGCTTGTTAATCCTATGTGCTATGTTTACGACTTTGGTTCTCCGTCGGATAAGATCGTTACGGATCCTATCCTATTTGAAAAATAATACTACTGTTTGAGCTTAGTAGTTGCAAAACTTAAAAAGGCGACATCCCACTCTTTCTTAAACTTGATGTTTTTCCTTAGCTGTTGCGTTTCGTTCCGTGAGTGAGATTGTCGGAGAAAAAGACGCGTGGTTCTTTCTGTTCAGACAGAAACTACAAATTGTAAATAATCTTTTGTCGATGGATACTTTATAGAAATTGTACCTCACTTATATCAGCAGAATTGTTTAAACTTTGTTGTACCGCAATAAAAATATAACTGCTCAGGGATTGGCGAAAAGCTGTGAAATCAAATTCCATCGGTTAAATCCCCGTGCCGCAATAAATATTGATGCGGTCAACAAATACTTGTTTCATGATACCGAACAGTCTTTCTTTGTTCTAGATATGTACCAAATTTGTAAATAAGTACATGTCTATATGGTAAGATAACTGTTTAACTGGGATTACTCGTGTGTCCATGCAAATTATTATTTTAATAAATTTTGCAGGACTTCGCTTCGATGAGTTATTTCAATGGTTAAGTTTTTCCACTTTCTTCCATATCGGCATTTTGTTCCTTTCGTAGTAAATATCTCCTTTTGTTATCTTTATACAACAATCTCCAATATCGTTTGAATTGCGGAAACAGAGTTACGTTGTTTTGTTAATATGTGTGTTATCGTCTGTTTTGAATTTTGAGACTGCCTCGGTGGCGCAGTGGTACTACGGTATGATTGCAAAGCTGAGGTCTCGGGTTCGAATCCCGGGTCGGGCAAAGTGATATTGGATTTTTCTATTCATTATCAGCCCGGAGTTAGGAATTTGTGCCCGATATGGCGATAGGCTCGCCCCCTATCACATCGTGGGACGTAATTAATATACAAGGCGAAACGGGGGTGTTCTGGTAGCACCTCTGCCTACCCCTTCTGGGAAAAAGGCGTGTGTTTATGTATGTATGTTATGTTGAATTCTGTGTGAATGTCGTGTGTATTGGAAAAAAAAGTTGCTAAGATTGGCGAGACGAGCATGCCATTCGCCTGATGGTAAGCGATACGACCGCTCATGGACAGTAGTAACACCAAACAACACCATGAATTACATGTTTGGTATTCCACTGCGCTCGCCATCCTGAGACATAAGATGTTAAGTCTCATTACCTTCAGTAGTTGTAATTTTTTACTTATCGTCGTATTTGGGTAGTAAATACATTGGGTTCTCAAAATAATAATGTACACCTTTTTATTTTTAAAGACACAATGGTACGCAAGAGTTTAAATTATAATTTTAGCAAAAACTAGGGATTTACCATCCAATCACGATTTAATTTAGAAATTTAAAAAAAATGTGAAATTTTTAGTTGCATTGTGTCTGTAATTACAAAAACTACCACTTGGCTTCGTTTTCGGTCGCAGTCTTGATATACCCAGTATTGTATTTAAAAAAAAAAATATTAAACCAGCTTATATTCTACGAACGACCACAGCCTTTTATTGTTTATACCTATTTTATACTATTTAATACATCACCATTTGCCACCGCAATGAAGGCCGAATAGTTTCAAATGTGGTTAGCCGCGAATATCCGGCTAAGTGGTCTGTTTATATTTTTGCCCCGACTCCTAAAACGTTTCAGGTCGCCTAATTAGTTTCGTGTTTGTTCCGAGTTTCGGAGTAGCGGTCGGGTGGTTTCAACTCCAAGTGCCTTCGCCGGACATTCCGTTTCGCATCAGTTTGATGTGAAGCCTGAAGTCTTGTTACATTCTCGTTTGGTTCGGCTTTTGTGGCTAGATCTGCTGTTTATCCATTGGTTATATAGGGTGACATTGTCTTATTGTATTTAATTTAAATCACATGGTTCTAGCCACCTCAGGTAACATTTTACCAAGTTTGAACAAAACTTGCCTAGTAAATTTGTCTAAAATCGCGATTTTAGTCTCCAAGGACTTTGATCAACCCATATACGTACGATTCTTTTTAAAGCTTAGGAGAGTTCCCGAACCGAACTTAAGTTCAGCTAAGCGGCAAAATACTCGTATCTGTTTGGGGTGGCCAAAAAGCGTGACAACTAAAATCACGATTTTTGAAAAAAAATGTCTAATTTTTTTTCAAATTTTGAACAATGTCACCTGGGGTGATGAGATACATGTGGGTTAAATTAGGTAGCATATGACAATATCACCCTGTATATACTGAAGTGTTTGGTGAAGTTATTTACACAAACATAAACTATATTAACTGTTATATTGGCATGATAACGTGGCTTTTGTGATTTTTTCAAGGAACCTTATTAATAATTAAGGAATTTGATTACTGTGGACGATGGTGATAGACCTTTCACATATAACGAGATAGAAATTATAGATCGGTAATGTGGTCACGCCTCGGAGAAGTTTTTCAAGGTACAGGATAAGAGCGTGCATGTTTATAGAATTTTTAAATAGTCCTTCATCATTGGTTGACTAAAACTGAGGCAGATATTTTTTAAAAGCACATTAGAAGACCGGCGTTCGCAGCGTCTGATTCAGCAAGTTGTATAGAGGACCAATTAAAATTTGCAGGCAAATCTCTTACTAGTCATTTCCAACAGGTAAGTATGAAAATCTTTTGCTCTATAATCTCTAATCATAGCTTCTATGGCGGAATAGGGATATGCCACCTATTTAACGTGTGAATCAGGGAGAAGTAAATAAGACACCCGAATGCCAGGGGATACAATTTATTTCTGCCTTAAAACATTTGCATACCTTAAATCGTAATATTACTATACACTACACTATGAAAAATTAATACTAAGCTGACTCATCACTATACTAAATAAACAACACCCGACAGTCATACACATTGTCCTGACACCACAATAGCATTAATGTCTAAAATAGTAGACATGAAAAACTATTACGATAATTCGGTCCAACACCCAAAACAAATATTTGTCGATCACAAAAACATTTGTCCATATGCGAGGCCCTTGAGATCATTCATGATATGGCTGGATATTTCATCAACCCCATACATATAAAATATTCCACGATAATGCACTATGTTGGTCAATATTGGACCCGATGTCAACCCTCATCAACACAGAATGCAAATTAAATATACTTCGTGCCCCACCGATGTAGGAAATCATGGGCTATGGAAATGGTAATTTACTGTTATCTTGGAGTTTGAATAGTTGGAGTTTGGTAACTTAGGTGCAATTTGAAGTTGAGTATTGTTTGAGGATGAAGATTTATTGCTGTATTGGAGTTTAATGAGAATGTTTTAGTATATTAATATTAGGAAATAAGCAATTTGCTCGAGTTACAGTTACTGATAACACGCATACATAAAAACGTTCCCGGACGGTACGTTTCCAGCGTTCTTTTTTACCGCGTGCAAACTCTGGAATTAACTTCCTGCTTCGGTGTTCCCGGAGCGCTATGACCTGTCCTTTAAGCGAGGCTTAAAGAGAGTACTCTCCTTGCGGTAGGCAGCGACTTTGTTGTGCTGGACCCCTGGCACTGCGTAGGTCCATGGGCAGCGGTAGCCGTTTTCCATCAGGCGGGCCGCTAACTCGTCTGCCTGCTTAGGTCAATAAAAATAATACATAGCCCGCTGAATAGCCCATCCTTTTTGAGGCTACTATTTTATTAATACTCAAAATAATACGACGATGGTGTTATCATAATTCCTGTATTCTTTTCCAACATCATGTATATTCATACAAGGGCTCACTACCCACAACTGGCATATTTTAATGCCTACGTTTAGTCTTGAACAATCACAGCGTAATACATCTTCCGACTCGGCCGTCCTTCCCATCAGCCGTTGACAACTCCGTTCTGTATTCAAATCCTTATTTTATTTTTCTTAATATAACTGCCAGCAACATCGTCATGCTAAATAGGTTGCTTTACTCATCGCTTATAAAAATCACCCGATACAATTTGATGATGCTGGGCTACAGGAGAAAGACAGATAGATTACAGTTTGTATTAAGAAATCTGCTGAATTTATACAGTGTCGTATACAGCATTTAAATAACACATAGCTTGCTATTTATAGGTACTAAGCAATTCTTATTTCCGATGTGTAATAATCACCACTACATTGCTCAAGCTTACAAATAATCTTGAATAAAAACATATTGGCATTTGCAAGCCTCCGTGGCGCAATTGCTTAGACGCCGGCTGTGAAACGAGAGGCCGCAGGTTCGATCCCCGCACCGAGACAAATGTTTGTGAGGTCCACAAGTATTTGTCTCGGGTCTGAGTGTTTGTGAACCTGAAAAGTCTCTCGTAGTATCTGATACCCACGACTCAAGACTTGGTTGATCTTAATGTGGGGTCAGGACAGGTCAGGTCAGGTATGTGACTGTTGGGTGTATTTATTATTTATTTATTATTCTTTTCGTCTAAAATCCACTTGACTGATCGATCTGGGAGTTGCAGAGTTGTGATAGTTCATAGTACTGGACCCAGGAGACTGTTAGATAATTACTAACAATTGTTATAATCTGTGTTGGGGCTAAAGAGCGGTGTAAAAGTTTTGACATCAGGTAGACCGAACGGCGGAGTTTACAAATACAGTAAAATTTGTGTCTCAGGGGACTTGTGTTATATGAAAGTTAAATACGATGTTTATTTCGATATCAGTAAAATTAATTAACTAACTATTTCTTATGTTCTCTTTAATAAACGGATTAGAAGGTTATTATTTTCAATAACCTAATCCTGTTTCTTTTGATTCTTTTAGAACAGATAATATTATGAGTTATTTGAAAACGTGACCTTCGATTATAATCATTTCTAAGTAATTTCAGGTTTAATTTTCAGCTGACTTTTAAAAAGAGGAGGTTAATTTGTATGTATTTTTCATATTTTATTAGTTAAAAAATAATTAATTACCTAAACCTTGCTGAAAAGGTGCTGTACTAAAATATATTCATTTTATCATTGAATTTGACTGTAACCTTGAAGATGCAATTAATACATGTGTTGAATATTAATTCGCTATTATATTGTTAAGGCGTCTACTTCTCATTACATTATTGAAAGAAAGAAAGAAAGAAAGAAAAACTATTTATTGATACACAGACGCAACGTACATAAAACACACAGTATTACAAACTTAATAATAAAAAAATAAAAAAAATATCTGATCGCGTCTGTGACCGGTAGGTGGCCACTCAGCTTTATGTTATGAAGTGGTGCAAACCACATCACAACGCTGATTTTCAGTGGCCACCTTAAGTGACGTACGGACGTCAAACCAATTACTTAAATTTATATACAAAATAAATAAGAAACGAAAATAACAGTAATAAAAAAAAAAAAACAAAAATAATAATAAAATGCACAATATTATAAAATTACATTAATATCCGTTTCGCAATCGACGTTTTGCACGTGCACACAGCTGCGTCGTTATAATTTATTTAGTTGCGATGTACAAGCCGTCGCAGGCGCAAGTTGCAGAGTGAGCGCGGCGTGTGCAAATAAATAACATAACCAACAATTGGAAACAAACAAATGTCACCTAAAGTGGGTATAATGTTATAGCTACGCGCCATAAAATATACCGTTCTTATGGGAAACCACGCCAAGAGGGATATAATTGTATCACATAGAATAGTGATTGTCGGAGCCAACTGCTTGGAGTTTGACTTCGTACCATATACACATAGGTCATAAAACATGTGTAAGTATAAAGTTACTTTACAAAATACTTTTATTTTTTTGTTCAGTTAATAAATATCTTTTATAGTGTAACTTAAATGTTTGTTTTGTTTTAAGGGATCTTATATATGGAGGAAGTAAAACATTCCAGCAGTGAGTGGCCGCGAATTTGAAACACCCCCTAAAGGCAGCAGTTTTATGATGAGGCGTCGAGAGCGGATAAGATGTCGAACGAGCAGAGTAGCTGTAATGGTCATGTCTCCAAATTAACTTATTGTATAGGTATGCCGGCTTGTGTGTATTAATCAGTCCGAATAATAAAGTTGCCATATGTAATTTACGACGAGCGGCCATTTTTAATACATTGTTGTCGTTCAAGTAAGGCGTAATGTGGTTTCTAAAACCTACATTGAAACAGAAACGTGCGCATGCGTTCTGAACACGCTGGATTAAACGTTCTGTACGTGACAAGAGGGATGGGCCGTAAACCGTGTCGCAATAATTTAATTTTGATAAGATTAAACTATCTACTAGCCTCTTTCTTAAGGTAATATTAAGAAAATCTCTTATCCCGTACAAAACCTTCAATCTATAAAAACATGTTTTAGCAACGCTATTGATGTGATTCTCAAACCGCAGTCCCGGGTCCATGACTAGACCCAAATTCCGAGCAGTCTCCACGCGAGCTATGCTTTGACCCAAAATTTTTACGTCCGGGTTCATAGAAGTTATGGCCCTGATTTGTTTTTGACTCCCCAAAACCATATACTTAGATTTTTGGGGGTTCAAAACGAGTGAGTTACTTAGGCACCAGGTTGCAATTCTATGTAAGTCTTCATTTAGAATAGATACGGCAGATGATGTCCGAGTTGCGTTAAAAGAAACATAAAGTTGAGTATCGTCTGCATAAACATGATACTTGCAATTTTTGATGTTGGTAATCATGTCTGCACTATACAAAATGAACAAAATTGGACCTAAAAGCGATCCCTGTGGAACACCTCTAGATAATAGTCGTGGAGAGGAAGAAAGTACCGAACCATCACTTCTGCGGATTTGGACACGTTGAGACCTACCGGTTAGGTAACTATGAAACCACTTTAGAGTTCGGCAATCAAAACCGTAGTATGATAGTTTGGACAAGAGCAGGTTGATGTTAATTGTGTCAAAAGCGCGTGAGAAATCAAGCAACGTCAGTATCGTCCCCTCCCCGCGATCCTGCGCCTCAAGGACGTTACCAACAACATCGGCTAATGCTGTAGTGGTACCACGGCCCCTCCTAAAGCCTGACTGTAAATCAGGTAGAATCCCGTTTATTTCAAGAAATTCTGTAACCTGTAAATATACAACCTTTTCCAAAACTTTGGACAGGCAGGGTAATATACTTATGGGCCGCAGATCCTTAAAGGTTTGCGGATTTTTATTTTTAGGGAACGGCCGTACTATCGCTTCCCGCCACAGATCTGGAAATTTGCATGATGTGATGGAACTGTTTATTATTTCAGTAATAGCTGACAAAGATCGTGGCAGAGTTAAGTTCAGCATTTCTTTAGATATCCCATCAATTCCGTGCGCGTTGGTAGTTATATTATTTATAATCTTTAAAATTGTATTTGAGTCAGTCGGTTTCAATGAAAAACTTTTTTTATCGTAACGATTAAATTCATAGTATGTTAATTGGGATAACGTCACATTAGGGTCACCTGGGATATCGAGAAACGCTGAATTTATACTCTCGGGATCGTTAAATTCTTCAAGAATATGATGGTCATTCGTGTCCTCTGGGCGGACGTGTTTTTTTAGATTAAACCAGAGTGACCTGGAATTAGGTATATTTTCATTGATATACTTATCAAAATACGCCTTTTTTTCATTAAATAAGCTAACCGAAGCCAGGTGTTTGAGGTCTAAATAATATTGTTTATGAGTCTCTAGTTTAGAGAGGCGATAGCGATTACGAGCGTCATTTCTGAGTTTGAATAATAGTTTTATATTGTCAGTTATCCACGGCGTTGGTGGGGTCTTAAAGTATCTCGTTTTCAATGGAGCGTGTGCGTCAAACAGTCGTGTTACATATAAATTAAAATATCGTACCATATCATTAACGTCTCTGAGTTCGCAGATTGAACTCCACGGCATAGCATCTACATCTTGCTTAAAATTGTCTACCGAGATGTTCTTGAAAGGGCGAAACGATACAACATTGCGCATGATTTTCTCAGTTTTAAAAACAGTTTCGCACGTGATGAAAGAATGATTGCCGAGTTCCAAAATGTGGTCCACAAAGACTCCCCGGGACTGCGCGTCTGTACAAATCACATCAATTAATGTGGCACTATCACCTACGAAATGAGTGGGTGTATTTACAATTTGTTCTAAGTTAAAGAGTTTCAAAAATTGCTTAAATCTAATGGTTCTAGAATTATTTACATCAAGTAAATTAACATTAAAATCGCCCAACAACATAACTTTTTCATAAGGTGCAAGCGCGCAAAGGCTGTCAGTTATAGAGTCCAAAAAAACGTCGAGGTCCAGCCACGGAGGCCTATATGCAGTGCCAATTAGCATTTTTTTAGACTTAGCCATGAGAGATATCCACATTTGTTCCACCTGCGAGTGGTGAGGGTGAGCATGTTCTCGGATTTTGATTCCCGATTTAATGTAGAATGCAACACCTCCCCCTCTTCCTCTACGAATATTCTCTGGGCGCGGAGTGTGACGCAGTCGAAAACCGGGAATCACTGGCGCTCTGCCCTCCTCTCCCCTACGAAGCCAGGTCTCATTGATTGCCATGACATCAACTAAGTGATGGTTCATGGCAATAACGAATTCGTCATGTTTTGTGGAGAGTGATCCGGCATTAAAAAGACCAAATTTTATAATATGTTTACGTGGCATTTAAAGATACACATGTAAATCGTAACTGCGTTTCAGAAAATATAAAATATATTAATACGTAAACTATGTGAATATTATTTCCATTAATTAACATTATAACAACCATAATAACCCAGTCGTTTATACGGACTAAATAAGAGTAGTTATAACCAAATAAAAAGCTATTTTTGCGCAAAATAAAAAAAGTAATTAAAAACAAGTATTTTAGATTTAAGATGACAGCCCTATTGCACTCACAACCAAGATAAATAGTACGACTTAAACAAGTATAATGTATAAAATTAGGTCTAGCATAATTAAGTCCATTTACAACAAAATACTTAGTGATTATATCAAGATACCTTATAGAACTATGAAATATATTATAATAATGACAAATATTATGCATCGGATCCAAAGGCACGCTGAAGATCAATCTCGTTCCGGATGATGACCGCTTTGTCGTCAGCATGCTGTCGCGCAAGAATACGCCCATGTTTCGTCCATATAAATTTCCAACTAAGGCGTTGACCAGCTTCACGTGCACGACGAAACAACATACGGTTGTGTTTGGTTAGGCGCTCGTTAAGAAAAAATCTACGCGGTTGTCCTGGAAAATCGAGGTCGCCGGTATTAGCTCCTCGGCGTACCCGTGCGACGCGCAATAATTCGTCGCGTAGGTCGCGGCGCGCAAGGCGTACAACGATGGGGCGGGGCCTACTCTCCAGTGCGCCCGCGGAACTCGTCGCGTTCACTCGCCTGCCCCCGGCACGATCCACGCTCACTATATCGCGATCCTCCAAACGAACACCCAACTTAGTCGCTATAAGCTTAACCGTATGGGTGAGGCTTTCTGTGGTGTGTTCTGGCAAGTTGGAAATTTCCAGATCGTTCGAAAGCAATTGCTGGTCGCGATCATTAAGCTCCAGTCTTAATTGAGCGACTTCAGCTATCGCCTCAGAAGGGCCCGTAAGATTATGCTCACAAGCTGCCATCCTGGTGTCTATAACGTCTAGACGCTCCCTTAGGCAATCACAGGATACCTTTAGTTGGTCCCTGTCTGTCTGTAGAATAGACAGATCCGCACGCAGCTTTTGAAGTTCATCCAGGAATTCCCTTTTGACCATACCAAATTCCTCCTTGATCATTTGTCGCAGTTCTCCCCGCAGCTCTCCCTTGAAGCTGTGTAGTATATCAAGTATGTCCGCGCCAACAGTCTCCTGTCCAGGAAACTTTGTTGAAGGTCCCTTAGTTACACTATCCATCTCCGGTTCACACACAGAGGTCTCCACAAGCGATGATTTTTGACCCTTCTGTGTGCAAGTGGAACAACACCAAGTTGTTGCCACGGGGCCCGTAGATGGTAAGGAACCACAGGAACGATGGAATGGTGATTTACAAATACTACACGTAGCGGCACCTAGCGGGGACAAGTACTTTGCACAACCGCCACATTTAGCTGCAGGCATGTTTGTAATTGATCTTTCTATATAGTACACGCGAGCAATAATAGATGGCGCTACAAGTTTTATCACATATAATTACTATATAATGTAGTATAACACTACCATAAAACGGCACTATTGAAAGGCTGAGCACACGCACCGGCATACACTTTATCTTTAAGTTATTTTAGATAAATATTGAGAACTGATCACTTTTTACTATTGTACATATAGTTAAGGGTAGTTTTAACACACAACAGTTTTAAGTTTCTTATTAGTGTTTTTTTTAAACTTTATTCACCACTGTAGCACTGTATAACGATAGCACTGGTATATTGTACTGAGAATAATATTATGACGAATAAACAGATGTTAAATATGCACTTGTTTTATTTAATATCGCGAACAGACATAGAATCGATTTGTACCAGTTCAACGTCAGTGACGTCACGTGACATTGCGAAATAAAACCCGAATAACAGATGGCAGTTGGAAATATTAATTCAGCGACGCACTCCAATTTTTATGGTGAATTGCGAGTGTCAAGAATTTCTCATTACGTCTAATAGAATATGAAATTAGACTAAAATTATTGAATTATTAATATTAATCTAAGGATAACGATTTTTATACATTTTAAGCGGATTATGGCTGAATTGAAGCTGTTTAAAACTGAAATACAAAAGGATAAAATATATGCAAGACAAATTTCTAACAAAAGTGTCACTTGACAATCTGTGACCCATTGATATGTCACACTAGAAAGAAGTAAGATATAGACTACGCGAGAAAAAATAATGAAGCGCAATTAAATTAAATATGAAGTTGGTAATTACACAGTTTAATATTTTATATTAAAAATTATAAGTAATTAAAATGTCGAGCAACATAAGTCAGATACTTTTATTTTATAGCTAGTCCAAGCTATTAATAAAGAAGTTCGTAGACGTACCAAAGTGCACTGTGAACTGTCTTAAGCATTTTTATTGCTGCTTATTACGATTCTACACAATCCGTTCCAGAGGGGACAACACTTAGTTGGCTCTTAATGTAACAATTGTTAAGTTCTTTTCTTTGTCTCTTGTTTCCATTCTTCAGTTAATGAATGCCGGGGACGAATGCCCGCGTTGAGGGTTTTTATTGTTGTACAAGAAAATACGTGAATGAATGCCATTAGAATATTTCATTTTAATTTTGATGGTTCTGCTTTGTCTGGCTCGTGATTGGACGCCATTTTGCCTTTTCAAATTTAGAATTCTAGGTTGTTCGGATTATGTTTTTTTTAAAAGCAGAATTGAGATAGTGACTCTAGGCTCAATGAGCCTCTATTTTAAAATAATAAAATTAGGTGTTTCAAACTGTAGGGACAACACCGCTTCTTATTACACTAACATGATTGATAGATATTTTATAAAAATGGTGTAGCTATTAGGCGAACTGACTTTAGAATTGGATTTAAAAAATCAATCAAAAGACTGAATGGGCTGGCCAGTAGTTGTTATAAAATAAAAAGAAATAAATCAATTTATCCGTCAGCCTATATTGGCCAGCGTGATAGATTAAGGTAGCCCTCAGCATAATATGTACAGAATTGGAAGATGTAAAGGCTGATATTTAATACTCGTATGTATATATAGAATCAGCATCAAAAGGAACCAAGCACTTTACATGTCCATACTACTATTGCTACACTTAGAGACCATAAACGTCTTTGCAAAAAACTTATACTTTTTAAAATATTAAAAAGTCAGTACATTTAACCGACAAAATGTGTTTTAAAACTTTCAAAAAGGTTTTCCTATTTAAAGTAAAACCCGGCTTTCGGGTTCACGCTAAAAACACTCGCAAAATCAGCGAGAAACGTCTAGAAATCAATCGTTTACAACGCAATTGTGCCACACGATCGCTTGAATCTGCCAGCGGCGCTCCAACTCATTTCTTCTAATGAATATCAAATTCCTCGTGTTAATTGCTGAAGATCGTTGCGGCGAGTCGAATGGGCTGGCAGATAGACGCGTACGTGTGAGGTGAAAGCCCATTTAAGTTTCTGGTTCGGTCCTTAATGGCTTCGTCTGATTGTATGGAACGACATTCGTATCGGACAGGTCGTGGTTGTTAGATTTATTATGTGACGTGTAAACTATCGTATATACAGTGTGTAAACTCACATAAGAATAAAAACCTAATTTCATTGTTTTTGTAGAAATACCTATTCGCTTTAACAACAGCTTCAATATAAAATTAACCTCTGTGTATTAACACGCTGTACACACGAGTTGTTCTATTGTGTTGTTATTTAGTCGACAAGTTCATTAATTTCACTATAATTTTAGGCCGGTGCTTCAAACTAGCTCTTTGTTGTGGTCCCGCTAAAATATAGCAAAATGTTTAGTGGTTGGATGACCACCGGTAGATACTTGTCAAAATTATTTAGAACTTTTTTCTTTTTTGATATTGTGTGTATTTTTTATCTGGTTGTCATATTTTTGCTGATTAATTTATCGATTAACGTAACTTCAATTTTTAAAATTTTATTTTTTTCATACAATATTCTTCAATCACTGAAAGCGGTGATATAATATAATTAAAGATTCTGAAACGCAGAGGACAGGTAATATGTCTTAATATGAAAATCTATATTATGAGTCCACAGACTTATAATATAGATTTTTTTCAAATAAATATAACAACAAGCTATATATCAGGAGTCTTCGGAACAAATTGACTAATACACAATCAAAATCACCTTGTTTAGTGGGTGGGTGTCAATTTATATCGCATTTAGGAGAGGTGCGTGCCGTGTGTGAAATGTTATTGCACTTGAAAGCCTATTAAAGTTTCAGGTCGGAATACTTGATGACTTCCACCGCCAGGATAGTTATATGGGTATAGTTTGATGGGAACTGACGGGGCAGGTACGACGTAAAGTTTGGTTTAATTAATAGTTTACGAGTGCCAAATAAAGTACAGTTTAAAGCGTTACCCCGGCTGCATGAGAGGCGCAGGGTATCTAGATGATTTTTTTGGGAATTCCAGAATTTAATAGAGAATCACTGAGCTATTTTTTTTAAGGCGATGAATGGGGAGACGAGTATGCCATTCGCTTAATGGTAAGCGATACGACCGCTCATGGACAGTAGTAAAACCAAATAACACCATGAATTATAAAGCAATACTTTGCATTCTACTGAGCTCGCCATCTTGAGACATAAGATGTTAGGAGTCATTATGGCCAGCTTTTACTCTAGCTACAATGTCCTTAAAATCCGAACACAACAGTCACTGCTGTTAGAGAAAAGTTTCATATGTACACGACAATGATTTTCAGATAGAGTACCCATTGGAAATCTGATAATCAATTCGCATCGAAAATGACTTCAAAGGACTTAATAAGGGCATTGTGTTTCCTCAACGTCTAACATTCCATAGTATACACACCGTCCTATCACACACTCTTACCAACTGTCCATCAAAAGTCCAGGAAGCAACAATAGCCAAACCATTGCCGTACAAAAAGCCAACGTGCCAACAGCAATTGCATTAGCTTCTCATTAAGATGCCGAATGGATCCAATTATTGGTCGGCTAATCTTGTTGGCCAGTGTTGAACGGTATTGGGCCGTGTTCGACCTCAATAATCTGATCGATATGATTTCAATTGTTGCTGACTATTGGGACGGGTTAATTGCTATCTTTATGCCTGTACGCGTCACTAGCGTTGTTGTTTATTAATATTCACGATCGTTGAAAAATGGGGTGTAATTTAACTGGGTTTTTGTGAGGGTTATAATATGACCTTATTATTGAAATACAATGACTTTGTAAGTAGTGTGAGGTTGGATTTTAATACTGAGCAATTTAATCGTTGTTTCTGTAAATTAATATACTTACGTAGAAATATTATTAAATACTCTTTCAAAATTAAGGTTTGGTATTGGGTTGGCTTGTTTTAAAAGGAAATAGATTTAAAAATGTAAAACAGTAGTCTTTTGATTGATGGTTATGCGTGGGTTCGGTTGTATTGTGAAACATAGTATAAATTGATGTAAAACAATTGGAAATTATGAATACTTGGACGGGTCGGACTTTCATTCTTAGCCAGAGAAAACCCTTCTTAGAAGTATAACTATCCAGATGCAAAGAGAGAGTGCCGTATGTGAACCTGAAGGCTATTCCTACATTCCCTCTTTACGTTAGATGGCTATCTAATTATCTAATCGTTAGGCCTTCCATCTATGTATTGTGTGTATTGATAGTCAATCACCACGCACTATAACGGTGAAGGAAAACATCGTGAGGCAACCTGCATACCATAGCGATTTGTATAAATTTCTATGGTATGTAAAAGTCCGTCAACCCGCACTAGGCCAGTGTGGTGGAGTATATGGCCTAACCACTCTCAATCGTACTCTCGATTGTAGAGGAGGCCCGTGCCCTGCAGTGGGTCGTATATGGGCTGATACAATAAGCCTTCTATCTGTCAGTTTTGGTGTGGACATATTCTTATTTTTAGCTATTAGGTATATAGTCTATAAAAGCCATTCGTAAACGTAGGCAACATACATTTGGTTCTAGAAATAATTAGTGTTCCCTAGATATAACATAAGCGTTATAATATTTCTCAAATTTAATACCTAAAGAAAAGCCAGTATCCATTCTCTCCCTCTTTAGAACCGCTTGAATACCCACAAACAGTCTTATCAAAGCGTTTGAAAAGCCTTTTATGTGTCCTACATAACTACGTTCTCGTTGAATGGACAATGTAGGTGTCCTGAAGTCAGAATGTGTCTGCATATTATTCCCGCGTCCTAGAGTTTCGCGTGAAGCGGCCATTTTGGAAAATGGCGGCAGTGATGCTTAGATTTAGTTTTATTGACTGAGGTATTTTTATGTTCTGCTCTCACTTGCTTTCCATGTTTCTGTATAGCATTTAGATTTTATCTTATGAAAAGAGTATTTATGTTTCTGTGTGAATAAAATTAAGTGAATTGCTAACAACATTTTTGAAACTTAAAAATGCCTAGAAACATGGTATGGGATTTATTACATTACAATACACTCAACAGTCACATACATAGTTCTGACCCCACATTAAGATCAATTAAGTCTTGTGTCGTGGGTATCAGAAACTACGAGAGACTTTTTCGGTCTCACAAACACTCAGACCCAACATAAATATTTGTGGGCCACACAAATATTTGTGTTGGTGCGGGAATCAAACCCGCGGCCTCTCGTTTCACAGTCAGCGTCTAACCAACTACGCCACGGAAGCTGTCAAACATTTAAATCTGTGCTCTACTTCAACAGTTTAGCTTCGATTATACTCAATGCAATATATGTTTATTAAGAAGGCACGTCTTTAAATTATAAATGCGTTTATAGATACTCCTAGTAACGACTTACGTATAATTTACCATAAACACAAATGCTTGTAATTTACATGCATTTGAGGAGGCATGTCCACGCATATCTTATTCTAGCGCTGTAGAATCGTCACGAATGTGGATTATGACGTATTGTCATTATGTAAGTTATTATGCGAGCAATGACGTTTTACAAATTCGAGCATTTATTTATGCATTGTTTATGCGACATGTTGAACTTCTTTAAACCTCAATAAGCAGTTGATAATTATGAAACCTTGACGAATTAACGTTTAATTAATTCCCAATATTTATAATTTACATCCATTCATTCTGCTTGGGTACCAGGGTCCGCCTTCCGGCTGAGTCTCCTCCATATATTTTTCATATGCCATTGTATTTCATCGTAAACAGTAAACTCAGCTCGCGCTCGAATTGCATGTCGGACTGCCCATTTCGCAAGAATTTTACGGATTGGAAAGTCTTGGCTTGAGTTACTGGGGACAGTTTATGCCAAGGAAGGTAAAATAAGCTCGGGTAACTTTTGAAGGCACTAGTATCACTTCTGCCTACCCTTTTGGGGACATAGGAGCGATCTTAAATATGCTTTAGAGATACATTATATATGTCGGTTCCGTTGAAGGCGTGACCACATGTCACTCACACGACTCCGCAACGTTGAGACGTGTCACGAGCTGTCACAAACAAGAACATGCCACTGCTTCATTGTAATTACGTTGTTTATGGCTTTTACGCAACAAGCCTCCAACATTGGTCCAATGCCACTCGTCAAATACATCTACTAGTTATAGAATATTTTTGTACAATGTTGGCTCCAATGTGTGAAGTGATACTGTTCAATTAGGTAATTATTGAGAACAATATTAAATAGAAAGCAATGGCGTAGTATTGTTTTATTTTATCACAGGCTGAATATGGAAAAATAATAACTTGAATTTTGTTAATAGCGAGCTTGAAGGAAATCCATGAAAAGACATTGTATTCTGCAGATTTTTTAATTTACTCAATTTAATGTATCTATCAACCTTGTAAAAAAGGATACGCGCTAGATACTTGGATTTTACAAAGTTTACAAGTGAGGGAGCCGATGTAATATCTTAAAATAATCGTTGAACGCAGATTAAAATAGCGAGGAAGTAGGTGACCTGATACATCAATTTCATTATGTATGGTGCACGTTGCAACATAATATTCATATTATTATAATATATTTAGTGTTCAGGTCGTAAGGATTTCTTAGGACATAATTACTACGTGTGTGTTGAGGTGTGTAATGCAATGTTAGTTGCATTAAAATAAATATGTCTAAAGTGGCTAATTGTCAATCTAATTGTAATTATCTTTTGACAGCGTAGCGTAGCGCAGTTGGTTAGATGCCGGCTATGAAATGAGAGGCCGCAGGTTCTATCCCCGCACCGAGACAACTATTTATGTGAACCACGGGTATTTGTTTCGGGTCTGGGTGTTTCTGAAACCGAAAAGTATCTGGTAGTTTCTGATACTCACGACACAAGATTCGATCTTAGATTCGATTATTTATTTATCACGGTCGGCCAAATCGAAAGCTGGTAGATCTCCAAATTGTAGTTTACAAATTAAAAAGTTTCAGTTTTGTTTTGTATCAAGGAATTTCATACACCGTAGCAAGAGCAACATATTACATTCAGCTTTTTGTAAAGCAGCGCTACCACTTAAAGAGTCGGAAAAATTAAGTATGATTTTTTAAATATAATAATTCTTTCTGAATGGATTGTGTGTGACGTAATATTTGGCTAATCCTCTTCGCAACAATGTAACTCGTTTCAATCAATCAATCCAATCCATCAGCCAAAGGAAGTCCACTGCTGAACATAGGCCTCTCCCAATGATTTCCACAGTGACCTGTTGGAGGCAGCCTGCATCCAGCGACGTCCCGCGACCTTTACCAGGTCGTCTGACCACCTAGTGGGTGGAAACCATGTAACTTGTTATCTGAACGATATTATCGTTTCTTGGAAACATTACACCATATAAAGAGTGTTATTCAAATGATACGGGCTTTATCGCCATACTACCTCTCGCTACAATGATTTTACATATGTGTACGTGAAGGGAAGTTTAGTCAGTTGAAAGCATTGTTTTTATGAAGCCATTTATTTCTTGATTTTTTGGGGATAATATAGAAAATATTGACTGTTTAAGAGTTGTTTCGACTGGGTATAACGACATGTATATACTCTATTGAGCTCGGAATCGAACTGGCAACATATCTTCCGTATCAAATTGATCAATTGTAGGTCAAAAGACATTGACCTTTCTTCTGTTTCAACATACAAACATCTGCCCAAAAAATCGCATTCATTCATAATTTTCTTGCCTAGCACAATTAAGGCCGATTTTTCTGATTCCACATCCGTACACGTAAGTAGGACCGGTGACCGCTTGAATTAACATAAAACGGCTGAAGGATTTCCCGAGATTGGACGCCTCCGAGCGTGAATGAAAAAAATACCAACTGATGATTTTTGCACCGCACGTTTTTCATTTACCAAAATTATTACAATCTGCCGACATAAATTGGAAAAGTATGAGATATTCTGGGAGAAGCTTTAAAATGGGCCGAATTTTGTGTTGTAAAGCCTGAGGTGAAATTTGGGTCGCAATTCGCCAATTTTCTTGGAGGTGTATTCTTCTTTCTCTGATATTTAACATGACAAGTCAATTTGGTTAGAAGATTAACATGAGTTACTCTCGTGTTACCGCTGCTTTGGTGATTATTTCATAACATTTCCAGAGAGTAGAGTTCCTTATGGTTGCAGATGAAATTTGAATACTTGTAGTTAATATAATTATTTCTAGTACTAACATAATATATCGTTTATTTAAACACCAACCCCGACATTTAACACAACTAAGTATTATTTAAAAAATATATTTAAATGAACTCTACCAACATTTAATTTCCCTGTAATAAGTTTTACAATAACTATTCATACCTGAAAAATCCATCGGTAAAGTGTTATAAAATATAAAAGTAAAATTAGCTGTACAACATTTGTAATTTGCTTAAAAGTAAAAATTCATAAAAGTTACCCGATTTATTTCTTCCAAAGTAGGGTAAAAGGAACCAGTGTGACAATAATTCAAATAAGTGCTCAATTAAGAAGAAAGTAAAAGTACGAGAGGTTGGAAACAAATGGACCTAAAGTTAAATCGAAAACAAAAATATAAATTACCCATAATAATATTTAAAATGCGTTTTGTGGTATATACAGTGACGTAATACGTTAAGTTTTAAAGTATCAATAAATCAATCAAAGTAAAAAGAAGCATATTGCGCATTGAGATCGAAAACACAATAGGAAGAAGAAACTTCAATAACTTGGAAACGTTAACCAATCTTCACATAAAACGAATAGCTTGAGCAAAGAAAAGTTGCGTGTAAAATCACAAATTGAAATACCTTCACAAAAGCTACAAGACGAAACGAGTGTGTTTTTACTACGAGATGAAAACCTTACCCGCTGGTATCCCCAACGTTGCCTGCATATAATTAACGAGTAACCATACAAAAATAATTACTCCCGACAAAAGAACCATTGTGTTACCGAGTCAATCAGAGACTACGCTCGTATCTCCGAACTAGTCTGTTTACTGGACAAGTTTCCACGCTCAATCTCCTACCGGCGTACATTCAGTTTGACATCTTCTCATTGCAAAATAATTTTACATCTACGATAGACGTGTATACCAACTAGCAGTTGAAAGAGTGGGACTAGGCACGATAAGTCGTGGAGACCTGACTGCTGACATATTAAGTAAGGCACGATAAGTGAAACAACACGCTTAATTCTCGTACAGATCGAACTGTCGATAAGATAAGTAAAGTAGAAGCACGATAAATAGTGTGACGTGAAACTAGGCAACATAAGCAGTCGCGTGAACCCGACTATCGATACAATAAGTTTAATAAGACTTGTGGAATCGATTATTGACGCAATACTACGCACGATAAGTAGTATCACCACAATAAGCGGGACTTGCCACGATTAGTAGTGGTGTGTTGGCGACCCTAAGGCCTGCTCGTGCGCCGCGGGGCGCCTGCAAGCTGGGCGAGCACGCGGCCATGCTCGCCGTCGCCATCTGCTGCATCCTGGTGCTGCTGCTGGTCTTCATCATACTCATCATAGTGGTTGGACAGAACATGGAGGCCAAGGGCGGCTCCTAGCGGGCCCGAGGTGAGTTATATAATTTTGACGAAAATGAACCTGTATTTTGTACAAAGGCTTTTGTTGACAACGTAGCACACCATTGTCATGTTATGAGGATATCAGGCAAACGTATTCATTGCATAAATTACTAAGGAACTACACCGACCAGTGTCTGAACGGTGTAGTGGGCAACATTCCATGATATTTGCTTGAAACGATCATAACACGGCCATGATATGCTACGTTATAGTGGACAGAGAGGTGACCGACATATTTGTATTCATAGTTTACAGATTTCGTAACAGCCTTCTCGGCGCAATTGATTAAGAAGTTGACTGTGAAACGAGGGACTACGGGCTCGATTCTTGCGCCGAGACAAATATTTGTGACCGAGAAGTGTTTGATTGTCTGACTGTTGTGAGGTCCACAGTTCTCCGCTAGATTCTAATACCCACGATACAAGTCTCCTAAGTGATAGGTTTAATGCGAGGGTTTATCTGGATAGATACAAATATTTTTATATTCCCGTAACAAAAAGTATTCAGCGGAAAAATATTTGCAAAACATTTTTTTTAAATCTCTGGCCGGATAATTGCAATTACCGCATTCTAGCATATAAATTCGACAATTTTATAATGGTCCTCCTGATGTGCGATCCTTTAAATCCAATACAAAACCAATCGCGCTTTAAACTGAAATTGGTTTTGTTTATCATTTAATTAAATACTATACATAAAGCTGGTGCGATATGATAAAGCGCTTTGTTCTACCGGAACGTGTTAATTAAAAACAATTTATTTATCGTTTTTGTGACGAGCACCGTATACTTGGCAATCCCTGAAAGAGCCATGTTATGAGTATATCAGGACATGGAGACTGTCCCACCCTCACACCTGCCACTGCAACTTCTGTAAGCCAGCCAGTGGCACGCATTTTAATGACACCGAGCATTGAAGCTAAGCGTGTCTCCGGGAATATGTAAATTGTCTTTAACCCGCAACGAAATCAATCATATAGTTAAGGTCAGGAGATAGAGGAATGTCGTACTACTTGATACTTCCTCTATATGTTGATACGCAAGATTGCACCATGTATGTTCAATTTGAATTTTCGACATAATCAATCAAATGATAGCTGGTTTTAATTATGAAGAAATGTTCTTAAAAGAGCATGCATGACATCAGAGAGTGCTCGAGAATTTTATAATTTACCAATTGGTATTAATCGTGCAATATATTGGGTATTAGCCATCTATTGTCCAAATTACTTAACCTTGTTAACAACAGGCTCCGTGACCAAACAAGGACAGCAATATTACAAAGCTCATATAATAAAATCGAAAAATATTGAGGTATCTGGCTGTCTGAATAAATCCGGTTTTAACAATAGGTATTATATCGATTGTTACCCGTGATTCCGGCACATTCACCCGGGAGGGTGAAATCAAATTTGGGCCGCACATGCCGCTTTATTTATGTATCCCTTATCAGGTGTTGCCTAAACCGTAATTTATAAGGCGAGAGACGCTAAGTTTTCGGTTTATGTTCGAAATTCTGGGATGACAAAGTTTCTCCATGGTCTATTCGAGGAATTGTTAGTTATATGTGATAATAGCTGCTAATGACCAAGCGATGGATGAGTTTTACTCAAGAAAAGTGGTCATTGACGGCCATGTATATTAAACCACGTGAACTCATTACCGGGTATCCATCCATCATCCATCCATCTGCCAAAGGAAGTCCACTGCTGAACCTATGTTCAGAGGCCTATGCCTCTCCCAATGATTTCCACAGTGACCTGTTGGAGGCAGCCTGCATCCAGCGACTACCGGGTATAGGCCAATACTATTATTATTTATGGATTTGGTTTCGGTAACTATATCATGACTTGTGTTTGATCAATAAACATAAACATGTTTCTATTTATCGGCCTTATTCATAGACAGTTTTAAAATCTATTTTATTTATCCAATGTTTTGTACCTGTCGAAGGACTTTCGAATTCTGTTAAAGGGAAGAAGACAAAACATCCGATATCTAAAATAGGTTTTAAAACTGTTTGTGAATAAGGCCGTAAGTGTTCAGGGGCTGAAAGGCTCTCACAAAATAACCGACACATGAATTTTACATGGTGGTAAGGATTTTGTATTCCACATCGACCACCGTGACGTTAATAAATCCTTCATATTGACTAACACAAATCAGTAAAACTGGGTTGAACATCTTATTACCGTGATAGGAATATTTGCACCTGTCACCAGGCACACTATAGTTACTTTGACGTACATAAATTTATTTCTAGCCAGGTATCCAAATATATATAGTATACCAACAGAACAAACAATTTCGAACGTTGTCGTATCCATTGCTGCTTCAACGACGAGATACAACAGTCTAACCACTAGATATCCTTATAGAGGAGGCATTGGAGTGCATCTTGAAACTGAAGGCTATTGGAGCGAGCATAACGATTGAGACACAAAGCGGTTGAAGTTGTCGCGACTAATCGCCCGCTGCAGTTTAATCAAAGGCTTGCGGCAAGTTTGTCGTACCGCATTATTTACTAACTGGGGAAAACGAATTTCTCTTGTTTTGAAAGATTGTTTTTGAATGCAGTTTTAGATTTGTTTCTGTTTCGATTTTATTTATAAATAGACATGAGGTTCATTGTAAAAAGGTTCTTATTGTACTTTTTTAGATAGGCAGCATCAACGACTCCTATGGCGTTGCGAGTGGTCGTAGACGATTGTGATAGCTAATTATCAGGTGTCCCGTCTGCTCCCTCATCTCGTACTCCATAATAAATCTTAATCGTGTAACATACATACATACATACATAACCACACGCCTTTTTCCCAGAAGGGGTAGGCAGAGATGCTACTAGAACACCCACGTTTCGCCTTGTATATTCCGTCCCACGATGTGATAGGGGGCGAGCCTATCGCCATATCGGGCACAAATTCCTGACTCCGGGCTAATAATGAATAGAAAAATCCAATATCACTTTGCCCGACCCGGGATTCGAACCCGAGACCTCAGCTTTGTAATCATACCGTAGTACAACTACGCCACCGAGGCAGTCTGTAACATAATCATCGTGTAACATAATTACTCAGTTCACTGAACACCTCGTGCAATAATGAATAATACTATCACTATACCAGCACTGCGGACCGAAAGAAGTCACATGAGATTTTTCAGGCTGGAACACACGCATACCTTTTTTCATCTTAAGTCTTAAGCCCAGGACTTTACTGTTCACAGCTTCTCCCACCACTAGAACAGTAAACAACTCAAAACAATGTTTAAAAAAGGCTTAAGCCGCAATCCTCAAACGCACGTTCGCTACAACGAGCTCATGTTTTTAATCTCATTACACGTTGCGTACGCTTAATTAACGTGTATTCTAACTTTGTTGCGTCCAAGTTTTTTACCGAAATAATGAGGTGTAATTATGTAATAGGATCTTGTATGAGAGATACTATAAACACGAAGAGCACAAGTAACGCAAGGAGTTTGTAATAACAATTTGAAAAGGCAAGCGAATGATGTCCCTTAACACGAGATGTGGAAGCAACTTTATAACACTATAATATGGCTCTTGAATTTACTAGTCATTAAAATAAGCCGAAATTGTTATCCGACTCGGAATTCCAATCCCCATCTTCATTTTCACCTGGCCATAAGGCCGCCATGTTTTCTTTCATCCTCTCTCTTTCTCTATTCAGCCGGTGGAAGTTAATTGTAGAACTTTAAATTGACGTTGTATATTGTTTAATAATTGCATATTAATTATATTCGCTGCCATAACTAAGTTATTGATGATGATGAGTATAAAGCAAGAAAATATTTGTATGCATTTGTGTGATGAACTATCATCTTGATTTTAATATTATTATTTTTTGTTATACATATACTATTTGTTAAGAACGGTTCTAGTAAAAAAATATCATGCTACGGCTTAAGTGAACAAAGCAGTAACCTCAAACGTGAACTTATATTAAACGCGTATGAATCTGGGCGAATGGTGCAAGGCATGCTATTCCTTCATATGCCCAGTTTAATTAAAGAGGACTCGCTTGCAACAGGCATGCATAGTTTAATATGGAAATTGATGTCTCGCGGAATATTGTTCAGTTGGCACGTACAGAGCCTGCGTTCAGAGACTTAGAGTCCTAATTAAAATATACTACGTTCTGTGGCGAAACTCAAAGAGAACGCTTTATGTGGGCGAGGGAAGGCGAAAATCTGTGGGCGGTGGAAGCCGAGGTTCCGCGAACCAACGGGCCTCGTGCTTCGAAACTTCAAGTGTTTCTTAGTAATGAAAATATTTATAGTTAGAACTTAGAAATAACTCAACGTAAAGACTACGTATAAGGCTGTTGGGACTTATTAAAAGGCGTCTACTCTAATACTAATTGGTTGAGGAGTCGCAAAATTCGTGTCGCCCAAGTAAAAAGTTCGGTTTTGCGGGACATTGACGACAAACCCTTGTTTTTGTTTACATCTGTGTAATTTATCTTAAGTGTTGTGTACTCCTTTAAGTGGTATACACATCAGAATGTAACAGAAGAAAAATAAGTAATATGTTTTTATGTATATATTGTTGGAGAACCTGATAAATTGATAAGACCTGATAAATAAGAAGAGAATTTGATAAATAAATAAATTAACCATTTGAAGTTCGTTATACCAATAAAAATAAAACAATTAAAAGAAAACATAACAATCATTCATGTAGCTTATTAACACATCAGCTCGATTTATCCATAGTGTTAACTTATTGCGCATACCAACATGACCAACATGACCAACATTAAAAAACCTCAGCGTTCCAAAGAATTTCCATTAACACATTACATTCTTGCGGAGCTTGCAGCAGCTTGTATCACGGCAGCTAGTGACATCTAGTGGCCGCTAGTGGCAGTATAATGGCCCAAGCATCTCTCAACCGACATAATGACCTCAGCGCGTGTAATTGCTTCTTCACGCTTCGCTTAAAGGACTCAGGGCTTCAAGTATGAATGGGGTACCTCGGTGAATGAGAGGAATATGGCTAGGTCTTGGTTTTAGTAAAGCAAATGATAGATTAATAGGTAGATGGACATTATATGTACAAAACCTTTCGATTTTGATTATGGAAAAGACCTTTTTTAAAGGTGTCTGGCAGTATCCGTAGCGCTGAGCGCAATTGGTAGAGAAGCCGGATGTGAAATGATGCTTTGTGATCGATTTCCTCACCGAGACAAATGGTTACGTGATTCACAACATAATTCTTGGTGGCCACATCTTACTTTAAGGTTAAGACTTTACTTTAAGATTAAAATAAAAAATAAAATAATACTGTATGTGTTTTTCCAATGTCTTGGTTTCAAAGGTTTTGATTCAAAGTATGCATCGTATTAAGTGATATAGACTTAAATGTTCATGTTTACTGGATTAAGACGGCTATTATATAGAACCTGCTTGTATAAGTGCCTCGTCCCGCCGATCAGAGTTGCCAAAACAAATGCTATACCATTTAATGGCTAAACTACCATTGGCAGTACTCAAATCATTCACACTAAAGTAGCATGAAAATAAACAAAAATATAGAGTGAAACGCGATTGAAACATTCATACTAAGCGCAGTACGCGAACGTTCAGTTCATTTGTGTTCCGGAAATGGAGCGAGAGCACGCGGCAGATTGCATGCGCTGCACGGTACTGCCGACACTTGTGACAGTTGCGCCATCTAGCGGACAGGGTACATTATTGTTTTATAAATAAAAGTCTCTAGACATTTATATGGTAATGTGAAAATGAGATGGTTCACAGTGCGGTCCAAGTAGGATCGAATGCCAAGAATATTATAGGACCGTTTTAGAACTGTCTTTCCAATTTATATGTCGCCGAAAGCGCTGTTGTGAAATTAATAAGAATACTTTTTCTCTCTGTTAGTAATATTGCAGTTTATAGACGAAGTGCCAGTATTACTTAAAGGTGTTATACAAACATTGTCTATGCTAGTTATATTATCTTGGCTATGTTTACTTACTTCTCGTGTCGTCTCTTGACATGCGTTCCATACTGTCTATGTACTGTATATATTTGCTTAATATATCCTAGTTAATCTTGTTTGCTAGTTTATTTATTTTTTTAAACTTATCACTCTCTTCACATTTTATTGCATTGGACATGTTAGTACTTACTATAAGTTTACGAGTATAAATGCTACTTATTTATGAGTATATTATGAAAACATATTTCAAACAATGCGTGAAATACATATTTTTGAATTTTAATTGTAGTTCCAAATTTCGCCACACGCCAATAGATTTTAGGTGATCTTTAATTTGTTATACATAATTTAAAGTCAAAAATTTTAGATTGATAATAAATTTCTATGCTTTGTATGATTTAGTTAAAATATTCGATGAATTGGAGTGGATTTGAAGACGTATTTAACCCCTTCAGACCTGATTTTTTTTACCTGCACAATGCAAACTTGGGTCGGCTACTGGTCATAACTTGCCAAAAACTGTCATTAAACGCCAAGAGATGGCGTTGCAACTAATGAACTAATGAACACAACCGTTTTTAGTTGCAAATAATGTGAAATTAATACTTAAATTTATGTTTATATTATATGTGTACAATTGTGTACACCAGGTCTGAAAGGGTTAATACCCAATTCAATTTGCGTATTACCTAGTTATAATATATTCCGGTGTAAATGGAGTGATTTAAAATATCTGTATCTATTCATTTTCATTCAAATGCCGCGGTATAATTTTGGTCAGAGGTTGTCAAGCGCTGAATTGCTCTACATTACCTTAACTTTCTTTATAGTCGCATTTGGTTTTGTTTTGGTATTAGATTTAATATCAAAATATTACTGAAAACATGTATCTATGTACGTACGTAATCATTAATTCGTTATAATATATATATAAAACATAATAATAATTGAGTGTTTTTCAATGTATTTTTATAGGTTTTTATTTATTTAGCAATACAGTGATATCAAATATTGTTGAGTAGCTGATAAATGTATTCTAATATTAAATCTTTCAGCTACAAAGCATTTGGTGAATGGAAAAATAACAACAACTTTGCCAACGTGGTTTATATAGACAAATAACGATACCCTATAATAAATCTAACAAAGTTCCGCAGAAATACTCTATTTATATTATAATAAAACAACTCGGTATGAAATGGAATCGCTGGATCGGATCTTGGTCCTTTTATTTGAGCGCGGAAGCTCCACCGACTGCTGGAATAACAGATAATTTGGTTATTTCTGTCTGGGTGCTCGACTTCATCGATTGATCTAGTTTCTTCAGCTCTTGTGCATTTGTTACCGATATTTATTTTGTTTTCTACGTAAGTAAGGAAACCATGATGCTATTTTAAAGCGTTAATGAATAAAAATGTCATTTGGTATTATAATTTCGGTGTAAAAGTGAGGTTGGCATTTAACAAATTAATTTGAGGAAAAGAAGAGTTTAAAACATATGTATTTGGGCGTATGTATAGAACTAAGAGATGTAAGGTCCCAAATGCAATATCTAAGATGGACGGCCATTTTGGGTTATTTTTTTATTTGTCTGCCCGGTATAATTAGCAAGTATTTTCTTTACATTTAAAGGACTACAGTACGGCCGACGAATCATGGCCGCCGTGAACATAGCCACAGAGCAATGTTTGCGTTGTACATTCAGGAAGAAAAAACTTAAATACAAAATATGACAAATAAAAATAGACTTCTTTATAAGAAATAAATATGGTAAATGTTTTCATAAAATGCTCAATCATAATAGCGACAACGAAACGAAAGGAAAACCATTTGCGCGAACTTCAGGCCGGCCATATCTCGTCGGCTGTTGTGTACTAAATGTTTGTTGCGTCGACCCACGGGAGTGAGAGTCAGGGGTAGATAGAAAAAGTCTAATCAATCCTTAATGAAGTTTACTTGCCTCCTGGTGTTTGTATTGAAACAATTGAAAGCAATTTATTAAAGCACCCTTTATTAACACCAGGGTCTATCAACACAATTCCAACATTTAATCGGATTAACTGAATTAATTCTGATTGCTTCCATTGATACAAGCGTGAATATAAGAGGAATAAAATATAATTTTTTGAGAATGTATGTTGTAATATCGACCTATCTTGACAGCCTCCGTTGCACAGTTGGTAAGACGCCGACTGTGAAACGAGAGGCCGCGGGTTCGATTCCCGCACCGAAACAAATATTTGTGTGAATCACTGGTATTTGTTTCGGGTCTAGGTCTTTGTAAGACCGAAAAATCTCTCGTAGTTTCTGATACCCACGACACAAGACTCGATCTTAGTGTGGGGTCAGGACTATGTATGTGACTGATGGGTTTATTTATTTATTTATTATTTATTTATCTGTTTAGTACTGTTTCATTGGACTAGTAATAGTTCCTAAGGTCTGTGAAACGGGGGATTGTAGTTTATTTGAGTTTGATTGTCCGTGGTATCTAGTGTTATTAAAAAAACACATTATAGGTATTACGTGAGACTGACTATTTCCTGACTGACTTGAACTGTTATTAAAATATGAGACAAATCTTTTAGGTCTATCCGTTTGGAATTTGGGAGCTACTAAGCTTAAGAAAAACAAGCAAAAATCGCCTTAAGCCATAACCCTCTTTGTATCCTAGTAAAATCTCCACACATGAAATTATACTGCACGATACTTCCTTAAAATTCCAGTTCTAAATCACAAATTGAAAATCAAAAAGCAACTCGACGATATTCCGCATTTGCAGACTCCGTTGGCTTCGCTAGTGAAGTAAAACACCTGGATTACGCGCGCGGTAAGCCGCTTGCCTCAGATCAATGGCACTAACCCGCGGGTGAATAGAGGTCGCTAGTGAGGCCTTATTGAGGCTTCCGACTTGTATTCTGCTGGTGTTATTTACCTTCTTGGTGTATTTTATGTACTGTTATGGACTGCTTGGTTTTTTATGTAACTTTGGCTAAGGTTTAAAATTACTCGTAGTGTATGAAAATGAAATATGTAACAGATTTTAAGTTTGAGCTGTAAAAAAACAACAGTTAAAACTGCGTTCAATTTGGTGGAATATTTTTTACGTGTTACACGTGCAAACATTTGTACAGACCAAGACACAATAATTTGAGAAATTGGCCGACAACGTCACCTAGCGATTTATGAAGAAATCCTAGTACGGAACTCTTAAAGGAGAGGTGTTAAAATGGCGCACATTTCGCACCAAACGGCAGAGTACAGGAAGGTTACTAAATCAGACAATAACGAGATGACAAACATAGTCCAACGGTTCGCAGCGAACAAATACAGGACTAACGGGAGCGCGGCCGACAAAGTTATATGAGATAATGCTAATGCTGTTGACTCTCGTACAAATAAATATTAGAACGGGAAATAGACAATGATAGATTCGCCGTGTATTATTTACGTGTTTACCCTTTGAGTTTGTGTTTGGAAATGTGAGAAGCGAATAATGGTCATTTCCGTACGATAAACTAATACTTATTTTTACATCCCTCAGGAATCGTAATTATTTTCTACATAAAAAGTACTCTGTTTCTTTTCTGTATTCCTGACAACATACGTTTAAAATATATTTATATTTTAAAATATATTTATAAAACATGGCAAAATAAAACTTATATTTAAAATGCCTCGGTGGCGCAGTTGTACTACGGTATGATTGCAAAGCTGAGGTCTCGGGTTCGAATCCCGGGTTGGGCAAAGTGATCTTAGATTTTTCTATTCATTGTCAGCCCGGAGTCCGGAATTTGTGCCCGATATGGTGATAGGCTCGCCCCCTATCACATCGTGGGACGGAAAATACTAGGCGAAACGTGGGTGTCTTGTTAGCACCTCTGCCTACCACTTCTGGGAAAAAGGCGTGAGTTTATGTATGTATGTATGTGTGTATATATTTAAAATGAGGTATACGCTTGGAAACTAAAAAAGAATTTTCCAAATCGGTGTAGGCATATTCGAGTAATCAGTGAACATAAATAAAATGAATTGAGAACCTCCTCCTGTTTTGAAATCGGTTAATAAAAAGTACTCTCTGTTATTTTCTGTATACCTAACAACATATATTTAAAATTTAATGACGATCGATTAAGTAATTAAGGAGTGGAAATGTAACAAAGTCAGTTTCGTATTTATAATATCTAGAAGATAAAGATTGTGCTAATGTTGTTGACTTTTACTCGTACAAATACATATTAGAAGGGGAAATAGACAATGATAGATTCGCCGGGTATTATTTACGTGTTTACCCTTTGAGCTTTTGCATGGAAATGTGAGAAGTAAATAATGGAATATGATTTTTCATATCGGTTAAATGGAAATTAATAATTTCTTTAGGGGATATGTTGTAAGCTGTAGACTCCCGATATTGATTGCAGGTCGAGCCTTCCACTACTACATTTTCTGTTTAGGAAATTTCATATGAGTTTCCAGGAAGTGGAATTTGTGTCTTGCCCGAAGATCGTCTCTTATTACAGCCTCGGACGGTAATAGACTCGACAAACCGTGGATGATACTTCTGCTACTTAATACCTCCGCAACGTTACGAGCATGAGCGTATGAATGTATGTAATCATAGATCCATGAGCAGATTCGCAAACAAAAGCTTATGCGCAACAAACTTTACAACCACAAAACAAGCTCGTTCCATATTCAAAAGCTCGTTTAATGAATGGTGTAATCAAAAAATTAACTTTACGACCCACCGCGCCCGTGAATTGTCATGCGTAGCGACGCCTACGCCGTAGCACAATTGTAGCAGTCACGTAGCACACCCGACTCCTATTTACATACGCGATTCTCATTGTACTTTAATAAATGGATTCAGTCCCACGCTGATTCCATTAGTAGTAATACCTTTGGGTAAATATTGATTCTAATTACGTTTAATTATAAATTCAGGTATTGTGAAGTTAATTTTTTTTTCATTAAAATGAAGGCAAGATGTTTTGTTAGTCGTAATACGAAATAAATAGTAGTTTACTGAGTTGGGTAGATATTTATGATAATAGAATTTCCCGGCTGGCTTTATTTAATTAGAAAGGGTTTAGTTCGCTTTTAATACGAATATGGAGTTTCATAAGATACATTAACGTTGTTAATTTACTGGGCCGGTAGCTCAAATAATTATATTGGGCAAACAGAATGATTTAATTGGTTTTGTGTATCTGATTGTGACTGAATAGCTTTTAACTCGTAACTACTAGTGATTAATTAATGAAATGCATAGTGTAAAATATAATTATCTAATAATAAATGAGTTATAACCAGTTATGCTACATAAAGGCCGTAAGTACGATCCTTATGTCGGGTCTGGTTGTTTGTGAGATCGAAAGGTCTTTCGTAGTTCTGATACTCGATCTTAGTGTGGGGCCAGGACTATGAATGTGACTGTTGGGTGTATTTATTATTTGTATCTGTATCTGTATCAGCCCATGTAGGTGCCACTGCTGGGTACGGGTCTCCTCTACAATCGAGAGTAGGATTGAGAGGGGTTAGGCTACATACTCCACCACGCTGGCCTAGTACGGTTTGTACAATATATATATGTTTTACGGTTTGAGTGTTGAGGGACCATTTACTCTTAAAAAAATAGTCTTCATCATCTATTTTTCATTTAGGAAATCTTTATATTTCCAATTTCGCAAGTTTTGTGTCCAGCAATCTATTACAGGCCACATAAGCCACACTATTCAGGCAAGGAAATAGGCTGCAATGCTTTCAAAGTACGTTTAGTTTGACTGCAGCCGATACAGAGCGATCAATGCATGCGTATTGAAAGTAAATACGGTGGAGTGGATGCAAGTCGTTTAACTGTTCAAACATCACTCGGGTCGGGAAAGATTTGCATGGCTGTCGTGTTTTGATAATGTTTTTAATAATTTGAATATTTCTGACATAATAAATAACATAATATTGTATATGTACAGGCTTTATTAATCAACTGAAGTGACATCGGAGGAAAAATAATTTCAAAACGAACATTTCATAAAGCCAGAATTACAGTTATTAATAGCTTTTTTCATCTAGTATGGCAATGAGTGTAAGGCAGTTGATGGTGTGATACCATCCAGACAGAGTACCAATTGCCATGAGTCTATCAAATCTTGCTACTCTACACAATTATTCCAGAATACTAACGTTGTCCTCTGTACCTCATTATATTTGGGGTGGCGGTACGTCTTTTGTTTCTATAAACCTACAACTGAGATCCATTCCATTTGTAGTTACCTTTAGACGCGCTTAGTATCAGGCTCACCTTAGATGTGCTCGCTTAGTGTCTGATAGCCAGACGACCATGTTGAACTGTCGGTCCAGGGTTTTCTATTAACTTTTTTTGGCTAAAATAACAACACTGGCAAAAAATATTAAATAATATTTAAAAAGAGTAAAGCAAAAAAGCACAATTTGAATAAAGAATGTTTTGAATTCGAATTTGAAATTTTAATAAAATCCATTCATGCACTAATAACTGGCAACCATTGAAAGTCTTGTACATTTTTAAACGATGCCAGCCCTACTTCACAAACAGTTCTAAATAAACGCAAACATTGAAACGATGTTTTGAAATGTCTGAAATAACACGCTCCGTGTCTTTCGATATCGAGCTTCGATTTGAGGATATTTCGTATTTATTTTATGATTGATGGCTTTGATGGGGTGGCTTAAAGCGAACCTTTTTGAGGAAAATACGATGTTTTTCTTCAGGAAGTTAATAATTTGCTGTTTGTTTTATGATATTGATTATTATTATTGGAATGATTCCGGAAGGTATTCGTGATATAAGACGTGAAGTATAATGAAATATATTTATACTCAATATATAAGTTCTTGTCTGAGTCTTTGAATGAATAGCTATAGGTCCCTTAATAAGCTAATCTCAAATAATTACCGGCGATGGTTTTTTTATCGACACAGAATAATACAAACCAATATACATATTTATACTTTTTACTCACTAAACCTACGTATTTAGCGTATTATTATTATACGTATTATTTATTTATTTAGCTTAGCATTAGATCAAGTGTCTAGTCTATGTTGTAATAAATGTATGTAAAATGTACTTGAAATAAAATATATCGCACGCTGTAAATATTTTTCATGCCATAAACTTCACATAAAGCCAAGATTCTACTAAGCCATGCGTTTCATTATTCAGCTAATCCCCAATTTTATTACCATAGAAGACAGATCGTTCCTTTGACAGTCTCTTCGAGCGCCCTTCAACATGGAGTGCTAAACAAAACGGGGCACATCCGTGTACAATGCGCGCCATCTTCGATACCGCAGAGCCTCTCGAGTTGGTGCCGACGCGATATTTTTCACTGACCCAGTTTCACGAAAATATATTTTTTCATCGTGACACGCGACAGGGAATTAATTGTAATGTTCTGATAATGATAGTTCGTGAATATTTTAGGCTGTACACTTCGGTTTCCTTCGTCATTGATTGATTTTAAAACTGTTTGGGTGTTTTGGCGGGAAATGAGAATTGTGACAGTTTGGTAATTGGTTGATGGTTTTTTTATCGTTGTTAAATTAGTTTTAAACTTGTTTGTAGTGCGGTAAAAAAGTTGAGAATATTTAAATTTTAAATGGAATATAAGTGTTTTACAGTTAGTAATTGTATGATTTAGAAGTGAAGATAAGTGAGACTTTTTTTTGTTCGTTGTACTTAAGATAAGTTCTGTGAAGACTGCCGCGTTAAATGAAATCAATTTCATCAAGACATTCAGTTAGTGCCTACACAAAGTAATTTGTAAATACATCCAACAATCACACTTTTACTCATGACACAACACTATTTGGTCTAAAAACACCTGGACACGAAACAAATGTTTGTGGTTCAACCAAACATTTGTCTTCGGGCGGCGGTCGAACCCGCGGTGTTTTGTTTAACAGCTGGGTCTAACGCGACTGTGGATGGAGTTAATTATGTGCTCATTATATTCAGTAATACATTAATGGACAATACTAATTAATTACAAGGAACAGCCGTTAATACAAGCTGATTCCTCGATTGTGCAAGCAACTGTTGATTTATGTTCCTTTCGCTCATAAAATGATAATTACTTCATATAATAATACGCTTATATGAATATTATTGTTAGGTAAATGCTTTATTTATTAATTTCTATTTAAAGAAACTACAGTCTGTTGGCATCTGTTACGTGCATTATTATATGCGTCACAGCAATTAGAGTTGATTAGGATCTGCTTTCGTCCAGCGGTAGTAACTCCGTCCCATAAAAAAAACTTTTTTAATCTCTATTGATGCACATTTCCAAATCTGGGCATGACGTCAGTCATCTCTATTCAGTCTGTCCACACGTCACAATCGCATCCTGTCAACAGTAAATTCTTCCCATAGAAATTTTACTCGATGTCTCGGTGGCGCAGTTGTACTATTACTATGGTACGATTACAAAGCTGAGGGTTTGAATCCCGGGTCGGGCAAAGCGATTTTTTTATTAATTATCAGCCCGGAATGGAAACCAGGAATTTGTGCCCGATATGGCGTTAGACTCGCCCCCTATCGCATCATGGAACGGAACACAAAAGGCGAACCGTTTGTGTCTAGGTAGCACCTGAGTCTACCCCTTTTGGGAAAAAGACGAGTTTATGTATGTGTGTATGTTTTTACTCCTGTTATAACCTCTATTGACGTACACTTCCGAATGCCGTGACGTCATTCACCTCCATTCAGTTCCTCCCACGTCACAGAGGCAGCGTGTCGTTTATCTAGCGGTGGTCGCTTGACCCAAGGCCGGCTATTGTGACCGCGCGAGAGTCTTTTGTGTGGTTGAGGTGCCACGTCGCGGTAGGTCAGGTGGCGACGTCGGGTCACATATTTGTGTATTGATTTGATGTGCTGTTAGTAGATTTACTATTGTCTATTAATTACTTTTTTAATTCTGTATCAGCCCAGATACCTCCCACTGCAGGGCACGAGCCTCCTCCACAACCGAGAGTACGATTTAGAGTGACTTGTTTAATTATAATTATTAATTTAGGTACTATAAAACTATAAATAAATACACCCAACAGTCATATACATAGTCCTGACACACTAAGATCGAGTCTTGTGTCGTTGGTATCAGTAACTAAGAGAGTCTTTTTAGCCTCACTAACACCCAGACCTGAAAGAAATACCTGTGGTTCACTCTAATATTTGTTTCGGTGCGGGGATAGAAGTTAGAACCGCAGCTTTTCGTCCGGCGTCTAACCGATTGCCCCACGAAAGCTGTTAAAATTGTGTTGGTCTGATCGAAACTTGATATACACACGTTTAATCCGTCTCGTAAATTTTTAAATACGAATTTTAATTTAATATAAAATTAATAAAATATGGGACGACTTAGCAATAAACTATAAACTAAAAAACGATTCCACATTCTATTTCCACGTATTCCGTAAGATGCGAGCGGCATATACATACATCTTTCCGCTATGCCGAGTGATTCCTCGATAGTGAGCTCTCGTGGCGAGTGCCCCTCGTCCGTACGAGTGATTACTGTTCACTCGACAGTCGATGCACGCCCCTCCGCTCTACTCGTCAACTACTAACGGAACTCGAACTGATTCCGATTCCAACTGATTCTGATTCGAGCGTGTGGTTCCGATTCGAGACGCGTGCTACGCGGCTTAGTAATAAATCTCCCGTAATTACCACTTGACTCCGATATTTCGAGTTGGAGTGTTTGGGACCGTGTTTTGCTTAATCGAAGGTGCTTGAGTTGTTTTTTTCCCGTTTGTATATGCGTCTAGTGAGTTTTCCTTTTTTGTTGTACGTTGGAGCTATATTGCTGTATTTTTTATTTAAGTGAACGAGTTGCGAACTGCGTAGTCTTGCGCTGACGTCATTTTTTCTTACATTAATTGCTAATTCATTTAAATGATATCAATTTCTTCGCGGATTGCGTGGTGCGGCTGATGTCAAGCTGTTACCAACGGAGACGCCTCGAGTTTAATATCCTTATCAAGAAAAATATTTGTGTGACCTCATACGAACCATATCTCTCTACTTGGTAAAATAATATAAAGCCCACGATTCATATACTCAATAACTATATACGAGGTCAAACAATCCAGTTTATTAAAAACAACTAGAGTCCAATAGTAAGAGCGTTCAACAGCTAAGCAGTACGTTTTCATTTCATACTTCCTTCACTAGAACAACGAAATCCATTCAACTTGGAGATTTCAGTGTATACAGCTCGGCCGGTATTTCACGTTATTTTTTCTTGTTTGCAGGTAAGAAAGATTGTGCAATCTTCTACTGAACAATGGACAGGTAAACTTTACTTGTATAGATGTTGTCAGCAGTGGCGGCTTATTCGGTGTTTTTAATATTTAGATACTTTCTTTGATATTAGCTGGGGGGATATATATGTGTATGTGCTGATAGTGACTATTGAACTACTGTTATAATGGTGGAAAACTTATCATACTCTAGATAGATACTCTTTCTGGATTACTTTGCATTTACTTTAAAGTAGCGGTTTTGTCGTGCCAATATTAAAAAAAAAACAATTAAATAAAAATTAATAATGTAATAGTTATAACAACAATCGTTTTCGCAACTAGACGGTGTAATTTTTCATTTTTTAACAAACTAATACGACACATCCGACCCTATACGATTCAGTGATTAGATGTATCTTTAAAATGGTCGGCTTAATTCGATTTAGATAGAATACACACTCTTCAACATAGTTAATAAATATTATCCAAGCATGTCATATACACTTTGTATACGTTTATGAAGTATTTTTACTAGTGTAGAGTTGTTTGGCGTTGCAATTAGTGCACCGGCTCGCTAATGAGAATCTAACCATCTTAATTCCTGCCGGGCGGAACAACATGGACCGTGTAAATTTTCTTTTTGGCGCCAACGTGCTAACTTTTGCTACAAAGTAATGATAATTAAAACACAAAAAAATACCGGGTAGTTCTTATTGTTACTTTGTGTTAAGTTACTGTGGGTTATATCAGGAATGGTTTCTAACATTGCATACTAAAATAGGTAACGGTGAAGGAAAACATCGTGAGGAAACCTGCATACCGTAGCGATTTTAAAAAAAATCTACGGTGTGTAAGTCCGCCAACCCGCACTAGGCCAGCGTGGTGGACTATATGGCCTAACCACTCTCAATCGTACTCTCGATTGTAGAGGAGGCCCGTGCCCTGCAGTGGGTCGTATATGGGCTGATACAAAAATACTAAAATAATAGGTATCATTATTACAATAGGGTTCTCTCTAGCTTGTATCATCTTGTTTAACCACAGTAAGACTGTTGAACATAAACCTCTCCCGTGGACAATAGCAACAGTATAGCAATCTGTTGGAAATGTTCCTGTTATTACGTTATCTTTCCTACTTGTCTTCGCATCCTCAATTTGAAAGCCTATATACACAGCACGCATTCCTTGGACGTATTAACTTGAAGCTGATTAACATATTTCCTATATATGATTGCATTCATTTTTCCTATCTGAATGAAACTAGAACAGTTAGTAACCTTATGAATATTTACAGAACAATTGTTCGATTGATACTTGAAATAGCAGAGCTCGGAATCATAAGCACCATTATGAGTTGGTGCTTCAAAACATGGTCCTTACTATCTGTTCTATTGAATATGCATTGATAGTGTAACAGGATCGAGTAGGTACAGACTACAGTTCGCGGGCCGCATAATGGATGCATTTCATTTGCAACTGAAGAACCCATACACTCAAACCCTCTATTAGCTTTGTTACATAGTTCGGTCTGTTAAAGTCTGTTAGGGACTGTTTAATGAAACGAAATGAATATATTTATTGAACCCATAAAATGTCATATATTATTTAGATTCAGTAATTTTTTTCTTTTTTCACTACCACCCGGTTAACCCAGAGAAGAACGGGCAAGAAACAGTAGTGTTGCTCTGTTCAAAGATAAATTTTAATTATTGCTTGATGTCAATTTAATTATTTGATGTTCCTTAAACCCACAAGTGATATTATGTAGGTCTCAGTGCTCGTTTATGATTGGGAGGGTTTTGGTCTTTGGACTGCGTCGGTGGCGTAGTTGTACTATGGTACGATTACAAAGCTGAGGTGTCGGGTTCGAATCCCGGGTTGGGCAATGTGATATTGGATTTTTCTGGATTGGACATGACATTGGCCATGGCGATAGGCTCGCCCACTATCATATCGTGGGACGGAACACACAAGGCGAAACATAGGGGTCCTGGTTGCATCTGTATTTTTATGTAAAATTTTGGTCTTAATCTACCACGTTGGTCTAATTAGGATTTTTGAACGAGAGGAGATGTGTTAAGAACCCCTTTCGGTACCTAAATGGTGGACCAACGTGGCACGATAGTGGCACCGACCTTCCAGTCAGACACGCTTGCATCCTAATGCGGACTTATGGACAGCGATATTATTAAGCTCACTTTACGTAGTTTTCTTCACAGTGAAAACTAGAGATTAAATATGAATGCGCACCTAAATTCATAATATCAGTACGCCATTCATTCCATTTCCATCAATGCTATCATCTTCAGCTGTGAGTGCTCTTGTTTTAATAAATAAATATTGCGCAAAAGCCGTGCAAATTCAATGACGCGAGAGCTTAGTAAGCGATTACCCTATTGAGGGGAATTAATTGAATTAGCGACGCATTTGCCGCTGTTTACATCCCTTAGCTTGGCAGGTGTCCGCATCAGGCGGAGTTTAAACCTTGCTCATTGAGGGGCGAATCGTCCTTACGTTTAGAATGCATTTGTTTACATTCTTTCTTTGGGGAAACATGGAACAAACACTATACTGGGTAATATTTTTTTATAATTATTGCGAAAGAAGATAGACGTACCTAACTTCTTGAAAAACGGGTAGCTTTGTTAATTACTGTAATGCCTAGGATGCAATTAAATTAAGCTAGATATTATTTAGTTAGTGTTGACTAGATCCTGTTGAAGGGGATAATTTTCACAATCTGAAACGTAACGATGAAAAAGTCTCTAAAAACGTTGCACTGGAAGTTTGATTTCAGATGTAGTAGTTTTTTTTAGAAATTCCACTAATCACACGAAATAGCATGGCATGGTAACTACTATCAAGCCCTTCCTATAGAACAGCAGGTTATTGATTTTTTAACATTATTTAGCTTCAGCTTTAAAATAATTACCTAATTTATCCGTTACGTCCAAATTACGAAGGCTTGGAGTTAAAAAACACCAGCATCTTCAATAAAGAGTTTCTATTCTTCGATAAAAATATTAATGTTGAACGAGCAGCTTTGCTATTTAATTTAACTTCTTACAGTTTCCACATAAGTTCAGTGGCACGCCTTCAAAATTCAAGAGCTAGCCTCCAATATGTGGGACTTGTACAAGTCGGTGTTGCAAACTTGAATTCCCGAGATGAGGGGTAAAGGGATTTTATAAAGGTTGTACGCGATAATGTACGCAAATCTGAAACATATTACGTGGATATCTATTTGAGTCTACAAGGGGATGAGAAATAAAGTTGTGAAATGTATATCAGGCCATATATTCACCTGATTTGTATTTCCGGTTTAGAGATAATTCTGTTTTATAGACCTTACTTTTACGCATACGGCACGGAACGCAAATGCAGTTTTAGCCAGACTGTGACAGTGTCGTCTTCTGAGATAGTATTACTGGACGGTCGAGGTAATTATACTGAGCATATTCGAAACGATATACTATACTACTACTGCTACGAGATACGCACTATAACGGTGAAGGAAAACTTCGTGAGGAAACCTGCATACCATAGCGATTTGTATAAATTTCTATGGTATGTAAAAGTCTGCCAACCCGCACTAGGCCAGCGTGGTGGACTATATGACCTAACCACTCTCAATCGTACTCTCGATTGTAGAGGAGGCTCGTGCCCTGCAGTGGGTCGTATATGGGCTGATAAAATACAATACAATACATTACAATATTCGATACGAAAAGTATGTCTGAATTCTAACCGCCACTGTTGGTCACTTCGAATTATTTTAACAGTTTGTTTAATTGCAGTTACTCTAGAGAATTATAACATCCTACCATAATATATTTTTACATTATAGAGACCATACTGAAACTCATTACTTAATTATTACAACCACAGATTCGCTTGAGGTACTAAAACATTCAAATAAAAAAGGCCAAGGAAACCTCATTGTCTTCTAAGGCACCCTTAATATCACCGCAGAACAAAAGAAGTTCAAAATTAAATTCACCGAAAATACTTTCGGCGGTTCCTTTGTCCGTGAATAATCGGGAGCGTGATGGGCCGATCTTTGGCAACCCTAAATTATCTCGGTTCGACGGGCTTAGATAAAGCGTAATCCATTATTGGAGCCAAATCTCCCTCACGTTTCGGCCTCCCATTCTCTTATAGGATGGAATTAATTTTTTCACGTCTGCTATCTAACCGCGGGAATCTTTAGAATTCGCATGACGCGGGAATAATGGAGACTCGCGATTGTGATAATACTTTTTGTTATTCAGGTTACAACTCTATCTGGCCTGGTTTCAAGGCGTATAAAAATTTGAATTTAGTGCGTGTTGTTTATACTTATAGCTGTAAGTATTGGTGAAAATCAGTGATTCTTAAATCTCTTTTTTTATGTAAAATACACTCGGGGTTACAAAAACTATTCATGAAATTTCTTGATGACTAAAAATTAAATTAATAATAAAAATATATGCCTATTAAATCATTTTCAACCACTGCGGTAAGGACCAGCATGCAGTACTCCATAGTAATTTATACAAAAACTATTTTTACCTAAGACGTTTATTGCACAATCATGATACATTGTAGTAGGCAGACGTCTAACGCCTCAAATAAGACAATCCATCGGCTATTATGAAAGATGCTCATCATTTGATAAACGACGTCGGATCAGACGTGACGCGAGGCTGGCCGATGACAACCCGCCGCCATCAGATATGACGACATTAATAACGCTTGAGATACGATATTAACACATACGACATACTAAGATATACTACACATATGTCACATACCCACACGCAACTTAATGAGCTTGGTGTAATAAGCTAACCAGTGACGTCAGCCGTAATTTTGTTGTAGTTACGTCTATAACTGAATTCCTGGATGTAATTTTATATTATCTTCATAAAAAAGTTTTTGGACTGTCACCACATTTATAACAAAATCTGAGTTTGGAGATCCATGTCAATGATGCACACAATCGAACATCCTTATATCTAGTTTTAAATCTTGCAAACCTACTATCTTTCTCTTCGGCCACAAGAAGTATGATTTTCCAAAGATTTCCACAACGACTTGTTTAAACCTTCACCACGTTGTATAATTAATTGGGATGTATTCCCTTCACGTCGAATATTATGTACCAACAATACGTTGATAACACAGCATGCCGGTAAACAAGTGGAGGCAATATCAGAGCAATTACACGAGGGCGCCGCCCGATCTCCAATATCCGTGGCACAATCAAGATGGCCGCGCTTCCGTCCCGCGCCGACTGCGACTGCCGTTCCATTCGCGCCATTACTTGCTGATTATGACTCGTGATTATAACACGTGTTATATCTTGACTGAGATGAAGAGTGGAGAAATTGAGGATAAAGTGGAGAGCGGAGTAATACGTTTTGATTTAGAAAATTTGCGATATTATTCTTGGGAATATTTATGACATAATATAAATATAAACAACAATAATTATTTGGTGTCTGTGGCTAGTAAATCAATTTTCTTTCTTTCTTTCTAATTAGGAACAGGTGCCAGCTATGTTTAATTTAGAGAATTTCCATATTGAAGCTAAAAACAACCTTGTATTGTGATATTTATTTAGTTGAATTATTTTTGTGCATTCAATATACATTTTGACACCATAAATCACAGCATAGTGGTTGATTTGTCATGCTTCCTTGCGAAAATGGGGACCACCAAACAACATATATTTATGTTTTTGAACTAAAGCATGAGATATGCTATTTTTAACCCCGGAAAATTAGCTTCGTCCAAACAAACCCACGCTGGGCCTCTAGTAAGTACATATATATTTTCATATCTATTCTTATCGACAACCGGAACCATAACATAACATGTCCGACGCACGAAGCGATGAGATTGTAATCTACAATATATCTAGAATATACATATGTACATAGTGTGGTAACCGCAGAGCCTCTTATCAGATCAAAACATATTTCATGTTGATGACGTATGTACGTCGTTTGGAGTAATGTGGTTATCCCTTTGTGAGGAGAAAGAAAGAATATAAATGTCGTTAAGTAAACGAGCTCTTTTGAGTGTTTTGTCTTCAGATATAGAACACTTTCAAGATATTCAGCTTACTTGATTTAGTTTCATTGCATATGGAAGATTTCAGGAAATAACTCAAATTTAGATGAACACAGTAACACAAGAACACAGTAACAATTTAGTGAGTAATGTCCGCCATCCCTCTCTAGGCTAGCGTGATGGACTATATGACCTAACTGTTCTCAATCGTAGTCTCGATTGTAGAAGAGGCCCGTGTCCTGCGGTGGGACGTATATTAGCTGATACAAATCGATTTTTCGCTCAGTAACTATATAGAAATATTTCTAATGGACTCCATTTAAATTGCCTCGGAGTTAAGAAATGTTAAAAGGATATATAAGTATTGCTTTCTTCAGTCTTCTGTTTAGTGTATTTATTAAAATTTCCTAAGTCTTGCGAGTGTTCTTGCATCGTTATCATTGCTTTTTCTTGTCCGCTTACTGTGCTATCTCCTTATACGCTTGTTATGTCTTATTAATTTCCTTTAAATAACTGAGTCTTCAGCGGTTATCTGTTCTGTGACATATGTGGCCATCTCATTGGCACTTCAACCTACTAACTTTCAGAGCTATGTCGGTCACCATGGTTCTCTTCGTGTTCTGGAGTGGAGACTGCGTCTTGGCAAACTTAGCATCGGACGTCCTCTGGCCAGATGGTGACTTGCACAAGAGGGCTGGCAGCGACTGGATGCATAAAGCAGCAGACCGGGCTCTGGGCGTAACTTGGGAGAGGCCTATGTCCAGCAGTGTAATGCAACGGGCTGATGATGATGATGATGAACTGAGTCTTTAGTTGTCAGACATTTATATACTCATAAATTATGTTATATATATTCCCTAAAATACCTGATCAATAAATAATCGAGTTAATGATACATATTTCTTTGATGAATGACAGATGGCACGTCAAGATCGTATCGTTACGCTTGTCATGTTCGCTAATTCAATTAATTACCAATGGGCGGCGACAATCAAGATAGATTCACTAATGAGGCGAGATGAAGGGCGTCATGCGTTTGTCGGTAAGGTATGAGGTAGTGTGACGTCATATTTTGTTCACAGAACTTTTGATAAGATCAGAGCTTGGTTGGTATACGTGTTGTGTGTCCATAAAGGACACAACGCTAAAGGAGAAAATAGTTACAAATATACTATATGCCTGGTTAAGCGCATTATCCCGTCCTTGACTATATTAGATATTCAGGACTTAGGATCATTTTCAAATTTGAAACATATGTATACATATGTATATCTATTACCTGTTAAGATTGCCTTAATTTCCTACGAATCACAAGACGGTAAAGCATTATTTTTGTTTTGTTTCTTTATTTAATTCGGGGTTTATCCAAGAAGGATATGCCAACACCATAATATATTTATACACATTACACAGCCAATTTAAGTTACTTTTGGTGGATAATCGTGCTGTACATATGTTTAAATATAAAACGTATTTTAGCAAACTCTGTCTGCAACCGTACATTGTATAAATACACTCCCCCATTTGTAAGCGTGTGCTGACATATTTTTACGATAAAACTTTGCAAAATATGAGTTTGACATGTAAATTTAAGCACTCCGCTACTGCCCGACAGAGGGGCTGACACATAAACAAACACGAAATAATCTGCAATTAAATATAACACCTTTCTTGCCTTATATAAGAGTCCTTGTTGGAGCTTGATAACCACAGAGACAAACTAATGAGTACGTTTCATGTTGACTATTCAACCAGGGACTTTACCAGGAAGTGGTAAAACTGGCCCTTAAAGTTTAAGACTTATAGTATCCTTACTGAGAGTAACCTGGGTGTGGATATCCGCTGTGATCTCAATGCAAGGAATCACATCGAAAGCACAATTAATATCTGCCACATCACGCAGGGTTGGGATCCTGAACAGGGTGCGTTGGTTTTTCACGCCCGGTCAACTCTACCACTAGTATACCTAAAGCGCCGCGCCGGTCCTGCCGGGTATGGAATACCGTTCGCACCTTTGGGATGGATCCGCCCAGTACTTATTCGATGCCTTGGATGGACTCTGGACTCTGTTTGGACAGCATTTGCGCTTATCATCATGTGCAGTGCAGTCAATAGGCCGTGCCAGTGTAAATAAAAACTCTCAATATAATCTCATTTAAAACCTTTTGATAGTAATTATTCGAATAGTTTAAATAAGCATGAAATAACTCAAATGTTATGAACATGGTGGACGCATGGAGTTCATAGATATTATTGCAAAAACTTAAGAAATCCGCCTAAATTCTACCTTTTGATGTAGTCAACAATTCCACACAAAGATGCTAAATACCGTGCCAAGATTAAAGCATTCTCGTACAAAATTCTTTGCATTCACAGTATACGTAAATTCTCTATATGAAATATTGAAAATACCGGTACATAAACGACAAAAGCATAGGAAGCAATTACTCGCCAACAATGGCGTCTTTAACCCAACCACTGGCGCTTTTTGTATTTATTTTTTTCTGACAGGAAATGTTACATGTATTGTTATATTTTCTTAATTCTCTGCAACACAATGGGACCTTTGCCCGGAAAAATCATGCATTATTGAGCTTAAAATGTCGTGGAATATTTAGTGAAGGACTGTTGCCCAGAATGTTGGTTATAAGTATTTTTAGAACTGGTTTGATGAGTGCGTTTCTACGGGGTATGAAGTATTTACAAGCACCACCCTTCACCCTATATTTTTGAAAAATTAAATCGGTCCTATGTTCCGTTGATGACTAAGCAAAATGAAAAGCAAAATACACTTTCATATTTGAAATATTAGCAAGATTTAGACCCTTTATAAAAAAAATGTGCCTTTGGAAAGTAAGAAGAATCAAAGGGTAGATAAATGTTTGAACAAAACTTACCTACTCTGGTTTCACAAACGGATCCGATAAGATACTTGAGAAATGAGAAGTATTTCGCATTTTCCCGTTTAGGAACAAGAAAAACGAATCCAAACAGTAATTCATAACAATTACGTACTTCCAAGAACAAGAGAACAGGAAACCAAATGACTCCCACTCCGGAAAGGAAACAACTTAACAAGTTTCAATGTCCTGACTGGCGAAGTTTGAAGAAAGCGCGCGCTTGCGAGAAATATCATGTTCCTCGGATAATTTAAAATTGATGACGCAAAGCCTGATGTCAGCAGAAAAGTGTGTTGAAGAGCTCAATAACTAACTGGCTCCTTTAAAATTAATAGTGAAATACAACCCGTAAACACACCAGTGCTGATTACGGGTCTCCTTTGATTGAGAGGAGTTCAAGCCTTATTTCTCCACGCTGGCCTAGTTAGCGAGTGGATTGGTGGACTTCATATACCTTTGAAATTCTAGCGGTTCCCACGATATTTTCCTACGTCTTTTTTGCGATAATTATAATTAATAACTAGAAACACATATGTATAAGGCTGAAAGGAAATGTGTTCCTTAGGTTCAGTGTTCCGATCTCTGATATTTCAGTCTGACCCATTGCCAAGTAAAGTCCAATCACAAATCACTCTATTGAAATACATTAATATTGTGAAGAAAAATCTAATCAAACCTTTTTTAATTAGTTTTTAAACCGTCTAGTAAAGCAACGGACGCTTCGGATCGTGTTAATCCTTGCAACGTGCATAACATCACATTACAACGATCTCCTGTGAGCGGGGATAAAGGAGAAGAGAACTTTATAAAATTATTTAAATTGAGTATTACAAACGTACTTTGTTCTAAGCATATTAAAATGAACAGAAACAAAGTGTGAACAGCAGTAGGACCGATACAGATTTAGATATCCGAACAAATTATCTTTAAAGATCCTTTACATCGCCCAATCATGTCCAAAAGTAATCCCAATTTGTTTTCTGTGTCCGAACGTAATACGACAAGCCGATAACATCTTAACAATTATTCGATACATCGTCCTAACAAGTTTAACTCACCGCATTGTTTCCCAACTGGTTCAAACGACTCCATAAACCCAACTTGAGAAGCTTCTCATCAAGGAATTGTCAATCTTGCTCCATCGTTTTTAAGTCCTTTTTCGTAGAGCTTTGATTTTTTATAACTAACAAAAGGAATTCCCGTAAATTGTGATGGACGAGTTCTTAGATTATTAACGCTTGGAGCTCCATTCGGCGAGCAATTAAATTATCAGCAGTTACGTTCGGAACTTGGAAAGTTAACTGACCCAATTAAAGATAAGACGAGTTTAAAATGTTGGGGTAATGCTATGGGTGCTTCCTTAATTTTGCAGATTTTATTGATTTTCTTTTGAAGACGGTTGTAAATACACTGCGTATGAACAGACTCGAGAATAAATTCGTCAATGTTAATTAATTTCCTGCAATTAAAATTGCGTGTTCTACCGTCTGTATCACGGTGAATGCTCTGAGGAATTGTTTAGTTTGATCCCCTCCTCTTCTTTCCTTAACGCGTGCTGGCTTGCGAAGCCAAGCTTGACGGTTCAAACCACCTCGGCGCGAACAAAAAAGTTCGCAAATTCTTTTTTGTGCCGCACTGTGAAGCTGTGGAATTGTTTGCCGTCACATGTGTTCCCTCCTTCCTATAATCCTGGGTCCTTCCGCCGTAGTGTGAAGAAGCATCTCAGCAGGCCGGCATAATTGTGTCGAATGGCATGGGACCGCCGTCTGATGCCATTCCATACTCTGTCTGGACGGCATTTGCGCATAACATCAGGTGCAGAGCAGTCATCATGCCGTGCCAGAATAAAAAAAAAAATTAAAAAAAATTACTGCCGACGACGAGGACGACGCGGTAGATATAGGCGTAGGAGAAAAGAGAAAGCGACAGGTTACTTCAGACTTGGCCCCAAATCGAGCAACGCCACCATATCTGGAAGGAAAGTTAGGAAGCCTTTGTCCAGCAGTGGGGTATTAACGGCTGACAATTATAATAATTATTCTTGCCACAAACACATTTTTGTAACCTACAAATATGCGTTTTGACTAAGGCTCAGTCTATTGCAATATAAGGATATACTATTGTTCAAAAATGATCTCGTGATTTTACCTGCTGTTTGTAAATCCACTGGATTTATTATAGAGAAAGTATAATTCTTTTACGAATCAGTTTGCAGGACTTAACAATCGTACAAAGAAATCTATACAAATCCTGCAGTTGAAATATCGTCTATCTCACCTCGCTTCCTTTCCTTACTATACAGAAAGTTTCTTAACATTACTTCCTAATGTATTCACTTCGCACTTGGCAGTAAATAAACGGGATAAAATAAACCACGTCGGGCTGGAGTGTGGCACCTACTCGCGTCGCCCCGGAAGTATCGACGTACACCAACTTTGTGTCCGAACCGGGAAACCGCACGCCGTCAAATGTACAATACTTTTGTAACATATGCATTGAATATAATGCCTTCTTATATCAGTGAACAGTGTACATAATTCACTGATGTATTAAGAAGGATTTTTCTGTAGCTACGTCGTACGTTATAACGAAGCAGTACCTAGTTATATGAGTCTTTGTAATTATATAAGATAAGGTGTAGAGAGTTGTTTCTATATCTATATCAGTCAGATACGCAGGACGCAAGCCTCCTCCACAATCGTGAGTATGATTGAGAGGAGGTAGGCCATATAGCATATACGCTGGCTTAATGCGGGTTGGCGGACTTTACATACCATAGAAATTCTTGGAAATCGTTATGGTATGCAGGTTTCCTCACGATGTTTTCCTTCACCGTAATAGTGCGTGGTGATTGACTATCAATACACACATGACTCCGAAAAGTCAGAGGTGTGCTCTGGGATTGAAACCCGCGACCACCGTGAACATGTTGGCAGCCGCGTATGGTCCGTTTACCAACATGCCACCACGCAGTTACATATCTGTTATGTGTTAATTTCTTAGATGTATTGCTAAAGAGACTCACCACATTAATTCAGCTCCGTTCAGGTTTCGTCTATAAAAGACGCCAATGTTGTATGAAGACGCGTAACCACCCGTTGAGCTTTCCTCGTCTATTCGACTTTCGCGGAAAACAGCCGTGAAACGAGGACAAGTGTGTTTTTATCATTGCTATTGTTGTGCTAATAGCACTGTTCAGTTCCACTTCACTATGCGCTTTAAAGGTGTAATCAAAATCGGCCAGCGAAACGCGAATGGAGCTGAATATATGTGTTTAGTTACCTACTAAACGTGAAACATTTAATGGGTTTTGGTCAATATTAAATCAGTAAATATATTACCAGAAGTATAATAACAGCAATGTCATCAAATACTCGTATAATATTTTTTACGTGCGGTACCAACTAAATGCAGTCGTCTCTCGATAGTTCGATGTTGTAAGGACTTCTGTAATATTTCAAATTACTAAAGAGTTCGAAATGTTGAGACTTGAGATTCTGAGAGATTTGTATGGATCGTTTGTATGGTGTAGGTGCATAGGACTACATGATCGACCGTGTGTATACAAGCTTCAATATGACCGTATTTCGATTTGTTGAGTGTTTCCGTAAAATAATTTCTACTTTGCTATTGTTTTTTTCTTCGAATTATACCGAACAACCATTGAATTTATATGATTTATCGAGAGTTTCGCTAGGGACCCAACAGTTACTTTGAATTATAGAGAGGTTTGAATTATAAATGGTTTGAATTATCAAGACTCGGCTGTAGTAGTTAAGAGCTATTTTATACTATCCTGAAACTAACTTTGTCCTGAAATCCATTCTAGTCACATATTTGTGTAAACTAAAATAATAACGTGTAGCAGATTTTGCCGTGCAGATAATGAACTTTAAGCGCTATCGAAATTGAATAATGTTAAAATAACAACGTAAACCCCAAACTCTGAGATATTTTATGATAATCGTGTTTGTAACATTAATTGTGTTAACACGTCATAGAATATGGAAGTATGGAAAATACATAATACAATTTATTCTAGATAAAATTATCTATTTTCATCATCTTTAGTCGCCCGTAGTTTATTACTGAATATAGGCATATTCAACTCTTCCGTGACAGGCATCCTGCAAGGGCCGAAAATGGATTAGAGAATGCTAGACGCCAGTGGCGAAGGCTCCATATAACTCGATTCCCTGCGGCTTACCTTTTGTAATTTATCATTACACTATAAACAAGCAAATCTTTCAAAATTATTTATGTAATATCTAAACTCATTTTATTCAACGACATCTGTCGGCCACATAGGTAAATATTACTGCGGAGGCGCATAGCAAACACGTAATTAGATTACGCCGCGTTGCGACCTCTGGTGAATTACTGCCAAAATTGTTCGGCTTATTGAAAAACAATGGCGCGGCCCGTGCGCCGACCGCCCGCGTCGGCTGCATGTTACGCATTGGTGTGACATAGTTGTGTATTTTGCAACAAATCACGCAAAATTGTACCTTAAACTTATAATGATTTAAGGTTCAATTTCCGTTAAAAAAGCAGAAGGCATGCTGTGACTCTTCAGCATTTGTGTGTTTATGTGTGTATTTGTGTAGAAATCACTGCATTTGTAAGTGTTGTATTAACATTTTGACAGTATACGAGTATTAGCTGGTTCACGCATTTAGTTTTTAATGTTTTAAATTAAAAAATGTACATAAATATTAATAGTATTATTATGTTGTAATGGAAATTAATAATCGTGAGGGACGTACATGTTTAGATTGTCAATTTCGGAAATAACGTTACTGTTTAGATTTTAGGAAGTGCTCGACTACTAATAATACAACTAATAAAAGCGCGGCTAACGTACTTGTTAACATTGTATCTAGTTCATTAATTTTTCTTTATTAATCTTATATTCACGTGCGGTTTAAAAATATACTTTTTTACTTTTCTCATGATAACATTGCAACTTTTGTATATTGGAAATATTAAAATATAATTGACGACCGCAGTACGTAGATGCCATCATACGAAACGCAATCGTTTCGTTTGGTGAGTGAGATTGTCGGAGGAATAATTTGCTGGCGGTTGGATATTCGCAAACGTCCGGATATAAGGATACACGTACATATTATGTAAATGTGTCGCGTTTCGGGCTAATTCTGTAAAGCATCTCACGATAATTTGATCTACTCAATCCGGACTGCACTATGTGTACTATCAAGTATCAGTCGCATTGTCTTCCCTATGTAGGGCCAGTAGGTATAAACAAAATAAACACACTTATTTAGCGTATTGAGCTTCGGCTTCCCTTTTTAAAAAAATCACCCTTCGCCACTGCTAGACGCTAGAAGCTTTTAAGAAGTCTTTATGAAGATCCTTGGGATAGTCTAAAGAAACGGTTCTTTCCGGAACGATTATTTTATGTCTTCTCGTAAAAATAGCAGTTTATGTGATAATTTCCTTTAATAAGGGGCCACTAACCTACCGGCTAGATTATAATACCTCGGGAATTATCGACTTCCATAAGCAATTGTCACTACTTACCACCATAAAGCTTTGCTTTGCTTTCGTAAAATATATCTTTCTACATCTGTGATCTTTTATAACATACATATGAAAATAGTAAGTGCGTTACGTTTAAGGAATAAGTAGAATATTCCCTGAATATTTCCGAGTCGTATCCATTCGGGAATAATGCAAGGCGAAAACAGATTTCATGAAGTAGTCGTGCGAGGAAGAATTTCCGCGTATAACGCAATGTTGCCAGTCATCCATAATAATCGTATTGTCATACATTTGATCGCAGTAAGAGCATATCGCACTAGGCCAGCGTGGTGGGCTGTATGGCCTAATCCCTCTCAATTGAACTCTCAATTGTAGAGAGGGCTTATGCCCTGCAGTGGGACGTATATAATAATAATTTTTATTCATATCAAATAGAGATGTACAATCATTCATAAATCTATTGGTCCCAAACTAGGCAAGCCTGTATTTTGGGAACCAAGAAATATTATTGAGTTATCAAACATAGCAAATGAATAAAATGTCTTATAAGATGGCATAGATCTACAAGAACTACCTTGATATATTGTATGGGTAGATAGAGATACAGACAATATCCAAAATGATTTTTTAAATTATTCTAACGCATTGTTTTACATAATATGAAAGATACGAGCAATACCTACGCAGAGTTTTCTAAAAATAGTACACAGAAGAAGTTAAGAGAGCATGAAATGCATAAAAAATAATATATTTCATCGAGTCGGTAGAGCCAATTTTGATGTTCGGTCTACCGACACCGTTCAGCGAATGTGGAAGTTTATTCCGGTCAATGAGCGATTGCGGTAAAATAAAACATCGAAATATCCCAATGGTTATAGAGCCCGGAGCGAATAACCGACACGGCTAATTCTTCACAATACAAATTTTGGATGTCCAATTCCATTGTAGTTTTTAACTAAATTTTTCAATGCATGAAAACCGATTACCTTGCTAGCAATTGTACGAATAAATGGACGATACTATGACTATTAAAGTCTTATTTCATTTACTAAAGGTGTAGTTTAAAGCGCGGTAAAACTAAACTGCATTGCAAACAATAACACTCGTAAATTATCTATCCCAAATGCTGGCTCTGTGGCGTAGTTGCACTACGATATGATTACAATGCTAAGGACTCGTGTGCGAATCCCGGGTCGGGCAAAGTGATATTGGATTTTTCAATTAATTATCAGCTCGAAGTCAGGAATTTGTGGCCGATATGGCAATTGGCTCGCCCCTTACCACGGGACAGATCACAGAACACATAGGCGAAAGGTGGGTGTTCTGGTTGCACATATGTCTACCCCTACCGGGAAAAAGGTACGATATGTATGTATGTATATATACCCATACCAGAATATTATGGTATTTTCTATCTTCAGCCAAATGAAACCGCACAATCATATGACAAGAAACGAATACACTTTATGTATATTTTAAATTGATCAGAACAGTCTATATCTTTACCTATAAATCAGGCCAATTACTGTAACATCGCGTTAATGACGCCGCAAGAGCGGTAAATAAACTAATACACGTTAGATGTTCATTAAAAAGCATGCATACGAGCACATATGACCGGTAATCGGTGCAAACACTCTACGTCAAAGTTTATGAACGAGGTCGCACTGATAGTAACTGAAAGGTTGGGAAACTTAGTTTGTAAGGACTAACAGCTCTTCGCTTCAAGAAAATTGTCTCTGCTCTCAATAATAGTTGCTCGCCTGCGTGCCGAGAACAACAGAAATTGCACTTGATTTTTGTTTAAGGAACTTACTCATTCATACCCAGTCATTCCTATTGAGCGACCGTTTCTTTATAAATAAATATTTTATATTCTCTCACGTAATCTTAATTCTACTTTTTAAGGGTCTTTTCGATTCTTGCCTGTACACCATCGAAACAAATATCTGTGTAATAGTTTCTTACATTAACGCGGATGTTACACATTGAAATAAAACGAATTCTTACGGATTTTATCGCGAATTTCATTTAATTTTACATTTTTGAGTCCACCCCGTGACCATGAAGATTGAAAAGTGATCGAAACGTCGGGAAATTAAAAAATGTAAAATAAATCAAATTCGCCATAAAATCCGTAAGATTCCGTTTTTATTTCAAATATCTGTTGTTCGCCGACTGTCACGAAAATTGATTTAGTTCATTATTTAATTTAACTACTTTTAGACGTAAAATACAGTACACATAAAACTCTTTATAATCTGCAACTGTGTCTGGAAAAATTAAACGTATGCCGCAGATTAGCAATACAATAAAGTTAATTACATAATTAGGAATTCCGAAGAGAGTCGTAAGATTGGGTCTAGCTATAACTGTTAATCATTGTCAAGTGAAAATCGCCGCTATTAGCCACCTCTACCATGTGTCTTCTCCATCATTGAGAGAAGTTTAGTATTCTGTCTCGTAACATTGAAAAATTTTGTAAAGTTCGTATACCTATGTCTGCCTCCACAATTCAGTCATTGATTACATTCAATGAATGGAAGTAAATTTACCATTCATATAGAGCCTTGGTCCATTAAGTCGACTACATCTGCGCGGGGATATAGAGCGGTTCTATTCTTAACAGCATCGGAAGCACACCTATAAATATAAACAGAATATCGGCCGTCTCGGAGTTCGAAACACGTACAACATTGAGCGCTGTACAATTCGCCCCTTAATTGTGAATTTTTAGGCGCGCACAGAACTTTTCGCGGAGATTCTTTGCGAGTTGTATGTTCGAAACACAGTTGACGTGAAAGTATGTGCAATCAACATTTTTGATTCAAAATTGAAAACGCTGCTACGGTGTAACTTTTTGCATTTGATTTAATGTTTTTTTTATGATTCATTCAGCGTGCATTTGTTTCAGCATAAAAGGGTCTTTTGTGTTTAGTTTATGTTCCTCTGGAGTTTAGGCTTTTTGTCACCATTAGAAATGTTTAGGTACGTTCAATTATCTTCAATGGATAGTTAGAAGTATATAGCACATATAATCGAAGACTTCTCCATTAAGATGCTATCTTCAGCACACAGTACGGATGGACATTAATTTCATTCTCTTCAGCACTATCATGGTTCCATTATGGCTGGCCGGTATTACGTCGAGACGCGATCTTTACGAGACGGCGCGAGTACTTGCAATATGCATCCGATTAATTTCAAACTGTAACTTTGCACATATATTATTCATGCACATTTAATATAAAACAATGAGAAGTAAGACAAAAGCTGTAACTAGACGTTGTTTTTGTGCAGTGCTCGCGGCAGAGACTACGGAGCTCTCGAGCCGGGACACGCTCGCTGAACCCGCGCCTACTAAACTTCCAAGTACGTCAATCATATCAATAAACACGCTACAATAAGATCTCTGAACAAAAATAAAAACACAAACTCATCAATCATTCATTTTTCTACAGTAATATTCATAATACACTTTGTTTCGTCTATCGATTGTATTGATATAATTCGATTAGACATGACGCGAAATATTGCAAGAAAATTCGCGATTCTGCTAATGGTAGATTAATGGAAGTTAGTAAGTGCCTGAATAATGAATGAAGATTTCGCGTTCTGTGAATAATTCCCAGACGAATTCAATAACCTCTGCTTTATTCAACGTTAAATAAGACTAAACATTTAAAGAGATCTTGTTTTAGCTTTACGTTAGCAACCCTATTCATGTAATTGCACCAATTTTAACGAACACGATTTAGCAAAAAATATATCCACGCAGTATTCCGTTTCACGTTTTATATCGAGCAAATAGAAATTTAAACGCCAGAAGCAATTTTAAAATGCTATTCAGCGTGTTTGGAGAAAATATTATTATTCTGGCATATTTCCAATACTGGCAACACCCTGGCACAATGTAGATTCTAATCACTTATACTGATATACCCTTTTAACGCATCCTCCATTCTGCTGTCACGACATTTGTTTTTTTTTTTATATTTGTTGCTGTTAGCATGTTACGTGTTATGGAATTCCATTCTATGTTTTTAATTACTCTAAGTTGTTTAAATTTCGTTCAGACTATTCACTCTAGTCGTATTAAAGGTAACGCTGTTGACTTTCATCAGAATAAAAGCAGCTAGGGAAGTTATTTGTCTAATGTTTTAAACATTATGTGTGTACTGTATTCTCTTACAGTAAAGTACTACGCTGAACCTAGATTCAGGTACCTACCTGTATGTAATATGAGATTACTTTTAAACCTAGATTCTGTTACCTATATGTAATATGAGATTCCTTTTAATTTTAAATGTGATTTTGTTAGGTTTAAAATATTTTTTATTTTTTCATTGATCCGATACTGACAAAACTTTGAATTTATAGCGCTGTTATTACTTTGGCGACGTTCTAAATATATATGGTAGCTAGTTTTTAAACAGATTCATCTAAAGTTTATTGATCTCATATTAAATTACATCCATATTTAGTTCAGCTTTTACTTATCCATTTACTCACTATTTTCTAAATGATTATACGTCAAAGCAACAGTTCCCGCTGCACTCAAATTAATCCACATGACATTCCCAACATACTCGCATAGAAAGCAGCGCATTACTTTGAAACGCTCTCAAAAAATAATCATAGCGTAGCATTAATCTGTTGTATCTAAGCGTCGTAAATCCTAAGTAATGAAGTTGTTAATCAAGCTGCCCGTCAGCTCAGCGCAGAGGAAAGTTTTAATGAGGGCACTAACAGTCCCGATGGAGGCGAAAACACTTGGAGCGTGGCTTCGCGCTGTTGCTTCGGTAGATGCGGATTAGACCAACTCGCTGTTAGGACCCTTTTACTATTAATATCTAGTTGTTTATTAGCAAAAATGCCTTGACTCGGCTTGGTCCTGGGCTAAATGGAACTGTTTCTTGTAATAAAGTCTAAGAGATGAAATTACAGCGTTTCTCCATGTTGCTTTTCGCTGCATGACATATTTATTTAATAATTTTTTGCACAATACAGAGATACATATACGAAATTATACAATAAAAAGAATAGTACAAGTGGCGGCCTTATCACACAATCCCAGGGCACCCCTCTGACTTTTCTGAGTCATGTGTGTATTGATATGTCATGTGCAATGCACATGGTGATTGCACATAGTCATGACTATGTGCAATCACCATGTGCAAAATTCCTTTCCTCTTCCCATCCTTTTCCCTTCCCGCTCCCTTCCCAATTGGGCCTGCAACACATCCATGATCCAGGTCTGTGGATGCTCATGGGCGGCAGTGATCATTTACCACCATGTGACCTGTTTGCTCATTTGCCGGACCTATGCAATAAAAAAAACTATAACGGTGAAGGAAAATATCGTGAGAAAACCTGCATACCATAGGGATTTGAAAGCATTTCTATGGTATATTAAGTCCACCGACCCGCACTAGGCCAGCGTGGAGGACTAACCCTTCTTAATTGTACTCGCGATTGTAGAGGAGGCCCGTGTCCTGAAGTGGGACGTATATCGACTGATACAGTACAGTACAACCTATAACCTATTGAGGTTAAAGATAATGAAGATAGTTATCGGAGTTGATGGCTTTGCTATTCCGGAAAGTTCAATCCAATAATATTCTTGACTCCTGCATATCCTGTAGCTGTGCAAGTAGACGGCTCTCTCGGGATTTTACTATTTGACCTCTGTATGTTGTGTTAGAAGGATGGACTCGTGTTTCTTTTACGTGGGAAAGCAACATGTATTGGAGAACAACGATACAAAGTAACTTCAGTCGAAGAAATAAAAGTAGCAATCATTTATTTATGATTGAGTTGTCTTCTAAAACTTTTCCGTCTCAACTTATGAAATTGCGTTTTATAATTCCGAACGTGTTTCACTTACAAGTTTTAACAAGCTTAGCGCAGTTCTTTGTGGCAGACGATTATGCGCCCGAGAAAAATGGCGCGCAGTTCGCTTTGGTTTACTTTTAAAGTTTATTTCGCACTTTCTCATTACATGGCTCTTTCATTTCGTTTTTCTTAGCTGTATTTGCATTCAGTTAAAGTGCAGAAAGTTCAGCATTTTATTGACTCTTGTCATCGGTTTCTAGGAGTACACTGATGAACATATGGCTCACCAAATATAGGCACTAACTACAATTGTTAAGCACGGGTCTTCTTTTATGTTTGATAGAGGGACTTCATCATAATCATAATCAGGACTTCCGCGTCCACTGCTGGACATAGGCCTTTTCTATGGTACGCCACTGGGCTCGATCTTCAGCCTATCGTCTCCAACCACCACCAGCCATCGTACGAATATCGTCACTTCACCTGGTTGGAGGTCATCCAATACCACGCTTGCCTTTATGACTTAGTAGTAGGTATTAATATATCTACGAATGATAAAATTAATTATTATTTTGAAACAAGTAGAGTAGTTTGTGTTTCTATATTTCTTAATTATCTAAGTGACAGGCTTTCATAAACAAGATCGAGGTCCCTGGCTTCTAATGGAATAAGATGAGTACCGAGGCCCACCCTTGGGAGTAGATTAATATTAACTGTTTATATTATGTCGATGATGCACCTGGTTTTAACATGCGAATCACAGCTTAAAACTCTTTTTTCTGAATTACATTACCACATTTTCGAAACCATAGCCGTTTAGTCAAATGAATAACAATATATGAAAAATCTCTACCAAGACTCCGCAATATTTGAAAGATATTATATTTCTAGTTAAGATGAAACTCCAGAGGAATCTTTAGCGAAGCCAGTCCGAGCATGTAAAATGCGCACAAAGGATGTAATGCCTTTGACATGGCTCGCTGTCTGGCAGGTGGAATATAACTTTACCCAAATTACTTTAAGTCGACGCAAATCTTTACTTGATTCGAAGTTTCTTATACCTTATTACATACCTACTATTATACTTCTACTACTATATCTGTTTATTTGTTTACGTTATTGATCAATATGTACTGGTAAGTGTAGTTCAACATCAGCCACTATCCGTTTAAATAGAAAAACTGGCTAAAACATGAATAAATTAAACCTTCCACTATGTTTAACAAAACCCGCTTTTGCCATGTCATTTAACACTTGCATAGTATTCATGGCATCGCATAATTTCGCCGGTCATTAGTCAAAAGAGCCAAAAAACCCTACAGCGTGGGTTTTTTACAGCTCCTCTGAAATTCATGAAAACATAATGAACAACCGTGCACGGAAGTATCGCGGTTTCCAACCAAATTAAAGTCCGAAACAAAAGGGGACTTAAGGACAGGTAAAAAGGTCGTGTCGACGCCGGGCTCTTAGCTGTGACAAGTTTATAGCTACTTACATGAAAATCCTTAGTGTTTTTAACATCTGCGACGCCTAACCGAGTCTATTTTGAGTTAACCTCATAAAAAAACCTTTTTATAATGCTTTTCAAGTACTTAGGCGCAGAGCTCCTTTACGAATGAGAGGAGTTAGAACTCAGTCGTGCGGGTTACTGAACTTCACGAATCGTAGATTTTTGTGGAAAGTTCTAGGGTTGGTTGAAACATCACATAGCGTTTCATTGAGCTGGTTCTTTAATTTCATATTGGACTTGATATTTTTTTATCATAGTGGTGGTAAAATATCCTGTGAAAGACTATTTCAATAACTAATTGGATTTGATCATATGTCATGTCATTCAGGGGCCAAACCTTACTGAAATGCAAATGAATAACCCCTATAACTATGAAATCGCGGGGTATATTCATGACTGCCTCAGTGGTGTAGTTAAGATTACAGCAGTAAACCGAGAGGTTGGGGATTCTAAGAGACAAATGTTTGTGTGATGTATTTGTTTCGGTTCTTAGTTATTGCGAAACTAAAAATTCGCTGATTGTTTCTAATACTCTTTATGATTTGTACCTTACTATAGATTCAGGACTATGTGACACTTTCCGACGAATATTTTCCCAGCCCATATATGTCCCATTACACTCCGAGAGCAATCTTTAATTTCTCTACCATTCTAAGGGCTTACACCACAGTCCACCACGCTAGATTTATACGAGTTAGCTTATGAATATATTTTTTGTCCTTAGAGTGCGACCGCACCTTCGTGAGCCGCGGCGGCGCGAGCAACGGCTCGTTCCAGGCGCCCGAGCTCCTCAACCCCAACAACCAGAGCCGGCAGTGCCTGTACACGTTCCTCGCCGCGCCCGGCCAGCGAGTGCTCGTCCAGTTCCGCACCTTCGACCTGCGCGGGAAACCACCGGAGTGAGCACCTTCTTGTAACTTAGCAACATTTGTTCATAAAAAGGAACATCTGAACATTCAAAATAATTTACAATTATTTTCAAAATAATTTACAATTATTTTGAATGTTCAGAATTAATAAACGATATTTTTAAGTACCTAGGACTATTAGTAGGCTATAGGCGCGCGTCTAACCGCTTTTGCTATAAATACGAGTCGTACAAATGCGGTAGAACGAGCGCCCCGTTATTGACTAGTCAAAATGTATAATCACCATTTTACAAACATTTTAGATTCGTTATAAAAATACATATCTATTTAAAAAACAAATTGTTAATGTTTTCATGATGCAGCAAAGCACGTAAAGCGATTGTATATTGTAGATTGTACTGTACCTTTATGAATTACATTTATATAAGTAATCCGTGATAACGTAGTGAAGTGTACACTAACTTACACTTACGTACATACATACGTACATAAACACACGCCTTTTTCCCAGAAGGGGTAGGCAGAGGTGCTAACAGAACACCCACGTTTCGCCTGTATATTCCGTCCCACGATGTGATAGGGGGCGAGCCTATCGCCATATCGGGCACAAATTCCTGACTCCTGGCTGATAATGCTGAAAAATCCAATATCACTTTGCCCGACCCGGGATTCGAACCCGACACCTCAGCTTTGCAATCGTACTGTAGTACCACTACGCCACCGAGGCAGTACACTTACGTACACTTGTTGAAATAAAATATCACAATTCCCAGCAGGATAACCTTATAGAATATGGTCTCTGTATAATAACGCTACTCCTGGGCAATCTATTTGGAATCGACGCAGATTAACAAGAGTCCCAGTAGGATAACAACTCCTTTAATTAAACGCGTCAAACGTGCTATAATTGCACTCACTGTTGAGTAGCATTCCAAATTGATGTCATATGTCAGGTTTCCAATAGACCCGCGTGATTGCGTCCACTGTAGTGAGATAATTAACTTTCTATCTAGATTACTTTATACAGGGAATCCCAAGGCGATGCCAAATGGAGGGGCATCTTTGATATTATAGATAGTCAATTTTACTGAAAGAAGCCATCATTTTGACTTTGGAAACAATTCGAGCTGCATTCAAAGATTTTGGAATAATTGCATGTCTGAACCGGTAATCGAATCCGCTATGTGGATTTAAGTTATTTCCCCTCCATGTGGCATTGCAGTGAGGCACCCTGTATACTTGCCATCAGGGGCATTGTTGTTATTTTGTGGTCATATAAAAATATAAAGGCTATTTAATAGTATTTTCACCCGTTTTCCTTACCAAGAAATATTCTATAACACAAACAGCGCAACAAAAAATACTTTTCTGAATTTCAGTTTAAACAAAAGTTATACCAAGACAAAAACACCACAAAAAAATTACAGTAAATACGAAACAGTTCGATGGTTTACTTTCCGCACAATATAATGGTCTAAGAGCCGGTGAAGATTGACCTTCACCCATCTGATAACCAGATCAGACATATTTTTTATCAAATATTATTGATTAACAAACAAAAGTGTTCATGGCTATTTTTTCTTCGTTTTCACGGCTCCTCTGCTATAATAAATCGTAAACAAACATAGTTTTAATGCCTCAATATTTCACCTGTATCTAACAAGAACGTTTGTTTCAGCGGCGCGGCGGTCGGAGAGCTTCCAGCGTGAGTACATTTGTCCCGGATCTTTGTATACGGCCGGGTATACATTACCCGGTTACAAATATGTTTTTACCCAGATTATTCATGAATGCGGGTCAGAGGAAGCTGCTCAATATTTTAGGGTGAATGTTCAATTGTTGAAGTATTTTTACCATTGGAGGTCACGAGTTATAAAAGGGGGATTATATGTGATGAAATCCTGTATGTACAGATGTAATGCGTAAAAATCGAGCATTAAACTTTAATTTATATTGGGTAAGGACTAATTTATTTTCCATTAAAATATTTAGTGTTTTATTAATATCAAAAAGCCCTAATAGAAGAGAACTTTTGATGTGGTTTTCTTTGTGCAAATACCAAAGGGAAATTTCATTACGCCAACAGGGATGACCACAACTTGTACATGTTAAAGGGTTGTTGCCGGGGGGAAAGATTTACAAAACCATTACTCATTTTATATTCAACAAAGTCAGAGTATAAAATTTAATATTAGATGTATGTACTCTCTACTCTCTATGTACTCTACACTCTCTTGTATGTACTGAAAATATATAGATTGCATGAGGATATCTAGTATTACGAATTAGGAGCAAATAATATTACGTAGTAGGCAATCAATTGTTTTATACTCGTATTTAAACTAATAACTAAATGTAGCAAGGAAATGTTTGCTGCATACGATAACTTCACTATTAAAGATTCACCGCGACTACCTGCTTGATAAAGTTCCACTGAGGCCCACTAAATTCAATGTTGACAGACTATTCTCAAAAACTTATTGGGGAGTCCTATGGTATGCAGTGAACTTCTTTTGACAAAAAAGAGATTAAGGAGAGAATTTCTAGAAGTGGTAGAACCTAGTTGTAGTCAGACATGACTCAGCATGAATGGGCAACCTGTGTGGTCGCGTTTTGTTCGCTGAGTGAGATTTCCGGATGTCCAATTGTCCTTTCCTCTTCTTATCCATTTTCCTCCCCGCTCCTCTCCCAATTTGATGGTCAGGCAACACATCCATGATCCAAGCGTTGTAGATGTTCATGGGTACCAGAGATCACTTACCATTACGTGACCTGTTTGCTCCTTTGCCGGGCCTATTGAACAAAAAAATAAGCCTGGTTTTTTAGTCATCATGAATTTCTTATCCGTACTTGGACCAAACCGACCAGATCTCCTTCAATGATTAATCATTCTCCATTGACAATTTTCAACGTCCGTTGTCCAACAACAACGTTCTCGTCACGCATTCACCGGTTTGCCCCCCAAGTCAAGCGTGCCTAAAGAAGTTTTACTTCAAAAAAAGAATCATAGTTCTTAATTTTGTTAGGAGTGTAATTTATATGCCCCTGATTCTAAATGTTTCTAGATGCATGCACGAATACATGGACATATACTCGGAGATGGCGTCGCTGGAGGCGGGCGAGCTGGTGAACTCGGCGTTCGGCGGGCGCTACTGCGGACCTATCCCGCCGCGCCGGCGCGTGTCGCTGCACCGAGCCGTCGCGCTCTCCTTCTACACCGACAAGATGTACACCCCGCCCACGCTCTTCACTGGCACCTACCACTTCATCAACTCCTGTGAGTGATATTCAAGCTGTATATCTGTTGTTGTACGGTAAGGTGAAGACAGGGAAAAATTTACACGTGTTGGAGACGACTAATGTTCAAGAAACTGTAGGCTGATTAGTGAAGAGTCATAGCTAGGTGTGGAATATTCCATATTCGTATAAGCCCGATAGCGACCACCTCACAAAGTTGTAGAATGCGTCATAAAGATTCAGGTAAGTGCCTCGTTTCTGAATTCAGCTTAATCTGGTTTGAGTTGGTTGATGTGTATCACTGCAAATTTACTACAGACGGCATTTTAGTCAAGTTTGCATAGATGCAAGAATATTTGTTTATGTGTTTTTTATATCTCGTTTTGTATAACGCAATGCAGGATTAAAATGTCCGATTATTATTCCGAGATAAAAAAATAACACTGGTTTCTACTGGTGGCAGATCTCTCAGATATGTGAGAGGCCTCCTGGGCAGGTACCACCGCAGTGTCTATTTCTGCCGCTAAACAGCAGTGTAAATACACTGTTGTGTTCCGGTTTGAAGGACATTGTAAGCAAAGTATCTATTGGACATTGAGGATGGCAAGCGCAGTGGAATGCCAAGCATTGCCTAGTAATCCATGTTGTTTGGTTTTGCTATTGTCCATGAGCGGTCGAATGGCATGCACGTCTCGCCATTCATCGCAATAAAAAAATAAATACATATTGTTTCCTCTTGGTATTAAGGCACGAATACTGACTAGTATATTCCCGCTTCAGGAGCGCTCCCTACACCCAGTATAAACAGATATGCAAATTTAATATGTTGCTAACTAAATACACTTGCGGAGTTGTACCGCGACTGTCATGCATAAACTTCGAGCCCGCACGAACTTGCGCCCGATGTCCCATGTCGTATTGAATTTTGAGCCAACTGTCAAACGAAACTTCATGCCCCCAAAACACAGCCCCAAAATAACTCCATATGTTACTTGCGTGTTTGTAACTGGGACGTGGTGAACCGTAGCGTCCAACTTCGAGGGTATTGTAGTGTGTACTTTGGTTTTATTACTTTATAATAGGACTGGAGGGTTGGGTGGTCATGGATGACTGAAGAAGTTTTCACAAAGCGTAAGATAATAGATAATTTTATTCTTAATCCCTACTCCTTTGCGTGGCATATACAGAATATAACTGTCGCAAAGAATGGTGTTAGTTTTAATAATGTGTATACTGTAGGAGAACCTTGATTCAGTACATACATACATACATAATCGTCACGCCTGTATCCCATAGGGGTAGGCAGAGACTATGGATCGCCACTTTGCTCGATACTGACATACTACTTTCGCTTCATCCACATTCATCAATCTCTTCATGCATGCCCGTCGGTTCAGGGTACTTTTGACCTTTTGATTCAGTAAATAAATGAAAATGTAATTTCATTTATTACGAAAAGCGAAATATAAATATTAGATTCGATTACTTATTGTTATAAAAATATCAATCTATTTTTCACATAATATTGGAACTGTTACTTCTTTAACTGCATTTTTATGTGATTGATGTCCGTTTCTTCATTCTGTTAAGCTATAAATGTTTGATCTATAACGGTCTCGATAATCTAATATTATGTTTCATAAAGTCTTTTCATCAACGGAAGTAAGTGTCCTATAAAAAATCTAAATCAAATTACTCGAGTCGACTTATGCGGAATTGCGAAAGGGCATCAATATACGAGAGAAAATAAAACGTAAACGAGCGGCAAAGCAGAAAAGAATAATAAAGAAAAGTAGTGATTGCAGAAAGTTGTTTACTCGCAGCGACCTCTGCGTAGGACGGGGGAACTAACAAGATCAATTTTGATTTACGAAGGGCAAATGTCAAAAGTATTTTCCCTGTTACGTAGGCAGTTTACTGAGTAAATTATGAGGTTTGGAAAATACATACGGGGATTTGGGCTAGTTATAGGAAAGAGAAGCGATAGTAGATATTGTAAATTATGCATATAAATTCATATATAGTTACTGGTTAGTGGACCTAGTCAACGAAACATATAATATTGAATAATGTATAAAGCTAGAAAAAGAAATCGGCGCCTCGATTGGGGCAGAGTATTCAGTTGGATTTGCAAACTCTGGGAATTTTCAATAGGTAATGTACGAGTATATTTAAATTGTTCACTTGTAAGTCTATTTATAACCACCGATTTCAATAACATTCTGTATTACGAGCAATGAAGTAATCGAGGGGCACTGAAGTGCTAATGTTGAACACAATATCTGATGTTTAATACTTGTTCTATTTCTGAACAGTCGACAAAGCACAGGCAGCGAGTCCAATCTAGGTACCATCACTACGAACCTATTCTTACCATTTACATTCAATCATTCATAAAGACAGCTTCCGTGGCGCAGTTGGTTAGACGCCGACTGTAAACCACGAGACCGCTGGTTCGATCCCTCCACCGAGACAAATATTTGTGTTATCCATAGGTATTTGTTTCGGGTCTGGGTGTTTGTGAGACCGAAAAGTCTCTCGTACTTCCTGATACCCACGAAACAAGATTCGATCTTAATGTGGGGTCATGACTATGCATGTGATTGTTGGGTGTATTTATATATATATATACACACAGTTACACAGAGCAAATAAACCAGAAGTGTTCCAACTTGTATCCAGAAGCGCAAGTAAATTAATTTGAAGCGGTAAACAAGGCGCTTGCAAGCTGCAACATCGATTTGTTCCGGCGCCTGCAAGATCCGGTAAATTAATTCCGCGGTTAACATACTTGTACCACCGACGTGTTTCTACTAGGAGTGCAAGGAAATTAATTACGGAACGATCGAGTCAATGCTATACTGAGTCTTGGAGCTGTGAGCGATAATTTTACTAAGATGTAACTTGAATTGAATTTAGTTGTATTATTTGTCTACTCATCATATTATAATCTTCTTCAACTTCATTATTATGAGACAATGTAAATTAATTATTAATTAAACTCTGTTAGATTTCAATAAATTATTGGTAAGCTATTTTAACAAAACATCTAAAACATCGTCAGTGCTGAATGAGATGGGAAAAATCAATTTTGATATTGCAGAATATAATATCTTGAACGTAAAATTTTGTATCGATTTAAAAAAGTTTTTGGAAAGATATAAATAGTTTACATTTCGAATATGTATAAAATGGCGGCACCTGAAATTAATTCATATCAATTTGTTGCAATCATTACCTTATAGTCAGACTTTGAACATTCTAGAACCATCGACGATGTTATTGACTTGAGAATTTGTCCTCAGCGGAGTTCGAGGTGGGCACTCCGATACCGAATTCATTGTGTTCCTTCGTGATAGAGGCGAGCAAGCGGAAGACGGGGCTGCTGCTGTCACCGACCTACCCGGGGATATATCCCAAAGACATCACATGCAACTATTTATTCAGCGGTCAGCCCGGACAGCGAATACGCCTCGAGTTTCGCGACTTCGATCTGTTTTTCGGCGGTCCACAGTAAGTCACCTGTAATTATGTATAACTGATGCATATTTCGATGAATTATTTATCAAATGAAGCGTCGGGGAAGAAAAAGTTGATGGACCCCAGACAATTTTACTAATTTACATTATCTCATCTATTTCTAAAAGACAATCTTGCCGTAGCATGGTATTCCTGTAGTCTGAACAGGCTACAGCAAGAAATTAAACCAATTGATTACGTATTTCCCTAGGAATATTTAAAATAAGTGTAGTTTATAATATATTAATTAGTATGATTAGTTGCTAATATATTGTTATCCATCTTTAAAGTGGCCACAGTTCGCAAACAGTGTAAAACCCGCCACAGCGACCTACGCCAATGTGTACCATTGTAAATGCAGTTTCAAACTCATGTACCGACTGTTAGTTGATAATCTATCTAGATTTCAAAGTACCTATTTAGCATCACGTGCCTTGACGTCATCCTACCAGTGCAAAACCCTTACTAACTTTTTTAAACTTTTTTTTTTTTTTTTTTTTTTTTTTTTTTTTTTTTTTTTTTTTTTTAACCTATATCATCCCACTGCTGGGCAAAGGTCTCCCCCCTCTCTCTCCATAGTTCTCGCTCTAAAGAAATTTCAGGCCACATGGGCTCGAAAGCATCCAGGTCGTCTCGCCAGCGTTTCTTAGGTCTACCGCGGCGTCGTCGACCATCAGGTACCCATTGGGTGACAATATTTGCCCAACGATCTGGATGCATTCGAGTCACATGGCCTGCCCAGCCCCATTTAAGCATTGCTGTCTTTCGCCCCACGTCTGCTATCCCGGTTTTAGAGCGAATTTCGCTCTTTCGCACTCTATCACTCAGCCTTATGCCCAGAATGCTGCGCTCCATAGCTCTTTGGCAAACCTTAAGTCGGGACTTTTGTGACTCGGTCAAAGACCACGTCTGAGCTCCGTAGGTCAAGATAGGCAAGATACACATGTCGATGAGTTTTCGTTTTAAGGATATTGGAAGGTTGCCCTTCATATATGGTTTCATGGACCAGTAGCTCTTCCAGGCATTTTCAATCCGGCGGTGAATTTCTTGGTCTTGTCGGCCTTGGAAAGAGACTAACTGACCCAGATATGTATACTCATCGACATAATGTATGACCTCTCCATCAACTTGGATGCTTACTTTTGCCTTGTTTGTCATGACTTTGGTCTTTGACCGATTCATCATTAGACCCACCTCAAGGCTTGCCGTGTTTAACTTTTCAAGCATTAATTGGAGGTCTTCTGCTGATGATGCGAACAGCACAATGTCATCGGCGAAGCGCAAGTTCGTAAGTTTCTTGCCGCCGATGTCGATACCCATCGATGACCAAGGTGGTGTAAGTTTCATGAATATCTCCTCCAATACGCTTGTAAAAAGTTTCGGAGATAATGGGTCGCCCTGTTTTACTCCTTTCTGTATGGGAAATGATGGACCTGTACGTTCGAGTTTAATGGAGGCTGTGCTGTTATCATAAATATGTTGGAGTACATCTATGTAGGTTTTATTAATTCCCTGTCTATATAATGCTTGGAGTATGGCTGGGTGGGATACACTGTCGAAGGCCTTTGTATAGTCTATAAAGGCAATGTATAATGGTTTTTGAAATTCCTGGTGTTTTTCTATAATTTGATTCAGAGTGTGAAGGTGGTCAGTGGTGGAATAGTTGGGGCGAAAACCGGCTTGCTCTGGGGGTTGGTGGGAATCAAGTATGTCCTCTATTCGATTCTGTATTGTTTTTATGAACGCTTTATATATGTGTGATGTTAGGCTTATGGGTCTGTAATTAGCAACATCAGTCTTGTCTCCCTTTTTAAGCAGAAGAATTATGTTCGAGTGGCACATTTGAGGGGGAAGTTGTCCAGTTGTAAGGATATTGTTGAATAAATTAGCTAAGTGAGGGAGTAACGTTGGTGATCCAATTCGTAAAGCCTCAGTTGTGACGCCATCCTCTCCAGGACTCCTGTTAAATTTCATACTGCGGAGAGCCTTATAAACCTCGCAGCCAGTTATGTAGGGAATAGTGTCCGGATTCGGGTTCGAATAGTGTGAAGCAAGTTTTGTAGTATCGTCAGAATAAAGCTTTTGGTAGAATTTTGTGCATATTTCAATAAGTTTAGTGTGGTTATTAACTTTACTTATTTAAAACACAAAAATACAATTACAGCTCCACGAAACCAGGCTATGGTTTGGCCTGAGGTGGTGAGTGTCAATAAACAATTATAAATAGAATATAAACTTCTCGATACCCAGCTGCCCTTTCGACTGGGTGCGCGTGTACGACGGGCCCGACAACTCGTCGGCGGTGATCGGCACGTACTGCGGCCAGCAGCGCAACCTGGTACTGTACTCCAGCGACGAGCGCCTGCTCGTCACCTTCTACACGCTGCCGCGCGCCGCCAGCACGCAGAACCGCGGCTTTAAGGGCATCTTCGAGTTCTCCGAGAGTTTTGTTAAGTTAGGTGAGTGAACCATCCTCAGCTATTGAAATTCTATACAAAATATCAGGTCTTTGCCAAGAAATTCTAAAGCTATCTAATAGAAGAGACATGCATCAGCTATAATATTATTGTAACTGCTTAAAATACTCTTTACTTTTGGGCAAAAATGCCGTATCCGTAAGAAATAGTATAACATTGAAACTGATTACATTTTGACACAAATCTGAGTTAATTAATTCAGCCCTAGTTTTTAAACTTCCAAGGTTATGATAGTAAATAAACTAACTGGTTTTAGATTTCAGTTAGATATGGATGTACCTACTCTGAGATTTGTATGTTTTTATGTTGTGTTTCAGATTTTATAAGCAAACACGACGCCGAGCACATTAGGGGCTCAGAGTGCGACCAGAAGATTCTAAGTAAAAAGGAATCCACTGGTTTCGTGTACCATCCAAATTATCCATTCCCCTATATACAAAAAGTTGTTTGTAGGTATGTATGACACATTAAACCACCTTTTTCAGGTACTTTACAGACGGGTATTTATATTAAAATTGATATTTTGTTTTAGATATTTTATATACGGTATGCAAGACTCACAAAATTTGGAACGTGTGCGTTTAGAGTTCCAGAACTTTTCTATACCAAAAGGCGATAATCCAAAACCTGAGTGAGTTGCAATCTTTGATAATTTCTCGTACATTAACGAACACTTTAACATTACACTTTTACATGCATTATATCGTACCAAAATTGAGAGAAGCCAAAACTTCAGTATATCATGCTGGTTTAGTGCGAAATTCAAGTGGTCAACTTTACTTATTCAGTAAGAAAAATCTGTCATAACATTTAAAAACAAAATTAATATGAGTTTATCTGTAAATACAATTATTAAAGTGCATACTAAAGCTGACAAGCATCTCTTAATCTCCGGAGAATTGGGCGCTGGTGTTAATGCCATATTCCGTCGCATTTATTTCCGATCCAAGCTGTTATATTGACAGAAGACAAACTTGTCGTCATATTGGGCACACATTTTGAAACCAAAATAATTGTTAAGTTTAAGAAAAGATAAATGTTAAAGTGTTCGTGCACCCGCACCGTATATGAACACAAAGAAGCAGTGTTAGTTGATAAGAGTGCGGCCCACGGCAGCGCGTGCCCGGACGGGTACCTGAAGGTGTACCTGCGCGGGCAGGAGGCCACGGACTCGTACGACAAGCACGACGCCGAGCTGTGCGGCGAGGGCGCCGGCACCTTCCCGCCGCCGCTCGTGTCCGACGGGCCGCGCCTCGTCATGGTCTTCAGCTCGGGCGAGCTGCAGGGCCGCGGGTTCAAGGCCAAGTATACTTTCGAGACTGGTGAGTTGAGACATCTGTTGGTTGAGGTAGAGTTTTGGTGCGGGAATTGGGGGTTAGATGGCGCTGTAATCCTTTTTTCATTTTATTAAGTTTAATTTTGCGATATTATAGAATGGTAAACATATTTTGTGTAAAAGTCTTTGTCGCATTTTTCTTTTTCACTTTGCAGATATCTTATATCTTTAAATGAGCAATTCTTGTATATATATATATATATATATAATTGGAATCTCGGAATCGGCACCAACGATTTTCATGAAATTTAGTATATAGGGGGTTTCGGGGGCGATAAATCGATCTAGCTAGGAATCATTTTTAGAAAATGTCATTTTATTCGTGTTTTATCGATCGTTTTTAAAAATATAACTCTTCCTGACATCTATTGGCGAATAATAATACTATTTTTTGTGAGCAATAAAGTCATTTTAGAAAATGTCATTTTATTCGTATTTTATCGATCGTTTTTAAACTGAAAAATATGACTCTTCCTGACATCTATTGGCGAATAATAATACTATTTTTTGTGAGAGATAAAGTTATTTTAGAAAATGACATTTTATTCGTGTTTTATCGATCGTTTTTAAACTGAAAAATATGACTCTTCCTGACATCTATTGGCGAATAATAATACACGTTAAGTAACACGAAGTCAATGAGTGTTTGCTAAGAAAATCAATTGTTTATTTATATTATTTGTGTCTTCTTAATGCACGTGTTCACTTAAAAATGCCTAATAAACAATCTAACTTCACGAAGCCGCAACTCGTCTCAATAACACCTAGAAGAGCATCGTCATCAAACTGATCAGGATTCTCAAACTTCTCACAGTGAAGACTCATTTCAAGGATACCGTCATGAAAATCAGGTTTCTGCTCGTCCCACACGTGCTGCTAAAGTAAGATGCTTGCAAAATTTGACTGGCATTACACGAGCAGAAAGGTCTTATGATTTAGATGTTTCACGAGAGCGTGCGGCCCAACGTGTAGCTAATTAAAATAACGATAATTTCCAAAAAACACAAAAAGTGAAAAAAAATTAAAAATACCGAGCAAAGCTCGGTCATCCAGGAACTTTAAGTATAAAGTACGATGGTCATGATTAACATGTTTTTTCATAATATAAAAGCTCCTAAATTATTAAAAAATAAAAAAGCCTAAGAACTGATTGAATATAGGTTAAGTAAATTTTCGTAAATAATTATAGCATCAGTAAAGTCACATAATCTCACATTTAACATCTTCAGAATACCGGGTACCCGGCACAGCTGCCCCTGGCGGGGAGTGCGCCTTCACGTACCGCTCGGAGTCCAAGAAGCGCGGCGAGTTCAACTCCCCCCGCTACCCCTCCAACTACCCCTCGCAGATCAACTGCACGTACATGCTGGACGCCACGCCCAACGAGCAGGTCACCGTCGTCTTCGACCACTTTAAAGTCAGGGCGGACGGGTGGAACGCGACTGCTGGGTTGTATGGGTGAGTTGGTATTGTGGACTTTTAGATCAGAGACGGGGTAGACATATCCATAAATTATAATAACTGATTTTAAGTTTAACGACCAAAAAATAAGTCAGTTAATGCTTTTCAAGTGGATCTTAATTATATTAAGGATGGCTTTGAGGCCTTATTAAACCATAGTTTTCACAATGTTTTAACTGCTCTGTACTCTCGAGAATAGAAGAGAATGCTCTTCTTCTCGTGTGCTCTCGTGACCACCTTATTTAACATGGTGTGTCATATCTTGTTGTAGTGTTCAACATACGTTTCATATATGGGTTGGATCGAAGTTCATAGCGGTTTCTTACACCCACGACTTGAGACTAAGGGTAATATAGGCAAGGTGATTGTAATGTCTGTATGTGTGTGCAGCGGCGCCACATGCAGCGAGGACTGGGTGGAGGCGTGGTGGGTGGGGCGCGAGGGCTCGCGCGTGCCGCTGGGCCGGTGGTGCGGCGCGGCGGCGCCCGGCCCGCTGCACTCGCCGCGCGGAGCCCTGGGGCTGCTGCTGGCGCTGCACACTAACACTGATGCTGTTGCATCTGGCTTCAAGGCTAGATATGTGTTTGAGGTAATTATGCTGGTTATTGGACTCCGGGACCTTGCTCACATCTGCAGGATGAGTCTTATCATCAGAGGAAATCATCTAATTTTTCAGTAAGCACTAGAGAAAACATAAAGCCTAACGACACTAGAAATTATCCTACCCACTCATCCGCAGAGCGAGCTAGGCCATTTGTAGAGCTTCTGTAGGTTAGGATCGATAGTAGCTCATGACGATGAAGCTGACTAGATCTAACTCGCAATAGTAAATTAAAAATTACCACTAACTCTAATTATTGTCAATCCAGTATTGAGAATGGCTTGCAAAATAACCACTTGTAACTTGACAGCATGCATATCAGCTCGACCACTCCCGCAGGGTGTACTCAGGCAGGGGGTACCTGCTTACCTTCCGGTGGAAACAAGCCTAATGCATTGTAAATGTGACGCTTATAGCCGGCAAAGTCGATATTCGGCGACTGCGGCGGCAACATGTCGGGCGCGGAGTGGGGCGTGATCACGTCGCCGCGCTTCCCGCTGTCCTACGAGCAGCCCACGCGCGGCGCCGCCTCGCGCGTCTGCAACTGGTTCGTCACCGCGCGCCCCGGCAAGCGCCTGCTGCTCAACTTCCACACCTTCGCCGTTGAAGGACATCTCACAGGTACACGCATAGAGACTGCCCCCCTCCCTCCCCCTCACACCCACCACTGCAACACCTGTAAGCCAGGATCAACAGAGCCACGCATTGTAATGACACCGAGCATTCAAGCTCAGCGAGTCTCAAAGAATATCTAACTTGTCTTTAACCACAACGAAATCAATCATAAAGTTCAATTAATTGGAGGAAGGAGGAGGTAGACACGTATTTAATATCGCTCATTTCATCCCTTGTTGAACATGGATCCCCCATAACATAACTTGTTACTTGTGCTTTAAAGAGATATCCTCAGTTGGCTCCAAATAAGTCCAGGTTATCTTTTCAACATAACGTCAAGAGGATATTACTCACAAAAAGTATTACAACAGCTGATAGCGTATCCATGCAAAATAATGTTGTACCAGTTGATACGTAAACAGTGAGTACAAATCTTAAAAACGGAGGTGTGTAACGTTTTTTTTTTAATCTGGGATGCATTTGACTTGTATGATTAGTTTTGTTTTTGAAGAGTGAAACTATTCTCTACCGGCTGCCTCTTCCCACATCCTTACTTGCTCATGCTGGCTATAGTTAATTGATTGATGATTTTAGATGAAGTCTAAACGATGTTTTATAATAATGTTGTCACAGAGCGCGGGTGCGGCGCGGCGGTGGTGCGGCTGTGGTACGAGAGCCCCGGGCCGCCGCTGGAGCTGTGCGGGGAGAAGGCGCCCACCGACCGCTGGCAGTACCTCTCCTCCTCCAACTCCATCAGACTCTCGTCAGTACATTATACAAATGAAATAACTTGTGGTTTCAACAATTTTAGTAGCATTTTCGCAGTTATAAGAAGTCAATTGTGATGCTAGGGGGCCACTGAAGGCTTAATCATCTTCTTACAACTCAGTAACCCCATGTGCACTGACTGCATTTTTGATCACGTATTTTTTTCAAATTTTATATTTTAAAAATGTTGACCGTACTGCTAACGAGTGACGATATTAATATTTCTCCTTAAATTTATACTGAAATTTCTTTGAGTAAACAATTCATTCTACTTTTATACTTCTTAGTACCACATATGGATATACACCAAAACTCATCAAACCACAGCCTATTCACCACAGTAATTTAAAACACCCAAATTCCAGGTTCATAATAGCCGACAAGTCTGTGGGCGGGCCAGGCTGGCGCGCGATCTGGACGGAGGTGACGTTACCGGAGGGGGGCGCGTGCCCCTCCCCCGCGCTGGAGGGCGGCGCGGCGGCGGAGTGCGCGGGCGCGTGCCTGCCGCGCGCCGCCGCGTGCTCGGGCCTGCCGCACTGCGCGCTCATGCCCGACCAGCACCGCCCGCCACACTGTTAGTACTTGCGCTACTGTTGCCTCAGGTGAACTGTGGAGCGTCTTTATAGACTACCATACACACAATTCTTTTATTGACTTTTTAATATAAGTTCTTATTGATTTAAACAATTCTAATTTCTGAATACATTTTTGTATTATATAATTCGTAGAAGTGAAGTCATTTAAATGGTGATCCATTTTTCTAAAATAACTATTTTATTGATTCTGTTTTTATGTTTAATTATTTACGAATTTATTTGCTATCTATAAAGACGATCCAGTAATATAATGATGACTTTATTTAATTGCAGTTTCTTCATAATGAGATAATAATATTTTAAGATCTATCTGTTAGGCAGAATCGATAGGTATTTTAAACTTACTTAGTCGATTAGGACAAGTAGCAAGTGTTGTAATTAAAATGTTTACATTTTCTAATTCATTTAACATATCAAATGTGTTATCTAAAATGAATGTTCCAACTAAAACACATCAATTTACAATACGATAGTTTTAACAAAGCTAACCATAGACAAAATTATATTTTTTCTAAATTTTTAATTTAAAAATTCTCACTGTATTATATACAATTGGCACCGCACTTTAATTACGATTGTACTTACACCTTGCATTTTGTCGTTGCATTTAAGAGAATATGATAATGATATCTATTATAAAATTAACAATATAATAAAGTAGATTGTTCAGTACACTTACATGGGGCAAGCAGTACTTGTAGCAAGATGTGTCATCTTTGTCTATGGCCACGCCAAATTATCGTTCCGCGATTTTTCACACCACTGTGTCGTAGTGAAAGAAAGAACGAAGCGATTAAATAGATTTTTGTATGTATCGAATGTGATGTCATATCCATGAATAATATATTTTACTTTAGTCTATGATCATATGTTTATTTTCTATTTTCCAAAAGGTGACCGCGTTGAGTTGTATTAGCATAGTTTAAAGGGCGTTCAAACTCCTGGCAACACTATGCAAGCTGCCAACCGCAGAAAATACAGGGATTTCTAAATTTAAAATTCCGTCTAACGCATTTTTCTTGTACTACGACATTCGAAATACAAATAATTTAAAAAAGTAAATGCGTCGTTTTCAGTCGTACGCTGCAAGTACCGCTCACTCCTGCTTTAATCTTCTATATTGTTGTAAATTGTATTCTAAACACAGTAGAAGTAACTAATAACTATAAACTATGCGTGGTTTAACGATCACTGTACTCTGTCAGTACACGATGGGTCAATGCAATGATTGTCTCGGAGGATATTGTATGTAGGCGTTAGATTCCATTCAAATATATATATTTGTTGATATTAGCGGAATATATTGAATATGTTGCAAGAAACGTGAGTTTTTATTTCGCATCCGCGTCCCCAGTTGAGATCTCCTACGTCTATCCCGGTTTAGAGGTAATACCTGAAGATTTAAAAGTTCTTATGAAAGACAATTTAAATAAAAATATTTTAATTTTGATAAATGTTTTCATATCATTTCTGCATTCATATCTGTCCGTCATTATTTCAAATACTGTGATGACTCAGGAGAGTGATTTCGTGTGTTGACGTCATTGGATTCTCTTACATATCTCGATTTGATTGACGATCGCGAGCGAAAATATTTTTTTCTGCATCTTTGTTGTACGCTTTTGTATCCGATGGGACGAAATTTGCATTGAGTCATCGCACTATGGGGCCGGGATATGCATCCCAACGCGTTTTCTGAAGGAATTCACTACCATCGTAAAGTTACATACCTAAGTCTATTGTTAATTTTAAACAAATTTTACACTATTCATTCGATCTATTGCAATAGTAAATAGCATAATTCGTCGCGAATTTTGGGCGTAAGTTTGGTTCCTTCAGAAAACATTGATGCGTTGCCAAAGGCGGGTTCGTCCCGCCGACGCGGTGAGTGTTCCCTCTGCCCTGCCATAAAACACATCGGCTACAGAAAGTTCCCAGCGCGACGTTGTTATAATAACTCATATATTTCTGTCTTCTTCACCTTTGGAAACAGCGTTAAATCTGCAGACTAATCTTAAAAAAGTTTAGTCTTTGTAAACCATAAAAATATATTTTAGTGATAGCACAAAACTGTATTGTATTGGACATAGATGCTAGATCAAATGCGCCCTGTTTGGGGATAAAAAACTTGAGTACCATGCCTCAACATTACCAGATTGATAATAAGTTAAAACAAAACAATCGCAGTTGCCAACAATCTGAAAACATCCTGCCATTAGAGCGTAGTAAGACAGTCGCGCTAACTGAAATTATAAAATCTTTTTTTTTTATTATGCTAAGGAATCTCACAGAGCTGTACTTGCGACGTAAAATATATCCCATTTCGAAAAATTATGAAGCTATTATTATTGCTTCACGAGATAACATCTTTGCTAACTGTATTATATTGGCTGTGATTACGTTAATTACAAAGGCAGGGCGCGTTATGGTACTCTAAAAAAAAGTAAAGCAGACAAAACTAAAAGCAAAAGTAAGTGACAAGACAGAGGTATGAGTAAGTCGCGCTGGGTGTCTGTGGTGTGGCGCGTGCGTGGCGCGTGGTGACGCTGGCGCGTGTGCAGGCGGCGCGGCGGCGGCGCGCGGCGTGCGGCCCGCGCTGGCCTTGTGCGCGCTCGTGCTCGGCGCGCTGCGCTGACTACGTGAGTGCGCCCGCCCTCTACACTCACGCTTCTACCCAGCCATTCTCTAAACTACAAACGCTATTTATACTAACATCACATTTAACATATAAAAACTTTGGAATATGGTTTAGAAAATGGCTCCCCATCATGCTGTGCTTTAGCTTTGTGTTGTTTTTGTGTTGCACCAATACTTCTAATACTGCTTGGGCCGCAAAGGGGTATTACTTTATAAAATGTGGTTACTTACTATTTTGTGTAAGTGCTAGCCGCACGCTGGTGGCCGAGGATCAAGATATGGTCTGTCTTTGTATATTTGAATTAAATGAGTAAATATAATTTTATAAATCAGACAATGATACGGACTTGAAGTACTAACAAATATTTTGAAATATTGCAAAAACAATCAAGGAAAGACTATACTTTTCATGTACAACAACTTAACAATTAAACTGAAAATCACAATTTGATTATATATCCTCCATTCTGAATTGATAACACAGCAGATTTTTTACAATTAAGCAAAATTTTCTCTACATATATTTATACAGAAAGATCATGATTGGTATCATGGAGGATCCATTGAATTGCATTAATCTATACAAGGTAAAATTTCTGCCCATGAAGAAGGGTTACTGGTTTTGTTTTTTGAAAGATAATTGCGTTATCTAAGGGTGTGTAAGCAGTAATATTATTTTCCAAGCCACGCTTCGCCATATATCATTCCGCTTCCTGTGTCTCTATTCACCGAATACTCACATGTTGATGTTGGTAAAACTGCATGTCTAAATTAAAACACAGATTAAAAATCAAACTAAATGAACAAATTAAATACCAATGAAAGTATGTTTTACAATATTCAACTAATTACTAGAAGAACTTTAGAAATGTTTGTAGATGTTTCTAGAATACGTTATTTCAAACCATATTTAGCTTTTATACGTTGATCAATGACATAGGTTAAAACCGCACATGATTAGATAATTTTATGAGTTGGTAATACTTGTAGTTTATATAAGAGTCATAGATCCAGTAACTTTTAGTGTTTAAAATGTATAGTAATTAATTAATTATATGAACACAATATATCAATTAATTGAATATTGTAAACCATGGTTAAAACCAGTGTAGGCATTTCGAGTGAGTTCAACTAACTTTGCTGTGCAAGACTTTGTTGTGGCAAATAGTGTTGCCAGCAATAGCATCTTTTTTTCGTATAAAAATATTGGGGACATTAAACATCACCATTCCATTGAACTTTCCGATCATTGTTACCTATTTGAGTTGATAATATGGGAAGTAAAGAGCAAAAGCGATGAGATCATTACCTTGAAATGATCGTAAGGGGTAAAAGAATTGTAAGGGGGAAGTGTGAGGAAACAAGGGAAGTGTGGTTCGGTGGATGCAGCACGTCGGTAGCAGAGTGGGTGTCCGTAGGCGAGAGCGGGGTGTCTGCGGGCGGCGCGTCGTCGTGGTCGTGGTGGGCGGCGGCGTGCGGCGGCGCGGCGGGCGCGGCGGTGCTGGGCGCGTGCTGCGTGCGTCGCCGCCGCGCGCGCCGCCCGCGCCGCCCGCCGCCGCCGCCGCGCCCGCCGCCGCACGCCCGCGCCGTCGCCGCGCGCCGCGCCGCGCCGCCCGACACCGTATGACGACGGCGCCGCGCCCGCCCGCGCGCCCGCACTCCTCACTACACCTACTTCAATACAACACTTTAATGTATTACTGACTTTTATTCTATACCCCAACAACCTTCATCCAAGTCAGAAGCGATATGACGCTAAAGGAAGCTAAATCGTAACTATGTGAATAAGCTATCATTTCTATAAATTGCCAAATATATAAATACTGGATATGTCCATCAATTTTATGCCAAATAACCTGTTTAAAAATACTAAATTGAAGATCAAGGAGTGATGCTTTGAATCAACCAACATGAATACAATTTTAATGAGAACATGCGGTGAACAGTGAAAACTATCCTTGTATGTTTTGTTACCCCTATGATTAAAAGGGATCTTTGAAAATTCAAATATTTTCTTGATAAAATTAAGGTACTGGCGCTTCAGACTGGCAACACCGCGTAACACTTAGGTATATCTGCTTGTATCAATGCCTACGTCTAAATGACTCGTGTTTAATCGAATTTAAAGAAATGCTTATTTAGCTTTGTGTGTTACTTTCTTTAATTGCCATTACGTCTATTTACATATGTGAAAGGTAGGGAAATCTGTCTACGGAAAAAACGCAAAAACACCAATTTATGAGTGGTAAAGCCAAGCTAATGTCATGACACAGCATAGATGGGTAGGCTTGCCCGGGGGGGTACCACAGTCTCACAGGAGATCGACGCGAAGCGCAGCTTTGCTGTCGCGTTTCGTTCAGTGAGTGAGATTGCCGGATACCCAATACCCCTTTCCTCTTTCCATCCTTTTTTTCTTCCCGCTCCCCTCCGGTTTTGATGGGCCGGCAACGCATCTATGATCCAAGCGTTGTGGATGTTCATGGGCAACAGTGATGACTGACCATCAGATAACCTGTTCGCTCGTTTGCCGGACCTGTAGAATAAAAAAAATAACAGTACGTACCTCTAAAACCTACTATGTTATTCGGCCTTATTTATAGACAGATTTAAAACGTATTTTAGTTATCAAATGTTTTGTCCCTTTCGAACAACTTTAAAATCCCGTTTGCGCGAAGAACACAAAACATTCGATAGCTAAAATAGGTTTAAAATTTGTCTGAATAAGGCCGAGTGACGCCTCAAATTTTATTAATGACATGCTATGACAAGCGTTGCACCTACCAACCAACCCTAATAAATAAAAGGGATAGTTGTGAGGGGCGGAGATGCAACACATTTTTTCTACCCTTGCAAAAAAGTGCGTAATAATGCGTCCCCTAAGATGAGGGTGTATCCGGCGCCGCCTTATTTACCCTTATCACTAAGCCATTGGCTCGATTAATAGATTATATCAATGTAGCGATTTAAGTGATGAGAAGTACATTATGAATTGCAGCGATTGGTTGACGTTATAAATACTGTCTTTTATTCTTAATACCTTTATCTGTCTATATAATACCTTAGTCTGTCGCATTATAAATTATAATATATAGGTTGAACTATAATGGATCTCAATGCTGCCCACATTACATAATATAAAACGAGTAAAAAATATTAATGATCGGCAAAGTGAAAAGGGATCACAGTGCGTTGATTAATGTTAATTTACCTGGCTAAAAGGCACCCTTTTATTGCTACCGTCATGAATCATGAATAAAGGATAATCCTCACGAAACTAGACAACTTTATAGTAAAATAGACTAGGTAATTTTATAAAAACATTCAAATGTTTAGTCAACTAAACATTTTCATCGATTGAAATTATTATTTTTTTGTCTTAGGGCAAATGGTATTTATGAATCCGAAAATAACACAACTAATAAACAATTGTATGACTCCCTTAAAGTAGATGAGTATTAGCATTTTGAAAATAATTCACGCGGATAACTTTTTTCTCGTAATTTGTAGTCCGTGTATTGACATTATTAAAAATCCACCAAATGTAGGTAGTTTGAGAAATTCTCATATTATCTAGTCAGTGACGCCTGACCCATAGATCAATAAGCATTTGTTAAATGCTCCGCGCATAAAAGGAGCCCCGGCACGCAGTTTAACTCTATGTTGATGTAATAGTTGGTGCTTCCTAATTACGCCGAGATTGCTCAGTGCGTGCTATTGATCCAGGATTAAGGAGTGGTGAGTCTTATCAAGATTTTTATTATTACCCGTTTTCTTTATAATCTTGTTTCCTTTGTACGGAATGAATAGGTCAAAAATATTTCCAAATCCTATTCATTTTACGAATTGAATTATATCGGTACGGTTTAAAGACAAATAGCCACAGGACAATAGGCGTTCCCAAAGACTCGTTGACCTTCACATAAAAGGAAATAAAAAAAGACAGTCAGGTGTTATTATAATAGGTATGTGCTACTATCGATAGTAGCTTATAAGAATTACAGTAGCGGGTGTGAAGGCGAGATTTTTTCTTATCAGAATGGAGTAAGCATATTTCAACCAAGTTACAACTTAAATTTTCTCACACATGGTTATGTGGAATTAATATAATATCTCGGTGTATATGCGTCTCTCCCTGGGTGTAGGCCTTCTTTATACCTGACAGGGGTTTAGGCATTAGTCGGTCTTCTTGGGCTCAAACCGCCGACGTCTGATCTGTTAGTATCTACGGTCCGATGCCTGCCAACTATTGTATTAGTAGTAATGGAAGTAAAAATACACATCCAAAAGGATCAAGTCCGTAGCCAAATGTTAGTATAATTTTATACAGCTGTTAGGACAAATCCACCTTTTAACAGCAAATTTAACAGAATATGTAGGTACCTGTAAGATGAAATCATTAGGTACGTTTTGGTAATGGTTACAATAGGTACTGGAAAGTATGATTACTGATTACATTTTTAATTATAAGAATCAAAATCTCAATATACCCAGTAAAATATTTTTTTTTAACAAAAGATGTGTTATAGGTATAAAAAAGATCACATATAAACGCTATTTAACTTCTCCGTAGTATATTTTATTAGTTAAGCTAGAGCATAATTAGCATAGCATATCTGCCTCAGGCTATATGGATATTTTTTGAAATATGTTTCAATTTTCAGTCGCTAATTTGGGTATTGCATACAAATCATTATACCTACATACCTGTGTGCGTCAAGATGATGGGATCACAAAATATATCTTGAAAAGTATACCTACAACCAATAGTTTATACTTACGTAATAGCTATTATTTGTTACCTATTTTCATACGATTTCAACCTCAGTTTGTTTAAAGATTCCCTAACGTAAATACAGATCGCGACATCTTGCGGCGTCGTGATGGCGGTATCATACGCAGTGTGCCAGAATTATAAATAATCATAAAAATCAGACTGAATAAATATTCAATACTCTATTGGTTGGTATGGTACCTTAAAAATATATACATATTTAAATCAACTAAATTCGATTAACGTGTGGAGAAATGTGGAACTGCAAATAGATACATAAACTCTTAACTCACGCCTTTGTCTCAGAAAGGGAAGAGGCGCTGTGACATGTTAATACTATTAGATTACGACTTATATTCTGAAAACATATCTCAAACAATGAGTTGAACAGATATTTTATAAATTTTAATTGTAGTTCCAATTTCGCCACACGCCAATATTGAGATTGATTAAAGAAAAATTGTTCCTAATATTTAGACAACAGCAAGATAACAACGTAGTCGGATGCCAGAAGACCGTAGACGATCTATATTCTTTAAAAAAGTGATTTATTTACTCGTATAAGCTGCCAAAAAACGCCTAGACATTTCAACAAGTACGGCGACTTGCGATTGCTCACATATTTCGAGTAGGCGTTACTTAATGTAAAAGTTTCATTTTATATTCATGTTTTTAACGAATTGACGCACACTATTCAAATTTAAAAGTTTACTTCGTTTCTCTAAATATAAGATACGAGTAGTAGGTGCTAAAAAAATACACTACTTTCGGTCGAAAAGTTGCGATGATTTGCGGTATGCAAATAAATAATTACGATGATTTATTAAAACTTTACTACTTTTACAGTTACTAGTAAAATTAATATACGTGTTATTCTAAAAATATCTTCACCAAAGAGAGTCTAAGAATTTAAGATACATGTTACAAATTACTTAAATTATAACTGCCAATACATATAATAAATAAATAAAAAACTGAATAGAATTCAACAAAAAAAACTTCCAATTCGTTAAAAGAAAGTGAAAATGAAAATTTTACAATGTTTTCATAAATTATGTGAGCAATCTTAAGATGCAGTAGATACCTGACGTAATATTTCCTTTTTTTTTTAGTTTAAAATTTACTTTTTGTAATTTGAGCTTAAAGTTCTTATTTATGTAAATTGATAGTATACGAGTAGATTATTAAACAATTAAATCACAATTATTACGAGTAATAATTGTGATTTAATTGTTTTTTATTTTGTTATTTTATTTAACTTTTATTACCTACACATAGAATTAAGTAACGGCTGTTACGAAGTTTATTTAAAAAATAAACGATCTAATGTACTATGCTGAAATGTATTAAACACAAAAAAAGATTGACCAGTCATATTTTTATGGTTTAATAAAGTACCTACTGGCACACAAGAAATGATCCGCCATCTTGACGCTCACAAACGAACGTATAGGGGGCGACAGCGACGGAAGGCAAGGAAGTGTGGGCGCGTGGGTTGGTAACGAAAGGAAACAAGAAGTTAATAAGGCAAACACAGTTTTTCAAATTTATTCCACATTAAACTGATACAAGATTGATACAAGTCAGAGTTCTAATAGTACGGACATGCTATGTGATCGAATACAAAAAAAAAAAGTTTAGTACAGCAATAATAAACATTACAGAAATCCTGAACTTTTACAATACTACTTCCTCACACTAAATGTATTTATTTTAAAGGGAAATATGTAATAAAAATAAAGCAAAAAACTAAAGCAGGAACACAGTCGGAAATGTCGAGTACAGGGTGGTACTATTTTAGCCGTAATCTCTATAGTCGTCGAGAGTTCATTCCATCAAATTCATTCTCATGTATCCTAAATTGTAAGTATGTCAAAAAACAACAGTCAAACTCCTTACAATATAATAATTACTGCTAAAATACACATCACATCGCAAAATGCGTTCTCAGGAATAAAATATATCGAATAACATGTATTAAAAAAAATAAACAGACGTCGGCGGGAGGACCCACGCGACCGAGTGCGCGCCCGCAAACAGGCAACCGCGGGCGCCACTCTCCGCCGCACAGACGGACAAACATAAGCATAACGGGAACTTACTATCCAAACATTTCATAACGTCCTACTTTAAATTTTTTACGGAATCGATGTGATACAAAATCGAAAACTTGAAAATCAAATAAAAAACACATATATAGAAAAAAGACGACCCCCGCGGTACAGGGCGGGGGCCGGGCGCAAACGAGACCGGGAGCCGATGGCGCGGCCGCGGCCGAGGCGATCCCCCGCGCAGCTTGTAGTTCTCCGGAGCGGGGGCTCCGCCGCGCGCGCGAGGCTCCGGGGGAGCTGCGGCACTACTCACTAGCTGCCCGCCGGCGGCGACCACGACGGCGACGGCGGCGCGCCCCACCCGCACGCCGCCGCTGCCGCCGCGCCCAGCCGCCGCTTCGACTCTCCCCCTTGGTTCTGGTGACCCCCGTCGTATTTGCGTTTACCTGCCGGCCGCAACCACACACTCATGTTACACATTATCAATGTCTAGCCAAATACAAAATACATCATATTACTTCTAATGCGTCCCATTCTATTGACTTGTCTATGCCCACTACAACAGCATACCATGTCCGCGTTATTGACTGTCAGGCAGAAAAGCATTTTTTGTATCAATTACTAGGGAAAATCTCCAACAGTAATGGACGGTCTACTAAACAGCGTTCCATAGTAATTCATACAAAGAATATTTTTTCGCCAGATACTTTCATAACACGGTATGTTATGCTACGTTGCAGTGGCGAATAGGAAATTAAAAAGATACAAATGCTTATAAATAACAAACTTGTATTCATGAACACAACATTAATTTAAAAAAAAACGGATATTGGACACAAGTTACAAAAGGGAAATCTCTAGAAATTGAGTTGTATGTGCACTTCGCCATTGTAACATTTTAGTGGGCATAGACGCCTAAGTTCGATTGCATCAAATAACTGACGATATTTTTTGACTTACCAGTATTCAAACCCATACATACAAAGTTACTTGACGCAACCGAAGCCTTAGGATTTCGAAGTCAGTTTCGAACTATTATGGGACCAGCAATACGTACAGTGGTGGACAAATTAAACAGGGTGCGCTATTGACATATGGTATTTAATATAAACAACATGTTCCTAATCACCCCAGGTAACATTGTACAAAATTTAAAAACTGCATGGTTGTTTTGTCAAAAATGGCAATTTTTGTTTTCAAGGCATTTGATCAACCGTATAGTCTACCCGCGTCTTTACGGCTGTTAATTTTATTTTGTACAATGCCACCTGGGGTGATAAGAAACATGTGGGTTAACTACGTAATACTCAGAATAATACGATTGTGTAATCATAATTCCTCTATTCTATTCCATCATGTACATTCATACTAGGGTTCAATACTCACAACTGGCATATTTTAATGTCTACAACGTTTACAACTAGCATATGTCAATATCATCCTGTATATTTATGTACGTTGAGCATAAATAAAAATAAAAGAAACTCAAACAATAACAATGGCTCTTTGTTGCGTGGTGTAGCAGTGTTTATTTAGAATTTTTTCTGTTATTTGATCTTAGTAAGTAAAACAAAAAAAAAAAGTAATTAAATTAATTGATTTTAGAATATTAGTATCTATTGCCATGCTCAAAGTGAGTTGAAACCCAAATGAATTTCGTAAACATGCAAAAATATTTTAGTACCTGAAGCGTTCGTAATTCAGAACTAAACATGATACTGATGTATTGTTTTAAATATGTATTGGGTGTTGTTTATTTGTTCACTCAACCTTTACCTTCCAAAAGATTCCATTGTTATATGAAAATATAATTAAAAAATTAAATGAGTAACCCTCATGTGAATATGGTATAGATATTAATTTTGTAATTGACCACCACTGTATGTCTAATTAAAACTATCATTCAAACAAAACTATTTTCTACATTCGTTCTACAGTCATTAGGTTCGGTCCATCAGACTAAAATAATCTAGCCTGATAGACAGATCCCAGACTTCAGGAAACCTAAAGGTCTCCCACAAACTTTGGATAGAAAAAATTGGACTCGTGGCTCAACCGAGCTGTGGCTTTTGGAACAAGTTTGTGGCAGCCCTATGGGATAGGATAGGATACTGGAAGGAAGTGGGTAGTTACCAAAAAAATGCGAATCGCAATCCAGATTACACGCAAACCATTAAACATGCTGAAACCAAACGAACGGGTGTGAGACCGGCAACTGAAATGCATTCGCTGCGACCGAGACAGAGTCCAATGTTTTCCATGGCAATTTGGAATTTGGTTTTTAAAAACCTACTGGTTCTCATATTAGTTTTCTCCAAGAGAAATTATGTTTAATATTTTTTCTTATTAAGAAATGAGTAATTTCGGATCGCTTCTTGTATGTAAATGCGATACAAAAGGTGGTATAAATGATAGTGTTTTCTTTTTGGCGGCACCGTACGGCACACAAGTATAGAAAACGGTGTCATATCAGAATACAGGGAGGCTTGGAGCAGCCGGGTGCAATGCAATTAATTGAATTAGCTCTGCAAAATGATCTACACACCATACAGGGTTCATTACATTGTTAGTTGAAAAATGCGCGACAAACACAGTTTTGTTCAGACGGAGGCTGGGAGGGGAGATGAGCATGAGTAGGGTGAGTGGGGTGAGTGGGGTGAGTGGGTTGTGTGTGCGACTGACCTGGTAAACTTGGCTTGGCGCGCGGGTTGCCACGCATGGCGCTGGGTGTGCGGCGGCCACGCGCGGCGCGCCGCGCACCACCACGGGCCCCAGCCGCGCCCGCCGCCGCCGCCGCGCGCCGCGCCCATCGCGCGCCCCTCCCACATGACCCAGCCTGCGCACCAGCCGCGCGTCACGCACCGTCGCCGCGCCCGCGCCGCCGCGCCGCCACGCGCACGCGCACACACCGACTTCATTACTTTATTGCACTTTTAATTCCCAATAGCGGGAACGACAGATCAAAAAGTTGGTCCCTCTTTTCATTTAACTATATAATTGACACAAATTCCCTTAAATATGACGACTCGGTCGGCGAGCGCGTGCGCGTGCACCTCGCCCCTGGGGCGTCGGCTGCGCCGCGCGCCGAGACTCGATTCCGACTTACCGTACTCACGACGCATTCAACAACTTTTTCACTAATTACATAAACTACAACTATGTCTACTTACAAACGTTAATTCCTAATGATATGAGAGTCCAATACTATGCGGCCAGAATCGAGTCCTCGGCTATGGTGTGAACAGGCGTGCGACGGCGCGGCAGACGCGGGCGGCGGCTAACGGCGGACAATGCGTCCTCGGTACTCTTACGTACATTACAAACATCGATAAAGTAAAAAATTACATTCCTATACGAGCGTGCGCACTTTCAAACATCCTTTACTTCAACATCGTCAACTAGCAATACTAATGTCATGGCGTGTAAGTACTCACTCAAATGTATAACACGGATGCGATGTTTCAAAGTACGCAGCCATTCAAATCAGTACCGTGCTAAAGTAAAATTCGACAAGTTTCGATCGACTTCTGTAGCGTAAACAATCAAACAAACAAACTCAACATAATATCGACATTTGAGTTGCGAGGTTTGCCAAAAATATAATTCATCTATCTCAATTAATGTTTTAAATAAATATATTATTGTCAATTAGGAACTAATTTTGGAGTGCAACAACTCAATACAATGTGCAAGTATATACACCAAAAAACCACAGAAATCGTCCAAAACCCATACAAAGTTTAAATTCATCCAAGCAACGACACATTCCCAGTCGTAGTCAGTCAAACACTACACGAAAAAAAAGACAAAAGAATGCGTCTTTGTTGAACAAAAACAGTCATGCTGCAAATTAAACTAAATCGATTCAACTTAAATGTAAAACTAACGCTATACATAACAATATCCGTTGCTTAAAAACATCACATACATCCAGCACACCCATATGTGGCAATATCCATACAACGTTATTAATGTCATTGTATCATGTGTACCAGAGGGTTGTTACTTGTTAGTCTGCTCCCAACATACAGCTTGTTAACTAAGCACGGGACTACGAGCGGTGCACGACTCCACGACGCGACGGCCACTCCCGCCCTCGCTACTCACTACCGCATGTTTTGAATCAACGGATAACTACTGCTAATCATAATAACATCGGCTAATAACGATTCCTCCACTTCAAAATCATTTCACCAACATAAATTGCCAAATTGTCAAAATAAAATTACAAATACACATTGTCAAAGTAAATAAACATTGAAACAATCAGGTACCTACTAAAAATTATTTCATCAAAAACGAATCGAAAAAAAAAAAGAAATCAATCAATTGCATTCTAGGATGGCATTACACTGTTATAGTTACAGTTACAACAGAATCGGCAGCTAACGACAGCGCATAGTAATCTACCACATGTTCTAACATTCGCTAATTACGACTAAACATGGACACGACATCAACTATGTGTATATAGAAATATAAATGTAGCTCGTCATGGCGGTACCTGAATGCCTCCGGTTAGATCGTAGTAAAGCGAGTTGGGCCCGAGAGCGAGCTCGTCGTCCTGAGTGAGGCATTTACCAAGCGGGTCAGTAAGTCTTCTCAACATATTCTCTACCTCGTTGCAACAACGAGAAAATTATAAACATTATTGGAGCGTTCCAAGCGACGGACGCGGCATGCCTCTCCTACTGTGCGGGCTCTCCCGGCGGGATCTGGGTTAGTAACTAAGCAAAGCCAAGCTCTACATGGGAGGGTGACAAGCGCGGCGACATGACCTTAAGCGGTGCAAACGTGAAATGGCAACTGAAAACAACACAGTACAGGTCAGAAACGGGCATGTTAGTCGGAGCGGCCGCAGCCATATAGACCTGATGGTGAGAGCGGCCACCCCGCGCCCCGCTCACACCCCCGCAGTCACACCCCCCGCCCGCGGCCACGCGTCTCCACCGTCAGGCCTACACACTACCGTCTTTACCGAGTCACTAACTCCATTCGAGGATGGGATTAAATAAAAATATAACAAAAAAAAAACAATAGATGATAAAAATTTGGCAACTCAAAAAATCGATAGAACAATGATGAGTACAGCGACTAGTGACTAGTAAATATGTGATAACATTAGTGAGTGTGTGTGGGGACCCACCGGTTGCGGTCTGTTGGGAGGCTGGCGGACGGCGGACGGTTGCGGTGGTCCCGCGTAATCAAAATAGAACTCATCGTACCGGTAAAATGGCTCATTGTAGCCACCTCGGTAATCACCGTACCCGTAATAGTCGTAATCATAATCTATAAACACACAACACAGGCCCTTTTAGAGGCTAAGCTATACTAACGACTAACTTACAAGCTACCGTGTGTCGGCTGGCGGGTTGCGAGCCTCCACGCCACTCGTACCGGGGAACATTGACAAGTGAACGCATGCTGATCTCACTTCGCACTGGACACGGGGGATGGCACGCCACACGGTTAGTCCCTCACCGGAGTCATCACACACTGCATGCCTCCTCTCCCGCCACCGACAGACCCAGACACCACGCCATACCGACAACCAACTGCCGCCGGCCGCATGCACGGTCAGTGTGTTAACACCCAACGCAATGTAAGTACATACATCGTTACACATCATTACAGAGACTCCACGCCCTCCACACTCAGTCAACGGAACGGCTCAAACTCGGAGGAAACCATGCACCGGTCCTATTCCTAGGTCATTAATCACTAGCCTAGAAAACAGCGTTAATGAACATGTACTGAGGCCTTAACGATACACTACCAATTCTCCCAAACGACTACGGAACGTCTTGCGAGTAGCAACACCTTAGGGCACAACGCGGGGTGATCCCGGACTAAGTGTATAGTAGCGGCCATCTTGTTAGTAGGGACAAGTAGCGGCATGTGCGAGTGTGCGCGTGGAGACCACACCGTCACAGAGTGCGGCGCCGCTAGCGGGCGGCGCGCGCGTGTGCGTGCCGGACGGGCGCGCGCACGTGCGGGTGTGGGTGGCGCTGTGTGCGCGGGTGTGGGTGTAGTGGGTGTGGGTGTAGTGGGTGTGCGTGTGGGTGGTGTGGGTGGTGCGCGTGGTGCGACTGACCGTAGTCGTGGCGGGGCTGCGGCGGGCGCGGCGGCGGCTGCGGCGTGCGCCCGCGCAGCGTGTGCGACGGCGAACACCCGCACCAATCGAAACTGCACACCAACACACCACACCGTTACCTCCACTCAGTTTACACGTCTTTAATCACATATATAATAACAGCTATCTATCACAATCTAAAAGTACCCAAAACTAATTTAATATTTCAAATTCTGTGGATAAAATTCTTGACGTGGATGACGGAGATACACGATACAATTTTGCTAGCCCGCTCGATACTGAATACACACAAACTCATCCCAAAACGCGACAGACTTGCTTGGATCACGTCGTCGTATATATAATAGACTCACCCGCCGCGGCCGTGTATCATCTGCATCATGCGGCGTTCACGTGCACGCAAGATCTCTTCCTTCTTCTTCTTGTCTGAGGGAGGCTTGGCCAGAGACACCTCCAGGTGCGCGCCGCCCACCTCCTTGCCGTCCAGCTCTTGCATCGCCTAGAAAACATATGTTACACATAAATATGAAAATCCAGACCGAGTTTTTAAAATCCAGATATTTCATTATCGTCAGTCTGTAGTGTAGTGAGAATTACATTTTGCTTTTTATATTTAACGTTCTAATGATCGTCTGCAGCTATTAAAGTATTCAAAGTATTTGTAATTACTCCAGGCATACAAAAAATGAAACAGGTTTAAAGTATCAACTTCTTGAAAGAAGCAGATAACAACATTACCTTTACTGCACAGTCCCGATCGTCGAAGTGTACGAATGCATAATCCTTGATCTTCTTGACTCGTTCCACGTTGCCATAGCGTTCAAACTCCTCCTTCAGCGCTTCCTCGGTGATGTCTTGCGTCAGGTTCCGTACGTACAACACTTTAACCTGCACGACAACACCAATTAAAACAACACTACACACAACACGAGCGGAATGTGTGTACGTGAGCAGGGTTGATGACATCTAATACATCGATTAAGCAGCAATCAAGCACTAACACAAAAATAAACAGACGGTGAAAGGGTGGCAGACAGTAAGCCAAGTCAGAATATCAAAAAGCCGCTCGAAGACTCCGACACTACGGCATGCGAGTAACCAAACTCCACCCATTCGGCTGCATGGGGCCAGTGGACTACGCCTCACCCGCGGCCCGGGCCAACCACACGCATACCCATGACGTCACTCTAGATAAAGTGCAACTTACTTTGCTCATAGTTTGCTCGTCGGGTTCTTCTTGAGGGTCCGCCCAGTCCACAATAATATCACAGCCCCATACCTACGCAAATCAGTAACATAATTATACTCTTTGAATATACACCGCGACATGCCGCCACAAGCTCCTTATGGAGACGTCTTTTGCCCATCCTGCTGGTGATCAAGGAACCATTCAAGATATACGTGGACCATTTCAATAAGTTGCATCCGCCAATCTTTTTTTCGTCCCATATGTCTAGATTGCAAGCAGTACCGGATTATTGTTTATATCGATAGACGAACGCAATATTCAAACAACGTCAAATCGTAGAATTTCCCGGGTAAATTACGCGCATCATGATTGGCTAAAACATCGCGTACATCGCGTCACCTGCGCAGGCGCATACATTTTCAATTTCGGGTCGCAACTTATTTCAATGGTACAATAATAGTTAGCATTAGGTAAAAAAAAATCTAAAGGGCTACATCTCGCTGTAAAATAACTTGCAAATCAAAAGGACAGTAGGACAGGTTCAAGCAAACAACCTTAGTGCTACTTGATAGAAAAGTAGGACAAGTGCACTATCAGATCGATAATCAAAACTAAAATACAGATACATAGAGGAATACAGATAATGATCACACTCCTCGGCAAACTCACAGATTACTAATCAGTTAACATATTAATTGTGTGACAATGGCCAATGGAGTGAAATCATCAGGGCATAGAAAAAAATAGCCACTATCAGGAATGTGAATGTCTGGCACGTACCTTTATTCTTCCGGTGCCCAGCCTGCGCTTGGCTAACGACGCCGCTTTGTGAGACTCGTATTCCAAAAAACAAAATCCTCGATTCTTTTTCTTGTCATCGGGCGAACTATATATAATGACTTCAACGAGTCCGGCTGCAATCACACCACACAATGTAGACAACGCCTGGCGCACCACCGGCAAATGTACAACAAGCTTCCCTCGACCCCGTCGCGACTCATTCCTCAACGCTACTAATATGAAGCAAATCAAACGATATATCCAGGAGAACATATACGGCACTGAAGAAGTCTAGTCTAGAGAACAACGGCAAGATTCTCCAGTCATTACCAATGAGCATTCTCGAGGCGGCCAATCAATCGTCATGTTAACACTTGGATTGCAAATCTACTACCGGATGCACACGGCGGCGGCCCGGCGCGCCGGGCGGAGGCTCCGGCCACTGCTGGCCTACTGCTGGCCCACCGCTGGCCCAGGCCACTCCACCAGACCACAGACCTCCGCGAGGCGCGTCGGGCCGCGCCCAAGTACTCAATAGCACTTATTATGAATTCGACAAGGACTTACGTGCGTGCTTAGAAAACTCCTCAAACAAATCGTCCCGATCTCGATTCTTAGGGATATTCCCCACGAATAACCGGTGATTGTTAAAGGAAACTGTTACGCCAATCTTTTTCCCCTTTCGAATTTCATAATCATTCAGCTGCAAGAACAATTCGAGGGAGAATGGCCAACGGCCGAGGCCGGGTCGCGCAGCGGCGGCCGCGTCCGGGCCCAATGACTGGAGAGACGCGGGCAGGGGGCAGGGGGGCGGGGGAGGTAGGCGGGGGCGGAGGAGGCGGGCGGGGTGGCGGTGCGGGACGCGGGGTGCAGGCGGGAGCAGGCAGGCCAGGGCCGAGGGAACAAGCGGGACGCAAGCGGGGCACCCTCAGCGGTCCACACCAAGCCCCACGCACTCAACCCGACAAGGCTATTAACTCCTTAATTCATTCGAGTGACACTTTACCTGTTAATTTACCAAACTCTTCCAGTATCTCCTCTTTGCCTTTAGACTTGGGAATGTTGCCGACGAAAAGTCGCAGATTCGGTACGCTAATCTTAATTCTCAGAGTCTTCCCTGGTTTTATTTCGTGATTATCGAGCTGTGGGAAAAATAATAAGGGAACAATTTTGAAAAAAAAGCGTCGATTCGAATCCGGTTTGGCCGATATGTCGTCGGTCGAGGCCGGACGAGATGCGTGAGAATTTAGCGCGTGGCGCGAGGCCGCGAGCGACCCTCCGCTCGGGCTCGGCTCGGCTCGGCTCGGCTCGGCTCGGCTCGCAGCGGCTCGGCTCGGCTCGGCACGGCTCGGCGCAGCTCGGGCGCAGCGTGAACATGATGACGGTTAGAGCCAATTGTGATGAGTTAACTGTATTTTGGATGATAAGCCGAAAGTGTTGTACTGAGCAAAGAGGAGAGCCTGAGATATATTAAATTCTCAGTTGGAGAACAATTTGAAGCCAATTCAAAGTTAACCCTGTAAGTGGACCGTTTGATGAAGTGAAAATAAAAAAAGCGAATAAGAGTGTGATGGTAACAAAAAAAAATTAAAGCAACTTAAAATTGAACGAGGTGCAACAGTAAAGAACGGGATGATATCTCAGGACAAGCGAGGCTAGATCAGTTTACAGGTGTTATGATTGCACATTTACACAAATTCAGTGATTACAGAGAGACGCCAGCCGCCGGCACGCCACCTCACTGGAAGCTACACATACAACTCAACTCAGGAGACACTACCTCAGGAGTGCGCGGTGCGGGCGGCCGGCGTCCAGGGGATATTAATGTCATGCTGTTTAAATGGTATAAGAAGCTTAAATCTAAATCTCCCAAGTGTGACTGTGAATATGTTCGACAGGCAAATGATTGGAAACTTGCAAAAATACTGGCTGATGATGGACTAGTAGTCTTGCAAGTGACACACATGTTTGGCAACTTGCGCTGCAAACGACACACGTAAACGGAGTCCTGCCGCATTATCTAGTCATATCATTACAGTATCCAATGGTTCATCATCATCATGGCGGACTCGTTGACGTGCGTCGCGGGGATGGCGGGGGGCAGCGCCGAGCCGTCAAACATGCAGCAGCGAGTGCTGTGATCTGTTATCTTTCAAGGAATTATACTTAAACATTTCGGCGAGTCACCTGGAAAGTAGACGTCAAATTAGAATAAATTTTGCATCAAATTCAAACACCCAATCAAAAGTATAATGGTCTCAATAGAGAAACAAAAAATAAGTGAACATTGACTGTTTTGGCCCAATTTGGCGTTACCAATGGGGAGCGGGTGCCGAGAGTGCGGCGCCGCGCGAGCTCACCTCCTGCACGGCGCGCTGCGTGGCGTCGCGGCTCGTGAACGTCACGAAGGCGTAGCCGCGGTTGGTGCCCGTCATGGGGTCCATCATGAGGCGCAGGTCCCAGATGGTGCCGCAGCGCTCGAACAGCGGGATGAGCTCGTCCTCGTACATGTCCTTGGGGATCTTGCCGCAGAACACCTCGCAGCCGGCGCCCGGCGTGCCGCCCTCCCACCCGGGCGGCGGCCCGCCGTACTTGCGTTGACCTGCGCACGCCACCAACACTCTCCTACATTCCATGTTTTTTAATCTTCCAGCGTGTACAGATGAGTCCAGATACACACGCGAGTAAATCACTTTCTCTGAACACGCTGCTAGAATTTTGTAACTATCTTTAAAACTCGTTTATGATTACACAAATTAAATAATTCCAATATGAATCTTATTTGAATTTGTTCAATACAATGTCATTTAACACAATTAGTTATTGGAAATTATATTTAAGAACAAAATATAACTATGATTTCTAAACCAATCTGCTATTGAAAAAGAAATGGCTAAGTTCCCATTTTCAAGTTCCCATGTTTTAAAATTTAATTTATCTTATTTAGAACTCACTAAAATCACTGTTGGTATGAACTATGAAAGCAGTGTTTAACTAGGTTTCGTTGTTCAACAACGCTATCGAAACATTCCACCATAGACCATGCAATTCCAAAATTTATACATTATAAACGACTATACGAACCAGTGGTAACATCTAATGTATACCCGGTGCGGGCCAATATTTGCTTGATCTTCTCCTCGTCGGGGCCCTTGACCGGCACGGAGGGAGCCAAGGCGGGCGCGCCCTGCACTCCCGCCCTGCTCTTTTGCCTGAAAAAAAAAACAAAAAAGGGATCATATACTTATACATAAAAACATACATAACCACAAAGGGATAAGCAGAGGAAGTGTTATCGTAATGTATTGGTTACTTATTGTACTTACTCCATAAAAAAGTACAACCTCAACTCAAAGGGCTGTCCCTTTCTGCCTATGCAGAGGTGAAGTGTTAGTGTTGTATTAGTCACTTATTGTACTCCAAAAATTATTTAAACAAAAGGAGTTTAAAAATGTCAATTCCAGCATTTAATAAGGCGACGTGAGAGAGAACCTGCACCAACCGAACCGCACCTACTTATCCAAAAAAATATATAAAAAAAGTAACCTATTAAAATACGGACTTCTAACAGTGCATTCTTCAAACTACTCGACGTGGTCTGGCCTTTAAACAATACTGTTTCAACCAATATTGTCCATACGAGTAGTAAAATTAAATAAAATCAACGTAACTCTTATTGACCAGTACAATCTATTCCAGCAGCATTGTAAATTGTAATACAAATAGCTAATATTATATACGGGCGTAACGAGAGACGTGTCGCCAATGAACGGCGCCCTGACCGCAAGCCTAGGGATGACAAATACTCTGTGTACTATAATTAATTAATACTCAACAACACATACTTATTATAAGACTGTTTTGTCGGTATCGGAGAATATAAGGGACTAGTCAGACCAACACAAATACAACAAACATGACATTTCACGCCAAGAGTTCTACAGGAAGAGTTAAATCTTTGGTCCACCACACAGGCCTATTGAGGTATTTTTTTCTCTTCCTAATGTTTTCGTGTAGAGGAGTGAATCGTTTCTCTGCAGAGTGTCGTGTGGGGTCAGCGACAAAAAAAATATGGAGCAAAAATCTCTTTCGGTGCGATGACCAACCCATAGATATAGAACCCTATTCATAGATATATTTAAAAGCTATTCAAGTTATCGAATGTTTTGCCTCTTTCAAACGACTTTAGAATTCAGTTTGAGCGAAGACAAAACATTCGATCATTAAAATAGGTTTTGAACCTGTCTTTCAATAAGGCCGATATCACATACAAAAGTTCACGCCTATGTCCCCGAAAGAGTAGGCAGAAATGCCACTAAAGGCCACGTATAATTCGTCAAGCCTATTTCCGTCTCAAGATGAGAGGTGGCGAGAGCATCACCAAGCCAGGAATATTATATTGATCACCAATATCTAAAGCATGACTAATCCTGCGGTTTATAGACCAGCATTTTATTACAAAACACCACTACATTTGTGCAACTGCCTACATGATTCACACTTTTAATCAGATATCACATTTATAATATCCGAATGAAATACTTGGAAACTGTTGACGAACCTTAAGGTAGCTACAAAACGTGTTTTCGTTTGACTATACGGCCCGATTATGTTGAATGTTATGTTAATACATTTATAAACTTTTTATAAATACCCCACAATAATTTCTGGCACAATTTCGTAAAATTCTAAATATAATTGAAACTATAAGGATAATTACGAATGAAAATCGCAACGAAACTTAAACATACGACTCAACATATTACCGGACCTATCTGTGTATGTTTACTGCAAATGGCAAATAAATACTCGAACCACTAGCAAGTATTACATTTTACGTGACTTTTGCACATTGGACTCAAATATCGACATGATAAACTAAGTGCAGTCAATATTTTCAACTAAATGCCTTCAATAATACTTGTGTCTCTAACACATCACATAACAAAGGTAAGGCCCAATCGCAAATAACAAATGAATGATATTTACACACAATAAAACCGGCAAATAATGCAACTCGTCGCAATTTCTGCATCGTGTCACGCCTTCGCGGGGCTAATGACCATTCGTAATCTAATCTGGCAGCGGCGCAAACACGCTGACACGAGGACAAAATGATCTTGTTACAACCCCGCCGCCGCGTGTTCCACCTGCGGACACTGTGTCTCACTGTGTCCCACCGTGTCTACAGAAACTACCAGTACACACGCTACACTATAGAACCTAATCCGATTTTACACTGTGTCGGTAGGATCGAAATGCCAGGCCTGGTAGCGGCTGGAAAGGCTATTGCTTCAGCGTTCACTTGCACAAACGGGATGTTTTGCATAAAAACTGTTACTCGTTTTGATACAATATTAAAATGAAAAATGGTACGGATACCAGGGGCACATTTTCAAGTAAATGCTATGTTAAAAGGACAAAATAAAAGTCATAATTGGAATTTTTGTAATGCAATTACACATGTCCGCCAAAACAAACAACTTACTCATCATTCCTATCATTAAAAAAAATTAAAAAGAGTGTAAAAATTATTGTAAAGGCCCGTTGTTAAGGTGTGCAATGAATTGACATTTCTTCAGTGCAGTGTTTGCCATACGCGTTGCTTAGCACGACCGACGTACGATAAAAGACAAAGCACCTCGTTGCCTTCAGTCCGCCCCGCCTCGGCCGTATTTTAGAAGCGGCAATCATTTTTTATTGCATTTTAATGGCTGGTATCGAGTACATTATTACACTGTGCCCTCTTCTGACAGAGGTCATTCGAGATATTTAATTCGGTACACCGTCTGGGAATGACGATTCACAACTGTCAGCCTCAATAGTCTCAAAGCAAACTTTATGAAAACCAACCCAACTGAGAACTACAAAAAGACAGATTTTGTAGCAACTGAAAATGTGCTCCGCAATGCAGACTATGCCTAAAAAATCGCCGGCACGAACACCAATAAATCTCCGCTAGTAGAACGAATTGTTAATGAAACATAACTCAGCACCAGAGTTTAATTGACTGTAGGGTGACAAATTTCGGAAAGCGCCGGTGCAGATATGCAACCGTGTATAATCTTGACACTTTAATAAAACGGTAACACTAGATCAGCGAGATTTCTCCAGCAGATGGTGCTTCAACTCAATTACAGCGCACATCATCTAGCGCGGTGATATCTCTGGCGACGGCGACAACGGTGGATATTAAACCGTCAATCACTTTCACAAACTATCAAAATCAGTCAGTCGGTAAAACAGTCATTTGCGTCGAGAAATTTCAAGATCACACGTCTAGAGCTCCGCATCCGTCTCAGACTATTTCGATCCTCCTCCTAGCCCAATTTGTGTAAGGGAAATCCTGAACGAAGACACACGGCAATTTCGCCAACGGTCGCCGGCAAAGCGTCAGATAATATGTCAAATCAATTTTTCAAGATTGTGACCTACATGCACCAACTTGTTTGGCAATCATCCAATGTATAGATCGTGTTACCAAGCGAAAAAACGCTGCACTAACGAACCTGATCGCAAACTTCACACCGGCGTCGTGAAATATTCATTAACAAGAGGAAACAAAACGGGGAGACATGAAAATTAACGTACATTCAATTTGTCACTGCAATATGCGACCACACTGGCGGGAGTGGTAATTGTATAGAAAAAGTGGCGCTCTCTCTCAGTCGAGTTCATTATTCATTGAATCATCTTTATGTTCCCAGGATTAATAGTGAAGTAAATTCGCTCAGGCTGCCGATTGTGCGATCCATGGTACAGCACACTCTTTAGAAAGTGTGAATAAAATAGGGACTCACTTTTCTGGTTTTACTTATTACTCGCTTACGGCAAGATTCACGTACCCCTTTAATACTACTGCTTTGAAATAGGGTGAGATGTTTCAATTGATCGCACCGCCGAAACGGTTACTATGGCGACTTTTACCAACTTTTTTTAACCCGTCCGAGAGCTGACCGCACAAAGACAAAATATGATCGAAAACACGCACTTACCTATAAGTCTTCATAACTCCACATAAATAAGCACTTTTATTTGAAACATGCTCGAGATTTGAATCTAAAAATTGTCCAAGAACACTTAAAGCACCGTCGGATGGAAATTCTTTTAAGGCGTCTAGCGCACGCTCGTCCAACTCGGCGTGCGCTAGCTTTCCAGTCTTATAAATGTCGTCCAGCTTGGCAGCCACCTGGAACATCAAACAATATGCATTTATTTCTCTTGTGTCCTGTTCAAAAGCTCGCGAGGGATGTTTAAAACACAAAGAGGGAAGAGAACATTTTTAAATACATATTTCTCGAATCGCGTTTCTTATTCAAAATTAAAATCAGAATATTTCTTGAATATAAAACATTTTTTCAAACTTTTGCATGGACGAACTGAATATAAATAATCGTGGCATGACATTGTAAAGGGACGTGTAAAGCGTCGCATACATGCATAATGATCGTGTTGTGCATCACATGCATGTTGCAAATGATCGTTATTCCGGAGAAGGGGATAAAAACGAACATTGCTTGATATGTTTAATATCACAACTACACTTAAATGAAATGAAAATTAAGCTTCCATCTTTTAACAAACACGCTATAATCTACTTGCTTCAACATTTAGTAAAAGTAAAACAAGAGACATCCACGCGCGTACACGGGCATCCAAAGCTTCAAGATGGCAAGATATGATTCCCATTTTAAAATGTGCCAGCTTATTGTTATGCCGTGTCGCCGTGAACCTCCGCCAACACCCGCACCGGTACATCACAATCACAAAGTATAATCAACAATTGAAATTCAGGCGCAAGAAAGTTTCACACACAGACAGTCTGAATTATTTATGGTTTTGAGGGACCCTGGCTGCTAAATTTGCAATATACGGGAGTAACAAATGCTTAATAGTCGGAAATTTAATGACGTTTTGACCACTGTGGTAGCACCAATTTTATGACAAACGATTTTGAATTCAAATTAATGGTCTCAATTGACAGTGCATTTGAGTGTTTTAGTTACAGTCGAATATGTTGTCCTAATGTAGGTTAGCGAGTACCATGTTCTATAAAAATTCTTATAAATATCTTTGTACTTTGCAGGCCATCTAAAGGTATTGATTGTCCTTCACCATTCAAATGCATGATAATTGATATCAATACACCTACAACGTAGCGAGACCGTGGTATAAAAAAATATACTTTATATGAATTATGAATTACTATGGAAAAACATCTGACGTTAGCGCAATGGTCAATATTAGTTTGGCAGACGTCCTAAAGATTTATCTTGCGAAATAATCTGATAGCCCAGCTGATGGTAAAAGGACACTGATTCTTATGAACACCCACAGAACTAGTGGTTTCGTCGATGTCTTAAGGAATCTACGTCTAGTTTAGATCAGTAAATATAGAGAAGACTGCCTTTATACGACTCTTTAAGAGATTTCTACATCTAATATATTAAGAGTATTCGTTGACTGGATGTATTGTGGTTCTAGGAAAGCAAATTATACACTGCCTGAAAATCATCACTAAATCACCAGTTTTGAGGCCACTCATAATAAAATTTAGTGTTCAAAACGGAAGGCAAGACAATCGAAACAAGCACGAACCTGTCCTGCGAAGTAATACCGAGATAATGATCCGAGAAATTATCGTTCATAACAGATAATGCCATGAGGATTAAAAAACGAGACATGTGGTCGAGCACTCTAGGCACTCCAACAGAAATCAATTAACTTCATTAAAAGTAGTTTTACAAGATAATCTCTTTAGAAACTCCGACCTAGTTCGTACCACGGCGCATCAAGTGCAGTCAAGTCTACTATTGTAGCATACAAAAGAAATTCGCTTTTTTGTAGCGCGGCGCTGAGGGCTCTTTGTCGACAATGGAAAATAATTTACAGCTTTTCTGATAATTTGCTTTCCTTGCAAGACACGAACTGTGATACGACAGCAGAGTATTAATGGACACGTCATGGGTTTGACTCTTGCAACGGGGTTCTTATCACTCTTGCTTGTATTGTGCGTAAATGTTTAGACGGGGACGATTTTATGTTCGCATGCTGAAGTACCCCACTAATTGGGCATAATGATAATTTAATAATTTTTTTAACTGTGATATTAAATATGAAATTTCGCAATAATTGTTTGTCCCTACACAATTTCTATGTAACTCTCTGTATTTGCTATTTGCTGAGATTAATAATATGGACAAAGTTTGTGCGACTTGAAATGGAACATTTTAAGGAATGTAGCAACTGTGATAACTCATAAAGATGCATTGCGCTGCGCTGCATACAAAATGCGTTGTATTGCAGAACAAAGCTAAATAGGGGGTCATTGTTGTTTGCCTTGCGTATCACTTATTTATCAGATACCTTGAACAATTTTCTTTCATTTTTTTGTTCAATAATTCCTCAAGCGCTACTAAACACTTCAACGAGTCGTTTTTATACCGAGTGAATTAAGTTTCTTACACAAAATTTTATACTCTGCCTCAAACATCGGCGACACAGGGAGTGCAGTGACAGCTCGCAATCCCAATGCGTCGGCTGTCTAACGGCAAAATAACTTAACAGGCAGGCTAATGGACGGCGATGCTATCGAGGCGCGAAGGCTCACTCGCCGGTCGCCGAGGAGGGCCGCTTCACATCGCTCTTTATGCCGCCCTCTTCACCTTAGTGCCCAGTGTAAAGCTTTCCACACGTACAAAGAGATGCAGATAGCGCATTCATCGCCGGTTTGAAAGAAAAACTAAAGCCTCTCTGCGGAAATTCGACGAAACTTTCCTCTCAAAACTATGCTCGTGCTGATTAAAATCGCACGTTTTCTTGATGCATAATCATGATGGATCCACACTACCGCTGAATTTATGTAGTTGCATGGAAATAAAAATTAAAACGCCTAGCTAACAACGGTGCACCACGCACCAATCATTCGCGCCATTTAAAATTTATAAAGGCTTTCGTTTTCATCAAAGCTTACGTAGTTGGGCCGGTGAAGCGTTTACCCAAACTGCACCTCTGTATGTACTTATTTTTACATGCCTATAAAAAGAGGTAAATACCTTCTCACAATGTTATTAACAAAGGACAGTGACGAGGAAAATTACTCAGACTGCGCCCCGCCGCCCCGCGCCCCCGCACCCTCACCGCCCGCTCCCTTCACGCGTGGCCTGGCCCTGCGCGCCACGCACATACCTTGCCCATCACACCGCCAGTACTGACCTCAACAACAATCTATCACGTATTTTACCGATCACAAGTAATTCCGCCTAGCGATTACAATCTAATTGGAATCTAGTTAGACTAGGACTCCCCACGCACGACCCGATGCATTCGCGATAGCGAACTGATATTAAAAATTGATAACTATCGGAAGGCTCCCTCCTTGGGTTTTATTTTAAATGCGGCAGGGATTTCCCGCAATGTTAAAAAATCGAAACATTTATTTAGCTTGTCAAAAACGTAGGCATCAAAAGATTTTGTAAAACGGAATTAAATCTGCAAATGTATCGCGCAAAAATTTGAAATTCGCGGCAAAACGTAAGGACTACAGATAACGAATAAAATCAGTGCACGCCTTTTCGCACTCCAAAACACGTAATCTCAGCAATTAACAAACGTAATATATGCATTGTGATGAAAACAAATAACAGATGTGTTTAACGCGGCAAAAATATCTCCGTACATAGCAACAAGTTTAAAAACAATGTGCAGAGCAGTTGCAGGTGATAAAGTGTCACAAGGTTACTCACTATCAGGGAGAAAGTGCAGTACATTCCAAAACAATTATATAAATATAAATCAAAATAATCTTAGCCAGAAGAAATATTCATAGCCTGTTGGCATAATTTGCAGCTAGCAACTGCACTACACACTGGCAACCCTGACAGTCAGGCCCACTTCTTAGAAATTGTCCATGATAAGATTAGCAATTTAGAACTCAGTAATCTCAGTATCTAGTACTTAGACTTGTATTATCAGAGATATTAAAAATGTTTCAGGGTTATGTCCTGACCACTCAAGTACATGCAGCATGGATTTTTTTCACTTGGCAAGTTTACAATAAACCTATCTTTAAATACTGCATTTTGTTAAACAATGAAAGTAAAAAATGAATTTAAACAACATATTGGAATGTAAACTGGTGTGGGACTTGTAGTAAGGTCCAGAAAAATAATTTTCAATTTTGTACCTGATAGTATACAGAGATATGACTAATTTGTAAATTAAATATAATTACAAGATTTCCAAGCAAATAATAAATCAGTGACACATATGTATATTCCAATAAGAACATTACAAGATCATAGCCACAGGTTCCAACAAGATTCTTATAAGAAATAAGTTTGCAAGTATCAATTTTTTTTCATAAAAAAAAAGTTTTTAACTTAAAAGCTGATAATGAAGGTCAGCAGATGGTGGCCTTTCATGACTTGATATAGAATAATCAGGCTTTGTCTACATTCAAGATATTTTAGTGACTATACAGTGTGAGAGCGGCTGGCATCAATGTTCATCCCGGTCAATGCTCATATTTTGCTACATTAATGTTCTGAACGTTATTACTTGCTCTTTCATAGCTTTAGACTTATAACATAATAAACAATACATGGAAAATATAGTAAGGTACAAGATATGTCAGAAAAATGAAAATTAAAAAATTTGCCCGTTGATTACAAAAATTGAAATTGCATAATATACGATACATACGAGTCTTGTGCACTCGAATATAAGATCTATATGAGATGGGAGAGTAAAAAGTATCTGAGGGCTTACCTTAGGATCCAAGCCATATTCAATGAGTTTGCGGTAATCTGGTGTTCGGCCAACATCGGAGTCCTTCCCGGGTACCTCTTCAATGGGTATTTCTCCATTGCCCTCCGCCATTCTGCACATTCATCATTTTTACACACACTTGGCTAACACAATCCCTGCAACTTTTATATTCGAGCAAGTTTCAATAAAGTTTAACAAAGTGCCTTCATGTCGAGGTAGGATCTCTCGTGGCTCGCCTACAGATGATGTCATACCACTACGACTCATGGAAGCCACGTGTGAGCGACGCCGAACATTTTTACATCATTTTAAAACTTACTAAATTTATATCTACTTTATAAACTTTGCAAATGAATTATATTTACCTTTATTTTGTAATTTTTGTAATTTTGGAACAAAATGATAACTCTCTAATCGTCCGAAAAACAAAAAAACAAATGATGTTCAAACATATGAAACTGTGAAACAATGGGTTCCTGCACTCCTCATTCCATCCGGGTGAAGGCGAATTTTAAAAAGCGAATGCGCGGCTCATTGCATTCTGCTAGTGACGTGAAACTATTTTGAGCCTAAAAACCGAAAATCAGCATTATGTCAAAAAATCTAACAACAGCACTATAATAAAGGAGATGCGAATTCCGGCGGTCAATGACCGAAATAACACAGCAGAGTAAACTGTGACAACTCTTTAGAAACTGTTACACATATCACTTTAAACGAATAATCACTTTAAAACACGATTTAAAACCCCTTTAGTGACGAATTACGAACACTAGAAACTTTCCGCGCATGAAACTTTGGTGAATGCAAAACTGCAATAAGTTGAGAGTTGCAACTGCATAGCACCCGATAAGAACCGGCCGGCGCGCGCCTTATTTTCCAAAAAGAATCCAATTGGAATGGGCACAGAGGATGTCAGAAGATTGAAAACACTTTGTCACACAATCACTGAACAACAAAATCAATCAGAAACACTGTACACGAAAATAATTACCTATTAATTTTGCTAGTTGGTGGCCGAGACAGATATGGCGGCACCGCGCGACGTCAACGTGACCGCCAATAATACGGGGTTCTCATAACGACGCGCGCGGGACATGCAACGAGGAGTGCATTCAAAGTTTCAAAGGCACTTAATTTTCGCAATATCTTTGTAAAAATTTAATAATCTCTCTGTATAACAACTAATTGCAACCGCATCGAAAGATAAAATATTTTTATTGCACAGAGAGTTTTTGCAATGGTTGCGAATAATTTTGAATGTGAAAGAGCGCGGCGCGTCGCGCAAGGCTGCCGGCCGCGAGGTGAGACAGGCTAGCGGCAAGACGGCGACGAGCGAGAAGCCGAGAACGAAGGGGGGAGGGTGTTGCAACCGCCGGTGCAGGCGTGCAGCAGCGACGCCGCACCGAGCTCGCCTGCATACTTGCATACGTACGCACACTTGCAAACGCACTGACCTTCGTTATTGTAATCGATTCACTCGCACAGTTTTGCTTTTGTTATTACAATTATTTACATAGCACATTTTAACACCTCATACCTATTTGGCACTGGACATTAAATTGATTTACCCTCGAATACAAATATAGCGGTCATTGCAACCCTAATTAGATTTTTATACCATTAACTCTTTAAAATGATTTATGTACATAATCAAATAAGATACTTTTTAATTAAAAAAGTATCAAACACATTATCACAAGAAAATAAGTAATCAATAAACTTACATCTCATTTTTAAAAATAATATAGTTATTGAAAACGAGATTAAAGTAACTTGAAAAATATGAGATAAGCACAAACTTAAGGCACATAAGATCACACGGTTACTAATCGACATCGTCCAATAGTAAAACAAGGTTCATTACTCTTTGATATGGAAACGAAGGGATAAAAGAGTTAATCGCAATAACCCCTCGCTTTTAGTTCGCTTACACCTGCTGATCATCGAAGCCGTATGTATTTGCGACGAATATACGTATGTGTTTAAAACTGGCCTTCGTACTTCATGTGTATGTGTAAGTAAGAAACTCGGATCTGTATCCGCTGCATTATGTGGGTAGGTAGATAGGCCGGCTACTGCGGGTGCCTCGTTTTGTACGGACAAGGTTCCAAGGCAGCCCTTTCACTGCCAATATGAATCTTACTGGAGGCTAGTATCGCGTCGAAAATCGCATAGCAACGTAAACCAGACTCTTCCTTTCTTAACGAAGAAAGAACTTGGGTATAGTGTGTCTTGTAGCACGACAGACACACTTCCTTTCTCACATTTGCACGATATCAATAGCGTTAAAAGTACAGCGGTAAAACGAACTCTCACCGAGTTTCCGGCATTGGCTGAGAAAAGTTCTCGCTCACGTTAATAATTTAATTTATGCATCCAGTCTCCACTAAAGGAATGAGAAGAGTTAACGCCGTTTATTTTACATTCCTAAAATTGTCTAAGATTCTGGGTGACGACCGGACTTTTTCGGTTAATAATAGGCCGAAAAATTAATGGGTCAATCACTATTTTGAACTTTGACAGATTGGTATTGTCATTCATTATTTTTTATTGTCGTTTTATTCTACACTTTAATTCGACCAGTAGTTGAGTTTTATAAATGAGATCCTTTCTGATATAGTCTAACTGGACAACGGCATTTTGTACAAGTATACTACATAGTCTTTTAGAGAGAGTTATAATTTTCAATTTCATTCATGCTTTTACTTTACTAGAAACTCCTATTACTCACCGTTTCTCGGGACCTTAGAAATAGCGCGAACCATCCGTCACGGACACTCACATCTATAAATAACCATTTTGCAAACACACAGCACAGCAAGCCCGCTTCGCTTGCCGCGCCGCGCACTACATTCGCGATAAGGTACCTACTTTGTGCGTATTTTAAATACGTCAACAGTTCATTGACCCTCGTCGTTTCGCGCCGTACGTTGCTGAATTTATTGTGTCTGTAGATTTGTGGGTCACCGTACTAGCTGACGTCAAAATTAGGGGCCCAGACGGTGATGACGTCATCTTATCAAATTCAACTAGCCGGTGATTCTAGTTCTATTTCATAATGATTCGCATTCAAAAAAACTCGTAGATACTCTGCATAATAATGCTCGCCCTAATCTGACCTGCTGCCATTTGAATAATATTAATCTTGTCTATCATGTGATCAAGTGTGCCGAGGTCATTGCTATTTGTTTATATTTTTTTGTTAATTCAAGGGCACGTTCCCGCCAAATATTCGCGTGCAGTAGTTAGCGAATATTGTTGGGTTAGTGGATGAATACTAGTGCGCGTAATTTAAACTAACGCTCGGCGAGTGTGGCGCGCTTGTGAAAGATTCTCGTCTACCATATTGTAGCGGAGGTTCTCGACCTTTGCAAAATGCGCGGCGCGTCGCATATTCAATAGACAACATTTTTTTTTACTATGGCGGCCACAGTTCGAGCTCGGCGTTGTCACAGTAAACATGGCTATGTTTTGTAAAATATGCGAGCCATGGTGCAGAATACAGATTAGTGTTGCAATTTAAATTATAAATATTATGTATATATGTGCGCATTATCATAACATGAACAAATATTATGTTTCTTTGATTGAACAACTGGGCCATTAAACATTTTTCATAATTTTACATTTGATGATAAATAAGAAAAGAATACAAAATTAGCAGTAATTAATATATATTATAAGCAGCTGTTTACTTTTTGTAGGATTTTTTAGCTTGACCTAGAAAAAAGGAACACAAATGAAGCTTCTATTCATTGTTATTATGGAAAACTGAACCACTGTTATAATTTCAACTATGGCACTTGAAATATTTTTAGTTAAAAAAACACACCAATTTTTTTTCTAAAACATTTTTTTTATTGCATTATGTGTATACATAGTTTGTAAAAACAATTGAAGTCCCAAATATTCATGGAAAATTTGTTCAGTGCACCTATTAGCTAATCGCAAATATTTTAAAAATTACTTTTAAGTAATCCGTTGCTTTGATGTTGTCAAGCTACGTTAATAAGTAAGGTAGGAAGCCGTATGAAGGGTTGAAAAATTTATACTAGACTGACCGCTGTCGTTACATTTGTACTTAATAGACGGATAATGAACTATTACTGCAAATATTCACAATGAAAACGCTTAGTAGGAAATAGGAATATAGAATCTAAATCAGTGCAGCTTTAGTTCCGATTCCAAATCAAGATTTAGGTCACAATATCACAAACATTCCTGGGATTCTCGCGGAAATTATCTATGCCAAATTATCTCAACGTGTCAATGGCCACTAAAAAAAGTTCTTTATCTATTCCAAATAAACACTAGAAACTGCGTGGTTATATTCGTGACGGCTAATCAGCGATGCGTCGTTATGACATAGATAGTTCTAAATTTAAAACACGCACAACAATGGTTACGTTCTTCGCAATAAAATAGCAAGATTACGAAAGTATGTTATAAACATACATTAGTGCCGTTATAGAATGTTATTAATTTTCTGTTCGTTAATTAGGTTATCAAAACGATGTTAGATGCAAAAACCAAGATTATATTACTCTGGTTAAATAACCCTGGCTATAATCAAGAGGAAGGTAAATGTACCTTCCGCTTGTCTGTCCGTACCACTGCAGGGCACGGGCGTTCCCTACAATGGAGAGTTCGATTGAGGGGGGTTAGGACTTTAGTCCACCACGCTGACCTAGTGCGGGTTGGCGGACTTTACAGGCCATAGAAATTCTTACAAAGCGCTATGGCATGTAGGTTTCCTCACCATCTTTCCAATTGAAATTAAATTTGGAATACATTTCGGTTAAATTTTTACAATTTATATTTAAGGCTAAGACTCCACTGATTAAGTCACCTCGTTTCGCTGCTAATAGACACCCACAATAGGTAGGTACTTCGGGATATTAAGTACGCACCTGGCTTTAGCAAATGAATCGAGAAATGGAGGGAAAAGAGAGGCCGAATACCATGCTTCCACCAACCTTGTTAACAAAAGGAAAGTGATAGTAAATCCATGACATTCTTCCTCTATTAAAGCAGTCTACACTCTATGTATGCGCTATATAACCTAATACATGGTTCTTCAATTCATATTTATTCCGCATAATTGAACTGTGATATAGTTTGAAGGACCAAGTATTCACTTCTGTCTTTATTACTGTGTCTTCGTTGTGGTTTCAAGGACCGATTAAATAGACGGACATATTGTCGAAAAAAGGCATGAGACGATTTGTCTTTTGCCACCCGATAATCTATCTGATGGCTGGCGGCTGCTACTTACTTTTTTTTTTTTATTGTATTGTATCAGCCCATATACGACCCACTGCAGGGCACGGGCCTCCTCTACAATCGAGAGTACGATTGAGAGTGGTTAGGCCATATAGTCCACCACGCTGGCCTAGTGCGGGTTGGCGGACTTACATACCGTAGAAATTCTTTAAAATCGCTACGGTATGCAGGTTTCCTCACGCTGTTTTCCTTCACCGTTAAAGTGCGTGGTGATTGATTATCAATACACACATAACTCCGAAAAGTCAGAGGTGTGCCCTGGGATTTGAACCCGCGACCACCGTGAACATGTAGGCAGCCGAGTCTGGTCCGATACCACGAGGCCACCACGCACTTCATTAATAACTTACTTATTAGCAGTTTCATTTTCAAATAAGTAATAGCATCGTTAAACATTTGCTTTACTTATACATATATTCAATAATATTCCTATGTCTTAAATTTAAAAAGGAATATTCATTAAGGCCAACAGGAACGAGTCTGATCGAACTTAGTTCCGGAACAAACATTTCCAGTTGCCACAAAAGTTCCATTGTGGAAATCAAACAGCGATTCTTCAATAATGAATTTTATTTCAACAAAAAGACAGAACGAATGTTGATATTGAGTGTTTATTTTTTCAGTATAATAAGATTACAGATGACTGTAAGTTCGATGGCATCTTTTTGGTGCGATCTGCCTAATGTGACAAACTCTTCAGCAGCTCAGATAACGATTTCGATCATCGTATTTTTTTCTATTTTGATGAATAAAGCTTCATCTTTATCAACATCGTTTGACAGTTGACACAGCAAGACTACTGCTGAACACAGGCCTTCGTGGTGTATTTCCGTAGTGAATAGTGACGTATAGAACAGGAACAGCCTCCGGCAAATTCTGCAACTTTTATTAGGCCTACTATCTACTTTGTAAGTGGACGTGAGACGCTGCGCTTGCTGAATGTAAAGAATAATACTTTTCTAAGAAATGCTTAGTTCCTTGCTTAGAATATTTATGATATAGAGGGCGCTGGTACTTCACAAATGTAGATAAAATGGTGATGCCGAGTCACTCTTTCTGTCCTTCTATTGTCTGATATTTGACTGGTTGCTAACTTGTATGAATTATTTATAAAGAAAAATAAAAAAAAATGTTTAGAGCTCTTGAATTCCACTCAAACTCGTTTAAAACGGATAATTACTAAATATAAATACACCCAACAGTCACATACATAGTCCTGACCCCACACTAAGATCGAGTCTTGTGTCGTGGATATCAGGAAATACGAGAGACTTTTCGGTCTCACAAACACCCAGACCCGAAAAAAATACTTGCGGTACACACAAACATTTGTGTCGGTGCGGAGATCGAACCCGAGACCTCTCGTTCCACACCCGGCGTCTAACCAACTGCGCCACGGAGGCTGTCAAAATATACGTTCCGTTACCTTTGTGGGCGGTTGCCTCGGGGTACGGGATATCGCGATAAACTGCAGAACACGATTAGATGATATGGACATGTAACAATAAAACCAACCGATTAAATTGGCAACCAGATACTAGAACTGTCTGTTCCCGGGAAAACATTGAGACGAAGGCCAAAAACCACGGACAAGTGTGCTACGAGACATGATAGCATGCAGTGTTTCTCATGACGGCTTCTTGAATAGAGCAGAGTGGAGAAAAATGTGAGAAAGGCTGGCCCCACTAGCATGTGGGATTAATAGTTGGGAAGAGAGAGAAAGAGACTTTCTGTTACCAAAAGAATTTATAGCAATTTGTTATTAAATAATTAATGTAATTGTCACTATTAAAGCTGTGATATTAACGTTATGAACAAAAATGTACGTTTTGAAGACGCAAATAGCAAAAGCTATGATTTACTTAGCTATGGATTTACCACCCAAACGCAGTGAAATTTAAAACATTACAAAAAAAAAATCGTCGCATTTATTTGCAAAATTTTTAGTTCCATCGTGTCTGCAATCACTAAAACTTCCATTTGGCTTTGTTGTCGGTAGCAGTCTTGATATACCTTGTATACTCTAAAGACTAAAACTCTTCACTTACTTTTTAAAACTGTTAAGACACTTTGAAAGACCATTAGTCATATTTCATCCGGAAACGTAGATGAATTTCGATATCAGAATTTCAGACAGGCTGCTATCAATTTTGTAGTTTATACATAAATATGATTTATTCTGACATTATCATTTCAGTATATTTTCAATAGATAATAAGAAATGATCGCTTTTGATTTCAGGGATTTTTAGAATTATTCTCTATTTTACACATCACTCGAAGTTAGAACCAAAATAATTCAGCTCATTTCTGTGGTGTGGAACCAGTATAATAAAAATAATATCCAGTATTATATCTAGTGAGAAATAAGATTGTAATGAAATGAACGTTAAAATGTTTTGACGAACAAATTGAAACTTAGAATAGGCTCATTATATAATCATTGAGGGAGGCCTATGTTTAGCAGTGCACTTTCCTTTGGCTGATGGATGGATGATAATACATATATTTAAATCATAGAGAGGTATGAATTTGGTCTTCACCAAATGAATACACCCTTTGTTACTCATAAAACTGTACTGTACTGTATCAGCCCAGATACGTTCCCATGCAGGGCACGAGCCTCCTCTACAATCGAGAGCACGATTGAGAGTGCTTAGGCCATAGGCCACCACGCTGGCCTTGTGCGGGTTGGCGGCCTTTACATACCATAGAAATTTTTGCAAATCGCTATTGGTATGCAGGTTTACTTACGATGTTTTCCTTCACCGTCATAAAGATCCATTATTCACGAGAAGAAGGTCCACTAGTGTGATCCAAATACCCGTCTATATTTCGGTTACAAGTTGTGATTGAATCGAGCATATCGCCGTGCCAAACCGGGGTAGCCTATGCGAGATTTTAAACCGAAAAATGATATACAGTAGATTGCCCTACCGGGGAATCGTATCAGAATCAAAATCAGAATCAGAAATCATTTATTTGCACAAAATGTAGGTACAATCATGAGGTCTTAAATAATACATAAGTAGTTCCAGTACGTGTTGCCATGTGGCGTGCAAAAGTAAGTATTTAAAGAACTTAAAAAATAATAACATAGGCGTTTTATACTAATATTGCTATATAGCATCGAAGTAGAATTTAATATAAAGTAAACAGGAAATAAAAACTACACAATTATTATGAACTATTTAACTAAAATAATATACTCTAATAATAATTACAAAAAAATAACAAAGTAACATTATCTAACAGAATCATCATTTAAAAAATCTTATATGGAATAATAACACTTATCTAGTAACAGTTTTGTCTGTTTGTTCTTATAATAATTTATGAGCAATTCTATTAGGTGATGTGGTATTTTATTATATATTACTGGTCCCATTGTCAAAATATTTTTTCTTAGTAATGTTGGTTCGTAATTACCGGTAGGTAATAAATTTTTGTATTGTGGTCTTAGATGTTCTGGACGTGTACTCATGGTAGCCATTGATGTAAACAGATTTAAATTACATCTAACAAATAATGCGACTTCTAATATATACAAATATGGAAAAGTAAGTACTTTTTTATACTTAAACATTGATTGACAGCTATCGCTACTTTTGAGACCAAACATAGATCTTAATACATCGTTTTTGAGCTTTGAAAATTTTCTCCCTGATATCCAATGTCCAAGACGGCGACGTTGGTAAGAGGTAAGAGAGGTGGTCAAAGAATGGAAATCCACATCTACACACAAAATCAACGTGTTTCAGGACAATGACGATCATAATAATCCAATTTCCCCGCGCATATACAGACTGCAGATTTTATGACCTATTTATTGTCTATTGATTTTAAACCAGGCTGTTTTTGTAGAGTACAGGCGGAATTCTAAGCGTTGGCAACAGTGTAGGAGGGTTCGGGAGGTTTCCACCTCCCACCTGAGTTACATGACTTCTGGCTCAATGTTATTTGGCTGGGTTAGGTTATGTAAATGTTAGTTTAAAAGTTCAAGCCAACTTGCATATTTAAGGATTTTTTCTAACTGCCTAACTACGATTTCAGTTGTTTGTTATTTTAAAGAAAGACACAAAAAGTAAAGAAAAGTTTAGCATATTTGAAACCTGATTTTCCAATGATGAAACATAATTTATATGAGTCCTAACTAAATCATGGGCTCTATTAAAACTAATTGAAGTAATAAGGGCTCAAAATAGCTGACCTCTTCCTCATTTAATATGACAAAAATGTATCACAACCAAAATATATTATCTGCATGAAACAATGACATGCCAATTTCCTAACGTTGAGCTTGACGCAGGATGTGATGATCGCAAGTGGGCGCCCAGCAATGACTAAATTACCACAATCAATAAATATCTGACGGGGAGGACGTCAGGCGAACGATGCTTAGTTATATTGACTCAAAGTCAACGGACTCTGTCTTCATGTGGCACCAACGATGATGTTGATACATTTTAGATTCTAAATAGTTCAATATCTCATGACGAATTTGTGTAATTGCAAAGTAATGTTAGAACCGTGAAGGAAATTCTGCCATGCTAAACTACTTAAAATTAATACATCTAGGATGTCACTTTCTTTCATGTTATGTAGAAGTTTTCACGTGACTTCAAAATAATTATGTTGAGTCGCGTGAGACCTTCATCATCTCATAAACTGCAGCTACAGGAGACAGGAAGTCCACTGAAAATAATCTTCTGGAAAATATACGAAATGTTAGAACAAAGTTATTTTTACTTTGTAATTCCTTTTATTTGTTTGAATTCGGTTTATTTTTTGTAAACATTTTTACAATATACAATTTTTTTCTTCTAATAAATTATTTTTACCATGAGCGCTCCTAAGATCTACGGGTTGTAAGTACGTTATCGACTATTTTGAAACAGAGACAAAGGGAAAAGGAGAAAACGGGCCCTTTCGAGAAATAAATATCTAACAGTGGTAGAGCCACGCTGTTTTCAGTCTCAGTATGAATGGACGTGCTCATCCGTGGCGGTGCCACTGTCTCACAGGAGACCAGCGTGAACCAACAGCTTTGCTGTTGCGTTTCGTTTTTGATTTTTGTGTCTTTGTTTTTCATTGCCGGATGTCCAATTTCCCTTCCTCTTTGGATTCTTTTTCCTTGCCGCTCCCAATTTGATGGTCCAGTAAGATATCCATGATCCAAGCGTTGTGCCTGTTCATGGGTGGCAGTGATCATTTACCATCTGGTGTCCTGTGTGCTTGTTTACTTAGTCACTAAACAGTTTAATTAATCACTAAATAGCTTAAAAAATATATACTTTTATAAAACTATATTATAAATGTTTTAAACTCTATTTATCCGTAAAAAAAAAATAATTTAACCACACCCTTTTTTTGCTGCAAATTTGCCAACGCTGTTATTGTTTATCATGAATGCTTGACAAACATAAATAATTCTATGGAAAACACATTATAATAAATTCTAAAAAATCCCTCCTATCCTTTAGATTTCTAACTAATTTAATCAAGTTGTTTATATCAAAAGGGTTTAATATTGGTATTCAATTATTGATATCACGTTTACAATGATAATAAATGATATTACATTTTATTGTTGAAGATTTATGAATATCACATGATAATCTTTACTTTTCTATAATTTAAATCATAAGTCATCAAAGTCAAGACTTCGATTATAATTTCTCTTGATAGTCATCAGACATATTAGCATTTTGCAATTATCTGCAGATTGTATCGTATTTTATTCGTAGGCTCTGAAAGATAACCTACCAAAGCGCCAAGCTGGCTTAGTAAATTATAATTTACAGTGTTTTACACTGAATTTTGTATAAATAATTTATTTAACAGCAGCGTGCTAAAATTATCATTGTAACAGCAGTGAGCTAACAAACCACATCCACAAACAATAAATTTTAACGTTTTCATTTACTCTTTACGCAACGCGAGCGGTTGCCGCGTAAACTATGAAATTCTTACTCTTTTATAACATCCGATTCGGTTATTTAGTATTGTATAAGCCCATATACGTCCCACTGCTGGGCACGGGCCTACTCTACAATCGAGAGAATCGATTGAGAGTGGTTAGGCCATATAGTCCACCACGCTTGCCTAGTGCGGATTGGCGGACTTACATACTGTAGAAATTCTTTAAAATCTTTACGGTATGCAGGTTTCCTCGGTTATTTAGTAGTGATAGATATTATTTTATATTATTACAGTCTGTGGGATTTGAACTGGGATGTCCAGGACCGTTCCTTTAATCGGAAAATTTCTACCGCGTCCGCCTGTTCTACGGTTTGTGTCATGGCTAATTCCCTGAGGAATCGTTAAATGTTTTTCCCTCCTGTCTTTTCTTAAACAGTCCTATACTAACTGGCTTACAAACGACCAGCTTGGTGGTCACCATCTCGGTCCCAACCAAGAGGTACGCCAGTTCAGCAGTGAAACAGTAAGCATGCATGTTTGCTCTCCTTTCAGCAATGCTGCCTCCTTCAGTAGTAGCGAGAAGAAACACTTTTGGAGATTACCTACCTTGTTACTACCTTGTACCTTTACCTATACCTTGTGCATATACTTGTACCTCTTTGTCGCTTTATAACGAATTTATCGGGCCAAAAAAAATGGGTATATCAAATTGAAAGTCATGATTAACGCGGAATGAGATCAGGAGTAGTTGTAATTTAGTAAAATGATATAAAAAATACATACATAAACACACGCCTTTTTCCCAAAAGGGGTAGGCAGAGGTGCTACCAGAACACCCACGTTTCGCCTTGTATATTCCGTCCCACGATGTGATAGGGGGCGAGCCTATCGCCATATCGGGCACAAATTCCTGACTCCGGGCTGATCATGAATAGAAAAATCCATTATCACTTTGCCCGACCCGGGATTCGAACCCGTGACCTCAGCTTTGCAATCATACCGTAGTACCACTACGCCACCGAGGCAGTCGAGGCAGGCATATAAAAAATATGCATAGAATAGTTTGAAAACTTATGTAAACACGTCGTTAAGTATAAGTTTATTATAATTGTATATGTGTGCAGATAAAGGGGAATAACTCTGTTTTAATTGATAACAAGTCCTTCAAGAAATATCTTATCATTCCAATTCATGACAGTGTGCAGTCCTTCCAGCTTTCTTACGAGGCGTAAAATCATTAATATTTTTATCTCCATGCAATCATAATATCGTTCCAAAAATCTACGAGTGAGTCAAATGTCTGGCAATTGGCCGGCAAACTTATCCGTCGACCTATGCGGCTTATTACGTCGTGGTGTGACGTAATCTAGTCGAAAACAAGCGAGCGTTTAGGTATCTATGACACGTAATAGTGACGTATGCAGTGTATGATACTATGGCTTTTAATTGAAATATTTATTTTAATGAATTAAAGAAAATAAGTGCGGGTTTAATTAGATGTCGCAGAAATAATCATCATCATCCTGACCCTATCCAGTCTCTATGTGTTGATCCACGAATCTGGCCTTTTAATTGATTAATATCGATCATTTACAGTGATCAAATTCTTAGGTATCGATATACGAGTAGCCGTTGAAGATAAAATATACCTACTTACCTAAAAAAGCGAGAAAGATTTCAAGGAATTACTGATATCTTTTTTCATTTTTTTATTCACTTTATTCGAAAATACCGTTCATGCTGAAAGTTTTTAGAAATAGTCCATAGAGTATATATTTTTCAGTTAATTCCGTAACTTTAAAACTTCATACGAATTTAATAATTGTTTCCTAATCATTCTAAAAAAATGACAGGCACCAGCTCTCAATCAATTTTTTTATATATATATAATAATCAAAATCGGGTCACCCAGTACAAAGTTAAGAGGTAACAAACATATAAAACATATAGTCGAATTAAGACCCTTCTTTTTTTGAAGTCAGTTAAACGAAGAAACTATATACAAAACATAGGCCTCTCCCAAGTACATTTCCTATCTAATGCTTAAAAGCATAAATTGCAAGATGTATTTTCCCAGATAAAATCCTCACAACAAAACTACAGCGTCTGTCTTATTGTTCTACAAACATTATCACCCCACTCGTTCCATACTCTTGTTACCTGTATAAAACGTGTTGCCAAGTGCATTACTGGTTTAATATTATCAGAAAGTAGAAGCGAAATTTCTTCAGCGCTGGACCGGTGTCGTCTGCATGGGCGTGGACGCTTAACCGGATTCGGAATAGGGCGACGCAACTGCGCTTGCATCTGCAACGTGTCCGGGTCTATTAACGGTTTTTTTAGAATTTCGAATTAAATTCGAATTTAGAATGTTGTGAATTTAAAAAAAATATTAAAAACTGTCCTTAAAACGTTTTGTCCTGTTAATGCTTAAAATAAATTAATACACAATGCATTGTCAATTGCCATGCAGCCATGCAATGATTTTTAATCATGTGTTTGTTCTGAAATCTGAATTGCATTGATCCTATGATGATTATGATATTAAAAATAGGCATCACAGTTAAAGTTTTGATGATATAAAAACAGCTGTTTTGGTGATGAATGAATTAAAATACATGAGTGAGTTTTACTCATAGTTAAGACATTGGAATCAACCTTGTTGGTTTGTTTAGACTAGGTATGAACTAGGTTTAGGTTAGGTTAGGGTTTATCATTACACGTGTGCTTGCATCTACTTTTCTGTGATAAATCTAGTAATTTCATACTCGTCATTTCCGTGCGTACTTTTAATGATTTTTAACAACTTAGCCCAGGCATTCACATGCGTGCACGGAGCCATAAAGTCCTCTAAAGCACTGGTCTTAATGAGTTTCCATATTTTATTCATATTAATATTTATTTGAATTTATTCATGAAAAGTGAGCTCTAATAGGAAAAAGTATTTATCAAGAAGTAAAAACTTAACAGTAAAATGTAGTGATACTTGCCAATAACATATAAATATGATTTTAAAATAATTACAACAAAGAATAATCGAATTACTGGTTCGAAAAATTATAATGAAGATGATTTTTAATTAAAAGTATTTTTAATTACTATTAAAGTAGGCTAATGAACCTATTGCGACTTTACCTATTCGCGCAATACTTCATGCAATGAACTGTAATAATTATTGTGAATAATAAAGACATTTTGGAAAGAATAGATTTCACAGTAAAAAAACTATATAAGATTCCATTTAGAAGTTTAGAAGAAGCTATAATAGCTTTACAAAACAATAGGTACGTATTTTTTTTGTATTGAATGCATACTAAGATCTCATAGAGCAAATCTCAAACTGCACTTTCTCACGTCATTTAATAAAATCATAAAAACGTTATCAAACAGGATAACATTTACAATTCAAAATTGGAATCTGATCTGATAATAGGGACCCTATTTTAACCTCAACAATGAGGGTTTCTTCGGAGAAAATAAAAAGAACAAGAATTGTCGCTGGTCGCGTTAAGATTACTCTCACCTATAACAATTTCTTCCCATTGTTGGAGACATCCATTAATATATTTTTTTCTTTATGTGACAACGGGTTTATCTGCCCCCTGCAGACAAGAACATAATGGGTGAAAGGGCACGGCTAAATTATACAGTCCAGTTAAGTCCGGTCGGGTTTGAAAGATGAAACTGAACCTAGAAGAAAGGGTCGGGTGCAAAGGTCTAGCCTGCGAACTTACCCTTTTGCTATTTTGACCTATTCAACGCATTCACTATTTGTTCACAATAGTTACTATACAAATTGAATGAATTGACGCCCGTTTCTTATAAGATTAACTCGACCGTTAAAATTAATTCTTATTTCAATGAGAAAATAACTTGCACTTTAAACACATGGCAACTATTGCAACGGAAAAAGTTAATGTATAATTTATTTTAGCTAGTTTTAACTCACACGCGTATAAAATCAAATCAATTGCAATACAAGTTGTTAGCATGATACAGAATAATACAGGTGTCTTCGAAAAGGGACGAAATTTCGTAACTCGTCACAAAAAGACTGCGTGCGAGATATCGATGGCAACAACGACCAGCAATCACGGCAGCATCTCAACTCCCATGAAATCTAGTCTTAGAAATAAAAGCTAATAAGTCCAAACATACGTTTGAAAGGCCTATTCACCGTGTAAGCGTAGTACCACCCTACCATTAAGAAAATCCAGTTGGTCCGCAACTTGGCATGGGAATGTTCAGGGGGTCAACGCCATTCGTTTCGCGTACTTGTCCCGGGTAAGCAGTGCGTATTATTATTTCGATAGATGTTTTTATTTTAGGGTCTGAGATCCGGTCTGAGCGCCCCCTCGCCGCCTCGCGGCCGGCTGGCGATGTCGGCCGGCGCGGGTCTGATTCACTTCGATTCATCACGTGTTTGGTCAGTCGTGACGTGTAATCCTTAAGACGGTTGCATTTACGAATGTTAGTTTGGATTCGCACGTCCAGCTGATCGGAGTATTAGTTGATACTTGATACTGTATTTACTATATAACAGGGTTAAACAGAATACAGTTTTAGGTCAACAATACTTCAATATGAGATACTTATTAATTACAGCTATGCTATTTAATGTTCATAAAAACAAAACACACATTATGACAAGATTAAAAATTAATAAATTGCGTAGATATATTTTATTACACTTTAGCAAAATTGCGTAACATAAAGACGTAATAGATCCGTACGTATTGTCGCCTAGAAACAGGCCAGACACACGATAATAATAATAGATTCCCCATACAATAGTGATATGATGTGTCTCAATGTTTCCCAAGTGAAATTGTCTGCAACGCGCACCGCACCCAGCGGCAACCGGTTCTCTCGATCAATCTCGACCATTGAAATCGCGAAAGCTATGGCCGGTGCGAATTTCACACCAGTCTAGTCTAGACTTCATAATGTCGCAATAGACAGCCTAGGTCTCCTGCAATACCTAGAGCTGTGAGAACAAATAACGGGCATGTACCGCATGATTGAACAAGTCCATTTTATAATAACCTACTTGCCTAGGTGAGTTAATGCGATAATTTGCAACGTTCCTTTTGTGAAATAGTTACAATAGGTATCATAGTAGGCCGGGCGTAAAGAGGTTGCCATCGGTTCGGGATGGGCCGCGGAAACGCCGCGCCGCGCCGCCAGCTCGTTTGTGTGGGAAAGTGCGGGGCACGACGCGCCGCCGCTTTTCTATAAAAGAAATGTATAATTATGTTTCCATTCAGTAATCTCGTTTCTATAGTAGTTCGCATCAAGTAGTTTCTATGGAGATTATCTCTTTGTAGCGTCTTTGAGCTATTCTTTTGTAAGCATAAGTGAATTACAAAAGATAAGCTAGTTTCTTAGTATCAAACTGTACCTACCTACTACATTTATTGCGATAAATACATAGAACCAAAGGGTCAATTAAATCGACGGCTGAATATCTTTGTTGGTAATAAGTAGGTGTAGTAATCCAGTGGTATAAAAAGAAGGCTTATTTTATACACCTTGATAGTCTGGGGCAGTGGTGTAACAGTCCTACGTTTGTTCTTATTAGATGCGATATTATATAGCCGGATAATTTTAAATTTGAATATGACAGATGACAAGCTTATCCAGACTCATGCCTGCTCATGTCTGTTCCCTCATGGCATCAGACACCAATTACAGCCTGTGTAAATTTTCTATAATGAAGGATTTCTCTATTTTTTATCCTGGAGATTGTAACTGCGGCTTCACAGACTAGAGGTTAGACTTGGTCTTAGACCAGTGAGATAAAAAGTAACATACCAAGAATATATATTTATTAAATATTTTAACGGTTATTTGATTTTGTTTTATTCCTATCTGTGTTTAATATAAAATTTACAATGTATTAGGCCATCAAATGCAGAATGCGAGATCATACGTTACATTAATTTTGCAGCATATTCTGAATTTGAGGACGATTATTTATTCAATTCGTTTTTCAGCCAAAATTTTATGTAAACAATAAAATGCAAAGTTTATATAGGCATAGAGGATATTTAAGCAAGTGTATCAATAAGATGAGGCAGGACACCCATTCCTAAATCTCACCGGAGGTCGATGAGTCAATTAATATGATGGTCCCATATCCATCAGCCAAAGGAAATCCACTGCTGAACATAGGCCTTCCTCAATGATTTCCACAGTGACCTGTTGGAGGCAGCCTGCATCCAGCGACGTCCCGCGACCTTTACCAGCTCGTCTGACCACCTTGTGGGTGGACGTTCTACACTGCGCTTTATATGCTAGGAATATGATAGTTGCCAATTGCCAATTGTTCACGGTGGTCGCAAGTCCAAATCCCAGGGCACACCTCTGACTTTTCGGAGTCATGTGTGTATTGATAGTCAATCACCACGCACTATAACGGTGAAGGAAAACATCATGAGGAAACCTGCATACCATAGCGATTTGTATAAATTTCTATGGTATGTAAAAGTCCGCCAACCCGCACTAGGCCAGCGTGGTGGACTATATGGCCTAACCACTCTCAATCGTACTCTCGATTGTAGAGGAGGCCCGTGCCCTGCAGTGGGTCGTATATGGGCTGATACAATACAATACAATACAATTGCCAATACTAGATCTCTTAAAAAATTCAAATTACTTATAAAATTGTGCTAGCCCAATGCCACTAATCAATTACCATGCATCCATCTTCCAAGTCGCACTAAGCAAGTATTACCACACATATTTCGCTAACCAAGACTTTAATTACCTCAGTTAATGAGAATAGTTAGAGATGCTGATGTATGGCTTGTCTTTTAGCTGAACTATTGGCGGGATGACTTGCAAAAGAGGGCCAGCAGCAACTGGATGCTTAAAGCAGCAGACCGGGCTCTGTGGTATACCTTGGGAGAGACCTATATCCAGTAGTGGACTGCAATTGGCTAATGATCATGATGAAGCTGAACTGTGGAGGGCAAAGGAGTTGAAAAAATATGACACGTAGCTAGAATGAAATGGCAAAACGCTCAGAGGGTTATGTCTTTGTAGGGTTAAGAATTTAGGGTTCCTATGTATGTACAGTACGATCGATAAAAATTACATTAAGAACAGCAAAACTCTGCTTGATTGATTTTCTTTTATTTACAAAAATCGAATGTAACGTGTTATATGTGATTAAAAGAGTCGCGCGTTAGATTTCCAGGCAGGAATTGAGGGATTTTAAAAATTACCAGTGTCCCGGCACTTTGTGGCCGACAAGGCATTAGAGTCGCCCTCTATTACATCTTGGGGAGAAAATAAAACTCGAAGAACCGTGGGTGCTGAGATATAAACGTGAGCTTATGTATCAATGATATGCCTATATAAATATATAATACACATAATATGTGCCTGTATAATTTATAAAGGAATAGATATCAATAAGGCTATACAATATTCATTTATTAATTAAATAATTTTTATCTCAATTCTTAACCTCACACCCTAGGCTATCCTTGTAATCAGTAAATTATCCGTTTCATCGTTAATAGTTTTATTACAGTGTCAAAGCGTACAAAGAGACATTAAATCAGAGACCAATGTGAATATAATTTTGGGGTAACAATAGCACAGGAGCGCCACCTGTGGCCGTCACCGAACAACCATTAGGCAAGTGGAACGAAAATGCTGTTTCATTACACGGCAAATTAAATTGATGGCTTTAAATTAATACTCGTATGGCATATACTTACATACTTATTACTCTTGTGAAGTAATTTTGTGACCTTTACGTTTACAGCTCCGACTCGAGATACTTTTAAATAATTATGATTTTATTTTTATTGGTTATGGTGGGGGAATTTTGTAATTATGAAATACTTCGTGTTAATTTTAGATATAGATTTTTAAACACTGCTAAAGACAGTGGTTAGATTTCCGATTTGATTATGAATCATCTATTAGCATCGATTTACATTTTTACCTATTGTAAATAGTTATTTAGTATGAGGATACGTGCGCATATTGATTAAGAATTGGTGTGTGACGCATCTTTAAACAAAATAACTATTTCTACTATAAAAAGGCAAATTGATTCCAGTAGATTCAGGCTTTAACCATAATTAACCAAAAAATCAACTATGCGTAATGGGATGACATAGTCTTTGTGAAATAATAAGTCAGCCGTTACCCATAGTCCTGATAATGACATTACCTCTCTCTCTCTTTCTGTCTTCAGCCATAGAAAGTCGACTGCTGAACATAGGCCTCGCCTAGACCTGTTGGAAGCGCCCTGCATCCAGCGACTTGCTGCGACCTTCGTCCGTCCACCTTGTGGGTGGACATCCGACACTTCGCTTGCTTGTAGGTGGCCTCGGCTCCAGAACCTTTCGGCCCCAGCGTACGAAACCATCTACTAGCCTCTTGGACCAAGGTCTGTCAAGATTCAGATCCAAAGTTGGGGGTTACATTAATATTATTAATGTTATCCTTCTTCGCATGTTGAATCCTTGAGCTCTCGTTTCCCCGCTGCAGACTATAAAAAATAATTGTGTATGTATTCATAAACTTTAGAAAAATAAATGTTTAAAAAAACAGCGGCAGAAAATTCGAGTCAACCACACAATTTTGGTTTAAAAACTTTGTCATCCCTTTAACATGCTCTATTAAGCATTAACAGAGGAAACGTGCATTTTGAGCCACCCACAATGGTTGCTCTTTGTGGTTACAATTCAAGTTTTAAGCAAAAAAAACGACAGAACTACATCATATTTATTCTAACTGAATTCTTTCGTTCTACATACAATTAATATATTGTTATATAGTAACTGATACCTCCTTTACAAGCGTATGATCTGCTAACGACTGCCTCGGTGACTTGGTTGTATTACGGTATGATTACAACGCTAAATGCATAAGTCGATTAAACAGTCATTTCTTAGCATAGATCATATGAATACATAAACTCACGTCTTATCTCAGAAAGGGTAGGTAGAGGTGCAACCAGGACATCGACGTTTTGCTTCATGTGTTCCGCCCCACGATGTGGTAGGGGGCGAATCTTTCGCCATTTCGGGCACAAATTTATAACGCCGGACTGATAATGAATTAAAAAATCTAATTTCACTTTGCCCGACCTGGGATTCGAACTCGAGATCTCGGCGTACTACGCCACCGACCCCGAGGCAGTAAAAAAATTGAATATTACTTAGAATTCATCAATCAATTCATGTTTCCAAACTCCAATACAATTCCATTAATAATTACCCAATTAATTTCAGTTCCCATATATTACACAAATTAAATAAAGTGCCTATTCTATTTAATAACTAAACTAGGTACCCGTAAAGTGCATGATCTACGCCCTAATCCATTTTTTCTAAGCGGTAACATAATAACTCAAACAGTACAACCTCATTAGATCAATACAGACTTCCTGCACGCAGGCCGAGGTTCGCAAAATAGAAGCCTTTGAAGTGACGTCGCGCCACATGCCGTGATGCATGTGCGACCGTGCCATCTGTCTGCGGTTTTATTTACGCTGTTGGTGTCTATTAATTTAGAGTTTTGTTGATAAACCTAGAAACCGCATAATTTAAATAAACCTGACAGTTACATACTACATAGTCCTGACCTCACACTAAGATCGAGTTTTGTGTAGTATCAGAAACTATGAGAGACTTTTCAGTCTCACAGACACCCAGACCGGAAACAAGTGCCTGTGGATCGCACAAACATTTGTCTCGATGCGGGGATCGAACCCGCGACCTCACGTTCCACAAGGGGCGTCACACAAACTGCGCTACAGAGGATGTCAAAGTGAATGCATTGCAAGTTTTTGGAAGTTGTAGAGTTACGTTGTTGTCAGTCAAGGCTCAGCATGACTACTGTCTCACAGGAGAGTGCCGTGAAGTGACAGTTGCTGTCTCGTTTCGTTCGGTGAGATGGCCGGATGCCCAATAAAAGGGGTACTGGGCATCCTCTTCCCATCAATTTCTTTTCCGCTTCTCTCCCAATTTGATGGGTCGGCAACCCAACTTTGATCCAAGCATCATGGATGTTCATGGGCGTTAATTATCACTTACTGTCAGGTTTGCTCGTTTGCCAGAGATATTGGATAAAAATGTAAACAGCCTTGCATTAGTCGTAATATAGTTACATAAAAACTCTTCATGTTTCTGAGTAGTCAATTTTGTAAGACGTTTACTAACTCTATGTGCGCTGTGGGCTGTTCGTAACGGAATAGACGCAAAAGGCCAAAGCTGGTGGTCGCGGCTTCGAATCCCAGGGCACACACACTTGAGTAATCGGAGTAAATCTTAGTCAATTATCACGCACTTTACGTTTTAATTCTAAAGTGGTACATATCGTGAGGAAGCCTGCATGGCATAGATATTTCCAAGAACATATATGGTAAATTGAAGATGTCCGCTCGCCACGCACTCTCAATCGTTGTAAATCAGGCCCTGCAGGAAGATAATGTGCTGATTTATTTATTTTATTAAATTCTCTCTATGCGAGCAAGAGTGATAAGCATAACTTCAGAGTTCTAACTACTTGAAGATTGTTGGAGGTGTACAAAAATACCAACATTGCGTGAATAAAAATGTATCAGTTAATCCAACTGTTTCCTGAACACAGCATAAAATGGGTGATCCATTGTTTCTCATGTCAAGCAGTGTAAAAGTTTAGTTTCACTTCCAAATATTGCAAACATTTCAGTTGCTTGTTGAGCTATTAAAAGCAATGGCTTTTAATTGCTTGGCTTTTAATGGCTGACAAAGCGAAGAGTTTTTTGAATTTGTTTAGAAAATTACTTCTGTTATAAACACCAAACAAGACAGAAACCTGCGACAACAGAATCTACAGTTATGCGAGTAACCTCATATTATTTTTCTTCGCCGTTATAAATAGCAATGATGAGTAGGTAAACACGAGTATTCACAAACAGTAACAAAATGGTATATAGTGTGCCCGTGGGCCCGAACTTACTATCTCCGTTTCGGCAGTCCGCTGCTCACACAACTAGGCTATAACACGAGTCCATTGTGTATGGTTTTGATTATTCAATTTTGTTTATTTTTCTATAGAACGTAAAATTTTTGGAAATCAATTTTTATTTAAATCCTTCGAGGCACCACATCTAAGAGTATCCATACAGAAGCTCTCCTCAAATCTTAAAAAAGAGAGAAAACAGAAAATGGCAGGAAATCTTACAAAGCTTAACACTCCTGCTCATTAATTGACAAATTGATATATAATAATCCTCTGAATCGGAATCTTTATAATATACAAATGTTTTATATAATAATAAGCTTTTTTTTCTAAAAGACGTTAATCACAATGGATCCATTCATCCCATTCAGTAGTAATATAGAAATGAATAAAAACCCCCAAGTGTTAACCATTTCTAACAGGTAGACAAAAAATAATAGACAAGTGCGATAAAAACGAGGGGAAGCTTTAAGCCACTTAATATTAATTTATTATTCATTAGATAATCTATTATGTCTATTAATCTTTGCTATTCTTCTATTCTATGACGCATTGGGGTAGACGTTTATAAAATAGACGTGTTTGAATGAGCCACCGCAACGTAGATGTCCACAATTATAAATACATTGTATTATATGAAGGGTGAATCGACTAGAAGAAGGCGTTTAAACGTTATTTCCGATAGTGAAATTATAAAAAAAGTAAAGTTCTAATAAGTAGCTAAATAATGAGGCACTTTTATAGCGGGTTGTGTAGCGTGCTTATGTTTCTTATAACAGATACGTAATAAATAGGATGGTATATTTTATTTTTTTCAAATATATTAAGTATATCTTTAATACTTTAAATATTATAGACTTTTAATGTTGTCCCTACCTTAAACCTATTTTAAATTAATAAAAACTTCAAGCTATGTACTTAGAAATAATTATCGCGTAATGCCATTATTTTTACCTACGTAAACGGCCATCTTTGAGGGAAGTTGGTCTTTACTCTATACACTTAGAAAGTAACCGGTTTTAGAAATGCGCCATGGGATAAGAATGTGCACAAAATATATGTCATAGTGCAGTACACTGCACCTGGTGTCTCTACATTACTTGTATTATTCATGGGCGTTCACTTTTTTAATCTTTCGAGAAACCTGAATTAAAAACTATGGTTAAGGTACATATGTTTAATTTCGTATAAGTCAGATACAGTTGTTATGCAAGTAGAATGCACGAGGTATTTGCTCGTTACAACTCGTTAATTTCAAAAAGTACAAAAAACCTACGCAAGCTCCATTCCAACTAGTGCTTGTAAGTTGTAACTTGATTGTAATGCGTCTCTAGATCACATTGCGTAGATGGTAGTACTCAGGCAAAACTTTTATCGTGAAACGGAACGTGGTTCTTGGTGAGATTTTAATAATGAGGAAAACTTATTTTCACTCCTTTAGCCACAGGTCTTTTAGAACATTATTAGGTATACATCATTAATGTATTCAGTCCCTAATGTTTATATCAAATCTGTATAAAATACGTTATACAACTGTGTCGTTTTAAGTAATAAGAAAAGCGCTGGACTATTTAATATTTTGTTAAGAAAAGCCAAAACAAAAAATATAGCAAAATCAGATACATACATACATACATAATCGTCACGCCTGTATCCCATAGGGATAGGCAGAGACTATGGAGAATCAGAATCAGATAGCATAATAAATCATAATTTATTTGAGAAAAGTATTACAAAATCTGTATATCTGCAGGTAGTCAATAATAATAGTAGTTTATTAATTATTATTTTTATATTGTGATGATATGTGTTTGAATCTGGATAGAAGAAAATATAATTTAATCACGGCAACACTGTATATTTCAGTCATTAGAAATGGGGATGTTGTCAAGATATATCAAACCCAATTTTTTGGGTTTATTAAAGTTTTTGAACAGCATACATTGGTTTATTGTGTTCTTTAGTTTAATTAATCTTTCAGTATGCATTTACGAGGATCAAATAGGCAAATTCGATTGGTAATGAAAAGTTTTAGGTTATAGTTTTTGTATGTCATCGTTGGTATAAGAACATTGAATTTTTAATGAAATTAATAATTTCAGGCGTCAAAGTTATGTAGGACGGATAAAATTTGCCCAATTTGATACGGTGTCCACTGCTAAGAAACTTATAGTGGCCACAGAGGAGAATGTTTTGGCCGCACTGAATCTTAAGACTGGTATGTTTCTGCTCGATTTATGGTTTTCTATTAAAAATACCGGTGCTATTGCGTTCAGAAAGGTATCTTTAAACTTCTAGTACATGTATTGTATTGTATTGTATCAGCCCATATATGACCCACTGCAGGGCACGGGCCTCCTCTACAATCGAGAGTACGATTGAGAGTATATGTATGCGAATAATTAATTAATGATAATTAATATCTATTGTGTGGTAAAATCCAATTAGTTGCTAGGCAGTTAAATTGCAGGACTTCGTTAAAGTTTAAACGTTGAGGATGACAGACATTTATGTAATTTATTTGCTCGTATTTTGTCACATTGATTTCCTCATGCTTTTGAAAAATGTCAAGTAAAATGATATCTATCCATTTTTCATATCTCAGTTCAACACAGCTACAAATATGATTAACTCCTCCCTCTCTCTAATCGTTCAAGATCTACCATATCCTGTAATATTATGGAACCAAGATGTATTCCATTGCATCATTTTATTGTGTACAATATTAAAGGCATAGTCTTTTGACAAACCTTTTTAGTAGTAATCTCTAACATCCCAACAGTAAAAAAAATTTGACACTAGCAAGTAAATTAATCGCAATGTTGATGAACCAAAATGATGAAGGATGAGCCAAAAAATAGACCGTAGTACCATTTGTAGAGAGCAAAAGCTAAAATAATTTTTCCTCACCTAGGTCAAGTAGTATGGAGGCACGTGTTCGAGAGTGCCTCAACAGGCAACATACAGTTGCTGCACGTCACCGAGAAGGTGGTTACTGTGACAGGGGCCAATCCCTACTTAGTGAGGGGATGGGACTCTGCTACAGGTAAGACTAAGAAGTCAAAATGATCAAACTTAAAACACACTTAAAAACACTAAATTACAGTATAAAAGTGATGTTTTAATTATCCTCACTTTTATATATTACATGTTATAATGACTAAGGCAAAATAATTAACCTCTTAAGACTTTAAATAACTCTTTGAAATTACTTTATTGGTTGGAATGTGATTTATCAAAATTACCAGATTCTAAAATACTCGCATTTATGTCCAGGTGTCCTTCTTTGGGAATGGTCATTGACCCTACAGAGCGACGAGCATGCAGAGTTCTCAGAGTGGTGGGTCCAGCAGGGCTTACTGGTGCACATGCTGCCAGTGTTCGGCTCACACTTGGAGGTCACCATGTACCATCTTGTCACTGGACAAAACAAAGGATCCACATCAAAGCTGCCAGCTGTTTGGACGAATGATGGGTGAGTATGTCTGTAAAATAGAGCTGTTAAGTCTATGTTTCTTAATCTTGGCTCATATTAGTTCTTTATCATGGTGTTAATAATGCTTAATTAAAAGTATTATTAATAGCCATGTTTTCTACTTAATATTTCTTAAGTTTTGAAAATGGTATGCATGTGCATAAAATATAATTTCTCAATGTTTTATCTATGTATATGCTAAAACAAGAGTTTGATATGAATTATGATTTACATTAAAATGGACATTTGCACAGCATCAATCATAATGTGTGTGTGAATGAATAGTAGGGGAATGCTGAAGGCAATCACTCATAATTTAGTTTAATTGTAGTTTAGTTGCTCTAAATTGTCTGTTTCACAATATTGGACACTTCCTTTTTCAATCTAACTTTATACTATACTTGCATGTGTTTGGTACAATATGACATTTTGTACATGTTGCAGAATACTTGGCTTTTAAAATTGTTGATGCAACAGAAGTGACCAGTATTAAAAAAAATTATGTTATCAGGGCAATTTTTTCTTTATCATCCATTATACATTGAATGAAAAGTCAAAATATGTTGCACTCTATACCGGTTGCCTTGAAAAGATAGCTTAAAGCCATAAGGCCGCCAGTTATATCGTCAATTTTAGGTTTTGTTATACATACATACATAACCACACGCCTTTTTCCCAGAAGGGGTAGGCAGAGGTGCTACTAAAACACCCACGTTTCGCCTTGTATATTCCGTCCCACGATGTGATAGGGGGCGAGCCTATCGCCATATCGGGCACAAATTCCTGACTCCGGGCTAATAATGAATAGAAAAATCCAATATCACTTTGCCCGACCCGGGATTCGAACCCGAGACCTCAGCTTTGCAATCATACCGTAGTACCACTACGCCACCTAGGCAGTCAGTAGTAGTAGTTTTTGTTATAATTACTGTATCCTTTGTCTTTCTATTTTCTTGTTTGTTCCCTTTTGTGTTTTAATAATGATGGTGTCATAATAAAAAGTTATTATTATTATTATATCTATTTGAAATGTAATGTGAATGTTTGTCCAAAAATATTATATCCATTCCAGATGTGTGCTGTCTCATCCGTACTACACATGCATATCAGGCAGTTCGGGAAACCAACTCCTCCTCTCACTAGACGTCACATCAAACGCAGTTCAAATCTTAAGTGAACCATTATCAAAGTACATCACAGCTGACTCATCTGAAGGACTTCTACGACCACTGGATGGGAACAGTATGGTGCCAGGGTTGGTGATAGACGACCATAAGATTGTGGTGGTGGAGAACAATAAGTTTGTGCCTGTTAATGTGGCGGTTGGACATGAGTCGGCCAGTGTGACTGTAGCGGATAGTGGTACTGGACCGATTGTGGTGCAAGTATGGAACGATGATGTTAAGGTAATTTTATTTTGGTAGTTTATATCTTATTCCCTTACTTTTAAATAATTGAGCCTTAATGGTATGGTCATAAATAATGTTCTTTTTGACACATGTTATTTAAAACAATATTTTTAGCACCTATTAACATATAGATTGGAAAGCTTTGTACATTTTGGTAAAGATAATAAAATATTGGTAACTAAAGTTTCTATCAACATTTATAAATATTTAAAGAAAACAACAAAGCCAAAACCAATATTGCTACATCTTCATCCACAGGGCCTAACACTATCAGCACATCAATTGTCCTCCGGTCGAGAAATACCAGAGATCAGAGTCTCGGATGGATCACTGTCCATTCCGGAGCCAGAACTGTCAGCGGTGATGTGCACCAAGACAGCGAGGGAGCAGCATGCTTGCAGGATACTTGTTACTGGCGGTGATGATGCATCGCATCTGTTGCAGCAGGGAGGTGGGTAGTAAATAACAAAGTTTGTAAAGTATGAATATGTGCCTAGTATCTACACATACAAGGGCACATGTAACTTGTACAAATAAAGAATGAGATTGAAAATGGCGACATTTATAATGACGTCTCGTTCGCACGTTATAGTGTGTGAACGAGAGATCGATATAAATGTCGCCATTTTTAATCCCATTGTTTATTTGTACGATTAATATATGACTATTGGCTTAGACACAGCCTGAACTTTGAATTGATAGAATCTGTGTTTGATTCTCAGTACTAAGAATCTGTTGCTTTAATTTTACTTACACTTGTCCATGTTTTGTTTTATATTATGTTTTTTGATTATAATCTTACAGTATAATGATGCAAGATCACATCAAAGATCAGTCTTAAAATAGAATGACATGATCAGCCTCCGTGGCGTAGTTAGTTAGACGCCGGCTGTGAATCGAGAGGCCGCGTGTTCGATCCCCGCACCAACACAAATGTTTGTGTGGCCCACAAATATTTGTGTCGGGTCTGGGTGTTTGTGAGACCGAAAAGTCTCGTAGTTTCTGATACTCACGACACAAGACTTTATTGATCTTAATGTGGGATTAGAACTATGTATATGACTGTTGGGTGTATTTATTTATTTATTTAGAATATTTAAAAACTAAAGTAATCCGTTTTTGTAGGTCACACGCTATGGACGAGAGAGGAGGCACTCGCTAACGTGGTAGCTGTGGAGTTTGTCGACCTGCCTGTCTCAGATCTAGACGCAGCCATTGAATCGGAGTTCGATCAGAAAGAAGGTAATCATTTATAATTCTTGTCTAGTATACAAGCCGTGAAATTACTTTCAATAATCAATTTAAAACAATATGCACTGTTTGTAGTCAATCAAGGACGAGATGTTTCTTTTAAGTGGCTATCATTTCTGCATTGGTGATATTATGTGGGTAAATAAGACGGTTTTAAAATGATAAAGGACATCATACAGGTTTTATGTGTATTTAACAAGAATATTCATGACTGTCGCCATAACAAGATATTATTTTTCTATCTCTAAAGTTGTGCATTTCTCTTGAAAATTATTCATCATGATGAATAACTGTTTTTGTTTTTCTATAGCTATTAAAAATTACTATAATGGCACATTATCTCGACAATATCCTCTGAATTACGAGGTTTATTAATTAAATTTTACTTTTCAAAACGAAAATATAATTTATTGATGCTGTTGTGTTTGTTTCTAGCTGCCAAGATGTATAGTGAGTATTGTGTTGTGCCCCTGTGTGTTCTAACGTAGTTTGTGGCCGATACCCTTAACATCACACGCCGTGGAAATTTGTATTTACGTCTAGATATACGACTGCCTCGATGGTGTAGTTGTATTAAGGTATGATTACAAAACTGAGGTTTCGGGTTCGAATCCCGGGTTGGGCAAATGATATTGGATTTTTTTATTCATTATCCACCCGTAGTCAGGAATTTATGCCCGATATGGCGATATGCTCGCCCTCTGTCACATCCTAGGACGAAACAGACGAAGAGAAACGTGGGTGCCTGGTTACTTCAAGGAGAACCTCTGCCTAATGCCTACCCCTTCTGGGAAATAGGCGTGAGTTTATGTATTTATGTGCGTCTAGATATACTTGAAAAATATTCTCTAAACACCTTATTAGTTTGTAGTGTTATGTATTTAGTATTTCAAAACTGAATATGGGGTACCGAACCACCCCCTTATCACCCCTGATATTGTGTGCGCAAGCTTCAAGTTTGATAGTTTGAATTCAAGGTATATGGGTATACGCGTAAGCTTCGTTTTGCAAATATATTTGGCTTCAAATAATGCGCTTTATATAAAAAAAATGGTTTTATTAGCTGTAATAATTGGAGTTGCTAAATTCAAAATTGAACATGATTTATTAAAGCACTTGGATTCCTAAACTTTTGTTGTCATTAATTTCTTGAAGTAAGCAGAGTTTTTTGTTATTGTATTTCCTTTATTTTTGGTGGAAAGTACAACAAAAAGAAGTACTTGTTTTTGTTAAATGAAGCATATTTTATAAGCAATTATCGTTTTTCGTTTTGATGAGGCTTAAGAGTGACTTTTCTGGCTTGAAGTTCTTATAAACTTGGGCTAAAACTTTCTCTATAATTCTTTACTTTTGTTTTAATTTGGGTGTAGGTGGCTCAGGAACAAAAAATCCTCTTAGTTGTCTAATGATAATTATATAAGTATAATTATAACTCCACCTGTGTTGAATAATCCTACTATAAGTTGTAAAATAAACGAAGAACAGTTATAATAGTAAAAGTAAAAAAACCATTGCTATACAATATGTAACAGTAACAAACCATAAAAAGCATAAAAAAAATATATTTAAATATCTTTCAAATATTCTTTTCAATCCCAAAAAAAATCCAATTTTTATCCAAATTTGCAAATAAAATATTATTTTTTATCAAACTTGGGTTATAAACCAGGTTCGCTATGGGCGGCGTTCTCCCGGCGCATCCACACGCAGTTCCAACAACTGCAGACGTTGGTGCATGCGCTGCAGAAGGGCGAGACCAGTACCGATGATGAGTCATCAGCGCTCGTTAGAGACTACTTCAACCTGCACAAGATCATGGTGTTGGTCACTGATGTTGGGAAGGTAGGATATTTCTGATATATGGTAGTTATTATACAGTATAATGAAGAGTGATGCGTTCGACACACCAAACCCGCCGGCACACCCCGGCGGCCTATAAGAAAAGCATAATGTCAGCGGCAAGCGCCCGCACGTGTTGCCCGCCGACATGATATTTCTACAACGCAAGCGCACTGCTCATCAACGTCATAGAATGTTCCTTAATAAATCGAGCCGCTGCCATGTCGCCGTCAAAGGTTTCCGACTTGCAATGACTGAAGCCGCCGACTAGCCCGCCGACAAAATGTCGCCGACATAATATGCCGGCGGCTTTGGTGTGTTTCTTAAAACACAGTAAAAAATGTAAACACTAAACGGTTTGGAATTGCTAGTTACAATGAATGAAAGAGAAGCTGTGTGTGTATCTGTGTGTGAAAGAGAGAGAGAGAGGCTTACCTTCATTAGTTGGGTATTGGACAAATAGGTGAATCCGGTGAAGAGAGTCTATCAAACGTGAACAATGATAAGTTATTGTTCACATTTGATGCAGGGTAAATAGAATTTATAATAACATGCCATATGTACAGTAAACAATAATGTAATTACTTGTTTCCAGATATTCGGCATGGACAACCTCTCGGGTGAGATTCTGTGGAAGCTATACGAGCCCAACTTGGACACGGAGAACGTGTTGATATTCACCAGGAGGTCCTCCAGGCATCCGCCGCACGACGCCTACCTCACTATCGTAGGGAAGCACGAGGTATGTGCATTTATCATATATGCTAGTTAGTTCTGAAACGACATGTCAATGTTGGCGTGATCTATAAATATTTGTTTTCGGACTGGCTGCAGTGAGACCGAAAAGTCTCAAATGGTTTCTGATTGTTTGTTGGGTGTATTTATTTATTATTTATTTCTCTTAAAAATATTTTTTGAGAATCCTACTTCAACAACTCGAAGTTAAACTGTGGCGGCCATTTTGAACCTTATGGTTATTGATGTTGACTGATTACAATTTTTGAATCACAGTCTAATTACGTCCGCCTGGGCGGCCCCAAGTATTAGTTATAAATAAATATGTAAAATACATCACACAATACACAACAATTACATACATACATAGTTCTCCATACCCTACATTAAGATCATTCAAGTCTTGTGTTGTGGGTATCAGAAATTTCTAGAAATTTCGGTCTTACAACACCCATGCCTGAGACATATATTTTTGGAGAACAGCGGCGTTTAACCCACAGCGCCACAAAGGTTATCGATTGTTATAATGATAGTTTTCCTTGTGTTATCCAGGAGACAGGCAACGGTCTGATCGTGAGCATGAACCCGATCCGCGGCACTCTATCAGGCGAGGGTGCCGTGCAGCTGGACGCGGCGCTGCTGCAGGCCACGCTGCTGCACCGCGCTGACCAACACAAACTGCACGCGCTGCTGCTGCTAGACAAGGATGAGAACGTCAAGGTACTGCCGGCTCGCTCTATTACCAACTTTATTCCTTTTCCACCCTCCTCTCACCACAACTTTCCCTTTTTCCTTACTCTTCCCCCCTCCATTCTTTCCGTAACCACTTTTCGACACACGCCAGCTGCACGCACTATTGCTAATAGACAAGGACGAGAATATCAAGGTACTGCTCACTCTATTACCAACTTTCCTCTTTTACCGCTCTCATTCTATTACAACCTTCACTCTTTCCTTTTCTCTCCCTCCATCCCCTCTCTGTAACCACTTTTCACGCTATCACTGTTAGATAAAAATGAGAATGTTAAGGTATTGCTGTCTCACTCAAATTTTACAAAGCTACCCCCTCTATGCTTCCCGCCTACCCTTTCCACCACTACCTTCCCGCGTTTTATCTTTTAATGCCTCTAATTTTTATATACCTCCTTTTCTCTCTCCCGCAGTCTTCAGCCACAGGACTGTGCATCCAACACGCTAGTCTAGCGGGGATTGGAGAACTTCAAATAACTTAGATATTTGTATAAGTCACTATAATTAATTCACGTGTGAAGTATACGTGCATGTTGATAACCTAAACAAGGAAGAACAAATATTTTAAAACATTATATGGTTGAGATAACAAAGATTCATATTTTCAGATACTGCCGGAATCTGCAGCCAAATTGGTGGAGAATATGTACATGTATGTGGCAGAAAAGCATACAGCCAAAGTCCAAGGATACGCGATCAAATATGACGGACAGGTAAGCTCAAAGCTATTTATATTGATACCCCTGAAGAGATTTTTTTACAAGGAACCTTCTTATAAAAATACCTCAAACACAAAAGATATATTAAAAATCTTCAGCCACAAAAAAGTCCACTGGTCAACAGACACCTCCCACAAATTAAAAAATATATATTTGTCTCTAGAAAGTGGTAGCCCAAAAGATATGGTCTCTCGACCTGGGCGGGGACTCGAACCCTGGCCAGCGGATAGTAATATCGGTCGACAAGGGCAACGAGCGCGTGCACTCGCCGGGCCGCGTGCTGGCCGACAGGAGCGTGCTGTACAAGTACGTCAACCCCAACCTCGTGCTGTTCGTTACCGAGGGACCCGACCCCGTGCATAAAGGTATACCGAGTTATTTAATTAGTTATTTAAAGCTTTATTGTACACCTGTGATACACAAACATTATTTATTGCCATTCTTTAATGATAATAAATAAATAATAATAAAAACACCCAACAGTCACATACATAGTCCCCACCCCATATTGAGATCAATTAAGTCTTGTGTCGTGGGTATCAGACACTACGTGAGACTTTTCGGCCTCATAATAAAATGTATTTAATACAAAACTATATATATATATATATAACTATATATAACCGAGACTAATGTTTGTGACGCTCACAAATATTTTTCTCGGGTGTGGGTGTTTGTGAGATCGATAAATCTCTCGCTTTCTCTCTCGGTTCTGATACGCATGACACAAAACTTGGTTGATTTTAATGTGGGGTCAGGAGTATATATGTGACTGCTGAGTGTATTTATTTATTTATAAATTCATTTCTAAGTGTTTTTAAGTATGACTTGATTTGATACTAAATCATAGACAGATTTTTGGATTATAACACGAACTATTACTCAAAACATTATTATCCCGAAATATTCTCACATTTACTATGAAGGACAGAGTAACTGCGTCATCGTGCCAGAACGATGAGTAGAAGAAAAAAGACTTTACTATTTAAAAAGTAATAATAAGAAATGTGTAAATAAATAAGTATTTATCTCCAGACGTGGTGGTGGCGACGTGCGTGGACGCGGTGACGGGCAGCGTGGTGTTCTCGCAGACGCACCGCCGCGCGCGGGCCCTGCCGCTCGCACTACACACGGACAACATGCTCGCATACTTGTACCACAACGACAAGCACAGGAGGACCGAGATCGGTAATATACTTGCTATTTGATTAGATGGAAAAATATATTGGGTGGTATTGAGGGCAGGATATTTGATTTGATAAATAACAAGTCAAGTATACTACATATATTATGTAAATCTCGCCATAGTAAAAATTTTCTTGGTTCTGCTATTATTTTATATAGTCAAAAATATTTGTATAGGTTCCTACATTTATGTGAAAAAAGGGGTTCTCTGCATACTCATATTATTAAAACGGTTTTTGGTTTTAGAATTAGATTCAAACCTGGTTTAAATAAGGCACTTAGTATATTAGTATGTGTTGCAGCGTCCCTGGAGCTGTACGAGGGCAAGGAGCGCTGGAGCTGGGAGGGCGCGTGGGGCGCGGAGGGCGCGGGCGCGGGGGCGGGCGCGGGCGCGGGGGCGGGCGCGGGCGCGGGGGCGGGCGCGCGGCGCGTGCTGGTGGAGCGGCGCGCGCACGTGCTGGGCGCCACGCCCCGCGCCGCCGCGCGCACGCGCACCATGCGCGCGCTCACCGACGTGCACCTGCTGCGTACGTACACACAACCACACACCGATATTTGCACACATTCTCCTATAACACAAAGTTCATATTATACCAGACGTCCATATAATCGTCATAAAACGTTTGACTATAAAATGTCGGAAAGCATACAAATTACATTTTAAATGTTAAATTAAATACGTTCTAAGCCATTATTAAGTTTCACTAACATATTACTCACATGATTCAATTATCTCATAGACACAAAACCGCGATAATTACGTCTTGTTTCAACTTAAACTCAAATTATGTCAGCACAATTTATTAATATAAACATAACCAAACCATCACTAACATTTCCTCCCCAGTGTGGATATCATCGGGCGCAGTAGTAGAGATCCCATGGGCGGTATTAGAAGCCCGTCGCGCGTTCCCCGGGGGCGACATCCCCCCCGAGGCGCTGGGGGCGGCGCTGGCGCCCGAGCTCATGCTGGCGCCCGAGGCGGCGCTGTCCTACAACCTCACGCTGGCGCGGCCACGACAACTGCACGTCGCCGCGCCAGACCTGGAGTCCACCTCGCTGATACTTGCTACTGGACTTGGTAAACACACCATTTTAAAACTATTGTAGCTTTGCATATTTTTTATTGTGTTAATATCAATATCAGGTCAACAGGTCACAGTGGAAATAATTAGGAGAGGCCTATGTTCAGCAGTGGATTTCCTTTGACTGATGGATTGGATTGGAATGTCAATATGGACCAGCCATTAAATTATTCTGCAATTTTTATTTAATACAATAATGAATTGAGGGAGTCCTTCAAAATACTATATGCCCTATTATAATGGAATAAGTATGTGTAGTCCACTTAATTTTATACATCTCATTTACAGTTAGAGTGGTAATATAAAAATATTATGCTGAACAATATTTTTCCTGATGAACTATAATACGCTGTTTTGGGTATTATATCTGATAATACTATATTGTTTCGCATTATAAAGAGTAATTCAGCTATCAATTAAATTCATATCCATAGCCATGTCCCATGACACCTTATCAATGTCCACAATAAAAGACAAACATTTCAAACCAAACTTCATTTCTTTACAGATTTATTCTACACCCGAGTGGCGCCCTCTAAAACATTCGACTTATTAAAAGACGACTTCGACTACTCGCTCATCACGATGGTGCTCTCCGGCCTCGTGCTGGCCACCTACGCCACCAAGTACTTCGCCTCTAGAAAGATGCTCAAAATGGCCTGGAAGTGATGTGTACGTCGCCCACAACCGCAGAGGAATTTGAACTGTGCGACACACAAGTTAAGGTCTAAATTTGTTGTATATCACTCGGATTTTACCTTACGACTCCGACAGTCTCATCTTCATAAAATAATTAAGATTATTTATAAAATTGTCGATAAGTACGTACGATATCATACCTCATGTCCATTTCCTGATAGTACTTATTTGAAATCTCGCACCTGACTAACCGTAGAGTAATGTATAAATTGCGTACAACTTGTGCATTTATAACAAAATGTATAGTCTAGATGCGGATGTCGATAAATATGTCTATTAAAAACATAGGAATTTGTAATATCTAGCGAAACGGTTCTAGTTATTACTGATTAATATTTTTTTCAAATATACAAAAGACAAGTTTCTCAAGACGTACGAGTATACAACGTGTAAGGATATCGAAATCGAAAATAGGTGACTACGTACAAGATAACATAAAATCACAAAAAGTACCTTTTTTGTATACCGTTGTAGTCTTCATATTTGGATATCAAGGTTTAAAATAATCCTATATAACGGTATTAAAGAGAAATCCTTTTTTGTGGCCTTAATACTCGTAAACTCTCATGAGCGAAGAATTAACTTTCGTCCAAGGGTTTAGAATTGAGTCGATTATTTTGACTATTAATTTCACTATCAAATTGAATAATGTAACTACAATACGATGGTTGTCTAGCCCTCTATACAATTCCGTGTTTATTAATAAAGTCGTGAATACTTCGCTACTCAAAGTAATCGAGTCAATTCTAAAGCCTTGGACTAAAGTTAATCCTTCGCTCATCCGAGTTTATTAATAAGGCCCTTCGAGTTAGCGGTTTTTATTGTCTTTGGAATCCTTTTGGTTCTTTTGGTTGTGTCCTTGTATTGGTCGGCCCTTGTCGTCGTAATGCATCCTATAGCTGGTGTATGGAAAACAAAACTAGCAAAATGTTAAGGATCGCCCAAATAGGTACTATTACTGTTTTTGAATGGTCTCATTACACCTTGTATGTATTGTCTGATCTAAACAAGTGTCGATAATTGAAAAAATAATAATCGGTCATGACTGGAATTAAATTTCCACTGCCATATTAATATTGCACAGGACAAATTCCTCTAATTAAAATTGACTTTTTAAATAAATTATATATAAATATATAAAAAAATATAGTATGTGTTCGTGAGTAGTGAGTGTTTATCTAAGTAAGTGAATTGATGGGCGAGCCATTTCTGGAGATGTTCAAATATAGAGGCTCAATGCGCCCCTATGAAATCGTAAATATATTAGGGGTAAAAGGGCGTATACCACATTTTTAATTTTTGCAATTTCAACCTTAAACACAAGAACGATAAAGATGAAATTGCAAAAATATTACAATGCGCTCTACGGCCTTTGGTCTACGAAGTATCAACATAAGCAATATATACATATTATATTATAAAAGAAATATAAAAGATTTAGTGAACAATGCCGACGTTTATTATCTTATAGTTACGACTTCAGAATTGGCCGTCTTGACTAAAATACAAATATGTTACTTGAATAAGAATATCAAATGTCGGTGACTGCTGTGAATTAGTATTGTATGATTCTAAAAAACCCACGGGAAATCTAATTTTTATTTATAAAATCAGCATTTATCTGGCATAAAAACACTTCTTATCTATACTGCAAGTTGCCTTTTAGTAAAGTTTCATCAAATTCGGTACAGTAGCCGAAGGAAATTTTTAGAATTTGATATTTAAAATAGCTTAAATGACGATTTATACCTAGAACAGTATCAAAGACAAAAGTCTGTGATCTATTACTATATTCTATGATAAAAAAACATTAATTCTGCATAATTCACGCGTGGGTATACATGAAATTAAGTATTTTGAATTATTTAAAAAATGTCGGATTGCGGTATATGTTAAGTGGTAACCTGTAAAGATTAGCTAGTGCAATTTAGATGTATAATTTATTTAATAATCATTATCTGTATAAAGAGATATGAGTCCATTCCATCACTTTGCGAACAATTTTACAAGCACGACTATCGACTAACTATCGATCAAGTATTGGTAAATTAATCGATTTATATGACTATCGTTATAATCGATACGAATTCGATACCGAATAGTAAGTATTCCTGCTTATCCTATGGTTTCCTAATATGTTTGTTAAATATATTTTTTTTTTGTATCAGCCCATATACGACCCACTGCAGGGCACGGGCCTCCTCTACAATCGAGAGTACGATTGAGAGTGGTTAGGCCATATAGTCCACCACGCTGGCCTAGTGCGGGTTGGCGGACTTTTACATACCATATAAATTTATACAAATCGCTATGGTATGCAGGTTTCCTCACGATGTTTTCCTTCACCGTTATAGTGCGTGGTGATTGACTATCAATACACACATGACTCCGAAAAGTCAGAGGTGTGCCCTGGGATTTGAACCCGCGACCACCATGAACATGTAGGCAGCCGCGTCTGGTCCGTTACCAACAGGCCACCACGCACTGCTATTAAATATTTGCTTCTGTTTAATTGTGACTCGTATATCGATATTCTGTGCACGTTTTCTTTTATCATCTTATGTACACAATAGTTTTAGAGCACGACACTTCCAATATTAGGTAGATAAATGGGAGAGATATATAGATATGTTATGGACACGTTCCACTACAATGTAACTGTTGTTGAATGTCAAGTCTCGAATCTTGATTTAATATACGTCGTGTACCAAAGTCGAAGTTATGATTGTAGCTATTCGGTAAATGTTTTACAACAAGCCTTTAACAATGTTCTTGTAAAATCTAACCTGATTAACGAATACTATTTGTACTGTCATAGTTTCGCTCTAGTGTCTGTGCCTTTTTAACCATAGACATTGAGAATGTACCGTCTGCACATTATTATCCATTCAGACACATATTTAATAATCTTAAGCTTATTTCATCAGCTTCTAAAAGTGGTTATCAGAATTCTAGAGTCAATTTGCCCCACAATATTTTTCTTTGTCTGATTTTTTATCTATACTTTACACAAAGGCTCGGTCTGTTCTCTATGTCTATGGTCTTACTTATGACGTAATAAAATAATGGACTTCATACCCAATTATGTGAAACTGTTAAAGTAATGTTACCGTTTCTGTTTATTTTTTGTTGAGTTTTCGGTGTGGCTGTACGGTTTAAGTTAATTTTATTGGCATTCACAATATTATAAGTTATTTGTAAACGCATTCGCTGGGTTCAATATTTTATTACCTAAATGGAAAGATAATGCCATATTGTTTAGGGAAACATAGCAATATTTAAGATGTATTGTTTGTATTGAGATAAAATAAAACTATTGGCCTTACAAATATTTGTGATGAAATTTTTGGATGAGTTGAAAAGTATGAACTTACTTCCCTATAACTAATAATAAAAGCAATACCAAAGCGAAGTTATTTATCCCATAACTTTATGAAATGTCAGCGAATGCGTTTTATTATTTCCGCTCATCAAAAAGTCAGGCATTATATTCCTAATATTTTAATGCATTTGATAATTTTAAGATGTTTATTGGTTTTGATTAATTATAAAATATCTGGAGTGTTTTTGCCATCATTTGCACCAAAATATACTTTTTCATATTTAATTTGACCTTGGACGGAAAGGGGGCGAATTTGCGGGTGGCACGCACGTGCATTGCGTACAGAAAAACGGTCCAACGCGCGAGTAATTTAAATTCGAGCCATATTTCTTAACATGATGTATTGATGACCTGTGTCATCAACATACGTGTGAATTCGGGAACATTTCGCAGAAAAATTGCCTCTTCTGGACAAGGTTTTCGTGTTAATATTTGTCATGTACAAGGGCGATGGCGTACGACGTTTCTGTTCTAATATAACACCAATGAAAGCGTCTGCAGAGTAAAACACACGTTATACAGCAATAAATTATTCTCTATAAGAATGTATTTCATTTTCCACAAGTGGAGAGATAAATGAAAATATGTGAATAAATATGCGTGACTGCCAAACTTGTTTTCATTTCATTTTAAGACACATGGTCCGTAAGACGGTTGTGGGTCATTAGGCCATAATTTATGATGATTCTTCAAAAAAATCATATGCTTTTCAACTGGCCTTCGTATACTTACTTTGACGTATCTTTAATTTTGACAATGTGCTGCTATACATTTGAATTTGGAAATGTATTTGGCATTAAGCCAAAGTTAGGTTAGGTTAAGTTATGGGTAAAGTTTGTTGATACAACTGGGCCTTACTGATTTGTATTGATATCTAACAACTTGACAATGTCTCTCCCTCAAAAATAGATTACTGCGCTGCCGTTGTTTTGTGCTGTAAAGAAGTAAAATGAGTTCAATATGAGGGAGACAGCGAGTCTCATGAACTAATATCGGTTCAAATCCTTAACTTGCTCTCTTTTACGTTCTTAGCTTTCGTTAAAATATTTCAAACATAAAAATACTTGTTCAGCAGTGGACTTGCTTTGGCTGAAGAGAGAGAGAAAAACTGGTATGCATATTTTATTATATCTAAATTGTTTACATCATAATGTGTAAAAGCGACGATAATTTTACATGTCAAGTCATAATACAATTTACAACATTTAATAATACTTGTCAAGTATACATTACTAGGAAGTATCGAGACTAACAACTTAATTAATATTTATGCACTTATTACTTAGTCAAGCGGTAGTGCTTGAGTAGTTTGTCATCAATAAATTAATAATGGACTTTATCTCAATTGACGTAGAGTTGAAAATACTACGTACGATATAATTTCCTGTTGAATATGCATCAATGAATTTCTTGAAATCAAGTTCATTATCAATAAAAACTACTCGATTTTTTGAGCTTGATCTGCATTTACTCCTAACGACAAATACATGCAAGTATTTTTACTTGTACATAATTACATTCATAAACTCACGCTTTTCCCAGAAAGGTTAGGCAGAGAGGCTACCAGAACATCCTAGTATTTAAGCTTGTGAGTTTCGTCCAACGATGTGATAGTGGGTGAGCCTATCGCCATATCGAACGAAATTCCTGACTTCAAGCTGATTGTTAATGGAAAATCCAGTACCACTTTGACCGACCTGAGATTCGAACCCGAGACCTCAGCGTTGTAATAGTACCGCAACCCAACTGAGTCGCCGAGGCAGCATGTTTTACTAGTATTTCTATAATATACACTATACAGGAAAGATTGGAAAATTCTTATATAAATTTAGGGAAGACATTTTACCAATTTAAAGGAAAAATACCATTAATATAGATTTTTTTCAATACTACCCAGCAAACACACTGCACGTGTTTTTTACTCAATCTGTGGTTTCCTGTAAATAATTAAAACTACATCTACTTTTAATAACTAACAATACTGCCTTACACATGGAGCTTAAGGGGCTTTTTGCTAATGTACAAATTATTTTGCGATGCATTTTGAATTTGTTCATAAAATACATACATAAACACACCTTTATCCCAGAAGGGGTAGGCAGAGGTGCTACCAGGGCATCCGCGTTTCGCCTTGTGTTCCGACCCTCGATGTGATAGGTGAGTCTATCGCCATATCGGACACAAATTCCTGAGGCTGATCATGAATAGGAAAATCCAATATCACTTCCCTGATCCGAACCCGAGACCTCAGCGTTGCAATCGTACAGTATTACAACTGCGCCACTGAGAGAGATAAAATACATATTTACAAAGATTGAAGGAAATCTCTTAAGCTAGTCATAGTCTTTGGTTACATATCGATACCTTAAATGAGTATTGGGCTGCATTGATCTATGACATTAGGTCTATAGACCTAGAGCCCATAGCCGCCATACTTTCGTTATTTTATAAAAGCTGAATTTTATATACAGGCTATATCAAGACTGCTACCGAAAACGAAGCCAGGTGGTAGTTTTAGTGACTATAAACACGATGCAACTAAAATTTTACAAAAAAAAAAACGCGACGATTGTTTTGGTAATGTTTTAAATATCATTGTGTTTGGGTGGTAAATCCATAGTTTTTCCTATAATTATAATTTAAATCCTTGCGTATTGAAGCATAAAAGGGTGTACATTACTTATTTAGGAAAATGTATGTATTATCACCATAAAACGATAGAAAAAAAACTCTTTTTTTTGTAAAATTTTTTGTTGCAATATGTCTAAAGTCACTAAAATTACCACCTGGCTTCGTTTTAGGTAGCAGTTTTGATATACCCTGTATGTTGTTCACCTATCAAAAGATATTTTCTTGGCAGCCAGACACTTTTCATGGTTCTTTCATCTTGCCAGAGACATTAAAGCTGATAACTTCATAATAGCTGGTCGTGTGATGCCTACGTCAGAGGCATGCGCAGACAAACTTTCAGCTTTTACAAAATAACGAGTCTGGCGGTCACCGACTCTTGCTCTGTTATATTAAAACAAAGATATTCTGTTTAATGTTTCTTAAAACTATTCGTATTACAAAATATATTACAGCCATAATATATTTAAATGTTTACGATTTCATTGTGTTTTATCAATTACTAATTAGAAAAACCACGATGAAAATATGAACTCTATCGATTAGCGTTTAGTCTTTGAGTAATCACGTTAGGAAAAACCTTTTTCAATATAAGAGTAATCGAATGGAAGACTCAAATTATTATCTTAATGGAAATGTTTTTTAGAAATTTTTATGCGCTATGGCCATCAATAATTCTGCCTCGACTTCAAAACATTTTACGCGAATAAAAGACATAGCATATCACAATATCGAGTTATAGAAACAAATGAAATATTGAGCTCGTACAAGTTTTCTATAACATAATTGATAGAATTATAAGTTAAAGCAACATACACATAATATGAAAAGTTGTGCGTATTCTTTTCAGAATAACACAACACAACATTTATTTCTCATATTCACCTTCAACTTTGATTACATAATCAAGAGATTAATTATTCCATTAGTTTTTACCTCTTTTTTTATTATTTTACATCAGCATACCCGACAGTTCTCTACAAGAATATAAAGGGTATACAAAACACATTACGTGGTAGACTAAGGGACAGCGCAAACTAGGACGGAATGGCAAGGGATTTCTTTATTTATTTTACACTTTATTGTATACCAAATATTATAAAAGTAGACAACAGAAAAAAATCGAATACCTTTCGATGATTTCAATTAAAAACATTGCAATTTATGTCATATTCGTACCAGATAAGATTGAATATCCTTCGGAAAAAAACTAAAACCCTTGCCATTCCCGGTCTGCGCTAGCCTTGAGGACCAATTACACATACTAACTTTGCCCATAGCTTTGACTTTGAAAATGTCAATCCCATACATTAGTAACTTGAAATACACTACATGTATGGCGATGACAGAGTTAATGTCAGACGTTCATGTTAATGTCATAAAGTAACAAGCTAGAATTTTCGGCGACATGGCTGTATCGCAACTTCTTTGTACAGTATGACAAAAAACCCCTATCCGATCCAAGGCTCGAATTTAGGGATCTCAATTGTATTTAAAAAAATACGAAAATAAAAATAAAGGATAACATAATTATCGTAAGATATAATAAACATTTTAGTATCAATATTACCCTAAAATCAAGCAAATTAAATTTTGACAACACACATACTGACAATTCTGAACCGTCGCGCCGCACGTTTTTACGAACGCGGTTGTTAGCAGTGTAATGTGAGTTTTCCTATTTTGAAATTTATTTTATTAAGGATATTTTTATCATATTATGTGAAACGGATCTTTGAAATAGAACACAATAAAGATGCCTGATAACCTTTATCGATCGGACAGATTTTTTTGACACCCTGTATAATACGCATGGGTCAATGGTGACTATATGGCCTAACCACTCTCAATCATACTCTCGATTGTAGAGGAGGCCGGTGCCCTGCAGTGGGTCGAATATGGGCTGATACAATACAATACAATGGTGAGTAGAAATGATCGGATTAAAAGAGATCGAATATCTGCATGATATTATTGGCGTAGTCTCTGTTGGCGGGCGAGTAGGGCGTGCCCAGCACGTGGTGCAGCGCCAGGCGCGTGGCGGGCGGCGCCAGCACGCGCGCGCCGCCGCACACCACGCGCAGGTGCTGCCACGCCGCGCCGTAGTCCCAGCGCAGCACCGCCTTGAACAACGCCACGGCCGCCCTCTGCGACATCACAATAGTGCTTGTCAATATCACTCATTATGATAACCTTATTTATGTCCATAATAAAAATATTATTTAGAATTATATACCGACGCCATGGTGATAAGCAGGTGGACTTTTGTAAGCTAATTGTAAGAAAATCTTTAAAGTTAAGACTCTAGACAAATGTTTGTCTACATATAAACAAAAGATAAAATGATTGACTATTTCATCATTTACCATTACGAATATAGGAAGTGGTAGAGCCCAGTGGCGAAGGCTCCATATAACTCGATTCCCTGCGGCTTACCTTTTGTAATTTATCATTACACTATAAACAAGCAAATTTTTAATTTTTTTTTATGTAATATTTTTGTAATATCTGTCGGCCACATAGGTAAACATTACTGCGGAGGCGCATAGCAAACACGTAATTAGATTGCGCCGCGTTGCGACCTCTGGCGAATTACTGCCAAAATTGTTCGGCTTATTGAATAACAATGGCGCGGCCCGTGCGCCGACCGCCCGCGTCGGCTGCATGTTACGCATTAGTGTGACATGGTTGTGTATTTTGCAACAAATCACGCAAACTTGTACCTTAAACTTATAATGATTTAAGGTTCAATTTCCGTTAAAAAAGCAGGAGTCATGCTGCGAGTCTTCAGCATTTTGTGTGTTTATGTGTGTATTTGTGTAGATATCACTGCATTTGTAAGTGTCGTATTAACATTTTGACAGTATACGAGTATTAGCTGGTTCACGCATTTCGTTTTTAATGTTTTAAATTACAAAATGTACATAAATATTAATAGTATTATTATGTTGTAATGGAAATTAATAATCGTGAGGGACGTACATGTTTAGATTGTCAATTTCGGAAATAACGTTACTGTTTAGATTTTAGGAAGTGCTCGACTACTAATAATACAACTAATAATAGCGCGGCTAACGTACTTGTTAACATTGTATCTAATCATTATTTTTTCTTTATTAATCTTATATTCACGTGCGGTTTAAAAATATACTTTTTTACTTTTCTCATGATGACATTGCAACTTTTGTATATTGGAAATATTGAAATATAATTGACGACCGCAGTACGTAGATGCCATCATACGAAAGGCAATCGTTTCGTTTGGTGAGTGAGATTGTCGGAAGAATAATTTGCTGGCGGTTGGATATTCGCAAACGTCCGGATATAAGGATACACGTACATTTTATGTAAATATGTCGCGTTTCGGGCTAATTCTCTGAAGCATCTCACGATAAGTTGATCTACTCAATCCGGACTGCACTATGTTTACTATCAAGTATCAGTCGCATTGTCTTCCCTATGTGGGGCCAGTACGTATAAACAAAATAAACACACTTATTTCGAGTATTGAACTCCGGCTTCCCTTTCTAAAAAAATCACCCTTCGCCACTGGTAGAGCCACGCTGTTAACAGTCATGACTCAGAATTAATAGGCAGTCTCATCCGGGGCAGTACCATTGTCTTACAGAGAACCGATGTAAAGCGACAGCTTCGCTGTCGCGTTTCGTTCGGTGAGTGAGATTCCCGGATGCCCAATACCCCTTTCCTCTCCCCGTATTTTTTCCTTCCCGCTCCCCTCCCAATTGGGCCAACAAAACATCCATAATCCAGCATTGTGGATGTTCTTCTGCCATTTTTCTGATCCTTCACAGGTATTACTATTATTATTTTCAGCTTTCAAGATATTAACTGTGATAGCAAATCAATAAACTACGAAGTTTTGCGTCTCGGATGTTTTATCGAGTACACGCATTTCACACAAAAATACAACGCACGCGCACGTCACAATCGACGTACAAATATAAAAAAACGTCCTCACCTGCAACGGTTTCGGTTGTTTATTCGACAGATAAGCATCGGCACACAGCATGGCGCTTTCGAGCCTGTCATCCTGCAGTTTCAGGTTCACGATCAGGTAGGGCAGCGTCTCCAACATGGCGAGTTGCATCCTGTAGTGCTGGCTGTTGCGGTAGGCGGAGCCCGCGTCCTTCAGGTAGCTGTCTTTGGACGATTTGTGCAGGAACTTGTAGAAGAACGGTAACATTTCTCTGAAACGGGTGGATATTTTTTTTATTTTTTTATTTATTTATTTATTAAAATACAATGTTACAAACAAAAATAAATATCATTTCCACGAAACCGGGCTTCGGTTTGACCGTGGAGGTGGTGAGTCTCATTTACACATGTACAATACATTTGCATTAGACATTAAACAAAACAAAAAGAAAAACAAAATAACACTTATGAAGTTAGAATTTTAAACAAAATTAACCAAGTATCATTCATAAACTTTATAACTATAAAATAGAATGAAAATAAAATAAAAACTGGATATAACTTTAAACAATAAAATCTAGCAAAATATCACTTCCAAAAATTTTAAACAGCAAAATAAAACATCACTTCTAAACTTATCTATAAAATTAAAATAAAATAAAACACAATATGCATTACAACTACACACAATAGAAATAAACTATAAGTATACCTAAAAAGTAAAGTAAATTTATGCTTAAGGCTATTAGTAGGAACATGTTAAAAGGTGGTTTCTTAATTTGTTTTTAAAACTATTGTATACGGGATCATTTCTAATTTCCGGCGGCAAGCTATTCATTATGTAAGGTAATCGTTTATTAATGGTTCTGTCGCCATAATAAATGGTAACCCGGGGAACTACAAAACTACCACCGGTTACTGACCGGGTTGTATGGTCTCTATAGTATGGAATTAGATATTGGTCTTTACTGCTAAATAGTTTGGTAGCCAATAAATATTTGTGCTTTTGTCTAACGGACAGAATATTGCAGATTTTGAACAATTTGGAATAATCATTATTACAATTATTTTTAATTTTTTTACTAACCAGTAACTTAAGAAATCTGATTAGAATTTTTTCTAATTTATTTAATTGTGTTTTAAAAGTTAAGCCATAGCAATCAAGAGCATAACTTAGGATGGAGTCAACTAGGGACATATACAACAATCTTAATGTTCTAATGGGAACTTTATGGCTCAACAGATAGAACTTACCCAATAATATTCTTAGTTTTTCACTTATATAATCTACATGATGCGACCAGGAGAAGTTTTCATCTATTTTTACGCCCAAATATGTTACACAATCGGTTTTTTTAATAGGTTTGCATTTGCATTGTGTTGAGTTGGTATGGAAACATGTATATTCATGAGTTATTAATGGTGGATGTAGAACAGGTGGGTGAATGTAAGGTGAGTGTATAATTAGCAGTTGAGTTTTTTCTGAGTTTAAGACTATTCCATTATCATGCGACCATTTTACGATCGCGTCTACATCTTCCTGCACTCGGGCAAAGGTTTGTGTAGCATCAGTGCCGGCATAGAGGGCGCACAGGTCGTCTGCGTACATGTATGTAGAACAGTGACGCACCACGTCACACAGACTGTTCACGTGCATGAGGTAGGAAATGGGTCCGCACGCAGAGCCTTGCGGCACTCCACACCGTACGTCCGTCAACTTACTGAACGTCTCACCAACCTTCACCCGGTATGAACGCGATGTGAGATAATCACTGAACCATTTGTTCAGTGGCTCCCTCACACCACATTCACTCATTGCGTTAAGCAGAGTATCTGCTTCTAAAGTATCGAACGCTTTTTTAAAATCAAAGAATAGGGCAACTACAAACTTCTTGTCATGTAAATAACTGTTTATTTCATTTGTGAACTTAGATAATAATGTGGTAGTGCTCTTTCCCTTTAGGAAGCCGTGTTGGCATTCGCTAATTATATTATTTTTTTGAAAGTATTTTTGGAGTTGGTTTACTATGCACTTCTCCATTATTTTATTTATACTGGATAGAATAGCTATGGGTCTATAGTTAGTTACAATGTAACGGTTTCCTTTTTTATGCACAGGACACATGAGGATTATGTATATATTTGTGTTTATATATATACATAATCCTCATGATTGCATACCATAGAAAAAGGCAGAGTTTAAAAATTATCGGCCTTATTCATAGACAGTTTTTAAATCTTATTTTAAATATCGAATGTTTTGTCCCTTTCGAACGACTTTTAAATTCAGTTTGAGCGAAGAAAACAAAACATTCGATAACTAAATAGGTTTGTAAACTGTCTAATGTCTATTAAGAAGGCCGTATGTGGTTATTTTTTAGTTAAACAGTAGCGCTGTTTATTCAATGAGACTAGTGCAAGCACGATGATTGTACAATTGGCGAATTCTTTGTCCTATTTAAATCGGAAAAGCTGAAGACATAAAAGTAAATTGACAACTTTCTCTTAATTATCAGCTTGTATTTCTATTGTATTATTTTATCGTTGAAGACTCTTTCAATCGAAAATCAAAAAATAATAAAAATGTCATAGGATAGTTTTACAAAATGTATACTCACTTGATACTTCGGACTTGTATAAAATCTTTGGCCACAGCCGCCATCGTTAAGAGTAAATCAAAAGTCCTCTTTAAAACCGCCGTATCGGTAGATTCAAGCCTGAAATCAAACAATTTAGTTCTATAACGAACGCGATACAACTAGTGTCTCTTTATTAATCCACTTCAAAAAAAGGAGATTATCAATCCGACCTGTATGTATGTAATTCTATCAGAATTGCACAATTTTTGGACATGTTGATCTATATCAGCTTCTGAACATGTGTGAGAAATGTCATAAATGTACATGTATGTATGTATGTACATATGTATGTTTGTCAACGCATATCTCAAAAAGTATAAGTAGGATTACAAAATTAACTTTGCGCTGTATTAGGTATAATCCAAATTAGGAGCTGTAAATATGCAAACAATTTTTTTGAGGTCGGTGCCAGCTGGGCGACTATAAGCTATATCGCTTCAGCATCACACGACGAACTATGCGCGTAAAACCGGGAGGCATAATAGATCGGCTGCCACCGACCACAAAAAAAAATTTGCATATTTAGGTATTTTAGATTTATTTACAGATGAAATCGGTTTATTTTATTTTAATTATTTTTATACTATTTCTGTCTTCAACAGTCGCTGTCCGGATTGATATGAAAACCTTAACATAAACAGAATTAAACCAGTATGAAACAAATTCATCCACTTTTAACTTTTCTGTGGTGCACACACACGTTTTTTCATATCTAATTTACAGCCTACGTGGCGCAGTTGGTTAAACGCCAGCTGTGAAACGAGAGGCCATGGGATCGACCCACACACCGAAAAAAAAATTGTGTGATCAACAGGCATCTGTTTCGGATCTGGGTGTTTGTGAGACCGAAAAGTCTCTCGTGGTTCTGATACCCACGACACAAGACTCGATCTTAGTATGGAGGACTATGTATGTAACTGTTGGGTGTGTATGTGTATATATTTTGTATATAATGATCGCACGCTACGTTAACGTAATGCTGTATACACCTATAAAGGCTCGTCACCTTGCACAATTCTGATATATAATATATGTATGTGTAATTTTATCGGTGGCGCACCGATGGTGTAACGATGTTATAAATAAATAAATAAATAAATTAACTGCGGCTGTGACACGCCTGGCGTGTAATATCCATACTCGCGCGCCCCGAGCCGCAGTGAATGCACAATACACCCGAGCTGCACTGATGAATTTCTAGTTTTAACGCTGTAATCAACATATTAAGACAGTGTATTGGTGACTAACTTGGTCACCAGCGGATCCCATATGGAGTGCACCAGCGGTAACAGATTGTCCTCGTACTGCGCCACCACTGGCAGCCCCCTGATCAGTATCTGCAGCGTGAGGATAACGTTCTCTCTGTTTGAAGACTCGATGAAGTGTATGCAGCGTTTTAGTATCGTCGTTGTTACTGTCACGTGTTGGGGGAGGGGGGGTTTTTCGTCTGTAAACAAGATAATTAAATTGTAGAATACTTATAGATACAAATGCTATAGAATTCACGGGTAGAATTGACTTGTGTAATGTTTGTATTGTTGCCTCAACTATTCTATAAATTCCGGGTGAAATAAAGTTTATTTTTTTATAGCGTAGGTCCGGCTAACGAATAATCAGGCCACCTGATGGTAAGTGATCACTGCCGCCCACGAACATCCACAACGATGGATTATGGATGTATTGCCGGCCCACCAGATCGGGAGGGGAGCGGGAAGGAAAAAGGATGGGAAGAGGAAAGGGGTATTGGGCTTCCGACAGTATCACTCACCGAACGAAACGCGACAGACAGAACGACAGAAAAGCTGTCGCTTCACGTGGATCTCCTGTGAGACAGTGGTACCGCTCCGGACGAGCCTGCCCATTCATGCTGAGTCGTGACTGACAATTATCACTTATGATAGTTTACTGAAGGTTTAACAGTCAACCTTTCGCTTTCTATTCTCTTTGCATTTTGAATGGGCAAAATTATACGTATTTAGATATTTACAGTGTTGTATTAAAAGACAAAGTACTATTTGTTATACATACCTACATTTGTTAACATTTTCGAGGGCATATAAACAGTATATGTAATTTGCCACATACATACATAAATTCACGCCTTTTTCCCAGAAGGGGTAGGCAGAGGTGCAGCCGTGACGCCCATATTTCGCCCTATATATTCCGTCCCACGATGAAATAGGGGGCAAGCCTATCGCCATATCGGGCACAAAATCAAAACTCCAGGCTAATAATGAATTGAAAAATCCATTATTACTTTGCTCGACCCGGAATTCGAACCAGAGACATCAGCTTTGCAATCGTACCGTAGTACAACTACGCCACCGGGGCAGTCATTCTCAATTCATCATATTTCAATTCTTCAGTCTACACTTACGTGGAATATAATTTAATAGTTAACTAAACGGTACGGTACGTCGCTGGATGCAGGCTGCCTCCAACAGGTCACTGTGGAAATCATTAGGAGAAGCCTATGTTCAGCAGTGGACTTCCTTTAGCTGATGGATTGGATTGAAAACGGTACCGACCTGTAACCTTATCATCATAATCTAGGAAGCCGTCCTCCTTATCCTTCAAATATTCCTTATACAACTCCTCAGGGCTTTTATCCGAGTCATCCGACTCACTGCCCAGCGTGCCCTCAGTCATCAACCTCCTTTCCTCCTCTAAATGTCGATCGTACTCTCTCACATCCCTTAGCACGTCTATCTTGTCGTCTTGGGGGGGTTTCTCTTCATTGGTCTCTTCATGTATGTTGTTCCATCTGCGGACACACTCGATAAACGACATGAATACTTGAAGATACGAGTACAGGTACTTCTTGTAGTACATGTCGCAGCTTTGGACTAGTACCTGAAATTAGCAGGGATTCTTATAGTCACGGCCGTTAATAGTCAGTTTTGAAACGTACAGGGTATATCCGGACTGCGACCGAAAACGAAGCCAGGTGGTAGTATTAGTGACTTCAGGTACAATGCAACTAGAAATTCCCAAAAAAAAGCATCATTTTTCGTTGTAATTTTTTACTTATCGTCGTATTTGGGTGGTAAATACATCATTTTCCCAAAATAACACTGTACACCTTTTTAATATTAAAGATACAATGGTACGCAAGGGTTTAAATTATAATATTAGCAAAAACTAGGGATTTACCGTCCAAAAAAGATATTTTTTTAAAAATGCAAGGAAAGCCTTTCTCATTTTTTAAGAAATTCTTAGTTTCATTGTGTTTGTAATCACTAAAACTACCACCTGGACTCGTTTTCGGTCGCAGTCTTGATATTCCCCTGTATTTAAGCTATCGAATGTTTTGTCCATTTCGAACGAGTTTTGAATTCAGTTTGAGCGAAGGAGATAAAACAGTCTATAACTAAAATAGGTTTTAAAACTGTCCATGAATGAGGCCGAAAAGATATATTTCTTATTATTTTATATGTACTGTGAAGTCTGTACTTGGCAGTTAGTTGGGCAGTCAATGGTCAGTTACAATATGACCGGCGAGATATTAAATAAATTGTAGTGTGTGGAATAAGGGCTCGAAGGACCAAAATTACGGTGCTTCAGTTCAACGTATTTGTAAAGTACATTATAAGTATGGATTTATTTGGAAAAACAATGAGAAAATTTCCTCGTGTATCTTACATCTTGCACGATCCCATAGAGGTAGTCCTGAATGGAGATGTCGCAATATTCCATCACCACGGACAGGATCTGCAGCGCCGACTCACAGTTCCAAGCCTGCAACAACAAAATACCACATTATTATCTTTGTATGTATTTTGGTACAGCGAATGTAAAACTTGGAATGTGGAAGTGCGTGGCGGCATGTTGGTAACGGACCAGACGCGACTGCCAACATGTTCACGGTGGTCGCGGATTAAAATCCCAAGGCACACCTCATTTTTCGGAGTTATGTGTGTATTGATAGTTAATCACCACGCACTCTAACGGTACGAAAATCATCGTGAGAAAACCTACATACCGTAGCGATTTAAAAAAAAAACTACGGTATGTAAAGTCCGCCAATCCGCACTAGGCCAGCGTGGTAGACTATATGGCCACAGGAAGTCCACTGCTGAACATAGGCCTCCCCCAAGGATTTCCACATTGACCTGTTGGAAGTGGCCTGCATCCAGCAACTTAACGCAACCCTATAAGGCCTAACCCCTCTCGCCCCTAAGCTGATACAGAATGTAAAACAAATTGTCCAAAATGATTTCTTGACGGATTATACCATAAACAGATTTGGATGTTAGCGGACCCCTACACTCATGTCCCAACTTCAGAACGGATTAGGTATTTTGCAATAACGATAACGTTAGACAATCGAGCAACTCTGTTATTGTAAAAATAATCCGGCCTTTGAAAATAGGACAGAAAGTAAAAATTGTGGAAGCTATAGAATTAAATTGTTTTACTATCATGGGTACGCGACATTTACTGTTAATTAAAAATCTTAATTTTTAATTTAGTCAGTGAGTATTGATTCATCTATGAGTATATTTTCTATTAGGTAGCTACATACTGAGCATCCAGACGTCACTTGGACCTCGCATTGAAAATCACCGCTGCGGTACAGCATAGCCTGTACTGAAGCATTTAGCTGATTGCGAGGTCCATTGCAGGCGCAGTAATCATTATTTTAAATGTTTGTAGCTAGCAAACTAATAATTATCTTAAATGTTTGTATATTTTTTATGTATAATGCTTCGTTTTTGTAAACTTTTTACTACTGTCCGATTATAAATTATTTGTCTTTCTTTCTACAAATACTCACATTCATAAGGTATTACCTTCTTGAGTCTCACAGTGACTTGATGTGTCAAATAGTCCGCGTTGGTGGCGATCAGTTGCGCGACGGACTCGTGTCCGCACGACACCGCGATGTCATTGATCGCCTTCAGTCCCGCCAGGTGGAGCACTTGGTACTGACTCCCTGTAATTATATTTCTGAAGTCGGTTAAAGAAATTGGCTATATTGTATTTCTGCCTCATCGTCAAGCTATGGCAACAAGTCAACCCGCTCCATGACCACGAAAACTGTAAAATGATCGAAATTGTCGCGAAATTAAAAAAAAAACAAATTCGGGATAAAATCCGTAAGAATCCGTTTTATTTCAATTTGTAACATTCGCGTAAATCTAAGAAACAATTATGGCAACAATTTGCTAATTAACATATTTTATCCTTTATCTTCATCTAACCTTAGGTCTTTTGAGTGGTGTATAACAGTATCCAAAATAACGTCGTAACCACGATAAACCTTTGATTGAGGTAACGCGATATTTACAAGTATTTTTTGTTGTAAACTTTACATATCCACATAAATCATTATGTATGTATTTATATGTATATTTATATTTATAAGAATTAACATGTGTATGTATATTAGGAGTAAATTACTATGTATCATATATTGTGTATATATAAATTATAAACAATTTGTTAATTTTCCTTTTTTTTTTGTTTGTGTTGGAGCTTGTCTCTTTTATATTCCAGACTGCCCTGTTTTCTTTTCATTGTGTTATATCCATCCAAAGGTTGTCTGTGACAAATCGCCTAGAGCGATAAGACCGCCATCTGTACTTTTTTCTTATTTTTATTATTTTTTTGTATGTTTTTCCTTTCTGTGTGCATTTAAGAATAAATAAATAAAAATAAACCCTTACCGACTCTCTCCAGTATGAGACACAGCGTCCGGATTATATAGGGTTGGAAATCTTCCCCCAGCCGCCTGGCCAGCAACCCCACGCCCTCGGTGAGGAGGCAGGCGCGCGTCATGTTGCGCTGCGCGTCGGCCAGGGAGGCGCAGGCGCCGGGGGCGGAGGCGCGGGCGGGGGCGGCGCGCGGGGACAAGTAGCTCATGTCCGTGTACCGCACCTCCGTCGCGCCAGAGTACAGACCTCAAGCACCACCATCATCACAATCATTATCAGTTCATAACAGTTTCACAGCCTCCATGGTGCTGTTGGTTAGACGCCGGCTGTTAGTGTGGGGTCAGGACTATGTATGTGGCTGTTGGGTGTTTAGTTATTTCTATTATTTATAACAGTCTGCAGCTGGACATAGACATGCACTTGCACGCCATAGGACACATAATCTTATGTTAACAGTCAACTCACTATAAACATAGCAATATTTAAGGGAAATTATTGGATAGTTTTCGGTAGCTTGAAAGAAAAATAAGGAAAAAAATGATGTAATAAGACTGATTTACTTAAGTGGAAAATACGATCAAAGGATCAAAAACATTGCAACAATAATTAAGAACAGAACGTGCGTGTACGTGTACGTGTACGTGTACGCATACGTATATGTACGTATTTTTTAAACTGATTTCATGCTTCACAATAGTCAAAGGTTTCAAAGGTGGAAATCTGTGCATTTTGTCAAAAAGTAGCTTTTAATTTGGTAAGACAGATTAAATTTAATAAAAACGTTTCCCGTTGAGTATACAGACCAAAACTGGCATATAACCTCCATGAGCATCAAATGCGGAAATCTGTCATACTAATTTCCGATCTGCGGTAGCACGTAATTGGCTTATCTTTTGCTAGATAGGTGTGAGCCACCCAAATAAAATTCAATCAATTCTGTATCTGTCAGTGGATTATTTATTAAATAGTTTTTTCTAGTTTCGCAACATTTGTCTTGAAGTCAGATTGCCATTTGATAATAGTCGAGTCAATATAAATGTTATAATCCAGTACTTCACTTACCAGGCACACTGTCCTTGTACCAGGCGCGCGGGTTGTACACGTTGACATCGAACGTGTCCTCCTTAGTGAGAGGGGGTTCTGCCACGCTCACCTCCAGCGGGAGGTACCAAATGTCCTCCTCCAGGTACGCGCTGAGGATACGCTTCACTAGTGCCGGTGAAGAGTCGGGGCCTGTGGGATATACTTTCATAATACCGGTAATTACAAAACAACATTACTAAGAAAAAGTATTTGGACAATGGGACCAGTATTATATAATAAAATACCACATCACCTAAAAGAATTAAGTGTTATTAGATAAGTGTTATTATTCCATATTAGATTTTTTAAATGATGATTCTGTTAAGTGTTAGATAATGTTACTTTGTTTTTTTTTTTGTAATTATTATTACAGTATATTATTTTAGTTAAATAGTTCATAATAACTGTGTAGTTTTTATTTCATGTTTACTTTATATTAAACTCTACTTCGATGCTGTATAGCAATATTAGTATAAGACGCGTATTTTATTATTTTTTAAGTTCTCTAAATACTAACTTTTGCCCGCCACATGGCAACACGTAATGGAACTAGTTATGTATTATTTAAGACCTCGTGATTGTACCTACATTTTTGTGCAAATAAATGAATAAATGATTTCATGGCATGACAGGGCATGTAACCAATTAAATCGTTACATGGAGAGAGTTTCTCGCCTCGAAATACGATTATCGTAAGGATATGAAATAGTTGCATCGTGTAAACATTTGTCAGAACACGATAATCTACGGCGGTGATGTCATGCGATAATCGCATACGATTCTCGCCGCGAGAAACTCTCCCCGTGTAAATGGTTTTATCTATTGATTACATTGTTAGGTGTTCTGAGGCATCCGTCATTATTAGCCACAGTGAGTTTGTGTAGGACAATGGCCGCCTCAGAAAAGTTTATCGTATAGGCAATTTTAACACCGGCAGTACGTTTTCAACTTTACCATAATGTTTTAAATTTCATTCGCAAGGAACCAAATTAAATTATGCCCATTAAAATACCATTTTATATTTCGTGAAATGAGTTACATTTTGTATCGACTAGTATGGTGATCACCGTCGATTCTCACACTAAGCTTTGATCATTAAAAAAATGTCTACTAAATCTTCCACTAAACTCCAAAATCTAATCAAATATATATCTGCTGACCGATCTTTTCGTTCACCTTACCTGAAGCCATCAAGTTCATAACCAGCACTGGCTCGGCGTCCCTGGCCTGCAGCAGCGTGTCCAGCAGTCGGTCCACCACCAGGTCCGCGCACGGAGCCCCGCCCAGTATACTGCAGAACTCCTTCAGGCAAGCGACGCTCTTGTCATCATCTATGTTCTGCAGCTGGCACCATGAAGAGTTCTGCGGTGGCGGGGAGGTTACACCTGGAGAAAAGATAAATATATTAATTCTACATACATACATAAACTCATGCCTTTTTCCTGGAAGGGATAGGCAGAGGTGACACCAAGACACCCACCTTTCGCCTTGTATGTTCTATCCCACGATGTGATAGGGGGCGAACCTATCGCCATATCAGGAACAAATTCCTGACTCCAGGCTGATAATGAATAGAAAAAAACCAATACCACTGCCCGACCCGGAATTTGAACCCGAGACCTCAGCTTTGCAATCATACTGTAGTACAACTGCGCCATCGAGGCAGTATATTAATTCTGTACTGTATTAGCATACCATAATTCAGTATTGGAGTCCTCTTTTGTATGGCGTGATTCGTCACAATGTTTCCCTCCTATGACCTTCACACGCACAAATCAACTGAAACTTTTACTAAATAAGTGTTGCAAGTGGTAGAATAACATTGTAAGAATAGGCCTGGTTGGCTGAGTTCACATCACTGTTTTACAAACAGCTGATCTCTTAGTGAAATTACCGGAGGCTCCAAAACTCCGTCCTTGTTTTTATCAGCTGAGCTGCTTGCTTATTCGCCTGAGCATCCCTTTCTATGCATACATAGCCACCATATGATAATGCATAGTTACCGGCCGGCCTAGTGGTGAGCAGAGTGAGTGCGTGTTGCATCTTGGCGGCCTCCAGGAGGGCGGCGCACAGTTGTTGCGCTCCCTTGTCCCCGAGCGAGGCCCAGGCGCGCCGCCCCAGCCCACTGCAGCGGAGCAGCGACGCGTAGCCCTGCACCAGGTTCAGCGCGTATAGCTTGCGACTTGTGTCTGCAATGGAACAACATATGTGGGTACTGATAGTCAATCACCACGCACTTGAACGATGAAGGAAAACATCGTGAGGAAACCTGCATACCGTAGCGATTTTAAAGAATTTCTACGGTATGTAAGTCCGCCAACCCGCACTAGGCCAGCGTGGTGGACTATATGGCCTAACGACTCTCAATCGATTCTCTCGATTGTAGAGTAGGCCCGTGCCCAGCAGTGGGACGTATATGGGCTGATACAGATTAGGAACAATCATATTAATGAGATCTGACTTGTCTCTGTAAGTTATTGAAAGGGTTTAATAAAATAATAAAAAAATGTACTGATTCGAGTTCCAATTAATTGTAATAGACTTTTCCTAAAAGCAATAAAATTTAAAAAAAGTATTAAAAAAAATACACTAAGCATAAACAACTACAGATTTTTTTTTATCGTGCCATAGACCTAACTCAAAAACAATGAATAAGCATACCCTACACACACAAATCAAATATATTGGGGATTGTAAGAGCATTATTGATTTTTGAAAATATAAAAGAAAATGGAGAACAAGGAGGAAAAACAAGGGGGATATGGGGGGAGGAGTTTGCTAGACGTCTAGGATCCTCAAATAAATTCAACACTACAGTTAAGAACAAACCAACTCACTAATATTATTAAGTACGGATGGCAGACTCTCCAGCGTATTAAAGAAGTTATCGCACAGGCTGTCCATGATCTTGTTTTTCTTGGCCTCGTCGTGGTCCGGGCTCTCGAAGTAGGCCCTTACTGTCTCCTTGCAGATGTCCGATACTTCTGGATACTCATCCTTACTGAGGGCGATTAGTACTTCGAGAGCTATCGGCATTGAGGGCTGCATGGATCTGTACAAAATACATGATTAATATAGGTGGAGAGATGTAAAATCCGCACTAGGCCAGCGTGGTGGACTATATGGCCTAACCCCTCTCAATCGTATTCTTGATTGTAGAGGAGGCTCGTGCAGTGGAACGTATAACCATTTGTAAAGAAGGCTTTAGAGGTTGCATGAAGCCGCTACCAGCAGGCCGCTTTCGACTAATCACAGTGAAAATCAACAATGAACTTCCTGCAGTTGAAAAATATGACAATGATGTAATTCCATGTCAGCTATTAGTGGGACATTTGAATACCATATTTCTACGCTGTTGTCAGTCATGACTCAGCATGAATGGGGAGGCTCATCCAGGACGGCATCACTGTCTCACAGTGTCTCACAGCTTCACTGTCGCGTTTCGCTTGGTGAGTGAGATTGCCGGACGTCCAATATCCCTTTCCTCTTCCCATCCTTTTTCCTTCCCGCTCCCCTCGCAATTAAGCCAGCAACACATCCATGACCCAGCGTTGTGGATGTTCATGGGCGGCAGTAATCACTTACCATCAGGTGACCTGCTTGCTCGTTTGCCAGTATGCAATAAAAATTTAAAATATATATTAACACAATAAAACAATACTAACATGCTACACTCGTTCAGTATCCGTGAGTAAAGTATGGCGAGCTGCTTCCTCACTTTGAAGTGGTCATGTGTGCGCAGCGCGGACAGACTCCTGGTCACCAGCGTCAGCTTATCCGCCGCCATCGCGTACCACTCGGGACTTCGCTTCTTTATGTCCTTTAACTTCTGGTCTGGGACAAGATGTACACACTTCGATCATTTGATATGAAAAACTGTTTGCGATATACAGTGGAGTAATAGTAAAATTTAGAGTTAATGTCATATTTTTATATAAACCAGTTCAAAAAACAAATCGTACTCTTACATTTTATTTTTTGGTAAATAAATTGATATAAAATAATAAATAAATACACCCAATAGTCACGTACATAGTCCTGACCCCACACTTAGATCGAGTCTTGTGTCGTGGGTCTCAGGAACTACGAGAGACTTTTCGGTCTCACATTATGAATGTGGTAAGCATATAAAACTGGAAATTATTTGTATTATGTTTTTAAATATTAACCAGCTCATAAAGCATGGTAAATTAATTGCTCTAATAAAATCGTTAGATACAGAGCAGTTTTATTAAATATTCTACATTTGTTTTCTAATACAAAACCTTTTTATCTATTTTTTTTCTATAAGACATGAGTATCTAAGTGTGATTTATGCATATTCAATATGAGATACCAATAGGTTATAGTACTTGTACTAATGAGAGCGACCCTTACTGCTTACTTCTGTGCGGTCCGGCGGCGCGTGCGCGTGCGCGTGCGCCAGGCGCAGGAACTCGGCCGCGCGCGGTGACGTCACCGCCGGCACTTGTTTGTCGCGCATCACCACGCACACGATGCGGTGCGTCGCGTCTAATGCCGCCTGCAACACACAATAAAACAATATTATTATTACTACAACACTGTGCATTGAGATAAATGAAGGAGAAAAAAAAAATAATAACATATTTAATAAAACTGAGAATGTTCCTTTGTGGTGTTTACTTACTACAAATGTATATGCCTCTTAATCCTTATTTTTAAAAATGATTAAAAGATATGTTATTTTCGATTTGATGACAAATTGAAGTCAGATAGCAAAAAGGTGAATTGATTATAATTTTTCCAAATCAAAAAGGAGTAACAAATACGTGCCCAAGAAATAAAACAACGAAATCCCATTTTTAAGTCGATCAGGCGCAAATGTATAACTTCAAAGGTTCAAGTAGAACAACTAAACTACAAAAATAATCTGCCTGCCCGCCTGGAAGAGATCACAGCTAGCGATAATTAGCAACTAGCGTGTTTTCATTGCTTTTGTAAGTTTTTTAATTTTTGGTGTACAATAAATAAATAAATTACCAATATAACGCCATGTCCCGGGTTGTCGGGACACGTGGCGACATCTTGCAAGCCGGACAGCACTCCAGGCAGGATGCTCGCCAACATGTCCACTACCAACTTCTCAAACGATTCATTTGTTATGTGATAGTTTTCCGTCATCACTGGGTGGGTGCCCGTGTGTGCTAGCAGGCAGTTTATTGCCGCTAACCTTGACGAGAAAATAGAAAAATATAAATGACAATTCTTTTTTATATGCAAAGCATTTGTAATTTAAACTACACATTAAAAAGAAAAATATATAAGATCTCAATCACTGTGTAGAGGAAGTAAAGAAATTGTCCTAACTGTTAAACAGGGATAGAATCAGACACACTTCTATTTTGAGTTAATTGTTTTTTTATTATATATCAAAAACATTAAAAATAGCTCTACTGTATCACATGTGGGATCCATAACTCTACTACGATTACAATAAAATAACATAATTACATTTAAATAAGCAACAATTTTAGACTCACTTCAACTGCCTCGACTTCTCCAGCTTGGCAATATGTACCGAAACAAACACAGCTTGAGCCAACAACGGTACTTGGGTCTTCACCAACATCTCCCTGTACTTCACCTCGGTGTGCAGCAACATAATGCTCAGGCATTCCATTATACTATACTTTAACTCCTCAGAGGTGTCTGCAACTGTAACCGTGATGTGTGTAGATGATATTCTAAATTAATAACCCTCCTGTTTTCAGTCAGGTAAAAAAGCATTACATAAGCCTTATAATTGATAAATAAACTAGCGGCCCGGCCCAGCTTCGCCTGGGTGCTAAGATGTTTAGACTCCACTCCACACCAGAAATATCTTATTCCCGTTCAAACTTTTGTACTCATGAACTCAACCTAAGTACCTACTATCCCTTTTCCTATCGTATCCCATCCCATCTCATCTGGCTCCTTTTCTTTCTGTTACATCCCGTCCCATTATTTCCCATCGAATGCAATCCGGATCCGACCGGTTTCATCGCGTTCGTCCCACTTTATCCCATTTCATCCGTTAATGCCTAAATAGGCAAGTTGTAAATTTTTTGTAATTGCTTTTATTTTGTAGATAGGCCTTATATAAACACGAAAATACGACGAATATCATTTAAAAAATACGCAAACACAAATACTTTGCAAAATTCCTGCTAAAACTTTCCGCTCAGCCAAAATTCTGACTACGAAATTGATTTTTTAACAACAACAACAACACGTGGTAATTATACTGTTAAAATGTAGCTTATATGACACGTTCGTAGATTTACCATAGCAGCGCCATTTATTGATTACTTACTCAACCCAGTCGAAAGGTATCGACATCTGTTAGAATCATTTGGAGTTAACAGATGATTGTGACTGTCAAATAATAACAGACAAATAATTAGCAATAAATTAAAATTGCGACTATAATTTGAGATTTAAACTATCCTATCTCTCAAGTTGGATCGAACTGCATATGGTGTGCAAATTTTATTATAATCGGTTAAGTAGTTTAGGAGTCCATTGAGGACAAACATTGTGACACAAGATTTATATATATTAAGATTGTAACATTTATTTTGTGCTGTAGGCACATATCTCTACATATTCCAGTAATATATTCTATGGCGTATTTAATTGTATTTCTCGCCTCTATCTTACTTAAGCGCCATTTACACGGGGAGAGATTCTCGCGGCGCGATTTTCGCATGACATAACCGGCATACATTATCGTGTTCGTACAAATGTTCACACGATGCAACTTTTTAATATCCTTACGACAATCGTATCTTCGAGACGAGAAACTCTCCCTGTGTAAATGGGCCTTTACTCTACTATGTAACGTTACCCTTATTTGGAATCGATTATGAAATAAATTATACCATACAATTTACGTTGTAATAATAAGGCAGTGTACGAGTATATACTGGAAATAAATGATCGCAGTTCAGAGATTAATTAATTTATGAACACCTACACTTGCACAAGTGGTGACCCCGACGTGATAGAACAGTGCATAAAATGTGATGTAGCAGAATTGTAATAGCACATACATCTGTCTGTATCAACCCATATACGTCCTACTGCAGGGCCTCCTCTGCAATCGAGAGTATGATTGAGAGTGATTAGCCCATATATGCACATATTTTTACATACCATATAAATTTATACAAATTGCTATGGTATGCAGGTTTCCTCATGATGTTTTCCTTCATTTATAGTGCTTGGTGGTTGACTATCAATACACACAAGTCAGTCAGAAAAGTCAGAGGTTTGCCCTGAGATTTAAACCCACGACCACCGTGAACATGTAGGCAGCCACATTTAGTCCGTTACCAACAGGCCACCATGCACTTATAGCACATACATCATTTAGCAAATATTTTGAAGAACCTTGGGGAAGGTCTATATTAAGCAGTGGAATTTCTGTGACTCGAGTTGGTAATTATTTCTTAATATGGTTGAATTTCCTAAAGCCAATGCAATTTTAAAGGTTAGAAATTGACTCAAAAATACAGTACATAAATTCAGCAACACATTTATAAAGAATCAATATCCATAGTCACTTCAATAAGTTGTGGTGTAGTGAACTAATTATGATTTCCATCAGTAATCAACTCAACCTAACACTATTTAATTAATTTATGCATGTATGATATTTCTAAAAGCTCGTTTTTGCATACACATATATAAATATTATACTGTAAATACATTATAATATTTATAGCCTCAAATCAATATACATAAATGCAAGTATGTTATCACTTACGCATCCCTGGCTTGGTTTTGTCGAAGACAATTTGCAGCAGGGCAAATTCTATCTTCATGCATAGTTCAAAGCTGTTGACGGTGATTAAACCCAACACCCACTTCATACCGTCCACTAGCAACCTCAATTGTGATGCATGACTGCAACAAAGCATTAAAAGAACTTACAAGTAACATAAAGGTTTATAATAATAAGAATAATGAATTTCAGGATAATATACACCCAGAGCGTTAGTAAATTACAATACTTTAATTAAATTTATGTAATCAAAATTTTTATATCTCACTTTTTAACAGATACTGTTTAAAAAATGTATGTATCTTCATCTATGTACACTTTATTGGTATTGAAAACACCAATGCAGTTTTATTTTCTAAAAATTATTTAAGTCGCAGTTTTACAGACTCATTTACTTGTTATTTAAAGTTAATTTGTGTAATTGTAATTAAGTGCACAGCAGAAAGCATTTTTACAAACATATGGATTCATTAGATATCTGTATTAAATGCTAAATACAAATCAATGAGGTAAAAAGGCATTCTGCTTACCCATTCGCAGCAATTGTCGCATTGATATGAGTTAGAAATGGAAATAATAAGTATTGCTGAAGCTCTTGCACAACTTCCTTCTTCATTTCCAACACTTCTTTGAGGAAAGTGGTCACATTCTCTTTGGTAGGCCGCACCATCACATTGTCGCATAGTGGTTTAATAAGATCGAAACCTTCTTTCAAGTCCTTCTCCATTTTGCTCAGTTTGTATGTAAGTTTTAGTACTGAATCTCGTGATGCTTACATTTCATTGATATAATTCTTTCATATATCCAATTGGATCAAATGTATATTATTTTCCCAACAATCGGCAGCGAAACACAAACACTTGTTGACCGGTTATAATCAATAATATCTGTCAAGTGTCAACTGTCAAGTTACCAAAGCCAATGGCCGCGTTCCAATAAGCGATCACGGCGCACAAAACACAGGTGGCCGTTCCACTTGGATGGCGCTCGCTATCACTACGGTCGCGGCGAAAACGACACTTATGACGTCATGGGCTATGGCATACACTCACGCGACGCTCACAATGACCCATGTCAAGAGGTGGGTCGTGGTGAGCGTTAAGAAAATTGGCGGGAACGTCAAAGAAAGAAAGATTACCGTGAAATTACTTAAAAATGACACGGATAGGTATTTTTGTAGAAGTAAATGTTTTGGCAGCAGATGCTCAGCGTGTATCCATTATTCATATGAACTGGATAAATTGCTACTTTCTTGTGCATTATCCCGAAGAACCACTAAATTTTAGCTATATTAGAACGTAAGTTGATTAAATAACCCACTAATGTAAACGCTTTGGCATAATATGCTGTGTGTTTATAATGTAAATGTTTTTTTAAATTAATAAATAAATACCAATAATTATTACAGATTTTTTATAGTTTATTAAGTTTATCTTAATCGTTTTAAAGCTTTAGCTTTTTTTCTAATTCACCATTCGTCAACGCTCAATAGGCTTCCAAAAAACCAAACCGTTCCATTTAGGTGTACGATTGTATTGCTCGCGAACAAGTGGAACGGGAAAAAGCGATCGTGAGCGTGGTCGTTGTGAATTGTGATCGTTTTGTGGAACGTACCCAGTGTTTTACAATATAACTATACTCTAAGGTGGAACGCCCGGAAAGTATAAACACATTGTACAGAAGTAGACGGCTCCACACGTTTGTGCCAGGCACTAGTCCCTATGTCGTGAATAGCTATTTAATTTGCTCATGGGCTGCCTTAAACCCACCCCTCTAAACCTGTTATACCCTCTCGAAGGCATACCTACCACCACCAGACGTTCACCGACAGGTAACCTGACAAATTGAAACACACCGGCATGAAACAAATCATCGCCACCCACTGTTCGGCCACGTCATGCCGCGAAAGAGTATAAAAAGCCGTAAGAGTTTCCTTGAAGTAACAGATACAATCATGAATCCAAAGGACACAAAAAACACCTCTGTGGCTAGAACCTGTCCCGTCGTACTTCAACCCACCTTCGTAACACCTGCTCCCTGGCAAAGAACTTCAATGGCCTACATGGAAGGCACCGCCTTCGCGCAGGTGTGGGCCGCTGCAAGACATATCTGGTAAGGTGGGGTTATCAGTCAAAGTCCGACCGTCGCTGTAGCACCAAAGAACAGAGTATGTCACACTTACTGATGTGTTTATTGTGCCCCACAACCCCTACAAGAAGGGACATCATCAAGGCAACAGACGCTGCCATAAATGTAGCGGCCTACTGAGCCGGGAAACTGTAAAGGTTTAGATAATCATTTGAGCTATTGACACGAAAGAAGAAGAAGATTTGCTTGACGTCCACACGAAGGGAATTTAATTCAACCATATGGGACGGTGGAGTGAATAAAGATATATATTTTAATCAGTCTATTAGTGCGTAGCAATAAGATTAAAAACGCAGCTAACGTATAAATCAATCTCGAACAATACCGGTGATTTGCCAAAGCAGTTTGGCCTAGTGGATGACTATCCTATCGTATCCTATATCGATCCAATCGTAAGGCCATGAACATGTAATAAACAAACGTTTGTAAATTACATGTGGAGGGTAAACGTGTGAATCCGGCTACAGAAGATGTGACAAACTAAGAGAAACTATTTATATTGTACAAGAAATACCTACCTATTATTACGTAATTTCATAAACGCTTTGAATATGAGACAAGTATTACAATAATATCTTTACCTGTAAAAAAGAAAAGTTAGATCCGCGGAAAACCAAACTTACTCTGCCTTTCTAAACTTTTAAAATCTGACACCATACCAAACTCTAGTTAGCAACAACACAGGAATTACTCCAAGATAGAACTAGTTAGAATACTTTGTAATTCCGTATTATTTTCCTCCATCAGATAATAAAACATAAAAATATTCGAAACCATAATTATCAGAGTGGGTTAAAGTTTTCCTGTTGAATAACATTTAATCAATGAATCAGAACGTATTTTTTTAAAATGAGAATTGTCAAAGCTTGATTTTGATGGATTGCTGTCAAATGAAGAAAAGCGAAAATGGGATTGAAATAATTAAATTACATTGAATTTTATAAGAGTTTTATAATACTATCAAGTGTACAAAATAAATAAAAATGTTTTCCGTAGCTGGGCAGCGCGTATTACATAAGTGCCTCAAGATTTTGAGGTTAACTGTTGCCGATTTTAGCAGTTTACCTGATATCAAGAATTTAAACGCAGTGCGAACTGTAGAAAAGACGATAGACAATAATACGAGCATTTTCATTGAGAGTCCAATACATGTGAAGGTACAGCCGATCGATGTAAACGACTTAAAAGCGCATAACAGATTGACTATGACTTTGTATAGTCAAGGTAAGGAAACAAGTGATTTTCAAGTTAAACAGACTTCAAAACGCCTGGAACTACTCAATAAAAACACATCATCGGACAGAAACGACGTATGTTTAATACAAGTACCTTATCAACTCAAAGTTCAGGTCACAACAACTGACAGTGCATCAGTACACTTATCCAAGTTAGAGGGAGAAGAGTTCGTGGTGAAGACGCAGAAAGGCGCAGTAAACGTCTCTGATATAAAAGCGCAGAATATCAAAGTGGAAAGCATTGAGGGAGAGGTGCAAACTGAAGGCAGATTGCAAGCAAGTTCCATTGAACTTAAAACTGGTTTGAATTCCGGAATCAAGTGCCACAATGTCATGGCTAACTCTTTTATAGTGACGACACATGCTGGCCCCATCGCAGTGAAGTCTTGTTACAGTGACAAGTCTCATTTCACAACATTAATGGGCAACATTCGCCTTGACCATCTGCACAGATCTGTTATGATTGATGTGATAAAGCATGGAAACTTGCATATAACAGGTTTCTCAGGTAACCTCCAAGCATCATTGAAGAGTGGTGAAGTCTACATGCATGCCTCACAATTGACGGACAAAAGTAGTATATTCATTCATGAAAAGGGAAAAGTGGAACTCCTAATTCCAGATATATTAAAAAATCTGCCAGCAACAAACTTAATTGCTGAGAAAATAAAGGTTGACAATAAAATTATGAAATTGGGCAGGTTTATGGATGATTCACATCCAAAAAGGTTTAGATTCGAAAAGGAGCCACAGAACGAATTGCATGTTGTTTGTAAAAATGGTTCAATTGAACTGAAAGAAACAGATCTACCGTTTATTGTATAATGGTAATGTTAAGCAAGTGAACCTACAAGATAATGTAGGTAGAGAAAACTGATTATGTTTAATAGTGGATTGAGCGTAATTTATTTTTTTACTAATTGCAGCATTTTTATTTTGAAGTGGTCATATTATTTATGGAAACTAGCTCGGTGAAGTGTTGAATACAGTAGTGCTTGGTAATTAGCTCTGACTGCAGTGCCAAACTAATTAACTGCCTTCCCGTGCATTACAAGCATGTGCAGGTAAATTACATGTCAGGCATGTGATATCCGCACATGCACCCAATAAAACATTAGATATGTTACAGTAAGAAATATAGGACTTTGGTGATATTATTTTTGAATATTGTAAACTTAAAAAAGCTAAGATAGCTCTTTCCAACTTATACAAAAATAAATATTAATATTGTGGATGATCTTTATTTATATATAAATTATTAACAAAGATTACCAATTGTTTTAACACTGTTTCATGGTTTATGCCTAGAATTCGAAATCGATTTAATTATGAATCCCTTGGAAATTATGACTTTCTGATACATGGTTGGGTAAAAATATTCTGTTGTGATTTACATATTTAGATTTTTTGATATTAGAAGTAGAAATTAATATAAAAATAATTGTTGGTCTTAACCAAATGTTAAAAATCCATTATGTTACAAAATGGACAGATGCAATTTTATCATAACATGTAGTATTAGGAAAACATTGTTGTGAATTTGTGTATTTAAAAAGAAAAAAATATATAAGAAATTATTATGAAGATATAATGAAAACAAAAACATAATATGGCCTTTTGCACTAGAACAATCTAAAAATATGTTTGAGGTAATATGACTATTATGAGACAGCTGGAAGAATTACAAAATATTTAGATACCATTGAAATCTACTTATAAAGATTGCATTCAAAATATGTTAATTTTTTTTTCTACATTCGTAAAGATTGTTTACTCTTTTGTTTGGTTATTTAATTTACAAAGACGAACAATACAGTGACCCACGCAGATGTTTCGCGTTTCAAATTCAGGAGTGAAGTTGGGACATCTTACTGTCTTTCACACGCGTACACTGGCATAAGACAAGTGACGTCACTCGTTTTGTTTTGCATCTCTTTTCTTTTACTCTCACTGCAAGATTTAAAACGTTTCTAGTTTGTTTAATGGTGAATAGATTTACAAAATTATTTTATTGTTAGATTTTGGATACGGATAGCTTTTAATAAATATAATAAAATACAGAGTCAAATACCCTATTGTTTCGACAGGCGCGGCGCGGCGAGAGAAAACCTTCGCTCGGCCGTAGATTATTTGTATTGCATTGCACGTATTATCTAATGCATTAATTTAATTAAGAAATAGTTCAGAAATCTGAATTGCAAAATACAAATATAATTTCTCGTTTTATGTCATGTTATTTCGAATTTATGGGCGAATAGTGTATTCGCCCAAATAAATATTTGTAATATTAGTAAAAAATAAATCGCAAGTTTCTAGAAATATCTATCATATAGCGGTCATATCCGGAAGCCTAGCTCAATACAAAACATCTTAGTTATTTATCACATATTAGATTGTTGTGTCTTCCACGATTCATAAATGTGTAAATTATTAGTTGCAT